>JANBPO010001714.1:6289002-7537085 GCA_024336825.1 Amorphophallus titanum | reverse complement strand
GGCGTTAATGCTAGTGCGCCTCAAGACCTGAAAGGGACCAGCCCCATGAGGCCTCCATGTGGAGGAGGCTCCTTTGCCCCGCCAAAATAAGGAAGATCGTCTGTCGTCCGGGCTGACCCGAGCGCTAACTTTGATGAAGTCTGCACACTGTAAGATGCCTCTCCAAATCGGGGAGACATAATACATGTGAGGTGGGGATAAGTCCCACACTCTAGCAGCGAAGTAGTATCTCCGCCTAATCAGCTGAGCCCACAATCCCCCTTCTTCTGTCCCAAGCCTCCATAACCACTTGCACAGTAAGGCCAGATTGAAATGTCTAGTGCTTTTGATGCAGACATCCCCTGCTTCCTTGCTCTGACAAACTCTGCCCCAAGAAATATCATGCCATCCTCTCACTCTGCTATTGTTGTCATGCCAAAAAAATCTAGCCTGAATAGAATCCAATCTCCTAGCCACTGTCTTAGGTATCCTAAAAATGGATAGAAAATAGATGGGAGGCTGTCCAGCACCAATCTGCATAGTACCAACTGACCACCATAGGAGAGAAGTGTAGCCTTCAAACCAGTAAGCCTAGTCTCATACCTCTGAATCACTCTCTCCCAATCCTTGCAACGAGTTGTTCCTGGGGAGAGTGGAAGGCCCAAACAGGAAACCAAGAACTCCCCAAGTTGGCACCTAAAGATGTGAGTTGCCCTCCTTAAAGTTGAATCTTCCATATTTATCCCCACCATAAGGCTCTTGTTATAGTTCACCTTGAGGCCCGTGATGTCCTGTACCATCTTTAGCATCCACCTGGCATCTAGTAGCTGCTGCACCTCATCTGCTACAAAGAAAATAGTGTCGTCAGCATATTGTAGGTGAGTGAAGCTACTACTAAGCTGATTTGTCTGAAAGCCCCAGCTCTCGTCCATATCCTACTCAAGATTTGAGCCACCAGGACAAACAAAAGAGGGGAGAGAGGGTCTCACTGCCGAAGCCCTCTCCCGCTAGGGAAATAGGAGGAGGGTTGACCGTTAATGAGAACAAAAAAAACAGACATGATACACTCCCGAATCCAAGAGATCCATATGTGATCAAAACCCATCTTCACTAGCACCTGGAAAAGGCACTTCCAGTTAACCCTATCATTCCCTAGGATTACATACCTTGCTCTCACTCCTTTTCATCTCATGCACAGATTTCAAGTGGCAGCCCTAGAAAAGAAGTTTAGACTAGTATTAAAGATAAACAATCCAGAGGTGCAGAATTCACTTTAGGGTCAGCCTTTAGAGTTACATTCCAACTGATACCAACAATCAAATACCAACTGTTAAACACAAATTTGATACCAATTGATACATGCATTTTATTTTTCATACATTTTACATTTTGCTCAATTTTTCAAGGACAGTCAAGTTTAGTTCATTCCTTTGGCATGAGGAGACACATTGATTAGATGGCAGACTCCCCGATTACTTAGAATTTCACTAACTATCGTGTCTCAATTTGAATAGAGGTGGCTTGTCATATCATGACTCAGTCCACGTCACTGCTTGGGTGAAAGGATATGGTTTCTCAATGAGCTTTAGCCATTGCTCTACCTTACATTTTATCTTTTCTGAAATCTTTAAACAGAGGTAACTGGACTTATACTTCATGACGTAGTTCCCATCACTTCTAAGGTGAAGGGTCTATGTTTTCTCAGTCAGTCCAAGTCATTACTCTACAAATATAGTTCCATTCTTCTAGGTCCTTTCCCTTAAAGTTTATCAGACCATTTGAATGTTTAAGAACAATACTCAGTTTAGAATTCTTTAAAAGGGATGGCCTCAACACTTCCAATGTTCAAATTTCAGGAAGAGGTAAGGTCACAATTCATACAAATCTATTTTAATTCTATTCTATACACTGAGATGTTCATTTTCAACACCCTTAAACCCAGATTTAGAATTTATGCACTTTAAACCATCAATTTATTTGGGATTGGCTTGACATATAAACAATGAGCTCTAAATGGAGAATATTGAGTGTAAACTCCCCCAGAGTGTATAGGCTCGGTCACCTTGGATAGGAATGCTCCCGCTCGAAATCTGAATTTTTCAATAAGTGAATTAAAGAGGATGGGAGACAATGCGTAAACACATAAATGACTAACTATACATGAAATTCTGGCAGTGAAACTCCCCCTGAAGATATGCCTTACAAAGATGTTGCCAGGGGAACAAAGGTAGGTGATGCTCATTAGACAAGAGTGATCAATGTTCAACCTGAAGATGGGAATTGAAGGAAGTGAACACAAGCATCAGGCTAACTGGTGCGTCGACGCATGTGCATCAGAGGGTCGACACATAGTGCACAAACATCAGGCACTTTCCAGAGGGAATGAGCTATTAGGTCGATTATGCATGATCTGTGGGTCGATGCAGTGGAGCTGGCCATTCAAGGATGGTAAACTTTTAGATGATTGGGTCGACCTAAGTGAGTGATGGGTCGACCTGTCCAGTGGACAAAATTCAGATTGAGGAGAATCTTCATAGGATCAGGTCGGCACATGATGGTGAAGGCATCAACCTATTCAATAAGCAGAACGTAATTGAAGAGCCTATTACAAGAGTGGGTCTATTCAAGAAGGTCTGTGAGTCAACCCGTTCTACAGCCAGAGAGAATTTCAGCAACCACGCACATTTTAAGTTGAACAAGCATGAAACATGACAGAACTTTCATTAGCAATCAAGTTCATTGAAACCAAACATCATGAAGATGCATTTAGACATGCTTTTCCATTTGACTTGAGGCTCAACCTTTTCCTTAAAAAAATTATTGCTCATGAGGCACTCAAGTAGACATGCAGACAAAAGTATATGTAGAAAATGATATGCACTCCATCCACATAATGCAAGGATTAGTTTAGACAAGGAATGCAATTTTACACAAATGCAGATCAACCCTTTTGTGCTGACTCCCCATCAAAGTATGCATTCTTTATAATGTTCTAGTGAAAACTTGACAAGTGATTACGCATCCTAGGACTTATGTGACCAGTTAACCCATGGTACCAAGTGAAGAACTAGATCCAAGGATCCTCTCACGCGTAGTGATAGTTTCCTATTGGAATTGATCCAACTTTTCACAAGTCACCATTCTATATACCAAAGGGTTATTATATGATGAATCATTTTCAGGAGAAGAAGTGCAATAAAGAGCGTCTAAAGGATCAGGCATCTTCTGATGACCAGTCAAAAAGCTACCTTGTCACAACCTGATGTAAAGTTCAGCAGCTACTGCCCATGAAGGCAAATTGTGCTCAGGCAGTTTCTCCAAGGTATTTGTAGTGCAGTCTGGTCAGCGCAGGTCAAGGGTACAGGCTGGACCATTGCGGAGGATATCTCCGAGGTTGTAGAAGAAGTATCTGCCATGTAGGAGCACAGAAGAGAGAGCTTCCACACCGATTAACTTGAACCAAAACTTGAACCAGAGCAGCAGAGGGAGAGGATCAGGCCTTCGGCCTGAACAAAGGTAGTGGAGGCAACAGCAGGGTCTGCTGAACTCGCAGGCTAGCAGGTCAGGCTCTCGGCCTGAACAAAAGCAGCGGAGAGACAGCAGGGCTGGCTCATAACCTGACCAAGTACAGCAGAATCAGCAATGGAGCCTACTGATGATGTCGGCTGAAGTTCTTCTCGGCCTGAACCACAGAGAGCAGGGTCAGGCTCTGGCCTGAACAAGAGCAGCCTAGTGGTCTGCTGGAAGCGTTGACCTATGCAGTGGAGCCTCTCGGCCTGAGAGACAGCAGGATGTCCTGCTGGAGATGCTGGCAACCTATGAGGGTGGAGCTTGGCTGGGGCGAAGGCCTGCTAGAGGCTTTGGCCTGGGCAGGATACCCTGTTGGAGGCTGCGACATGGGCAGGGGATCCTCTTTGAGACTAGGGAGAGGGTCTGCGACTTATTGAAGAGATGTCGAGTCCCTGCACCACTGGTTTGGATCCCTTGTGGGATTGAAAGAGAAGAGAAAAGGCAGAGAAAGAAGAGAGGGTCTCTTGCGCTAGCAACAACGGCCCAAGAAAACATGGATTCTGAGGACATGCCATGCCCCCCTACTTTGATACCATGTTAGAGGCCTGAACTCTAACCCAAAACCTAAGCGTGGAGTTGAGGAAATCCCCCACATGTATAGAGGAAATACTCCCATAGATTTTCGATATGGGACTAAACCACAACACCCCCCTTCGCGCTGAAGAAACCGGTTTGAGGCGCATCGTGGATAGGACTTAGTGCCCACATATGGATCTAATGGGTAAACGAGGTTCTGATACTATGTTAGAGGCCTGAACTCTATCCCAAAACCTAGATGTTGAGTTGAGAGAATCCCCCACATGTATAGAGGAAAGACTTCTATAGATTTCCGATTTGGGACTAACCCACAACACCCCCCCTCGCACCAAACTAACTAGTGTGGTGTGCATCACAGGGAGGGCCAAGCATCCACATACAGATCCAATGGGTAAATGAGGCTCTGATACATGTTAGAGTAGGGTGAGAGAGAGGCCGATAGGAGGAAGAGGAAGAAGGTTGCGATCCACCTTCTAGGGCAGTTTGGCCCACCATTTATATTAGTACCCAAAGGAATGATTTACTGTTCTGTCCTCCTGTACAAGAGCGACCACAAAAAAGGAAAAAATACAAAAAACCCTGCAACTTCCAATATTACAAAAATATCCATGTATTTACTGAGATACCCTTATTTTTTCTACACATATAAAAAAGAACAAAAAGCATGGCTACTTAGTAAAATGATACACTTACCTTTAGAAGCCTTGACTTTGTTTTGTTTCTCTGTCCTTTCTTTTCCTTCTTTGATTCTCCTCCTATTTCTCCTCTTTTCTCTTTTTACCTCTGGTACACTGGGTTGCTGTTTCTCTAGCTAGGTCTAGTAAAGGCAGCAACATCTTCTTCATTGGTTCATCTGGTTCATTTACATCAAAACCTCATTCATGTATGATCCATTAATGCACAACTTGGCTACAGCTTTGTCAGGCTGTACAACCTCCTCAAGAACGTGACGGAGATGTGCCACTTGGCAACACCTAATTTTAGGGTATGTTCTTCCTCAAGAATGTGATGGAGATGTGCCACTTGGCAACACCTAATTTTAGGGTATGTTCTTCCTCAAGAATGTGATGGAGATGTGCCACTTGGCAACACCTAATTTTAGGGTATGTTCTTCCTCAAGAATGTGATGGAGATGTGCCACTTGGCGGAGATCTGAAGGCTGTGTGGCACTTGTCCTTGAGGGACATCCAGATCTGGTTGTAACCGGATGATCCATCCATAAAAGATAGAGCTTCATGTTCAGTGGTCATATCGACCATTGTTTCTATGATTGGAATTGGGAAGTTGTCTTTCGAGCAAGCTTTGTTGAGATCCTAGAAGTCGACGCAGATGCGGACTTGGCATTTTTTCTTCTTGACTAGGACGATGTTGGCGAGCCAGATCAGGTAGATGCATGGCTCAATAAAGTCGAATTTAGCCATCTTGTCGACCTCGATCGAGACCTAGATTTCCAACTCGTGGAGCATGTGCCGCTGGGGCTGTTTCACTGGGGTAGCTGAGGGAGATATAGCCAAGTCGTGCTCTGCCACGGAGGGGTCCAGGCCCGACATCTCTTTGTACATCCAGGCGAAGCAGTCTTTGTATTGGAGCAGGAGTTGCTTGTAGTCCTACCTCTCCGCCTTGGTGAGAAGAGCGCTGAGAAACGTTGGCTGGGGGGCTTCATCTTCGCCTAAATTGATCTCAACGAGTTCATCGACGATTGCCTGGCCACCGTCCTCCAGCTCGGGAGGTGCCGGTTAGAAGTCGATGAAGTCTTCATCATAAGTGTCACTTTATACATTCGCAGGTTCTCGGAGCCAGCAGTTGAAGTTGGTGGAACTGGGAGATTATCATCAATAGGCCCAGACCGGGGTCGTCCCAGGCCGTCAATGTTGAGCTGATAGCTATCAGATGGTGCTGCGAAGGCTTGACTAGAATTGCCTGCCAAAGCCGGTGATGCTTTGTAGTCTTTATTCAGGGAACCCTCCTCACGGGGAAAGCTTGGCAAGGTGGTCCCCTTGGCTTGCTGGGAAGCCTCGGGAACCTCCTCCATCTCGATGTTTTCATGGATGGATGAGGAAGGCTCCTTGAGCACTTGGACTGGGGTACTGGGTCTGGCAGGGAGTGGGATTAAGATATCCTCTTTCTCATCCCCGGAGCTATCAAACTTGGTGCTGACAATAGCTGAGTTATCAGCTAGCTGCATCGGGCCTACGACATGGACCGCATAGTAGACACGGAAGTCAGGGTCCTGGTTGTAGCTGAGCCCCCTGGTGTCTTTATGGGAGAACGGGGGTTGCCCCCGGACCTGTGAAGGTGCCCACAAATTTTGGAAGTGCTTCCACTGTGCGGACCCTTGCCATTGGGGAATATGTTGCTTGAGGCACATTTCCCGAATGTGGGGTGGTAGGTTGTCCAGAACTTGGACAGCCTCAGGGGTATTGTCGGCTCGCCTAGACCAGCCGAAGTGATCTACTGGTGGGGCTAGAGGGGCCATGTCTCCTTTGTAGAAAATAATGGGCTTGTCCCTACTAGCCTTCTTCTTGGACCTAAATTGTCGTTTGTAGGTAACAACAATGTAGTGAGCTGCTCGACCTTGTGCTCGTCCGAGGCACACGCGAGTTGGATGTAGTTTGGTGGCAGACATATGCTCTTGCCGATTGCTTGGCTAATGAGATTACCCTCGAAGTTGACTTTACACCTCTCAGGGTGTTTTGTGGTTTTCTTGGTGCTAAGGCGTAGCTGATGAAGCTTGGCCTTTTCTTCATCAACGGAGAAGAGGTCCTCCTCTTCTTCTTCTGAGAGCTAGCCATTGCTCTTGCTCTTAATCATGGGATAGGGACTGATTCCCTTGAAGTAGAGAGTAGCATCAGCCAGGTTGCATTCTGCAGGAGTGAATGGAGACAGGTCAGTGAAGACTGTATGCTATTCCCCGTCCTTGGCATACTTAATGCATTGATGGAGGGTTGAGGAGACAACCCAATTTTCATGGAGCCAGGGCCTGCCCAATAACACTCAGTAGGATGTGTTAGCATCGATGATGTAGAAGGTCACCTTGAAGGCAAAATCATCAAGCATCAGATCGACATCCACCTGACCGACGACATCCTCGGTATCCTGGTTAAAGCCGGATATCTTGACCGCCTGAACCTTCTGAAGGTAGGGGGTTAGATATAAGCTTTTGAATGTTTTAAGGGGCATGATGTTAACAGCCGCACTTCCCCCTTTGGTTCTAACACTTGAGCGGCCCAATCCTGGACTGTTCATGCTTGGGCGGTCTGACCCTTGACCGTCCATCCCCCGTAGTGTTTTCGCATCCGTTCCCTCGAGCTGACTGCCCTGAGCTGTTCATCTCCCTAAGTGGCTACGAGCAATCTATTCATCCCCTCTGGGTTTGGGGCTTGTGCGGTCACATCACAGACCGCACATGATTGTACGGCCCAGTAGGGTCCGCACATCCCCCCTTTGGGCGGTCTGTCCTTGGCCGCCCATCTCTTTGAGCGGGTTGTCCCTGACTGCACATGCCCTCGTGCGGTCTTCCCAGAGCCACTCATCCCCCTGTGTTATCGGTTTGCTTTAGTGGGTTGTCCCGTGACCGTTTTAGTGTCGTGTTGGACTCCGGTCGACCCGGTTGTGACCCAGTGGTCGACTTTCACTCTCGTAAGTGTCTTGGACACCCCAGAGATTTTGTGTCCATGTTTTGAGGTGTCCATGGATTGCGTGTTATTGTGGTTTGGACCTAGGGATTAGGCCAGATTGATGGCTCAGTGCTGTCATGTTCAACGGTCTTGACCTCGAGTCGTGTGACTCAAGGACCGTTGGGTTAATAGGTCTAGTGGACTGTCTAGAGTTTGGTGGCCTCGAGCCACCAGTTATTTCGCGTTACTAGCGATGGGTGCGTGCATGATTTTCTGTGTTCAGGGCAGTGACCCATCCACTAGTCGTAGCTTCCACGGCACGTGTGTGTCGGCCCACTGGGAGTACTGGTGTGGCTTACCCGAGTTAGACGGTGAGTAGGCTAGTTGCCGTAGGGCCCCTGCGTACCACCGAGTCCGGACCGGTGGGGGAAATACCAGCTAGAGGACTGGCCTAGGGCGTATGGTCTGAGTGTGCACACGAGGCTGAGGGTTTGGACCCATGCTGACAAGCGCGACCTCAGTTAGTCCTTGTTTTAGTACTTCTGGTTACTGTGTGTGTCCTTATCTCCACCTGGGGCGTGGTAGCTGGACACTTGTGACGTGGTATAAGACGTCAGGGGATGCATCTGGTCGTTCTTCTAGTGGACAGTGCTCCCGTCTTGTGACGTGAGTTGTCGTGTCCCAGGTTTTCATTCTCGTCTGCGAGACGATGTCTCGGGTGTGTTTTTGGGAGCATTCCCATAGCCGAGGTCTGGGGTTCTGGTGAGCGTCACCGAGGGTTCTCCCTAGTCGGCATAGAGTTCACGACAGCGAGGTCGTGACCATGTTTCCAGACCGTGTGGTTTTGGCTTGGACCCTTCTGAGAGGGCAGGCCTCTACGACCGAGACGTCGTGTCATTTCCTAGTAGCGTGGCTAGGACGGTTCGGGTCTGGTAGTCTCTCGATCGTGGAATCGAGATGTCGGGTGCGTGACTTGGTTGTCTCTCGACTGGAGACCAGGTCGTGTTTTTCTGTTGCCGATAGGAGTAGCTGTAGTGCCGAGTTTTGACCGGCCACCGGTTTGCTGTTCTCGCCGTTACTTTCGTTCCTTCCGTGGCTAGCGTAGCTTTCATTTCCACCGTTATTTTCTCGGTTGGGGTTCCGCGGGATCCCTACTGAGCCAGTTATAGGAGGCTCACCCCTAGTTTTTAGGTGCGGTGATTCTTCCTCAAGGTTCGAGGGAGCGGCGTGGAGGTTCCTAGTTGCCAGTCTACCGGGCCGAGTGTTCACTTGGCGTGTGGTACGTTTTACTACTTTAGACTGTACTTTCTGTTGGAATGGACTCTGTTGTAGTTAGTTATTTATTTCTATTATTTATATCTATTGTCCTACTTTATTTTCTATTTCTATGTACACTACACCCATCCTTTTATCCCTTCCGAGTTTCCGAGCTCATGGGAGGCGGGCCGAGGTTGGAGTCGCGTCGGTTCCTTTTCGAAACTCAGATCTCGGGTCGCCATAGCTGGCCACCCCGGCCACAGCACTGGTAGTGCCTCTTCCCTGAGGCACAGACGCTTGCTGGGGGCCTCGTGCGATGAGACCTCATTGTCCGACAAAAAACCAGACTTCTCTAAAGACATTCTGTAAGACTTCTTCTCAAGCAACTTAGCGGACCAAGGATGGCCTTAGGGTTCATTGTGGGACGCTATTTATAGAAAGGAAGCGGAGTTCCCAGAAAGAAGAAGGAGACTTACCGCATCACTGACTTCGGGAAATCGAAATGACAGATCTCGAAAATTACGCCCTCCTCTAAGTGACTCCCTAGGCGTCACTTCATATCCCCAGGAGGAGATTTAGAGCAGTAGAAAAGGCTGGAAAGCCACATGGAAGAGCCCCAGAGGATCCAGAATTTGTGAGAAAAAGGAAAGTCTCCATTTCAAAATTAAAAAGCTTTCAGAGAGGGGGAATGATTGCCCCAGCAGAACAAAAAGAAAGATACAACAAAAAGGGAAAAAGAATGAGTGGCGAGTAGAAGCTCAAGAGCTCGCCCTGGTGGCAGCATTGTTCGGCCCTTGGTCATTCCCAGTAGCATCCTCGAGAGATGACTGATTGTCAGTTAGGTCGATCCGGTCCTCCCCCATCGACGAGCCGACCCCAATTGCAAGCCCGCCAGTGCTTGACTCTGGCACCTGCTCCCTGGTGCTCGGCTCCACCACCTACTCCTTGATACCCGGTTCCTTGTCACCAGGCACCTCCTCACCGTCGTCGACTTCAGGGCCAAATGGCATTAGCAGAGGATGAAGGGAGGGCATCGAAACATCCAATCTCTTGGCTGCAGCCTAGAGGGCGGTCCACCAACCCTCCTGGAAGCCCCAGTCCTGAGTAGGGCGATAGACCTCTAGGGCGGCCACTTTAACCTTGTCCCGGTACGAGGAGGACGAATGAAACTGCTCCACCCGTGCCACGCCTGTGGTGAACATCAAAGAGCGCAGGCTTTCAACCTGCGCCTCTTGGGCCCAGAACTCAACGGCATTGATCAAAGTCCCCTACTTGGATGATTGGGCTTCAGCCATCTCGTCCCGGACGAAGAAGAAGTCTCGATCCCGCTCCATCCTAGCGAGGACCCACTCCAGTTGCTCCAGCTGTCCTCGCAGCTCGGAGACCTCAGCCTCGTGCACCGTCTGCTGCCTCCTCAACTCGTTACACTGGGTCTTCAGCCCCTTTCGTGCGGTCTGACTTGTTGAGAATGGCAAAGTAGATCTAAAGGGGGGTGAATAGATCAACCCCTTTTTTGAAAAATAAACTAGCTTAAAGACTTTGCACCTAGCTCGGATTCAATGGAGGTAAACAGGAATTCGGCATAATGCGTTTAGTTAAGGAAATCGAGCAGACACACTCACAAACACTCAAGATGCACCCACAGTGAAATAGTATGCTAGGACTAGTACAAGGCAGAGGACAAGCCCAAGGACTTCCTCACACAAAGTGTAGCACCTTTTTATATACCTAGTCCAGATAAGAATGAGGTAGATGAAATGGAAATCAAACACACTACACTGAGAATTTTAGGTGTACTGTTGAGAATGACAATGCAGATCTAGAGGGGGGTGAATATATCAGTCCCTTTTTCAAAAAATAAACTAGCTTAAAGACTTCACCCCTAGCTCAGATTTAATGGAGGTAAACAGAAATTCAGTATAATGCGTTTAGTTAAGGAAATCGAGCAGACACACTCACAAACACTCAAGATGTATCCACAATGAAACAGTATGTTAGTACTGGTATGGGGTGGAGGACAAGCCCGACGACTTCCTCACGCAAAGTGTAGCACCTTTTTATATACCTAGTCCAGATAAGTATTAGGTAGATCAAATGGAAATCAAACACACTGCACCAAGATTTTTAGGTGGTTCGATTGCTTCCAGCAATCTACGTCCACCTCTCACCCAATCCAGATGAGGCTTAACTAGCACACGGCTAACCACAAATAAATTCACTTACAAAAGCTGATCACACAGCTTCCAACGGAGGAACAACCTCCTCCCTTCCTCTGACAATCTAGAGGGAAGAACCATGCTCAACACCCTGTTGAGCACCCCCCTAACTCTACCCAGTAGAGCTGAAAACACTGCACAAAGGCAGCATACGAGGAACACCCTCGCACCCTGGTATGCAAACCAGAACGTGACCAGTAACCCACTGATCACACCTCTGATCAGTGCTCCAATGCACTATCAGAGAACTACAATTCAACTCGAATCAAAGAATGAAAGCAAAAATACAATCAATCAAAAGACGAAACATAGCAGTAGATAAAACAGAATGTAGCTCTGAACTTGGTTGAAGAGCTTTCTCTGAAAGCCTTCTCGAGTTGCTCGATCTCTCTTCTTCTTCTTCCTTCTCTCTTTCTCTCTCTTTCTCTTTCTTTTTCTCTAGCTCACGAGCTGGCTCTCTCTATCTCTCGAAGAGCATTCTCTTAGCAGATTCAGATAGTTTTTCTCTCCCGCCTTCATTTTTTTTTATTTCCTTCTATCTTTCAAACTCTTGTACATATAGGAGTGGCAGAGCATTTGAATCTTTGATTTGGCCTTGATTTAATTTGAATTTTCATTTGTCCAAGACTTTTGGAGGGAATGTTTTGACAATTCAGCCTTGTATGAAACCTGTCGGGTGCTTGGGATCGTGTGCCAATGATTGGAGGTCAAAAGCACATGTCTTCTTTAAGTCTTCCACCCACCCAGCCACTTATCACCCTTTGGAACCTATTTTATACCATTGCTGGTCGCGTCTCCATCTAGAGTCTGAGGTCCGCATCATGTAGAGTCGGTCTCCCGCGTCCGTCCCGCATCACTGGGTCACCCCAGAAGAAGCTCAAGCTGTTCGGAGGGCGCGCATTAGAATCCCCCTTCGAGCTCTCAGTTGCGGCGTCATGCAAGATACAGTTGACTCCAGGATGGCACCATCCGACGATGCCCAACCATCCAATGCCTCTCGCCAGAGTAGGTAAAAATAATGGTGGGCTCATTCCAGGCCTCACTAACACCCAACCCCGAGTTCTCCTCGGGTCGATCTCCAAATGGAGGATCCACTTCAACGAACCTCAGTCTTCGACAGGCTGGGGGCACTCATCCACCACGAGAAGCATTCTCAGAGGAAGTAGATGGTCCGACTTATCAATGATGCGGTTCAAGCGTTCGTGTGTTATGCCACCAGACACTAGCCCGAGACTCAGTCCAACGATCTAAACCAGCCTTTGGCCCAGCTCAGGAGGCGTCGTCACCAGACTCAGCCTCCAGCCTCGACGGGCTAGGTCAGTACATCCGCCGGACCTCAGGCATCGGAATGGGCAGAGGAAGTTCTAGCCAAGGACCGTGCCACTCCCGTTAAAGCGGAACCAATTAAATGAGGTTCAAGAGGTGCATCTCGAGACTCTCATGAAAGAGAACCAACATTTGAAGGCCCTCTTGCAAGACCTTCTTCATGAGCAAGACCTTCACCGTTAGCTACCTACTAGGCCTTCAATCGAAGCACCAGCTCTACCAGCTGGGCACAATGGTGCCAATGCCTCAGTCGCGACTGCCCAAACCCCAACAGCAACTGAGTTCGGCATGCCCCTGGTCGAAGCTCAACCATGAGCATCCAACGTGCTAGTGCCAAAAAATCTTATGGCACAGTGCCAGATGATCGAGCGGATTGTCGAGATGAAGCTCACCCAGTATGGGGAGGTGGTCGCAACTATAGATCTCTACAATGTTCCCTACTCATTGCATCACCAGTTAAAGAAATTCCCTCTAGAGTATGCCAGGCTGCCAAAGTTGAAGAAATTCGATGGGCAAGGGTCTCCACATGAGCACTTGGCCTATTACATTACAGCCATATTGTATTCTGTGTTTTGATGATGTCAAAACAACATTGTTCCTTGTTTAAGTCAATGAATTCTAAATATGTGTGTCAAAGTTTTGTAGTTAAGTAATTCAAGAGGAAAGGTCATTGCACCTTAGTTATTTCAGAAGAAAGGTCAATGCATATGAACACGTAAAGTTCTCAAGGTCGATGCAGCTGAGCAATTCTTGACAATACCAGGTCGATGGACTTAAGCAATTCAAGATTAAAGATCGATGCACCTCAGTTATTTCATAAGAATGGTCGATGCTGCTATTTCAAATCAGTCAGTAAGGTCGATGCAACAGAATCTTCCATGCAATTTAGGTCGATGCATCAACACGATCAAATGTATAAAAGCCAAGAGAAGATGATGCACCAGTTCATGCATCGATGCCTTAGTACAAGAAATCCATTAATTAGCTCGATGCATATCTTCATGTGTTAATAGGTCTGAAGATCCGAATCCCAGTTACGTAACTTGAAATCAGACCTGATTAGAAAACTAACTCCAGCGATACAATGGCACCTGATCCAAGAAAAGGTGACATGTTTTTCAGAGGTTTCCAGAGGAAGCATATTGATAATGCCAGGAGGACCAATGAGATTTCACTAGGTGCCTCATCCAAACTTTTACGGAGACCCTGTTCTATTTAAAGACTGCTTTGCCCTTCGAAGAGAGAGGCTGAAGCTATTGTCGTCATTTCCTTTGCATATTCAGAGAGAGAGCCACTCCAGAAGAAAAAGAAAAAGAATTTCACCTTAAGAGGAAGAGAGATTTGAGTGCAGCCAGCCAAACATCTTAGGAGAATGCTTCAATTCGAAGCTACATTATCTTGCTTGTTTTTAGTTCGAACTCTTCCATTTTGTTTGTTTCTCTTTCTGTTCCTTGTTTTGAACTTGTTCTTAGTTCCCTCTGAGTTCTTTCAGAGGAAGGGAGAGTAGGTAGATGTTTGTTCAGGATCATACGAAATTAGATCTGGTTGATCCGCTTGAGGTTGATTGCAACTAAGTGTCACCTGTTGCTCTACAGTAGTTTGAGTATATTCTGCATTGACTTCAGTTGCCTAGCTTGAGTATGATCGGATCAGTCAGATCTGTTATTATTTGGGTGTGATTAGCATGCATCTCATTCCCATCTTCCACCTGCACTAGGTGCATGCTTAAGATTGTTCTAATTCTGATCTAGGTGAATTTTCTTACAATAATCGTGATTGAGTAATTTCTATCTGCCCTATAGTAGCTTGACTTAATTCCATAATCGTTGCTACTGTAGTTGATTTTAAAGGGTGATATATCCATTCACCCCCCTCTGGATCTCATACTGACACTCTATCTGTAGGGATCTAAGTCATTGATCACCTGTCTAGCATCCATATACTCCATCAGCTCGGACAAGCTCAGACCAAGCTCGGATCGGACAAGCTCGGACCAAAGCTCGGACAAGCTAGAACTAAGCTCGGATGCCATGAAGCTGAGTTGAGCCTTTGGCAATAAAGCTCAAACTTATTAAGGTGAAGGCTCAGACTTCATAAAGTAAAGCTCAGAGTGCCCACCTGGATACGAATTCAATTTTGGCATGTGATCCAAGGTCACCTAGTGTCTCTCTCCTGAAGAGAATATTCTCCCTAACACATGAACCAATGAATTATTTCAGCTATGGAACAAAAAGTTAAAATTGAAGTGATCATTTGCAATAAATATGAGCCACTATCTTCGAAGGTGGGAACAAGCTGCTACAGAAGGAATTGCGTGGGTCTTTTTGAAGTGCTAGGTAGTTTAGTTCAAAAGGGAACTTATGAGTGAGCAATCTGTAAGAAGTAGAAGAAGAAAGAGAGAAGTTGAGAGCCCATTTCTCAGGCAGATGAATAGCCAGTTCGTAAGAGGTTTCTGAGTGCAGCGAGGAGGTGTTCTTGAAGATCTGAGTTGAAGATCGGCTTCTAGATCAGATCCAGAGCTGTGTGCTCCTTGGAGCTACATTTTTCTTTGCTTTTGTTGTCCCTAAAGAGCATATGGACAAGAAGGGGGATTGAATTGTCCCCGCCAAATATAGTGGTAGTTTTTAAAATTAATGCAACAGAATAAAATCAACTACCAACTCAAGAAATGAACGGATAAAATTATCATTGTAGTTCTCTCAACCTCTCCATTCTTACATGATTAAGGCAAGAAAGATTAGCAAGCAAACCACAATTACACAGATGCGAGACAGATTTTTTAGATGGTTCGGGACCACGATGGGCTCCCTACGTCCACCCCTCACTAAAATGGTGAGGATCCACTTGTTTCAAAATGAAGCGCACGGAGCTTTCGTTCCAAAGACATGGAGACGTCATCTCCTACACTATCCTACCACAGATCAATAGTCACACACTAGCTGCAACACCCGTGGCACAAGAACCACAACCGTTCACCGACAGTTCAACTCACTCACAAAGTCGGAGTTCAAAAAATGAAAGAAATGTTCAATACATGCTTGACAATAGAATGGAAAGCACTGAAATAGATGAGAAAGAGTGGAAGAAATTAATCCCCAAGAGGTGAAAGGGCCGGTGGAGATCTTTGTTGAAGACCAAGTTGGAGGGAGGTCGAATGTTGTTGATTTGACTATCACCGTGATCCTCTCTTCGATCTGCTCCTTTTTATCTTCTATCATGATCCCAAACTCCTCCCGGAAGTAGATGATATCCACATATTTTCTTCAGCTTCTCTCCTTTCCCTCTTTCTTTTCCTACAAGACAAAGAGAAATGTTAGCACATTAGGGTTCTCTTCTCAAATTCGGAGCACATGTTAGTATATATAGATAAGAGACCTAAAGACCCAAATACCCCTCCCAAAATGTGTTGAAAACATCTTTTTAAGTCAAGGAACCAATGGGGGATATTTTGGTAAAGTTTAGAAGTGTTTAGAAAGGGTTTAGAATGGGTTCGCAAGGTACGTCCAGAAGGGGTCGACCCTTGGGGTTGACCCTCGTGCTGCCAGAGACTAACCAGAGCTACCACTAGCCTACCCTTATTTCGAACAATTCTCCATTGTTCATCTCTTTTTTTTTTGAAAACCTATTTTGTGCCTATGATGGAACCATGTGTAGGTTTAGGAACAAGGTGTCATGTTCCTATCAAACTGACTAAGTTCATCAAGCATGGCATTAATCCAATGCTCATCTTTTAAGGTATTTTCAATATTTTTGGGTTCTTCTTGTGAGACGAGCAAATGAAGTAACATCATTTTCAATTCTAAAGTGAGACCTAGTTGTAGGGGGTTCATGCCGATTACTAATAACATTTTCTAATGGTTGATCTCTAAGTACTCTAATGTTCGTAAACTGATTACCTGAGCTGCCACTTACTTACCCCTAAATTCTTGATTCTACAGTCTCATCTTCAACTCCTTATTCTGCACTTTGCACCACTTTATCTTCCAGTATTTCACCTTCATCCTCATCCCTATAAAGATCAATTTTAATCTTGTTAGATATCTCATCAAATACTACATGTGGTGATTCTTCAACGGACTCAGTTTTCTGGTTATATATTCTATGAGCCCGAGAGGTATCAGAGTATCCCAGAAAAATACATGGATCACTCTTAGCCTCAAACTTATCAAGATCTATTTTAGAGTTAATATGAATAAAATATTTAGATCCAAAAATCTTGAAATGAGCTAATGAGGGTTTCTTACTTTTCAAGATTTCATACGGGGTCTTTTGTGTAGAAGGTCTTACTATTGGCCTATTGATAATATAGCAGGGTGTGTTCACAGCTTCAGCCCAAAATCTTTTAGGTAAGCTACTCTCCACCAGCATAGTCCTAGCCATCTCCACCAATGTCCTATTTCTTCATTCAACTACTCTATTTTGTTCTGGAGTTCTTGGTGAAGAGAATTTGAGAATTATTCTATTATTCCTGCAAAAATCATCAAATTGTGAGCTCTCAAACTCACCACCATGATCTGATAGAATACTTGATATTGAATACTTACCATCTTAATTTATTCTGTAGAATAATTCCTAAAATTCACTAAAAGCATCATTCTTGTTAGTTATGAAAAACACCCAAGTATACTTAGAGAAGTCATCTACAATGACAAAACCATATCTTCTACTAGTTAAACTAGCTTGTAACGCCCCGAGATCTGATCCCCATTTTATGGGCATTTTTTTTCATTGGATCCCGAAGCATTACTTCGTACGTATTGTAGAAGCACAAATATATAAACATGCATACATTCGAATGAGAGAGAAATCACAATTACATGAAATGTAAATAGCATCTCAACCATTCATAATTCCCAAAGAAGAGTACATGTCCATTGTTGCAAAATAAACGTGAATCCATACATGCTCACCACCCCAAAACCATACATATAAGAGAGATACTCATCCATAGCCTACCCAGACAAAGTATGGACTAGGACTACTCCTCGGCCGCAGCCTCCTCCTCGACTTCCTTCACTATGTCTCCTAAAAATACGTACCACAAAAGGTGAGTGCGATGCTCAGTAGGCAACCTAAACAAATCTGGGTTAAGTCGCATTCTTATATCCAATCAACATATATAATCCAAGTGTTAACTATATCATAATCCATTCATTCTCATTTGCTTAAAAGTAATCATACATGAAAACAAATGTTCATCAGTTAGCATATAAGATACCCATGCATGCAACAAACCACGGTGAATGAGCAGTTACAGATTATGACATTTTCATGAATTTCACATTTTTGTTATTCATGGAACTGAATAGCTGTCGCAAACATAGGAGACCCAGACACCATGAGGAACGAAAGAGTACTATGCTGACCCAAGAGCAAACTGCCACCTAGACTCCTGCCACACGAGGCGTTACATATCATTGTCCCCAAGGTTCTATGGCGTTACGTATCATCATTCCACAGAACAAACCAACCAAATCAATAGGTTTTTGACCAGGGCACTACGTATCACCGTCCCTTGAGATCTTTTGTAACATCCTAGAGTACACAATACCGATAACCCGATACTAGGTATCGAATTACCGCCATTATGCACTGAGAGCCCATGATAGCAGGAAGAGAGGTTTAAGCATCGATTAAGATGGAAGGTCTAAATTGACGGGAGAGAGTATAGCGGCTCGGGTACAAAGCTGTTTGTCAAAATACATATTTTCATTGATGTGGGGTTAACATCAACACAAAAGAAGAAAGATTTGAGCATCAATCAAGACTGAAAGTCAAAATCGATGAGGGAGAATATAGTGGCTTGGGCACGAAGCCGTTTGTCGGAATGCATATTGTCATTAATGTGGGGGTTAACATCAACGGAAAGGGAGAAAGGTTTGAGCATCGATCAAGACGGAAGGTGTAAATCGACGGGAAAGAGTATAGCGGCTTGGGCACGAAGTCGTTTGCCAGAATGCGTATTTTCATTGACGTGGGGTTAACATCAATGCAAAAGAAGAAAGGTTTGAGCATCGATCAAGATGAAAGGTCTAAATTGACAGGGGAGAATATAGGGGCTTGGGCAAGAAGCCATTCGTCGGAATGCATATTTTCAATACAAGCACGTGGGACTAGTTTAATCATCCGGTTCAAAAGGGGGGTGGCGCATGGTATAATTTTAGATGTCTGCCATTCAGCGGTGAAAACTGCACTTCTCCTCTGTGATTGACCACGACGTTGGCTCTACCTTCATACACCCGCTAAACCACGTACGGGCCTAACCAGTTTTCAGCAAGCTTGCCTTTTGGATTAGAGGCCAGAACCTCTTTTTTCTTTACCAGCACTAGGTCTCCCTTTTTAAATTCTTGGCCTTTAATGAGCTTGTTGAAGGCGCACGCCATGCAAGCCTGATACATTTGAATGTTCTATTACGCTCGGAGACACTTCCCTTCTAGGTCAGCCAGCTCTTCTAGCCTTCTTTAGCCATATGTCTGTTTGTCTAGGACCAAACCATACTAAATGGCAACCGTTAACGATGGCACTTCCAGCTCGATGGGGGCCACCGCCCCCGAGACATATACGAGGGAGAACAATGAGCAGCCGATGGGAGTCTTGTAGATTGTTCGGTATGCCGACAAAGCTTCATACATCCTTTCTTCCCGGTCTTTTTTATGAGCACTGACTATCTTGGACACTAAGGTGCACAATTTCTTGTTAAAGGCTTTCGCCAACCCGTTTGCCTGTGGGTTGTACGGGGTGGAAGCTCTCCAATCAATTCTGTACTTGTTAGACAGACGGTAGATTTTCTAATTCTTGAAGTGACTGTCATTATCAGATATAATTCAGCTAGGAACACCAAACTGGAATATAATATTTTATTTGATAAATTTGGCCACCAATTCTCCTGTCACTTCTCTGAGGGCTACAGTGTCCGCCCATGTGGAGAAATAGTCAATTGCTGCTAATATATATTAGCACCCAGCAGAAGACGCTGGGAGAGGGCCAACTACATCAATTTCCCATTGCGTAAAGGGCCAGCTGGATATCATTGGAAGAAGCAGCATTGGAGGCCTTCTAGGTATAGTTGTATGCTCTTGACATTTCTGGCATGATTTTACAAATTTGCAACAATCGTCGAACATAGTGGGCCAATAATAGCCCACCTTATTGATTTCAATCTTCATCTTCGGCCAAGCTTGGTGTGCTCCGGTCATTCTAGCATGTACTTCACGCATTACTTGCCAAGCCTCTTCAGTTGACAAGCAACGGAGTAATATCTTTTTACGGGCATCTGGCACAATTTGGAACAACATCCCGCTTCTCAACTCATAGGAGTCTTTCATCCTGAGCAACTTCATTATTTGTTCTTTTTCTTTTGGTAATTGCTGACGCGTGAACCATCAGAGGAGGATCTCCCTCCAGTCACGCACAGGAGTCTCTTCGGCTGTGGCGGCTTCGTATTCGTCTGACTGTACATCTAGCATGCTAGGGACTTGCCGTCAGTTAATCACGACGATATTTAGAGCTTCGCCTCGTGGGATTGCTAGGGAGCTGGCCAGCTTTTCCAGAGCATCAGCCTGTGCATTTTGCACCTCGCCTACATGATTGAACTTGATGAAGTAAAATTTCACCATGAGGTGCAGTGCCTTCTGGCAATAAGGGGTGAGCTCCGATTTCTGGACCCCTCAACTTGGTCCACCAAAACCCTTCCATGACCCTACAACTTCTCCTATAAAAGCCCCTTAGAAGCTCAGGGGGTGGGGCAAGAAACAGATGCAAGCAGGCAAGCTACATAGTCAACAACAAACACAACAAGCAAGGAGATTTGTGTGTGCGGTTGGCTTGTGAATCGGCTTACACACGCCGAGGGTATGTCACTCTTACTCCCCTCACATGGCATTTAGCCATGTCACACAAGTCTAATCCCGCTACACATAAGACGTTATGACGTTATGATGACGAAAAATACACCCTCACCATTGGGATTTCCCGCGTGTGCCATTCTACGACGATCACACATACGCCATGACGTCCTACCTCTCGCCGTCACGAGGCCACACCCGACTGCTCGACCCAAGACGCGCTCGGCCCTCCCCCAGTCACCAGTCAGTACCTCCTCCGGCCATCCCATCTAGCCCTCCCTCGGTGAATCGGGCATGACCCTTTCCTCGAGGGGACCCCCTATAAAACATGCGGATGTCCACCTTATCACGCATTGACCTGGGAACCGACCTCTTTGTCAGAATTGTCCCGTGGCTTGGGCCAGTTGTACCTCGGTCGCTACAGCCCACCTATAAAACCCATGTGGCTCTCTTAAATTATATTACCACCTGATTGAATGTCTTCGCATCGATGTTCAGGTCCCAGTCTCCCCCATTACCACTCGGTGTGTGTGTGCCTAGCACCTCTGGCCCAAATAAACGTATCCTAGTCGAACGTGAGACCATAGCTGCAGACTGCTTCCGGCCCTCCACCCATGGCTTCAGATACATACAGGCTTCTCTTCAGCATAGAATGATGGTGTTCAGATTCAATCGGATGTAAATAAACACCGACTACTTGTGGTCGGTGGGGAAAGATGTCCAGTACATAATTCCCCACAATCGCCTGCGCACTCGCACCTGTGGAACCTCCCTTCTCTCCACGTGTTGCCCATCTCCTGAGCCCACGCGTCCCGTCCTGGCGGCACTTCCCAGTCTAATCTTGAGGTGATTGTCGAGAGATTGACTGGCATGCCAACATCCCAGCCACGTTTTCGTAAAACTAGGAAACTTCTTGTGCCACTCGAACCTCCCTGGGCTTTTCGTAAAAGGTGAGTGCTCGATACCGCCTCTAGAAGGATACGGCCATGGGAGGGGATACTCGAGATACATCAAACTCCGGCATCTCCCTTATCACCTTATACCGCTCCTCAGTCCGGTCACGGAATACACACCCCACGCCTGGGGCGATCGATCCTGAGGGCATTCCCCCACAGATCCAACCCGACGCACGTGAATAGGGTCACCAATTAAATGAGCGCATGTTTATTCGAACGGCCTTTTCTTTTGTGGCTATATTGTTCACAGAATTAGCTGCCATACAGCGGATGCTATTTCTGTAATTGGTGGTGACCTGAGTAGGCACCAATTTCCTAGATTCACGGGTGCCATGGTTTTCATGAGATTTATCACTATGTCATCCCAACTAAAGTTCTGTACTTGAAATCTCTTTTCTGTGAATCTACCTTATTATCCTACAATGACTTATTACTTTGGTAATCTACTGGCTATAAACTATAGTGGATGTCGAATATTTACATGACTCAATGCCTGGCAATTATGGGACCCGGTCTAGTCCTAGTAGGAGTGCCCAAAAGTACTTGTATCCATGGGAGTTGATTGACCACGGTGTGGCATTACACCGGAGTGCATGACTTGCTTCATTGTGACATTCCATGAATCTCTATAGTGCTTGACTTGACATGATAATTACATGACGTGACTTGTGTGGCACGACATGGGCAGTACTTGAATGAATGAATAGTCGATTATCATGACATGACTTGATGTTACATGCTGGATGCCTTGATACTTTGCATGATATCTCTTGGAAAAGTACTAGTTCACGTTGGATATCTCTTGTTATTTATCACGCTCAACATTGTCTCATGACCATTCATGCATGGTTATACTTGCATTTCATGGAACATATAATTTACTTAACGCAAGCTTATTCTTGAGATATAATTCCACCCCCCCACCCTCTCTCTTTCTCTCATTCTCACTCTCTCTCTTCTCTTTCTCTCCCCCTCTCCTCCGAGCGGCCGACGGGGGCGATGGTGGGCGAGGCAGGGACGGCGTGAGGGCGAGGAGCGCGAGGATGGGGCGAGGATCGAGGCGGTGGAGGTGCAGCGAGCTCGGACGCGCATTCGGGTGCCCGGTGAGGGTTTCGCAGGCTTGTCGCGATGGATCGGCGTTCTCGGCGCGTGAAATCTTTGGTGGAGATAGGGGGATGGATCCTTAACCTGCGTACTTCCATTCCCGCGAGTTTTGTAGGCCGTGGTGAGCCGAGCGGGTTTATTTTCATGTTTTGGGAAAAAACTATGCTTTTGGGGAGTGTGCCGGATCAAGCATTTTAACGCGCAGTTTTGAGGTTTGATGGCGTCAATCGATGCCTTAGGTCATGGGGGTGAGATTCCCCTTATTTTCCCCTTCGCGTGGGCACGAACGGGGCGTAAAATGGAGTTTTCCTCCGAACTCATCATTTTGGGGTTTTTGGGACAGAAACGGTCCTAACAGGAGCTGCTTCTATCTTAGGTGGCCCTTAGGGAGACCGCTTTTCACTCGCATCACCATGTTTCGCTTGCGCGGTCTTGCGATAGACCGTTTACCCTTATGGGGCGGTCTGAGCCAGACCGTCCTAGATGGCTGGGCGGCCTTGGGCAAACTGCCTAGGGATTGAGCGGCCATCTGAAGACCGCTTCTTGGTTACTGTATTGTCGGTAGGTTTTACGGCCCATCATATGACCGTTTCACCTCTGTGTGGCCTAGTGGCCGACCGTTTACCTCGTGGAGCCAGTGTGACTCCCGAGGCATTTCTGTCAGTTACTTTTGACATTGCACAGCGTTGGGTCCATGTGGTCATGGGTTGGCCGTTTGGTCCTTTGCACGGGCTCAAGTTGGACCGTTTATGTTTTGTGCCATTGGGTGACTGAGAGGCCCCAAGGGGACTGTTTAGTTTTTCAAGCGGCCTATCATTCGACCGCTTATGGTTTGAACGGCCTGAGCGTGGCCGTTTGTGTTCCCATTCTATTCTAAGGTTGGACGGCCCTATGGGGGACCGTTCAATGTCTCTTACGGTCAAGGTATGGCCGTGTGTATCTGCACGGTTCGAGTGAAACCGTGTATCTTCTCATCTTGCCCAGAGCCTGAACGGTCCCTGGGAGGCCGTTCACTCTCTGGAGCGGTCCAAGGGTGGGCCGTGTATACCTTACACGGCCCAATGAGGACCGTTTGTATCTGTCGATAGGCGGTTCGTAGGTGGCCGTGCCAGAATATCAAATGGCCTGTGAAGAACCGTTTGAGTTCTGAGGCGGTCCATCGACCGTCCGTTTACCCAAGAATGGTCTACGGTGGACCGTTTACTGTGGCCTATCTAACCGGTGGTTCCTTTCATGACGATTCGAGTCCCGAGTGAGTAGACCTCGATCCACGTGTTGACCTATGGTCTGACTGATGCTGGGCATCATGTCGGGGCCATGTGTTAGGGTGCCATGGGGTCCCGAGAGTTTGTGTTCTCGGCTCGTGCCTTCGTGAGTCGGTGTCGATATGAGGAGCAGTCCTCGTACTTGTTCGGCTTAGACATTATTTTCTGTGACTAGAGAGTCTACTCTTCCAGTGCCCTATTATTTCACGCGTGGGGAAGCGGGGTTCGGTGCCCGCCGGTGCGGCGAACGTGTGTGTGGTGACCAGAGTGAGGGGTAGGATATAGCTAAGGGAGAGGTGGCGAAACGGGACACGTGTCGGGCACTCCCTCTCATGACCGTATCTTTCTCAGAGCGATATCGTGCACTCGCCTTTTCGGAGAGTTGAGGGGAGACCGAGCGACACGGGGACTAACCCACAAATGTAAAGACCAATGGACGATAGACCAAGGGACAACGGACTAGACAATGGACACACAAAATGGACTGACCCAAGTGGGCCTAAAAATAACAAGTCATGTAGATGCAACACAAAACACCACTAATGGGCAATTTGAACTAGATGGTTTTGACAAAATATAAGTGAAAAGAGGGTGAAAGCATGTTACTTAGGGCGATGGCTGATACCATCTTGCGTAACATGTCTAGGAAAGCGGTCGAAGTGAATTGAATTGACATAAGTCGCATAGGGAAGACATGTTACTATCGTATCATGCTTTGCAGCTCATTTCTCGAGGGACTCTATTGCCTGTGTGGTAATAGAGTCATGAGCACTAAGTATTTGGATACTAAGTGTCTGAGATGCATGCCGAGATTAATTAAGTGATCCATTCATTAGTCATGTGTCTATTTAACGAAACACTTTTAGTTGTTCAAAGAATCTTACGGAGGTCTCATACTCCATTTTTTATATGACCGTTGAGATCTTACGCCTTGAATAGAAGGGCATGCACTACCGGCCCAAATGGACAAGTGCCCATTGGGCTACTCATGGCCCATCCTTGCGGCCTGCCTGCGTAGTCTACCCGCGCTAGGCCTGCACCAACACTCGCAGCGCCCTCACCAGCCGCACTGGCCATGCATGCAGCATAGCCGATGCTGCATGGTGCCAGGGGAGGGCACATCATGAGCCTTCTCATGATGGCCATCCTCCTCTTCTTCTTCTTCTTCGTCTTCTCCCTTCCTTCCTCCTCTTTGTGTAACGCCTCCTCTTTTCTTCGCCACCAAGCCACCCCTCTACCTCCCTCTATAAATAGCCCATCGGGGCTCAACGTGGGGTGCGTCTTGATGTTCCTTCTCTTGAGCTACTTCCTCTTCTTGGTGGCTTCTTCTCTCCTTCTAGTTGGCATGTGAGACGGTTGAAGAGAGAGAACATTCGAGTGCAAGTGAGTGAGAGGACAGCTCGAGAGTGCAGTGTTAGTGGCAGCGGTAGTAGTCCCCTCTCTCTATCTCTCTTTCACTTTCTCTCTCCTTGTTTGCATTCTCTATGTGACAGACAAGGATGATAGGGATAGTGCGATGGCAAGCTGATCGCACTCTTGGAGGTGGTGTGGCGACAATTACGAAGGAGTGTCACCCTTTGTCTTAGGATCTGGAGCATAGACTCTTAAAGCCAACTCTGGTAGCCATCTCTATACGACTCCGCAAAGGTACAAAATCCTATTATGCTGTGGTGATATGGTATGTCCTCATACTCTGGATTTTTATTATATTATCAGTGTTATCAATAATGAACATTATAAATGCTATGACAAGATCCATTTCTGAAAAAATAATTTTACTGTCTTAAGATTGTTAGGAAAAAAAATTCAGAAATTGAACTTTCATGAGTCATGGATCTCGATATCCTTAGAACATTCAATACCCCCCCAACAAGACTATCCCCAGGATGAATTAGGCCCAACAAATGCTATGTATGATTGGAAGCACTAATACGCAAGTCAATACTGTGTATATCTGCCCAACCGAACTGAGGAAAAATGAGAGAAAATTGATTCTGAAACAATCACCGCCGACTGAAGAAAGGCGAAGGCACTGCCAAGTTGTACGACAAAGAACGGAAAATTTTGATTATGCTGTGAGACTTGAGATTTTGCCTATGGGCGTGAAGAGGCCCGAGGAGTTCGCAAGTGGATAGAAGTTTTGAGGGTTTCACATGTAAGGTCAACTTTGTTGAAAGGGTAAGATTAAGGGGAATATGTCATTCAAGTCACATCGGTCGAACGGCATATTCGTCATTTCTCATCTAATTTTAATTGCAGTGATTTTATTCGACCATTCCCCACCAAAGTCGGTTAAATATATCACCGGAGAATACCCTTTGTAACAGTCTAAGATCGGTCTCAATCGTAGTCAACTCTTTCCTAACTCTTTAACAAAGTGGGCTTAAAAGAATTGCATTAACGAATGGCGGCAAAAAGGGTAGTATATATAGATAGATGAAAACCCAACAAATCTAAGTGAACAAGTGTCTCAAACACATGTATGCAGCACATAGCTCAGTGGACACTGTCATCTTTGATGGAGAGGTCGCAAGTTAGATCCCGCTTCCCCAAGATGTTGGAGTGGGATCCCCTATGCCACCCGCCCCTCTTGTGGGTGTTAGGTTTACAGAGAGTTCGGCCCCGCATGCTAGATTGCCTCCGAGTGACCTAACAGAGTCCAGTCCAACAAAAGACAAGTATAGCCCAACAGAAAAGGGAATGTACCCTCAAGTCGGGGGAAGCTCGACTCTGGCAAAGCTGGTAACTAAGAACCACACACCGCACCACCAAACCATGAGGTAGAAGAGCAACCACACCTGAAAAGTCAGGGGTGAGTCTCATGTCACTAGCTCAGTAGGGGTCCTGTAGATCACCACCAAGAAACCAAAGCGGTAACAGCAGTAACAACAACAAGAGTAACAACAATAAGAACAGCAGAAGTAGGAGTAACAATAAGGGAAGTAAAGAGGAAAGCCCTACTAATCTAACCACAACAATCGACAAGACCTCGACCCTCTAAACTACTCCTAATCAGGAAAGGTACAACTTCCCACACACCTGGTAGGGAGTTGCCAGACTAAGCTCAAGAAACTCCAATTACATTGCCAGAACACGTCGTGCTATAAGAAACATGTATGCTTCACATCATGACCTCTCAGACGTGGGGAAACACTACCCAAAACACCGGCGCACACATGACCTCACCGTCGTGTCTACTACACAAGCCACGATAAAGCTAGACACAGGCTACCCGAAGCACTACGTTAACAATGATGGAGAACCAGTCATAAAATCACAAGTTACATGTCATGTGACAGAAGCACCTCCTCACTAGAAGCAAGGCCAGATGCATCCACTGACATCTTACACTGTGTCTCAAGTGTCTCACACTCACCTCGAATACGGTGACAGAGATACTGTACCAAGTAGAAGGAACAACAATAATGAGTGGCTAGTCAGGGTCACACCCGTCGGCGCTCGTCCAAACGCCCTTGACCTCATGTGCATACACAAGCCCAATGCCTTGAGCTAGGCCTCTAGCTAGTTTCCCCCTAGTAGGATGCTACTGCAAAGCAATGGGGGCCAAGGAAACTAGCCAAAAAACCATCTCTCGGGAACTTGCCCCGCCACCACTCCCAGGTGTCGTCAGGCTACGACTAGTGGAGGCTCACTAGACACAGTGACTCAAAAATAAAAACATCAAAGTACAGACAGACTAATGCGTACCTATCACACGTACTACGAAACACAAAGTAGTATACAGAACTGTCGCCAAACTCAAGATAGACAACTTGACCTAAACACAATGATCCTTGAGTTACACGACTCGGGTCAAGATCGTCACATATCACGACAATATACCATTTATTAGCCTAGTCCCTAAGCCAAAAGCATGATAAACCACCAGTCCTCAGCCCCTAGGCTGCATATAGGACTCTCGATTCCATATAACACAAATCACGGAACATGAGGGAACATCAAAGCCCTCAGATCACGTAGGTACGCAAACTGAGGTAAGATGATATCTCTATGTGTCCAAAATTGGAGTCCTGATCAATACAATATACCCGAGACAGTCATGAGGTCACGTGTCAACCACTGGGTCACAACCGGGTTGACCAAAAATCATAATGACCATCAAAATCACACAAAACACTACTCGATGCAATGACACATTCGAGCACCCTATAACGCGGTCACAGCCCTCATAGGACATCCAAGACATCCACGTACAATGGGCGAACCAAGGGGTCAAAGCCAACCCAATTAACATGAAAGAAACATCGTACACTACTCGGGATAAGACTACTCTTTCGGGATCCCTCGACATACAGATATGACTCTCACGGAACACCCAAGGCATCCATCGAGTCAAACGCCAACAAGACATTGAATCCTGGGTTCACTGGAGCCTGAGACAACTCGAATAATACACAGAAAATAGAAGACATTAATGCAGTGCATGCCTGCATCGCGATAGTTAATGCACCCATACAATGGGTTGCGATGCCAAGAGAACGCGTCCAACAGTTCCAGCGCATCAATGCGTTGACGTGGCACAAGCCTAGGTCATGTTAATAGACATGGACATAGCCTCTAGCGCATTAACACCAGAACATAGCAAAGACCTAGGGTGCATTAATCAAGATCGCGGCCATCACCTATGTAATACCCTAGATCTTTGGCGGATCTTTATTGGGTCCTACTGGATCTTTATTGAGATGTTCCTCGTGTTCCTCCTTTGTCTTTGAATAGATGAGAATGTCGTCGATGAATACGACTATGAATAGGTCAAGATATGGCCGAAACACATTGTTCATTAGTTGCATGAATGTAGCAGGTGCATTAGTTAAACCGAACGGCATAACCACAAATTCATAATGTCCATATCTACTTCGAAAAGCAGTCTTATGAATGTCTTCTTCCTTAATCATTAGTTGATGATAACCTGACCTGAGGTCAATCTTAGAAAAGTACTCCGCACCAGAGAGTTGGTCGAACAATTCATCAATACGTGACAGTGGATATTTGTTCTTAATAGTGAGTTGATTCAGCTGCCGATAATCAATGCATAATCTGAGAGAACCGTCCTTCTTCTTGACAAATAGGACTGACACACCCCAAGGGGATGTGCTCGGTCGAATGAAACCTTTTTTTAGCAGCTCCCGAAGTTGCTTCTTTAACTCATTCAACTCTGTGGGGGACATCCTGTAAGGAGCTATTGACACTGGTGCTTCTCCAGGTGTGAGTTCAATAGTGAAGTTAACCTCCCTTTCGGGCGGTAGACCAGGTAACTCGGAAGGGGAAACATCTGGAAACTCCCTAACTACGGGGATCTCATTTAACTGAATTTCCTTAGACTCGGTAACTACTACGGAGGCGAGGAAAGCTTCACACCCTTGCGAAATGAGTTTGCAAGCGTGAAGAGATGAAATAAGAGAAGGATGCTTCCGATATTTGATACCAAGAAAGGAAAACCATGGAAGACCACGTTTCCGGAAAGAGATTATCCTACTGTGACAATTTATATAGGCATCGTGATCTACAAGCCAATCAACACCTAGGATGGCATCATAGCCCTCCATATCAAGGCATACGAGATTAGCGGGAAGGTTATGACCTTCTACAGTGACTTCACTATTAGGAAGATAGGTCTTCAACTCTGTTCCCGATCCTAGAGGAGTAACTATGGTCAAATCCGATGGTAGGGGAACAGGTGAAATAGGTAATATTTTTGTAAAGAAACTATCAATAAAGGAATGAGTAGCACATGTATCAAATAACACAAAAGCAGGATGGGAATGAATGTGAATGGTACCTTCAATGAGTTCCCCTTCTTGAGTTGGTTCATCTTCCAACAAGGCATTCAATCTAGCTTGCCGCTTTAGTCCACCGTTGTTCCTCGTGGATGGTTGCTCTTTTATCAGAGGGCAGTCAGGCATATAGTGCTCCCGACTTCCACATTGTAGGCATGGGCCCAAACGCTTCCAGCATTCTTCGGCCACATGACCAAGTTTATCACAAAATGTACAAGTCGCCATGACTTGCTTATCTTCTTCTTCTTTAACCTTCTTGTTCCGACGATCCTCCTTGCCGTTCCCATTCTGGGATCTCTTCTTGTTATCCCGAGAACTATAGGTGATGCTGAACTTTTCCTACTTCTTCCCTCGCCGATCAGACTTCCGACTCAGCTCCTCTACTTTGCCTTTGAGCTTGTTGACCTTTTCCAAGGTCTACTCACATAAATGTGCCCGTTGGACCATCTCTGCATAGGTCTGAATATTCTATGGGCCAAGTTACTAGATAAAGATAGGCCGTAGCCCGTCCATAAAGCGATTTGCTTTTAAAAGATCAGTGCTCACTAGATGCTGAGCATAGGGTGCCAAGCAAGAGAACTATAGCTCATATTCTACCACCGTCATCATACCTTGATGTAGTGACGCAAATTCGGCCGCCTTCCTCTCCTTAACATGCTCGGAGAAGTACTTGGCTTGGAAAAGGTCAAGGAATCCGTTCCAAGTATATGGTGCGTCTGTCGGCGGTGCAGGTATAGACTTCCACCAGGTACGGGTGTCTTTGTTCAACTGGAACGTGGCGAGACGAACCTTCTCTTAGTCAGTACACTGCATGACCTCGAATATACAGTTCATTTCGTCTATCTAATTTTCTGCCTCATTCGGGTTAGAGGAACCCGTAAACCTGGAGGGTTTAAATTCCAGAAATTGTAGTGTAGATCGCCAGCTCTTGCCCCTATGCCGGCTTGGGCTATATGGCAAAAATCAGACAGCATCTCCCCCGGACTGAGACTTGCGAGAGATAATAGAAGGCCACCGAACGGATTGCTCTGGGGTGACCCTCAGAATTTGGAGTGGCCTCACAGTTGTCCGACAACCCAAATGTGAGCGTGGAAAACTCGAGGGCTAGCCTTCAAGAGGCACCACGACCCACAAGTGATGATTCTTCCAAGCGGGACAAATATTTGCCACAAGACGGCCATGAATGTTCATCTTCCGGGTGGGTTCCTTTGAGAGCCATGCCACGGAGAGACAGACCTCGAGGGCCCTGGATGATTGGAGAGTGAGGAAGGGAAGAAGAGGTTAAGCAGAGAACACCAAACTTGCCATAAGACCTTTCCTTTTTATTTATCCACACAAACGGGGGAAGGAGTTTTTTTAACATAGAGAGTTCATCCCAAGACAAAGAGAAAATGGGACACATTGCGACAGAAAAGGAGGGAGAATACATCAACGAAGGGGGGGGAAGAGAGCACAGGCTCCCCCCCAAAATTGACCTCTCACTCTCACTCTTTCACTCTTTTCTTCACCTCACAGGCGTGGATGGATCTTCCTGCTTCGGGTGGCCTCTCCCTCTTCTTTCTTCTTCTTCTCTTCACTAGTTCTTTTCTGAGCTCTCTTCTCTGGTGAGTCGTCAAAGCCCCTCTTCACTTCTTCTTTTTCTTCTTCTCGCCTCCTCAATGCAACTAGGCTCCTCCCTCTCTAAAGACTTGCCTTGTATAGAACAGACAGTGGGGGAGAGAATTCCTGCCACCTCTACAACGTTTCCAGTGACATCGAGAGGTAACCCATTATGCTGGCTTTTGCTGGTTCGTGGAGTACACGGGCATTCGTCCGAGGATGGGATGTTCGCGGGTTTGCTGGAAGATCTTCTGCTGCCTCCACTGTCGATTCATGCCTTCGCCACTGATGCCACTGCGTTGTCGAACAGATGTGGAGGTAGAGCTTGGTAGCATTGAATGATATGCCCCTTTGTCTGCGTCCGAAGCTAATAGGAGAACAGAGTATCGGACTAAAGATGGGATGGCCCTTTGTTTAAAACGACATGGGGGTGATGATATTTGGTTAAACCGACATGGCCAGGGGGCGTGCTGGTTTAGACCACCTACAACTAGCACACCGGATAAACACTAAGGGAACATGGCACGCCGGTTTAAGGCTTCTTGGAGGGGCACGCCGGTTTAAGGCTAGTCCGTGTCATTTTAAACATCAAGAGATTCTGTCTGGCGGCTCAGATGAACATTTGCGCTCCTGCGAAGCTTTAATTGTAATGCACCACCTCTGAGGTGTTGATTTGAAGCCTCCGCGCCCCAGTTTAAGACTTCGAGTGATTTCCAGCACATGTCAAACCCTTGTCCGAGTTCTTGGGTTTTCTCCTGATTCAAGCTTCGGCATAGCCAGTTGGAGAGTTGTGGCCATATCTTTCACCTGGGGGGCTTCCTTATCGGGTAGCAGACCACCAAGCGAGTTCTCGTCCTGATCGGGCAAGGTATGGAGTTTATTCGGCATTTTCATCTTCGACTTGGTCTTGGATGTGAAGACAAAAGTGTCGTATGATCATCGTCATCATTTTTTGATGTCCACACCTCCTGGGTATGCGTAAGTGCTAAGGTCTGTTCATGTATGCGAAGGACTGGGCCAATGTTGGCAGTAATGGACACAAGAAAATCCTCTGCATAATAATTCACCAGAAGCATAGGGAAGCCGACCCAGATGGGAAGGGAGGTAGGATCAGCTAGAAAATCAAATTGGGGGTCCCAGCAAAAGAAACGATATAGCAATCCTTTGATATAAAGGTATCTCTAGAGAAGAACCTTCAGAAAGTCTTCCTACGATGCAAAGCAAAACAAAAGATGCCTAGGGTTACGAACACTCACAATAAAATCCTTCTAAATGTCCAGCCACTACATTAAGCTCGCCTTAAAGTTCAGGGATGGGGCAACGGCCATAGGAGCACCGAGCGATTATAGCGAACTGGAGTGCTTGTAAAGACCTGTCAACTTCCTTAGGCGAGAAGAAGACCGCGGGATCACCCGAGTCCATGAACGCTGGAGACTTCACGCCAATCCTAACAACAGGCAGGGGTCTCGTGGTAGCAATGACCTGAGCATAGGAGCGTGGAGGACGATCATTCCCCGAGTCCGTAGGAGGCACCAAAACCATGCCAGCATCGCCTGCCATGGCCACCCTGCAGGGACGGCCAGGGCCAAGGCCCAAAGCAAGGAGAGACCAAGGCAGAGAACCCTCTCACCCTCTCACCCTCTCACCTTCTCACCCTCTCTCTCTTCCCAAGATCATGTCGATTGCTCCTCAGGTCACTAAGTCTACATTTATTTACCAAGGAATATTTGGCCATAAAAGCTTTTCAATAAGGGGCTATATACACATAAATACAATTAAGCATACAAGGTGGTATCATATAAGAACTAAAACAAAAACACACAGGATATGCATACCATTCATACAATCTACCCTTCATGTTTTTGACTTTCATACATATGTAACACTTAATCTAGTGCAGACCTAGGTATGTATGCTCTCACTCTTGCACATGCCAAGTTCTCTTCTTATTTTGCTGAATTGTTCCTGGTTTAGGAGTTTTGTGAAAATGTCAACCAGTTGATTGTGTATCAACAAATTTTAACTCAAAATCTCCTTTTCCTACATGATCTCTTAGAAAATGATGTTGAATGTCAATGTGTTTAGTTCTGGAATGTTGAACTAGATTTTTAGATAAATTGATAGCACTTGTATTATCGCACAAAATTGAAACTGAATTCACTTTAACATTCAAATCAAGCAATTGATTTTTGATCCAAAGTACTTGGGCTCCGCAACTTTTGGCGGCTACATACTCAGCCTCGGCCGTTGAGAGAGCTATTGAATGCTATTTCTTGGAGACCCATGAGACTAGGTACCCATCACTAGTACTTTTACAATCAACAACACATCCAGTATAATCTGCATTGGTGTATGCAATTAGATCAAATGAACTACCAATGGAAAATCATAAGCCAAAGTCTACTATGTCAATTAAATACCAAAAAATCTATTTAACAGTCAATAAATGAGATTCTCTAGGATAAGACTAAAAATGGGCATATAGACATATGCTGTATTGAATGTCAGGACGACATACTGTTAAGTATAGTAGTAATCCGATCATATCTCGAAATAATATGGGATGTACTATTTTACCCTTTTCATCTTTGTCTAACTTTGTGGTTGTGGCCATCGGAGTTGACATAGATTTTACTTCTGCCATCCCGTATTTCTTTACCAGCTCTAAGGTGTATTTGGCTTGACTTATGAAAATACCTTCGGACGTTTGCTTCACCTCTCTTGAATCCATTTTCATGTAAGAATGAGGTGAGCCTTTCATATCATGCCCTTGGTGCTTGCTTCAATTCGTATAATGCCTTCTACAGCTTGTACAAATGTTGTGAATGTTTGGGGTCTTCAAAACCTGGAGGTTACTTTACAAAAATATCCTCTTTGATGTACCTATTAAGAAAAATAAATTTAACATCCATTTGAAATAACTTAAAATTTAGAGAGCATGCATAGGACAAGAGAATCCAGACTGCTTCTAATCTAGCAACCAGTGCAAAGGACTCATCAAAATCACCACCGATCTCATGGTAGCAATTAAGGGATTCTCATCATCTTCTTCCTCGCAAGATGTTCTTTCAGTTGATTCAAACATGGCCTTAGTTGGCCCAACATCACTTGGATTTTTGGGAGTGTGGTCTGCATCCAACATTGAAAGGAGTTGATTTGTTAGTGATAATTTAGATTGATTTAATCTTGATGTAATAACAAATGCATAGAGGTTGTTTCCCTAGACATGAGTCTAAGTCTCATGACTAATCTAGTAACTCCCCCTTAATGTGTGCAAGAGTTTTTGAGATATTTAGTGAAATTATTGGCATCACATGTAACCTATGAGTGATTGTCTCATGGCATCAAGTAGAGAACTTAGATCAATAGATCACCTCACACATAGTGATAGTTTCCAGACAAGCTTAACCTGCCCTTTCACATGTCACCATTTGATATACCATGTAGTCATGCTATGATGAAGACATGAAGATTGCAATGCATTATGACATGCAAACAAATTGTTCAAATCCTCCACGGCTAGACACTATATGACAAGTGATATGCATAGAGATATGCAAGCAATTATGAATAGCATGCACATGCAGATATATGCAATATCACACAAGATTTCAACACAAATCAAGTTAACACAAAGCACATTTTCTGGAGAAAATGAGAGAGATATCTCCTGAGTATCTAGATTACAAATTTTTGGTTTTTCTTTTACCCTGACATATGCTGCTTGGCCCGTGTGCCTTACCTGCTTGACTAAATATACATTTCAAGCATCTAATTCCCAAGGCATACCTACAAAACAGATTTCTCATTTGACATTCTTAGGTACCCAAATCCTTTTGGGTTCTTAATGGTTAGTTGCACCTCTCGTGGGTGCCTTCCACAAATTTTGGGCATGTAAATTATCAAAATGCATTAAATCACAATCATACTTAGTATGCCCAAATTCACCACAATAGAAGCAAAGCACAGAAGCCACTTTCCCATGTGATCTTTTAGCATGAACATAAGAATTCTCAAATCTATTTCTCATAGAAAATCATATTTTTGCGATCCTCGGAACGCACCGATCGCAACGGTACCACTCACGTCCGGGTGAACGACTCAGTTCACCCGCAGCGGAGTTCTGCAGGGTTTGCTGGAAATCAGATCGGGAATTAAAAAAACTCACGGAAAAGCTGCGGAATGTCTCCGGGACTCCGAAACGACCCCGGATTGCGTCGATCCAAACACAAAAGATGTCCGAAAGGTAATTTCAAACACAACGGAGCCAGGACACTCTGAGAAAATGGATCCGGGACCCAAAAATAAGGATCTGAAAGGTTCGAGATATTTTATCGCCCCTGCCATCGGATCACCTTATTTCCTGGGTGTGGTCCCCGTGGCAGTTCTGCCACCGATTCCAGTCCATGATCCTGCCCGTGCAGTTAATGTGCTGCACTCTGCACCAGCATCTGTGGTTTGCCCGAGCGTCAGACTCGGGGCCTCCACTACCGGCCCCCGCAGGGGCCCCAGGTCGTCTCTCACCCGGACAAGCGTCAACTCTTGGGCCCAGCACCGGTCGATCTCCAACACTGGCTCTATGCCCCAGACCTCAGCCACCACCTCAGCATTTCATTCCAACCCCGAGTCCCAGTTGGGTCAGCACTTGACAGGGGCTCCTTACCTCGGGCCCCCAGCTCCTCAGCACCTCACTCGGGCTCTCTGCTCTGAGTCCCAACCAAGCTTGCCTGCCACATAGGTCTTCCACCTCGGGGACAAGGCTCCCTAGCATCTCACTTGGGCCTCCCGACCTGAGACAGGATCGAGTCGACACTCAATATGGGTTTTCAACCTCGAGTTCGAAGCTCCCCAGCATCCGGCTCGGGTACACAACCCTGGGCCTCTCTAAGGTCAGTCCCCAACGCAAGCTCCCCGCATTATGTCCCTAGCCTCCTAGCTCTGCAATGGGATCTTTATCCCTATAATCCAGCAGTGCTGACTCCCAACATGGGTCTTCCTTCCCGAGATGCGGCCACTGCAGCCTACAGCATGGGCCTTCGGCCCCGTATGCCAACTGTGCCAGCTCTCGGTACAGGTTCACAACCTCGAGTTGTCAACACCGCACCACCTTTTGTGACATCGGTTCCCAGTGCGAGAGCGGCGTCTCGACCTCCTGCCACCCTTTTATCGGCCTGGGCAAAAGCCTATACTCGGGTCACTCAGCTATCGGCCCTTGGTATGGGCTTTATGCCCCGAAGGTCGATCCCAGCACTTTTCGCTGATAGCTTTACACTGTCGGCGACGGTAGACTAGGTTTTCTCTGTCTACCACCTTGGAATAGGGTCCTCCCCCGCTCCCCAGAAAAAGCGTCACAGTGGCCTCCGAAGTTGGTGACCCGCTACTGCAACCAGCAATTCTGGCAAGACCATTCTTGTCGGCAACTTGAGGATTCATCTCAATGGGGGCGAGCCGATCGTACCTCGGGATCAGACTGTGCCTACGGTCCCCACTACCAACCGCTTTAGCCTCCTACAGCGAACGCAAGAGGATGATTCGGAAGTCAGAGGAGTAGGCACCTCGGCAACAAATCGGGGGCACCTGTACCAGCCCGATATCAAGGCTCCCAAGTCTCATCGAAAGAATAGTGACAAGGGAGGTCAAGAACTTAGCCTGAGAAGAATCTAGGTTACACCGGAGGAGGCTCAAGCTGTCCAGAGGGCACGTAACAAGAACGCCCTGGCGCGGTGTCGATCGAGACACAGCCAAGCTTGCATCGGCACAGTCCGACGACACCCAGCCACTCAACATATTCCGCCTAAATAAGCAGAAACAAAGAAGGGCCCGTCCCGGGCCCCACCAACACCTAGCCTCGAGCTCTCCTCAGGTCGACATCATAATGGAGGCTCCACTGCAACAGACCTCAGTCTTTGACAGACTGGGGGCACCAATCTGCTCTGAGAAGCATTCCCAGAGGAAGCAGACGGTTCAGTTCATCAACGACGTGGTTAAGGTGTTCGCATGTTATGCCACCGGACATCAGCCCAACACTCAGTCTGATGATCTAAACCAGCCTTCAGCCCAGCTCAGGAGGCCGCACCATCGGAACGCCTCCGGGCCTCCGAAACGACCCCGGATCGCGCCGATCCGAACACGAAAGATGCCCGAAACGAAATTCCGAACACGACAGAGCCAAACGCTCTGAGAAACTAGATCCGAGACCTGAAAATAAGGGTCCGAAAGGGTCCGGGACACCACACGAGGCACTCGGCACCACACCTCAGCCGCGAGGCACTTCTTCAGAAGAAGTAGAACTGACTTGAGAGACTCTACGTGGAGGCATGACTACATAAGGTGGGAGACGAGGAAGAAGGAAGAGTCCTCACCGAGCCGAGGGAGGAAGACGCCTACGACGAGTGCTGCAATCGGCAAGACGTGGATGGAGACTGCGAGGAGACCATGCAGTCGCCTTTATAACCGCCCACAACAGGTCGGAGCCACTCTTCGCGAGGCAGATGAAAGGAAGCCTGCCGCAGTGTCAAGCGACCGTTCAGAGTCTGCACTCTCAAAACAGGACAAGACTTGGGTCATCATGACCTGCATGGCCGCTGTCACCGCCAAAGAGCCTTGGGCGCCAAGACAGCCCTGAAGCCTCCAACACCCACTATACGAGGAGTCCAACCTCGGGCCTCGCACTCCACAGAGATCCTCTCCTGATCTACTCTCAGCCCCCTACGGAGTGCTCGGCGACTAAGAGTAGGGGGAAAGTGAGGAGGGTAAATCTAGTTTGGCCCAGATCCGGCCCTATAACGATAGGCCCACTAAGGCTCGAGTGCAACAAGCCCTCCCAAGGGGCGGGCGCACGTGCTCGGCCCAATAAGTGGAGGCCCAGCCCAGAAGGGCATCGGATTCTATAACACGAAACGGCTACGGCCCAAGTGCGGTTATCGCCGGAGGACTCTCCGGCGACCGACCGTTGCCCCCATGACGTCAGTCTTGACCCCATAACGGGCGAGCACGCCCCATAAGCGCCGTAAGACTCGCCCTGAGATCGGCTGATGTCGGGATAATCGCCCTCCAACGAAAACTTCCCGCCATGATAGCGGAGAAACGTTACGCTACTACGGACGCCCTTCCCTATCAAGGGATGACGCTCCTCGTTCCAGGACGACCCCCTATAAAAGGGAGATCGACAGAAGAGAAGAGCACGGTGGTTCATTCCGTTATTACGCTACCTCAGAGAATAGAGCTACTAACCCTGCTACATAAGGGGAAGAAGAGAGCGACTACCTACACTCCGAGAGAATTCCTTTATAGCGACCTTACCACCTAGCGAGCACTCTTCAGTGGCCTCTGGGACCGGCGAGCACTCGCTTGAGAGGCCTCCACCGGCTCTTTACCCTCTACGACGACCTCTCTCTCCCTCTCTCCCTTGCTCTTCTCTGAACTCTGTTACTCCGTTACTGACTTAAGCATCGGAGGGTTGTCCCTTGGGGTAACACTCGGGACGCCTTCTGACGCCTCTTTGGCTTCCTGGTGATTTGCAGGCTTCCACGGATGCGAGACGACTTTCCCTACAAATAAATAGAAAAGGTGGTACGTGGCCTAGGAACCATTTTCCTGCCTCTACACTTCTTGATGCCGTCTGTGGAAAATTCGAGCAAAAGGCTATGGCACCCTGTGGAAGTCTCCGCAACACCAGCAACCGGGGCCGCAGGTCCCACCAGGGGGCCCAGTTCCGAGCGGGAGTCGCAAGAAGCTTCTTCCGCTCATCCCCGGCAAGAGGTCACCCCAGGTGACCTCGATGTACTGAGTTAGCAGATCCGGGCTCTGGCAGAGCTATGCCAGGAGCTCCGGGACCAACGGGCCAACCCCCAACGCGTCATGTCCGAACGATGTGGGGACGAGAGATGCCAGGCTAGGGGGAACTCCCGTTCAGTACGAGAGGCGTCCCACTCCTCGGCGACTAGGACTCGGCGATCCCGTAGCGTGCCCGCGCCAAGGGTGCGTAGCCCACTCCACTCCAATCCGGAGATGGACCGCCGACTTTAGCGTTTTGAGGAAATAGAGGACAAGGTCTGATATTTGGACGACGTCCTCTTGGCTGCCAAGAATCACAGCCTAATCGACGACGACCCAGATTTCTATGCTCCCTTCCTCTCTCTGCACCCTCCAACTCGTCAGATGCACCCTTCCAATTTGCTTTTCCTCTTCGTACAGTGATCTGCGCCAGTTGCTGTCCACCTACCCCCTTCTGGAGAGCCTCAGCCTCCACCTCCCGGCCCAGACCCGGTCTATCAAAGTGTGCTCCCCGGAGAACTCACGACTCAAGAATCTGAGTTTCCAGGTTGAAGGCGTGAACATCTTCGTCTATACTCCCCATCTCAGGTCGTTCGAGTTCTACGGGCGGTTCAACGAATTAGTGTTGTCTGATGCGCCGTCCCCCCGCCTACAAGAGGCCGAGCTGATACGTGTGCCTCCGGTACAGACGCCGCTGGCGACGAAGGAGTCAGGTATGCTCGTGAAGGCCGTCATCGATGCTGTGATCCTCTCCGTGAATGATTGGTTCTTCCAGGTCCTAGTGATTTCTTTCCTACACGCCATTTAATTTGCTTCCAATATTAATGTCATCCAACTTGATGTCGAAATGTGCTTCATTCTCTGCAGTTGATGGCTGACCCAGAGAACATTGGTCGACAACAGATGATGTTCCCGAATCTGAGGGAGCTGCTTTGGTATCAAAAGGACTCCGTTACAGAATCATATCTCGACGGCTTCTTCTCCTTCCTCCAGGGATGTCCCCAGCTCCAAAAAGTTTACATCCATGTACGTACGGTCTTAATCTCTCTCCGATCAAATCATTTCTCAACTGGTGTCCCATTAATCATGCATGATTGACTAATCAAATCTAATCTCCCCCTGGTCGGGGAACTCCTCCATGGATATATATGCATCCCCGCTAACGCATGGGGGTGCCCGGCCACGAGCAGCAACCAGACCCTTATTTGGTTCGTAAACGTATACCAATAATAAGTACCATGTGGCTCCGTAGACCTTCACAATCACAAATATCAACGATCGAATTCTCCGACGGCGGACGAAATGACATGACGCTCGCAGACCTGCTACTACAGAATGCCACGACACTGAAGCCGCTGCTACTCCAGCCTACGTCGCGGTGGTATATGGAGGCAAACCTGGCCAGGTTGTCGGACTCCAGCCTACCTTGGGCACCACCTGTTCCCGAGATCCATCTGACAAATGTGGAGCGTGACTCTTCTCCTTCTGCTCTACTGTCGTAGAGGCACCCGTGGCCCTTCTGATATAGATATCCTAGCTTGCGCAAAATCCATCCCAACATGCATTTTGAGCTCTATTTTTTGATGTTTGTTTATTTTGTTTCGACTAAGAATGCGATCAGAGAACCATTCCAACATGCATTTTGAGCTCCATGGATAACCATTTTTTCTGCCCCTCCAATCACAGAAAACAACCCCAAAAAAAAAGATGGGTGGGGTCAAGGGGTGCAAGCATCGGAGTCGGGGTCTGGAAAAAAACAAATGTCTCCCTTTGCCCAATCGTGAGGGGGGATATCTATATCACATTCCCAGTCGAAACAAAACAAACAAAGATAAAAAAAGAGAGCTCAAAATACATGTTGGAATGGAGTTTGCGCAAGCTAGGATATCTATATCAGAAGGGCCGCGAGTGCCTCCACGACAGTAGAGCAGAAGAGTCGCGCTCCACATTTGTCAGACGGATCTCGGGAACAGGTGGTACCCAAGGTAGGCTGGAGTCCGGCAACCTGGTAAGGTTTGCCTCCATATACCACTGTGACGTAGGCTGGAACAGCAGCGACTTCAGTGCCGTGGCATTCTGTAGTAGTAGGTCTACGAGCATCATGTCATTCCGTCCGCCGCCGGAGAATTCGATCGTTGATATTTGTGATTGTGAAGATCTACGGAGCCACATGGTACTTACTATTGGTATACGTTTACGAACCAGATAAGGGTCTGGTTGCTGCTCATGGCCGGGCACCCCCATGCGTTCGCGGGGATGCATATATATCCATGGAGGAGTTCCCCGGCCAGGGGGAGATTAGATTAGATTAGCCAATCATGCATGATTAATGGGACACTGACTGAGAAATGATTTGATCGGAGAGAGATTAAGACCGTACGTACATGGATGTAAACTTTTTGGAGCTGGGGGGATGGCCGAGACTTTCGACCATCCACCTTCCCTATGTTTTGGATTAGGAAAACCTCTTTAAAGAAAGGGATCTAGGCAAATCTATCATGCATAGATACAGTAAAACAGAAAGGAACGTAGCAATATGGGGAATGATGGAAAGAAGGATGGGGTTTGTCCGTCAACCAACAAGAGGCGGCTAGGAGGGTGGCCGCTCAAAGGTGGTGGGCGGCCATGTCGATGGCCATCCCCTGGAACAAGACTCTTCCGTAGCGGAGCACTTCGACGGAGGAAGGTGAGGAAGGTTCTCCTGGCTCTCCAAGAATGTCCAACCCCTCCAGAAATGTCCCCCTCTCCAAAATGCCCCCCCTCTCTCTATGTGTTCGAGAGAGGAGTTTGTATTCAGGTGCTCGCTCTAGAAGCCTCGAATGTAGTGGGATAGAACGTGGGTGATGAGGGAAAATCGTGCAAGACATGGCAGAGGAACTAGCCACGTCCTTTGGCCGACAGTTGCAGGAAGGCGGCCAGGGTCTTTGCCTTCTACAAAGGGGTAGGCGGCCAACAAGGTGGCCTTCTAAGGGCCTGGGTGGCTAGGTCGATTGCCTTCCAGGTGGGTGAGGGTGGCCAGGAAGGTGACCTTCTAGCAAGCTGGGCAGCCAAGGTTGTGGCCTTCTAGGAGATGAAAGCGGCCAGCAGTCTGGCCTTCTTGAGAAGCTGGGTGGCCAATAGTCTGGCCTTCTTGAGAAGCTGGGTGGCTAATAGTATGGCCTTCTTGAGATGAGGGCGGCCAGGGAGGTGTCCTTCTTGACTGGGTTGGGTGGCCAGGTGTCTGGCTGCCTAGGGAGTTGGGTGGCCAACACCTTGGCCTTCTAAAGACATGCGATAAAATGTATAATAAACCCTCAAGAATTTGCCAAGGGTTGGATCCGCGAAGGGACAAGGTGGAGCCTACCTAAACATGGATAAGGCCCCACACTTCCAATCAACCAAGGAGAAAAGTGTCACTTCTATGATGCCTAGACATGGTCCGCTGGATGTCCGAAATCGGGCGTCTATAAATGCCCCTCTGGAATGCCCGTTTTGCAAGGGAGCTCGACGGACTGATAAATGGGTGTTTCGGTAAAGAAACAAGCCTAATAAGGACATCCCGCTCAAGGAGATTCTTGAGCAGAGAAGGAGCTTCACATAAGAACGAACAAGCATAATGCGATAAGAGAGGTCATTCAAAAAAATAGGAAGAAAAATTAATCTAAGAGGACTTGTATCTGTAGTCAGTGGGACCCCCTAGCATAGCACTGCGGGACCTGAGGGGACGAACGCAATGCAACTCAAGGTGATACAAGACACCTAAAATAGGAGTAAATAGTTAAATCAGGATAGGGGAAAATGACCTTCAAATCTCAGTATACTAATGGCGATCGCATGCAAAACACACTCTCGACTTGTCGAATCAAAGTGGAATAAGGTAGTCGACAAAAAAGTGATGGAATTGAAGAACTTAGATGATTGACAAAAGAGGGATAGAATCCAAGACAGGATGATTAGCAAACCCTTCTCTCGACCTTTGTTCCCTTCTTGCTGCATGAATGCCATACTTTTCTAAATGCATTTCATTTTTTTCATTTTTTTGTATGATCGACGGTGGGACTAAAAGGGGCCTATATGATGCATGTTGGGTTTAAAGTGAAAATCTACCTAATGCATATCCAGAGGTATTATTGTCTGGTTTCGAAAAAGATGTCGGCCAAGAGTCTGACGAGTCTATGATCCTGAGGTCAATCATGAAACCAGGTGGCTATCGAATAACTTATGGAACATAAATCTCTCATTATTTTTATTAGAGAGGAACTCAGAGTTTATGTGCTCGAAGTTATTAGCCTCCGGGCTCTATATAATATATAGTGTATATATAAATAGTAGGAGAAGGCAATGTGAGGTGAATCCCGATGTAATATGACCTGCAGCTGCATAAACACACATTAGTGAAGTTTATGATGGAGTATATGGATGCTGGACAGGTGATCAATGACCTAGATCCCTACAGATAGAGTGTCTGTATGAGATCTAGATACTCAAAAATGAGACACATAGTCCTAGAGGGTCTCCTCTCGCCCCTGCCTGATGGCGAACAGGCTCACAGTGGATTTGGCCATCTTTCGACAGCCGATAAAGTTCTCCTTGAACAACTTCTCCAGCTGTTGAAAGGAGTTGATAGTCCCGGCCAGCAGGGACTCAAACCACATTCAGGCATTCTCTTGAAGAGTCGTGATGAACGCCAGACATTTCACAGCGTCCAAGGCCTAGTGGAATACCAGGTTGGATTCGAAACTATGCATGTGGTCAGCTGGGTCGGTGGTGCCGTTGTAGGGGGTGAAGGATGGCAATTGGAACTTCGGCAGGATGGGGGCTTCCATGATTTCCTTAGAGAAGGGTGCATGAAAGTGCAGGTCACCGTCGACGAGTTCGCGGGTTCTGGCGGCGAACAGAACGTCATCCAGGTAGCGGGCCTTATCTTCGATCTCGTCGATCCGTTGCAACTGTTGAGCCATCTCTGGGTTGGGGTGCAACGGGCTGCGCTCCCTTGGTGCGTGCGAGCTGTGCGGTCGTCGGGCCTGCACAACAGAGGCTTGAGAAGTCTCCCGCACTCGGTGAGAATTTGCCATAGTCGGAGCCCCCCCATTGTGAGGTTGTTCCGACGAGACATGCTGGGGCCCCGCGGTCCTGTTCAGGAGGTCCTGACACAGCCCTGTCAGGGCTTGGATATGTTGGCACATTTTCGCGAGCTCGTCGGCTGTGACTTCCTACCGCGGGTGGGTAGAGGAAGAGGCTTCCTATGATTCCCGCCGGTAATTGGGACCTCGGTGCGACCCTCAGCCCCGGTTGTTGGCATTGCGATGGCTCCCATGAGGTGCCATTGGCTTTTTAATTGGAGTTCTCATAGACGGGCGCCAAAAAGTGTAGAGGCAGAAATATGGTCTCTAGCCCTCATACCACACTTTTCTATTTATTTGTCAGGAAAGGCCACCTGGCACCCGTGGAAGCCTACAAGCACCAGAAAGAGAGAGCATCAGAAGGAGCCCCAGGCGTTATCCTAGGGGACAACCCTCTGATGCTTAAGTTAGCTCTGTAGATACAGAGAAGCAAGAAATAGAGAGGGAGAGAGAGAGTTGCAAAGTGGCGTAACAAGCCTGATCGGGGAGATTTACCTTCCGAGAGAGCTCTCGCCATGACCAATGAGTGTTTGGAGAGTGATCGCTAGGCGGTAAGGGTGCTCGGAGGGCAGTCAGAGCGTGGGGAAGGCTTTCTCTCTTAGTAGCAGGGTGGCTCTTGTCTCTTGTCAGAGCTAAGTATGTTTTTTCTTGGTGAGATTCACCGTGTCCTCTACTTGTCCGTCAAAGTCCCTTTTATAGGGGGTTGTCCTGGCGACAAAGGTCGATCCCCTAGAAGGGAAGGTCATGAGTAGTGGAGCAATGCCTCCCCGTGATAGTGGGGAGTTTCCCGTTGAGGGTTTGTTCCACCAGAGTCGGATGGCTCCCTGGCGAGTCTCACGGCACCCATAGGGCATGCTCGCCTTTAGTGGGGTTGAGGCCGATGTCGTAGGAGGTAACGTTCGGTCATCGGAGAGTCATCTGGCGGTCGTTACGCCTGGGACAAAGCCCTTCATGCGCTGGCAAATCTAAGAACTCATTCATCCTAGGTTGTCTGTTGTGGGCCTCACGGCTGCCAGGGCCGGTTTACGGGCGCTGTGGAGGCGGAGATGAAGCGGGCCTATCATATCGGGCCTTATATGGGCCGAGCCGATTTTACCCTCCTCATCCTTCTTAGCTTCTCTTCCCCAGATGCGATCAGACATCTCCGTTGCATCTTCCAGGAGTTGGGCTCTTCTCACCATTATAAATTGTAAATTAATCCACTTAAAAAAGAGAATTAAGTGAAAAAGAAGAGTAAAGAGGAGAAAGGAAGCATGTGCGGATGCTAAGGGGGTTGTGATTGCCAGAGACGCGTGGGCCCTAAATGAATTTAATAATAGGTAAAAGGAGGGATCGCGAAGAATACTTTTTTAGAAGCGGGGGAGATTGCAAGTGTTTGACCTTCTCTTCCAATCGGCCGGTCGATGAAGAGTGAGTCAGTGGCATCAGCGCCGACTCATGCATTTTTTTTATAACCACAGTAGGTGTATGCAACATGTATATGGATGTGTTGTTTTTTTTTTATGTAAAGGGAGAGGAGCGTGGGTGCCATTCGGTGGCAGCCCGACCGAATCACCTCTGCTCCACTTTTTATTATTATTATATATATAGTTGCACCGAATCACCTTTGCTCCCCTTTTTTTGTTCGTGAGTCGGTGTGACCAGCACTGAATCACCCTCCCACGATGGTGAGTCGGTGCCAACATCATCGAATCACCTCCCTTTAGATGTGAGTCAGTGGCGACAGCACCGAATCAACTTTCACGGGTGGTGAGTCGGTGCCACCAGCACCGATTCAACCTTTTTTGTTGTTTTACTTTTTTTATTATTATTCATTATTATTATTATTATTTTATTTTGTAAATTAGTTAAAATATCCCTGCAAAAAATTAGGCAGTATCTCCTCTAGATTTGGAGTGTTCAGGGAGCAATGGGACATACACACGAGAGAAGCCGATGTAAGTCCATGAAAATTGAGAGGCCAAATGCGGTGATCTCGAGACCTGAAATTGCCAATGAGGGACTCTGAGGGCTAGCGTACTAAGAGTCCTTGGCAATTTAGGGGCGACGAAACCAATGTTGCCATCTAATGGGCATTTGTTTTTCACTCTATGGGAGGGACTTCTAGGGGAACATATCACGATGCGATAGACCCCCTAGAACCCAGAATAAATAGATTGTATTGTAGGAAAATGTAACAAATGGGGAACTATCCCCCTTCCCGGTGATGGATCCACGGGCAAGATCTAGAATCAATTAAAACGATCAGAGAAATCTTAAGCTGAAGGCACAACAATTGTGGCCAAGCATTCAGACGATGGCTCGAGGACCCCCTCCCGGGGTTAGAACAGGCTATCCTAGCCAACAAGGTTGGCTCATGCCTACAATTAACATTACAGGAAAGGGACCGCTCAGGGGGAGGTCAAAGCCCTTGAGGGCAATCCATCGAACACCCAAGGTGCACACATGGTTTCGAACATAGACAATACATATGATGAAGCAATCGGATCCTAGGGAGGGGATATTACTGTCACCCTGGTGGGCGTGGCCATTGACCATTTTCAGAGTGAGCTTCGGACGGAAACCGTATTTCCTAACCGATCCATGGATCTCAAAGTGTGTATAGCCCTACTGGGCCTCCTCACGATCGGGGTGTGGAACCTTAAAGCAGAGGGCTGCAATCCTCCTTGACCGATCCTAGGATCTCACAATGGATATAGCCTCTAAGGGCCCCCTCCTGGTCAGGAAATACAGCCGATCGCTCGTTTCCCTCGGAAGCAAAAACTCAAATCTCCGATGAAGAAAAAGAAAATTCAGAAGACGAGATACACCACAATGGAAAAAGAGGAAAAATAATGATCGAATTAAAATACAGGAGCCAACATTAGCTTGAACACCATGAATGCAGTTACATTAGCATAAATGATAGGATAAGAGAGCTTTTATTCATCCCTGCAACTGCAGAGGGTATAGGCGAGCAAGCATAAATGATATAACAGAGAAGAAGAGAAAAAGAATACAAAGCTTCCCCCCCGGGCCCTGAGACCCACCTTGCACTTCTCTCTTTGCTTCCTTGCTCTCTGTGGCTCTCTTCGTATGTCTTCCTTCTGTTCTCTTCCTTATATCTCTTTTTGAAGGCAGAAGCCTGTTTTATAGAGGTTTGGAAGCGGGGCGAGTCGGTGGCAATGCCACTGAATCGTCAGCCCCACATTTTTGTGCCACCCACTTAGCGACTCGCTTCCTGCCAGGGGCGCCACCGACTCACTTCAAAATAAATGCCAATTCAGAAAAGTGCCACTCATTCACATTTAAAGAGAACATGCCACCGATTCACTTTGAAGAAAAAGCTTCACTCTAAAAGTGCTCCAACGATTCACTTTGCCAAAGTGTGCCACCGAATCATCACTTTTCCTTTTTGCCAATGTATTTTTCTTTTAAAAAAAGTGTGTCACCGAATCATCGAATGGCATTTTTGTAGTTTTCTGTTCCCCTCAAAAATGAAGGTAGCTTCCAAGCTTCCTAGAGGTGAGCGCTCTTACTCCCCTTAGAAATGAAGGTAGCTTCTGAGTTTCCTAGAGGCGAGTGCTCCCTCTACCCTCAGAAACGAAGGTAACTTCTAAGCCTCCTAGAGGTGAGCACTTTGGCTCCCCTCAGAAATGAAGGTAGCTTCTGAGCTTCCTATAGGCTAGCACTCCTACTCTCCTCAGAAATGAAGGTAGCTTCCAAGCTTCCTAGAGGTGAGCGCTCCCGCCCCCCTTGAAAATGATGGTGACTTTCGAGTCTCCAAGAATCGAGCATCTGAGCTCCTTCAAAAATGATGGTGGCTTTCAAGCTTCCAAGAGGCCAACATCCAGGCTCCCTTGAAAACCATGGTGGCTTCTAAGCCTCCAAGGGGCAAACATTCATGTTCCCCCAGAAATCGTGGTAGCTTCTGAGCTTCCAAGAAGTGAGCACCCCTGCTCCTTCATAAATGACGGTAGCTTTCGAGCTCCCAAGAGGCGAGCACACCTTCACCCTCGAAAATGATGGTAGCTTCCGAGCTCCCAAGGGGCGAGCACACATGCTCCCTCAAAAATGATGGTTACTTTCGAGTTTCCCAGAAGCGAGCAACCCTACTCCTTCAGAAACGATGGTAGCGTTCGCACTCCCAAAGGGTGAACACTCATACTCCCACAAAAATAAAGGGCAATAGCTACCCCTCCAAATGGAAATGTAGAAAACTGACCACTAGCAGCGCATAAGCATCGGAGGCCAAACACATGCCAAAATACAAGGAAGCGTACGAGACAGAGGTCGACTATTCAGATGTACCCCGACAAAACAAAAAAAAGATGAACTCAGCACACATGAAGATGAAAGTAAAACAAGAGATGGCGAGCGCTTGCTCAAGAGCTTGCCCCGACAGCAGCAGCGTCGTCCGGCCCACAGTCTTGGACCCCTGGCATGCCCGCAGGAGGTGGAGCATCGTTTGAGAGATCGACCAACTCCTCCATCGCCACCTCGGCCCCAGCAGCCTGATGCCCAGTGCTCGGCTCCTCCTCGCCATCACCGTCCTCTGGCTCGAACGACGTTAGTGGGGGAACAAGGGACGAGAGTGGGATGCCCCGATCGGCGGCCACAATTTGAAGACCAGTCGCCCAGCCCTCCTTAAAGCAACGATCCAAGGCTGGGCCGTAAAACATCAATGGTTGCTACGTTCAGCTCATTTGGGTAAGCTGAAGACTAGCGATGGCGGTCCACTGCCTCCAGGCAGGTGAAGTGCAGTAATGCATGCAGGTCTTTGACCCACGACTCCGCCTCCTGAGATCGGAGCTCGACAACGTCAACCAAAGCCCCCGACTAAAGCGATCGAGCCTCAGCCACTTCAGCCCATTTGGTCGCCTCCATGAGGGTCTCCTCCACTACTCTAACCTGAGTGTGGAAGGCGTACCAATCTTGCTCGGCCCTGTTGACACCCATTTTATGACCAATTAGTTGGGTCATCTTCTTACTCATTTTAATAATGCTCCGAGTTGTCCACCCCTGATTGAGTCTTCTTGGGCATGTTAGAGGTCTCTTTCATGGGTCATCGTCTTCCTTGGTTGGGTCTTATCCATGTTTTGATGCTAGGCAAGCACTTCCGTTTCATTTATCACCCTTTTGTGCATAACGCATCCTCAATGGCACATTATAGTAATATAACGCCCCTCATGAGGTCCGTTATATTCCTTTCATCGTCTTACTTTCACCGTCTCACCCACCGTCTCTCCTTGTGTCTCGTTTAGCGTCTTTGTTGTTTAACGGATATACGTTTCTCCATCATACCCACCACATAACGCACGTACCCAGGTCCATTATATACCCCCTAAGGTCGAGTCTACCACCACCTCCACCGACTTCCTTGTCGTTCCAGCCACCGTCTGCCTCGATGTCTTCATGTCCATGATGGACTGCCTTCAATCCGCTATAGTTCACTATAATGCCCTTGTTCCTATCCGTTATGCTCGCTAGAGTCCTAAGTCTGAACGTTTCGCTTGTTGTTCTTATCTTCTGTTGATCATGGAATATTAACATTATTATGCATAGGTCTAATTTGAGCAGGGAGTGCAAATGAGTAGAAGGTGAGAATTGATTATAAACACTCCCCTTGAGATTGTGCACAAAGTTCACATTGAATGTGAGAATCGGGCATAGTTGAACGGCGAACAAAGATTTTAAGGTAAGCAAGCTCCCCCTTTGAAGAAGCAGGCTGTACACATGTCAATCAAGAATGAATGTATAAATGCAGATTGAATTTTTGATATTGACTCCCCCTAAACATGTGCAAGGGTTGACAATGGAGTATGTAACCTATGACTTAAGTGAACACATGATGCACTAAAAATGATATCACTTGATATGCAATCTTTGGGTTCCTTTAACATGTTGTGCATTGGTGTGTATGAGACCACAATATGATGCAATCATGGATCATTTGCAACGCATTCTATACTATATTCTAGACTGGATAATTCAATGTGCAGATGGATACATGCTACTTACTCCCTCTCTCCAAGTGTTCTAAGTGTGTGAGTTAAGCATAATAGGATGGCAAGGGAGTATGAGTAAAAGATGCCAGTCATGCAGTGTTGGATCCCTTGATCATGAAATGCATGATAGTGCATGAAATTCCAAGATGATGCTTAATGACCACAACATATACAGATTCAAACATATGCAATACACTTCTACGCCAAGGTGCTCACCTTTAAACTCCCCCTTTGTTGAATGCTCATGAAAGTTAAGATAGACAATCAGCATGTTATTTGTCCACATGAGTGATGAGTTGGGATATATGTAGCCATGGAAGACATCATCAAAAATAATGATCAACAATGCTAAGGAAGAAGTTCACATGGCTGTTAAATGGTTGAAAGGATCAAATAGCAACTCAATCACCAATTCAATTTCATCAACATGACAAATTTCACATAAGTTAAACATCTAAATTTTCTGACTTTTGGTACAAGAGGGAGGTGTGGATCTGAAGACCCTACTCATGCACAGTGAGAGTTCCGGGCAAGCTTGACCCGCCTTTCTACACATCACCGTTTGATATACTAGGGCTCAAACTGAGTGTTTAGCAAGTAACCCAAATTAGATGTTCATTTAAAAACATGGGGGATGTTTCAGCAGTTCTGGGATGTATGTTTGTAGGATTTATTAACATCAAGAAAACTTTATAATGCAATGACTACAATGCAAGCCTATCATGCAAAGATTGAACAAATAAAGTTTATTTACATACCTATGCCTTGAGCATTTACTTGCCGGTTGAGCGTTGCTCAGCTCCAAGGCACGTGCACTCAAAATTCTCATTTTGAGTTTATAGGTACCCAAGCTTGCTTGGGTCCTGGTTGGTTAGGAGCACTTCTAGCAAATGACTTTATTTTCTTTGCTGCTTTCTGGTCATCCACTCTAGTCCAAGGACAGTGATTGGATGTATGTCTATATTCACCACAATAGAAGCAACGCACAAGGAATTTACCATTCTTTCTATGTGTAGGTACATTGAGCCTTTGTGAATGAGCACGGATACTACTATGTTGATCATGAGGATGAGTCTTACCTTTTAGATACCAACCCTTCAGATGCCAGCAGTCTTGGACAGAGTGGCCAGTTTTACCACATTGGAGGCAGTGAGGCGGCATACTTTTTCTGGCAGCCTTGAAGTGCGTCGATCTGTCCTGATAGGTGCCTCGATGCACAGGGTTGTACCTGGGCTTCTGAGTGGTAATGTGCTGAGCAACCTTTCTCCTAGTGTTGACCTGCTTCTTGCCATTGCTTTCAGCATTATTTCTTCTATTCTTACCTGCTCTTAGTTCATCATTCCTCAAGGTGAGGCAATCATGCACAGTGTGACCAAGCATACCACAATAGAAGCAACAAACATTCATTTTATGAGTAGCATGGTACTTAGCATGAGATTTCTTAGCATGTATTTCCAGATTAGCAAAATCGTATTTCTGTCTCTGCTAGAAAACATTCTTTTTCTGATTGCTATTTTGATTTTGGTTTTTCTTTTGAGCAGCATGCATAACAACACACTCAAACTTGTCTTTCTGTGTTGAAGGAATATCCCGCGGAGGGCTCATCTATCACCGAGAAATAGTGGGGTAATCGATAAATCTCCAAGACACACGGGACTATACTCACTGCCTGGAATATAGTGCCAATAGATAACCCACCGGAATGGGTTACAGAAAAATCACGGAGAATCAAGAAGTAGGAAAATGGCGCCTGCATACAGTGCCATTACTTCTCTAAATCTAGTTTGGAAAATAAAGCATATAGATTCAGGATTGATTTAACACTAAATTTGAAATTCAGGATTTCCATATTTCAATTACACAACTTAGAGTTTACTGTTCAGGGTAAATGGTGCCTAGGTGGCAGCCATGTTTCCTGAATATAGCACCCAGGCTGGGGGCGCTATATTAAAACAGTGGCAGGGTCACAGTTGTGCATTCAATCATGTGTAAATTGGTCATCAATTGTGCCACTTTTTCAAATAAAAGAATTTTACAGGAAGGAACTCATGGACAAGTAGAGAAAAATAGTAGGAATCTAGCAGTATACTCATTCATTAGATTAGATGTCATGGTTTAAGATTATTAAATTTTAAACATGGTGCACTTATTTAATTACTGGAAAAGTAACGACTGCTTAGACAGTCATTTGATAAAGTAGTGCCCTCCTAGAGGGGCGCCCTATCCCTGAAACTCAGAAATACATATAGAAAATTATTAAAACCATCCTGACAGCACTATATGTATACACATGCTCTGGAATTTTATTGGATTGGGCTTGTACTTGAGAACACCTACCTTGTCGAGTTGATTTGGATTGACGAACGGAGAAGTGATTGAAGGATCAGTAATAGAAATGGTACACTATTCTGCACCCGCGAATAGAGGAACTAGATGTAAGAAAACTGTAGCTTCACAGCAACTGCAACCCCTTTACTGGAAGGAGAAGAATAACTCTCCTCGGTAGACCCAGCAACACACGATCAGAAGAAGCAAAACTTGTTCATGTCGGCAGCAACTTCTGTTCAGCAAGGGAAGAAGCAGAGAAGAAGTAGAGCTTCTTCTACGCCGAGGAAGATGATGGTGAAGGACTCATGAAGAAGGCGATGATGCTCTGGGTATCACAAGCAATAGGTTGACATCGATGAAGAGATCTCAGAGGCAGTAACCTCTGAAGGGTTCTGGAGGGCTTTATTTATAGGGAAGGAAGGGTTAATAGGGTTTGAATTCTAATGGGATCAAACCTTCCTACGTAAAAATCCTATTGGTGTTTAAGCTTCCCCTACGTGTTAAGCCTTCCAGATCAATACCTTCCCAGATAGCATCCAGCTTCCCACTTCGAACAAGACACTATAGTCGACTTACCAAATTTTATCCCCTAGGAAAGTAGCACCCCTTCATTAAGGCATTTTTCAAGATGTGGCGCCTCTATAAGGAGCGCCCTTCACACTGTACAGACATCTTGGAAATAGCACCCATGTAGGAGGGCATTTTTCTAGAAATGGCACCCTATCAAGGGGTGCCCTTCTCTGTTTATTGTGAACCCCCTATAAGTCTGATAACCCCTTGAATTAACGCCCTCACGGGGAGTCTTCACTTCATTAAGTAGAGCCCTATCAGGGAACACCCTTCACCTTACCCAGTTTTAACGGGAATATGTTTAACACCCCAAAGAACTAGCGCCTACATGGAAAGTCTCTACTTGAGGAATTGGTGCCCTAGTGATGGGTGCCCTTTCCATTGGCCCATTTGATTTAAGTACAAGGCCCATAAGTATATCTAGGTGGTTTAGGAATATATATATGTGGGTCAGGCCTCAATCTATCTGATGTGAAACCCCTACATATATCAAGGGTCAGAATTAGAGGACTTATTATAGTTATAGTTATGTATATGTATGTTTGTTGCTTAAGGCCCATCATGTATTTATACCCCTTCTAGTTCATTACTCCTTAGACTAGACTTATGCTCGTTAAGTCCATAAATACATGTATATATATATATATAAGTTTTATGAAATTTAAGTTGGGTCCATTATCTCCATCTTAGTTCTATTAAGCTTATGTTTTAGGATATACTAGCGTCTTAATTGAATTACACGCCCATGTGTCCCGTCTGGCCTCACATCAACACCAACTTCAAATGAAAAAACCCCGGAGAAGATGGGCCACCCGGACTCTCCGAATATACACAAAGCCGTGAAGCTGTCCCCGGAGTCACGACAGCGAAGAGAAAGTAACCCCGGGGAAGCTCACGACCCATGGGCTCCGAAGAAAACCAAATGGATCGCAACTCATGCTCGTAACGGGCTTCAACACAACCCAACTGCACGCTCTCCCGCCCCCAAATGGCATGCTCGCTGGCATGCTCCAGCGGCACGCCCCTTGGCCGGCACACCCTCGGTGTGCCTCCCCGGCATACCCACGGCGTGCCTCCCCGGCACACCCACGGCGTGCCTTACCCGGCACGCCCCTACGCTCATCCAGCGGTACACCTTGCATGGGCCTCTGGCGGCACACCCTCTGTGTGCGTTGCACGGCACACCCCCGGTGGGGGCTTCTCCAACGGCACACTCCCAGAGGCCTTCACCGGCACATTCTTGGTAGCCCCGTCAGTGACACACCGACCAGCCTCTCCAGTGGCACGCTTTTTCAGGCTTCCAGTGGCACACTTTTTGGGTCTTGCCGTGGCACAGCATTCGAGCTCTTCAGCGGCACACTATGTCTTGCCCTCGCCCGGTGCATCCGGCAGACAAAATGTAATACCCATGCCCTAAGGATCTTTGGCGCGCAGCGAGCTAGCTGAGGTGTCAGCCGGAGACGGAGGCACGCAGGCTACCTCCTGCCACCAAGGACGGGGAAGGTCAAATCCCCATTTAATGCCAGTCACTTCCCGCCACCACTGTTCGTGCTCGAGCGTTCCCACCGTCTGGGGTATAAAAACCCCTCTCCTCCGGTGAACAAAAAAAAGGAGACAGACACATACCAGCGGAGGGGAGCCACGACGAAGTTGCCAGAGAAAAAAACAAGGAGAAGAGAGAAGAGGAAGAGGAAAGCTCCGACGTGAGGTCCTCCGACGACCACCGAACAAGAGAGAGTAAGAGAGAAAGAAATAGAGGGAGTGTGAGCCTTGATGTAGTGGAGGGGGTGGGGAAGAGTAGGAAGGTCGTTGCCTCTGCTCGACCCCGACTCCCTCCTCGTCTCCCCTTACCTTTCTTCTTTTGTTCTTGATTTCTTCTTCTCCCCTCGTCTGGGCTTGAATGTATGCTTTGTTGTACATGGCCGGTTATGGCCTTTTTCTCTTCATAAATGAAATTCCCCCTCTCTGGGTTTCTTACTGCCTCCGTTGGTTTGGGTCATTACGTGTGTGTGGCCTTCTTCTTCTCCTCCACCGGTGGTGTGCCTTCTGGCAGTGATCTTGCCCCCTTGGCACAGCTCCTTTGTAGAGCCTCTGACCCTCACCCTAGCCCATTTGCCTATGGGGAGATATTCCCCTCCTGCCCCCTCAGAGAGCTAGGTCCGACGCCATTGTCCCAGTACCTCCCCGAGCCCTTACCCTTCCTGCCAAGTTCCCCTTGTGTTTGATTTGCCCAATGCCCTTGGCCTGGTTCCTTTCCCTCCGCCTTCATCCCTCTGAACTAACCTCCGCCCGATATGGTCCTAGCCCCTGGCTTGCCCGGTACAGCCCCTCCCCCCAGCCCTCGTACAGGCACACTCCTGCGTCAGCCAGCCCGACACAGCCTCTGTTGGGGCCTTCCCCGACACAGCTCGGCCACCCCCAACCTGGCACACTGCCTGGCCACCCTAGCCCGGTGCATCCCTCCAGCCCTTCATATCCCTCTAGCCGGCGCACCAGTCACCCTGTTGCCCGGTGCACCCCTGGGTAGTCTTAGAGGCGCCACTCATTCGTCGTTTCTTCTGGGTTTTTCGAAGTTTTGTCAAAGGTGTCGTTGCCCTTGGCACGCATCTCAGATTGTCGGGTTCTGTCACTCCATGTGGGCGTGTTCCCCTTATCTCCCTTACCACTCGGGTCAAGGGGAGATGCTGCCGAATTTTTGTCAGAAATAGTAACATGTTAAAAGATAAAAGGAAGTAACCAACAAATGGGGCAACACCATGTTAAAAGACAAAAGGAACTAATAAACACGTGTATATGTATGTATGTATGTATGTATGTATGTATGTATATATATAAATACGCCATCACACGTATATTAATGGCGCACGTTGGGCCATAACCATTTTCTGTCCCGGACGTCGAGACCTCGAGTCCGACTCAGAAGAACCAATGCACCCATGGGCACCGCCCGGCTCATCCCTCGCCTGCGGTACCCATGGGTGGGGGGCATTTGTGGACGTGTAAAATCGCACGTCCACATGTCCCGACCAATTCAGCATTGACAACAATTTCAGCCGAAGAGACCGTGGAGAGCACGCCCCTCCCAGACTCGCCGAACAAACAACACGTTATCGTGAGGCCGTTCTCGGAATCACGACAGCGAAGAGAAACCAATCCCTGGGAGACTCACTACTTGTGGGCTTCCCGAAGAGAACCAGGTGGATCGTCAACCTCACCCGAACAGGCCCAAAATCCACCTTTAGTCACACTATATGCCCCTTCAGGGGCATGCCTTGCGTAGCGTTCAACGGCACGCCAAGCATGTTTCCACGGCACACCAAGCGCGTTTCCCTGGCACATGCCAAGCGCGCTTCGCCGGCACCCTCCCAATGGTCTTCACTGGTATGCCTGACGAAAGCTTCGCCGGCACACTCCAACCATCCCTTCGACGGCACACTATCAAGGCCCTTCAGCGGCATAGTCAGCTGCCCCTTCAGCGGCATGCTTCAGCCGCCCCTTCAATGGCACAGCTTCAAATGCCCTTCAACGGCACACCAGGTACACCACAAAGGCCTTCAACGGTACAACCCAATGGCCCTTTCAGCTACACAACCTGAAGCTTCAGCGGCACGGTCTAACCAGCGGTGCGTCCGACAGAACGGATCTCACGCCACGTCCTACGGGATCCTTGGGGCACAGTGACCCATTCGGGGTGGCAGACGAAGAGCTAGCCACGCTGCCTACTCCCCCTGCCACCAAGGATGCCCGAGTCAAATCCCCGTTAATGCCTTCACATTCTCGCCTCCGCCGGGTGCGTTCGAAAACTCCCGCCACTGGAAGTATAAAACGGCCTCTCCACTGGCGAACAAGGGAGACAGACAGAGAGACACACAGAAAACACAGAGAACACAGGCACAAGCCAGAAAAGAGGAGAAGAAGAAGAGGAAGGGAGGAAGAGGGAAGCTCGGCCGTGAAGTTCCTCTCTGACGACCACCCAAAGAGAGTGTAAGAGAGAGGGAGAGAAATGTAGTGGGGGAGATGAGGGCAAGCAGGAAGTAGTCACCCCTGCTCGACCCCAACACCCCTATCATGCCTTTCTTTTCTTTCCTTCTTTCTTCTTCTCCTTCCCATCACTTGTATTCCCCCCTCCGGTGTTTTGAAATATGCATGACCGATCATGGCCTTTCTCTTTCATGAACAAAGTCTCCTTTCTTGAGGTTTTCTTCATCATCTCCGTCTGTTTGGGTTCGCCGGAGTGTTCGACGGCTTCCCTTACCCTTTCTTCGATGGCCTCCTTTCCCCAGTAGCCTAAGCCTTCTCCGGCCATCCGGACACATTACACTACATTCTGGCCCTCAGTCCCGCTTCTCCAACCTTCCAACGACGTACCCCCCCTCAAAGTACCCTCCAGCAATACACACTCCATACGCCTTCACCGGTACACCTCCTTCCCTGGACCTTCGCCGGCACACTCTACCCCCAACGCCTTAGGGCCTTCCCCGACACAGCCCTTGATTCGTCCGTTCATCGGCACGGTCTCCCCCTTGGCTTCTTGTCCGGTGCACCCTCCATACGCCTTCAGCAGTACAACTTCTGGCCAGCCCTCACCGGTACGCTCCCTGGCCGGTACACCTTATGCCCCTCAGCCCCTTCACCGGCACGACCCCTGGCTGGTGCACCCTCAACACCTCAGGGCCTTCCCTGACGTAGCCTTTTGGTTAGCCCTTCACCGGCACACCAGTTCTTGTCCCCCACCCTCAGTATCTATAGCTAGCTTCAGAGTTTTCCCTCTCGCTACTCCCTCCGAGTTTTCTGAGCTCTATACAAGGTGTCGCCGACTTCGGACGCCCACCTCAAACTTGATTGTCACCTGGTTTAGCTATCGATAGTCTATACACAGCCTGAGACTACCATCCTTCTTCTTTACGAACAACACAGGTGCACCCCAAGGAGAAAAGCTAGGGCGAATATAGCCCTTAGCTAGTAACTCCTGCAATTGAGCCCTTAGCTCCCTTAACTCCACCGGTGCCATACGATAAGGTGCCTTAGACATAGGCATCGTGCCAGGCATAAGCTCAATAGTAAAATCAATCTCTCGCTGTGGGGTAATCCTAGCAAATCATCAAGAAAAACATCGAGAAACTCACACACTACCGCAATGTTCTCCACTCCCTGATGTTGCTGACCAACCACTACCACAAAAGCAAGAAACCCTTGACACCCAGCATCAAGCAATCTACAAGCCTTAATAGCTGAAATAAGGAAGCGGGAAGAGGAAGACCAAATACCTTGGAAATAGGATGCATGTCTTCGAGAATGCTAGAAATAAATCCTCTTTGAGCTACAATCCGCCACTGCACCATGGGCCTCGAGCCAATCCATACCGAGAATCACATCAAAATCCTTCAGTTGCAAGGCATACAGTTTGACTGGCAGGTTCTGCCCTCCAATCCACACTGGCACCTTCTCAAGGCAAAAAGGGGTGAGCATGAAATCACCGGTGGGCAACTCCACTACCAAATCACAAGACATCTCTACAGCGGGCTCCTCAACACAAGCAAAAAAATTCTTGAATATAAAGGAGTGAGAAGCACCAGAATCAAACAAAACTCGGGCGACACGACCAAGAATCGAAACAGTACCTTCTACCAACTAGGACACCTCTGCTTTCGCTCTCTTTATGTGCATCACACACCCTCAGGATCTCTACCGTCCCATACTAGCAGACCTCGAAAGGGGCAGAAGCTGGGCCTGCTACTGCTGCTGTGGCTGGAAGTGGAAGGACTGGCGTGGCCACTGAGGACACTCACGAGCCATGTGTCCCACTTGACCACACCGGTAACACGTCACAAGCACCAAGCAATGCCTGCCAGGGTGAAAGTCACTACATCGAGGATACGGCCCCTGCTGACTGCCTGCTAAACCCTGCCATTGAAGTCGAGAGGGTTGCTGCACACTGCCCACTGATAATTACCTCTGGTCTTGCCGGTCCTGACATCTCCTACTAAAACCTCTCCTGAACATCTTCCTGAGCCTCGAACCGAAGGATGATAAACCAGTTGTCGCTGGCACGGAAGGTGATGGTTCGAACCTGCCCGAAGGATGCTAAAAGATACTCTCCTGCTATACAGACCTCTGCTGCCCATGATCAGATTGAGACTGACCAGCCCTGGTCCCCTCCTGGGTCCTCTGTAGATCCTTCCAAGTCCGTTGCCGCTTGATACGCTATCTCCAAGTCTAAAATATAGCTCTCGATCACAGCATGCTTGAGCTCTGGCCTCAAACCCATGACAAACTCTCGAGCCTTTAACTTCTCCTCTGCCATAACGTGGGGAGCATATCGACCCAGCTCTATAAACTTGGACCTATATTGTTTCACTGACATGTCACCCTCGGTCAGCTCCATGAACTCATACATCTTCTCTGCCTTGACATGCTCCGAGCTGAAGACACTCTCAAAGGCTTCAAGGAACTCCTGCCATTGAATCTATCTAAGGTGGCGAGAATGAAATGCTGACTCCCACTCAGTCTTCCACCAAGCCCTGGCCGGACCCTACAACTGGTACGTGGCCGACCTCACCTTCTCCTCTTCTTCGCACTCCATGGCAAAGAACACTCTCTCTACGGCATCTACCCATGCCCTCACTACATCTGGATCTGGCTGTCTGTCGAACTGGGGTGGGTGGAACTGTAAAAATTCCCTCAACACACGGCCATGGCCCCCTTGAGAAGATAATCCCTCTCCGGCTTCTCCACCATGCTACCGGAGGAAAAAATGATACATGCACTCAAAGAACTACTCATGCCCTTGACCTCTAGCTGGTGTCGCTGCTCCTACCACAGTCGACTCCCCGCTCTACTCTTCCTGATCCTCCACAGACTGCGTTGACTGGGAGCAAGCCCTCCTCCTGAGCAAAGGATTATGAGATCTGGAAGGTAGTAAGCCGGGGTCCATTCGAGCTCCCTAAAGATTTACTTAGTGTAATGTTAAAACGGTGTGTCTACAAGGTGTAGCTGCCTTCGAGCCTAGCATCTTTTAGTAATTTTCTTCACTCCTTGGTAAGTGTTTTGGCATATACATGGTTTCAAGATCAGAGGCAGGCATAGGTGAGGAGCGCATGGCAGCGGCTAGCTCAACTGGTGTGGTAGAATGTGGCTGGCGATCAGCAGAGCTGATGCTCGAGGTGTGGTGAGTTGTAGTTCGAGGAATTACAATAGTGGTGTATTGGGAAATGCTGTGAGTGTGATTTGACGGAACACTTGGCGAGTGTTATCGGAGGAGCTGACCAGATGGTAATGGTTTTTGTGGTGCTGGAAGGTGTGATTCCCAACATGCACGAGGTTCGAGGTCAAGTTGAATGTGGAGACCTCCCGCTATGTAGGAGGTACGCTGGTTTCTCCGTGGTCAGACAGAATCACACTTTCATTAAAGCTCTATCGTCTTGCATTGTGTAATCAGATTGGTTGGCCTCCACGTGAGTGCCATGATGTCCTTGCTAGACGCGTTCTATGTTTTGGTGATGTTGCTAACTGTGAGAAGCCATGCCCAATCCCCTGATATGTAAGGGTGTTGGCACTATTTCGAAAGGATGAGTGCCAGTTGGGTGGTGTTTGCGAGAATTTGTAATTGGCATTGTGATTCCTGATGTGTTGTGAATCGGAGCCTACGGAGTTGTAGTAGGATTGCCAGACTAACCGAGAGAGTCTGTGCTCTGGGTTTGAGACATTGGAGCTTTCCTCACCTTGTTTTCTGTGTTAGCCAGCCGAGTTGTGGATTGTCGGCATGGCAGGTCCCGAGTCGTCTATGATGGTTGTGTACATGGATTAGAGTTCGTAGCGAAAGCATTGTGGGCCCATGACCCACAGGTCCATGATTGTAGCATTGGCTACTACAGGCAGATTTTCGAGGATGAGTAGAGCATCGGAGGATTAATTCCTTAGTGGGAGATTGTCCCCAGCTATGTGAGTCATGTCGATTGTCGTGCCATTATTTGTGGCATTGTGGTTTGTGGCACTAGCAGGATAGAGAGTGGGAGAAATATGATGGCAAGTGTGCTACATGAGTACCCTGTTCATTTGCTAGAAGTTGTGTCAGGCGTTGGAGTTAGACCCAGATGGGTTGCTTGAATGTCACCATATGGAGGACGAGGATGTGATGGTCAGGGTTAGTAAGCGATGTGCATGACTCGTGTTGGAAATTGTGTCCTCAAATGAGATCGTGATGTTGGATCTCTGGTTTTGATGATGACACACTAGGAATCTTGATGTAATTAGATGAACACTAAGTCTTAAATATGTTGAACCGGTGTCACAATCATGGTACCAATTTAGACAGGTTAAAGCATCAAGTGATGCTTCGATGCAACACATCATAGCAAAGCACCAAGTACAAGTCAACAATTCGAAGCATCAGTGAAGTGCATCGATGCAGTCATGCACACAGAAGCTTTCTAGAAGCTTGTCTTCATTGGTGCACCGGCGCATCAGTGTAGTGCATCGACGCACCAAGCCCAGGAATTGGATTTGAACATTACCATGATGAAGTGTCAGCAGAGTGTATTGGCACACCAAGCTTCAGTGTTCAACTAAAGCACCGATGCATCAGAGTATTGCATCGACGCACTAAGCAAAGAATCTACACTGAAACATTACTACGTCGAAGCTTCATGGAACTACACTGATGCACAAGATATCTTCAAAAAGCCATGGGTCTGAAAGCTCTTTCACTCTCACTGCATCGACGCATCAAGCAGCTGCATCGACGTAGCTTCACTTCAATTCTAAAAAATGTAACAAACTAAGTAAATCACGTGCCAACAGCTTCAAATCTAGTTGGCGTGCAAACTAATCCATGTGGCTAAATTCTGGAAGGATAATGTTGACAGAATATTCTCTTGCCACCTAGACTAACGGAGTAATTTGTATATGGATCAATTTTTTAATTGGAAAATGATCCTTCTCCGATGATGTCAAAGGGGGAGAGAGTGTATCATTCATTACGGAGTGAATCATATGATGTCAAAGGAGAGTACCATTTCTGCATTTATAATCATTCTATTTCCTCTTGACATGAACTCATAATGACTCATAGTTCCCATCATCAAAAAGGGAGAGAATGTTGGGCAGGTGTGGAACATACTTGATTTTATTATTTTGATGATGTCTGACTATGACTCATTGATGAGTCTGATTTGTATTTGATGATATCCGCAATCATGTAATTCATGTCAAGTCAGCGCCTGCAAAAATGTCAATTGATGGTTGCACAGAAATCAGGGCAACTGGTTGCACAGAAATCAAGGCAAGAGATTGCATTAAAATCAAGGCAGATCTAACCAAGGGTCAGTGCTCCAAAATACCAAAAAGAATTGGACAGATAGAGATGTGCATCAACCTTTATATGCAATCAGACAGATGTGCATTGACCTTTGTTTGCTTCAAACAGTGATGTGCATCGTCCTTCATATGCTTCAAACAGTGATGTGCACCGACCTGCATGCTTCAAATAGTGATGTGCATCGACCTTCATATGCATCAACTCCAGATGTGCATCGACCTTTATTTGCTTCAAACAGTGATGTGCATCAACCTTCATATGCTTCAATAGTGATGTGCACCGACCTGCATGCTTCAAACAGTGATGTGCATCGACCTTCATATGCGTCAGAAAGATGTGCATCGACCTTTATATGCATCAACAGTGATGTGCACTGACTTGTATGCTTCAAATAGTGATATGCACCGACCTCTACTAGAGAAACTCAAATGTGCACTAACCTCAAGTGAAGAAGCTCCAAATGTGCACCGACCTTGCCAAAGGTGAAGCACCTAATGTGCACCGACCTCATGAAGAAATTCTTCAAATGTGCACCGACCTTGCCAAAGGCCAAGCACCTAATGTGCACTGACCTTATGACGAAACTCTCCAAATGTGCTGCTACCTTGCCAAAGGCCAAGCATCTAATGTGCACCGACCTCAATGTAGAAGAAGGACCTGTTTGATGAAATGCCTCAATGAGTGACTCCCAAGGCCATTTTTAGCCGACCTGCACCTTTTTCAGAAAAGCATCCAGAGACCAAAAATAGGAGCCGCAAATGCCAAAATTCACATCTTTTAAGGTCTGGAAAGGTATCTTTGCTCAGTCAACTTTTCTGTCATCATTGGTTTACTATATCAATCCTTTGGGTCCATGTAAAAGTAAGTTACCGTTTCTGGGAACAGTCACCAATCCTGGTACCCACCTTTTTGCCTCCAACCAATCACATGCTCTGTCACTGAGATCCCTCAGGACAAAAGAACGTCCATGATAGTCCTGCCAACAAAAGAAGAAGATGCTGAAGATCTTACTTGGGATGCCCCTCTCACATATTCTCTGGTCAACCAAAGTAACAAAATGGCGGAAATTTCTCTGCTGCCTCCATGGCCTATCAGAGACTGCCAAGACAAAAGGTCCTTGAAGACAAATGATTATTTATGAAGATCTAGTCACATTCAGCCTGGAACCTTCTTCTGGGAAAGATGCCTTACGTCTATAAAAGGGGGAGCCCATGTATGCTGCTGCTGCTGCTGGAGTTCAAGGCCAACCCTGAGATAGAGTAGAATGTGAGGAAGCAAAAGAAGAAAAAGAGAGAGGAGCTGAGTATGATTCTCTCTTAGCTAGCCAGCTAGCCCCTCACTCAGCCAGCTAGCTCTGTTCTCATTGCCTTGCAGTCCTACAATGTCGTTCGAGGTGTCTCTCAATCTGAAGTAATTGCTGCCCAGAGAGCCACACCCTTGAGCTTTTACAAAGAACATCATTGAGAAGCGCGTGAGAGCGGCCCAGCACAAGTTTGATTCAGTCCAGTGGCCTACAGTCTGTCGTTGCTTGAAAAGATAGATCATCAGATCTGAACTTGTAGCTGCAGTCACCAACTTCCAGATCTCTATTTGAAGTCTCAGTTGGTGTTTGTTCTACTTGTTTTTGTGTTTTTCCCACTGCACTTGCAGTGAGTTTTCATCTCGTGTTTTTCATTCATCTTGAACCATCCCTACCGATTTGTGTGCAGGTAGGCAGATGGAGGGTTCTTCGTTCTATCATTTGGGGCTTGTCCCCATGTGTAGTGAGGACTTCGTCCTCGTGAGGAGCCTGCTCCTCATGTGGGGTGAGGACTTCATCCTCGTGAGGAGTCTGCTCCTCGTGTGGGGCTTGTCCCCATGTATGGTGAGGACTTCATCCTCATGAGGAGTTTGCTCCTCATGTGGGGCTTGTCCTTGTGTCAAGCTGTGAGTCAGCGTGTGTTGTGAAAGTTCTCCACGGTTCTTGCTTTTGCAAGGGTAAGCCTCATCGAGTTTGGTGAGGGGTGGACGTAGGTTACTGGTTTGCAACCGAACCACCTTAAAAATCCCTGTGTAGTGGGTTGTTTGTGTGCGATTGCTCATTATCATGTTCCCCAATTCACAGGTTCATGTGCTAGCACTCTCGCATGCAGATTTAGTTGTTTTTTTCCACCTCACACGTTATCACTCTGTTCACACACACACTTGGTGCCTACTGAGCAGCCACTTTCATCAATCCTGATCTGATTGTGTGCGCATGTTGCCACCACAAGCCTGCTATGTCAACTCACCTCCCTACTGAACCACAAACCTTTGTGGGTGTGTTGATCTTAGTAGTCTGAGCATGGTTCTTCACTCCAGCTCTTGAATTACTCTTGCTTAATATGATGTGCCTTATGTTTTGGTGCTTTATATGCACGACTGCAGTGATTTGTACTTTAATTAGCTATGTTTTAAATTAGGCATAATTTGTCAACGGATCTATTCAACTGCCTTCTCGATCCGATTGCACCTATCGGACCTAACAACTTCTCTGTATGATGCACATGTCTCGACACTTCAAGCCTGATGCCCCGACATGGTGGTACGAGCCACAAGCATTTGTGGGACCCATGTCGACCTGTGGCCGTGGAAGTGTCGGCCTGTTGCTGATGTTTTCAACCTTTCCTCTAGATAATAATGGGAAGTGTTGACACTTCAACTGGATGTCTCGACACCATCAAGTTCGCCCAAAACGGATCTGAGTTCGATAGCGTCCTCTTTTCAAGATCCGCAACTATTTGTTGAGGATCTGTTCATACTCAAATATCCTTCTAGAAGGTTGCTTTTCCAGAGGAAATCATTGGCAGACAAGAAATCTCCCAGTGTTGGGGCCCACAACAGATTTGCTCCCCTTATCCACTTTCATTTCTGGTGCGCACGGGAGAAGAGACAAACATTTGTTTGAAGCTAATAGAGAAGGAAGAAAGTGACATTCGGCCATGCTATACGTGCAAAAAGGATAATGTGCAGAAGATAACTTGAAGAAGAAGCATATTCAAGCCCTCCACTATGTGAAGAAGTAGAAGAACTATGTAAGAAGTGCAATAGCGCAGAAGAGCATGGGAGATCTCATCATCCCTCTGCTACCGGCGTGAAGGCATCACGACGTCTGATCTCCTTCAGGTTCTAGAGCTTAGACTGCAAGGAAGAGAGCATCTTTAGTCACCCATGTAGCAGCTGGAAGGAGTCTCCAGCATTTCTCTTAAGCCCGTGGTGAAGAGTCGAAGAGAGGAGAAGCTGCATCCAGGCTTCATCCAATTTTCCAGACAGGATCATCTCTCCCACTGATCTTCATAGTCATACCCTATCTGCTTGAGTTCTTTCTAGTTTTTTTTTCTTATCAAAACTTATACCCACACTGTGATCCCTACCTGCATGTAGGAAGACACATTGAGAGATCTTAGGTCTATGATTTTTGGGTTGTGTACCCGCAAGCTATTGGACAGCAGTTGGAGAGAGTTTTTCTCTCTGTTCGAAGCTGTGAATCAGCGGTAGTGTTCTTGCACTAGTGAAGCCCCACTCAATTGAGTGATGGGTGGACGTAGGTCTCTAGACAGAGACTGAACCACCTTAAAATTTTCTGTCTCAGTGGCTTGCTTGTTTTCACTCAATGACGATAGATGTTTGTGTGGGAGCGTTGATCATTCCTCCTTCATACATTTAGTTCTATTGTTGTTGGTCATCCTTACTTTATTGCTACATAGCTTTTAACTTTAGATCATTATCACAAAGAAGGGGCTGATCTATTCACCCCTTCCCTCTAGATCTGCCTATCACTATCTATCACGTGGTATCAGAGCTAGTCTCTCTAAATGTGGTCTAATGACCTTGAGAGAAGTGGTGATATGGTGGCCAAGGGTCAAATGCCAGAAGGGCATTCTATAAATAGACCCTTATTTTTCACTATAACAAACTATCCTTACTAGAAAAACCATATGCAGGTTTTTATTAAAGCCCAGGATTATGAGATTTGGAGAGTGGTCAGCAAAGGTCCATATGAACTGCTCGAAGATGAAGACACATGGACCAAGGAGCATATAAGAAGATCAACCTTGAACTGGGATGCCAAGAACATTATGCAGTGCTCCCTCCATCCGATAGAATTTTCAAGAGTGTTGACGTGTGCCACTGCAAAAGAGATGTGGGACCGTCTCGAGGTAATATATGAAGGGACATCACAGGTACGCGAGACTAAAGCCAATATGCTAATTTCTGAATATGAGAAATTCAGAATGAAACTTGATGAGTCTATTTCGGATATGTATGCAAGGCTGACCGACCTTGCCTTACACAAGATGCAATGTGCATCGACCTTGCCTTACACAAAGTACAATGTGCATCGACCTTGCTTTACTTCAAGGTACAATGTGCATCGACCTTACTTTACTCAAGGTACAATGTGCATCAACCTTGCTTTACACAAGATGTAATGTGCTTCGACCTGATACACTGCTGGTGTATATTTGCATTGACCTATGTGACTTCAGGCAAGCACATGCATCGACCTTATTTTCAACATAGTATAAGGATGCATCGACCTGAATGGATGAAGACAAATGCATGCATCGACCTAGCAGACGAAATATGAAAATATGCACTAACCTGTTAGACTTGATGCAAAAATGTGCACTGACCTGATGTGAAGAAAGTGTGAATCGTGCATCGACCTTATCTGACTCAGATGCAAACATGTATCGACCTTACCTAACTAAGACCAGAACATGCATCGACCTTAATTACTAAGTGCCTATATGTGCATCGACCTGAGTTCTGACACTTAGACAAATAAATGGCTTGCTCAGTGAAAGATTCTTCTGCAGTTCAGTTCAAACATGATTCATAGAGTGTCATCATCAAAACCAGGGTTCCAACACAAGTTAGATATGCCTTTTTCAACAATGAGTGTTCAGTTATTCCCTTAATGCAAAAGAATTCCAAAAATTAGTTACGCAACGTGTTTTTCAACGATTGTGGCATCCTTTGTTCATTGAACTGCAAAAAAATCTTTCTAAAAAGATAATACAATTACCTGGGCTGCCTCAAGTTCTGATTCCTGAATCTTGATGTCAAAAGAGATGGGCCTCAAAAGGCATATGAAGAATAGATCTGACTTGTCAAAGAAAGACTTGTGGCTTTGTCTGAAAATGAAAGAACCAATCAGTTAAAGCTTGACATAATGTAAAACATCAGTACAACTTGGGAAGCTATATCTAGCTATACTTTAATGAAAAACTCTCTTAGATGTCACTGCCTACAATTTATTGTATTTGGGGATTAGCCTATCCAGTCTTTATATTTATTATAACACCTCACCATCAATGGTTAGGGCTTTTATGTGGCTGGTATGTGAAATCAGGTTTGTCAATAAAGTCTACAAGGAAAATGGAGTAATAATGGTGATGTACCCGTTCGGTGCAGAAGAAATGAAGATGTGGCTCAGTTGTTAGTTACTTGTATTATCAGCCATGATGTATGGAAGATGTTGCCTCACTAGCTAACTTAAGGTTAACTTCCGATCAATGCAGGGGATGTGAGCTTACTTCAGAGGCGTGAAAATAAAGCTCAGGAAGTGCATCTTCTTATTATTCCACATGCCTCTGCTGAAGCATATGAAGAGAAAGCAATGACAATCTTTTCCAGGGAAGTACAATCTATGCTGAGAATATTTGTCTTAGCACACTTCCTTTTCACTATGCCTGGAGTAGACACATTCTACTTGTTTCGGTAGACATTTGGAAGAGGGAGGTGAAGACTTTGGGAAGACTCTCTCCCTTTCCTTGTTTTGAGTTGCCTGGGGCTGAAGAGGATCTCTCATCCTCTTCCATGATTCCACTGCCTCTGTTTGTGTATTTTGGTAGAACTGGTGGTGCAGTCCACAATAACCTTCGGGGAAAAACAATGTCAAGATATTTGCTGAACCACCCAGAAACTTAGGAATAAGCCATTCAAATTGTTGAAAGTGGCCGTTCAAGTTTGGACAAACCTCCAGAAAAAGGGAATTTAGAAAACAAATGTATAATTGTGGGAGGTTAAACAATAAATATTGAGATTAGGAAGGCTATCCCTAATAGGTTTCAGGGCTTCATCATTTGATATCTAAAAATCCCTTTATGCAGTAATGTGAAGCTGAGGAAGTACATACATGGCTATCAAACATGCATTTCAAAGCTGCACTGAGACCATCAGAAACTCAACTAAAGCTTTTTGAAAGTAAAGTGGGGGGCAGGGGGCATATTGCACTAGATATCATAGACTACCTGAATGCTAGCACTTCAACAAATTCTGCATCAATCTGTAACAAAATAAGCCAAATAATTCTTTAAATTGGAGGACTAGACTAGGCCCTTATGATGCGTTGGCATTGATTTGGTGGATCCAAGATCCCAAGTTATGTCTAGACATTTATGAATTTGGCCAGTAGAGATATAAGTTCTGAAGATATCACCAAGGAAAATCCCGGGTTTGATTAGCACGAGCTATTCATGGCCCAATTATCGAGGTGCACAAGAAAACATGAAAAAATTAGATGCTGAAAGGTACGCGATCAATATTGGGCTGCTTAACACAGAAACGACCTCATACTGGGCCGTGCTATGATGACTGGGCCGAAGAATAACCCAGCTAAAGCCATGGGTACACAGTCTGAAATGGGCCACTCAATAACGAAACGGTCAGACTATAGTCCATTCCATAGATTAAACGGGCCGTGCCTGTCCGTTCAGTGACTGGGCCAAGCTAGACAAGGGAAACCCACCCAAATGGGGTCCTCGACCACCATAGGCATGGTGGAACTGAACCAGGATTCAGCCCACGATTCTATGGTCAGTCTAGAGGCTTTCTAGGTCAACCTATTATGGCCAGGTCGAAGAAAAATCAAGGATAATCGACCAGCAAGAATTGACACTCAGCCAGAATTACACGGTCTCAATCGGGCCTCTCAATGAGTCAAACAGTCTAGGTCAGGCCGTGTACAACTCAGACGGTTCAAAGTGGGCCATGACTCAGAACAGGGGTAATCCATGCAATCTGATCAAGTCAACAGGTGCAGGACTTGAGGTACAACCTGCCTGGCGTCCTAGTGGGAATCCCAAGCTCGCGGGAACTTACGGAGGTCTCATAATGGAGGTCCTAGTCCGACAGAAAGAGCATCCGGCGGAGAGTTCCAACCATTACAATAATTGAGGGCTAGAATCAACAGAAAATAAATATACAGTGGTCAGTCAACTCCACCGGAGTGGAATGACTGTCAGAACATTCCTATTAAAATTTTTCATTTTCATTGCAACATGATTAAGGTTATGCATTCGCAATTGTTAATAAAAGTAAGGGAAGTAAGATTAATAATGAAGATCAAGGTAACATGCCAAGATTGAGCATAATTATAAATTCATTTATTACCAATTCATCTGTGGGTTGCTACCCTACTTACAAGTCTAGATTAATAAGAACTAAGCATGCTTAAAATAATAATAACCAATTCTGCGTGATAGAATGGCTAGTCCAGAACTGCTCAACAGGCCTTCGCGGTCGGTCGATAAGCCGCTCAGGTGATGGAGGCCCGAAGACCTTACAGGCCCTGCACGGTTTATTGAGGGCCGCGGGGGTCTCTGCGCGGTCTGGAGTTAACCGCTCGCCCAACAGAATGGTCTGTCATTGGGCTGTCTTGTTCCAGGAAATTTTAAACGTGGTAAACAGTTAAACGGTAAAACAAGAACCATCACCCTAGATCGCATGGTCTATCAATGGGCCGTTCAAAACAGAGCGATTCCTGGTGTACCGCGCTAAGGTCGCCATGCCCGAACTCCAGCGAGCTCGGCTAGGGTTTGATAAAACGACTAAATACTCATCATACGAAGCATTAAAATTGGGCAATAAGCTAACAATGGAATGAGAACAAGTATATGCATATGATGAGATGATCAATTTAATCTTAACACCTGCTAAATCCTACATTTCTCAAGGATAATAAGGAGAACCCTAGTTTTGACATGCTTCAACTAAAATGACAAATTCTCACAGAATATTAAACTGATTTTAGAGCTTTTATATCATTGGAAAGAGAATTGAGTTTGGTCTGCTAGAACCTACCTTAGATGAAGGAAGAAGGGAACGATGGTCACCGGCTGTGATGGGGAACACCCCTAAAAAATCACTGGAATCCTCCCTTGTCCACACTCCTCGTCGGCCGCCGCAGGATCCAATCGCTTCTAGGTCGACTGGGGTTTAGTTTTATAGGGTCAATTGAATTCTAGAACGGTTGATTGGGAGGATAGAGTCCTTCCTCCGCGGGAGCGCGCGAATCGCGCTTGACTTGGTCACGCCGCCACTCCGCCTCTGAATTCTCTCACTAGGGCCAAGGTTTGACTGGGGAATCAGAGGGAAATATTTTTTTATTTTAACATTTAACGAGATGAATTGAGACATGGTGAGATATGATAATCCCGTTCCGTCTGAATCCGTGACCGAGACTACGGAGGCCTGGGACTGCAAACCCTGTTCGAGACCACCATCCGAACCCGGTACGTGGCGTCGACTGCGACTCCATGAGGGTCATTTACGCGGTCCCACGGGCCACGGTCGAGTCCCGTCTCCACGGCCGGGTCCAGGCGTCCAGCCTTGGTTACTCTTCTCTTCTTCGCTCGAACCCTAGCCGTGACTCTTCTGAAGCTTTCCACTTCTGCAACGTCCCAAGCAAGCCCACCGCAACAATTCCCCCGCTCCATCTGCTCGCGGTCGCGGATGCTGGTCGCCGACGGAGGAGGAGGGCTGGAGGGCGATGACGCCCTGGACGGGGTCGGCCAGAGCAGGAAGGAAAAGCGGAAGGCGCTCAAGAAGCAAAAGCGGAAGCAGGCCAGGCGGGAGCTCGCCATTAGGGAGCGGGAGGAGGAAGAGGCGCGGTCCAACGATCCCGAGGAGCAGCTGCGCATCCGTCTGAGGGAGCAGGAGGAGGCGGAGGTGGTGGAGCGGGAGAGAAAGGCGTTCGAGGAGCGCGAGACGCTTTGGCTGGAAGCGGCCGCGGCTTGGAGGGCCGAGGAGGAGAGGAAGGAGGAAGAGGCTCGGAGGGAGCGACTTGTGGAAGAATCACTCGAGAATGAGGTGCTGATCCTTCTGTTGTGTGGGTTGTGTTAATCTATTCGTAAAGCGAAGAAAATGCGTTATTCTTCGAGCTATCGAGCCCGCCCGAGAATGGAATTTTGAGGGAATTAAATGCTACGCTCTTGTTTTGGTATATGAAGTAGTATAACTTTTCAATTTGCCGATCTTTTTCCCTTATTCCTCTTCCCATCGACTGGTAATACCTAGCAGGTAAAAGAGAGGAGTGAGTGTGGTGAAGGGGACGACTGGGAATATGTGGAGGAAGGACCGGCAGAGATCATCTGGAAGGGAAACGAGATTATTGTGAAGAAGAAACGAGTCAGGGTGAAGAAGGGTGTAGGTGACAAGGGCCTACTCAAAGAGGTGCTGCTCTTACTAGTCATCTGAACCCCTGCCACTGCATTCACATCGCTTGAAATTTCTGTTTGTGATTGAATTTTGACACTTCGTGTTTGAATGCTGCATGTGCGCCGGTTGCAGGCGGATGACAGACCTACATCTAATCCACTTCCACCTCAATCTGTAGCTTTTGAGGCTTTTAATAGTTTGCCACCTGCCTCTGCTCAGGAGGCACTTGAGAGTGTGGCGCAGCAGGTTCCCAATTTCGGAACAGAGCAGGCTTGTCTCATATTCTCTCTTTTTCTCTTTGGTGCAGCATTTCTGTTATCTTCACCATATGTTGGATCCATTTCTTCCGTTGCCTTTTGCACGCGAAATCTTATGTGCTTATTTTGTTAAAATTATGTTGTTTGCAGGATAAAGCTCATTGCCCCTTCCACCTTAAGACTGGGGCTTGTCGTTTCGGGATGCGATGCAGCAGAGTTCATTTCTATCCTGATAAGTCCTGCACATTGCTTATTAAGAACATGTACAATGGCCCTGGTATTGCATGGGAGCAAGATGAGGGGCTCGAGGTCTGTATGATAATGCCTAATGTGGCTGATGTTGTATCCTGAGGACTTTCATTTTCCACCTTCTGTGCATTTGCCATGGAATTTTCTCACTTTCAAGCATCCCAAACGTTCTCATACTCGGATGCATATGAAATATTTGTTTCTTTCTTTTGTCAGTGCTAAAATAATTTTAAATCACTTTTATTATTTTGACACCTTTGTACAAGCTTTTTACAGTTTTACCCATTGGGTCTCTTAAGTCAGATTATAACACATCCATTTTTATGTGTCTACCATATCCACCTAAATCTATATGATATATTCTATCATTATCTCCACTTTAATTGCAAGTGTGATACCCATTTTGTTGGACTACTTCTTCAGTGAAGTAGTGATAAGGAATTGTTTATTTTAAAAATGAATTAAAATCTTCCACCTTTTCCACCTCTGGGGGAGATATCTTATAGGGCTGCTCACCCCTGAATATAATATTGTGATTAGCGGGTAGCTGGCGCCCCCATTTCTGACCTGACCGGGTTGCATGAGTAGCGGTTGCGGCCTCAGCCCGGCTTCCCCCGGTAGTGGGTGTGAAGCACATCTCTTCTTCCTCCTCTTTATTGGGCAAAGTGAAGAGAGCCGAGAGGGTGTTGCAGGAGAGGACCAGCTCTTTATTGGCTTTGCTAGCCTTTCTTTTCCTCTTTTGTTTTTTCTTCTTTCCTTTGGCTGGCGCTTGCCCCCGGAACAGGCTGCCATCATTGCCAGATGCTTTGTCAACTTCTTCCTCCTGCTTGAGTGAAAGTTGTTCTAGTTCTCACCATGGGACATGGTCCCGCATTAGCAGGGGCTTCAGTTCAGGCTGTACATATTCATCTAGCCCGTTTATGTAGCTTTGTAGCCTCCGGGCTTCAAGGCTGACCTCCTTGGTCACTGACAGCAGAGTCTACCACCTCCGATTGTGTGTAGGTATTCTAATGACTCCTAGTGGGCTGATCCACACAGGTGCTGCCACCGGCGGAGTATGTCGCGGTGTGATGCCACGAACACGTGCCCCCACTTTGGGGTGAGGTGCATTCTTCTTCTTGCTCTTTGCAGGGACTAGCTGCCATCCCTGTTGTTCTTTCATTGGTGCTAAGAAGCAGACTTCATAAGTGTGCGGGGCACTGGCTTCCGCAATCTCCTCAGGCAATGCCTGATACTGGGAGACCATGTTAACCGTAGCTCTTCTCAGAGGGGCTTCATGCGGTTGTGGAGGGTTGACCTTGTACTCCCCCAGATCTATTTCTTCCTTCTTCACCATGCCTTCAATGATATACTTGAAAACATAGCAGTCTTCAATTGGATGCCACAGCATCTGGTGATAGGGGCTGTTGTCCCCGGTAGATGGCAATCAAGAGGGGAGGGGTGAATTGATTGGCAATAAAAATTTTAATGAAACTAACTACAGATAATGATAGAAGAAGATTGCAACAGAAATGAAGCACCACTCTTCTCACCCGGAGATGAATTCACACGATAGAACGCTTTATCAAGGATTGACACTAGCAAGGCTCTCCCTTTGTCAAGAAGCCCACACGATTAAAGATCCCGAAGCAAACCACAATGAACGCAGGAATTTAAGGTGGTTCGGGTTCACAACCGTGAGCCCTACGTCCACCCCTCACAGAGTGAGGATTGGTCCCACTATGAAGTGAAACAACGCACACACACACACACGCTGTGATGCACACAGCCGCACACACACACAGAATATCTTGTTTGAGAAAAATTCAGATATACAATGAGCTTTCAGATATGAAATGGATTAACAAAAATCATGTAATGAAGAGCGTTGGGTCGCCATAAATCCCCCTCTTGATGATGAGCAGACTGTGGGTTCTTCAAACTTTAGATGAAGTCGGAGGATGTAGTGTATCTTTCAACGAGATGCATGGAGGATGATGCTCAGCTCGAAATGCTCTTGGCACAACTTCATATGAGGAGAGGAAGCTGCGAATCTTGGTCAGGATGCTTCTAATTAGCAAGGGGATCGCCCTATTTTTGAAGTAGACTACTGCTTTTCGCACATGGAAAGGCTCCCTACGAGCTTTCTTCTCCTGCAAGATAAAACAGTGATAAGCCTAAATATTCCTCACTCTCCTTCGATTTTTGGGTCACCATAATGATTGCTTTTATAGCCCCAAGGTTGGTGGGACATGTGTGACAAGATGGGAGCATCAGATCTCCCAACATTAGGGCAAAACAAGATACAAATGGCAGCCACGAATAGGATCCTGAACTGGACTGCCGGTCCGTAACACCAGGGGTTGACCCATTGGGTCGACCCTCGAAGAAATTTTATCAAAAGACAGAAGCTGCCTAAAGTGAGAAAACCCAGGGGTCGACCCACAAACCCTGTGTCATAAACTGACACTCGGGCGCATCAAGGGTCAACCCATTGGGTCGACCCATGAACCCTGTGTGTAAAACCGAAGCTCGGGTGCAGCAGGGGTCGACCCACAAATTTGTTGGCCATACATGTTTTCTTAATAATTTTGATTAGAGTTTTATTTATTGCCCCCGCTTGTCCATTACCCTGTGGATAATAAGGATATGAATGATGCAATGCAATATTATACTTGTTGCAGAAGTCTTGAAGTTCTTGAGAGATAAATTGTGGCCCATTGTCGGTGATGATAGAGCTTGGAATGCCAAATCTTGCAATGATATTCTTCATAATGAATATGCAAATGGTTGACACTTTAATCTCCACGTAAGCTTCCGCTTCTGCCCACTTGGTGTAGTACTTTGTGGCCGTAAGTATGAATGATTTTGGCTTAGAGATGAGGTTTGCGTCACCAAGAGGTCCAATGATATCGAAAGCCCACATGGAGAAAGGCCATGGGGAGGACATAGGATGGAGTGAAGAAGCAGGAAAATGAATTTTATCGGCGTGCAGTTGACACTTAACACACCTTCGAACATAGATGAAGTAATCTTCTTCTAGTGTGGGTCAATAGAAACCTAGCCTAATGACCTTCTTAGCTAACATCTGGCTATTGACATGGCCACCGCAAACTCCTAAATGTGCCTCTTCCACAACCTTCCAAACTTCATCATCATCAAGGCACCTGAGAAGTACACCAGTGAGACTTCTTCGATAGAGCACGCCTCCAACCAAAGTGTATCTTTGGACAACTCTCCTGATAGCCTTCTTTTCCTCCGCCATGGCTTCTTTAGGATAAGACTGATCTTGGCAATATTTAGCAATCTCATAATACCACGGCTTTTCCTCATCGTCCATTTCTTCTTCTAATAGCATGACCTCCTTATTCTGAATGATTTCTCCTTCCTTAACATTCTTAAGCAACTCCTCCTTAACCCTAAGGAAAGTAGTATCCTTAATTATAGGAGTAAGATGCCTATGAATGATAATAGAATAGAAATTCCTCTTAAGAGGAAAAGCCAAGGAAGAAGCTAGTGAAGCAAGAGCGTCAGCTAAGATGTTTTGGTTGCGAGAAACGTGGAGAAAGATCAGCTTAGAGAAGAGCTTAGCATAAGTTGATGTGAGTTCCTGATAGGGTTTAAGCTTGGGATCGAGTGTGCATTATTTGGTGAGCACTTGGCACAGAATAAGCTGACTATCACCTACAATTCGCAATTGGGTGACACCATATAGATGGGCGGTCTCTAGTTTGGCTAGAAGAGCCTCATATTCAGCTATATTATTTATAACAGGAAAGGCCACCTGAAAGGCTTGTGGAATGGTGACTCCCTCAGGTGACAGGAGAACAATACCGATACCCTTACCTTAAGAATTCAAAGCTCCATCAAAATATAACATCCACATCGAATCAGGCTGATTGACGAACATTAGTTCCTTATCTAGAAACTCTGAGCGAACAGGGTCGAATCAAGGGAGAGGATGGTGAGCAAGATGTTTTGCTATGGCATAGTCTTTAATTACTTTTTACTAAATGTATGTGATGTCGAATTGAGAAAGGAAGCTTTGCCAATGTGCTAATCGATCGGTAAGGACAGAATTCTCAAGAAGAAACTTGATGGGATTTATGCGAGCAATGAGATGAACCTCATGAGCTAAGAAGTAATGCTTCAACTTCTGAACTACCCATACTTGAGCCGCACAGCTCTTCTCTATAGCCGTATACTTCTACTCATAGTGGTTGAGGAGCTTAGACAAGTAGTAGGCTGCCCTTTCCATACCTTCTTCATCAACTTGCACAAGGACAGCACCTACTGAGCCATCCAGGACAAAAATGTAGAGAACAAGCGGTTTACCTGGAACTGGCGGCCTCAGGACAGGAGGATTGGATAGATAGTCCTTCAGTCTGACAAAAGCCGCCTGACACTTGTCATCCCAATTAAACTTAACTCCCGACTTAGTAAGCTCGTAGAACGGCCTACGCCTTTGTGAGTGCTAGGAGATTGTGGACGTCGAAAAATGACGATGATGATCATACGGCACGCACGTCTCAACACTTGATGGGGACATCTGGCGACGCACGCCGACTGAGGATCCAGTAGCACGCTAGCAGTTGATCCAGCAAGTTTTCTTCAGCAACCCCCTCATTTTCAATCAAGCTTTGATCATGTATTTTAGATTTAGATTTTTCCTGTATCCTTCTCACAATTTCTTCCAATCTGCAGATCTCAGCTTGAAGGATTCCATTTTTATCTCTTAAGCAGGCAATACTTTCTTTATGCACATCCATGTTAGTCATAAGAGCGTCATTGAGCTCCTCAAAGGCAGAACGGTTTTTACAAAAGGAGCTCTCATTCTGATTGTTTCTCTTAAGATCCGTTTTCATTTTTTTAATTTTTAGATTTCACTCTCTTGTATTGCTGAACCAACTCATCATAGGCCTCCATAAGTTCTTCAAAAGTAAAGTCCTTAGAGTTAGAGCTCACCTGAGATGAGGACGGGTCACCTGACTACTCCGAACTGTCACCCATGAAGCATTCATGCTCTTGTTCTTTCCCTTCATGGGTATTCACCAGTCTATCCAAAACTTGCTTGGCTGTGCTGTAGGAGGACACATGATGGAGTAACTTGACATCAACTATAGCTTTTATCAGATTAAATACAGCAAGGTTATCACAATGTTTGGTCTCGTGATCAGCTATCCATTCAACTGAATTTGAAGGCAGCTCATAAGGACCATTGTATATGGGAGTCCACAATTGTGGATCTATGGAATTAACATATATAACCATTCTTCCTACCCATGTAGAAAAATCAGAACCATCATAAATGGGCGGAGATACCATCGAAGCATGTGTAGCAGATGAAACAATTTGATTAAATGCACTGGGATCTTTCTCTGCAGATCGTGCAATTTATAAATGGCAGAGCCTTGCTCTGACACCACTTGTTAGGTCCAATGTAGTGCAAATGGATCTAGAAGGGGGGGTTGAATAGATCCTATCACGAATATGGCCTGTATAAAAACTTGGCTATCAAAAACATAGACCAATCCTATGAAGCAAATAAGGCGCTTAGACACAAGGCACAGCGAATGCAATAGGAATGGGTCAGATGGAGCGATTGAGAGCTAATAGCCAACAGAGGTCACCATGCACATCAACACGGTATGAAATGGCTAGCTTTGTGTGTGTATGCACCTTGGTGATCAACGAGGATCTCATTTATTGAGGTTGGCTGCTCAACGAAACTCTAGTATGTAAGGAATAAAATGATGTATGTAATAGAGAGACAATCAAGATTGCATAGGTTGAAACATGTACACCACCCTGTGAATGGGGATAGAGAAGATGGAGCAACCACACAAGATCCACAAACCATTACATAGGAATTTTTAAGGTGGTTCAGTCTGCAAACTCGCAGACCTACATCCACCCCTCACCAAACCGGTGAGGCTACTCTACACGCTGCAAATGCAGAAACACACGGGAACGATGCCCCAACCACAGGAGGAGAAAATTGCCCACACACACGCTGCAACTGCAACAACGGGGACGAACCCGACATACACATGAGGAGCAAGCTCCTCACGAGGACGAAGTCCTCACGCCACAAAAAGAGCAGCACACTGGGACAAATGCCAACCACAGACCAGAGAACACCATCTATCTATCCTCATGCACACAAATCAGAGGGACGATTTACCACAGATCGGAGGACCCTCTGTCTATCTTCTTACCCACAAACTGGTAGGGACGGATCACAATCAAGTAAAAAATATAAAAGAAAAATACTGCAAGTGCAGTAAAAGGTTCTTTCGATCTCAGACATAGAGATGTGGAGTTTAAAGCAGAAAATGAAGACTGCAGATCAGAGCTAAGAATCAAATGTAGCTTCTGACAGATTCACAAAGCGTTTCTTCAAAGTTGAGCTTCTCCTTCTCAGCTTACTTCACTCTTCATTGCTGGACTGAGTCGAACAGGGTGGAGGGGCTTCTCACTCTCCTTTCTCTCTTTCTTCTTTCACTTCTCTTTACTCTTTATAGTAGTGGTCTGGATCAGACCAGAGCTGGGCTGCTCACACTCTCTTCTTATTTGCTTCACAAATTTCTTGCTTGGATGTTGGCTCTCTTCAATGGCAGTATCCAGCATTTCTTCAAGCATGGAGTCCTTTTTATAGGGTAAAGCTCCAAGGGCATTCACTAGAACTTTTGTCAGTTGCCCCCTAATTGTAAAAAGCTGGTCCGACACTTGCTGAGGCTCAGCACTAGCAAACTCGAGCATCCTGGGAAATAGATTGGATGACTATAGCATCCGGGGAGCATACTCGGAGAATAGAGAGCACACCCAAGCACTAAAGAAGTGAAGCAGACCTACAGTCTGCAGATTCCTGGGAAGACGTGTATGATGAAGATCTCCTAGCATCTTGTAAATCAAGCATAAAGTGGCCGGGCAGAGTGACAGCTTCATGCTCCACGCCATTAAGCACGCTGTGTATATAGCCTCAATGTGAATCACTGTCTCGTCCCCCTGCGGGAGAGTGAATGTACACAGCCAATATGTTAGATAGGCTGCACAGTGCATGATAGGGTCTACTCGGGCCGGGTTAGGGCCGCTTCACCACCCCTTGAGGAGGGAAGGAGACAGATGGGTCTTTCGGAGGGCCCGCTCCTTTAGCCTACTTGGAGCTGCTCCAATAGAAGGAAAGTCTTTGTACTGCTCCTCACCTCCAAAGAAATATTCTAGCCATAGCCCCAACCGCACCCGCTTCCTTTCCTTGCGTGAACGGACATGGGAAGAAGAAGTTTTGGGGACTTCCTGAGTAGACAGCCACAGGGTCCGATACACTTTCATGCGATATCGATATGCATACCCAAGGTAATATCAGCCTTTGCCATCAGTGCGATCTTTGAGCTAGTCTGGCCAGTGCACTTCTTCGTACGGTTCACCATCCATAGGGAGACCGGACAACTGATGCAAGCTCCACAAGTCCAAAGAGGTCGCCCCTTCTACTGTGTAAAAGTTATTATACTCAGGGCAAAACACCTCCATCATGTCGCAGCACAAGCCCTTTGAAATCGAGTACCAGAAGCGAGAAGCGTAAATGCTTTGATACACTCCGACTCTCACCAAAATAAGACCATAATGCTGAAGCACATATTTTATGAATTCAACGGCTCCATCCCGAAAGGCGTGGGCGCTAGTGGCTTTGCAGCCTGCGAACCAGCCAACAGCGATCTGATGTTTGAACCTAATCACCAAACAATCCAGAAGGAATGGTTATTCTCTAAACCCCCACTTCAACGGGGCCAAGAAAAGGCCAAATATGTGCTTTTCTTTATGAAGATTCCCTACCGATAAATCCCACTTGGCGGGAGTAAATTTTGGGGCACGAGTCAGCAACCCTTGATCAGGAGTTAGTTCTAGCACTCCGGTAACAGCTCCCCACTCGCGGGCTTCTACCAGAAAGTAAATTGGCTCACTCCTCACTACCGAGTCGAGCATGCTATTACGACCCAAGAGTATACTGTGCTCAGCAGCCCGAATGGCTAGAATGTCTCGCTTCCCCATAAGATTGAAGTGGTCGAGAAAAGACATTAGGTGCTTATCTTTCGGGAAGTCTGGTCTGTAGCCTTGGCCCCGTCCGAATGAAAAATGGCCTCTATCTGAAAGAGTCAGTCACTCAACATCCATAGAATCTATTTTTGAGTTAGAAGATTCTGATACCACTGCTATGCATCTCTGGCCTTGGTCGAGGTCGTTAATGTTCTGCCACATGATGATTGGGCACACATCAGATGGAGCATCGGTTCCTTGTGCAACTGTGGAAGAAGCTATTGAAGCCATCGCTCTACCTGCAATAAAAAGGGGGGCAATGAAATTAGAAAAGAAGCACTATGCTCAAAAAATTTCTGAAGAAAATTTGGCAGACCCCCCCCTTTAGTCGGGAGCATCCCAGAACAACACGGGAGCACATCCACACACTGAGGTGGGATGGTCCCTAAAAAGAGCTGTAGGTGATACACCTACGTCGAATGGACAATGGGAAATATCAATTCTGGGGGCTAGCCTACTAGGAATCACCCCGAAGCCATTCGGTAAGGAAGGGTGAGTCCTTTTAAAACACAATGAGCGAGACTTCAAGGCTCCTCTACGGTTGATCCATGGCGACGTCACCGACTCTAAACCCCCACGGTGGCCACCGTCTCACCGCAGTGAAGGCTAAAGAAGAAATCAGTCTCTATATGATCACCATTACCAAGAGGCCTTAAACCCTGGTAAGATTCCCTTCTCGGCATCTCTCCCTGATCTAAACGTAGACAAATGACCAGGACAGCGGAGAAAAGGATCAAATGTCGAAAATGCTTGGACCTTAAAAGGTTCTAGTTTTCTCCAACGTCATAACATACAAAACACCTCCCGGCATTCGACCCAATTCGACATATCAAGGACCAAGCAGACAAGCACAACCTTATGCAGAAGCATGGGACCAAGATGACATAGGACATTGCATCATAATAACCACCAAAAGAGGCATCCCTTTCGACTTTCTCATACCACAGAACAATCAGCCGAAAAGTGGGGAGAACCCTACCGGGAACTTGAGGACCTTGGCGACGGCCTCCAGCAAAGGGAGGGAGACGCCGAGGGAGTCCTTCCCGGAGTCCTTGTGAGCGGGGACGCTGAGCTTGTATAGCCTCCAGAACCCACCCTCCCTGTTCCCGGCCTCGCTCTGGATGAGGCTCTTCTTCCTCCGCTCGAGCTCCTTCTTCTCCGACGGGTACCGCCGCTTCCCCGTCCTCTTCGTGGCACACCGGACTATAAGCACTCTGGAGGGGCACGAAGGCTTCCCGAGAGTGGGGAACCTAGGGTTACGGACTGGGTTTTGGCGGCAAGGGCATAGCTGCAATGGCGGCAGCTTGGTGGCCACCGCCATTGCAGTGTTGCAGTGACAAGTAGAAGCAGAACGCACACGCTTCCGCCGCGGGAGTCCAGAACGGATAAGATAAGATGTGTTTCTCAAAGAGGAGTGCCGTCGCTGGCTGAAGTAGGAGGGTGTTTTGTAGATATACCCTTTTAATCTCTACATTTACACATACACTCCTGCGTTTTATGAATTGTCTACATTATTCCCGACTCTGCGGAGACAAAAGCGCTCCGATCCCCTCTCTCCCCCACACCCCTCTGGCTCGCCACCAGAAGCGATGGGGAACACCTCCTCCATGCTCACGCAGTATGACATCGAGGAGGTCCAGGAGCACTGCAACCACGCCTGTTAGATTCCTCTATATTTTTCTCTCTCTTTCTCTCTCTCTCCCCTATTCGATCCTTTCCACTTCTGTGGATCCTTTCATCGTCACCGTTTCCTGCGTTTAACCATGCTTTCAATCCACCAGTTTCGCAGCAGGAGATCGTCTCGCTGTACAAGAGGTTCTGCCAGCTCGACCGAAACGGCGGCGGGTTCATCTCCGCGGACGAGTTCATGTCGGTGCCCGAGTTCGCCGTCAACCCCCTGTCGCAGGTCTCCCACCCATCCGAGCTCGTATTGTAATTATGCTGTTAGATAAGCCAATCTTGCTGATTACTGCAATGTTTTTAGTTTTCACTTCAACAGCATGGAGATTTTCAGATTTCTAGGAGGATACACCCTTTTCACCCGACAGTCTGACACTATCAGTTTCTGTTATCGGATAAAATTCCTGAAAAATGGGGCAGAAATGTGAACAGTTTGATTATGGTTGCAATCGTGGTTAGGGTTTATAATCTGTCTTGTTACCATCAACTGGTATTTTATTATCGACTAATTTCAGAGACTGTTGAGGATGCTGGATGGGCTGAACTTCAAAGAATTCGTAGCATTCTTGTCTGCATTCAGCTCTCGCACGAGCCTGCAGCATAAGATTGAGTGTAAGAGATAAATGCATTGTCTAAAGTCCTTTCCTTTTCCTTGGAATTAGCCCTATTGTTGATGCCCATCTACTGTTGTCGTTCATGCTCAATTGTGTAGTCATATTCAAGGTGTATGATTCCGATTGCAATGGGAAGGTCACCTTTGATGATGTCTTGAGTGTGTTGCGGGACCTGACGGGGTCTTTTATGACCGAACAACAAAGGGAGGTCAGCTCTGGCTCTGTATTATTGTCTCTCATTACTTCTTTCTGTCATTTTGCTTCATTAACAAAGTGTATTTTAGCTTTGTTCATTTCATCCGTGCAGTTTACCTTTATCTTCCTCTCATCTGGTAGCAAATGATGAAACACTTGTCTTTATATTACAGACTTTTGAACGGTCCCTGAGTCCTAATGACTCTGAGTCAGGATCGTCGCACATAGCGGAACAAGCCGCCAATCGATCTAATCCTAAGCCAAGAAAAATGACGCTCCGAGAGAAAATGACACACGGAGACCTGAGGGGATACCAAGAACCCTCATCACACTTGGATACATAAATCGAGGTAGAACGGTACCTCGAGGCATCCCGAACCAATGTCTCAAATTGGACAAGGCCGTCGAGACACAACAAAGCTTCCTATCAACCATTAGGTAACCCCGAGTTGACAGGAACCAGACACGACACCGACACACAATCACATCTGCCGCCGCAGCAGCACAAGCAAATAGAACCAATAGGAACACGAGCGGTGGGAGACAACAACACTCTGGGTAGAGCAACTCGTCAGTCAACTGCTGGGGAAAACCCAACAGTCGAGAGACAACTGCTGCACAACCAGAGACAAGGATAGTGGTAGCTTCTAGATTGAGTCATTAGGGTACCGTCGTAGTCTAGGAAGAGACCACAGCCAGTCACCTAAACCGACCGATCCGAACAACCACCGACAGATAGACACCGCCCTAAATAAGGACCTAAGATAGACAGACGCATCACAGCACAAATAAATGGTCGACAAGGCAACAGGACTATAACGCACAAGGAAAGGGGCGCTATACCCACGTAACGCACCACAGAAGGGGCGTCATGCCAACCGGACCAAGAACTACAATAGACGATATAACGCGACGATATAACGCGCCAGCATAGGGGCGTTATATCAACATAACGCACCCAAGGAGGGGCGTTATGTCCAACAGACCTAAACACGAACAAAACGAAGTGTAACGGACCACAACAGGCACTTCATACAAGTATAACGCACAAGGGAGGGTGCGTTATACCCACCAGACACCAAAACGCACTAACCACAGACCAAGGGCATATAACAGATCACACCCCATCCGTTATAACCACAAAACGCACTGGGTGAGGCACATTATATCAACCGCCATACCCAGTCAAAACATCAGTCAATGAAATACATAACAGATCTACCCCTACGAGTCATCTTAACCATAACGCATAGGAGGAAGTTCGTTATGCAAACCGACTAACGAAGTCTTCGAGACAGGCACGATCGTCGAGGGTTCTGACATGACAGTCCTCGAAAACCACCCGACCATAACGCACCTGGGCAAGGGTGTTATGCTCCACATAACGGACTAGGCCTGGTCCATTATGCTCCAAGACCTCCGAAGACAAAAACTGATGAACGATGTATAATGGTCTATCGGGGGACAGTTATGCACATAGCGGTCTCTGGTAGGACCGTTATGCCCATCCGATGATGAAAATGGCGGAACGGCCCAATCGGCCTGTTCCACGCCCCATGCACGCCATAGCGTAGGGGAAATACATCCAGACAGTAGGAAATCCTTCCAGGATTCCAAAAATACCACATGCACTCACCGAAACGCATTAAATCGTGAGATCCAGATGATTCAAACGAATCGACCCAAATCGAGTCACTGGGATTCCCGGACTCTTACCGGCCCCAAATGACGACCAATCGACACGAAACTGGTGGGGTTGGGATCCTAACATCCCAGCGGTCAGTTTGACACTAATCACGACGAGAATGGTTGCCATTTGTCGTCGAACCCTACAAACCTCAAAAATTATGCTTTACGCTAAACTGGCTCGATCTCCCCCGATCAGACACTAAACTACGCAAAACTGCAGGGAAAACGTGCAGAACGCGGAGGGGGTCCATCTCCCTACCTCCACCGATGAAACTGAGCGCCATGGGCGACTAATCCACGCCGAAACGCCGTCGCGAACCGAACCGCCAACTTCGAATCCGTGGTTCAGGATCGCACCCAAACCACGCCATTCCTCGCTCCACCACGCTTCTCAGCAGCCTCCCGCGATCGCCACCTCACCCACGAGCCTGTCCGTCTGCAGCCAGACGCCTCCGGGAGAGAGAACGGGAGTGAGAGTGAGAGAATGTGAGAGATGAGAGAGAGAGGGTGGGGTGGGTTTGGTTTAAATAAAAAGAAAATTAGGAAATTTGAGAGCTTTTAGGTGATCCAAATAGCTCGATAGGAAAACTCCCGAGCAGACATGCTCTCTCGCCTCACCTCCTCCATAAGCTCAGATGGAGCACGGTTGGTCCTCCTTGAGGAGCTAGAATGACCCAGCATAGAAACTGAGCTTGTAGCCACAATGTAGCCATCGTCCGATGACTGGAGAGTGCCCTATATAGCTAGGTTAAAGGATGCTCAGGAGCCTACTGACCCACGGGAAGCCAGGCGACTTAAGTACCAAGCTTGACACTTTGTTCTACTCAGTGGATTGCTTTATAGGCAGTCCTTTACAAGACCCCTCCTTAAGTGCCTTGAGCCTCGGGAGGCTCAGTGAGCGATCAAGGAGATTCACGAGGGAATCTGCTGTGCACGCCAAGGAGGAAGGTCGATCGCAAGGATCTTATTGCATCTAGGGTACTAGTGGTTCACTCTTCAACGTGATTGCTCGACTTATGCTCAAGGATATGACCGCTGTCAGTGGTTCAATCATATAATTCATCAGTCGGCCTCAACACTAGTAATGTTCACCGAGCCCTATCCTTTCGCTCGATGGGGGATCGACATCTTGGGTCCTTTTTTGGTGGCCTAGGTTCAGAAGAAATTCCTTATTGTCACCATCGACTATTTTTCCAAGTGGATTAAGGCTGAAGCCTCCACGAAGATAACTGAAGGGGTAATTGGAGCTTTGTGTGGTGATCGATCATATGTCACTTTGGCATCCCCCGTGTGATAGTTAGCGATAATGGTCGATAGTTCAATTGCACTTATTTCAAGAATAAGTGCGGTGATCTACATATTCACAATCACTTAACCTCGGTAGCCCACCTACAAGCCAATGGACTGGTCAAGAATGCTAATAAGACTCTTCTTAAAGGCATCAAGACTAGACTCGGTAAAGCTAAGGAAAGTTGGCTTGAGGAATTGCCTAGCATGGTTTGGTCCTGTTGCACCACTCCAAGGGCCTCCACGGGCGAGACTTCGTTTTAGTTGGTATATGGTACTGAGGCGATCCTTCCATTGGAAATTGGTAGCCCATCTCTCCGAGTCATCACTTATCAGCCCAAGCTAAACAAGTAGAAACTAAAGGAGAATCTCGACTTGGCTAATGAAATGCATGAGGTTGCGAGGATCGGGGCAACGGAGTACCAGCATCGCATGGCTCGTTACTACAACGCTCAGGTTTGGGATCAATTGTTTCTACCGGGTGACCTAGTCCTGAGGAAGGCCAAGGCCTCTTGACCGCTGGAGGTAGTGGGGAAGCTAGCCCCTAATTGGGAAGGCCCTCACCGAGTGGCCGAGACACTCGGGAAAGGGGCCTACCAGTTGGCGACGATGGAAGGAGAATTGATCCAGCAGACTTGGAATGCTATGACACTATGCAAGTTCTATTTTTGAGTTTGTAGCAGCCATACAACACACAAGTATGTAAGAATAAGTACAAATCATAAATTTTATTTCATTGCATCCTCATTCGTACATCAAAGAGGCCGTAGCTTGTTACAATAAGAAAATGCTGGCCCAATGGCCTTTATAATAAAAAGGAGGTAGTTTTACGCACGTAGGACGAGTAGCCTCGAACTGAGCCATTGACTCCGCCCTATGTGGAAATTGGGTCAGGAAATAAAGTTGCTAGCCTATCATGCTCTGAGTCGAGCGAATTACTTATAGATCTCCAGCAGAAAAGATGTGCTAGAATGCCTCCCCTCTGGGATGAGGGTGCTGGCAAGAAGAAACAGGACAAAGAAAAGATAAGGAGCAAGAAAACAAAAGAGAGAGAAAGAAGATGAAGAAAGAAGGAGGGGGGATCCCCTCGATAGAAAGGGAGGGGGAAGGGAGGCAGACGAGGAGGAAGCCTCTTCTGTACCAGCCCACGGTGGCCCCCATGTCCCTCTCTCCCAGTCGGGAGGAGGCGGTTGAAAGCGCACCTCTGGGGCCCATCCCTTCCCCTCGGGTGGGCGGCAGCCCGGAAGGTTAGGAGGAAAGACCCGTTAGCTGTCTTCCTTTCTATTGTTTCATACATCCAATTGTCTTCCATTCTACTGTGCTGAATTTGCCTAACTTCTTTATTGAGTTTGGGGATCTTTGCCATCATCAGCTGCCTCCATGGCTCTTCTGTTGCAAAGACAGAGAACGGGGAAGAAAGAGCGGGGAAGGGTAAAGAGTGTACCGTATGAAACGTGAAGAGCTGCATGCCCAAGCCATTCTTCAAAGTCTTTTATAGGCCAAGGGAGAGGCGGTGCCCTCCCACATATTAGTTCCCCTGCCTTAACTGCTCCTTCCCCCGAAGAGACGTGAGTGGACTCTGAAGAGATGTGTGTAGCTTTTCCCAGAGGCAATTATTCCTACTCTCACAAGTCCACCACAGGGAATGCGTGAATGATGTGTGCCTTCAACGCTAGGAAAGTCGAAAAGATGCTAACTTGATGCCTGACATACATCACCCGATTTTTCGGTAGGAGAATCGTACGATGGTGTTATTCGCTGATGTATGTGGATATGATGGGTCACACTCGGTTAAAGATTTTGCAAGTCTTGTCTTACTTTTTAATGGAGTGGTTTCTTGTACATATTAAAGAAAGTACAAAAGAGATTACATTTGGGAGGGAGAGAGAAGCCAATAGGCAAAGTACAGGTGGATCTCAGTCTAATGAGATCGGGGAGGAAGGCCGGGGGGTCGATTACCTTCGCGATGCTTGAGGGTCCTCGGCATCTGGCTCTACTTCCATGATCGAGGGCTATGCTCACTTGACCCCCTCAAGATTTACTAGCTCGGGCACTGACCCCACCTGTGTGGGAATTGCCTCGATCGAGTGATCTCTTGAGGCAGCTGGGGGTGGCCATTCTTCCTCCAAAGGGTTGGGGGAGCCCTCGACCTCTTCGTCTGAGGCATCATTCTCAGGCATGGAAGGGGGAGTCGTGCTTTCATCGCCCGAGTCATACCGTTGCTCGAAGTCAACCACGAGCTTGGTGAGGGCTTGACTTTGAACCAGGAACACCCCTCACTTGAACCCTTGTACGAAGCCCTTCCGCAGCCCTCGTTTGTAGCTCAACTGGTAGTAGGAAAAGGCGGATTGCTTCAGGGACTCTTGGTACTCTTCTGAGACCAAGTACCTCTCTACCACCTGGGCTTCAGCTTCCGCCATCCCTGCCTCGACCCCCGCTATCTTTGCCTCAACCTCTGCCAATTTTGTCTCGACCTCTGCTCTCCCTCGCTCTTCTCTCAAGAGGTGGCCCTTGAGCTCCTCCCGCTCAGCCTCCCATGATCTCATACTTACCTCGTGGGATTGATACTCCTTGCCCAAGAGCCCACTTTTAAGCTTGGCAGAATATCGAGTCTAGGAGAGTTGTTCCGCAAGGGACCACACCTCCTCTTGCTCAGCTAGAGCCCGAGAGTGGAGGGATGCCACTTTCAAGCAAAGTGAGTCGCACTCAAAGGCAAGGTGGGTGACCTTTCGGTCCAATTCGATTCAGGCCTTAGCTTCGGCCACCTCTCCCCTTTCCTCTCACACTAAGCAGTCTATGATCTCGGCACCTAGTTGGGCCATGAAGAGCCCCCCTTCCATGACTCGACCCAAGAGCATCTGGGAGGAGTAGTGGTGAAATTCATCTCGGATAGTGGAGGTTGCCAGCGACTGGCAACACTCGTAAAGGGATGCCCGAATGACAAATCATCTCTACGAAGGATTGGAAGTGCCCCTTGATGGCTACAGTAGGGGAGGGTCCCCCTCGGGACCCCTCGAGTTAGGTGCTGCGATGCCCTTTTTTGCCGAGGGCACCACCTTGGCCTCCCCTCCTTGAGGCACGGTGATGGCCCGCTCGAGTGGGACCTATTTCATTTTAGGATCAAACATTAGGGCCTTGGCAGGGACGGGGAGGGGTGGAGAACCTGGGGGAGGTACCTCAGGCGAGAGAGCCCACGTTGGTAGAGGAGCCCTTTTCTTCTTTCGCCTGCTGTCTTCGGAAGACTTGCCCTTCATGGAGGCAAGCATTAGCCGTTGCTCAGGGTCCTTTTGTTTAGACCCCCTCCAGTCTTGTTCCCCTCCGGTGAGGGCCCACTTGCCCTTATCTCGGGCAATCGGGGGACCCTGGATTTCTCGAGTCACCTACCGAGTGAAGTCTGACGATCAATGACACCCATGAGGGGGGGGGTGAATTATGTGATTACAATTTTTAGAGAATTTTTACCTGATTTAAACAAATATGATGAAGCAGCAACTTAGAGACTTAGATCTATTATATTACAGATTAGATTTATCAAAATCTATCACACATGATAATCGATTATGTTAGATCCGAATGATGAAACACAGAGGAAGTAATATGCACACACGATTACACAGAATGGGGGTAGAAGAAATGGACCAAACCACACAAGAGACGACAATTTTTAGGTGGTTCGGATGCAACACTGGCAACCTAAGTCCACCCCTCACAATCCGTGAGTCTCCACTACTGGAAAACTAGCACGGGAATAAATCCCCAATATAGAGCCAAGCTCTAAAAACACGCAGGTTGATGCCTGCACACACATAGAGAACAACCTCCCCACGAGGAGAACTCTCCTCACGTTGTCAACACAGTAACAACGGGGATGAACCCCAAACACTCTGGATCCTAAATCCAGCAGCACACACACACACTGTGGATCTGAAATCTGAGATATACAGTCTCCAGAGTCCTTAAGTCCAGTACAGTCTTCAGCTGGCTTAGGTTTCGCGATTCTCTATCGCTTCATTTTCCGTGTGTCATCTTTTGCGTGCTAAATTAGCACTGTGCGAGATGGTCCTGCTCTTGTCAGGATGTGACGAGGTGCTTCTTTTTCATCGTTGAGTCTGTCTCGATCATGTTGTACTTGACAGTATTCGCCGAAAGGCTCGAATCTGTAGTACGTTGTTCGAGGTTTTCTCATGAATTGTTCAGGTTGTTGTTGACTTTTAGCATTGGTTTGATGGTTGTGCATGTTTTTACGTTCCTTTGGTCATCCCAGCTTAAGTCTGCTCAGCTCTTGATATGTTTCGCTTCTGATGAAGTGCTCGATTGGATTCCGTGATTGAGAAGATGCTCGAGTGAACCTAGGATTTTCCTTTCCTAGTGAGCTTTTGTTGGTAGAGCTTGATGTTTCTCATCCCGTCTGGTGGAGTCTTTTCTAAGTAAGCCTTGGAATTGCTGTCTTAGTAATGCCTTTATCTTGTGTCTGCATAAGTGTGGATAACTTTATTCTGAGCCTGATCTTCTCCTTGCTTTACGGTTGCTTAGCTTTGGACTCCGTTATGATGTTAAGAACTGTTGCATATCGTGTTCGTCGTGCCGTATCCAACGGCCGATGTGTTGTGAAGGCTCATTTATCATTTCAGGACGTAAAGGTAGACTGAGATTAGCACTTTTCCTTGGGCTTTGTGCTGAAGCTGGTACTCTCCTTCAATTGCACTTAGGCTTCCTGTGATCGGTTGTTCACTAGATCAGTACTCATGGCGTGCTACATTGTGATTTTTATTAATTGCGATGGCGCCTAGCTTGTGCTGAGACGCGAATGCCGAGCTATTTTTCTGATGCCGGTGTGCATTGTGTGAGTGCGAAGCGGAAGCGTGTGGGTTAGTTACCCATGGGTCGAGGATCGCGGTTGTCAAATTCTCGCCGGTCGAGAGGATTGTTCTTCTCAATGTGACTTCATCTTGACTTCCTGTGCCTCGATGTCGTCTATTGCCGTGCTGTTGCTGGTAAACTTTCTGGTGTTGGCATCGGCATTTGTGAGTGTTGGGGAAATTGTCGACATTCTTGCTGATTGAGTACCCTCTGCTCCTCTGTATTGTCTCTTGGGTGTCGTGTTCTCGAGGCGTGCTCGTAGTCCTTGAGATGCATTCCCGAGATTGTCGTTTTCTCATTATCGTAGGTATTTTCTTGGTGAGCTGCTTGATGCATGACTCGTTCCCTGTATTCGTGTGATTGGCTACTGTTGTGCCTTGATGTGACCCTGCTTGCAGTTGTGTTTTGTGGTTCTGTGTGCTGTATGGAGCTGGAATCCTACAGGTGCTGCCGTTGTTATTATTTTTTAAGTGCTATTTCTCTATGATTTTGTCTATCTATCATTAGCACTTTGTGGACTAACTCTTATCGGTTGGCTTTGCTATACTCCTTTCTCCTGGTAGAGTTAGCTTGCGACTCGATCAGATATAATATCTGAGTGAGGACTGACTTGATTGTGCTCGTGGACTGGTGCTGCCGTGTTGCTGTTGTTCTCCGTGAATTTGTCATTGGTGTCTTGTGTGCCAGGTGTTCCCTGTCACCTTTGGCACTAGAGCCGATGATGTTGTCAAGCTGTCAGCGGAGAGGACTATGTTTCCTTGTTTAAGCTGATGCTTGATGTGTCTATCATTCTGTTTCCTCGTATCTATTATTGTGGCAGTCGTGTCTCCTTTTCCTATGAGGTGCAAGCGACGTTGCCTTATTTCAGAGGTGTCGAACCTCTATTCACTTGTGTCGTGCTCGATGATGAGTGTGTACTCGTGATTATGGTCTGACGGTGTTCCTCTGAGCTTTGTGTCTCATGATTCGTGTCATTTCGCAGATGTGCTGTAGGGTCGTTCTTCCCTGCTTCTCCTTTGTTACTCCTTAAATTTTGAGGATGAAATTTCTTAAAGGAGGGGAGAATGTAATGCCCTGGATCTTTATTGGATCTTTATTAGGTCTTTCGGATCCTTTTTGGCATGACTAGTCCCTTATAGTCGTGTGTCCAACTATTATTGTGCCTTGATGTGACCCAGCTTGCTGTCGTATTTCGTGGTTTTATGTTCAGCAGAAAGTTGGGATCCTGCAAGTGCTATTGCTATCATTGTTATCGTTTTGTTGTTATCTTTCCGTGAATCTATCTTGGCACTGTGTGGACCGTGATCTCGTCAGTTAGCTTTGTTGTACTCCCTTTTCCTGGTGGAGTTGGCTTGCGACTCGATCAGATGTAACATCTGATTGTGGACTGACATGATTGATCTTGTGGTCCGATACTGTCGTTGGTTTCTTGGGAATCGTATGTTTCGTCCATATCTGGATCGGTTTGGACGGGTCCTTGTGGATTTTCAAGTTAGGTATCTAAAATTAGGAGAAGTCCTGATTTCTTATCTTGTATGTCTCTTTCTCTCTCCTTTCTCCACACTCTCGTCTCTCACTCTCTTCCTCTCGTTCTCTTTCCTTTTTCCTTCTCGATGCGGGGCGCGCGACTGTGCCGAGGTTACTGAAGGAAAGATGAAGTGGAACTGATGTAGGAGTGTGTTGGTGTGGAAAATGGAGCGTGGCGTTGGCATGATCCCTCGGTGGATTCTAAGCTGACGTATCTGGCTCGCCGTAATGTGGCAATGATTTTCCGCTAGCTTAATTTCAGGAGAATCTCCTACCATTTTTTTTCTTTCTTTATGAGTCATTTTGCCTGGATGTTCCTTCTGATCCAATGACTGCGGTGTGTGCCAGTCTTCTTATGACTTCGGCCATTTCTCAGCAGGTCAAGGTGGTTCAGCAAGCAGATTCTGAGTTGTCCTGCATTGTGTTAAGGTAGGTCATTGTACCTGTTATGAGTTGGTTGTCTGCCTTTGTGGCAGCTTATATGTGCTAGCTGTTGTCTCGCTGTTGCTGAGTAATTCCGAGTGGAGGCCATGGATTCCGTTTTGCCATTTCATTTTTGTCTTCCCAGGGCTCGGGTGGACTCTGATTGTTGGTTGCTCGTCCGACCGAGTCAGCTAGATTATTCTCGCTTAGTATTGCTTGGAATGTGTAGTTATTGGCCGAGCTTTATTGTGCCATTGCGCAGAATTCCAATTTCACTGGTGATAGAGCGTGACCCACGATTTACCTCTGGCTTCTGGTGCTATTTTTAGAAAGCATTGGGCACAGAGTTAGCCTTCAGTTCAGCGTATCATTCGTAGTCAGATGGTCAGTCAGAAAGCACAGACTTTAAAAGATATGCTGAGATCGTGTTGCCTTGATTGGAAGGGTCTTGCCACCTATGAAATTTGCTTATAATAACAGTCATCACTCTAGCATTAGATGGCACCATATGAGGCTTTTTATAAGTGTCCTTGTCGTACTCCTTTGAACTGGTGTGAAGCTGGTAATCGTATATTGACAGGACTTGACATGGTTCAGCAATGTGCTGATGTGGTTCGCTTGATCAAGATGAAGATGTTGACAGCTTAGAGTCGATAGAAAGGTTATGCAGATCAGTGTAGGCGACCATTGTAGTTTGAACCTGGAGATATGGTGTTAGTAAAAATATCTCTGATGAAAGGTGTTGTGAGGTTTGGGAAGCGTGGAAAGCTCACTCTGCGATATATTGGTCTGTTTCCTATTTTGGAGCATGTAGGCTAGGTGGAGTATCGTCTTCAGCTGCCAGTGGCATTGCAAGCTATCCACGATGTGTTCTATGTATCTCAGCTGAGGAAATATGTTTCTGATGCATCTCACGTGCATGATGACTCAGTTTGGCCTGAAGTGACTGCAGATTTATCCACACTAGAGTACCCACTCAGAATTGAAGATCGTTGTGAGCAACGATTGAGAAATGATGTAATCCCTCTGGTTAACGTTGTCTGGCAGCGTCACTCCGGCAATGAAGCTACATGGGAACGTGAGGACGAAATGCATCAACAGTTTCCTTCCTTGTTTGAATAAAGTAAATTCCTTTCAGTTCTCTCCTTGTTCTTCCTTTTAAATTTCGAGGATGAAATTTCTATTAGAAGGGAGGGACTGTGAGACCCGTGCATTATCGGATATCTTTATGTATAGATTTTCTTCTTCTTTTCAAAACCTACAATTATTTATTCCTATTTCAAAATTATCGGGTGTTACACCAGTACTCAGCCTCCAACTCCCAGTACCCTTTATGAGTGCCCAGCCCTCAGCTTCCAGCACCCAGTCATCGCCATCCAGTGCTCAGTCCCCGACTCCTATACCTGAATTCAGGTACCCAGTCCCCTATCACCAGTGGCAACATATGGTAGAAAAATCAAGCACGACTAACAGTCGCCAGCACATGCACACAATAGTGTTCCACAAGAAAAGAGTTGGGACGACTCAAGAAATGGCAAAAGAAATCTTGGAGTTTGTAATTTATACTTTGCAAAGAGAGCCCAAGACATGCCCTTGGGGTAACAAAATACATACAACTAGGCACATAACATAACAAGATGGGGAAAGAGATACAATCACATGGTAAGCTCACTCCCCTCCAACGCCGATAGACGAGAATGACTAGCCGCGAGTTCCACCTTGAGAGTGGACCAAAACTGAGTACCGGCCTCGACTGAGCTCCCGGCCGCTCGCCACTCAGCCCTAGCGCATTCCATGGCCAATAGCTCCTCCAAGGCCTTCCTCAAGGCCTTGGCCTTGGTCTCGGCCCCCTCCAATTGAACAACGCGGCCTTGACGCAATGACTCTACTGCCTTAATGTGGCCCCTCTGCTCTGCTACAGCTATCACGAGCTGAGCCTATCGTAGTCGCTCCTCCTGGATGGCTGCCAGCCTCTAGGCCCTATGCTCCTACGCCTCACGCAGTCGCAAGTACTCTTCCCATATCCTGACCAGCAGGGACATGCAAGGCTCACGTGGGAAACCAAGGATGTGGTAGCCCCGAGTGCACTCTATCAAGCGTTGCCTTAGATCCTCCAGAGAAGGGAGGGGGGTCGCTCTAGAGATAGCCTTGTGCTCACTAAAGCAATGAGGTGCCCGCACTCCTATCCACCAATGGCTCTAACAGTGGAGTGGAAGTAGGCCACTCAACCTCCAAACGCAGGGAGGAGTCGACTGTCTCCGCTAGCACATCAATAGAGGCTGCAGAATTGTAGAAAGAACAAAGGGAAAGTGAGAAATACATGTGAAACTTTCAATGAAAAATAAGGTGGAAAACCTGATAAAATTTTCAGCCCTTACCTAGTGTAAGCCCGTCCACGCCTACGACGTCACTCGCTGGGGTCAGGGAGGGCAACAACTCCTCCACGATCAAGGAGCCCTCCACTACAGCCCGGTGCCTCCAGCAGCTATAGGCGAGGCAGGAAGCTCTTCCCGGCCGACCTCATCAAGAGTCGACACATGCTCCTCCCCTGACTCTAGCACTACATGTAATATAGAGGCATCGATACCCTACAAGAAAGCATAATCCAGTGCTAAAGAGGGGAAGAAAAAACCCCCACGCACGTCCAGAAGTAGCCTCCATCTCAGCCCCCTCAGCGAAGGAGGCCCCAAAAGAGGAAGAGCTCGAACTCGCCTCTATCTCCATGACGAAGCTACCGCTAGTCGAGGAGCCTGATGAAGTCTCCGACGAATGTCCAGAGGTGGTAGAACTAGAAGCCCCTACGGATCAATAAAATAATAGGGTCAGAACACAGTCTGGCCTCATATAATGAAAGACACCGAGTCAAGGGTTCGGACAAGAAGCTCACCAGCCGGGGCACTCCCTGTCACGCCCCAAGCTTTTGATATAGCAGAAGCAATTCGAGAAAACGTGAACAATCGGCAATGGTAAGTCTCTCGCAAGCAAGAAAATCAGAGCGCAAGACAATCACACATAAGACGTAATTGCACAAGTAATTGATTCAAACTTCAAACTTTATTTCTTGATAATCTTAAAGAGCACATCAAACTTTGACTAGACTTCACTACATCACTTTGACTCAAGAAAAAAATTTACATAAGACTCGACTAGATGATAATGACTATGGCACCTCTCGATCACGTTGACCTTCATTCACTCTCGGACCCGCTATTCGAAAACTCCGAATCCGATTCACCTGTACTTCCTGGAAAATTAAGAAAGCAGGTATGAACACCTCCTCCTCCTACAAGATGATAAAATGTTTAGCCCTCAAAGATATCTCCCGATCAGACAAGATGCGGCTGTATATACTAAGGACAAAGCAAGCCAATAAGACCATAGTACCCCTACAAAAACCTCTTCAAATCACATACAATCGATGATAGAAACCCTAAGGCTAATATGGTAAAGAACCAAGCCAGTCAGACCTAAAATCATTGGGTTCACATCCAAAATCGGCAAGCCCGATCGGAACGCCTGGAACAAGTGTCGACTCTTAGAGTCGACTCTTGCTTCACTGGTGTTCTGCCAAAGACATAAAAACAGCACACAGGTGAAAAGTGTTGACTCCTAGAGTCGACACTTTTTCCAACCCAATCTATTTTCAGAAGAAATCCGATACACAGGCAAAAGTGTCAACTCCTAGAGTCGACACTTTTTCCGAACACTTCTGTTGGGACGTAAAAATACCACTCCCAATGTGAAAGTGTCGACTCCTAGAGTCATCATTTTTCACCTGGGGTTGTGTTTTCTCAAACAACAGCCCCCAGGACTGTAGGAGTCGACTCTTGCAACTCCAGACTAGAAAAATAAAGATGTTCAAGGAATTAATCCCAATGAGCTCAATACATGAATCAACTCTGTTATGCCCACAAGAGAAATCATTCATCCATCAATTTTACCATGGATTCAATAAATGGAGGGCACTTTACACTTGCAAAATTGAACTGAAATTCATAACAACATTAATCCATTACGTATGAAGGTTCTGTCTTCAAGGCTTTCCTTCACTTGTGATATGTCCAACAACCTGCAGGTTAGCTTCTTGGAAGACCAGCTATGTCCATAATAGAGTCATACATTCCAATCCGAGCAAACATCTTAAGAACTGATCAAGCAAGTCACATACATGGTTGCAGACCACCCATAAGAATCAATTCCAAGGCCATTCATCAAACTTATCAAAATGACTCACATTAGGCAAGCGCTGTCCAATGCAAATTACTCATATAGCTCACTTTCATCAAAGATACTTCAATGCAAATCAACAAACTAATACGATATGTCTTCGTCAAAACACGTCGGGGCACAACATGACTTCTATTGTAATTGATCCCACACTCATGCGCACCCTCCCCTGGCCGATCTAGCTCCCTCATAAACCAACCCAGGAGCTAAACTGGCACGACCTTCTGTGAGTGATCTGGCGTATCACCAACGTCCGGTCCAGTGTAGCAATAGTTGTCCATTTGGCTTCCTCATCTGACTTTGTTACATCGCTCTAACCTTGATTCTGTGTTCCTCTACCTCTCTTGGAGCGTCCAAGAATTCTCGATCCCCTAGCAGGCTTGCCCTCGAGGATACGGTGTTGCGGATAACTCGGGATGTTGCCATTCTGGCACATCTGACTACTCAAGGAACCATCTCAGATTTTCATCGATGCACACCAGCTTCTCACCCCCCCAAAAATGTCTCGGGTCTAGGGAAGGTGCTGTCAAAATTTCGTAAGAAAATTTAGATTGGCAAAGAAGCTAACGATAAAAAGTAAGGAATGACTATGATAATGACAATAAAAAAGAAGAAAAAGGGAAAGGAAGAAATGAAATATGATGATAATAAAAAGATACATAACAAGAACATAATAGTAATAAATAAATAAAAGGAGATAAAAAGAAGAAGAAGAAGAAAAGGAGGAAGGGGGACTCGGTCGACCCGAGGCTAGCACCAGTTGAACGAAGCATGACTCGTCGACCTTTGCGACATAGGACTACCCCTATGGTGTCCTCAGTCAACCCTGGCTATTAGCCCGGTCGACCAGATGCCCCTCTGTTGGTTTGCTCGTGGGTTCGATCGACCTACCACCACGGTAGGTCGACTGACCCCTTGCTCTATCGACCCTCATGTTGGGTTCAAAACAAAATGATCTCCCACCTACTTTCTCTCTCTTCCCCCCTCCTTTAATTCTCATCAACTCCAACCACCAAATCTTTACCTTTCCTAGGAGGATCCAACCCCCAACCACCAAATCTTCTCACTCCCTAGGAGATCTTGGCCCATTCCAACACAATAGGTCTTCGAGCGTCTCCAGCAATATGGGCTCAAGATGAACCCTATGAAATGCGCTTTCGACGTATCCAATGGCAAGTTTCTCACCTTTATCGTTCGATACTGAGGAATCGAAGTGGACCCCTGCAAGATCAAAGTGATCTGGGAGCTTCCACCACCCAGTAACCTCACTGAGCTTAGGTCATTCCAGGGAAGATTGACCTACATTCAGAGATTTATCTCCAAACTCTCCAGTTGGTGTGCACCTTTCAGCAAGTTGATGAAGAAAGACACCCCGTTCATATGAGACTCAGAATACCAGGTGACTTTTGAGCAAATCAAGGAGTACCTCCTCGCCCCTCCAATTCTGGGGGCACCAGTCAAGGGTAAACCCCTCATACTCTACATCATCGTCATGGATGCTTCATTGGGGGCTCTGCTGGCATAAATCAATGAGGAAGGCAAGGAGCAACCGCTCTACTACCTCAGTCAGAAACTGATCAGTGTCGAGTACCGCTACTCCCCCATGGAGAAGGTCTACTTGGCATTGGTGTTTGCCGTCAAGAAGTTATGACATTACCTCCTGTCCCATCAGATCGAGCTTATATCCAAGCACAACCCCCTGAAGTACCTCCTCCAGCAGCCCGTTCTCTCAGGTCGACTGGGAAAATTGGCCCTCTTGCTGATGGAGTATGATATTACCTATGTCCCTAGGAAAGCGATCAAGGGACAAGGTATGGCTGAGTTCTTGGCAGCCCATCCAGTGCCGAATGATGCACCCCTCAACACGGAGCTCCCTGACGAGGAGTCCCTTGCTTCCCAGTCACCAGCTCCAATTGAACAAACTGGAGATGTCTTGCATTACTAGTAGCGAGATGCCCACATAGCTAGCCTGCCCTACTGGGAGATCTACTTCGACGGTGCTTTTCGGGGGACCATCTGGAGCAACCAAGATTCATCTGATGTGGTGGGTGCCGGCATCATCTTCCTGACTCCTCAGGGCGGAGTTTTGTACAACTCATGCGCCCTCATGAAATCCCTGACCAACAATGAAGTTGAATACGAAGCTCTAATCATTGGGCTTCAGATGGCTCTGGACATGGGCATCAAATGCCTCAAAGCTTACGGGGACTCTCAGCTAATAGTCTGGCAAGTCCTCGGTATCTATGATGTACGAAAGTCAGAGTTGGTCCCATACCACACTGCCATCACCCGACTAGCCCAGAAGTTCTATTTCTTCAAAATAGATCATGTTTCCAGAAGCAGCAACTCCCAAGCACACGCCCTGGTAAAATTGGCTGCGGCCGTTAAGCTCCTACCATAGGGTGAGGTCGACATCACAGTCAAACACAAAAGACTGATGTCGGGATCACTCGAAGGTAACTCCGGTCTCACTATCTACGAGGTTCATGACCCCGACCAGAACACTCCTCCAGAAAATGAAGATTGGCGTGAGTCCATCATCAAATTCAAGAAAGGGTGGCTCCCTCCTGACCGAGCTCAAAGAGTCCAACTACCCCACCGAGCAACATCATATGAGTTGATTGGTGACTCCATGTACCGACTTATCCATGAGAAGGACAAGTTGATTCTCCTGAGATGTGTCTCCCCATTCGAGGCTCAAGCCATCATGCGGGAAGTTCACTCTAGATTATGCAGTGCGCACCAGGCCAGAGATCGAATGAAGCACAACATCAAGCTCAAAGACTTCTACTGGCCAACCATGTACTCGGATTGCGTTCAATATGCTCGTACATGTCATCAATGTCAAGCTTATGGCCCAGGGCATAGAAGGCCTCCAAATCCACTGCGTCCTATGGCCCCCACCTGGCCTTTCACCGAGTGGGGCATGGACATCGTGGGGCCTTTCCCACCATCTTCCAAGGGTCATAAATACATCTTGGCCGCCACTAACTACTTCTCTCGCTGGGTGGAGGCCCTTCCCCTACGGGAGGTCACCGGCGAAGTGGAAGCCAGATTTGTCCAGTACAACATCATCTATCGATTCGGTACTCCCAGTGTCACGCCCCGAGCATGGAAGGGACTCAGAAACGCGACGAGTTATATTCAGTCATAGATTTGGTTCGAGATCGTGTGACAATGGTAGGTTTAGAACTCGAGGATGAGCATTGGCGAGTGCCGATTATGGTTCGTGTTGCGACACTTGGCGTGGTGGTTCGCACGGTGGTAGCTCGAGGATGGGTTGGTGTTAGCACGGACAGATTCGAGAGAATGAAGTCCGGTGGCTAGAGATGTTGCGACCTTCGAGCCTGGCATTTTAGCGGGTTTCTTCACTCCTCGGCAAGGTTTGGCGTGTTATTGGTTTCAAGGTCAGAGGCAGGTGTAAGAGAGGAGCATGTGACAGGGCTAGCTTAACCGCGGTGGCTAGTGTGTGGCTATTTGTGAGAAGCGTTGCCCATTCCCCGATGTGTAAGGGTGTTGGCGCTGCTCCGGAAGGATGAGTGCCAGTTGGGTGGTGTTCGTGAGAGTTTGTGGCTGGTGTTGTGATTTCTGAGGTGCTGTGAATCGGAGCTTGTGGAGTCGCAGAGGATGTGTTGAGCATCGGAGGATTGGTTCCTCGGTTTGAGATTATCTCGGGTTACGTGAGATGTGTTTGTGCCGTGTTGTTACTTGAGGCATTGTGATTTGTGGCACTGGCTGGATGGAGAGTTAGAAAAATGTGCAGGCAAGGTTGCCGCATGAGTACCCTATTCTTGCATTAGAAGTTGTGCCCTCGGATGAGATCGAGCTTGGGAGGAGTGATATTTGGCAGATTAGGGGTCCCTGTTGGTTACTGTGAGCGGCTGGTAAGGTTGACCGAGTGATCGACCATGGTAAGATGTGTATTAACTGGGGACCTGTGTGCATTGGTCGCGACGTTATCGACCAGCTTGCTATGATAGCAAGCGACATTTTTCGGTTCTAGAGAAGTGTGCCGTGAATTATTCAGTTGGTGTCTCGAGGCTCTGAGGTAAGAGCGGAGTCGAGGATTGACAGGTGTCCTTTTGGATCATTTTGAGGCGAAGGATTTGATGAGACAGGACGAAGGACGGTGCATGTGTGCGGAGGTCTCTGATGAGACGTAGGCGTTAGTTGGTGATCCTTGGTCTGGGACCAGCAAGGGAGGATTTCCCTGTAAGCCTGAGTCGAATAATGCGAGAATCGAGGATTGTGAAATCCTGTCATGTGGTTTTGCTGTGCTCCCCTGAGAGGGTAGAGTTAGTGTGAGGGTCGAGATTAGATGTGGTGTCTGGGTGAGGATTTGAGCTTGTGATGCGGTAATGGTCTGTGGGGGAGTCAGCAGATAGCTTGTCGAGATTTGGAATGCGCCCTTCAGATCTGGTGCAGGACCAGGAAAGAAGGAAGAAGCTAAGCAAGTCAAGGTTTCCCGTTAACGCGTATCTGGTGACCAGTGGGTGGTATTTCACAGATAGAAGATGCCGACTATTGGGGCTCTAGAGTGGCGTGAGCCGTATGCCAGCGAGGCCTTGGGTGGCCGATTATGAGACGTGCTTTTCCTGGAATTGGATCTGGGATTTATTAGAAGTTGTCTTCTGGTAAGAGTTGGTTCGGTGCTGCTGGTAGTGTTCGGCTGGCCTGGTGTGAGCTGGTGGAAGCTCAGTGTTGGTTACCCCTGGTGCAGGGCATGAGATCGGTCAGTGGATTGTGAAGCTGGCGTTTGGTTGGTCCGCTGAGTAGGGGCGTTGACCGGTGTTGGTTCTTGTGATGAGGGTTGCGTTTTCTCGATAAGCAAGATCGTGGCAGTGATGCTATGGTTGGTTTTCGTGTTGGCTGAGGCAATGCCAAACTTGTACTTTATGTGCCTGCTTTGATGATTGATGTGCCTGGGATCGTGAGCGAGGCATTGTCCGCGATCATTGTCTGGCCGCATCCCTTAGGATCGTGGTTTTTACGAGTATCGAGGTTTGGTTGGGGCTCCGTCAGCGTTGTCAGATGATTTAGGCATTCTCCCCTTGTCGCTTGGTGCTTGTCTTGAATTTCGAGGACAAAATTCTTATAAGGGGGGAGGGCTGTAATGTCCCAAATTTTTTCGGATCATTTTCGGGAGTCCCGAAGAGCGTTTCGCGGTTTACACGTGTTTTTCCTTGACGAGCCTACGGAACCCGTAAGAAATTTCTGGGAGCATGAAATTTTTACTGTGAGGTACTACCTTAATCTTCTATCATTTTATGATTTTTTAGATTTTTATGAATTAAAATGCCCTTTCAAAACTCTCTTTCTCTAAGTTTCTAGAAATTGGGACAGAGCCTAGGTGCATCGACCATACCATGGACCTACACTGACCTACCCAGAGACAGCACTACATGTGCATCGACCTATCTAGGGACCTGCACTGCTCTATCTAGAGACTGCACCACATGTGCATCGACCCTACCATGGACCTGCACTAACCTGTTTAGAGACTGCACTACATGTGCATCGACATTACCATGGACTTACACTGCCCTGTCGAGAGACTGCACCACATGTGCATCGACCTTGCCGTGGACCTGCACTAACCTGTCCAGAGATTGCACTACATGTGCATCGACCTTACCATCGACCTGCACTAACCTATCTAGAGATTGCATGACATGTGCATCGACCTTACCATGGACCTACACTGACCTGTCTAGAGACTGCACTACATGTGCATCGACCTTAGCATGGACCTGCACTAACTAGTCTAGAGATTGCACAACATGTGCATTGACCTTATCATGGACCTGCACTGACCTGTCCAGAGAGTGCACTACATGTGCATCGACCTTACCATGGACCTGCACTGACCTGTCTAGAGACTGCACAACATGTGTATCGACCTTACCATGGACCTGCACTGACCTGCCCAGAGACTGCACTACATGTGCATTGACCTTACCATGGACCTGCACTGACCTGTCTAGAGACTACACTACATGTGCATCGACCTTACCATGGACGTGCACTGACCGGCCCAGAGACTGTACAACATGTGCATCAACCTTACCATAGACCTGCACTGACCTGTCAAGAGACTACACTACATGTGCATCGACCATACCATGGACCTACACTGACCTGCCCAAAGACTGCACTACATGTGCATCGACCTTACCATGGACCTGCACTAACATGTCCAGAGACAGCACTACATGTGCATCGACCTTACCATGGACCTACACAGACCTGTCCAGAGACTACACTACATGTGCATCGACCTTACCATGGACCTACACTGACCTGTCCGGAGACTGCACTACATGTGCATCGACCTTACCTTGGACCTGCATTGACGTGTCCAGAGACTGCACTACATGTGCATCGACCTTACCATGGACCTGCACTGACCTATCCAGAGACTGCACTACATGTTCAACGACCTTACTATGGACCTGCACTGACCTATCTAGAGACTGCACTACATGTGCATCGACCTTACCATGGACTTGCACTCACCTGTCCAGAGATTGCACTACATGTGCATCGACCTTACCATGGACCTGCACTGACTAGCCCAGAGACTTCACTACATGTGCATCGAAGACTGCGCTACATGTGCATCGACCTTACTATTGACCTGCACTGACCTGCCCAGAGACTGCACTACATGTGCATCGAAGACTGCACTACATGTGCATCGACCTTACCATGGACCTACACTTGTTGAGTTTCTCTAGGTGATTTTGATGATAACAAAACCCCAAACTTTGTTTCCACCTTGTGTCATGCCTAAGCACTCAAAAGTAAGCATTGAACATGATTAAGGCAAATTTGCATAATGTCAAATGCTCAAATGGTCTGAGATTTCTAAAATACATAAACAAAGCCAAATCAAATCCCAAAATGCATGGAATGAATGATGACATAAAGCCCTTGCCATATGGATATGATTCACTGGGCTAACAATTCATTTTTGCAGGTTTTCTAGAGTTCGGTCGACCAATGGGCATGGTTCGGTCGACCTAAATTTTCAGGGATCAAAAATCTACAGTTTTTCACAGTTCGGTCGACCTAAGGGCATGGGTCGGTTGACCGAAATTTTTAGGGATAAAAAATGAATAGTCTTTTATAGTTTGGTCGACCGATCACCTACCTTCGATCGACCGAACCTCCCGAGGCAGCTAAATTTGACCTTTTGTTTCATGAACGGGGAGAGGTCTTATCCTTGGTTTGTTTAATCTCAAAGCCACCAGACATGGAGGAATGAGCACTGATTGGTCCGGCCCCTTATGGTGAGGTCCACATCAAAAATCCATGGTCCCCCCAAGATAATGCAGCCGATTTGCATCGGGAGGACATCACACCATATTTGCTCTTGGTAAGTGCTAAAGCGAATGGGGACTTGACAAGTTTCCTCTACAGGGATAGAGGTGTTGTCAACCCAGGCTACCCTATAAGGTTTTGGATGTTTGACCGTGGGTAGACCGAGATGGGCGACAAACTCCGTGGAAATGGCATTAATGCAGCTTCCATTGTCAAGGATGACCTTACATGGGTGCTCCCCTATTTGTATGTAGGTTTGGAAAATGGCCGTTCTTCTCCAATCCTCGTCAACAAACTGAGCAAGGATACAACGAACAACTCCTAGTCTAGGGGCATCTTGGTTCAAGGGGCGTGAGTCAGCCATGGCAGGCCAATCAGGGAGTTCAGTGATGGGGAACCCGACTTGTTGGACAAACTGAGCTGGTGGGATGGTCGTGGATGACATGAGGGGTAAAGGAGGGGAACTACGCCTAGGTGATGTGACACCACTATGGGGGGTGGTAGCCATAAGACCAATGAGCCTTGGGCCTAGCAAGCAAGCAATTTACGGACCGGTGACTTCACTCGAGCGGACTCACCTGTATAGCGCACACTAGTGCTCGTAGGCAACTCGACGATGGTGGGAAGGGTCTGAGGTGGGACCTTGCTAATCCGAGATTTGTCTAGCTTGTGGTTGAACCCCTAAGGGTCCTGGGATGCCCACTCTCACGGGCGGCCAGCACATCGAGGGCATGGGATGTAATGGCTCTCTCACAACTCACCGGCGGTGGTCACTCAAATATAAGCAATTCAAGAATGAGCACTCAACTCACCACCCGACGGCACTAGCAGTGATACTAAACCCACAAGGAAAGACCATCAAGGGAGGGTAACTGAGGCTTACTTGATCGGTGTGAAGACACCGATCCCGGTCGGAGACGAGGGTGAGCGAGGAAGCGTGGGCTTACCCGCATGCCGCGCCAGAGAAGCTTCAGTCGATGACCTGCTAATACATGCATTGTGCCGCTTGCAAGGGGGTTGGACTAGGGGTGGGGAGTGGAATTACAACCAAAATTTACCTCCACGTAGGGAGGGGCGCTCAGTCGGCCAGGCGGGGAGGGAAAAGGCCGAGATAGGAACTAATTGGAAGGCGGTTGCCAGTTCTGTTCGCTCTCTAGAACAGGGGATAGGCAGTCGATGTCGGTGCCACCGGGGCCACTCTCAGACTCCGTTTGCTACAAAACCAGCATAAAAACCTCCTGGGTTGTCCCAGAAGGACGTCAGATTTTCGGGAGGACTTCTGGGGGCCGGCGTTGGTCGGGGCGAGGCTGTGAGCAGGGACTCTGTTCTTTGGCTCCGACTATCTCAGCACCACTACAGTAGGAAGATGGAGTCACCACAAGTGCTCCTGAGTTCTGATTCAAGCGTGGCTAGTGTCGTTGGGTTCATTGTCGAGTCCTCTTTGATCGGAGATCCACGGGGATGCCATAGGAGGTCAGATTAGATTGGGAGAGCCCAAACAGTGGAGATGGGTCTATTCAGTCCCAGGGGAGATAGAATAGCGCACCCTGGGGAGAAAATTAGGAACTCACTCCTCCGGGGTCCAATCAGTGATCCACTTATTGGTACTTGAAGGCTACTCATCGTGAAAGAGCTCGGCCAAGCCTTGCTTCAAGAACTTCAAAGGGTTGGCCGTGGTAGCCTCTGCAAGCAGCTTCAGGTCGACTACCAGGAAGGAGATGTGCAGTTTGAGGAGATCGGCTCCTCCGGGCAGCCATGAGGTCAGACTGGGATGGGACCACCGCTGTTGCAAAGAAGATAGGGAGATGCTTCCGAAGGTATCACTTGTGCTTCCAGGGATGTCGGGATGAAGTTGTTGCAACCTCTGCAATTTGATGGTACACTGTTGCCTGCGAACTAGGAAGTGTAGGCTGAAAATGAGAGGTGGGAAAAGAGGTAAATGGGAGGGGAAAGGGGGTGAATGGGCATGGAGGCAACCCTTGGCCTCGAAAATAACACGAATCACGAGAACACAGCTCAGAGGAACACGGTCAGACTATAATCACAAGCACATGCTCAGGATCGAGCACGACACAAGTGAACACAAGTTTGACACCTCCGAAACAGGGCAACAACGCTTACGTCTCATGGGAAAGTAGACCCGACACATGCCACGACAATAGATCTCGAGAAAATAGAACGATAGATATGACAAGCGTCTACTTAAACAAGGAAACACAGTCCTCTCAGCTGACAGCTCGACATCAATGGCCACAGTGCCAAAGGCAACATGGTTCACCTTGCACATAGGACGCCAATGACAACACCAGACCACAAACGCAATCAGGTCAGTCCTCACTCAGATATGACATCTGACCGTGTCGCAAGCTAACTCTACCAGGAGAGAAGAGTACAGTAAAGCTAACCGACAAGATCATGGTCCACACAGTGCCAAGACAGATACACAGGGAGATAATGACAAAACGATAATGACGACAGTACTTGCAGGATCTCGACTCCGTACTGAACACAGAACCACGGAATAGAATCGCAAGCTGGGTCACATCAAGGCACAATGACAGCTGAATGCACGACTGCAAGGGACTAGTCATACATCGAGCAGCTTACTAAGAAAAGGACCCACGACAACAAGAAAGCGACAATCTCAGGGAAACGCATCTCAAGGACCACGATTACGTGCCGAGAACACAACACCCAAGAAGGAAATGTAGAGTAGAGGGTACTCAATCAGTAGGAACACCGATAGATTCCCCAATACTCACAAATGCCAATGCTAACACCAGAATGGCTCCAACAACAGCATGGCGACAGACAACATCAAGGCATAGGAAGCCAAGATGAAGTTACATCGAGAAGAACAATGCTCTCGACCTACGAGAATCTAACAACAATGATCCTCAGCCCGTGGGTTATCAACCCACACGCTTTCGCTTTGCACTCATACACCTCACATAGGCATCAGAAATATCTCGGTATCCGCATTTCAGCACACATACGGCACCATCGTAATTCATGAAAATCACAAATAGCATGCCGTGAGTACTGATCCGGTGAACAATCGATCACAATTTGCCCAAGTGCAAATGAAGGAGAGTACCAGCTTCAGCATAAAGCACAAAGAAGAACGCTAATCTCAGCTTATCATTACATCCAGAAACAATTAATGAGCCTTCACAACACATCGGCCGCTGGACACAGCACGACAAACACGATGCACCATAGCTCTTAACACCATGACAGAGTCTAAAGCCAAGCAACCGTTGAACAAGGAGCAAATCGGGCTCAGATTAAACATTGTTTACACTTAAGCAGACACAAGACAAAGGCATCACTAATATAGCAATTCCAAGACTTACCTCGAAAAGACTCCATGAAATAGGATGAGAAGCATCAAGCTCAACCAACAATAGCTCACTAGGAAGGGAAATCCTAGGTCGCCTAAGCATCTTCTCAACTAAGGAATCTAATCGAGCACTTCGACAGATGTGAAATACATCAGGAGCTGCACAAACTCAAGCTGGGATGACCAAAACAACATAAGAATGTGTACGGTCATCGCACCAACGCTAAAAGTCACCAGCCACCTGAACAAACGATGGAAAAATCTCGAATAATGTACCGCAGATTCAAACCTTTTGGCGAACTCTGCCAAGTACAACATGATCGAGACAGACACCACGACGACAAAGGAGCATCCCATCACATCCTGATGAGAGCGAAACCATCTCGCACAGTGCTAACACGGCACGCACAAGACGATACACAGAAAATGAAGCGACAAAGAATTTTGAACCTAATGCCAGCTGAAGGTTGTACTGGACCTTCAGGACTCTGGAAACTATATATCTTGGATTCCCATGTACTTCACACAACCTGGCTCTGATACCAACTGTGACGACCCAGATTTAGGATACCAGATATACCCGATAAAACTACCGAGTAGACCCAATACCACTTGGAACCCTTGAAGCCTCCCAAGAGTTGTAAAGCTTCGAAGGGAAAAAGGATTATCGTGTAGTACATTGAAGCCCCAGATGTACACTGATAGCTAAGAAACTCTGCTAGCATCTCGTTGGACCTCTGAATCGTCTGGAGATGCATTACACGTAAAAAGAAAAAGGCGTGAGTCTAATCTCATTAGCTCAGTAAGGGTCCCGTGGATCCCCACCCAACTAAACAGTAGCAACTAAAAGTAATAGTAGGGATAGTGAACAAGTATCCGGCGGAAAGTAAACTGCATTGTCGCCTGAGCCTCACGTAGGCAGTACGACACCCTAAGTGCCAAGGAAATCATGAGTAAACCTATCGTACTACTCCCACGCATATCGGAGGAAACTCGACCACATGCAAACCAAATGCTAGGAGCCACGACCTCGCGGTCAGGAAAGCCACTACCTCAACCGTTGGGAGGATCATGACCTCACTATTGGGAGAAGCACTGCTCAAGTGATGGGAGAAACCACCAACTAGAAGTAAGGCCAGATGTATCCACTGACATCTTACACTGCGCCCTATCTCACGCACAGGCGTCCGCTCACTCAAGTGTGTGGCAGCGAGACATACACACTTATCCAACACAATTCCAAGGCTAGCTAGGGTCCGTGCTCATCAACACCCTGTCCGAGCCTCCAATCACGTGTGTACACACTAGACAAAGTCCCTGACATCTAGGCCCTACGACCAATTTTCCTCTAATATGGACTCAGGCTGACTCAAAGTAGACAAAGTCCTCGACGCCTACTCCGAGAACATAAACAAAGTCCTCAACGCTTACGTGTATATAGGGGCCCATGATAACTAACTTGAAACCGTCTCACGGGAAAGCCCTCACACTAGACAGACTCATGAACTTCTAGGGCCACCACTAGGAGCGTGTCACTTAAGATAAAAACACAGTCGGAATAGCAATCACAGGAGTACCATCGGCTCACATACACACAACTGAGAACATGATATTGCCCTACATAGTCAAACTACAAGAGCACAAGGCCAAATAGCAATACTGATGATTACTGGCCCACACAAATCATGCGAGAAAACCCTCCATGGAACACCAACCCATGCGGGAACGACTCTCCGCAAAACACCATACTATGTGGGAACAACACTCCACGAAATACCAAACCATGCTGGAACAACTCTCCGTAGACCACCATACCACACGGGAACAACACTCTATGAAATACCAAATCATGTGGGAACAACCCTCCATGGAACATGAGGTCATGAAAGACACTCGACACAAGAAAATTGGGGCTGCCACAAATCCGACTGCCAGCAAACTGGGACAAGGCACACTGAGCGGCCAAATCCCTAGCCGTCTAACACATGGGTGGCCAGAGGGCTAGCCGTCCAGGGTCCAATCCCTTGGGCAGCCACATACTTGGCCGCCCACCAGACTGGGTGGCCACATCCCTGGCTTCCTAGAGACCTAGGCGGCCAGGCACCTAGCCACCTAACTGGGCATCAACCCTAAGTGGCCAAATGCCTGGCCGCCCAACTGGGCAGGGCTTCCAACCCCAGCGACCATCAATCTAGCGGCCCATTGTGGGGTTTGCCCAAACAAAATATTAACTAAAGGTTCGATTCCATGTCCCACTTGCCTCTTAGAAGGGGGAAACCATCAGGAAAATGCTCATCGTCATCCAAGGAACAAAATAAAAGAAATCTAACTATGAATTGTGGCATGAATTGAAATAAATCTGCCTCACAGTTCTCGAGCATGAATTTCCCCCAAACTCAAATTAAACATTCTCCCAGCCTTACCTCAGCATAAAATGATGGGAAGTTCACAGGGGAAGGGCAGGAATCCATCGCCCTATCTCTGAGGAAGATTTTATGCCCCAAAAGTCACCAAAGATGTCGAATATCGTGATTGATGGTCGTCCCCATGCATGAACTTGGGCCTGACCACCACATGGCCTCATCCCCATCCTCGCCACGTGCCACCGTTGTCGCCCTACCGCCTCAGCCCTCCATGCAATCGTCGGCTGTCAGAGGAGGGAAGGAGAGGAGGAGGCGAATGGTGGAGGGAGAGGGGTGGGGTTACATAAGTTTTAGATTTTTTTGATTTTTAAAATATAGGAAACCAACTTTCATGAAGAGCTCAAGGTCTGAATCTGAGGTCTACCCTGCGGTCAATGGCAGTTCTCAGGAAACTCCACTGCTGCCTTGAGATTTCAGGTTCTGTCCAACAGTAGATTGGAAATTCAGTCAATGCCAGATCTGGAGTAGTCAAATTTTTCTCTCTGGTCCTAGATCGAAAGACTTCGAAGTATCTTTCCAACGGTACCTCTTGAGCTTTGATCCGATGTCAGGAGTGATCGCAGCAGTGATTCTCACCGGGTTGCACGCCTAAAAATAGAAGCAGCAGATCCGTGGGCACCCTTTCCAACCGGTGACGATCGGAGCCGCCCGACCTCTGACCTGCGAACCAGCACACCGCCAACCCAGGGAGCTTCCCTCCAGGAGTCCCCACCATAGTGGTGCCACCCCGGTCCCACACGACCCCACTAACCAGCATGTGGACCCCACGGTCACGAGTACGTGTGCCACCGAAGCTACACAAGAAGCTGCCGGTTAACCCGAAACCGCTACTCCCGGGTCCCGTGTGCCACCCTTTACCTCCCTGCGTGGAGTGGGCAGTAATTTATTTACTGTAATATTTGTGTAATAACTATTCCGGGAGTACCGATTCGGTCGGGGTCGTCTTCCCCACGCCGAGAGCATGGAGGTATCGTATTCGCTCCTTACTTGGCACTTTGCTTTATTTCATATATACTTATTTATGTCGCTACTAGAGAGCATGATAGGGTAATCTAGCTCGATATTTATTGTTATTCACTACTGCGAGCGAGAGAGCTTGATCGTCTCGTGACCCGATCCGGGCACAAGAGAGAGCCGACCACCCTAGCTCACTGTTGATTTCTCAACCGTGCACGTCCGTACGCTTCCCTCGTTAGGGGCGATCGCGAGCTTGCTTAGAGTCTAAGGATCACATATCCAATTGGAGTCGAGTCACGCGTCCATCCCGCATCACTTAGTCTCCTTCCTCCCCACCGTAACTGGTGGAAGAGGAGGGAAAACGAAGGGGCCACCAAACCTTAGCCGAGCCCCCTCCCCATCTCGCCTTCATTCTCTCCCACTCTCCCTCAATCTCACCCCCTCTCTTCTCCCTTTCTCGATGAGAGCCAAAGCCCAAGCCCGCCGACCATCGTCGTTGACCGGAGAACACAACCCGCCGCCATCGCCCAGGGAGGAGGGAACGCCGACCGCGTCGCCCGTCGTCGTAAAGGAGGAGGTGGCGGCCGCACCGCCCGCCGTCGTGGAGGAGGAAGCCACGGAGGAAGAGGCCGAAGAGATGGCACCGGAGGAACTCGCCAGCGAGTCGGCGGCGACGGGGAAGGCTGTACCGGACCCCGAGGTAGGTGCCCCAAAACCAACCCCATTTTCGCTTTTCAATCCACTTGTGTTAGTCTTAGGAGGAAGATGGGGTTTTTTGATTGTTAAGGGACCGGTTTGGGGGCCCACGGAGGGCTCCCGCCGGTGGAAGGGCTGTCACCATCGTCAGGGAAGACGACGGTTGGGCGGTCCTCGATCGCCCGCACTACACAGAACATGCGGCCTACATAAGGCCGCACAAACGACCTGCGGCCCAGGAGCGGCCGCACCAACCTCAAAACCGACCTAGGTAAGGCGGTCACTAGGGTGCCACACAAAGAACATGCGGCCTATGTTAGGCCGCTCTAACTTTAGAACGTGTAGAACACGAGCGGTCCAATCCTCGCCGCACGTAGTGATGTGTGGTCCCATGAGGACTGCCCATCTAGCAGAAAATGGAATTTTTGTTATCTTCATTTATTTTGTGAGATAAAATGCTTAAATTAATTTGTTAAATGCCTAAAAAAATGGATGAATAATGCAGGGAAAGCGCAGGACCCGCATCTCATGGTTGCAGGTCCGTGCAATGTATTTGGCACTGCCAAACTTTCAGCGGGAGCAGTTGGCCGCCATGGGGTTCGCCCCATTCCTGAGCATTGAGGTGTGTTAGTTTGACACAGCTCTGCTCTACGCCCTGCACGACCGCTGGGATCCAGTGAGTCAGACCTTCCTTTTCCCGTGGGGGCATATGGTCCCCACGTTACCAAGTTAAAGTGAATAGCGACCTTTATCTGGGCACTTATTCAACCAATGCCCACGTACATTGTCGTTATTTCATTTTGGAGTTAATAAATACTCATGTTTAAAATTAAATAACCATGTAACTTGATATCCAAATTAATGCATGAGAATAGTTTTGGAATCCTGCTATTTTTCTCTTCCTGTCCATGTATTCACCTGGTGAAATTTCATTTAATTAGCAAAGTGCTACTGTTCATGCTAATGACAAACAAGATTGAGTCTAGAAGGAACAACGACCATCTCCACGTCGCTATTCAGATGTACACCGACCCTGCCATAGGCCAAGCACCCTATGTGCATCGACCTCGAAGACCAATCTTCAAGGGAACCTCAGCAGCTACACCGACCTTGCAGAAGACAGGTCAACCTCACAAGCCATGCCAAGCCAACTACACCGACCTTAACGATGAAGAACTTCAAATGTGCATCGACGCATTTGGGCTCCCAAGGCCATTTTTAGCAGACCTGTACCTATTTCAGAAAAACATCCAGAGACCAAAAATAGGAACCGCAAATGCCAAAATTCACATCTTTTGTGGTTTGGAAAGGCATCTTCGCTTAGTCAACATTCTTGTCATCATTGGATTACTATATCAGCCCTTTTGGTCCATGAAAAAGTAAGTTACCATTTCTAGGAACAGTCAGCCATCCTGGTACCCACCCTTTTACCTCCACCCAATCACATGGTCTGTCAGTGAGATCCGTCAAGACAAAAGGACGTCCTTGACAGTCCAGCTTGCTGTAGAAGAAGATGCTATAGATCCCTCTTGGGAAGTTTCTCTCACATATTCTCTGATCAACCAAAGTAACAAAATGGCAAAAAATTTCTATGCTGCCTCCCTAGCCAATCAGAACCTGCCAACACAAAAGGCCCTTGAAGACAAATGATCGTTTATGAAGAGCCAATCACATTCAGCCTGGAACCTTCTTCTAGGAAGGTTGATTGCACCTATAAAATGGGAAGAACCCCATGCAAGAAGCTTGCTATTGCAGGAGTTGAATCTGGGCCCTTCAGGAAGACTCAAAGTGTAAAAAAAAGAGATGGAGAAAGGAAAGAAAAGAAAGATGAGTGCCTGCTAAGCTCGTATGAAAGAAAAGGAGGAAGAGAAGGAAGAAGATCAGCAGCCTGTGCTGCCAGCCCTGGTTCCCTTGCACCGTTAACAGTTGTCCTATCATTCTTAGTGTCATTTTCATCTGGAAGTCATTGCACTTGCAAGCAGTCACGTTCTTTTTCTTTGTTTCTCTTGTTTCTCTCTTTGTTTCAAGCAAACCTATTGTGTGGGGCTTGTCCCCATGTGTGTGGTGAGGACATTGTTCTCATGAGGAGTTTGCTCCTCGTGTGGGGCTTGTCCCCGTGTACGGTGAGGACCTTGCTTCTCGTGTGGGGCTTGCCACCATGTCTAGCTATTGCGACCACGTGTGTGTGTGGTTAACCATCTTTTGGCCAAAGAGTGGAAGCCTCTCCTTGTTGGGAGGGGGGTGGATGTAGGCTTGTCTAGGGACAACCGAACCACCTAAAAACCTTGTGTTATGGTGTGCAGCACTCAATCCATTTCTCCTACCCCCATTCATAGGTTCTCCTAGCTCTTAGCTCTTTCCATTCCGTTGATTAACTTAGTGATTTCAGTTCAAATCTGTACTTCAATTTTGGTTCATTGTTATTCATCTTGATCATTGTTAAAAGTGCTCATTGTGTACCCGGATCTATTCACCCCCCTCTAGATCCTCTCTTAACCATCCAACATCTAGCACAAATGAAAAGAAGGATGATGCACATAGGAACAAATGTCCTATGAATACACAGTCTGGCACATAACAAACAGACCCACTAGAAAATCAAAAATGGGAAATAAATGTGCTTCTAATTATTCAGTTATGAAGCTATAGTTGTGTAGCAATCGTGTCACTAAGCACCTCCCCCTTATGGATGTCACGCGATGTCACAGGCACGTTAGGGTCAACATTGACATCACTTGCATCATTAACGTCATATGGGGCATTTGAAATGTAGGTGCTCTCTGGGGGACCCTTGCCCATTAAACTTCTCAAACTTTGGCGGCTTGGTGATGCCAACCGGTAGCTTCTTCGTGGCATAATTAGCCGGATAAGGCACCCGGTAGGCGTCGAATGACGTCTGATCCCTGTCGCCCCTTTCTTCTAGCTTCATGTCTATCATTTGTTCCAGCATCAACTTACTGACTGCTGCTGGGTCGACTAGGCATGGATAGAAATGGGCGGGCTGCGCAGTCGGGGTGGTCAGCACAATCGCCTGAGGGGCCATGGGAGACCCCTAGGAAGGTGAGATCTACGACGGGGCCAGTGCCAGGTACTGTGCTTGTTACAGGGGCATGCCCCCAAGGAAGCTGGGGTTGATGGGAATGTCACAGCCTATAGAGTCGCTTCAGAAGATTGCCCGTTGCCCCAGGGCTGTTCCAGTAGAACCTCGATCTGCCCGGATGTCGAGGGCTGTGTATTCCTCTCATTTAGTTGTCTCTTCAGTGACTCGATCTCCCGCTAGAATTGTTGTATCATGCGCAGCATAGCGGGGTCATTCGTGGAGAGATTGGACATGCCCCCTATCTCTTCGACCGACGCATCCTCGGATGATGTAGAGGGTCTGCCATTCGTGCCTCCAGTGGTGATCACGTTGGCTGTCAGAGCCGCAGAAGGTTCTTCCAGGGAGGTCTCTTCGGCACTTGTCTGTGCCACTTTCCCTGCCGCTCTTCCTCTTCTAGTGAGAGGCCCGGGTCTAGCGGCGAGTTTGGCTACCTCTTCAGGGTCGGTAGGTAGAGCTCCGTACCGGCCAAGAACTCTTGCCATGTTGCAGGTGAAAATTTGCTAGTTCTTGTTTCTCTTCGCCATCCTTCGCGATAGCTTATTTGGGAACACCAGTCTGTCGAAAATCGACCATCGGGGCGGCTCTTCCTCCCGCAAAGGGGACTGGCATCTTTCCTGACTGGTTCCTTGATTCTGCACTAGGCACAGATTTGATTTCTTCTTCTTCTCGAAAGGTAGAGGCCATTGCCCCCAGCAGTCTCTAATGACCCATAGGGGTGCTACCCGGGCCCCAGAGGTAGTTTCTCATGGCTTGCTCGATCCCGTCCCACTCCTGGTCGGGGAGAGCAGCCAGTAGTTACGTGTCGATGGTGACAGCAGGATGAGTGTAAGTCACGAACGCCAGGCAGGTAGCATGGTGACGACGCCTGCGGCGTTGGCAGTGGGTATTTTCGGGTAGTACTGGTGCAGCAACTGCCAGTTGGTAGGTCAGGGTTGCCATCTCGCCCCTTTTGTCTCCTCGGGACCTCCTCGAGCAAGTGTAGCTTGGCCCTGCATGGGCCAGTGCAGTGGGTTGGGCTTCCTTTGGAACCCAGGCTTGTTTCAGTTTGGCCGGCCTGTGAGCCGGTACATTCCTTGGTGCCACAGTTGGGACGGCGGGTGCCTTCTCCTTCAGCTTCTCCAGTCCTTGGAAAGAATTGTGGACTGGGACAGCTAGTATTACGTGATCCAGAATCACCTTGGACCTTTGCCCGTTCAGATGGACTCAGATGGTCCCAATAGTCATGGACTTCCCCGAGGTGGACATGCGGCACCCCGGGGCAGCACCGGTGTTGTTCCTCTGGAGCCTCCTCCGGTGAGACGTCGATCCTTGGTGAGACGGGCCTACAGTTTGGTGCACATGGTGCACATTGCAACTTAGCATCTCTGCCAGGACGCCGTCGTTGTTCTTGGCCACAGCTTGGCTAGCAGCAGCTTCGGTGGCCCCCTGGGCGGGGGCGTCAGTCTTCGGCGAGTCGGATGCCTCCACGTCCAACATGTTGACGAAGACTACCCCCAAAAAGTTGGGGAAGCCGACCATGGGAGGGAAACTCCCAAAGCAGAGGGGGATGGTGAGGTAGCCATCCCTGATGTGGCTTTCGACGACCTGAGGGCCGAAGGTGACCACCATTCTTGGTGCTAAAGTGTGACTTTCCTGCATTTGCGAAGATGAAGTAATTAGTATTACAAGAAGGGGGCCGCAAGGCCTCTAATTTCGGCAAGGAGATGAAGGGTGGACTTGTCCCACAGAAACATGAAGAAAGGGTAGTTTTATTCATGAGAAGGAACGGCCACTGACGGCCATATACATCCAGACACAGGGGGGAGAAGATACAACAGTAGGGGGGAGAAAGGGATACAATGGGTAAGAGGGACGGAGAAAGAGCTCCTCCCCTTTTTCCTCTTCTTCTCTTCTCTCTTCTCTCTTTTCTTCTTCTCTTTGCACGGACGGCGGTGGCAGAGAACAGCGGCGGGGGAGGGTAGCATGCCATCCTCTCTCCCTCTCTTCTTCTTCTTCTCTTCTTCTATGGGCATCTTCCTCTATCTCTTCGTGTGTGTCTCCCTCTATGGAGTACTTCGTGTCTAGTTCGCCGGAGAAGAAGGGGCTTTTGTACCCCCCCAGTGATGGAGGCGTTTGAAGGCGAGAATGGGCTGGCATTGATGGGGATTTGACTCCCCTGTCCTCGGTGGCAGGAGGAGTAGCTTACGTGTCCCTGCCTCGAATCGACACCTCAGCTGGCCCGTTGCGTGCCAAGGATCTATAGGCCGTGGGCATAAGATCTCGTTTGCCGGACGCACCATTGGAGGGGAGCCACAGTGCGTTGATGGAGAGCTGGAACACCATGCCGCTGGCAGGCACAGCAAGCGTGCAGCTAAGGGGCTGCCAAGGCGCGCCGTTGAAGCGCCTCAAGGGCGTGCCACTGAGGGATGGCAAAGGGGCGTGCCGAGCTGGCGTGCCTGTGAAGGGTAGCCAGGCTGGGCATGCCGACGAAGGGGCCCAGAGTGTGCTGCTGAAGACACCAGGGCAGGTGTGCCGACGAAGGTGCATGGCAGCCAGGGGGTCTCGCTGCTAATGGAGCTTGCAGGCGGGGGCATGCCGGCGAAGGAGCTTGCAAGTGTGCCGGCGAACGGGTGTACCGCTGGGAACACACACCTGGGGGGTGTGCCAGGTAGGGGACAACATGGGCGTGCCGCTGGTAGGCACAGGGAGTGTGCGGTTGAGCAGGCAACCAGGATGTGCCGCTGGATAGCCTTCAGGGTGTGATGCGAGGCTGCCTAAAAGGGCGTCCCACTGGAGGGGTGTTGGAGTGTGCCATTGAGTGGGAGGCAGGGGTTGTGCCGCTGAAGGGCTACCCCAGCAAGTGTGCCATTGGGGCACTTCAAGAGTTTCCTTTTCTTCTCTTTTTCTTCTCATTTTCTCTTCTCTTCTTTTCTTTTCTCCTCCTCTTGATTCCCCTGCACGTAAACACGAGGTGAGAATTTTTTAGTGTCCACAAATGCCCCCCACCTGCAGGCGGTGCAAGTGAGGGATGAGAGAGTGGGGCCTGTGGGTGCAGACCGACCGAGAGATTTATGAACATGATGAGGAGAGCAGGGCTGCAAGAGCCGAGAGATGTTAAAAGGTGGCTACCGAAGCGGAAGCCATTGGAAGGAGAGCTACGAGGGCGGAGAGAAGAGTTTGTCTAGTCAATGATCTAGATGTGAGGTCCAAATCAAAGAGGGAGAGAATCTCTTAGTTCTCGAGCCAGACAGTACGCCCAAACTAGAGTGGAGAGAAATTTTTCTTCTTCTAGTCAGACGAAAGGTCCGAACCTTGGAAAGTCAGAATTGGGGAAGTGGACCACGAGGGCCACAATCGAGAAGCCAGCTGCAAGAGCCAAAATTGGGGAACAGGCCGTGAGAGCCCAAATTGAGGATGCAGACTAGGAGAGCCACCCTCAGGAAGCTGGCTACCAAGGCCAAAATCAGGGAGTAGGCTACAAGGGCCGAAGGTGGGAAGCAGGCTACAAGAGCCAAAGGTTGAGAAAGCGGGCTACGAGAGCCAAAGGTTGGGAGGCTAGCAGCAGAAGTCAAAATCGGGAAGTAGGCTGCATGAGTCGAAGGGAAGCAAGCTGCAAGAGGCAGAATTAAGGAAAGTGGGCTGCGAAAGCCACAATCGAGAAGCTGGCCACGGGGGCCAAAGGGAAGTAGGCCGTAAGGGCCAAGGTTGGGCTGTACGAGCCAAAACTGGGAAAGCAGGCTGCGACAACCAAAATTAAGTTTATTTTTATTTTTATTATTATTTTATTATTATTTTTATAGACCCCTGCCCGTCCAATTTTTGTAGCTTCAAAGGTTTGGCGTACTCCGGGGGAAGCTTCTTAAGCTGGTGATGTAGTGGACAGGGGACACTGTGGAGATCTATAGTCACGACCCCTTCTCCAAACTGGGCGAGCTTGGTCTCAACAATCCGCTCGATCATCTGGTGCTGTGCCATGAGGTTCTCTAGCACCGGCGTGTTAGATGGCCGTGGTTAAACCTCAGCCAAGGGCGTGCCGAACCCAATAATTGTAGGAGTTCGGGCAGCTGCTGCTGGGGCGTTAGCACCATTTTGCCCACCTGGCAGGGCCGGAGCATCCATTGAAGGCCTGGTGGGTGGCCGAGGATGAAGGTCACGTTCCTGAAGTAGATCTTGCAGGAGGGCCTTCAAGTACTGGTTCTCCTTCATAAGAGTCTCAAGAGTCACCTCTTGGACTTCACCGGCGGGAGGATCATTATTGATCGGCTCTGCACTGATAGGGGTGGCACGCTCCTTGGTGGGAACTTCTTTCGCTTGTGTGGACGCTTGAGGTCCGACAGAAGCCCCAATGTGGCTGACTGGAGCCGACGGTGGAGGCGGATGACGAGTCCTCCTGAGGTGAGATATAGGTAGGTTCAGATCGTCGGCCTAAATCTCAGGTTGGTGTCCGGCGGTATAATACGTGAACACCCTGACTGCGTCATTGAGGAGCCGAACTGTCCTCCTTTTCTGGGAGTGCCTCTTGGGGCAGCTAGGCATCCCCAGCCTATCAAAGACTAAAGTACACTGCAGAGGAGTCACCATCGTGGCGTCTACCTGAGGAGAGCTTGGGGCTGGATGTTGGTGGGGCCTGGAGTGAGCCCGTCTCTATTTTCGCCTACCTGTGTAAGAGGCGATGAAGGGTTGGGCACCACCAGATGGCATGGCTGTGGGGTCAGTCGCGCCTTGCTTGGCGCGACGTCTTAGTGCCTGAAAGGGGTTGCTGAGGCGTGCTTTTCGAACAGCTTGAGCTTCCTCTAGGGTGACCCAGATCCTTTTCGAACAACTTGAGAGCTTGAGTGCCAACCCAGTGCTAGTGCTTTTGGGCCATTGCCGAAGCATCCGCCCGCTTAAGTTTCACCTTGTCTTTCCACGTTCGACGTAGGAGGCAAAAGTAGTTGGTGATGGTGACCGTAGGGATGATCCGTTCTGGAGGAATAATGGGTTCACCCCCATCCATGCGAATTCATAGGTCTCCGATAAGAATGGTCTTGCCAGAGTTGCTGGTGGTAGCAGTGGGTCACTTGCCTTTATGACTACGACGGTGCTTCTTCTGGGGAGTGAAAGATGACTCTGCTCCAAGGTGGTAGGCTGAGAAAACCCAGCCTGCGGGTGCTGGTGGCACAGGGCCATTCATCGGGAATGCCGAGATGAGCCCCTAAGATGCAAGGTCTGTAGTAAAGGCCAGCGGCTGGGTAGCTCGGGTATAGGCTTTCGCCCGAGCCGACAATAGTGCTGCGGATGCTCGCCGTGACGTGTCTGCGTCCTGAGTTGTCACTGCAGTGGGCACCAGAATGCCGGTGACTCGAGGCCTTGAGCCTGAACTGGGAGTTGGTAGGACCGGAAGGCATGGCAGAGGGCGCTCAGTCCGTACCGAGGTGCCGCGTCCCTGAAAGGCAGACCCGTGCGGGGGATCGGCGTTGTCAGATTGCGGGAGGAATGCCCCCGAGGTAGAGTTGAGAGATCCGGGACCTGATGCGGACCACTCATACCAGACGTCGTCTGCGGGAAACCCCGGAGTTGTACGTCTGGTCTGGATGGTAGGAAGCCTCGTGCCAGGGGTAGGGAACCCGGGCGAGGCGATCGCGCTTCTGCGGTTCGGGTCGGGAGGCCCGAATGGGGTGCTGGGGAGCCCTGCCCTGGAGCTAGGAGGCCCGTGCGGGGAGCTGGCTCGGTAGGAGCTCAGGGTTGACGGCCCGAGCTGAGTGCTGAGGAGCTGAACACCCTGGGGTGGAGACCCACACCGGATGTTGGCTTGGCTGGGGCTCGGGGTTGAAGGCCCGAACGGATTGTAAGACTTTAGACCGAAACCCGCCCCGAACCCCTCTCTCTGCCGCTGCTGCTGATGCTGCTGCTGCTGGGGCGGTGGCCGTCGCTGTTCGGGCAGGGCCAGCAGCAGCAGCCCACCAGTCAGATCTCCATTTGATCTCTGTAAAACCCTAAACCCTCAGCATTCTTCTTCCCCATCCTCCATATCCAGACAGCTCCAGCTTCTTCAACGCCCCTTCCCTCCCTTCTGCACGACGGCGGTGGTTGCAGCTTCGTCAGCACCTCGCCGAATCGCCGCTTCTTCTGTTCTTGGGAGTGTTCCCAGGTTTCTGGGCTCTCCCCTTGCTTGTACTGCCTTGTTCTCACGTTCGATTGCTACCGATCTGGTGCTCTTGGCTCTGAGCTCGGGGGGTTGCTGGATCGGAGAGAGTAGGTGTGGCAATTGGGAATTGGCGACTTCCGGGCGTTTTTTTTCTTCATTTTAGTTGCGGCTGGGAAGCTCAGGAGGTGGGGAGGTGCTTGTCATCTGCCAATGCATTTGGGCATTTCCAAGAGTCTGCGAGTGAGCTGTTCCTCATGTGCTGAGGGGGAGGCTCTTTTCCACTAGGCTCGTGTGGGATCTGCAAGTGAACCCATTCTTTCTGTTTGTTTGTTTGTTTGTTTGTTTGTTTTGATCTTCTCCTCCTCTTCTTCCCGGATGCAGTGTTACTAGGGTGATGTAGAAGAGGGAGACGAAAGGGAAGGGGGAGAATGGAGGAAAACGGTGGCAGGGGGGACTTACACGTGAGCGTGGTGCGGCAGAGCTCTTTGCGGCCTGCCGCCAGCTTCAAGTCTACTTTGTCGGGCAGATCTACTCCGAGGGGATCTCCTTCCTTTCGGAGGGCCTACTCTAGCAGGACCCCCCGGAGAGAATCTATAGCCAGCTTGGGTGGGTTCCAGTGGATCCGGGGCAACCGACTGGTCTTCTGGCTGATCCTCATCACACTGTGGACCTACATTGGCTTCGTTGTCCAGTCCAAATGGGCTCACAACGACAATCGAAAGGGGTTTATTGGTTATAGGAGTGAGAGGGGGAGCGCCAGGAGAGCAGAGGACGCAGTGGGGAGGACGGATGCTGGCCCTCCGGGAGCAAATACCACCGTCTCTTCTGGTGTAGGGACAAAAGTGTTGGAAGTGACGGCGAGACAAGGAGCCAAGGAGACTGGTATTGGTTCGGCAAGGAAAGGAAAGAATGATTCGTCACGTCGGAGTGGCACTACGAGGAAGAGTAGTTCTAGGAGATCAAACGTCGAACGTAGACTGCGGAGCGGCAACATCCCCGCAAAACCAAAGGTTGTGATGGCAGAGAATTCAACAGCTGATATAGATGACGGCATACCAAGGAAGAACACTTCCTATGGGTTAATTGTTGGGCCCTTTGGTAAGACTGAAGATCACATTTTAGAGTGGAATGCAGAGAAAAGGAAGGGCACTTGTGATAGAAAGGGCGACTTTGCGCACCTTGTTTGGTCCAGGAAGTTTATCTTGATATTTCATGAGCTCTCAATGACTGGGGCGCCACTTTCGATGATGGAGTTAGCTACTGAGCTTTTGAGCTGTGGTGCCACGGTCTCTGCTGTTGTTCTTAGCAGGAAGGGAGGGCTGATGTCAGAGCTAGATAGGAGAGGCATAAAAGTACTCGAGGACAAGGGAGAATTTAGCTTCAAAACTGCCATGAAAGCAGATCTGATTATAGCTGGATCAGCCGTGTGTTCGTCATGGATTGGTGAGTACCATTGCTTCATATGCTTCCACAATCTGAAGTGTTTTGTTCTTTCTTTTTTTTGAGGTTTCTCTTTGGTGTACAAAAATGCTTCATAGGCTTGCAGCACCTGAAGATATTCCAGGTGTGTCGTTGTCCTATTGTATGATGTACTAGCTTTCCCTGCTTCTAGCATTATGAGCTGTATTCACAGGCTATAACTGAATGCTAGTTATTGTCTTTCCTTTTTCATGTGAATTTGATGGAATTTGGATTAACTCCTGTTATTGGGTGTATGAGTGTATCTATCTTGGAGGAGCTCATTTGTTCGCCATCTTTATATAATAGCAAAGCTGGAAAATCCAAAAAAATTCATAAATTTAAAAAAATATGAAAAATTACCTACGTGATCCTCGGAAGATGGAAAATACAGTGGTACCATCCTGAAGTCAGAGAACGCACTGGTTCGCCCCACATGACGTTCCACAGGTCCGCTAGATAAAAACACGCGTGATCCGCAAAACTTAATCTGGGACACCTGAATGAGATCCGAAACTCACGGATCCTAATCTGAAGAATATCCAAAAAATATTCAAACAAACCTGGGGCATTATAGCTAAGTCCCCACACGCTCAATCAACCAAGGAAAAGAGTCACTTTCATGATGGCTAGACAAGGTCTGCGGGATGTCCAAAATTAGGCATCTACAACTCTGAACATGCATTTCTTAGGATTCATCTTCAGCTTGTACTCCCTAGCTCTTTGAAGCACTTTAGCTAGGATAGCGGGGTATTCCTCTTTGGTCCTCGACTTCACCGAAATATCATCCATGTAGGCTTCCATATAAACATGCATCATGTCATGGAATATAGCCATCATCGTCCTATGATAAGTGGCGCCTGTGTTCTTCAATCCGAATAGCATAACCACGTAGCAATAAGTACCCCAAGGTGTGGTGAAGGAGGTTTTCTCTTGATCTTCCGGAGCTAGACAAATTTGGTTGTAACCAGAATAACCATCCATAAATGACAAAGCTTCATACCCGGCTGTGTTGTCCACCACTACATCTATGTGAGACAGTGAAAAATCATCCTTGGGACATGCTTTGTTTAAATCCCTGAAATCAATGTAAATTCGAACCTTTCCATCATTCTTGATAACAGGGACTATATTCGCCACTGATTGCGGATACAAAATAACTCAGATGAACTTGGCCTTATGTAATTTATCAACCTCTTCTTTCATCCTCAAGGCCATGTGGTGGTGAAACCTTCTCAATTTTTACTTCACGGGTTTTGCCTGGCTTAAGCACCAACCGATGTTCCACTAAAGAGGGGTCAAGACCCAACATGTCCTCGTACGACCAGGCGAAGGAATCACTATACTCCCTTACAACCTTAACCAATTCTTTTTCAATATCAGGAGGGAGATTAGCAAAAATGGTAATGGGCTTGGGGTCCTTATTAGTTCCAAGATTAATTTCTTTTGCAGGTTCATCCACCGCTGACGATGGCTCATCAAACCTCTTCAAACCTTGTGCATATAAGTTGGCAATGTTATCTACAGCGGCAAGGATTGGGGCGGTTGTGGCTCGTCCCGTGGGGGCATGGCTCGTGTACCTACGGCAAAGCCGGGTTAAGTTACAACTGCAGTTGAACCAGTCGGATGTGACAAATCACGAGGGCAAACAAAGTTTTATCATATGAGAAAAATGTTCTAATTTTGAAAACTCCGTACATGGAAGAAGAAGATACGAGAAGATGTTGATGAAAGAAAATAGAAGTAACAAAAACAGCAAGTTTTCCTCTCCAAAACCCGGCGATTAGGCAATTACTCTCTCTCTCTCTCTCTCTCTCTCTCTCCAAAACCCAGTCAGTTTAGGCAATTACTCTCTCTCTCTCTCTCCAAAACCCCCCTCTCTCTCTCTCCAAAACCCAGCAATTAGGCAATTACTCTCTCTCTCTCTCTATCTCTCTCTCTCCTCTCTAAACCCAGCCATTGGAGCAACAACCAGAGTGGAACGTAGTGTCGTCCGTCCACGCACCCCTTCCGCCATTGCTGCGGCCGCCGCCTCGGGAACTGCCCGGCTTCCCCCACAGACGCTTGCTTTTTCCTCTCCTCGCTCTGGTTTCTCTCCTAGCTGAGACGTTCTCTCTCCATGGCCGCCGGACGCATGGAGGGGATAGCGGTCCCGGAGCCATTCCAGTGCCGGAGGACCGACGGGAAGCAGTGGCGGTGTACCCGGCGCGCCAAGGACGGAATCTCCTTCTGCGAGCTCCACCACCTGCAGGCGCAGCACCGACAGGCGCGCCGGCCCGTGCCGGACTCCCTCAAGCTCCCCCGCCGACGACGGGGCGCCGCCGCCAGGGGCAGCATTCCGGTGGCGGAGACCCGGCGGGGGCCCAAGAGGGGCTTTACGCAGTCTAGACTGGCCCCCCAGTCCAGTCCGCGTAAACTCCCTCCCCCACTTAGAAAAAAAACATATAAAAATATACATAAAAAGATATTTTTGAAGGGGTTTGTATGGAATAGATCACACCCCCAATCCGACCCACGTAAACCCCCCTGACCCTTCAAATTCTCCTATAAAATCTCCTTAGAAGCTCAAGGGGCACATGCGAACGAACACCCGGACATCTGCACGCACTCACCTCAAGCACTTAAGCACCAAGGCTTTGGCAAGGATGCGAGGAGATAAGCGCATGTAGGGTAGCTTGTTGATCGGCTCGTATACACCGAGGGTATGTAACACGTACTCCCCTCACATGGCATCTAGCCGTGTCACTCAAGCCCATCCCCTACGTATGAGGTATTATGATAATGGCTATCACACCCACAATTCGGGTCCGCCTGCATATGGAGCATTACAACAAACGCCTTCACCATGATGCCGCCCCTCCCTCCCTCACGGGACCATGTGTCCACCGCTCTCCCCGAGCCAGCCACCAACCATCCCGACTGTTGACTCGAGTTAGCTAGACCCTCGCCCGAAAGTAATATTTCTGGGAGCGGCCCTGACTCCTAGACATGAAGACATTCGCCCCCCGGGACCCATACCCGACTGCTCCTCTTGAGCCTCGTCTGGCCTCCCTTAGGCGCCAGCTAGTTACTGCACCTGGCATCCAGTCCAGCCCTCCCTCGGTGAGTCGGGCACGTCCCTAGCTCTTCGAGGAGAGTCCCTGTAACAACACGTAGACATCTGCTTTGTTCTGCATTGACCCGGGGACTGACCCACGTGTCGGAATTGTCTCGCAACTTGCACCAGTTGTGTTTTGGCTTTTTTCACCCACTTATAAAGCCCATGTGGCTCCTATAAAACATGAAACCAGTTGGATGTGCATACCCGGACCCGGGTCTTAGTCTCACCGCCACACCACCTAGTGTGTGCCCAGTTTTCTGACTCCGGTTAACTAATCCTCCCGTTCGAGCATAATTGTCACCCCATAGCTACAGGGGCACTCAGTCCTCTATCCATGACTTCAGCAATATCCAACCCCTTCTTTAGCACAAAACGAATGGTGTTCAGATTCAATCTGATCTAAATAAACACCGACTGCTTGTGGTCGGTGGGAAAAGACGTTTCGTACATGAATCCCCATAAACACCTGCGCACTTGCACCCGTGGAACCTCCCCTCTCTCCACGTGTCGCCCGATACCTCAAGCTCGCATGCCACGTCCTGGCGACGCTTCCCCAGTCAACCTTCGGTTCCATAGGTAATTGTCGAGAAATTGACTGGCCACCTTAGCTCCCGAAAACCTCTCGTGCAAGTTGACCCCTCTCGACTTTCCATAAAAGGCAAGTGTACAATACTGCCATGAGAGACATATAGCTACGAAGGAGAATATCCTTGAGATAACATCAACGCCCTTATTTTCCTTTACCACTTTTGTCACCTTCTCACCGCGGTCACCGACCCGATCGTCCGCGCGCCCGAGCGAAGCCACCGGTGCGGCGTCAAAACAAAGTTGGCATGCCTGGTGGGACCTCTCCTGCCTTTCTTCTTTCCACTAAAGAGAAGCCTGTGCCAGCCCTGAACCCATGGTGCCCTTTTCCTATCCTTGCAGGAGAGGTAGAGGAGGGACATACATCCCTGCAACTTCCAGCTCATGTTTTGACAGTCGGACCGTGCCCGATGACCGTCTTCGACCGTCACTTCCTTCGAGTAGCTAGTGGCCCAACAACCATGGTGGTCGTGAGTTATGGCTCTATTGTCATCGCTACCTATGCACGAGTAGGCTATTTGGCGACGCTAATCATTTTCAGCGACTTCACCCCGATCATCGAAACACCCAACTTCTTGGGTGTGGTCCCCACGACGGTTTCGCAGTCGATCCCAATTCCTATTCCTGCCTACGCTATCGACGTACCGCACTCTGCACCCACACCGGTGGCTCGCTCGAGTGCCAGACTCGGGCCCTCCACTATCGGATCCTATGGGGGCCCCAGATCGTCTCTTACAAAAAATGAAAAGAAAAAGGATCTCTTGCACTTGACCCATTGCATGCTCATTCCTAGGGGAACCCAACCTCATCTTTTTGCAACTATGGCCAACCCATGCCAACCCGTCCAAGGCAACAAGTTCGTGATTGAGTACATTAGGGACTTCGATGAGTATCAGTTGCGATATGGAGTTGGAGAGAAGAGCACCACGATCGCACTTGAGTTCCAGAGAGGTTTGTGGCTTCACTATCGATTTGAATTGCTTTGTCGTGAGGTGACCACTCTAGCGCATTCTTATCTGGTCGCTCTAGAGGTTAAGCCTTTTGAGTTAAGGTTTGATGCTGCCCTTTGGCGAGCATCTACCTCTCCTCATGAGCCCACGAGGCAGGACGCCCCTGCCCCACGACCCCACCCTCTCTAGTCGGGGAACCCTTCCCCTAGAGCTCCTCCTCAACCCCCTGTCCGTCGAGAGGATAAGAGAAAGGCCCCACTTTTCAGGGAGCCTAGTGGGTCACGACCGTAGTGTTTTCACTGCCAGGGATTCGACCACTTTGTCAGACAGTGTCCCACTCAGACATTACTTGCCATCGGGGACAAAAGAGTTGGAGAAGCCTCACCCTCCGATCATTACTTAGAGCCACTCCAGCCAGAGCCACCCGTACCTCTCACAGGGAAGCTACTCATAGCCAAACCACTTCTTAGCTAGCTTAGGACAGGCTTGGTCCCTGGGACATGTCGCTATCCACCCATGGACCCCACACTACCATTAGTGCCAGTCAACTCATTCCATACAATGTTCTGATCTAGTCACCATGCTTATACCTTGGATGACCTTATTATGGGATTAGACTCACAAATGGAGTTGACGTGTATGTTGGCCTGAGGTTTCGAACCACTCACAAGTCGTAGCTTCACCTACCCCACCTTAGGGTCCATTACCTCCGTGTACACTGTGGGTCATGTTACCACGGAGCTTCTTCTATTTCTCCCCATGTCGGCTGAGCCCGACTTCATTCCCTTTACCCCGAGGGAGGACCCATATCTCCTATACACTGTCCCATCTACCATGATGGATGAAGGTGACCATTTATACCTTCATGAATTTCAAACATGGGACTATGTAATGGAGGACATTGCCACTAGGGGTCACACATTCTTTGATCCCTTTGATCCCTTTCTTAGTGGGCCTCTTGACCCACAACCACCATTCCACCTCTTCATGGAAGTCCCCTACCACACCCCTTCCCCACGGGTCGATCCACCTATGCTCATCGAGCCCGTTCATTGGCTAGAGATACATCCGTATAGCGGTGATGACGAAGGTGACTTTGATTTTCCCGGCCCACCCGAACCTCCCGAACTTCTCACACCCAAGCCCAATAGGAGTTCAATGCATGATTGGTTTATACTTGGGTGTCTAGGAGTCCCTCATGATGTCAACCTTAGGTTACGTCAAGTGCATGATAGTCACACATTCGGATGTCCTGGCCCACCTTTGCTTAGGTCTGGGTAGCATTAGGACTGACAAGCGTGCCTTTTTTTCTTTATTTGTCCAGTTTGTCAGGAGTCTACATACATGGAGTCCAGTCTGTCATAAGCTCCTGATGTTTATCCCTTTCGAGTATGAGGCAAGTTGGATCTTATGCGTACGTTGTGAACTTGCTAGTGAATTAAGGGATCAGTTTTTCTTTCAGTGTATCAGATCTAATCACCCATAAGGACACAGCGGTGATTCCTAGTGAGTCATTGAGTCGTCTCTCTCCTTTGAGAGTGACCCTATCCCGGAGTGTCCACCACTAGCCTCATTCCCACAGCAGCATGTGCATATAGAATGTATACGGGATGAGCAGGTGATGATTGCTCGACGTGGAGCGTACTCCACGCTTCCCGGTACGATGACGGATCCGCTGGAGCGACACATGGTAGTTGCACCCCTTTACTCGACGGGGTCAAGTTCTTCCCACTCGGGGAGAATTGATGTGAATCGACACCAGGCACTAATATTTTATTTTTGTATTTGTGTCTTTTTAGTTTACTTTTATATCCTTGGAAAAATGGGTTTACAATTGTCCATCCTCCATTTCCCTTATGCTATGAGCAGTAGACCACCACCGCCCCTCCCCACTCCCAGCCCCAGCCTAGCTCTGCCCTAGCCTCCTTCCCTGCCTCCCCCACATCCCCTCCCACCTCTCAATCATCTCCCATCACCATTTTTCCCTTCTCCAGCAGCCCACCATCCAACCATCCATGCCCACTTAGCCATCTCCTGTAGGTCTGTGCTTAGCTGAAGGTCTATAGTTATTTGTAGAGTCAACCACGACTTCACCTTGGGGCCCTAGAGAGCACAGAAGGCACCGTTGGAATCATCTTCCTTTCTGCTTCACAACGGAGGTGGTCTCGCCGTCATCCAACTACGGAGCTGCCCAGAGGAGTCTTCTTTGCCATACTGCACACTTCATCCCTGGCAGACAGCCACAGCAGTTTGCAGAGGCTCCCATGACCAGCCCTCTGTGAATCCTGGAGTGGTGTTTGGCTGAGACCTTCTCCTCCAAGTCCCTTGCCTGATCCAAGAAGAAGGGTGCATTTGGACCCTGGAGCACAGAGTTCCAGAATTTCACCCCGGAGTGCGCAGGTCAGTCCCACCTAAATCAGATCTGACCCCCTCCCACTCTTCTAGACCTCGCACCCTGCTCTGGCCTCCTCTGGCAACCTCGTTGGTCTCCAGTCGAAGATGACTCGTTCACAAATGCAACGGCTCTGGTCCCGCCTTCATCGGACCCTAGGAGTGCTCGTGGAGTAAGTTTCTTCTAGCAGGAGTGGTTCTGGGACAGTCAGAACCAGTTCCAGCCAGCCATGGTCCTGACCCCGCCTCGGTCACAGCCAGCCTCGGAACGATCTCCAAATTTTTGGGCATATTCTTGGGCCAACCCAGGACGTTTTGGCACTAGTCCCTACCATCACCAATAGTCGAAGGAGCCCATTGAAGCGTCGACAGCAACCTCCTGTCTAGCTGATCCAGAGCGGATAGAACCTGTGCGGGTCGGTGACCCAGTTCTATCTCAGTTTTGTCCCACCCTTCCTGGCCGACTTAAAGTCCCTCCCTGGGGGAGGTAGTGTTTGCATGTAATCTTTCACTCCCCCATCCCTAGTCCACCCCTATTGTGTGAGGCGTAGTGAATGTAATAGGCTATTATAGGTCGAAGCTTCACCGACGTAGCATGCGGCCCACGCTTCCCCGCTCGCCCACGTCTCCGACTGGGACCGATTTCTTCAAGCCGGTCGAGTAAGCCCTCAACCCTTGCTTCTATTTGGCATTTTTTTATTCTATATCCGTTCATAATTTCACTGGTTAGAGAGTGAGCGCCTGGTCCCGAAGTACCATCACCTTCGAGTGACCGCCATGGGGAAGAGAGTGAGACCCGTGCCCACGGCATACGGTCTCCCCTTTGATTCAGGCATTCGTACCCTAGGGAGGATAACAGTGTCCTTGCTGGCCCTCCACCAGCAAGGGTCCAGCCCCACATCCTCGACTCGGTATCACAGAGTCACTCTCGGGTTTTGGGTGAGCGTCGGGTGAGTGGTCGCAAACGTCGGTCCATTGTCCTTGCAAATTGTGCTTGTCTCGCTAGGTCCAAGGGTATTCGGGCTAGTTGCTGCATTCCATAAGTCATGCCCCATCCATTGTGAGACCCCAAGTCAAGTGGTATATCAAAAGACGTCGCAAGAAGGTCCGGTTACGCCAGTCTGGAACGTGACCTTTCTTGCGTCGAGGAGACCCCCGAGGTCATTCCTTCACCTCGTACCACTTAGAACTCGGGTTACCACCACCGTCCCTAGTTGTCTCACATCATAGGTATCCCATGAAAGGCTCAAACATCAAGTTAGCGATAAAAGATCTCTAATTTCATGTCATTTCATATGATTTCATGCACTATACACAAAGTATTTTATGCTTTATCATGACCGTGCATGCATAATCTTCATAGCATGTTACCCCTATACGTTTAACCAAATGATGATAATTTCGACTTAATTTACATCCAGCCATGCATCTTAGTTGTTCTAAACATGTTAGCATACTTTACCCTTCTATTCTTCATACTTTTCATGCATAAATTTTCCACCATGGTCAATATAAAGTCACCAAAGTCAACACTCTAGTCAACTAAGTCAACTTTACTATTGCCAATTATTCAAAACACAATCAACACATACAACACTCTCCACACTACTGATCAACTCTGGAGGAGACCCAACATTCTCCCATTTTTTGATGATGGCAACACCCAGAATTATGATGTATTTGGATGCGACAAGTCTAATCCTATATCAGATGTATTAAACATGAAACACAGTCAAACAATGCAACAGACAAATACACAGATGCAGACAATGATTACACAATCAATAATCTCTCACCCTAAACTTGCCAATGGAAGATGTGGTCTCCCCCTTTAACAAGATTATCCTGAATTACAATTCCCCCTTAATCAAAATACCATGAAGTCTTTTTGTCTCTTCCTTTGCCATCAACAAACAAGGAGTGAGGAATACTGCGAAAAAGGAGGGGAACCAAAGGAGAGGTGGAACAGAGTAACATCCTGTGTAATAGTTCAGAAGATAAGCAGATTATAGGGAGAGTCTTCAGGCATAAGAATCAAAATTATGCACGCTTGACAAATATCTGGTTTAATAGTGATAAAAGGTAGAGTAGAGTCACTGAATTTTAGAAATAAGGATGCAGTACCTATTTATATCAATAAACCTAAGTCACATAACCATGATAGACTAGGTCAAAACTGTATCATACTGATTTTAGAACCAATGAATATCTGTGGGAATGACTATGATATGTATTGAGCTTAAACAATATGACACTTAGTGAAATTAGAATTTCAAGGGTTACAGCAAACCCTTTTCAACTTTGATTTTAAAACTAAACTTGTTGAATAGACAGGTAGCATCTATGCCTTTGACATTAAGGATACACGTGGGTTAGACGCCAGTATCCCCAGTTACTAAGTATAAACTACCACATCTGTCTCTGATCAAAAACTACAAGGATGATTTACACCTTTGACATTAAAGATACACGTTTATCAGACGCCAATACCCCAGAAACTCAGTGTAACTAGCCCTACAGATTTGATCATTTGAACAGAGTTAACATGAAGCACTTCATGACATGAATATCCCTCCATTTCATTGATGGAGTATTCAGTTTCTCAGTGCAGTTCAGTCATTGCTCTGCCAATAGATTTGTTCATTTCTCTTATTTTGCTGCCCTTTAAATTTTTAGAGTGACTTGTTTAAAAACAATACATTATCTGAGTTTCTCAACTTAGATTTCACTAAGTCTGTCATTTTCAGATACTGTAAAGATCTTATCGGTCATAATCATGAGAGGGAGGTTAAGAGCTATAAACAGTTTTCTGACACTCTATTTTCTGAGCACAGTCTTTAGACTCTACAGTTTAGTAAGATTAAACCATCAGTTCATTCAGGAAGCAAACATGATTCTTATAGTAGAAGACATGTGATAGTTGCTGCTTAAGGTAATGAACTGATTGCAAGACTGTCATCTATTCAGAATAAGAAAGTCGACATTTAAGCACAAAAGTGAGGGATGTCAAGAAATGAAATGACACCATATGATTGAAGTTTCTGTGTGTGAAGAGAGAGTATGAATGATAGGATTTTGAAGTTTCAAGAAACACTGATCACACCCAGACAAGACATTACTGGACTCCCCCTGACAGAACAATGCAGCATGGACAGGTAATCTTATTTTAAGCAAAAACTCTCCATGTCTATATGCATGTTTATGCAAACATCCAGACTCAATCATGATCAAAACACAAGACCCACTATGTAGAAATGCAGTGCAAAACATGGACTCTCTTGATTCATGGTAATTGGTGGAGGATAAACCTCTACACATGGTATGGGCTTTCAGACAGATAGAATCTATCTTTCCACCACATATCATTTGATATACCCCTAAAATCAAGATGACTCTACTATGATAGTGATAAACCAATCAACAAGCAGATTTGCAACATTCTCAAAACAGGTCAGAACATTTATTTACAGACTTGAAAGACAATCTAATACACAGTTATTCTCATAGCTAGTCCATATATCAATACAAAAATGAAATCAGAATTAATCATCGGTAGAACCATGGGTCAAGATAATCTAGGAAGTTCAACTCTTAGATAACTATATACTAATATAGTTATTAAAATCTTGTAGGAACATGGCCGCGGAACGTGCTCAATGGCACGACAGGCAAAGGACCGTACAAGGTCTTACTCAAGCGTTACAACAAGTAGTGCATGGAGGAGCTCATCGTGGAGCAGGAAGTCTCCACCAGAGTTTCCGTAATATGAACCCTCCCAAGTTCGTAGGCTCAACTGACCCTGATGACGCCGAGCACTGGATAAGGGAGATCGAATGGATTTTTCGTGTCATGCAGTGCACGAACCAAGAGAAGGTTCTGTTGGCAACATTCCAGCTGGAAAGGGATGCCCGTTGCTGGTGGGAGTCTGTAGAAGCTAATAGAGACCAAGATCAAGTCACTTCGGTAGAATTCAAAGAATATTTTAATAACAAGTATTTTTCTGACCGAGTACAAGAGAAGAAGGCCGCCGAATTCGTCACACTTAAACAATGAACATTATCGATGGCCGATTACGAGGCTCAATTCTCTAGACTATCATGGTACGCTAAACACTTAGTAAGTACCAAAAAGATGAATGCCAGGAGGTTTGATGTGAGACCACTCTTGGACCTAGCAAGCAAGCACGAACGGAACAGTGGACTCACTCAAGCGGGTTCTCTCGCGTCGCGCACACCCTGGTCCGTAGGTGGACCGGTGATGAGGATGAGGGTCCAAGGTTGGCCCTTGAGATTCCAAGGGCTTGGCTAGCTTTGGTTTGAACCCCCAAGGGTCCAGGGATGCCCATTTTCGCAGGCGGCCAGCACGCCGAGGGCGTGGGTTGTAGGGTTGCTCTCTCAACTCACTCCGTGGTGGTCACTCAATTTGATGGAATTTTAGACCGGGCACTCACCTCATCACCGACGAGCAACTTAAAAACAATACTAAGCTAAGCAGAGTTAAACCAGCAAGGAGAGGGGCCTGAAGCTCACCTGATTAGCGTAAAGATGTTGATCCCGACTGGAGACGAAGGCAAGCGGGGAGACGTGGGTATGCACCCGCACGCCGTGCCGATGTAGCTTCGGATGGCGACCTGTTGTTACATGTACTACACCTCACGCAGGAGGGTTGGACAAGGGGTGGGGAAGTGTGGATTACATCAAAACTACCTCCACACAGGGAGGGGCGCTAAGTCGGCCAGGTGGGGTGGGGAGATTAGCTAAAACTAGTGCCGCTTAGGCACTTCCCCGGGTCTATCCAGGTCTGGAATGACAGGACAGGGAGTCGCTATAGACGCTGCTACGCACTCCTCTGAACTCAGAAGTCATCAAAACTAGTGCCAAAACGTTACTGAAGGTGCCATGTACGCTTGTGAATTTTTGTGGGTGGACCCAATGTCGTCACGGGCCAGGGCAGATTCTGGATCTGAACCTCAGTGCTCTGGCTCGAACTGGACCTAGGATACTATAGCAAATAGACAAAGTCACCACGGATGCTCCCAAAGTCCAAACATGGCAGGACTAGGACGAGTACGACCGTGGTCAAGTCATCTTCCAGCAGCAACCAGGAAGATCACCAGACGAGGTCGGGGCAGAGAGAGGGAGCTCGTTGAGTGAAGGGGTGTCAGTTCAGGTTTTGAGAGGCCTGTTCTGTGCACCTGGGGAAAGAAAATCAGAACGGGAGGCTCTGGACTCCGAACAAGGTTCCGCCTGCTGCGTTACTTTGAAGACTGGTGGTACCTCGACCCGGTCAAGCGGCGCACCCAGGAGAGTAAGGATGAAGTCGTGGAGGCTTCTATATTGCAGCTCTATCTTCCAGTTAGGGCAACTGTGGGCAATCGGGGAAGAATGGACCCTCCGGTCAGCAAGGATGTCGGATGCCAGCAGGACCACCACGGATACGGAGCTGCCTCGATGAGATTTTCGATGATGTATGGTACATCTTCAAATGATGCTGGATGACTTTGGGACAGGATCTGCAACTCAGGCCTCTACTATTGCCTGCGAGTTGAGCTATGCAGGTTGGTGATGGATGAAGAGTGGGGTAGGGTAAAGTGATGTTGTAGCGTCAACATTGTCTAGCCTTGTGTTTGTGTCTTATAGTTTGCTCTGATTATTCAAGAATGTTCACTGCCACGTTCCAAGCAATGTGTTCCGCTGCAATTGGTTCGGGGCGTGATAGAGGCAGCGATGAGCTACCGTCCCTGATCAAATAGACGCTCGGGCTTCTGAGCCTTGAGGCCACCTAGGAAGCGCTTGGTTCCGAGTGACTTTATTCAGCTTATCTCATGGTATGTGGGCCCGGTAGGGCTGTCACTTGAGGGAGTTGGGCCTCATTTGGTCTGACAAGACCTCGTTTGGCCACTCGAATATGGGCTGTGGAAATCCCCCTCTCCAGTACCCTTGTCGGATGAGGGCCAATGTGAGTGCTTGCCCCCCTATACGGCTTCTGTAGAGTCCCTCGTGTACTTGCTGTATGGCTTGCTTGACTTCCGTGGGGAGTAAGCATCTCAGTAATGGAGCCAAAAGTGAGCACCTAAATAGGCGGCCATCAATGATGGTGAAGTGTACTACTCATGCTTGCGTGCGGCAGAGTTCAACACGATCATTGGGGAGCTACTATCACAGGAAAAAATCCAAGATCGGGTTCATCCAAGAAGGCTCATAATCAATGGCATTCACTTTGGGCATCGGCTCCTCTGTGCTCGGTGCCATAGTTCTTCTATCGAGATGGCCCGTGAATTGGAGGTGGTGGTTGACGATGCCAGGCGGGATAGGGTGTCTGCTCAAATGTTCTTATCTCTCAGGATATGCACAATCTTGAAGTGGGCAAACTCAAGGGTTGCCACCTTGGCCTTCTCTAGATATTTCATTATGGTTGGCTCTCGGGCTTCGAATTTCCCTTTAACTTGGTTCATGACAAGTATGGAGTCACTGCAGACTTGTAAGCTGGACACCCCCAAGTGTTTTGCCATCCGCAAGCCCGAGAGTAGTGCTTTATACTCGGCCACATGATTCGTGGTAAAGAAGTTGAAGCAGAGGGTGTACCGTAGCTCTACGCCCTTCGGTGACAATAGGACCAGTCTGATGTGAAACAACCTAGGGATGAGTTGGAACCAACCAAATGACCCTTGGACCTAGCAAGCAAGCAACTCACGGACTGATAGCTTCACTCGATCGGACTTACCCGCTAAGTGCACACTCATGCCCATAGGCAACACAATGATGGTGGTGAGGGCCCGGGGTGGGACCTTGTAGCTCCAGGGGATGGCTAGCTTGGGATTGAATCTCCAAGGGTCCAGGGATGCCCACTCTCACAGGTGGCCAGCACGCCGGGGGCGTGGGATGTAATGGTTCTCTTGCAACTCGCCCGCACTAGTTACGCAAATATTATCGAAGTCAGGGTCGGGCACTCTCTCATCGCTGACGGAGCAACCCAAATGTAATACTAAACTAAGAAAATATATCCCAGCAATGAGAAGTGTTCTGGAGCTCACCTGATCGGCGTAAATACACTGATCCCGATCAGAGACGAGGGCGAGTGGGGAGGCGTGGGTACGCACCCGCATGTCGTGACGGTGTAGCTTCAATCTGAAAATTCAAGTACATGCACTATGCCCCATGCAAGGGGGTTGAACTAGGGGAGGAGAAATTAAGGATTACATCAAACACTACCTCCGCACAGGGAGGGGCGCTAAGCTGGTCAGGCAGGGAGGGAAGGTTAGCTAAACTCGCGCCGGGAGGGCAATTCACCAGTTCTGTCCAGACCCAGATCTGCTGGATAGTGAGTCGCTGAAGACGCCGCCACACACTGCACCGAACTCAGAAGTCACCGAAACTAGTGTTGAATCATCGCTGACAGACCCTGGTACGCTGGAGAATTTTCGTGGATGAGCCCGTTATCGTCACCGGCCGGGGTGGTTCCTGGAACAGGTCCTCTGCGCTCTGGTTCACACTGGACCCAGGGTACAGCAGCAACTAGATGTAGACGCCACGACTGCTCCCGAAGTCCAATTGAGACGGGGCCAAGTTGAGGATGACCGTGGACGAGTTTTCTTCGAGCAGTAATCAAGGGGAGCTCCAGACGATGTCGTAGCAGGGAGGAGGAACCCGTTGAATGTAAACCCGCCGGAACAAACACCCCCTCTGTCTTCGTCTCCGTCACCCAACGCCGAAACAGGGGCCGACAGCCTCGTCGGCGGCCGCTGAGATGGAGAAGAATAGAAAACCGTAGCTCCCTTGCCGGTGCCGGAGGTGGAGGAGGAGGGCGAGGCGCCTGTACTGGAGGCGCACGGCGGCGGTGCCGCGCCCGCTGGAGGAGGGGTGGATCTGGAGGACGGTGTAGAGGTTGCCTCGTATTCTGTCCTCACACTGCAATGCTATAGCAGGCCACGGCGCACGTCTAGACAATGGTGTTCTCCTGCCGGGTGAAGGGCGCGGACAGCACGGCGGCCTTGTGGAGGAGCTTCGTCCAGGTCCGGAGGAAGACGAAGGCGAGGAGGGCAGCAGACATATTGAGAGTGGGCACCAGCCCCGTGGTCAGGTTCAGCTTCATCACGATCATGCTGTACAATGACCCCCGATGGCAAAGCTAGCTGGCGACGAGGCCGTGCACGCGCGGTCAGCTGCTTCGACCACGGCGGGATGCTGCTGGTGCCTTCCACCGGCACGCCCGGCCCACCGGGCTGCTGCTCCTCCAGGTCGTCTCCCCTCTGGATTTCATCCTTCTCAGCGCATTCCACCATGTTGGCAAGCTGGAAATTGGGGTCGCAAAGGGATGGTCGACGGCGGGTTCGGACGAGCTTCCTCCACACCTTTGCTAGTTGCTACAATCCTGTCTTCACCGCCAAGAACCCATCTGGGGAAAAGATGGAAAAGAAGGGATCAGAAGGACGCCATGTCCCCTCGTTCCAGGCTTGCAGTGGCCTGCCGAAGAAAGGGATTAGAAGAACATATCCCTTTTAGTGAACCCATTCCCCTCCCCGAATGCATCGGCTCCATGGATGGATGCCGCCAACATCCCCCAAGTTCGATCCCGCCAAGGCAATCCTCGGCCGGCTAGTGGTGAAGAGGGCTCCGCCGGAGAAAGGGCAACTACTGCAGGCGGTGATGGAGGTGGGCCCCCTGTGATGTAGATGCTTCTTGCGGCCAGATCGCTCCCCCGATGGCACAATCCTCCTCCGCTGCAACCATTTCAGATCTGGCGTCTTGGTCGTTGTTAGTTAACTTCCATTTTCGTGGTTGTCGGAAGTATTTATCCTTCGTCAAAATTTAGCCATTGACGTAAGGGATTCTTTTTTCTCATTAATCGATCAAATTATTTGTAGAATATAATATGACACTAAAGTAGTCGGCAATTCTAGTTAGTTGAGAGTCTTACACTCTTTCTAAGTGTTCACACCACCTCTAGTTGGTTGAGGGTCTCAAAGTATTTGTAGAACTTAATATGGAATTAAAGTTGTTGACAACTCTAGTTGGCTACCGGCTTTGCACTCTCTCCGGGTCATCCACTCGTAACAATACCTCCTCTTTTACAAGGCAAGATCGACGCCTTTGCCCGCTGACAACTCTAGTTGGCTAAGGGCCTTCCCACACTCCCTCTAAGTGTTCACACCACTCACCCGTAACAATATCTCTCCCACCTCCCCCTTTATAAGGTTGACGCCCTCGTCCGCCGGTAACTCTAGTTGGTTGAGGGTCTCACATTCCCTCCTTGCCCTCGTCCACCAGCAGCTCTAGTTGGCTGAGGGCCTCACCACGCTCTCTCTGCGTGCTCACGCCACCCACTTGTAATAATATCTCTCTCGTCTCACCCTTAAATTATAAGATTGACGTCTTCGTCGACTAGGTCCCGATCGAGACTACGCCATATTGGATCTACGAACGTTGGGCTCAAACACTATTTATTAGAAATCATTTATCCTTCCCTCAAATCTAGACATTAAGTTAGGGGATTCTTTTTTCATATAAGTCGGTCGAACTCTTAATAGAATCTAACGTGGGACTAAAGTCGCTGACAACTCTAGTTGGGTGAGGGTCTCACACTCCCTCCGGGTGATCACACCACCCGCCTGTAACAGTCGTCACCAAATACGTTCAAGTACTATAGTTTCTCCCCGCATGCCTGCCGTCTCAGCGGTGAGGAGGGGAGGGATATTTTGTTCATTGGATCGGGCACGAGTGTGCGCTTAGCGGGTGAGTCCGCTCGAGTGAAGCTACCGGTCTGTGAGTTACTTGCTTGCTAGGTCTGAGGGTCATTTGGTGGGTCCCTAGGTCGTTTCACATCATTATCCCCATGGAAGTAGGTAGCATCCTACTAGGGAGTCCTTGGATATATGACGTAGATGCCACCATCTTAGGTAGGCGCAACACATGAACTTTTGAACATGAGGGGAAGACTATCCCTCTTAACCCCTCCCTACCTCGCCCTTTGTCTAAGAGGGACCCACCCTCTCAAGGACATCACCTCACTCCACCTCAAGTCTCGGGGAACTCCACCCCACCGACCAAACCACTCCCCCAAAACCCCAACAAAGATAAGACTTTGGGGTTGACCAAGGGTCTTCATCCCATTACCAAAGGTGAGCTTGAGGAGGAGATAGCTCAGGGGACACCATTATGTGCGGTGGTCATTTGCCTAGGAGAGCCCACCCCCTCCAACCCCCATCCCGTAGAAGTCCAACTTCTCTAAGAAGAATTTCGTGATCTGTTCCCCGAGGAGCTCCCATATCAACTCCCTCCCATGCGTGATGTACAACACGCTGTTGATCTAATTCTGGGGGCCGCCCTCCCAAACCTTCCTCACTACTACCTCAATCCCACAAAACATTCTGAGCTCCGAAGGCAAATTAAGGAACTTATTAGGAAGGGTTTTATCTACCTTAGCAAAAGTCCATGTGCCGTCCTGGCCCTTCTCACACCTAAGAAGGATGGATCATGGCGAATGTGTGTAGATAGCTGGGCCATTAATAAAATCATAGTCAAGTATAGGTTGCCCATACCTAGGCTTGATGACATGCTTGACATGGTATCAGGAGCTACCATTTCTCCAAAATCGACCTTAAGAGCGGCTACCACCAAGTTAAGAATAGGCCAGGAGATGAGTGGAAAATAGCCTTCAAGACCAAAGACGGCCTTTATGAATGGCTTGTCATGTCTTTTGGGTGTTCAAATGCCCCAAAGTACATTCATGTGTCTTATGACGGAGGTCCTTCGGCCGTACATTGGAGTCTTTCTTGTGGTTTATTTTGACGACATCCTCATCTATAGTCAGTCCCAAGAAGCTCACATAGATCACCTTAGGCAAGTTTGCACCGTCCTTCAGCATGAGTGCCTATTCGCCAACCTAGGAAAGTGCCACTTCAAGACTAAGTCCATTGCCTTCCTAGGTGATGGGGACGGTTGATCAGAAAAATGACTTTTCCCTAAAGTACCGGCAGTAGAATGAGATCACCCTTTTACTCCTCCCAACTAGGGAAGCATGAAAAAAAATTAATTAAAGCCAAAGGGGAGGGAGTGAAGACAGAACATGTGTGATCGCCACCCAAGACCAGAGACACGATGGACATGCCGTGCCTTGAGAAAGGGGGAGACACTCGCCTTTGCCTAGCGCTGGGATGATGAGCGGCCGACGACGGACCGCCTGGAGGAAGTGCGGCTCTCTATCAGCCGTCTACCAGCCCTGGAATGAAACGTGGGACGAAGAATGTTGGTAGTAGGACGGTTCGGGGATGGCCGCAGGATGAAGATGAACGGACGAGAGATAGCCGCTCAACGTCTTGGACGGACGACGATCGATCACTCCACTCCACCTCCTTCCAAATCGTAGGACTTCAACCTCCACTCTTTCCGACCGGCCAGAAAGAGTGGGCCTCGTGCTGGATGACTGCTGACCTGCAAGACAACGTGTGACCAACAAAAGACAACCAAGATTAGATCCACGCGGTGTAGTGTATGCTAGAAATGACAGAAAATAAACTAACTACCATGAAGGGGGGTTCACCTGGAGGTTTTTTAAACCCCTAGGGGCGCCAAAACATAGGTGGGTGTGTAAAAATGATAATGAGGATGGAAAGAAGCAAACAACGACGACGAGAAATCGTGCATGCAATGACGAAATGGCTAACGGGACTGACGACAGATGACACGACAAATGGACTACTCCCTTGAACCGGAGGCCTGTAGGGACGTAGAAGGCCTCCCCCCTGTGCTAGGATCGCTTGAGTATAACCACGAAAGTCCCAGGGCATATTCCAAAGAAGGAGTAGATCATGATGCTCATTGCTAATGCAACACCCGAGTATCGGTTCATCTTATCCCTAAATGATATTACCTCCTGGCAACAACTTTATAGTCGAGCCCGCTTCATCCGTCAACAAATCCACAATTCCCTTGACCCCGAGTCCTCTCCACATCCCACATCCCCATACATCTCGGCATCGACCCATACCCCATATGCACCCTCCATGAGTCAGCCTTTTGCCACCTACTCACCCTCCATGGGTCAGCCTTCTACCACATATCCTTCCGTCAGTTCACCCTCCACGAATCTACATACCTCCATAAGTCAACCCTCCATGAATCTGCAACATCAACCCTCCACGGGTCAGCCTTCCGCTTCTCCATACCCACACATGTCTCCACCTCCAGTCAAGGGAGCACCACATCCCGAGCAAGTGGATGTTGTCCACTATGTGCTTCCCCATCCCGCTCTACATATGCCTTCACCTAGTCTCTCCGCTAGCCATGACACACCCTTGCCTTCGCAACCCCCACTTCCATCTCCGTAACCCACTTTTTCATCCCATATCCCTTGGCAACCCCCTTGCCTAAAGCGGGCTTATTACCCTCCATTGTCAGAGTGTTTTACTAACATTTTTAGGGCTTTGATGGCCACTCACGTGTTGCAGCTCCCTCCTATTGTGCCTTGTCGACCCACGGTCGGGAATATTTCATCGCCAGCAGGGACATTTCGTTGAGGATTGCCCCGAGTTCTGAGACCATGTCTACGACTTGGAAGATAAGAAGAGGATCGACTGGTCCACTATTCACAAGGTGTTTTCATATCTTCGCAACAAGCAGCAGCAGTAGCAAGCGCCACCTAGGCAATCGTCTCTGTCTCTACAAGACCAGGGGCACCCCTGTGGTTCTTCATCTAGCGTTGCGCCCGCTCCGTCATCTACTCCTTTACTCACTCCCCCACTTACCCCATCTTCATTACCTATTCCTTCATCAACTCCATTACTTGTTCCATTGCCTAACCTGTTACCATCTCCATCTCTGCCTACCCCATCATTCTTGCCACCTCCTATCCCGTCTCCCTCGTCTCCACAAACCCAAGCCTCTGCTCAGGCTAGTGCGTCCTCTCTCCTTGCCGCCAATTCCTCTACTTCTCCTGCCTCTATTACTACCACTCCTACTCTCGTTACTTCCACCACCGCTCCTACTCCTAATGCCGAGAGGTGTATCATGTCGATACGTCGATGATGGATGTTGCGACCTCCTTCCTCTCCATCACCATCACCTTCCTCTTCACCCTCCTCTTCCATATCTCTATCTCCACCACAATCTCCATTACCCCTATTGCCATCCTTATCACTTGATCCATTGCCATCACTATCGCTACCTCCATCTACCCCGTCTCCAACTCTGCCGTCTTCACTGCCTTCATCTCCACCATCTTCACCTTCTTGTCCACCTCCCTCATCACACGAGCCTGAGCAAGCTTCATCTTCACTTTCACCCTTACCCACACCAAAGCGGATCATTGCCATTCCATCTTCGCCACCATTACCGGAACCTTCAAGCCCTTCATCCTCGCCTTTAACTCCACCTTTGTCACCACTCTCTATCACCATCCCCATTGAAGCCACCACACCTTCTCCACCCATTTCTCTACCTACTTCCACCCCATGGAGTGGGTGTGCGTTACCTCTAGTGCCCCTTGGGTCTGATCCCCAGGGAAATAATGAACTGAGTCAGGACAGCCGAATCTCGGTGATATACTTCAAGCTTTAAGATTTCATTTACTGCATGCCAGTTCGGGTCCTGATCTCTAGCCATTTTGGGGATGATGTGCCTCTACCTCGAAAGATGGTTACCAAGAAGAATTCTCTGGCACTAGTGCTAGTTTCTTCCCAAGCGAGGCCAGTGGCAATCTCTTTGTGATAGGGGCTCTGATACCTACTGATAGGGGCTCGGATACCTAGTGATAGGTATTGGTAATCCTCTTTACTTACAGTTAAGTGATAGAGACGAGTATGAATGAGATCCAGATTATCATTATTTTTTTTGTTGCGTTTGGGGCATGCGTGGGAGGATGGGCCAAGAGGGCTGAAGGGAGGTTAGTGCAGGTCTGGGCAAGGTCTGTGCAAGTTTGCCTGGGCCAGGATAAGGTCGGTGCAGGTTTGGAATTCTGGTTGGTGCAAGTTGGAACTGAGGTTGATGCTAGTTGGGATTGAGGTCAGTGCTAGTTGGGGTAAGGTCGATGCTAGTTGGGGTAAGGTCGATGCTAGTTGGGGTTGAGGTCGATGCTTGTTGGGGTAAGGTCGATGCTAGTTGGGGTTCAGGTCGATGCTAGTTGGGGTAAGGTCGATGCTAGTTGGGGTAAGGTCAATACTCATGAACTAATGAGGTGTGCCGATAGGGACGAACTACGGGCGTGCCATGTAAAGGGGTTGGAAGGTGTACCGGGCAGAAGGAGGCTAAAGTGTGCCAGATTAGACAGGTTGAGGAGTGTGCTGGGTGAAGCACTAGAGAGTGTACCACTGGGGTGAGGGTGCAGATGCATCGGATGAAGGGCTGGAAAATGCCTGGCCAGGATGTTAGATGGTGCACCGAGTGGAGGTTGGGTCCAGCAAGGTCTATGCACGCGAGGACTGAGGTCTGTGCATGTGGGATGGGGTTTGTGCGTGCATGGTGAAGGCCGATGCATGAAGGGTTTGTTTATTTTATTTGTAAAGCTCAGATGGAGAGCCCTAATCAGATGGCTTCAATTTCCTTTATTATTCAATCACATGCACGGTCATGTTCAGCAGTCTACCCCCGGTAGTGTTCAGTCCAGCTCTTCGGGTCTTCCACGGTTCTCTTGTCCTGGTTGGGATGTTTTATTATCGCTTGTTTCATTTGTTTGTTACTTCCTTTTGTCTTTTAATGCATTATTATTTTTGACAAAAATTCGACAGCATCTCCCCTTGACCCAGACACTAAGGGGGTAAAAGGAGAACACGCCTACAAGGAGTGGAGAGACCCAACAATTCGAGGTGCGTGCCAGGGGCAGCAACACCCTTGAGAAGACTCCAGGAGGTCTATGGGTCAGCAAGCAGGGAAAAGTTTAGTTAGAACAAGGCTGTAGGTGCACCGGGTAGAGGACTGGTTGGGGTGTGTCAGGTGAGAGGGGTTGACAAGTGTGCCAGGCTAGGATGGGCGAAAGGTACAGGGCATATCGGGGTAAAGGGACTGGGAGTGTGTCAGCCTGGAAGAGGCTAGGAGCGCACCGGGCTGGAGGGGTTCGGGGCGTGCCGGGCTGACTGGTGCAAGGCTGTGTCGGGTAGGGCGCAAAGGGGGTGCACTGGGTTGGTTGGCTCAGGAGTGTGCCGGATTAGGTGGGTTGGGGGTGCACCGGGCTAGGTTGGCCAAGGGTGCATCGGGCTGAAGAAGTCAAGGGTGCACCGGCTAGAAAGGGCCAAGGGTGTACCGGTCATGAGGGGTTGAGGGGCACCAAGTTGGAGAGGAAGTTTGGGGTGTTGAGAAAAGGTTACATGGTAGACGAGGCTCCAAGGAGGAAACTCCTTGCCAAACTGAGTGACAGATCCTGGAGTTAAACCCACGGTGGAGGCCTCAGAGGGGGGGGGTATTCTACTGCAGAAAACCATTGAAACAAGACCAACCCACGGCCATCATACCAGAGGCACCACTCACTAAATTAGGTAAACTCTATGACATTCTAGCGAGCAAGCAACCCAAGTGGCGAGAAAACCAAAGGGAAAGAGAAATCAAGCCGTGAAATGCAACGTAAAGTGGGGGCCAGCCAGAACAACAAAAGGAAGATGATATCTCTGTTCATATAAAATAGAGTAGCACATGCCATGCCCAAGGGGACGAATACAGAGTAATGCAACCAAACAGAAGGGAAAGAGAAACATGAAAGAACAAAAGAAAGAATAAAGAAAACTGAGGAGAGGGCCAAAGCAAGGAAGGGTAAAAACTCCCTTCTCTTCCCCGTCCCCTCCTGCTACATTCAGCACACTCTCTCCCTCTCCTCTCACTCTCTTTTACCTTCTTCCTCTAGTTCTTCTTCCTATTCTCCTCTTCTCTGCACCTTCCTTCCTTGCTCTATCCTTCTCTGTGCGTGTCCGTCTATCTTTTCTCTTCTTCTTTGCGAGAGGCTTTTATACCCCCGACGTTGATAGGGGCCTCATGATGATGCTTACATCCGAGGTTGACTCCAGTCCCATCCTCGTCAGCTCGAAGTCCTCGTGCTCGAATGAGGGGGCGACACCACGGCAGAGCGTTAGATGTTTTCGAGGTGATCGTGCTGCGTGCTGAGAGTCACACATAGTGACTGGTGTGTTTGCCGCCAGTTGTGCCAGTTCAAAGGGTGGAACGCTGCACCGGGTGGGGAAAGGAACACTGCACCAGATGGAGGACTTGGCAAGGTTTGCCGTTGAAGGGCGTAGGTAGCGTGCCGTTGGAGGGCGCAAGCTACTGTGCAGCTGGAAGAGGCACGAAAGGGGTGTGCCGTTGGAGAGCAACGGGAGTGTGCCATTGGAAGGGGTCCAATAGTGTGTGCCACTGAAAGGGCAGCTGGTAGTGTGCCATTGAAGGGGCACAAATAGTGTGCCGCTGAAGGGCTCAACGAGTGTGCCGCTGAGAGCTTCAGGAAGTGTGCCGCTAGGGTACTTGAGAGTGTGCCGTTTGAGGCCTTTGAGGGGTGTGCTGCTAGGGCACTTGAGAGTGTGCCGTTGGAGGCCTTTGAGGGGTGTGCTGCTAGGGCACTTGAGAGTGTGCCGTTGGAGGCTATAAGAAGTGTGCCACTGTGGCGTTGATCTTTTCTTCAGGAACTCAGAACTGTGAACTTCTTAGGTTATTCTTCATCACCCGAGACCCGAAGTTGGATTCGTAGCAGTGTAAAAAAAAATCAGGAGGGTATCTTGCCCTTTTCTTTGTCATTTAATGCACCCGTGCAAATGTGAGGATTTATCGGACGGTAGAATTCTCCAGAGCCCTGGGTAGCCAGTTTCTCTGAGTCTTCTCTCTTCAGCTCCGATGCCAATGCGGAACCAAGGTAGGACGTATGGACGTATAATTTTACGTGTCCACATATGCCCCCCACCCATAGGCAGCACGACGAAGGATGAGCCAGGCGGTGCTCATGGGTGTATTCTATCATTTTTTCTTCTTCTTCTTTTTCTTTCCCTTTTCTTCCTTTTTCTTTTTTTCTCTCTTTTTTTCTTTTTTTTTCTTTTTTTTCTTTTTTTCTCTTTCTTTTTTTCTTTACATTCTATTTTTTTCTTTTTTTTATTTCCCTTCTTTTCGTTCTGTTTCTTTTTCTCTTCCTCTCTTCCTCTTTTCCTTTTCCTCTTTTTTTCTTTTCCCCTTTTCTTTTTTTTTCTCTCTTTTCTCTCTTTTTTTTAACGGGCCAAGGCCCTTATAAATGGGGCGAGGTTGGAACTAAATGGGTTTTCAGGAATAAAATTAATGAGCAGGGCAATGTTGTTAAGAATAAAACCAGACTGGTAGCTCAGGGGTACAATCAAGAGTATGGTATTGATTTTGAAGAGTCATTTGCCCCTGTGGCTAGGTTAGAGGCCATTAGAATTCTGTTAGCATATGCATGCTCATTAGGAATCACCCTTCAGTAGATGGATGTGAAATCTGTATTTCTAAATGTGGAAATAAAAGAGGATGTCTTTGTAAGACAGCCTCCTGGCTTTGAATGCATAGATTTTTCTAATCATGTATACAAATTGAATAAAGCTCTATATGGACTGAAACAAGCTCCGAGAGCTTGGTATGTCAGGCTCAGTAAGTTCCTCTCAGATAAGAAGTTCACAATAGGTGAAATTGACCAAATCTTGTTTACAAAAGTATGTCATCCAGACATTCTTATTGTTCAAATATATACGGATGATATAGTTTTTGGTTTAACTAACCTGACAATGTATTAAGAATTTTTTGATTTAATGACCCATGAGTTTGAAATGAGCTCTATGGGTGAACTTAAATTATTTCTTGGACTGCAGGTGACCCTGACAAAAGAAGGAACCTTCATCACTCAGTCCAAGTATATAAGGGACCTACTGAGGAAGTACAAATTGGAAAACCTCAAGGACATAATGACACCAATGGATACATCAACTAGTCTTGATGATGACCCAAGAGGTAAATTGGTTGACACTAAGTTGTACAGAGGTATGATCGGATCCCTTCTTTACCTTACTACATCTAGGCCTGATATATAATTTGCTATATGTTTATGTACTAGATTTCAGGCTAGTCCTAAAGAGTCACATCTTTAGTGCTATTAAGAGGATTTTTAGATATCTATCAAGCACTCTAGATTTAGGCCTTTGGTATCCTGCTTGGTGTGAGCTAGACCTAATAGCTTACACTAATGTAGATTATGCTGGGTGTCAGATTGATAGGAAAAGTACTAATGGGTACTACCAGTTCTTAGGTGGTTGTCTAGTGTCTTGGGCATGCAAGAAGTAACACACAGTTGCTCTATCCACTGCTGAGGCAGAATATGTCGCAGCAGGGAATTGTGCAGCTCAGGTACTATGGATCAAGCACCAATTCCTTAATTATCAGATAAAATTAGGATGCATTCCAATTTTTTGTGATAATACTAGTGCTATATGTTTGACTAAAAATCTTGTTCATCACTCTAGGACTAAGCACATAAAAATTAAATATCATTTTCTTAGAGATGCAATAAGCAAGAATGTAAATGGATCCGGTATCAGATTTTACCCGTATAGTGGTTACGAAGGCCCAGGTGTTACTACTTTCACCTTTTTTTTTTGAGCAGTTATTCTTCCCTTCACGAAATTAACAACGATAACATTTTTCTTGCTTTAAAAAAACAAGGCACATCCTATACAATAAAAGCTATACCATCTCAATTAATATCGAACAAGATCAACCCAATCAATATAAAACTTGCTCGCCAGAGGGACTGGCCTGAATCAGACCTAAAATCCATATCCATGTTTAACCCAATCTATCTCGAACACTACCTGGACCGTTCCTAACCGCATCTAACAACGTTTGGACGGTGCGCATCAAATCTAAGCAAAATCCCCCGCGTCCATAGCCGCGTTATTCCCGCGCACGGGGAATATTCCCAGGCGCGTCCCTGCTTTTTCTTAAATTTCTATGACCCACCTGCCTGCGCACATCTTCTTAACTTGCCTGCGCGCACAAGCAAAGAAGGGGGAAGGGGCGGTTCTTTTGCCTTGTCACCCAGCCGCTAAATTACGAAACCACCCCGCCCTCCCCTGACGTACCCGGACCGTCGCCCGCTGATGAGTCCAGGGATTCGTTGGCGAGGGCAGCGGGGCTCGTTCATCCGCCACGCGTCTCGCGTTCTCACCGGCGCTCTGATGGGATTTGGACGGTTCTGATGGGTTGAGACCCTCCGGTGATCCTCGGGTAAACCACGATTGGGACCTGTATTCGCGGGTCATCTTTGGAGGATGGTCAGACGGACCCCAGTTTTCCGTTGGCGGCGCAGGCCGGCGTCCTCCCAAAGTCGTCAATTCAAATCCGGTCTTCCCCCGACCGCCCTTCCCCAGCTGCTCCTCCACGCCCGGAAACGGCAACCGCTCGAAATCAACGAACTCATTCCAGGGCAATCTCGTCATTATACTCCTCTCCCAGACACCCTATAAGCCAATAAATTCATCCCCCCCATCTGCTCGCCTCACTCTCGTCTGGGAGTCTGGTTCGTCTTCTTCTTCTCCTCCGGTCCAGAAGCGAAGATACCTCGGAAGGTTTCACCGGAGAGCTAGCCATGGGTTCCCGCTACGAGGTGGAGGTGAAGATGGTGTCTGCCAGGAACCTGAAGAACGTCAACTGGAAGCACGGCACCCTCCGCCCCTACGCCGTCCTCTGGGTCGACCCCGCCGCCAAGTGCACCACCAAGGTCGCCGTCGACACCGACGACGACGACGACTGTGAGAACCCCGTCTGGGACGAGACTCTCACCATCCCCCTCCCCCCCGGCCGCGCCTCCCTCGACGACGCCGTCCTCTACGTCGACGTCGTCCACGCCGGCGCCGACGAGGGCACCAAGCCCCTGGTCGGCTCCGCCCGCCTCCCCCTCCGCGAGGTCGTCGACGAGGCCGGGATCGGCGGGAAGGCCGTCCGCACCTTGAAGCTGAAGCGCCCCTCCGGCCGCCCCCAGGGGAAGCTGGAGGTCAAGGTCGCCGTCCGCGAGCCGGCGCGGTACTACGACGCGCCCCCGCCGGGGACGGGCTCGTACGCGCCCTCGTACGGTTACCAGTCGCGGGACTACGGGTACGGGTACGGCGCGGCGCCTCCCCAGACCGGATACCCCTACGCCGCGGCCCCTCCGCCGACCGGCTACCCCTACGGCGCGCCGCTGCCGCCGACGGCCGGGTACGGTCAGCCGTCGTCGTACGGTCAGCAGCCGTACGCGCTGGAGGAGAAGAAGAAGAGTAAGTTCGGGATGGGGACAGGGCTGGCGGTGGGGGCGGCGGCGGGGGTGCTGGGGGGGCTGGCGCTGGCGGAGGGGGTGGACTACCTGGAGGACAAGATCGCCGACGAGGCGGCGGAGAAGGTGGAGGACGACCTGGGCTACGACGACTTCTAGAAGGACCTGGTGTTTGGTTTTGATTTTCCTGGATTTTGATCAAGAAGAAGAGCAACCGGGTCTGGGCTTACCGTTCAATTTGTCCAATCCGTGTTCGGTTTTCGTGGTTTTCAATTAATAAACAGGGAACCCTTTGTTATGTTTGCGGTGTTGCTAACAATCAAGAGGTGGTAATCCGGATTGTCCCGAGGGTACCTATCATTCCTCCTAGGGTGTGGATCTCTTCCATACTCGGGTGGATGGTTGGGATTTAAGTCTCCCATTGTTGGTTCCTCTTGATGGGGGGGGGTGCCCTCCTATCATTTGCCCTTGGTGCGGGCCCATTTCTCCTAAGTTGGTTGCATTGGATAGTTATATCATCAAGCCGTCCTAAGATGGTGGTGAGGGCCTCCATAAGGAAGTCGACGCGGCCTTGGAGGCCATCCTCCTTGGCAGTAGGGTTCCCTTGGGGATTGGGATCCATTGGGGAAGTTGAAGAAGAGGGATCGGGCTGGTAAAGGGTCCCCCTACGTGTAGTCATGCAACCACGGGTTGGCTATGCACGGGAGTGCGCATATTTGCGACTTAGTGTAAGAGAGCCCTACGACTAGACTTGTGAGAACAAGCCTATAACTTGCTCTGATACCACTTGATGTGGCACAGCCAAGTATGCCACGGGATGACACGATGCCTCTAGGACCTATATTCGCAAACACACAAGGAGTAGTAGCGGACTCGATATATCGGGACACTCACGCGATGCGCACTCTCTCCCAAAGGTGGTCCGGGATGATCGTGAGGGTCCGGGGCGGGACCTCACTATTCTGAGGACTTAGCTATGCGTGGGCTGACCCCCTGAGGGGGGTTGGGACTTCCACAATCGTGGGCGGCCAGCACGCCATGGGCGTGGGTTAAAGGTGGCACTCGCAGCTCACTCCGCGATGGGATGCACAAATGAGTGGAACGGGGATCGAGCACTCACTCACCATCTGACGGGCAGCAAAAATGATACTAGCTAAGCAAAGTGATTAACCTGTAGAGGGGAACCGAGTGCTCACCTAATCGGTTTAAAGAAACCGACCCCGTTCGGAGACGTGGGCGAGCGGGGAAGCGTGGGAATGCAAACCGCAAGCTGTATCATTGTTGCTTGACCTGAAACTCGCTATTACACCACTACACCTCATGTAGGAGGGTTGGTTCAGGGGTGGGGAATTGAATATTACAACCAAAATCTACCTCCACGTAGGGAGGAGCTTTCAGCCGGCCATGCACGGGGTGGAGAAATATGTAGGAAGCCAGTTCTGCCCGAACTACACTCGCAAGACAGCAGGCCAATGCCGGGGAAGCCACTGACTCCTCTGGGCACTACAGGATGTGGGGCCAGTGCCGAACTATCCAGGGGTGAGGTTGGAACTTGCACCAGGAGTTGAAAGATGTCCGGGGTCCGATCAGGGCCGCTATAGGTCTGAGTTGATGGACCAGTCTGACTATGTTCTGACTGGGCTTGCAAGATAAAAACCTAATATTGAGGACGCCGCGGACTCCACGGAGCTCTGAAGGAGGCAGGATTGGTGCCGAGGTGTTCGGGGATGAGGTAGGAGTTCACTGTAGAAGCCTCTGATTGTCCGGAGTTCGAGCAAGGTCGTTGTAGATCGAGCTTCAAGGGCTGACCTAGTTCTGCCCAGTCTGGTCAGCCAGATAGCACTGAGGGGTCGGGATCACCACGGGCTCCACCGAGCGTTGCTGGAGGCGGGGATGGGGTCGACATGACTGTGGACGAGTCTACTTTACGATGTCAAAGATGGGGACCCTAGCCAAGGTCGGTGGTGGTCGCAATGATCAGAATGGTGGGGAAGGGTCCAACTTGAGCCTGCTGAGGATAGTCTGCGCACACCGTGGACGACGGCCAGACTGGTGCTCCGGTGGTCAAACGATCTCCTCCTTCCTGAAGATGAAAGAGGACTTGTGGAGGATCGCCTCAGTCGAAGGGTGCATCAGGAAGCTTGAAGGATAGGTCGTGGGAGCTTCTGCAACTCGCCTCAGGTCATCTTCAAGAGATAGATTACGTAACTTGACGAGAATTGCTCCTCCGGGCAGCTCTGACGTCAGTTGAAGGTGCTCAAACTCCCGTTGTGAAACTGGCTTGGAGTAGATTCCAGTGTGTTGTCCCTCTGGTTTTGATGATGACAACTAAAGGGTACTTATAGGATAAACTGAACTTCATAATAACATGTTGCCTCACTCTCTTGGCACTCTGTTACTCTTACTGCATGATTTAACTGGCTCTCTCTTCTGCTCTTCTAGTCAGTCTCTATCTTCAAAAAATTCCTCTTCTACTCTCCTACTTGGTACGACCAGATTTTATGTATAAATAAGACCCATGAGAGAGGAGCGCGTGGAGTCCACATTTTCCTACTCAAAAATTTGTCCACGTGTCACTATATCAGTTTACCTTTTACTTGGATCGCGTGCCTAATCATTATTATGGATGAGTCTAGGGCCACGTGCCTTCCTTAATGTTCACATGTAGCTGCCCCAATTCTCTGGAGCCTTTTCAGTAAAGTCCCTGTTAATATGTCAAACACTTAGTCAGCATAAGTATGAGAAGTGCACAGACTTGATAAAGCATTTGAACAAATCTGCACAGACTTAACTTGTCCACAAGGAAAACATGGTTAGACTCTATAATGATATATGGATACTATGCTCAGACTTGAAAACATGCACAGACCTTTTATGGCTATTGGGCTGAGAGGTGTACTGACTTCGTGTGTGCATGATGCAAAAGATGCATTGACCCTATATGCCATAAACCTAATGTGCATAAACCTTGCATGTGTAAGGAATAAGACATGCAGCTACCTTCATTAAAGTGATATAGAGATGTGCATGGACTTGACCATGCCTAAGGCAAAATGTGCTCAGACTTTATCATGCTCAATGCAAGACCTGCACGGACCTTATTAAGACACAACAAGAATTTGCACCGACATTGTGTGCAGAATGAGCCTATATGCGCCGATCTTATATGCAAGTGAACAATGATATGCACGAACTTCAAACATGCACTGAGTTGTATGCACAGACTTGAATATGCATTGACTTGAGTATGCAGTCAACAAGAATTGCACTGACCTCAATCAGTGATGTGCACAGACCTTTATGCTTAGCCTAAGACTGAACATGCATCGACTAGAACAATGGAGTGCACCGACTTGACCAGATATTATGCAAATGTGCACAGACTTTGAAAGTTGCACGGACCTTGTATTGCACTAAGTGCATTGACCGGAAAGACATGTGTGCACGGACCCAGAACATGCATGGACTTAGCAACGAGACATGCACTGACCTTATATGCATAAAGCTCAATGTGTGCACCGACTGGTACAGTGAAATGCAAGGACCTTATGTGCAAGAAATGCATACTAACTATGACCTTAATATGTGCAACGACACAAATGCATCAACCTTATTGCATTTAGACAAAACTATGCACCATCCTTAATAAAGCTCTTGAAGGATTATGCAATAACTTGTGTTGTGAAGCAAAGACACACAATAGATTTGATTGAAGTGCTTATTCATTTCAGTCCTAACGTGATTCATAGAATGTCATTATCAAAACCAGAGTTCCAATAGCCCTCTAGCCAATTCTCCCTGTCTGCACTGCCACCCTACCACAGCTGCTCCATGGCTACCTCCATGTCGAGTGTGGGATCGTGTAGCACAGGTTCTCCAGCAAGGACTTTGATGGTGTCGCCACGCATGGCACTAGCTAGGGGGCCCATGCCTCCATGCTAGTAGAGCTTGAGTGTGAGTTTGAGTTCATGCACGTTTGTCAGGTGATGTTGGTGTGTCGGGTGGTGGCGGGGGGCAGATCTCCTGTCGATCTCTCTCTCTCTCTCCCCCTCTCCCTCTCCCTCTTAATCTGTCGCCACCAGAGGGGGAGATGTCTCCAGCATCCCCCCTCTCTGTGCTCTCTCTCTCTCACCCCATCCCCTCCATCTCTTTCTGTCACTACTAAAGGGGAGACACCTCTGACGTCCACTCTCTCTGCACTATGTCTCTCTCTCTCACCCATCCCCTCCCTCTCTCCCTCTCTATCTCTCTCTCCCTCTCCCTCTTTCTGTCACTGCCAAAGGGGAACCTCCTTGCACACACACTCTCTCTCTCACCATATCCCGTCTCCCGCCCGCCCGCGCTCGCTCTCTCTCTCTCTCTCTCTCTCTCTCTCTCTCTCTCTCTCTGTAACAACCCGAATTTAGAAAAAAATATAAATATATTGTGGGTCGGGTTGTTATTTCCAGGCTTGGTGACGCGGGGGACAGTGTGGAACCCGACGGCACCGCTCTTGTTTAGCTTCCCCGGACAGCCTGACGGGGATGCAGAGACGTAGCTGGAGGGGGCCAGGCGAGCCCTTTGTTACTTGCTCGCCAGGGGTGAGGAGGGGCTACCTTTCGACAGCGCCACGGGGGACTCCAGTCTCTTCCTGGGGGCTTCAGGTGGAGGGGCGACTAGTGCCCATCCTGGTCAAGAGGTGGTAGATGCTGAGCTGCGGACGGAGTGGATACTAAGCACCCGGTCGGCGGTGCTGACGTTGCACCGGTTAGCGATGAGTTCCTTGGAGCCGTACTACCCACATCGGTTCGTGAGGAACTTTGGGTACAACCAGTGCATCCCGCCGAATCGGGAGTTCTCTTTGACAGGCAGGCAGTATCGGGGCAGAGACACTCACCTACTTGCGGCAGCATGGTGGGACTTCTAGAGCCGTCGGGAGCCGGAGCAGTTCCCGATGCCAGGCCAGGGACGTCGAGGGAGGTTCGACGTTCACTACGCCAGGTGGTGGTTCGAGTACAGTCACCTGTACCGTCAGCAGGCCTCCGCGATCCAGAAGGCAGAGGAGAGCCGCTTGCTGAGGGAGGATTTGCCTCCTATTACGCTGGACGACGGGTACCTGAGGACCCGCGTTGCTAGGATCCGTCGAGAGATCGAGCGGGCTATGGAGTGGTGGCCTTGGGGTGGCCGGGGTTTGACTTCTGGGAGCCGGAGCAATGGTGGGGCACTGAAGCCCCTGGTGCAGACTTTGGCGAGAGCAGCAGCGACAGGTGGAAAGGGGTCTCGGCCGAGGGCACCTAAGGCCTAGTGGGCCCATTTTTTGGCCATTGCAGCTTTCGGAGCCAGGGTTCACTGGGTCGGGAGCTCCCGCAGGGGATCTTTGCCAACTCTGCGATCAACGACTGGCGGCGGCACATTGCTCACGCGATCGGGTCTACCGGGCCCGTGGAGTTCTTGTCCTAGATTGAGTGCGCCCGCACTCTGAGGGACATCCGGGAGGCCGTGGCAAACACGGCCCAGGTGCTGGCATTGAAGTCGGAGCAGCTGGTACTGTTGCCACCGACCCCCTTCAGGGCTCCAGGTACGGCCTTGTTTGGGATACTCCATACTTTTTTCATTTGTTGCTTTCTGGTTATAACACTGGGACATTGTATAATGCTGTGTCTCTTGACAGGTTTGGCGACGGAGGGGGATAACCCCTCCACGGAGGCGTCCTCGGGGAGTGGGGACAGAAGTCTGCAGCCGAGGCAGAAATGCCCCCGAGTAGAGGCTGCAGTGGTCGAGACTGGCAAGTCTTCTGGAGGACTCGAGGCTGGTGGGGCAGTTGAAGTAGAGATAGCTCTGAGTAAGTGTTGTTTGCCTTCTTTGCTCTAGGTCAATTTAGCTATGGCAACGGGCTAATCTTGCTTTGCTGGGTTTGTGTCATGTAGCTCCCGTGGAGGCTAGGACGGAGGCGACCTTCTCGCCCCCTCGGGAGGAGGACCCTCCCTATGTGGAGGGAGCTGAGTATGAGATTGACACGGAGATTTTTCTCTGACTGATGGACGAGATGGCGCCCAATGTCAAGGCCTTCCCTGACTTCGAATCGTGGGAAGGTGCAGGAGGAGCCCATTCAGGTAAGGGCTTCTGGTGGTGACTGTAGGTAGTGACTTTGCCCATTTCTGGCCGCTGATGTGACCGTCTGGCTTGTGCAGTGGAGGCAGAGACGTCGGGGGCTAAGGCCCCGACTGAGGCACTGGATAGGGAGCCTGGACAAGCGGGAGAGCCAGCACCCACGAGCTGTCTGGGTAAGTGTCTGATTACCTTGGGGGAGTCTTCCTGTGGCAATCACACTCTTGACAAGCCAAAGTTATTAACCTGGTCTGAGTTGCTTGTTTGGCAGGTGAGGATGCGGCGGCCACCATGGAGATGATCCAGGAACTTGTGGATGCCGATCTATTAGTTGTCCTACCGTCGTTTAGGCATGAGGCTGGGCAGGAGACCTCCGTGCCCCTACCCACCGATTTCTTATAAATAGCCATTTCCTTTTTCTCTTTTTTTATTCTTCTTCTTTCTTCTTCTTCCTCCTCTCTCCCGGTGAGAACTGGCCACGCCCCTCTTCCCTTCTCTTCCTCCCCCGTCGTGACGACCACGGCGGCACTCCCCTCCGGCTTGCAGATAGTGGTGAGGCGACGACGCGACGACGACAAGGTGATTGTGGCGGCGTGCGGCTCGTGAAAGCTCGTGGGAGCTCGAGGGTTTTAAGCGGTGTTTTGAAGATCGATGCTAATCCGTCGCGTTTCGAGTGACCTTGAGGTAGGGTGATGGATCCTTAGCTCATTGTTTATCTTCCTCACGATTTCTAGGCCGATGGGAGGTCGAGAGAGGGTTATTTCGCGTTGGGAAGGGAAAATCATGCTTTGGGGATCGAGCGTCACATCTAGAGTTTTATCACGTTATTTGATGGTTTGAGGGCACCATTGGGTGCCTAGGGACATGGGGAAGGGTTCCCCCTTTGTTTCCCCATCACCTGGGGGTGATCGGGGCGTGGAATGGCGAATTCTGTCGTGTTTTGCCATTCTCAATTTTTCAGAGCAGAAACGGTCCTAACAGGAACTGCTTCTAAGGTAGGTGGCCCTCATGGAGACCGCTAGCCAACCAAAAAGTGTCGACAGGGCATGCAGTCGCCCGACAGACCGTTACCCCCTGCGGCGGCCAATCGGCCGACCGTTTCCCTCATGGAGCCAGCGTGACTCCCGAGGCATTTCTGACCATTACATTTTGACCGTTGAACAATCTTTGGGCTTAGCGGTCTTGAGATGACCGTTTAACCCCGTCTGGTGGTCCTAAGGGAGACCGTTTCAATCCCCAATGATCACAAGGTGACCGTTTGACCTTTCGTGTAGTTTGGTGGCTTGGCGGCCCCAAGGGGGACCTCTTAGAGTCTGAAGCGGCCCAGAGGTGGACCGCTTGGTTCTTAAACGGTATGAAGGAGACCGTTTATCTCTTGTGAGCGGGGGACAGTAGGTGATCGCCCATCCTCCTCATGTGGTCTAGTGAGGACCTTCTCTTTCCCTAAGGTGGCCCACCATTTGACTGTTTGTGACAGGGACGGTCCAGAGTGGACCGCCACCTGGATTCTGCCCGACCAAAGTTTGTTTATTGCCGATGCAAATCCCGTGTGAGTGGATCTCGATCCACGTACTGACCTGTGGTTCGACTGATACTAGATATCGTGTGGGGGCCATGTGTTAGGGTGCCGTGGGGTCCCGGGAGGTGGTGTTCTCGGCTTGTGTCACCGTGAGTCAGTGTCGGTACGAGGAGTGGTCCTTGTACCTTGTCCGGTTCAGATGTTGTTTCCGTTGGCTAGAGAGTCTACTCCTTCAGTGACCCTCCACTAGTCGTAGCCTTTCGACACATGTGTGGTCCCACTAGGGAGTGGTGGCGAGGCTACCCCAGAGAGACGGTTGTAGGCAGGTTGCCATGGACCTCCTACTATGGTGACTCGAGTCTGGGTCGGGAGGAAGAACCAGCTAGAGGGCCTGATGTAGCGTAGTCAGTCAGTGTGTGCACACGTGGTCGGAGACTTCAGACGCGTGCTGACGAGCACGACCCCGACTAGACCCTTATTAGTGTTTCTTGTGTGTATGCCTCAGTTTCTGCCTGGGATGAGTAGGGAGACACTGCGGCGTGGTGTAAGTCGTCAGGGGACACATCCAGCTGTGCTTCTAGTGAGTGGTACTCCTGTCTTTGTCAGGCGGTGACTCTTAGTTTTCACCGTGGTGTGTGTCTCAATTTTCACACTGTGAGACCGACGTCAGGCATAGCAGGACTTTTCGTTTATTTATTCTAGTTGTACTCGCATTTAGCTGCTTTGCGATGCAGTTTCTCATTTTACGAGGTGGGGGTCTGAGTGATCCCTGTTGAGCCTTTTGTTATGAGGCTCATTCCCTGTGTTTTTTCATGTTTCAGGTGAGGCGAGGCTTCAGGGGATCATGTCTGAGGCTCCACGAGGTTCTAGTGCCCAAGGTTAGTTATCAGTTGCCAAAGCCGGGATATGTCTCATGTAGTTGTGTTGCATCTGGAAAAGCACGATGGCTGTTTCCTTCGGACCACTCGTGGTTGTTGATCATGCCAGGTATGACTAGCTGGCCGTGCCAACGAAGTTTGGTGACTTCCCGCCAATTGTGGGTTTTCCCAACCTTTTGGGGGTGGCCTTCGTCGAGCTCCTGGACATCCAAGAGATGAAGCTGATCACTGCTGCAAAGGCGACCTCAACTAATGCTGCTACGGTGGGCTGCTATGTCCACCACATCAAACTCCCATGCTTCCAGCAACAAGAAGTGCTCGTCGACTGCCAGGAGGGCAGCCAGAAGAAATATCAGTGTATTGCGAGGCCAGGTGTCAACATCGGGCAAATCTGTCCTAATCGGAGGACTCCACGTCTTTCTAAATGGCTGGCAAGCCAAGATCTCTCCCGATCGGGTGATTTCAAACATACTAGTGTGACACTCCTTCCAAGGACTGGCACATGAAAGGTCGGGCCATGTCAAGTCTGGATCAAGGGGAGGTCTAGCCCCGAGGCTGACCAAGCTTAAACAAATATGGGTGCCCAAACAATGGTGGGCCCCAACTGCTGTTCAACCGAAGCCTATTCAAATTATCAGGTTCGATAGAAAAGAAGAAGAAGAGGAAGAAAGAATTGAGGTGCCAGCTTCGACACCTCGTAGACCAACCTTCCAGGCCTATGGCCGGCAGGCGAATGTTTATGCTCATCAAAGAAGATGCGGCAAGATAGCCGAACAACGATGACTTGCTTACAGACTGTCAGCTCAACATGAGATGTCACCACATGCACTCTGCCCCACAGATGGGCAAGATAATATACCTAGGCCGTCCGAGGATATTTTTGGGGCCTTGGGAACACCCCTCAAGAGACGCAGTAGCTCTTGGAAGTTGTGAGCACTATGGAAGATGAGGATCAGGGAGAGCAAGTCAACCCGAAAGAAGTTACTGATGAAGGGTCCGGTTGTTATGGACCATCCTTCTATGAAGAAACTACACTGAGGATTTTGGTGTTCGATAGATTAACCTGACCTGGACAGTCAACCAGGAGGGTGATACAGAGGGACAACCGCCTCTGAATATTCAGCTCTAACATGGCTGGAGTGACCAGCCACTATGGGTCCTTACCCGAAGAACCAGAAGAGGTGATTAGGCTCATCGAGAGGCCCGACCCTGTCACTAGAAGGAAGAAGGCTACAGCTGATGTAGTGTAAGCCCTTGTCGGGGAAATAAGCGCGTATGTAGTCACCATGGCTACAAACGTGATCACCACTGAGGACGAGGGTGAGAGGCTAGCCCTTGCTTCAGATGCTCTATTGGAGGGAGGAGGCAATGCACCTAGCCCTTCCACCCTCGATCCAAAGATGATGATGCTACTCCTGAAGTACCAACAGGAGATTGAAATGCTGAAGAAGCAATTGAGCGAACTGAGCACGCAAGCATCAACCTCGAAGCAGGTGGAAGCCCCTCCTGAAACATCACGGCATGGTGTTGATGAGCTTGAGGGTTCACCTCAGACGATGGCTTCTCAGCCAGTACACAATTATGCTGGGGGCACGACTCTGATATCACCACTGGCTCCTCAACATCAGGGGACTACCACTACTATACCTCAAGCCACGGTATTGGCGACACCTCAAATGCAGCAAGCACACTTCTATCCTGATCTAGTGGACCCGGCCATGGTGAGCAAGCTGATGGTTAAACAAATAATAGACATGAAGTTGGCAGATCAAGGCATTGATGATTATGCCTCGTTCAATGTATACAAGGTGCCGTACCCAGTCCACCATGCTGCTAAAAGACTCCCTCTTGGCGTCAATAAGCCGTCAAAGTTTGACAAGTTCAATGGGTAAGGATCCCTGAAGGAGCATATAGCCTATTACATGAACGTGATGGGCGATCTGGTAGCAGAGAGTCCTACCTGCTGAAGTTCTTTGGTTCCTCGCTGATGGGACTTGCATTCGAGTGGTACTCAAACTTGCCGACCGAGTCCATTAGCGACTGGCCTGATATGGAGTGAAAATTTCGGGAGCGATTCCAAGTTGCTGAAAGGTAGCTTTTGGAATATCTGATCCTTATTTGTCTAAGCTCAAATGTTTTTACGTGTCTAAGATTGTTTAATTAACTTGTGGTTTATCATATACTATCCCATGCACATATCCCTTCAGTCAAGAATTTAATTATGACTGTTATGACTTTTAGAAGAGAATGTACGCGTTAATCGGACCGTGCCACTACATGGAGGGTTTAGGAGGGCTGATGAAAATTAACCTTGTGGTCTGCCATCGCTGTCTACCAAAATGAGATGTGGGGGTAACGTACCTTCTTGTTTCATGCAATGGACAGTAACGTTATTCCTTCCTTCCACGCGTCAATGGCCTTGGAAAAGCTGTGGGACATTAGATTGTATTGGGTTGATGATGGGCTACGTACGTACAGTCTTTAAGCCACAACTAAAGAGTTGGCTGATGTTTAGGACTCGGGCCAAGCCTCAGGAAGCGGCATGCATGTTTCAGATGGAGCCGGCAACTCCACTTCGCAGGCCTGCGGCGTTTTGTTACTCTGCTTCAGTTCCCCGTACCAATATGAAACGAAACCCCAGAGGGAGAGAGCCAGAGCGATTCCCTTTCCGCCGTCGAACTTCTCATGGAAGAATAGGACCCCTATAATCTCAGAGGCCGGGAGAAGCAGCGCAACCACGATGCCTGCCAGCAGCGACGACGAACATGCGATGGTGCCGATCAATCCCAAGTTAAAGACTTGCCACGAGATAGCCCCGGTGACGAGCACCACGTAGTACGTCACTTCACCCTGCTCGTACGCTCTGGCTTCCCTCGGGATGGCCTGCATTGGAAGCACACGACTTGAGCACAGGGGGCCAAAGTGACCATAGCTAATCATCAAATTATCGCATCACACGCAGAGAGATGATGTTGCTTAAAGCTTTCGCGTTACCTGGAAGTCCTTGTTGGCTAACATCCCTATGACGCAGAACGCACTGGCGGAGAATGATATCACCACCTGGGCCTCCATCACCAGGTAGTACGTTATCTTCTGTTTGGCCTTGATGTACATCAACTCCGTCAGCGGCAGCGTGAACCCGTAAAGAGCCGCGGCCGCAAGCGTCATGAGGAAGCCCAGGAGGTAGTGTGACTTGGAGTCGCTCGCCGGGCGATCACCCCCGGCCGACTGCACACCGAGAACGACGGCCCCCAGCGTCAGCAGGACGACCGCGTTGGTCGAGTACGGCGTGAAACGCTGCTTCACGACGAGGAGCGCGAACACCGCCACGAAGGCCATCTGCGTCGAGGTCAAGATGGCCGCCGTCGACACCGGGAGGTACGAGGCGCTGAAGGTGAACAAGTAGCAGTTCAAGCCGGTGAGCACGCCGATGCCGGCGCACGCGGCCACGAGAGGGAAGGTCATGAAGGAGAGCCGGCCGTCCCGTTGCCCTCGCGCTCCTCCTCCTCCACGCCTGCGGCGGTGTATGTAGCAGATGGAGAGAGGGATGAGGGCCAAGGGCCACCCCGCGGCCTGGACGAAACTCGACAGCCACATCCGTTTGCCGCCGTGCAGGAAGTAGACGCGAAGGAGAAGAGGGCCGGCACCTCCGAGCACCAGGAGCGTGCAGCTGAAGCAGAGGAGGACCCATCTTTGCGACGTCCTGGTCTGGCCCTCCCGAGGGGAGGCCAGCGGAAGAGTATTTTGGTCCGTGTCTTTGGAATGATCAGCTGAGGACGACATGGCCGGCCAGTAAGAGGAATTGATCCGCCTGGTGGTTCCCTTCCGAAGGGAAAGGTACCATTTAATACTCGACGGGGCACTGCTGCGCGTAGAATAAACTATATCAAGGAAAATGACGAGAGAAATATCACGCCGGGGATAATAAAATTAGTATATATATACCATTGGGTATTACAACTCCCATGCGTCGTCACTCTATAGGAACTCGTCTTCAGTGTTTGTGGTTTTAACCTAACCATGCATCCACCGTTTAGTGCTTATTTCACTGGGAAATGAGGCTTTTGATATATGGAAGGCAATGGTTGCGATACTGACAGGGTTGTTCTTGTTGTTGTAACTTGTAAGCAATATGAGCATGAATTGCATGTTGCTCCAGCCCCTATTGAAAGAGATCTAACTTCACCAACACCCCAGCAGGAGACGGAAGGTAACTTGCAGTTTAACTGTAAAGCTCTATGGCCCACCATGTCTTTAGTCGAGCCTTGACTGTTTATTTCTTCTGTTTCCGGTTGGTATTCAGCCCATGACGCTCCATGCAGTTGAAGCCATGGGAGCAGCTGCCACCGATGAGCAGGTGGTTTTAAGGGAAGAGCCCCAAGATGTTCATCATGCTGACGTTTTTGGAGCAAAAATCGTGCAAGGGACTTTTGCGGAAACAGCTGCTCCTTTCGGCAAGGCGCCTGCCCAGACACTTGAAATCTGGGAGCAGGTGAAAAAGTCTTCCTCTTCCGAGTTGGTTGATTACGGCGGTGGCTCTAGTGACGACGAGCTTCCATCAGTTGACACAGAAGCTGAGGATGCTGGGGCTTCTTCAGCTTATGAGAGTGACTTCCTGACATTTAGCCCTCCGAGGCTGCCAGTCATTGAACAAGGGCCATCAAACCCTATTGCAGGAGGGTTGGAATCGTCAGAGGCCACTCTTGGAGGCCTAAGTATAGTGCCGATCGAGGTATGGAGTGCTCCACCACCTGTCTACAGCTTCTCTTGTCATTTTCAACTTGGGTGGTTGACCTTTATATACATGATGCAGGCTGAGGTGGCACTGCCGACTATAACGGTGCGGATACCCCCTCCCAATTTAAGCGTCGGCCAACTGACCTTTTCGCCAGTGTTGTGGCCCATCGCCTTACGGCTTCCACAGACTTATGTTGCGGCAGCAGCTTCTGGAGGGCCAGGGGCGATTGTAGAAGTTGGTGGCCCAACGGAAGTTGTAGAACCTCAACCTCCGGCTATCGGCAAAGAGTTGTTGTTGGAGCAGGGGAGCCTCCCAGAGATGGAGGCGGGAGAGATTATCAGAGAAGAGGCCGATGCTTCTAAAGCCTTGGTTGTCATTAAAGAATCTTCTCCCTCGGAAGCCGGTGGGACTGTACACGAGGAGCGAGTATCCTCGGCTATTGAGATGGCCGGCACGGCTTCGCCTCAAGGGGCAGGTAGAGAAGTCGTTGTAGTTGAGACTTCTCCAGTTGTATCAGTCGCAACTGTCGAGTCTATTATTGGTGCCCTGTAAATCATGCCATCGACGTCATCCGGGGCGAGCGACGATATCTGGGCTGAGGTGGACAGCCGAGTGGATGTTCAGCTTCCCGAGACCTCGCCATTAGGCTTGCAATTCTCTAGCGACATGGTGCGGCAGTCTCTAGATAACCTTTAGTGAGTGGTGTCAGCTTCTCCGGGCTTGACTTATGCGTAGCTGAGGAGTCTGATAGAACACCTCTCCCACTTGTTGTTGGCATTCGGGTGCCCAATGGATGATTGGACCCAGCTGGTTACCATGTTACTAAAGCACTCCAATAGACGAGAGTATCTCAGCCGGGAGGTATCCGATCAGCTGGCGACTGTAAAACTAGAGAAGGCTGATTGTCGAGCCACTATCACTTCACTGGGAGGGACCGTGGGACAACTGAGAGATGCTGCCAGCACCACTTTAGAATGCCAATCTTCCCTCACAGCGCGGATAGTGGAGTTGTGCGCAGCACTCGCCAAGGCTGAAGCCGAATTGTAGGAGACTGAGTGCCTGAAGGTTCAGCCTATAGAGGAAGCTGACCTAGCTGAAGGACAGCTCACCTCTCTAGATGAAAAGTTATCACAACTGGTAGCCACCGAGTCTCGACTGCAAGAGCTGACTCGGTATCCCTCCTTGGGCCTCTTGGAGTATGAAGACATTTTCTGGCGCCCCCTGCCATAATCTTCCTTTTTATTCTTGCCCTTTATTGACTTTTGCTCCTTTTTGTCTTCGGAGCTTATGTACCTCGGGGAATGCCCTAAACAAGGGATGTATTCTGACCCTTCACATCAATGAAATATCCTTATTTGTCGCTTCGATCGTGACTTCTTTCTTTCTTTCTTCTTTTTCTCTTTTTTTCCCCCTCCAGCCGAGCAGCTCAGTACAGGGATATAAGTTACTAGCGCAGAAGAGCGCCCCGGGTGGCTCACCACCACCCTCCGCGCTACTCGGACCGTGTCCGACCCCGTCGCGAGCCACAGCTCACCGAACCATCACTACGTGCCCCTAGTGGAGTTCTCGACGTGCGCGATTGTTAGCTTCATCGTTGGATGACTTAGTGCTTGTTGATTGCTGGCTTAGGGTCCCGCGTCTCGACCGGGCTCATCCCGTGTCAAGTAGCCAAAGGCTTGAAGCCAAGGCCAAATGGGACACCCAAGGGATCTAGCTCCGAGGACAAGTCCTACTAGGAGCCTCCCGAGGCCCGAAGATTGGGTTTAAAAACCCGAAAGGAACGACCAACACTCACCCTCTCAAACTCGCCCTCACTCACTCGGCCCCGCGGTGGAGAAGAAGCTGAGGAGAGAGAAAAAGTTTGAGAAAATGAACAGTGAAAGTTAAAACCAATGGTGGAAGCCTTTTTATAATGGGGCCTTAAACCCTTTACAACGGCGCGGCCCAGGAGTGCGCCGTTTCAACCATTTGGCGCGCCAACTAGGGCGGCGCCATTTTAACCATTCAAACGAGGGAAGCACCGGTTAAGCCTGCACCATTCAAACATCCAAAGCAACCCCGCGCCATTTAAACGGCGCCATTTTAAAGCTTTCAATCGTGCCATTCAAGCATCCGATGCCAGAATCAAGTGCCGTTTCGAGCTTCCGCTATCAGAGGAGATCAATCCGAATGAAGCTCCTCCGTCAGTCCCGCTACACTCGTGCCTCGCTTGCAGCACCCATATCTGGGGGGTATTTGTTGGCGCTCAAAATATGATGACTGGCGATCAAGTCGCAAAGACCAATGATACAGCCCACTGAAGCACAGAAGCCGGTGAAGAGTAACCTGTTGAAGACTTCTCAAGCTGCCAGAGCCCTGAGTCACCTGGAATGAGTGTCGGGGACTTCACATCAGGAAGGTCGGGATGATTCCACAACCAACCGATAGTGCGACCAAGCCTGCCCAATGATCTGACATCGACTCTGTCGTGCCGCTACCCTACACCTGTCGCCCGACCAAGGACGACGGTCTACCTGGTGGCTCGCTGCCTAAATGAGAACTCTCCTGAGGAAGAAGAACGCCATCGGCCCTTTATAACGGGAAGCCGGAGGCTCTGTTAGCAGAAGGTTCCAATCACCCAGCATGGGTTCAGCTTCTCGCGGTAGTGGGTCCGTCAGGGGTGGAATGATCGCCAATCAAGGCAAAATTATTCTGGATGTCTTAACATCCCACAAGGAAGCTCCGAGCATGAGTCAGACCAAGCCAGAAGCACAAGTCATAGTGCCGAATGCCGCGTCAGTGGAAAGCCCGCGTGCTCAAACTAAACGCGTATGGAGTCCGGACAAAAGCCGTTCGGCACATCGAGAGCTTCGTCAACACCTTGCCAGGGTTTTCCAGGAGTCGCGGCAAAAAGAATCATCAACGGTGACCTTCGGAATCATCCCCGGACTCATCGATCAGCTCTCGGCAAATGAATGGAGCTAAAACGGCGCCACAGTTCACCGACACGCCCCTTAAAGGGGTGGTAATTCTCGACGCGCAAATACTAAAATGGAAAGGCCCTTCCCAATGCGGTCTTCCCCGGCGCGCCCCTTCATGGCGCCGGGGAACGGTAGCCTATAAAGGCCTTTGATAAAAGAAGAAAATGAGGGGAGATGATAAAAAAAAAAGAGAGAAGAGAGGCCAATTAGAGGGGAGGGGGTTTTCTCAGGGTTTCTTGTCGAGCAAGCTCTCCCGAGCATCCCGGCCACCATCGTTCCTCTGCTGTGCACGAGCTCTCTGGCGCCGGAGAAGAAGGGTGCTTCTATTGTTTCTGTAGGTGGGTCACCGCCGTGTTTTCCCCGCCGATTCTCCCCCTTTTTGCTGTTCATCAATGTAAACGAGAGAGGGTCCGGGAGGCGATGATAAGAGCCATGTTCCCCCCCTTCTTCTCATCTTACCTCCATTTCTGTAACCTCCCTGTGTTCAATAATGTAATCGCCTTCTGAGCAACTATGCCGGCGCCATGGCTTAAGCATATGTCTTCTCTTCCCATTGTATTCCCCTCTTGGAAGAATTAATGAATGAATGAACATTTGAGAATTTTGCCAAAACTCTAAGGGTTGTGCCCCTCTCCTCTCCTTCCTCCTGGGGTGGGACGCCCCCTTCTCCTCCCTTCTCCTTCTGCAGGGTGCAATGCCCGTATCCCTCTTCTTCCCCTACTTCTGGTGTGGTGTGGCCAAGGATCTCTCTTCATCGACACTGCGGCTACATCGCCTGCTCTGACCACCATCTTGCGAAGTTTCTCCACGCCACCACACTACAATCTAGAGCCTAGTTTTTGGTGGAGACGTACCTCTGCCTGTCCCCTTCGCAGTGAGCCTAGGCTTGCTCTCATCCGCCTCCAGGTAAAGCCAGGGCATCCATTCTCGTGCCACTACACAGATCTACTTCGCCAGAGAGCCCCGGTACGTGATAGCAGATTGGTCATGCCCCATCCCCTAACTTGTTAGCCTCCCCTTGGTCACTGTGTCTTCCCCACGTCCTCCCCTCACCCCAGACCAAATTTCATCACCCAATTCCACCATTTGACCCCCATTCCACCCCCTCCTATCTCCCTATGTGCAGTCTGCCTCTTTCAAGATCCGCGGGACAGAGGTCCACAAACCGATGGGTCTCACCCCTCAAATCACCTTGGATTGCCACCAAACTTGGTGAGCACATCCTTATAACTCCCCCTACCTTCCACATTCACCCCTTGCACCAATAGACACATTTGCCCCTTCTCCCACCGCCTCCATAAGATAGACTACAATCTGCCTGCACAGGTCTACAAATTGGCCACCCCACTTCACCTTTACCCCACGCCCAAAACTTCTTCAACGCACAGCCCCAAGAGTTCTCACCCTTCTACCCACATCCCCTCACCACCTCCCCACAAAATCCCAGCCAGAAACTCCGCCCGAGAACCCCCCTACCATGGCCAACTCTTGTTGTCTGTCCAGTAGTCCACAGACAGGCCAGACTAGACGGAGGCCTGCTATTCAGGCTGCCCCGACATCACCGCTTGGTTTGAGCACTCCATCTTTGCTGGGTAGTCAAAGGATGTCCCCACTGACATCCACGCCAAATTTCACGATCAGAGGACCACCAGAAGCCACCGTTCCTGGCCCCTCATCCCGCTGGTTGCCTGACTCTGTGAAGGACGGCCTACTTCTACCCGCCGACTTGTTATGACGCCAGAGCACCAACCTGACCCCGCTGGCTACCGTCCTCCTGTGGGGAGATCGTCAACCACTGTTGGACCACGTCAAAGGCCCTCACACCATCCTGGCAACCATGACACTCCGTCCCTACTGCAGATCCTGCTGGTGGTGCAGATGACTCCGTCAGGCCGGATTGACTAGCTGCATACCAGGTCATTGTCACGGCATCAAATTGCTGCCCGTCAACCCAAACACACCCTCCTGGATCCATTTGTAGCCTTTTACCTCCCTGCGAGGATGGGCATTTGAGTTTGGTTCTGTAGTTGTCTAATTTTGTTGTACCGGGTAGTCATGTGTCTTGGCTAGGAGTCTTCCCCACGCCCCGAGCATGAAGGTACGCATCCACTTCTCCTCTTGTCACACTTTCTAGTTTCATATATGTTCTAGATGCCGATGCTCATGTGTGTCTAGTAGGGTCCTAGCCTATTTCAGTTCTATTCACTGCTGCGAGCGAGAGAGTGTGTGACCGTCCCGTGTCTCGATCCAAGTACGAGAGTGAGTAGACCACCCTAGTCTCTGTCGATTTCTCAACTATGTGGATCCGTACGTTTCCCTTCTCTTGGGGATGATTGTGCACTTGTTGTTCTTGTTGTGGATGTAGACCTTTCTTGGAGGCTCTTGGTGTCGAGTGGAATTAGCTCGGTTGGTCACATCGTTGTTGGTCGCATTGTCCACTTAGTCTGGTCACCACCTACAGGCCTAGGTTCACACTTTATCCCACATCAAATTGGTATCAGAGCCTGGTTGAGTCAAGGGTTATCTTTGGTCTTTGTGATTGCATTGGTAGTTGGCATCTCATTTAGCCCCTTTGCATGCCCACCCGTCGGGGTACCCATTACCACTCACCACCACCACCCATGGCAGACCATCAAGCCCGTGCACCCAGAGAGCCTTCAGTGGCTGAAATGGTCTTGACCCTCATGGAACAAATGAAAAGTCTAGGCATGCGTTTGGAGGATAGGATGAAGGCTCTAGAAGATAGGGCCGAAGCGTCAGACCCCGTCCATTCAAGGTCTGATTGGGAGGATGGCCATGCTAGAGCGGGTCCCCTTAGGGGTGCAACCTACACCGACATTCAGCCAGCCTGAGGCTGTTCAGCGACCCACAGTTCCTAGAGCCCAAGGGGTTGATGTCAGGAGGCCTAGAGTCCCAGATTTTGATCATGAGTCTGACAATGAGCATGGGGGTTATGGTCGTGACCGTCGTGCCCAATGATGGCATCGTGATCTCGATGAGGATGATCACGTTCTACGGAGCATGCACGTGGATCCTCCCACTTTTGACGGGTCTTTGAACCCAAAGGATTACTTAGATTGGGAGGCTGGTATGGACCGATATTTCGAGTGGTTTGAGATGACGGACCACCAGAGAGTTTGTTTCGCGAAGATGAAGCTGCTAGGGAAGGCTCAGACTTATTGGATGAATGTGGAGAGCCTGTTGATGTAGCGACATCAGCCTCAAATCGAGACCTGGGATGGGATGAAGGTCAAGCTGAGAGAGAAGTACCTTCCTACCACGTATCATCCACGTCTTATTGATAGTTGGCAGAGCCTTACCCAGGGAAATCGACCTGTGTCAGAGTACATCACCGAGTTTGATGAATATTATTTGCGGTGTGGAGTCACGGAGGAGAGCACTATGACAGTCTCACATTTTCAAAGAGGGTTGCAGATTCCTTACCACTATGAGCTATTTCACCACAATGTGACCACTTTGGAAAACACATATCAAGTCACTCTCGAGCTTAAGCAATTCGAATCGGAGTTTGAGCTTGCCCAACGACATGGTCCCTTTCCTCAGCGCGGGTCCAAACCTCATGGTTCTTCTGGCCCCTACCAGAGGACCTCCGTGGCTCGTCCTTAGGAGCCCACCTGTCAGGACCCATCTGCCCCAAGGCCTCGCCTTCCTCAGCCGAGGGATCTCCCACCTCGACCCCAGCCACCTCCATTAGGCACTCGTCTACTGACTCCCATATAGTCTGCTCGTCCCCTTTTACCTACAACCCCTGCCCATCGGGAAAACAAAGGTAAGGGACCACTTACTGGGGAGTCTAGTGGAGCTCGGCAATAGTGCTTTCGCTGCAATGGGTTTGGCCACTTTGTTAGTCGGTGCCCCACCCACTCATCTCTAGTCATTGGGGATACGACGGCTAGCGAGGCTCCGCCCTCTGAGATTATGCCTGTCAGCTACGAGGCAGAGCAGGAGCTCGCTGACGAGTTCTTTGGTGAGGTTGAGGATGATCAGGGTGATGCTTAGTACCAGGATAGTGCTCAACTAGGGGTCTTTAGGTGCACCTTGACCCAGCCGCAGGTCAGTGATGACTGGCGCCAGACTACTATCTTTCATACATACTATCGGCTGAATGGGAAGGCGTACAAGGTGATTATCGATAGTGGAAGCTGTATCAATGCCATCTCTACAGGCACTATTTCGTGCCTTGGTCTTACCCCTGTAGACCATCCCCTCCCCTATCGAGTATCATGGGTGGACTCCACCTCCATCCCGGTCAAGCTGCGGTGCCTAGTCCTACTGCAGTTCCACACCTACCGTGACAACATTTGGTGTAATGTCCTACCCATGGAGGTGGGCAGCATTATTCTTGGTAGGCCCTGGCTATTTGATCGGGATGCCACGCTCCATGGTCAGTCGAACACATGTATCTTCGACCATGGTGGCCAGCGGATCACTCTTCACCCCTCCCCACCGAAAAGTCCACTAATTAGGGGTCCTGTCGGCCCGTCCACCTCGGGCCCCTCTACCCCTGGGACTGGTACCCCACCCCTAGTCTAGGCCATGGCTATTTCTCCTGCCATAGGCCAGCCACCGACTAGTAGATTGATGATGATTAGTCCTCGTGAGATGGAGTGGGAGGTTAGTAGGGGCCGCCCTGTGTTTGATGTCGCGGTCCGAGAGGTGGAGCGAGACTCTAAGGGGGTATTTCCACCTGATGTTACCCCGATCCTATAGGAGTTCGCTAATGTGTTCCCGGAGGAGCTCCCCGAGGGATTCCCGCCTATGCGGGATGTTTAGCATGCCATTGACTTGGTTCCAGGGTCCTCATTGCCCAACTTTCCCCACTACCGTATGAGTCCCACTGATCACGCTGAGGTACAACGTCAGGTTGATGAGCCGCTGTAAAGAGGATCACTTCGGGAGAGCATGAGTCCTTGTGTTGTACCTACATTGCTCACCCCAAAGAAGGATGACATGTGGAGGATGTATGTTGATAGTCGTGCCATCAATAAGATCACCATAAAGTACCAATTTCCCATTCCCCTACTTGATGACATGCTTAATATGACGTCGGGAGTAACTATTTTCTCCAAGATAGACCTTAAGAGTGGCTATCACTAGGTGAGGATTAGGCCTGGAGATGAGTGGAAGACTGCCTTCAAAACCAAGGATGGGCTATACGAGTGGTTGGTTATGCCTTTTGGTTTGACCAACGCCCCTAGTACCTTTATGGTTCCTCATGTGGGGGAGGTGCCCTTCTATCATCCGCCCTTGGGGCAGGCCTATTTTCCTCAATTTGGTCGAGTCAGGCTATTATGTCATCAAGTCACCCTAAGACATTGGTCATGGCCTTCATGAGGAATTTGACATGGTCAGGGAGTTCCTGTTCGCTAGTAGCGGGGCTCCCTTGGGGATTGGGATCCATTGGGGGAATTGAAGAAGAAGGATCAGAGTGATAGTGGGTTCCTCTACAGGTGGACATGAAGTGTCGAGTGGGCTATGCACGGGTGTGCACCTATATGCGACTTAGTGTGAAAGTGGCCAAGGACTAGGCTTGTAAGAACAAACCTATAACCGCTCTGATACCACTTGATATGAGACAACCTAGGGGTGCAATGGGATGACCGAATGATCCTCATACCTAGACCCGCAAGCACATACGCAAGATAACAGATTCGATTTCGGCGGGTTCGCTCACGTGATGCACACTCTTTCCCAAAGGCATCTCGAGATTGTGGTGGTTGTCCGGGGTTGGACCTTGACATTCCTAAGGACGTGGCTTTGCTTGGGATGTACCCCTAAGGGGCTGGGATTCCCAACTTGTGGGCGAACGACACGTCGTGGGTGTGGGGTGGCTCTCACCTTTCACTCCGTGGTGGGCACACAATAAGTGGAATATGGAGCAGGCGCTCACCTCACCGTCCGACGAGCATCCACAAGCGATACTAAAATAAGCAAAGTTGACCAGCAAGGGGAAAACCAGAAGCTCACCTAATCAGTGTGAAAACACCGATTCCGGTCGAAGACGGGCGAGTGCGAAAGTGTAGGTAAGCACCCGTACGCTGCGTCGGTGTCGCTTGACCTGAAATTATAGAGTTACAGCACTACACCTCTCACAGGAGGGGTGAACGTGGGGTGGGGGTTTGCCAAATACAGACAAATACTACCTCCACGCAGGGAGGGGCTTTCAGCCTGTCAGGCGAGGGGCTGGAATTAAGCGAAGGCCAGTTCTGTCCGGTCGGATCCTATTGGATAGAGAGTCAGAGTCGGGGATGCCACGGACTCTTCAGAGTGCCGCAGAATGCGGGGTTGGTGCCTAATTATTTGGGGATGAGGTAGGAGCCCACTGTAAGAGTTGCAGGCCATCCGGGGTCCGGTAGGGGCCGCTACAGGTTGGAGATCATGAGCTGGCCCTGCTCTATCCTATCTGGTCCAGGCTGACAGCAGGTCGATGTTGAGGGTGCTACGAACTCCTCTGAACTCCGCCGGAGGTGAGACTGGTGCAGAAACGTCCTTGGGTGGCCAAGGAACACGCCTGAGAAATTTGGCACCGTCCCGTGATCGGGTTGGACCGCTGGAGCTCTAGGATCAGGCTGGTCCTCTGTGACCCATGTCTGTCCCAACAAGGTAACCACCTGATGTAGAAGGCGCCACAGGTTGATTCAAGCTCTGATGGAGATGGGACAGGCACTGAAGCTACTGTCGGCGAGGCGACAATGCTCAGGAACTAACAGGACCTCTTTCTGAGGTTGGGGGAGGGCGTAGTGGTCCCGAAAATAGAGAGGGGTCCAACCTGGTTCTGGTAGGGACAATCTGCGCTCGCCGGGGAAGAAGGTCAGAACATGGTGCTCCAAAATCTGAATTATCTTCTTCTTCTTGGAGCTGAAAGAGGACTGGACAAGGATCACCTCGGCCAAAGGTCTTGCCAGGAAACTTAGAGGAATGGTCGTGGGAGCTTCTGCAACTTGCCTCTGTCCCCAGCTGGAGTTGATCTTGCGCAGCTTGACAGAAACGGGCCTCCTGCCCAGATCCGACCTTGGTTGGGGATGTACGACCACTCATTGGAAAGCCACTTCAGAGGAGAATCTTCATATGCTAGGTGGGGGTATAGAGGGTACTCAGGGAAGGTGGAGCATTGCTGCAATCATGGTGTCTATTCTGCTGCTTTGTCTGCCTGGGTGGCAGCAAGAGAAGGTGGTGGGAAATGGGGAGGATGAGAGGGGGAAATGCAGTGCAAAGGGTTGGGGATGGTCCCTGGCTGAGAGGGGGTTAGGGAGGGGGCCATAGGAAGGGTCCTCCTCCCGAGGGGGCGAGAAGGTCGCTTCCGTCCTAGCCTCCACGGGAGCTGCAAGACACAAATCCAACAAAGCAAGATTAGCCCACTACCATGGCTAAATTGACCAGAAGCAAAGAAGGCAAACGGCACTTACTCAGAGCTGTCCCGTCAGCCCCGAGTCCTCCAGAAGACTCGCCAGTCTCAGCTACTACAGCCTCTACTCGGGGGCGTTTCCGCCTTGACTGTAGACTTTCGTCTCCGCTCCCTGAGGACGCCTCTGTGGAGGGGTTATCCCCCTCTGTCGTCGAACCTGTCAAGAGACATAGCATTATACAATGTCCCAGTGTTATAACCAGAAAGCAACAAAGCCATACCTGGAGCCCCGAAGGGGGTTGGTGGCAAGAGTACCAGTTGCTCTAGCTTCAGTGCCAGTGCCCGGGCCACCATCGTCACGGCCTCTCGGATGTCCCGTAGAGTGCGGGCGCACTCAATCTGGGACAAGAACTCCACAAGCCCGGCAAACCCGATCGTGTGAGCAATGTGCCGCCGCCAGTCGCCGATCACTGAGTTGGCAAAGCTTCCGTGTTGGAGCTCCTCACCCAGCGAACCCTTGCTCTGAAAGCTGCAATCGGCCAAAAACTGGGCCCACCAGGCCTTAGGTGCCCTCGGTCGGGACCCCTTCCCTCCTGTCACTGCTGCCCTTACCGAAGCCTGTCTCAAGAGCTTCAGTGCCCCACCACTACTCCGGCTCCCAGAAGTCGAACCCCGGTCGCCCCGGGGCCACCGCTCCATAACCCGCTCGATCTCTCGATGGATCTGAGTATGGCGAGTCCTCAGGTACCCATCGTCCAGCACAATCGGAGACAGGTCCTCCCTCAGCAAGCGACTCTCCTCTGCTTTCCAGATCGCGAAAACCTTCTGAAGGTACAGATGGCTGTGCTCGAACCACCACCTGGCATAGTGAATGTCGAACCTCCCTCGACGTCCCTGTCCTGGCATCGAGAGCTGCTCCAGCTCTCGGCAACTATAAAAGTCCCACCATGCCGCTACAAGTAGGTGGGTGTCCCTGCCCCGATACTACCTGCCTGCCAAAGGGAACTCCCGGTTCGGCGGGATCCCCTAGTCGTACTTGAAGTTCCTTGCGAATCGGTGTGGATAGTACGGCTCCAAGGAACTCGTCGCTGACCTATGTAACGTCAACACTACTGACTGGGTACTCCGTGTCCACTCCGTCTGCAGCTCGGCGTCTGCCACCTCCTGAACAGGGTGCGCGCTGGTCGCCCCTGCACCTGAAGGCCCCAGAAAAAGGCTAGAGTCCCGTGTGGCACTGTCAAAAGGTAGCCCCTCCTTGCCCCAGGCGGGCAAGTAGCAAAGGGCTCTCCTAGCCCCCTCTAGCTGCATCTCTACACCCCCGTCAGGCTGTCTGGGGAAGCTGAACAAAAGTGGTGCCGCTGGGTTCGTCACTATCCCTCGCATCACCAGTCTCGAAAATAGCAACCCAGCCCACACGCTGAGGTAGTGGGTCGACAGGAGTATGCTCCTCTCTCTCGACGCCGGGTGCACCGCCAGAACTCCCAGTCCTTGGTAGATGTTGGCCAGTGCAGTAGGAGCCAAGGCCAATTCTCTCCCCTTAGCTAACAGACAGGCCGGCCACAACAGCTCGGCCCTCAGCAGACCATCCTCCCCATGTGGAACCACGAACGTCACTAACTAGTATGCCAAGTAGGCGGCAATGTGTGTCCCGTCTGGCAAGCTGTGGGGGTTCCACCCTTCCTGTGGAGCATAGATGTACCGGCTGTAGGTCCTGAAGCGCAGCTCCACCTCTATGTACTCCTCCCAGGGAGTCTGGTCCCTGGCGAACCCCTGATAAAAGCAAAATGGTCCGTTGTAGAAATGACGGACCCATACATTCAGTGGCACTCTCGGAGTCTGTGCCGCCCTTTCTCTCCTTGCCAGGGCCAAGTCCCTCCAGGTCTTCATCAGATACCGATAGCTGAACGGCACTCAGTACCTCCCCTATCCATCATTGTGGCTGCGATGAAGGTCATCAAGCACTATTCAGTCCAAGCCCCTGACCACGTGTGCACACACTGGCTCACTGCCTAAGCCAGGCCTCTAGCTAGTATTCCCCCTCTGCAGGACGCTACAATTGAACTGGGGGCCCATGAAACTAGCTTAAAAACTGTACAACGGGAATTGCCCCACCATAAGGGCCGACAAGTCATAATGTGTCATAAGGCTACGACTAGTGGAGGCTCACTAGAGACAGAGACTTAAAATACGAGTGCTGGAGTACAGATAAGCAAGGAAGCACTATCACATGAACTACGAAGCACCAATGGCAGCACAAGAAATTGTAGACAGACTCGAGACAAGGCAACTAGGCTTGAAGCTACAACGATCCTTGAGTCTCACGACTCAAAGTCAAGATCATCATACAAAGTGGAACAAGCCACCAATCGATCTAATCCTAAGCCAGAGAAGTGGACTCACCGTAGGAAATGACTCACAGAGACTTAAGGGAACACGAGGACCCTTAACACATCTGGATACGTAGAACGAGGTAAGACAACACCACATGGCATCCAGAATCATGTCTCGAACTGGATAGAACTGCCAAGACACACAAGGTCGCCTGTCAACCAGTGGGTCACATCCGGTTGACCGGAACCAGACGATGACACTATACACAAGCACTCCTGGCCATCATATTATGGTCCTGGCCCTCATTGGATGCCGATAGACATCCACGGTGGCGGGCAGACCATAAGGTCAAGCCAAGACAAACAGAAACTAGAACATCGAGAAATGACACTCTGGGTATAAGCGATCCAACACTCGACCGCTAGGGGAAGCCAAGCAGTCAAGGAGGAAGCCGCTACGCACACAAAGACAAGGATATTGCCAGACAGTGGTCGGGCCATGAGGCGACTATGGCGATCAAGGGTATGACCACTAGGATCAGTCAACTCTGCCTGACCTGCCCAAGTAACCACAAAGCGGTCTATAGAAGACCTTTGACACGGACTGACTAACCATCCTAAGACACAGACCTAAGATAGACGGACACGGGACAAGCCATTATGGCTACCAGACACAACAATGGACAAGACTCACTGGGCGGTCACAAAGGGGGCGCTCAATGGGATGAACGGTTTAGGGAAAGGCCGTTCGAAAAGGGTCTGAACAGTCTATGAAACACCGTTCACGGGGGACTGGACGGTCCACAGCAAGCCGCTCAGAGACGTTGAACAGTCTGAACCAGGCCGCTCAGGGGAACCGACCTAATATAGTAATGGTCAGAACGATTTTGACCAAATTGCTCAAGGGAATAGAATGGTTAGGGGCAAACTGCCCCATGAACTGGCACAAACTATTGACCCCAGGTCAACCATGCTAAGCGGTCACTAGCTGGCCGCTCAAAAGCAGGGGAAAATTGGCACGACTGGAAACCAACCGCCCAAATGGACAGAACGGCTCCCAATAGGCCGCTCCAGCCCCAGCGCAGTCTATCGCGGGACCGCTCAAACCTGAACCGACACACATTGAACAGGCGTAAACTAGCTGCCCTATACCCTAAGTGGCTATTGTGAAGCCGTTTAGGCGTCACAATGAGCAAACCTTAGGATCAGCCCGATCGTGGCCTTTCCACACCCCGTTCGTTCCGAAACGAAGGGGATACATCCACAATCACACTACTGATCATTTAGACTCCGACAAGGGTCAGATCGACTGAGAAATGGCGAGAAACAAGCAATTCTACGGAATTGAAACAAATGGAACCACCAGACTTCCCGGGCTCCTAACGGTCCCAAATGACCGCCAATAGACAGGAAATCAGTGACTATGGAACGCTGACGCTCCAGGGAGTCATTTGACACCAACTGATTATAAAATCGTCGCCATTTTTTGGCAAACCCTATGAACTCCCAAAAATCACAACGATCCCAAACTCGCTCGTTCTAGGACTATAACGACCCAGAGTTCAGGGTACCGATAACCCGATACAAGTATCGAATTACCGCCACCAAGAACTGGGGACACCACCCAAGAGGCTGATGAGGCCCCTGAAGGGTTAGTGAGGATTGTTGAGGGAGCGTATAAACAATTAAATTTTTATATTTTTCTATATATAACCCCTAACCCTTTTTCTCTCTCCCCATCTCTCATTTCTCTCTTCCCTCCCTCTCTCTTCTTACGCTCTCTCCTCTCTCCCTCTCTTCTCCGGTGGCCAACAGAGGTGGATAGGGGTGAGGCAGCGAGGATCATGGGGTGTGGAGTGGCGAGGATGGAGCGAGGATCGCGATGGTGGAGGCGGTTCGTGGGATCACAAGCCGGCGAGGGTTTTACGACGTTTTCTTCGTGGATCGACGCCCACGGTGCGCGAAATCTTCGGTGGAGGTAGGGGGACGGATCCTTAACTCACGTACTTCATTTCCCGTGAGTTTCGTAGGCCGTGGCGAACCGAGCGAGCTAAACGGGACATTTTGGGAAAAAATCACATTTTTGGGGAGTGAGCCAAATCTTCTATTTTACGATATTTTTGACTGATCTGAGGATTTAAATGCATGCTTAGGGGCTTGGGGAAGGTTTCCCCTTTTGTTTCCCCTTCACCTGAGGGTGATTGGGGTGTGGAATGAATTTTCTCATATTTTTTGCCATTTTCGGGCACGGACTGAGAATGAGCTCGCTCAGGTGGGCGCATTCTTGATAACGCATCACCCCGATCAATCGCGTTCATCGAGGAAGATGAATAGTAGGGAGGTTGGGGTGGCGGTGGTGGGACAAACCATGACCAAGATCGCGCTCATTGACCCTGCGGCATTAACGCGTTGACGCGCCCAAGGGACCCGCCGCATTCTGTAGGGTCGCGCCCCTCGTGACAGGTGCGTTCTTCTCTGATCGCGCTCGAGGTGGAGGCTGCATTCATGAACGCGCCCAGAGTAGGCGGCGCGTTCATGAGGGCAACCAGTTTTGAGGGCCGGAGGGTGGGAGGGCAGCCTGGCGTGCCTCCCTTGTCCCGTGTGCCTCCCGGGACACACCATGAGTACCGTGACCATGTTTTTGGGGGTCTGAAGGTGTCGTTTTACCTCGAATAGTGTTATCGTGGGCTTGAGGGTCTGGGCAACCCTCTCGTGCCCCGGTTGTGTTATGTAGGCCTCTGGTCGACCCGGTTGTGACCCGGCGATCAACCTTCGATCTCGTAAGTGTTCCAGACATCCCGTTGATTCCGTGACTGTGTTTCGGGGATGTCTGGAGGTACCATGTTACCTCGATTAGCGTGCCCATAGACTTAGAGGGTCTGGGTGACCCCGTGTGTCCCAGGCTTTTGCGTTCTTGTTGGATCAAGCCGCCATGAGTCATCATGCCGAGGTTTCTGACTCTAGGGTTAGGCCAGATTGACGGCACTATGCCATCACGTGCAACGGTCTTGACCCCGAGTCTCATGACTCAAGGACCGTTGAGTTCAGCAGGTCTAGTGGGCTGTCCAAAGTATGGTGGCTTCGAGCCACCTGTTACTCCGTGTTACTCGCAATGGGTGCGTGCATGATTTTTTGAGTCCATGTTCCGTGACCCATCCACTAGTTGTAGCTTCCACGGCACGCGTGTGTCGGCCCATCGAGAGCACTGGTGCGGCGTACCCGAGTTAGACGGTGAGTAGGCTGGTTACTGTAGGACCCCCGCGTGCCGCCGAGTCCGGGCTGGTGGGGGAATTACCAGCTAGAGGATAGACCTAGGGTGTATGGTCTGAGTGTGAACACGAGGTTGAGGATTCAGACCCACGCTGACGAGCGTGACCTCAGCTAGTCCTTATTTTGTGGTACTTCTAGTTACTGAGTGTGTCTGAGTCTCGCGCCCGGGGTGTCATAGCTAGACACTTGTGACGCGATGTAAGATGTCAGGGGACGCATCCGGTGGTTCTTCTAGTGGGCGGTGCTCCCGTCACGTGACGTGAGTCATCATGTCTCGATTTTCGTTTCCCATCTGCGAGATGGGATTTCGTGTGTGGTTTCGGGAGCGTTCCCGTAGTCAAGGTCTGGGGTTTCCAGTGAGCATCACCGAGGGCTTTCCCTAGACAGCATTGAGTTCACGGCGGTGAGGTCGTGAATGTGTTTCCGGACTGTGTGGTTTTGACTCAGGCCCTACTGTGAGGGCAGGTTTAAGCTACCGCCTGAGGGTGAAGTGGACATCACAGTCAAGCACCGAAGGCTAATGCCCAGCTCACTCGAAAGCGACTCTGGTCTCACAGTTTATGAGGTCCAAGGCTTCGACCAGGACACTCCTCTAGAAGAAGCAGATTGGCGTGAGCCCATCACCAAATTCAAGAAGGGATGGCTCCCCTCTGAACGGGCTCAAAGGGTCCGACTACTTCGCCAGGCAACATCATATAAGTTGATTGGCAACTCCCTGTACTGACTTGTCCACGAGAAGGACAAGTCCATTCTCTTGAGATGCGTCTCCCCAGCCGAGGCTTGAGCTATTATGTGCGAGATTCATTCTGGACTGTGCGGTGCACATCAAGCCAGAGATAGAATGAAGCACAACATCAAACTGAAAGACTTCTATTGGCCTACCATGTACGCGGACTATGCCCAATATGCTCGTACATGCCATCAATGCCAAGCCTTCAGCCCAGTACCCAAAAGACCCCCTAACCTACTGCGTCCCATAGCCCCTACCTGGCCGTTCGCCGAATGGGGTATGGACATTGCGGGGCCTTTCCCGCCATCTTCTAAAGGCCACAAGTACATTTTGGCTGCCACCGACTATTTTTCTTGCTGGGCAGAGGACCTACCTCTACGGGAGGTCACTGGCGAGGTGGTCGCCCAGTTTGTTCGACACAACATCATCTATCGATTCAGCACTCCCAGTCGCATAGTCTCCGACAACGAGATGCTATTCAAGAACAAGGCCGTATACTAGTTGGCAGCCAAGTTCCACATCAACTGGAGGACTTCTTCGGTCTACAATCCACAGGCCAATGGTCTGGCTGAGCCCTTCAACAAGACTCTCTGTAAGCTCCTAGCTAAGATTGTTAACCACCGACAACGTGGCTGGGGTGAAAAGGTCTCTGAGCCGTTATGGGCCTACCGGACGGTCTACAAAATCCCCACGGGATGTTCGCCATTCTCCCTCATCTATGGAGCGGAAGCCGTCATCCCTATCGAAATCCAGTTAGCATCCTACCGTATAGCGGTGCACACCGACTTGGCCGGCCTTGATGAAAATGAATACCAGAGAAGGCTGGAAGAGCTTGCTGATTTAGAAGGCAAATGGCTTGAAGCCTACAAACACCTGCAGATGTGCCAAGCCCACATGGCGTGAGCCTACGACAAGCTCGTCAAGCAACGAGCCTTCAAGCAAGGTGACCTTGTCATGATCAAAGAAAGAGAAGTCATGGTAGGGCGTTCCAGTGACAAGCTTCGGCCGAATTGGCGAGGCCCATACATCATTTGCTATGCCTATGAGGGTGGGGCCTACAAGGTAATAGAGCATAAAAGCCACAAACCTTTCCCGCCTCTCAATGGCAAGCACATAAAGCTATATCATGCGCCAGAACACGAGTTCGCACGCCATACCGACCAAGGCGTACGCTCCCAGTCCTAGCCTGTGGAACTGGTCTTCTCTCCCAGGAGACCGACCCAGTCACCCCTTCCGGTCTTTCTCTCCAGTCAAGCCCTGGGGCCAGCTGAGCCCCTCCCAGAGTCATCGTCAGACGTTCTCGGAAGCTAGTCTCTTGCCTTCGTCCTCACAACGACAAGAGCGGGGGCACCACTGCACCAATCACAGCCCAGTCGTCAGGCTCCCAGGTAAGTAAAAAATAATAATAATAATAAAATGGGGCTAAAAATAGAGGTGTCCCGATGGACCCAGTCATCCCCCTCCGTGAGGAGGCAGCTGGGGGTAAAAAGGCCAACAACTCGACTGAGGTGAAACCCCAGAAGGGATGCCTCAGGCAAAATTTGGAAACCCCTCGACGTGAAAACCCGTAAGGGTGCGTCGAAAAAAGCTAAAGGGGGTCGGCTCCCGTGAAAACCCGAAAGGGTGCTGGAGCCGATAATGGGAAACTTCTCTTTCCCCACCAGTCAGGGTGGTCTTCACCTACCTTCCAATAGGCCGCGGGACACTCTCGCGTCGATCACCGATCAATCCACGTCTCCAAACCAGTAGCCCAACACTTCCCAGTCATCCCTCATATCACCTTCTCTAGTTCGTTTCCATCTTCTCTGTATCAAGACTCCTTCCCCGTCGGTGTGGATGAATAAAAGAAAAAAAACCTTTTGCAAGCTCAGTCTTCTTTGTTCCGATCCTTGCTCCCCTTTCTCGCTCTCCATTCGCCAGTCATCCAGGGCCCTTGAGGCTTGCCTCTCTATGGCATGACCCTCAAAGGTACTCGCCAACGGATGGATATTTCTTGCCCTGCCGTGGCAAACATTTGCCCCTTGTCAAAGCGCTATCGCCCGCGAGTCGTGGTTGTTCTTGAAGGCTAGCCCTCGAACATTCCATACTCACACTTGGGTTATCGGATCGCCGTGAGGCCACTCCGAAGTTTCAGGGTCACCCCGGAGTAATCCGTTTGGTGTCCTTCGTTCTTGAAGGCGATGGGGTCTTTGAGGTGTCCTTGGGCGGCAGCTTCTCGCTGGCTACTGTCGCCTTTCTCCGCGGTGTTGATGGCTGATGCGTACTTTTGACACCTTTTGGAACTATCTCTGCCCGAGGTCGGCCACCCAGAGATCATCATGATCTCCTTCCCGTTGGGTCGGTTGTCGAGGGGTGGAGGTGTCCGTTCATGCTATCGCTTCTCCACGGCCTTGGCAATGAACCTATCGAGTAGTCCTCACCAGATGAGGTCCTCGATGGTGTCTTTCAAGTTGATACAATCAGCCGTGTCGTGGCCGTGGTCGCGGTGGAAGCGACAGTACTTCCTCTTACTCCTCGTACTCGGATTCGACTTCATCTTGAGAGGCCACTTGAGAAATGGCTCCTCACGGATCTCCATGAGTATTTGGTCGGGAGGAGTTGTCAAGGGCGTGTAGTGATGGTCGTTACCCCTTTCCTTGTTTTCTGAGCGGTCGCGATGATCTCGATCCCATCGCTCCCGCTTACTCTGCCCCTACCGAGGCGAGTCGGTGGATCTCTTCCGGTCGGATCGCTTTGTTCCGGTCGTGCGGCCTAGGGCCGCAGTATTCTCCTCACACCTTTCATGTTTCTGGGATAAGGCGAGGAGCTCAGTCAGGGTAGTCGGGGCTTCGACTCCGAGCGATCGTCGGAGGATGGAGTCCCGAGTGCCCTGGGTGAGTGCAGTGGTGGGGATGCTGATGTCAAGGCATGGGATTCGGAGCGACTCTACTCGAAAACGGGACACGTTGTCCTAGAGGGTCTCCTCTCGCCCTTGCCTGATGGCGAGCAAGCTCACCGCTGATTTGGCTTCCTTGCGGCAGCCAATAAAATTCTCATTCAACAGCTCGTTCGGTTGTTGAAAGGAGGAAATGCTCCCGGCCGGCAGGGACTCAAATCATGTCTGGGCGTTCTCTCAAAGGGTCGTGACGAATGCCAGACATTTCACAGTGTCCGAGGCCCGGTGGAACACCAGGTTGGACTCAAAACTATGCATGTGGTTGGCAGGGTCGGTGGTGTCATCGTAGGGGGTGAATGACGGCAACTGTAGCTTCAGCAAGATGGGTGCTTCCATGATCTCCCTAGAGAAGGGCACGTGGAAGTCTTGATCATCGTCGATAAGGCCACGGGTCTTTGCGGCGAGCAGGATGTCATCCAGGTAGCGGACCTTATCCTCAATCTCGTCGATACGTCAGAGCCACTGGGCCATCTCCGGGTTGGAGTGTAGCGGGTTGTGTACCCTTCGTGAGGGTGAGCTACATGGGCGCCGAGATTGCGCGGATGCTCATGTGATACTCGGCGAGAGTTGGCAAGAGTTGGCCAAAGTGTGCCCCTCCCCCATTCCGAGGATGCTCAGAAGGGATGGGTCCTTGGCCGGCCTGCCTATTGAGAAGATACTGGCAGATCTCCGTCAAGGCTTGGATTTGTTGGCGCATCTCCACGAGCTCGTTGGCGACGACCTCAGGTCGCGATCTGGGGGAGGACGAAGTGTCCTGGGATCCTCGAAGAGAGACAAGGGACTGGTGGGATCCACACTCACGATTGCTGGCGTTGTGATCGCTTCCACGAGGTGCCATGGCGTTGTGCTCGAAGTTCCCACACACGGCGCCAAAAAGTGTAGAGGGCAGAATCTGGTTCTTACGCCTCTGCATGGTCTGATGAGCATCTTCCCGAGATCCCTGGAGAAATGGTGATGCACAAGCTCAACCTTAACCCATCGATAAAATTGGTCCAACAACGCAGAAGAAAGCATGCCCCAGAGAAGTAGATGATCATCAAAGAGCAGATTGCTAAGGGAAAGAAAATTGGCCTATTTTGATCGGTCCCTTACATGACATGGCTCGCTAATGTCGTCTTAGTACCAAAAGCTTTTGGCAAATGGCGAATGTGTGTGGACTTCACTGACCTTAATAAATCCACTCCGAAAGATTGTTATCCACTGTCGAGCATCGACCAATTTGTGGAGTGGTGATAGGCAGATCTAGAGGGGAGGGGTGAATAGATCAACCCCTTCTTTGTGGAAATAACACCTAAATAAAACTTATGCCAGTAGAGCAGGAGCACACACAAACTAACGGGATAGATGAAGGGAACCAGATCATAGCATTTCTAAGCATGCATCTAGCAACACAGTACAATAGAAGGCAAACCATAAGAGCACACGATTTTAAGGTGGTTCGGTCTCTATCCAGAGACCTACGTCCACCCCTCACTTCAACCAAGTGAGGCCTCACTAGTGTAAAAGCACTTCCGCTGATGCACAGCTTCTATCAGAGAGACACACTCTCACAACTCTGCTGCCAAACAGCTTGAGGGTACACAACCCTAAACCCACAGACCGGTGATCACACCGTCTGTCTTCCTACTCTCAGGTAGGGAACAACGATAAGAGTATATGTTTTTAAGGAAAAAATATTGAACAAAGGAACAACCAGACAGAGTGTGGCTATAAAGTTTAATGGGAAAGAAGACTCCTGTTTGGGGAAGAACTGGAGGACTGTAGGGTTCTCTTCTTATTCTTCCTAGATCTTCACCATGACCTCACAAGGAAAGGATGACCTTACTTCTAGATTTTTCAAGGGTATCGGATGGAGCTTCAACTGAACCTTTATCCTCGCTGTGAGACTCCCTCAGGTGAAGAGGAAGATAGTCTGTTGCATTGCCCTCACTTTTCCAGCATGAGGAAGAAGATCGCTTCCCAAGCATGCTTCTACAATGCTCTTCCTGCCTTTTTCTCTTCGTGTTGAGCTCTATCTTGGAACTGGAGCTTCTACTCTAGATATATCAGCGGCCCAAGGCATCTCTTACATTGTCCACAGCGAAGACCAAACCCAGAATGTCACATCCACAATATTTGATTAGCTTCCTTTGCATGGTTGACCCTTCTCTGCCGTGCTTGCAGGTGTGTGGGTAGGTAGGGGACCATGACAGCAATGGTACCAGCCTTTCAAAAGATATTTCTGTCAAACAAGGATCCTCTGACACGGTAAGCTTCTTGACGACTATTTTCGGAGCGAATGGTTCCTCTAGGACAAGTTCCAGATGTTGAATCAGTGAATTCTATCAGTTTTAGATCCGTTCTCGATGATCATGAATGTGTCGACACTTTCAGACAAGGTGTCGACACATTCCATTTCATTCTTTAGGAATCGTGGCTTCCATGCAGAACAGGTTGACACTTCGACGGGCAAGTGTCGACACGTTCGTCATACTTGCGTGCGGAACATGCCAATGTGCTGAGACTTCATTGCGAGGTGTCAGGACATATGCGCCAGAAGGAAGTAAGGCCTGCTTCTTAGAACCAAGGTGTCGACACTTTTCACACAGGGTGTCGACACTTTGGTGAATCCAGAGCCCAGACAGAGACGGCTTCAAGTTGGATTTCTTCTTGGGGTGTCGACACGTCGTGGGAGGTGTCGACACTCTTAGAGTGTTTGTCCTGTAAATGTTCAATCTAGAAGTTAAGCCAAACTTGTTAGATATTTCTCAAAGATCTTATCACGCCCCGTACTCTATACCATCGAGGTATTGTCCGCTTTGACCTACCGACCTCACAATTTTATCCATTTCTAATAGTGATCGGCTCCAGAATGGAGGACTTCCCGGGCAGGTCACCCATCCTGGTACTACTCCCCATTAAGCACGCTTAACTTCGGAGTTCTTTACAAGAACTGAGCCGATACTTCAAAAGGCGCCTCGCCTGAACTCAAACCAAGGATCCAAGGGCTTGCTATAAAGGTGGAAGCTTACCTTTGGATTAATCCAGATTGAGCCGTTGCCAATTTATCCACATGAACTTCCAATAAAACATGTGTTCTTACCATTGATCCACTAGATGGATAACATTTAAACCCAATAATGTCATGCACAGCACGCATGAGTCAACATAAGTGTAATCATGAAAGACCATTGACTTTTAACTTGTAAAATAAGATATCGTCATGTTAGCTTGTTTAACATGAAAACACCATTAAGCACAAAACACGTAATATATTAGAATCATCAAAATGATTGTCAAAGACAACGAAGGGGCGCACAGAACCCAACAGTGATTTTGTTATGGAAATTGCTTCACCATTTTACAAGAGTGAAGCGGGATGACATGAGACTCGATACCAACTTGATGCAAACCTGAGCCTGTAGGCAACAATGCGATTAACTTGATGACGTGACTAGCGACGACGCGAACAACTCAACACTAAAAGAGTTTCAGAAGAGGAGTATGTGTCCTCAACAAGAAATGCAAGCTCACAATTCGTCCCTAGTGAGGGAAATGCGGGATCTGCATGGTTGAGAAATCGGTTGCAAGTCAAGTGTGGCCAATACTTTCACGTGCTTAGATTGAGTCACGGTATGGGTCACGCACTCACTCTCGCAGCGGTGATTGAATTTAAGCGGGCTAGACTTCCTATCTCATGCTGGCAGCGACTTCAACGATGTATACGGAATAAGCAAAGGTGACAAAGGAGGAGCGAGATATACCTCCATGCTCGAGGAGTGGGAAAGACTTCTCGGCCAAGACGTGTAACACTCGGTATAGTAAATATCAATAATTATAGATCCATAGTTATTGCCCACTCTACGTAGGGAGGTAATAGGCTACACAGTGAATCCGGGAGCACCGAGCTTGGGTTGACGAGCAGCACGTCGAAGGGGCTCTCGGGGTGGAGGTGAGCTGATGGTCTGGGTCAGGCACTATTCAGATCACCGGATAGCAAGCACGTGCGATCGGCTGAACGGTGGTCTCCATCTGTCTTCTTGTTACGGCAATTGGCTGGGATGATGGTGGGGTGTCCCTTGTTGATCTCTAGGAGCGGCCATCGCTGGATCTCAGCTGAACTAGTGGAGGAAGATCAGAATCCCAGATCTATCCTGCAGTCCAAAAATCAGACAGATCTGCACAACCAGGCTAAAATGACCACTGTGCTCAGATCTAAAGTCGGATTGGGCTGAAATCAGCGCCGTTGCGAAGGGAACTCAATGATCTTCAACATATGGGGGTTAAAGAACCATCCACCATGCCGATCTTCCAAGAAAAAATCTGCAACAGGGGTTTCATGCTAGTAGGGTGTGCAAGGCAGCCTGTAACTTGCTTGAAGATGGTGGTTAACCGTGGTGAAATGGTGGATCTAGATCAAGGGATTAACATGGATGAAGTGAGGATCACGCACACTAAATTTGGCGGCCATCAAAGAAGGTCTAGGGGGTGGGAAAAATGAGTTTGCAGGGTTTTATCACATAGATCTGCAGACAGGTAGACTGCATAGGATGGGAAGACAAAGGTGGGAAGGGGATCAAATAGAGCTAGATCGATGAAAACTTTGAATTGGGAAGAGGGGTGGACGTGGGGAAGAGGCTATCAAAGTTTCAAGTTGATCAGATGGTGGGATTTGGAGAACCAACCTTTCTTTTCACCCTTTGTCCTGCAACTCAGAGCTCTGGACAACAAGCCAAAGGATGGCTTGAGGGCGACTGTGATGGCTACGGCGATGGCGGTGGCGGTGGCTAGGCATTGCACCCAGAGGAGGAGATAGAGGTGGGAATCACTCCCAAAGAATAGGGTTTCACACCCTGGATCTGTAGATCTCTCTGTTGCAAGAAGGAGGAGGAAGGAGGAGGAGAGAGGGAGAGGTTCCCTTGGCTTCTTCCATAAAAATTCTAATATTTTCTATCCATTAAAATTATTACAAGAGAGATTTTATATGTAAACCCTAGACCTAATACAATGACCCTAATTATCCTTGGTCAATGAGTAGAAATAAAATTACTTTTTAATTAATAGTTCAAATTTAATAATTATACCAGAGTCTAGTCCAAAGGAAAGACGAGCAGAGCAGTCCAAGTATAGTCGACAAAGAAGAGAGACGTACACTGAGGTCGGGGGAAGCTCGACGCAGGTCCCGCTGGCAGCTACGGACACGTCACACCAGGAACCACAGAAGCAGAATGATGCCACCCACCTATTAAGTAGGGGTGAGCCTCGTGTCACTGGCTCAATAGGGGTCATGCGGATCCCCATCGAAAAACACGCGGTAACATGGAACAGAAAATAGCAGGTGTAGCAAAGTAGGAAAACTACACTACAAAGCTGCAAGGAAGAGGAAGCAGGAGTAGGGAATAGGCAAGGGAGAGGAAAGCTAAAAGAAAAGGGAAAAGCCGTACCGAATGAGCGTGGCTGCCAAACTAGCCTTGGCTCCCAAGCTACTCCTAACAGCAATAGAACGGCGAACTCTGAACTGGCGAAGTCAGAGGTTGCCGATCCATTGACAAGCACCAGGCCTATAAGGCCAGACAATAAGTCTAGAAAAGACCTAGACAGACACAACACGACTAAAATGTCGTGCACACAACATAACACTGACCTCGGACAAATCCACGAGAGGGCTAACCCGAAAAGGTCATGACGCTCGAGAAATATGAGAGTCACACAGAAGTCACGTGTCATGTGACTGGAGTACCCCTCACTAGAAGAATAGACAGCCGCATCCCCTGATGTCTTACGCTGTGCGTACAAGTAGCTTGTCTACCTATTGTCAAAAAGCACGACCGAGAAGAAGACACTATCAGAACCAGAATAGTACTACTGTCGCAAGTAACTAGATAGGGTAACGCCCGTTGGCGTCAGTCCAAGCCCCTGACCACGTGTGCACACACTAGCTCATTGCCCTGCGCTAGGTCTCTAGGTAGTTTTCTCCCCCAGTGGACGCTACTGCAAAGCAAGGGAGCCCACAGAAACTAGCTTATAAACCGTATATCGGGAACTACCTCGCCACCACTCCCAGGTGGGCCGACACGTCAACGCGAGTCTTCAGGCTACAACTAGTGGAGGTTCACGAGACACAGACTCTAAAACGTAAGTGCCGGAGTATAGATAGGCAAGAGGCACTATTGCACGCACTACGAAGCACCAATGACAGTGTAGGAAACTGCCAACAGACTTAGGACAAGGCAACTAGACCTAAAACTACAACGATCCTTGAGTCTTACGACTCAGAGTCAAGATCGTCGTACAAAGCAGAACAAGCCACCAATTGGTCTAATCCTAAGCTAGAGAAAATGACTCACCGTAAGAAATGACTCACGGAGATCTAAGGGAACACTTAGAACCCTCAGCACACCTGGATACGCAGAATGAGGTAAGATGATACCCCACGGCATCCAGAACCATGTCTCGAACTGGACAGAACAGTCGAGACATGCACAAGGTCTTACATCAACCATTGGATCTAACTGGGTTGACCAGAACTGGACAATGACATTAAAAGTAGTACAGAAGACTGCCCACGGCAAGAACACTCCTGGCCACCTTATATCATGGTCATAGCCCTCATAGGACATCAAAAGACATCCACGGGACAGCGGACAAACCATAAGGTCAAGCCAAGATATACGAAAACCTAAACGTCGAGAAACAACACTCAGACACTGCCCTAGGACACGTACCTAAGACAGACAGACATGAGACAAGCCATCATGGCCAACGAATGAAACAACGAACAAGACTCACTGGGCGGTCAGAAGAAGGCTGCTCGGTGAAATGAACGGTCTAGATGGAAGCCGTTCAAAGAGGGATGAATAGTCTAGAATGGGCCATTCAAGGGGGATGAACGGTTGGGGGCCAACCGCTCAACAGAACTGACCCCTAGACACTACAAGGGATGGACGGTTAGGGTTGGGCCGCCCAAAGGCTAGAGCGGTTAGGGAGTAGCCGCTCAAGCCAACCGACCTACTACAGTGTTGGTCAGAATAGTTTTGACCAAATCGCCTATCTGAACTGGCACAAAACTGTTGAGCAAAGGTCAACTAGGATAAGTGGGCAGAACCTGGCCGCTCAACCCAACGGAAGATGAACAGCTGAGGACCAGCTACTCATGGAGGGATGGGCGGACCACTCCTGGCCGCTCAAGCCCTAGAGCAGTCTATCGACTGACCACTCAACCTGAATTCGAGACATGATAAATGGTCCGAAATCGACCGCCCATGCACCTTAAGCGGTTGCCGTTGAACCACGAAGGCGTTACGGTGAGCAAAACATGGGATCGGCCCGATCGTGGCCTTTCCATGCCCCGTTCATTCCGAAACGAAGGGGATACAACGGTGATAGTCATACACAACACATAGACTCCAACGGGAGTCAGATCGACTGAGAATAGCGAGAAACGAGCAATTCTACGGAATTGACCCGAATGGAGTAACCGGACTTCTCGAGCTCCTAATGGTCTCGAGTGACCGCCACTTGACACGAAATCAGTGACTATGGAATGTGGACATTCTAGGGAGTCCATTAACACTAACTGATCATAGAACCATCGCCGTTTTTCAGTGTTTTCGGCGAAGCCTATGAACACTGAGAAACTACAATGAGCCCAAACTTGCTCGTTCTAGCACCGAATGACGTGAAACTATAGGGAAAACATGCTGGAATGGTAGGTGATCCGTCTCCCTACCTAAACCGAAGAAACCATGTGCCGAAGCGACTAATCCATGCCAAAAATCGCCAGGAACACGAACGATGCCTTCTCGAAATCCACCGAGGGATCACGCCACGCCACGCTCAAACCGCCGCTCTATCCCGCGTCCCGGTCACTCCATCACGTCCTGGCCTCGGCCAGCTCCACAACGGTGTGCACCCCACGCCGAGAGACCCAGAGAGGGGAGAGAAAGAGAGGTGAGAAATGAGGGAGGAGAGATAGTAAGGTGGGTTAAATAGAAGGAAAATTAGGAATTTTCCTAATTTTTGAAATTTTTGATATTTGTACCGAGAATACACTAATTCAAACAAATATGAAAAAATAGTCGAAATGATCCTCACGAAGAGTACATCGTAGCTGTAACGTCCATGAGTCGATGAACTGAGAAATAAACTCACCGCAGGGTTCCGTAACTTGTACGAGAGAAAAACCCACATGGATCTTAAAACTCAACTCAGGAGCTACAAAAGCGATCCTAAACTCTCCAAAAAGGATCCGAAAGACCTGATAAAGATCCGAGAAGACCCATTAAGGATCCAGGGCATTACAGTCAGCCTCTAGTTGCAGAGCATTGGCTACGAGTGATGGAAAAGATTTTCCAGAGCATCCGTTACGATGAGGATGAGAAGGTTAATTTGGCAACATTCAAGTTAAAGGAACGTGCTGATGTTTGGTGGTCTTCAATTCTGCGAAATCAATTCGAGGATGGAGCTAGAGAGGTGTCGTGGGGAGATTTTGTTCGCTTGTTCCAAGCGAAATGCATCCCCGAGCATGTTCAAGATCGGATGGAGCAGGAGTTCCTCACTTTGACCTAGGGCTCTATGACAGTGCTCGAGTATGAAGCTCGCTTTGCATAGTTGGCATGTTATGCACCTCATATTGTAACGGATGAGCGGAGGAAGGTGAAGAAGTTTGTATCGGGTCTTCGACCGTCTTTGAGGATGAAATTGGTTGCTTTCAACCACTGCACGATGGAAGAAGCTCTCGATGCAGCGTGCCGGCAAGAAAGTGACATGGTGCAGTACCAAGAAGAGAAGAAGGCCCAGCTAAAGAGGCCGTCATCATCTTTCCAACGCCAAGACCGCAAGAAGAAGCCCTCTACTCAGTCACCTACTTATACATCAACAAAGTCAGCTTCAACGCAAGAAAGAGGATCAAGAGGATCATCAGCTGAAGTCAAAAGTGAATGCAAGCATTGCGGGAAATGGCATGGCGGAAAGGAGTGCTGGATGGTAGCCGGGAAGTGTCTCAGGTGCGGAAGCTCGAAGCACAAGATCAAGGATTGTCCGAAGCTGCAGCTGCCTTCTCCAACTCAAGCCCCTACAGCAGCTACCGTCGCAGCACCAATGAAGTCAGCCAGACGCCCTTGAGCGCCAGCATGAGTGTTCGCGTTGGCTAGAGAAGATACAGAGCAAGCAGATAGTGTGATAGAAGGTACACTTCTAGTGTCGGGTTTCCATGCTAGAGTCTTATTCGACACCGGTGCTACTCATTCATTTGTGTCCGAGTGATTTTTCAAGATGTTGTTTGATGATTTGGGCTTGATGCCATCGAGTTTGGATGTGCCTCTTCAAGTGCACACGCCCGTTAGAGTTATGTCCACTGCAAAGAGCTATCCTTCCTTGTCGGTGGCTCTCAGAGGAAAAGAGCTAGCTGGACATTTCTATCTTCTAAAGATGAAGGATTTTGATGTTATTCTTGGGTTGGATTGGCTCGAGAGATATTATGCTCTCATTGATTGCCAGAAGAAGCGAGTGATCTTTCGTATTCCTGGAGAGAAGGAGTTTTTCCATCCTTTGCCTAAGACTGGGTCAGGGAAATTTATAGTCTCGGCCATGAAGATAGCTCGGTTGTTGTGTAAGGGTGGCAATGTTTTTTTGGCTTGGGTGGTTGTAATGCCCTAGATTTTTTAAAATATTTTATTAGATTATTTTTGTGGGTCTTGGATTGAGCTCGGCACTACAGCTACTCCTACTAGCAACCAAAGGGAAAACCCGATCTCTCAATCAGGACCTGGACCATTCCAACACCAGACCTACCGAGGAAACCCTTACGGCAACTCTGCCGCAGAAGTCTGCCCTCACAGGCACGACCAACTGGGACCACACGGTCCCGCGCGGGCACGACAAAGTCTCGGTGAATCCACCAAGCACTTCAGGCCACAGCCTTGGGAAAACACACTAGAACGGTCTAGGGACCACGTCTCGCAGACGGGAAACAAAACCCAAAACATAGGAGAGTCACGTCTCACATGACAGGAGTACCCACGACTCCAACACCGATCTCTCGGCATGAAAATCCACACACACGTGCCACGGCAACACAGATGGAATCCAGTGGTCAGCACGACCAAAACAGACAACTGCTCTCTGTCCAGAATAGGAGTATCTCCCCCTAGAAGAACGGCCGGATGCATCCACTGACGTCTTACACCGTGTCACAAGTGTCTAACTACAACATCCTGGGCGCGAGACTCAGACACACACAAGGAACCACAAAGTGAGTGACTATCTAGGGTCACGCCCATCGACGTGTATCCAGCTGCCCCCAACCACGTGTGCACACACAAACCATGCATCCTAGGTCTGGCCTCTAATTGGTTTTCCCCCTAGCCGGACTCTGGCGACTGATGTGTGGCCCGATAGAAACAAGTCTAAAAATTGTCCTCAGGGTAAGCCCGTCCACCTACTCCCAGGTGGGACCAGCACACGCGTACTGGTAGGCTACGACTCGTGGAGGGTAGCTGAGAGAGTAAGCTCTTAAGCCACGGAAAACAACGTCTCGACCAAGCGTAAGGGGTGCTCCTTGCACCAACACCGTCACACGGTGACCATGGTCGGAGAAAAAAATGGGACTGTGAACCACCCGATGGAGTCCAGAGCCTGACAAACCAACCCTGGTGCGCCACAGGCTCTGGCAGACCAACACTGGCGCGCCACAATCACCTGATAGACTAACTTAGGCGCGTCAGGCACTTGGTGTGAAAACCACTATAACGCGCCTTCCCGGGTGCGTTACAACACCTGACGAACCTAAACTGGTGCGTCAGAACATGAGAGGAAACAAACTGTAACGCACACCACTAGGGGCGTCATAGTCCCTAATGGATCACCGCTGGTGCGTTAGGCCACGGAATGATGCTACCTATGACACACTCCCCTCGGGGCGTCACAGTCCCTAATGGACCACCACTGGTGCGTTAGGTTGGAAGGAGGCGTCAGCCCTGACGCTCCTACAGAAACACAGTGTCTCGGTCAGGCATAACACGAAAGCCTGAAACATGAGAAGTCACCCGGACTCTCAAACCCACGGGCACGCTAAATGAGGTAGCACAGTCCTCTCGACACCCTCAAAACACGGACACAGAATCCACAGGTGTCTGGGGCGTTCACGAGACCGCAAGTCAACCACTGGGTCATAACCGGGTCGACCATGGATCATCACGGAATGAATACGACGAACAGGAAAACTCACCTCGGCATAACACAATGCCTGGCGGTCTAACATTGGGCCATCACAGTCTGTAACGGTCCAAACCTTGACTGCCACAATAACTCTGATGGTCCAACACAGGGCCGTTAGAAGAACAAGGCACCCTGGCTCTGACGCACCCAGCTTGGGGCGTCACAGCCCCAATGCACCTGTCCAGGGGCATTAGAGAAACATGCCACGTCAATTGTGACGCACCTATCAAGGGGTGTCACACAGCTCTAACATGCCTTCCTCAGGGTGTTAGACGACAGGTAGCATCAACCCTAACGTTCACAGCAAGGGGAGTCACAGTGATGTAACGTGCCTACCCTAGTGAGTTACTATGCACAAGCCACCAACGGTCAAAAAATACAAGAATGGATGTAACGGTCAAACCCTAGGCCGCCACCGAATGTGATGGTTTATTGTAAGGCCGTCACATGACTGGGGGACCTACCGACACTACAGGGACCTGTAACGCACCCTTCCAGGGGCGTTACAGACTGTGGCGGTCACTGGAACGACCGCCACAGGTATGTGTTCACTCAGAAGGACCTTAACCTCAGGCAGAGGAGGTGGATGGAGTACATGAAGGATTATGATTTCACTCTGTCTTATCAGCCTGGCAGGATGAATGTCATGGCTGATGCCTTCAATAGGAAGGTGGTGGTCAGTCAGATGCTGTTGAGGAAGTGGAGGTTATGGGATCAGGTGCCGGCCATGAATTTTAGGCTCAAGATCCCTCGGGATCAGGGTTCAGCTATTCTCGCGAGCTTGACTATCACGCCAGCTATTCGTTGTCAGGTTACTGAGGCTCAGTGTGTGGACCCTGAGCTACCTTGAATTCTATCGATGGTCGAGATGGAGCTTGGTGAGGATGGAGCTGTGAGGTTCAGAGGTAGGTTGTACGTCCTAGCCGAGGAGTAGGTGAGGCGTGCGGTATTACGGGAGGCTCATGGGAGTTGATATACCATGCTTCCCGGATCAGCAAAGATGTATCAGAACATGAAGATGTAGTTTTGGTGGCCTGGGATGAAGAGAGATGTAGTAGAGTTTGTGACCAGGTGTTTGACTTGTCAGCAGGTGAAAGCTGAGCACCAGCAACCGGGAGTCACACTTCAGCCCTTGGAGATTCCTGCATGGAAGTGGGACCACATGACCACTGATTTTCTGGTTGGGTTACCGAGGACATCCAGTGGGCATGATAGTATTTGGTTACTGGTGGATAGACTGACAAAGACGACACGAATATTATCGATCAAAGTCAGTTGGAGTGTGCATAGGCTGGCCCGATTGTATGTGGAGTGGATCATTCCATTGCATGGAGTCCCTGTCTCCATTGTGTCTGATTGTGATCCTCGCTTCACTTCGGGGTTTTGGAGGAGTTTCCAGAGAGCTTTAGGCACAAAATTGGCTTTTAGCTCAGCATACCATCCTTAGTCGGACGGTCAGTCTGAGAGGATCATCCAGACTTTGGAGGACATGTTGAGATCGTGTTGTCTGGAGTGACAGGGGAGTTGGATCCATGATATACCATTAGTGGAGTTCGCCTATAACAACAACTATCATTCGAGCATCGACATGGCTCCTTATGAGGCATTGTACGGGTGACCGTGTCGGACTCTGCTAGATTGGTTCGAGGTGGGCGAGCGTGTCCTGACAGGACCAGATTTGGTGCAGTAGTGTGTCAAGGTGGTGCATTTCATTCGACAGAAGATGTTGGCGGCGTAGAGCCGGCAGAAGAGTTATACTGATCGGAGGAGGCAACCCCTCAGTTTTACGGTGGGAGATCGGGTGTTTCTGAGGGTCTCTCCCATGAATGGTGTGATGCACTTCGACAAGCGTGAAAAGTTGAGTCCCCGCTACATTGGTCATTTTTCCATCGTCGAGCGTATCGGTGAAGTCGCTTATCGGTTGTAGTTGCCCCCGGAGCTAGCTACTGTGCATGGCGTGTTTCATGTGTCGATGCTGCAGAAGTATATGCCAGGTGATTCTCATGTCTTGGAGTACGTCGTTTGGCCCGAGGTGACCCCAGACTTATCGCTTCTGGAGTACCCTATTAGCGTGGAGGATCGGCGTGAGCAGTGCTTGCGGAACAAGGTTATTCATCTGGTTAAGGTGGTCTGACAACGTCATTCTGGTGGTGAAGCATCGTGCAAGCGAGAGGATGAGATGCGGCAGCAGTACCCCTGATGTGGGACGGACACGCGACCTGGGACTCTAGCTCGCGGGCGTCCCTAAGCGAGGGAAATACGTGGGACCGTGCGCGGTTGAGAAATCGGCAATGAGTCGGGTAGTCGGCTCTTCCGTGCTCGGATCGAGTCACGGGACAAGTCTCACTCTCTCTCTCGCAGCGGTGATAATATATGATATTGAGCTAATAATCCTATCACATGCTCTCTAGCAGCTGTATACGGAAATATACGAAATAAAGCAAATGTCGAGAGAGGAGTGGACACGATACCTCCACGCTTCGGGCGTGGGGAAGATGATCCCGACCAAGTGTGGTAACTACGGGTAACAAAATATTACAATAATTATAGAAGTTAATTTTGCTGCCCACTCCACGCAGGGTGGTAAAGAGCATGGAGTGAGAAGCATCTAAATCAAATAAAGCATGGGCTGCACAACCAAAAACAGTAATAATACCTTCGACAAGATTGGAAGCCACAGCCTTGGCCCACAAAATATGAGTCACCTTGCCTTTTAGCTTTCTACTGGCAGTTGCAGAGGACTGGAAGGAAGATGCTGCTGAAGCCTGTGGGTGAATCTGCTGGAACTGCTGAGATGGTGGTGGTGGTGGGAGTGGAGGCCTGAACTGTGATTGAGATGGCTGGGATGGAGCTGCCGGAGTGAATTGCACTGGAATCGCTCGCAGGGGATAGTCTCTCACCACGTGACCCAGCTGGTCACACCGAAAATATATCACTGGCAATGAGCATGGTTTGCCTGGGTGGCTGCCACCACACCACGCACAACCCTTGAATTGGCTTTTTGTAGAACTCTGGCGTAGCTGGAAAGAAGGGGCTGACTACTGTGTTGCACCAGATGAGGCCTGCTGGTCACATCCCTTCTTAAACCTCTTCTTATTCTTGAATCTCTTAAACTGGGACTTGCCCGAAAAAGCAACACCACTAGTTGCTGGAGTGGTTGAAGGAAAACTAGGAATCGGAGGCAGATAAGCAGATGGAAGTTGAACTGTTGGCTGAACCGACACTGCCTGAGAAGGAGTCTAGGATCTCGCTAAATCCAATTCCAATGCTGCTGTAGCCTGATATACTTCATTCATATTAGTCACACGGGCAACGATCAGTGGCTGCCTCAATTCAGCACAGAGGCCACGAAGAAACTGCTCTGTCTTTAATGCTTCATTTACTAGCACATGGGGCCCATAACGGCCCAATTCCATGAACCTATTTTGGTATTCGAGCACCGATATTCCTCCCTGGACGAGCTACAAAAATTGGTACATTTTATCCATCCTAAGGTAAGACGGGCTGAAGGTGAGTTCGAAGGTGGCAACGAACTCAGCCCACAAAATTTGTCGGAGCGGGCGGGACTAGAAAGAAATCTCCCATTCTGTATTCCACCATGTCAGTGCCACGCCCTGGAGCTGAAAAGTGCCGAGCATCATCTTTTCATCTTCCGCGCATTCCATGGAGTGAAACACGCGCTCGGTCGCGTCCAACCATACTCTGGCGGCATCTGGATCAGTCTGTCCTTCAAAAGTCAGTGGATGAAATAGCAAAAATTCTTTCAAAGCACATCCGCGACTGCCAGATGCATCCTATTGAGCCAGAATGACGGGAGCTGGAGCAGGAACATCTTGAGGAACACTGCTCGCTTCCTGGGGAACCGAAATTCTCCGACGTTGAGGCAGCATCTTGAAATGACTAGAATAGATAATAAACAGAAAAATTTATTAAACATACGGAAAACATCCTAAGCCAGCAGTAGATGGCGTAAATGGACTAATTCTAGACAATAGCTGAGTAATTTCAATTCCTTACACGATTCCTCAACACCGCTCTGATACCAACTGTAACGACCCACAGCTCTGGATACCGATAACCCGGTGTAGCATCAGATTACCGCTACCAGGAACTGGGGAAGTCACCCAAGAGGCTGACGAGGCCCCTGAAGGGTTGGTGGAGTTTGTCGAGGGAGCGTATAACAAATTGAAATTACACCATGCGTAAATTAAATTAGAACAGTATTCTAAACTAAAATGCAGAAGCAATTAAAATATATTAGAGTGTTAGTCAATATACACTAGTCCAGAATTGCTAAAAGAACAAGTCCATAACTATAAATGTCTGAATGTACAACTACATGGGGCTTACCCAGGTCAAAAGTACAGAAAAGACCCCACCGACACTAGCTAGCTGGCTAAACACGGTCAGGAAAAGCACGGGGTCCTCCGGTCGAAGACTAAGGTGGCTCACCTGAAAAGAAGAAGGGTGAGTCATAGCCAGACTCAGTAGGGGTCACGCGGAACCCTACCACGCAACTAAACAAGTAGGCATGCAAATATAAAGTAATTAGAGCATGCATTTATGCAATAAACAAGCATTGGCATAATTTAAATACATGAACTGTAAAGCTGTAAAATCTAACTAAGCAGTTTAAACAGCTATTGACGCCGCTGCTAGTGAGAGTGATAGGACGCCTAGCTAGCTAATCAGTCACCGCGGTGAGCTGTGAGTGAGAACCCATCCCGTGACTCATTCCGAGCACGAGAGTGAGTCGACCACCCAAGACTCATCGCCGGTTTCCCAATCGTGCAGATCGACTCGTTTCCCTCGCCGGGGATGACCGTGAGCGAGTGCTTCTTATTTGGGGTATCTTTGCCCCTTCGGGAGCCACGCTAGGTGATGACTTGGTCATCAGTTGCTGGTCACGTCGTCTAGTGAGTCGTGTCCTGTCGTCTAGGTCATAGATTCTTGTCCACCTGTCGAGTCTCATAGTCATCCCGCATCAGTGTAACCACTCCCTATTCTGACACATTGGTGGTCTCGGCCGCCATCAACCAATGTACCGTGTGCCGCATTTTAGTTGATAATGGAGGTGGACCTGATGTTATCTCGTATGACTGTATAGTACTTATGGGTGTGGACTTGTCTCTAATCACGTCGTTGCACACACCGCTGTATGGCTTCTCCGACACCACAGTTCGCCTAGAGGGATGCATCTCACTGCCGATCACGTTTGGGACTGCGCAGAAGGATGTGACCTTCTTAGCAGACTTCACGGTCATCCGCGCAATGACTGGGTACAATGCCATCATAGGGCGAGAAATCCTCGGAACCCTTCGAGGTGTTCCCTCCTCGTATCACCAAAAGCTCAAGTTTCCCACGCCTCAAGGGTTAGGGGAGGTGCGAGGAGACCAGAGGGAGTCCAAAAGATGCTATCTCATCACGACACGTGACCGACAGCCTGAGGAAATGCCACCCGAGAAGAAGAATAGGATGGGAGACCTAGGCCTGAGCACAAGCACCCCAGCGGAAGACCTGTATCTCATCCAGGTGGGAGAAGATCTGAGCAGAACTCTAAGAATTGGAGCCACACTGTCCGAGCAAGATAAGGTAGCGTACACTAACTTCCTCATAGCCAACCAGGACGAATTCTCTTGGTCTGAGGACAAACTCCCTGGAATCCCACCAGAGATCATCACGCACCAACTAAGGTTGGACCCAAGCAGCCGCCTAGTCTAGCAGCGCTAGAGACGCTGCAACCCCGAGCGACAAGCTACCATTCAAGAACAAGTGAGCGAGAAGATACGCTCAGAGCTACTTCGACCCACCCGCTATCTGGACTGGGTAGCGAATGTAGTCCTTGTCCCTAAGAGCAATGGGAAGTGACGGATGTGCGTAGATTATACCAACCTTAACAAAGATATGTCAAAAGACAACTTCCCCATGCCATGAATCAACCAACTGGTCGACGCCACAGTTGGGCACAAAATGCTGAGCTTCTTAGATGCCTACTCTGGGTATCGCCAGATCAGCATGCACGAACCAGACTAAGATAAGACAACATTCGTCACTGACCATGGCTTGTACTGCTACACACGCATGTCGTTCAACTTAAAAAATGCGGGCGCAACCTACCAACATCTCGTCAACCACATGTTCGACGCACAAATCGGCCGCAACATGGAGGTCTATATTGATGACATGCTCGTCAAAAGCCTCTAAACATTTGAGCACTTGAAGGACCTGGCGGAGACATTCGCGACACTTAGGAAGTATAATATGAAGCTAAACCCCAACAAGTGCACACTCAATGTAAAGTTAGGCAAGTTCCTTAACTTCCTTGTTACACATAGAGGAATAGAGGCGAATCTTTATCAGATCCAAGTGGTACTAGAAATGAAACGACCAGCGCGAGTGAGGGACGTGCAGTGCCTCACCGGCCACATCATTGCCTTGACCCATTTTCTATCCTGAGCAGTCGAGACGTGTCTCCCCTTTGATGTGACACCACTATGGGGGTGGCAGCCACAAGACCAATGGACCTTGGACCTAGGATTGCAAGCACGAACCGAACGACAGATTCACTCAAGCGAGCTCACCCGCGTCACACACACCCGGGTCCGTAGGTGGACCGGCAATGAGGGTGAGGGTCCGAGGTTGGCCCTTGAGGTTCCAAGGGCTTGACTAACTTAGGATTGGACCCCTAAGGGTCTGCTACATGGGACATACCCTGGCTCTGACCTCTGGCACTAACGCTGGGCACCCGAACCACACTGAGCCTTAGACACGCTCCCCTGAAGTCGCGCCTCGCCTGAAACACGGTAAAAATACGTAGGGAATGAGTCTTAAAATAAGACTCAGTAGGGGTCACCCGAACCTTACCTCGCAAAATGAAAAATCGCTATGCTATCAGCTAAGCGAGTACCTTAGAAGTAGAAACCCTGTACTACAAGTACCAGTCTCACGGCGTGAAAACCCACACATGCACGCCCTTGCGAAACGACTGAAACTCACCGGTCAACATGACCCAAACCCGACGGTCGAAGCAACTGAGACTGACAGTCTGTCACTGCCTGTCCAGAATAGAAGTACCTCCCACTAGAAGAATGACCGGATGCACCCACTGATGTCTTATACAACGTCACAAGTGTCTAGCTACCACGTCCCGGGTGTGAGACTCAAACACACACAAGTAACCACAAAGCGAGTGACTAGCTAGGGTCACGTCTATCGACGCGTGTCCAACTGCCCCCAACCACGTGTGCACACACAGACCATGCATCATAGGTCTGGCCTCTAACTGGTTTTCCCCTCAGTTGGACTCTGGCCGACGACGTGGGGCCCGACAAAAACTAGTCTAAAAATCACCCTCATGGTAGCCGTGCCACCACTCCCAGGTGGATACCAGCACACGCGTATTGGTGGGCTACGACTAGCGGAGTGTCTCTGAAGGAGTAGACTCTCAAGCCAAGGAAAATAATGTTCAAACCTGGCGGAGTACGGGGACCGTCCCACGTACCAGTCATCGCACGGTGACCACAGTCGAAAAAAAATGGGACTACGCGCCACGCGGAATAGCCCAGAGCCTGGCAGACCAACACTGGTGCGCTACAGGCGGTGATGGACCAGCACAAGTGCGCCACAGTCATCTGACGGACCACCTCAGGTGCGTCAGGAACTCAGTGTAAAACAGACCATAACGTGCCTGCACAGGTGCATTACAGAACATGACGGATCGATAAGGGTGCGTCAGGGCACTCGATGCAAAAACCACAGTGACGCGCCTACCCATGGGCGTCACAGTACCTGACGGACCGGGATAGGCGCGTCAGGGCATGAGCCAAAATAGAGAACGTAACGCACTCCTCCATGGGCGTTACGTCACCTAACGGACCAGCTCAGGTGCGTTAGGTCACGAGACCAAACTGGCTGTAACGCACTCCCCTAGGGGCATTACAGCCCCTAACGGACCAGCACATGTGCGTTAGGTGGAAGGCATAATGTGCCTTCCCAGGGGCATCACATGCCCTGACAGACCAACACTGGTGCGTCAGGCTACAATGACCCCCAACGGTCAAATTCCAACAGTCGGAAACACTGTGACGGACCAGCCCAAGGGCGTCACAGTCACGTGGTGGTCTATCGTGGGATCGTCACACCCACAAAAGCCCAAGCTCAAAACCAATGAAGCATAATGCACCTCCCTAGGGGCGTTACACCCTGTGGCGGTCTCTGGTATGACCGTCATAGCGCTCTGGCAATGAAACGGCGAATTCAACCTAAAAACGCCGACCAGGCCCCCATACCTCCATAGGAGAGGGGGAAATCAAGGGGGAAGCTCCCCAATAGCCCCTAGCATGATTCTACGACCTCGGATCGACCAAAAACACAGTGGATCGCTAGATCGGGTGATCACTCCCCAAAGTATGATTTTACCCTAACCCGCTCAAAAACACCCCTCTCGGCCTCACGACGGGCTAGAAATCATGGGAATGAAACGCTAGAGCGTAAGGATCGTCACCCTACCTCAATGGAGCGAAAGTTCCGACGAATCGATGCCGAAATCACAAAGAACTTTCGGGGATCCGACCGTTGGTGACGATCCTTACGCTCTAGCGAAATCTCGTCCCCTCACGAAATCTCGCGAGTTCCACGCCGCCACGACCGTCTCGCCGTCGCTGTCGTCACCACGCCGTCACCCCACGTCGTCTACAGCTGGAGGGGACGCGCCACGTGGTCAAACGAGAGAGAGAGGGGGAGATGGACCACACATTACACACAAATAAAGTCCCAATAAATACTATAAATACTAAGACTCAAGAGGGAGACTCCAGGCTGTCTCCAAGCCAAAGGGTAGCCGATGTAGCTCGAGTGGTACTGCATGTATAGTATCAACGGCTTGCCGTATCGTATCTCTCGCTAGCTCTAGTGTCCGCACCAGAGGACTTGCTAGAGGATGTCAAAGTCCCGCCAGAAATCATTAAGCCAATAGCGGAGCTCAACTACCAAGAGGCCGAGCAACTGAGGACCTTCGAGGTGCCGAATCCTGAAGGCCCTCCCACTATTTTCTACGTGGCCGGAGAACAGCCAGTCAGAGGAGATGATGATTGCCGACTCCCTGACGAATTGCATGACCCGCACGTCCCGATCTCGGGGCTCCCTCATATGACTAACCGGATGGTCGAAATGATCACAAGACAAAGGATTCCTCTTTATCAACCCTCCAATCAGAAGAAGATGTTTGAAAAGATGTGGAACCCACCAAACCTGGACCGGAGGCTGCTGTAAATTACCGAGCATCCAGGCTTGGACTTCTCACTGGAAGATTACTATGAGGCCGACATGATATCGGTTTCGACTCCACTCGACGGTGACCCCGTCAAGGCTGCAGCCCTGCAGGAAGCCCACCACGATAAACAACCTATGCCACCGGCTGAAAAGACACAAGATGAAGAAGTATTCCTCTGGAACCCCCTCCACCGCAGGTGCGCGGGGAAGGTCTCTCCCTCTTCCGAAGGGTCAACCTCAAGGGATTACATCATCAGGGTTCTCTCATCCCCGTTTGTTGGCGAAGTAAGAAGCAGCAGTACGGGTCATGCTCCAGGCCCTCCCCAACACGACCCCGTTATGCTGGCCCTATACCATAGGCAGCAGCGGGAGATCGAGATGTTGAAGGCACAATTGGCCAAATTAACTGCACTTGTCGTCGACCTAGTCCAGGGCTTCCTCTGCCCGTGGAGTAAAGGCATGACTTGGTCCTGGGCCACCAGTCCCGACACCTCTGTCCAGTCAGGGAGGGCGGCGAGGAATACGACGAGCACTTCAGCCAGACAGTCAGCTAGGCGAGGCCTTACATTGCAAGAGAAGCTGCAGAAGCCCTACTCCTTCCCAAGAGAAAAGACCCGAGACATCTTTGATTGGGCCTGCCACTATGACAAGGTTTCCCTCCCGAGGTCCAGGAAGCCTCAAGATGTTCGAAGAAGTGGTGACCCACTATTCTGCCCCTATCACCGGATACTCGGTCACGCCATTGAGGACTGTTACGTCTTCAAAGACATAGATCAAGACCTGATTGACAGGGATGAGCTAAGAATGGGAGACTACGTAGTGGCCCCGCTACGTCCCCATATGACAGGTGGCCCCAGGAGGGGAGTCTACACTATCTCCGTCCAACACCAGGCTCCTGAAGATGCAGCGGCCTCGGCCTCGACCGAAGTAGTCTATGATGATTACCTGGAAGACTCTGGGGTAGTCTTGTGCCCTTCCACGCTAGGAAACCCCACAGGCCCGTCGACTGTAGCCGCAGAGGGATGCGAGGTGAATGCTGCTTCGGCACCGGGCCAAGACGAGCAAGAAGAGACCTACGGTATCCTCGAGGCCGAGAAGGGCGAAGATCAAGACTTTGTCGATTTGCTGCTGGCCTCACCGAAAATTGAAGATGGTGGCCAGACCACTGTCGACGAGCTGATCGTAATTAACCTTGGCACGGAAAGCAACCCCAGGCCAACCTTTGTGAGTGCCCTCATACCTCCTCGAGAGAGAGAGGAGTACGTGAAGTTCCTGTAGGAGTTCCGCGATTGCTTCGCTTGGAACTACAAAGAGATGCTCGGTCTCAGCCCCAAAGTGACCCAGCACATGTTGGCGATTGATCCCAAGATGGAGTCGGTGAAGCAGCCTCCCCGGCGCATGCGACCGAAATTAATAAAGCAGGTCTGCAAAGAAGTCGACAAGCTCATAGACATCGACTTTGTAGCAGAGAATCAATACACCACCTGGTTGGCCAACATCGTGCCGGTGAAGAAGAAGAATGGACAGATCGATGGTGTACAAAGGTAATCTCTCTAGCTCTCTCCATCTCCCTCCTCTCTCCAACTCTCTGCCTCTCCCCTCTCATCCCGATCCCTAGCTAGAGCCGGTGGTGGTCCCATCGACCCCTTAGTAGCCGTCGATCTCCTGGCATGTGCTCGCTCTGTCGCCTCGTTCCTCTGCTGTGTAGAGGAACCCACTAAGTAGCTCGTGCTGAAATAGGCACGGGGTCGCCCCTCTCACTGTGCTCGCTCCCAGATTCTCTGGTAGCGCTGCTCTGTCGCACGCCCCTGCTCCTCTAGGGCACCTAGTCGGATCCCCAGGTTTGACAGTTCTTGCTCACGCTCGAGCCGCTCACACAATAGCTCGCACTTTAGCTCCTCTCTCTCGTGGGACTGCTCCCTCCTCTCCACCTTGAGGAGGATTCGTAACTCTACCACATCGCGAGGCAGCTCCTCCCTCTCGGTCTCTTGCCGCCTCCTCTAACTCTGCAACCCGCTGGTCGCAGATCGCAAGCTCGGTACCCGCTAAGGCCGCCCGGGTGAGCACATCCTGCAGCTCCTCCGCCTGCACAGACTTCGCATGTAACAATGAACATGTGCTCTGACCTCTACAGTAAAGGTGCTTTGACCTTGTAATGCACACCAGCATATATGTTTCGACCTTAGAATGACTCCGGCAGAATGTGCATCGACCTTAGTATTACTAGAGTACGATGTGCATCGACCTTAGTAAGACTCAGGGACGATGTGCATCGACCTTTATGTATAGAACACAAATGTGCACTGACTTGCCTCTGCCTCACTATGCAACATGCATCAACCTTTATGAAGTTAGCTAGTTCATGCATCAGCCTAAGCATATACTGACTAAACATGCATTGACTTGAATTACTCTAGAGTTGAAATGCAGACCAATGACACATTGACTTAAACAAATGTGCATTGGCTATGTGTTGACTTTGTGTTGACTGTGCATTGACTTGCATGATTATGAATGCATGAATGTGCATTAGATCTATATGACAAAATGCATGAATGAGCATAGACTAATGACAAACCTACTTTGACCTGATTTTAAGTGAAAGCACAGGATGCATGAATGTGAAGAATCACATCTTATCTCAGTAACTTAACATGCATCATGCATCAAGGCAAATGTAACATCAAAGCAAGTGCAAATGCAGACACAATACATATACACTCATAGGAAGTGCAACATAAACATATGTTGCTCATTTTACTCATGCGGACTTAAGATGACAGAAAGAATTTCACATCATCAAATAAGACTTAGTGTTTAACATCATCATGCCCATAGTGTCACAACACTATGAACATTATGAGCATAATAAATGATGCCATCATTGTGAGCACAAAAAAATGATGCCAAACTATTCCATGAGATATAACATTGTTCCATGAGACATAACATTTGTGCATGCCAAGATATCAAATAATATCAAATGAATCATAGTCGTTGTCATCATCAAAACAACAGTGTTGTCATCATCAAAATAACATGGTCATAACAGTCTCTCCCTTTTTGATGATGGCAACACTATGGCAAAATGGCAACACAATGGCAGCACTAAGAACACTATGAATGATACCTCATGCCTGCCAAACAATATAACTTTTCTCCCCCAAACCTATATGCCAATCAATGCTAACAATTCAATTTCCAAACTATTCCAAACTATTCTCCCCCTTTGACTTCATCAAAAAGGAAACAATAGTTTTTTGTGAAATGGGCATAGATGATTTCCTGGAGAGAACAATAGTAAGCAAAAAGTAGAAAAAAAATGAGTAGGTTATGAATGCAAATCAGAATCTATTTCTAATCTCTCTTCTTACACGAGGATATGATTGACCAGACAGTCACATAGACAGGCAGAGTTGATCGACAATTTGAGATATTCCCCCTGATATTTACATCTCCCCGTTTTTGATATCTCTCCCCTTTGCTATCAAAAACTGAAAATCTATTTGATGTGACACAAGCTAGGACCTACTAGCAAGCACAATAGCGAACCGAAGCGGGCCGTATTTGGCGGTCGACTCACCTCTTCATCAAGCCGCACTGTTTCAGCCCTATTTCTGCGTGTGTCGCGCCATTTTAACGCTAATGACGGGCCATTTGCCATCCGATCTTCCCCGTTTATCTCGGATTGAATTCCTAACCTAATGACGGAACCAAATAAACCCTGCCAAGCAATAAACTAGGTGATTCGATCCCTTCGAGTTTAAATTGCTTAATCTTTGTCATCACTCTTGCGTTTATGTTTAAGGATCTCTTGTCACATCAATGCATGCCTGAGTGTACGGGCTCTCGACATATCAAACGACATTAGCGGAAAGTCGGGCGACGCCCAACTGGAAGTTGTTGTTGTGCGTGATGGTGGTCCCCGGACTTACGTCCTCCGCCACGTACTAAGAGTTCCGTTCCAATAAAACTGTGCATGGTAGATTGCAGTAACTTGCATGATCATCTGCATCCTTTACTTCAGCCTTGGCAGTCTCTTTTTCTCGGTAATTAATCAAAGGTTTTCCCTTCTCGTAAGGGATGTAATTAACGTCATAGCCTTTATAGTATGGCGGACTGCTGGTCCTGACTGAACTACACTTTTGCCCAACGCAAGTCAGGTTGAGCGCACAATGAATTTGTCACTCCGGTGACTAGCACGCCAATAAACCAATAAAATAAACTCCCAAATAATCTCTAGCATGCCCGGTGGGACGAGTGTCACCTTTCATCTTCTTGCCGGGAAATCAGGGCTGCTGAGGCCCTTCCAAAGGTTACTGATCGTGGTTTTGTTTGCCCTCACAGGCAACAAATGGCAACTGTGACTGGACTAGCTGGTGTCGTCTTCGGCACCTCGATCGTGGGGGTGCACGCACGCGGGTACCTGGCAGTACCCACGATGTTCGACACCTTCCCTGCTGCAGTGGGCTTCCCCAACTTTTTGGGTTCGGCCTTCGTCGATATGTTGGAGGTGGAGCCCTCCGAACCTGTCAGGAAAGCTCCGAAGAAGACGGCACACCCAGAGGCTCGCCACCCCCGAGACGCGCCCGAAAAACCGGCACTGGCCGCCAGTTGCCTGGTCCACCATGCTGTCTCCGGGGTCTGCCCCATTCTTGCCAACCGGAGCTCCGGAGGACGCTAGCGCAAGGACTGTCGGAGGAACTCCGACATGGTTACCGGACGCCTCTCGCAGTCCAAAAAATCACTACTGATCGGTGGAGTCCACGTCTTTCTCGACGGACGCGACACCCGGGTGGTCCCTGATCGGGTCATCCCCGCCATCCCTGTCCGCAACTCCTATCAAGCCCTCGCGGGAAGGAGGGCGGAGAAGGATAAAGCCGGCCACCATGGCCAGAAGAAGTTGGCCCCAAGGCCAAGGAAATTCAAATAGGTCTGGGTCCCTAAAAGGGCCCAGCCTGCCCGCCAAGACATACCACTGGTCCGCCGCCGCCCTGCTCGTGACGGATCGAAGATGAAGAAGGAGAGGGGCCTAGCCCTGAAGGAAGAAGAAGTGCTGGCGGACCCTCCACGCCGTGGGAATTTTCAACCCAGTTCCCGCCAAGCTAATGTCCCTGCCATGGGACGAAGATTTCAACAGCCCGCCAATCGGGCTCAGTTTACCTACTCCCCTCCTGTAGGAGGTAGACAATTGTCCCCCGTGCTCCATCAGGGGCGGGGCTAAGAAGAGATGACCACGCTAGTCCGAAACTACTTTCAAGGGCTTGGCAACCCCTCTTTCGGACAGCAACGGCTGATGCAAGCAGCCGCAGCTAGAGAAGATTACTACCCACCAATGGCAGTTGAAGAAGAGAAAGAAAGAAAGATGACGTCGTCAGTCGATGACGATGGATATGAAGATGGTTTTCATGACGAAGCCGAAGCTGATGATACTACACCTCTGTAGGGACAAACAGAAATAGTTTCTGTCTTTGAAAGGCTCACCTTCCCAGACCAACCTAGGAGGAGAGTCCATCGGCAGAAAAGGAGAATGCAGGTCTTTACCTGTAATATGGCCGGCATATTCGGCCAATATGGGGGGCTCCCCGAAGACCCTCACGAGTTAGCTCAGTTAGCCGCGAGGCCAGGGCTGAGAGGCTCTCTTGCCTAAGGACGGTGCAAACTTGCCTAAGATGGTCTAGGTGGGCCTCTTGGGAGTGGCTATAAATGAGGATGTCATCAAAGTAGACCACTAGAAAGACCCCAATGAAAGGCCTAAGGACCTCCATCATAAGACGCATGAAAGTACTTGGGGCATTTAAGATCCCATAAGGTATGACCAACCATTCATACAAGCCATCCTTGGTCTTGAAGGCTATTTTCCACTCATCTCCGAGCCTAATCCTAACTTGGTGATAGCCACTCTTAAGGTCAATCTTGGAGAAGATAGTGGCTCTAGCTAGCATGTCAAGTATGTCATCAAGCCTAGGGATGGGGAACCTATACTTGACGATGATCTTATTAATGGCCCTACTATCCACACACCTCCGCCATGATCCATCCTTCTTGGGAGTGAGAAGGGTCGGTACGACACATGGGCTTTTGCTAATGCGGATGAAGCCCTTCCTAATGAGTTCCTCTATTTGCCTCCGAAGTTTGGCATGTTTCGTGATATTGAGGCGGTAGTGAGGAAGGTTGGGAAGGGTGACTTCCGGAACTAGATCAATTGTGTATTGCACATCACGCATGGGAGGGAGTTGATCCGGGAGTTCCTCCGGGAACACATCATAAAATTCATCTAGGAGATGCCGAATTTCAATGGGATGGGGGTTGGAGGGAGTGGACTCTCCTAGACAAATGACCACCACACATAAAGGTACCCCTTGAGCTATTTCCTCCTCAAGCTCTTTTTTGGTGATGAGATGAAGGCCCTTGGTCAACCCCGAAGTCTCACCTTGGTCGGGGTTTTGGGTAAGGGATTGTGTTGGGGGGTGGAGTTCCCCGAGGCTTGTGGTATGGTAGGGTGATGTCCTTGAGGGAGTGTGTCCCTTTTGGGCATGGGACGTGGTGGGGAGGGATTAAGATGGATGGTCTTTCCCTCATGCTCAAAGGTGCATATATTAGTCCTACCCAAAATTGTGGCATCCACATCATAAAGTCAAGGTCTCCCTAGTAGGATGCTACCTACTTCTATGAGAATGACATCACACCATATTTGGCCATGGTAGGAAGAGAAGGTGAGGGGCACAAGGTAGCGGGTGTTGACTGGGATGGAGTTGTTGTTGATCCATGAGACTCGGTAAGGACTTGGGTGGGGAGTGATAGTAAGCCCAAGGAGCTTTACGGTGTCGGGCGATACGGCATTGACAAAACTTCCACTGTCTAAGATCACTTTTCTCACATGACCTCCTACCTTAACAAAGGTGTGAAAGATTGAGGTTTGATGCCAGTCCTCCTCTTGGGGTTTAGTGAGGGTGCATCTAATCACTCCTAGATGGGAGCCGGTGGATGTCATGGTGTGGTCTAGACCTGACTAATGGTATTGGGCCTCGTACTCTTCCTCCCAATCTAGTGATGCTTCATATACCTCAATCGTGCTCTCAAGTTCCCCTTGGGGTAGGGGAGCTTCTTCCTCCACTAGCAAACTAGACAGCCCCTTGGATGGGCATTGCCCCGCGAAGTGCCCAAATCCTTGACATCTATAGCATTATTGGCGCGCACTACCCTGGATGGTCCCTCCTACACTTGGGCCCTTGGAACTCTCTTCCCTCCATGGAGGAGAGTGGCTAGGGGTGGCCTTGTTTGGAGTGGTGATGGGAGGGGGATAGTAAGGCCGTAATGGGGCATTCCCACGTGGGCTAGGGGCCTTCACGGGGGGGCCGGGGTGGTTCGGGGTCCCATGCTTGGGTCTGTCGGTCGGGGAGGGGCAAACCTAGGGATTCTAGAGAATCACTCAACATTCTGAGCTCTTTGGTAGGCTTGTTCAAGGTTGTCGACATCTCTCATGAAAAGTTCCCTCTTGATGTGATTTTGGAGCCTATTCCTAAATCGGGACAAGGTGACAGCCGGGTCCTCATGAACTCCACACTTCAAAAGATAGGAGTCAAATTTCTCAATGTATTCAACCACAGTCTTCCCTTCTTGGGTGAGGCTTTGCCACTCATCTAAGAGCATTTGGTGGTAGGATAGGGGTAGGTACTTGCTTCTTCGAGTTTGAATAGTATTGTAAGTCCTTGAAGGATGTTTGTTGGAAATGTCAGATTATGAAATAAAGATTTGACCTTATCTATTTGTTGTTCGTACTCATCATCTGAGTCTCTTGATCGACCTGCTTTTATAACTATTCACGCCTTGATATTTCTGCCTTGTTCGGGGCGTGACATAGCCTTCCAGCGGCCCTCCCAGATTGGGCCCTAGCCGGTACACGCTCGCGAGGTACTTCCAACAGCACACCTTTGTAGGCCTTCAGCGGCACGCTTGCAAGGCCCTGCCAGCGGCACACCTTTGCAGGCCTCCAGCGGCACAACTTTCTGCCTCTCTAGCGGCACACTCTCAACTTGTTCTTTGTCTGTTGCAACCAGCAAAGAAGATCCCACGCCATGCCCTATGGCCTTTGGCGCGCAGCAGGGATAGCTGAGGGCTAGCTGAGGTGTCGCCCAAGCGTGAAGACACGCAGGCTATCCCCCTACAGCCTAGGAAGGGAGGGGCCAACTCCCATTTAATGCCCGTCAACTTCGGACGTTCCTGCCTCCGAACGTTCTCACTTTAGGAGATATAAAAAGGCCCCTCCCCTCCAGGCAAGACAGAGGGACGGAGAGGGGAAGAGGTACACAGAGGAAAGCTCTATGGTGGGCTGGCTCTGGAGAGAGACAGAACGAGGAAGAAGATAAGAAGAGAGAAGGGGAGCCTGCCGCCCCGACCACCGCATGAGTGAAGAGAGATCAAGAAGAGAAGAAGAGACGTGAGGTATTCTACCTAAGTGGTTATTTAATTAAGACCTTACCAATGTGAGGAGAACCTCCCACTATATCACCTCTTACCTGACTACGTTTTCTTTGGTTTTCTGCTAAGTACCTGACTGTAAAAAACTTGATCTAAATCTATTTCGTAAGATTTTTCGCTAGAGCTAATCGTGCCTTTATTCATAATTCATTCTCTTTATTATCTTAATGTCGTTAAACATGATGCCTTAAATCATCTTTGAACTTCTCTTATAAACTTCATTTATTCTTCATACTACATGCCCTTTTTTCATACTACATGTCCTTGGAAATGAAAATTTTTGCTAGATCTGTACTTTAGCCATAAACTACCATTTGAGAGTGTAGAAGCTAAGTGCCATGTGGGACAAAGTGCTACGTTATGGGAGCCACCTCTTGAGGCTTGCGGGTGCACGGCAAGGCGGTGACCGGGTGGGCGTACGTCGACTATCGGGAACTTGCTCAGGAGCTTCTCGGCTTGGACTTGATGAGGCCAGGGCATCCATCATCCCAACTGTCACGGTCGGTGCTCCAGGAAAGCTTGGGACTCCGACGAGCAGTAGTGGCAGTGGGTGAGTTATCAGAGCAGCATATTGACCGAGTGATCGAGTAGGCTCGTATGAGTGTAGCGACAGAGCCGGGACCGAAAGTAGACATGGTCCTTAGACGCTTCTTGATGCTGCTGTTCGGGAAGCTCCTGTTCGCGACACGAGTCGATGTGATCAGTTGCCGGCTCCTTCCTCTGCTGGCAGATCTGAGCCAGGTGAGGAAGTATGCATGGGGAGCAGCAGTGCTGGCTTTCCTATTTAATTCGCTTAGCGCCACCGACTGGGTGACCATGCTCGGCGACTTCTCACCCTTCTTGCAGGTAAATGCCTAAATGCCTTTATATGTTTCTATTATGCTCCTAATATGTTGAAAATGCTAACATCTTCTTAAAATGTAGTTTTGGGCTTTTCTGTACTTGCCGGGGATTGGCCGAGGTGTTGAGCTATACCCGGGGCGGTTTCCCATCGCGCGGCAGTGGAACGTTGCCCAGAGTGCGGGGTCGATTCAGCGGTCGACTCGATCGATCCAAGATTACTTGGACTCATTCCCACATGCATCGGTAAATAGCCCGACTTCCTACATGCTCTTCTACATGTTTCTATATGCTTTTCTTATATGAATGCTACATGAATGCTATATGCATGAATGCTATATACTGACAAATGAATGGCCCTTTCAAGTGCGGTGGACACCGTATCGGGACGAGGACCATACGGGACAGTCGTGGGTCTGGTGGCGAGGCGTCCTGGGAGCGTGAGGATGAGATGCGGCAGCTGTACCCTTATTTGTTTGCGTGAGTCTTTCCCCCGTCCCTGTGCCTTCGTTCTTAAATTTTGAGGACGAAATTTGTTTAAGGGGGGAGGGCTGTAACGACTCAGATCCTCCCGGATCCCTACGTTAGGGTCTCGGATCTATTTTCTAGGAGCGTTCGGCTCTGTCGTGCCCAAAATTTCGTTTCGGACATCTTTCGTGTTCGGATCGGCGTGATCCGGGGTCATTTCAGGAGCCCGGAGGTGTTCCGCGACTTTTCCTATGTGATTTTCTGATTTCTGACCCAGTTTCCGGCAAATCCTTCGGCACGCCGTTGCGGGCGAATGTGGTCGTTCACCCGGGCGTGAGTGGTACCATTGCGATCGGTGCGCTCCGAGGATCGCAAAAACGTGATTTTCTAATTTTTGATATTTTTATGAATTTCTAGATTTTCTATAAATAGGCCGTTTTCTTTTCATTTTTCATTCTTCTTCCTCTCACCTCTCCCGTGCGTTCCTCTCTCTCTCTCTCTCGCCCATTAGACACGGTGGAGGCTCCGTACCGACTGCAGATGGCGGCGAGGCGACGGCGTGACGACGTGGGTGACGGCAAGGCGATCGTGCGGACGTGAGGCGAGCGTGGGAAGCATGGGGAGGTGAAATCGTCGGTGGCGTTCTTCGCGAGATCGAGCTCGGATCGACGTCCCATCGCGAACTGGAGGTAGGGTGACGATCCCTAGCTCATTGCCGCTCCATTCCCGTGATTTGTAGGCTGAGGCGAGGTCGAGTGGGGCTTATTTCACGCCAGGAAGGGTGAGCATGCCACGGGGAGTGATCGCCTGATCTACCATTTTAAGCCGCTAAATCGTGTTTTGGGGGTGTAGAATCATGCTAGGGGGCTTGGGGGTTCGTTCCTCATCGTCTTCCCCCTCCGTGGGGCATGTTTGGGGCCGGAATGGGCGACCTCAGTGGAGTTCGCTGTTTCCGCGCCCATGGCGTTATGCGGTCGAACCAGAGACCGCACAAGCCTTGTGTGGCCCTGGTCTGGCCGCACAACGGCTAGGCGCGCTTCGAGTGAGGCTCGGCGTGCAGTGGGGTTGTGCGGTCTATCGCGAGACCGCACTTCCCTTTTGGGCGGCCCTGTGCTGACAGCCCATCCCATGGTTTTTGACCGTTAATTTGACCGTTATTCAGTGTTTTGGGATGTGCGGCCAGGGGCTGGCCGCATAACCCTTGTGCGGCCGTGGGTTGACCGCACATCCCCGATGCCCTTTTAGCTCGGCACGCAGTGGGCTTGTGTGGCCTGTCAGGGACCGCATAACCCTTGAGCGGCCCAGGATGGACTGCTCATCCTGCGAGTTTCCGACCGTTGCTTGTGACCATTACACAGTGTCATGGGGTGTGCGGCTAGGGACTGGCCGCACATACCCTTGTACGGCCTGAGCATGACCGCACAGCCCTTGGAGTTGTGGCAGGTTGGCTGGCCAGGGTTGGACCGCACCTGCCTTGTGCGGCTGGGTCCCAACCGCACATGATGTTCAGTGTTGAGGTGAGCAGTCCATAGTGGACCACACATGCATTGAGCGGTTGGTGCGTGATCGCCCTTCTTCTGTGTAGCCAATGATGGACCGTTCATTGTCTGAGGCTTAGCCGATGGTTTTCGTGCTGATGCGAGTTTCGGGTGAGTGGACCTCGATCCACGTGTTGACCCGTGATCCGACTGATGCTGGGCATCATTTGGGGACCAGGTGCGGGCGCCGTGTGGGGGCCCCGGGACGTGACATCTTCGGCCTGCGTCATCGTGAGTCGGTGTTAGTACGAGGGGTGGTCCCCTGTACTCCGTCTGGTTCAGACGTTGTTTTTCGTGACTTGAGAGTCTACCTCCCAGAGACCCGACCACTAGTCGTAGCTTCCTGCGCACGCGGGTGCGGACCCACCTGGGAGTGGTGGAGAGCATGACCCGAGTGAGACGATTTTTAGGCTGGTCACCGTAGGGCCCCTTGCCTTTGCCACCAGAGTCCGGTGGGGGGGAAGTCAGCTACAGTGCTGTCGGCCAGTTCTCAGATCTGACCACTAGTCCATATAAAACCCATAAAAAATCGAAATCTCTATAAAACTTCACACAAAAAAAGCCTCATCTTCCTTACATCCAGATCTACAACTTTCCTGAAGAGACCAAACTCCAGATCTGAGGGTTACCCTGTGGTCAACGGTGTTTCTCAGGAAACTTCCCTGCAGTCCTGAGTTTTTGATCACTGTCCAGTAGCAGCTTAAAAAAATGATAATGGCTAGATCCCTGCAGATCTAAGTTTCCTTTCTGGCCTTAGATTGAATAGATTCGAAGCAGCTTTCCAACGGCGCCAGTCTCGCGCCGATCCGATGTCGGGATCGGTCACAGCGGTGATTCTCGCTGAAGCACGCGCCCTAAAACAGAAGCGTAAGTCCGTGGGCAGCAACTCCAAACCTTGGAGTCCGGAGCCGATCGGCCTCTGACCGACGACTCCCGCCTGACCGCCGTCCGTGGAGGCGCGCCACCAGGGGTCCCATCTCCTTGGGACCCACCACAGTGTCCCGGAGGATAGAGTGGCCAATGGGCCCCACTGCCCCATTGATCGCGCCGTCCGGACAGCACGTTACGCGGGTTCGGCGCCGACGGAGGTGACATCAAGATGCTGCCCGTCAACCCAATTGTCATGACTCCTGGGCCCCGCGTGTGACCTTTTACCTCCCTGTGTGGAGTGGGTTAAAATCATTGTACTGCTGTAATAATTGTTAACCGGGAGTCCGAGATTGGCCGGGGTTGTCTTCGCCACACCGGGTGCGTGGAGGTAACGGTCTAAACTCCTTGGCGTTCATTTGCTACTCTAGTATGTGGTCATATGCCGCTGGGAGAGTGTAGGGTACTAGCCCGGGTGTTCATGTTACCGCTGCGAGTATGAGAGTGACCCATCCCGTGGCTCGATCCTAGCACGGAAGTTGAGTCGGATTACCCAGTGTCTCGGTCGGTTCCTCAACTGCGCACGATCCGCGCTTCCCTCGCTTGGGACGACGAGTGAGCTAGCATTTCTGTGAGCGACGTATAGTCCCCTAGGAGCTCTTAGTGTCGGGTCTAGTGTGACTCCTAGCCACGTGTTGCTGGTCATGTCCGTCTTAGAGTCTGAGGTTCAATGCACATAGAGTCGGCTCCCGTGTCCGTCCCGCATCAGCTATTCAGGCAATCAGACAGGGTGGATGATGGTGGACAAAACCTACTTCTCCTCCAAGACTCCCTCTCTCTCAGATGAACCGGCTCTCCCAATTGGATCTCTCTCTCTATTTTTTCTTCACCTCTCTGCCCTTGTTCTCTTCAAGCCCGGTTGCTCTCTCTTCAATTGGCCCCTTTACTTGGTTGAACCAAGTACAGTTATATAGGAATGGCCTAATACAGCGTGAAGAATGGCGTGCCGTGGAAGCCTCCCTTCACCACTTTGTGCGCCGGATAAGGGGGCGCTGGAGTAAGGGGCTCGTCGGTGAAAGAGCACGCCGGATAAGCTTCACTTGCTTGTCGCGGGTTCGACGGTGGGTCCCGGGCTGCTTCTGGGAGTCACCGTGACCATTCATCCTGCCGCGATCCCACAGAACCTTGGTGAGAAGTCTTGACGAAGCTCTCAGGTCGATGTATAGCCTTCTTTAGAATTTCATGTATCTTCAGTTTGAACACGCGGGTTTTTCGCTGACACGGCCTTTGGCATTGTGATTCGTGCTGCTGGCTCGACCTGACTCATGCTCGAAGCTTTCTTGAGAGGTGAAATACCACCTTGGATGCTTCTGCCTTGACTGGGTGATCATTCGGCCATTGATGGACCCAGTATGCTGAGAAGCAGTACCCATGCCGGGTTATCGGGGTCTTCTGCTGATAGAGCCTTCGGTTCCCTGTTCTGAAGGACCAAGGGCACTCTTTCACCTCGAGAGGATCTTTCATTCAGGTGGTGGGCCACCAGGTACACCCTTGTCCTTGGTTGGACAACAGGTGTGGTTTATGCGGCACGACCGAGTCAATGCCGATTCATTGGGCAGGCTTGATTGCAGTGTCATTTGGTTGTAGACGCTTCTCGTCACGGGCACGCTGGGTCGCGTGGGCGAACTGCTCCGGCGACTCCGTCGCGACCTCGATCAGTGCGTCGACGGTTTCGGTGTCGCCGTCGAACTCGATCAGCGCAGCGGCCTGATCGAGAGTCAGGTCGTGCTTGGCAATCGCGTCGGAGGCGCCAGCGTTCTCGGCGACCGCGAGAGCATCCTTGACGGCCTTCGCAGGGTGGCGAGTCTGCTTCGCGATCGACGCCACCGACAGCCCTTCGAAAGCGAGTTGCTGGAACGCGGCAACATGCTCAGCCCCGGAGAGGGCTTTGCGGTGGTCATTCTCCGCCAACTGCTCGATGATGCGCCGTGCCGTGTCATCTCCGCTGTCGGTGACAAACACCGGAATTGCTGAGACGGCGGCTTCGCGGGCGGCGATGGTGCGCCGCTGCCCCATCCGCACGATCACAGCGCCGTCCTCGCCCCGCCGCGCGACGACGGGTTCGAGGACGCCGACCTGCTTGATGGACTCGACCAGTTCCTTGTCGGCCTTGTCCATGTCAGGCGCGAAGCGGACGTTCGCTTCGATCACGAGCGTGGACGGGTCGAGGTACTCGATGATGCCCGCCTGCTCGGCGGCGGTGGTGGGTCCGGTGATGAGTGTCATTGCTCTTCGTTCTCCTTCAACTGTTGTTTCGCCTGTCTGGCGAAAGAATCGAAAGAGAGCGGGAGTGTCGGAGTGCACGGATTGTCGGGCGAAATAAGCGTTAGCGCGTCCGTCAATATGGGCACGCAGACGCGGGAGCGAACTACGATCGACCGCCAGACAGACGAAAGAACACCAACCAGGTCAGCGCCGCTCAGCGGCACCGCGCCCACAGTGCGCGAATGGCCCCGCGTTCGGTGCAACGATCAGGTGAGCGGCAGCAGTTTGTCGGTGGGTGCCAGCGACTTCAGATGTTGGTGGTACGGGTGATCTGCTGCGAGCTCGTCACGCAACGCCTCGCGATGCGCTGAGTCGCCCGTCGTCTTGACTCGGACCTTGCAGCGTGCGATCGGGCAACGAACGAAGCGGGTGACGGCTTCCGCATCCATGCCCGAACGGTACCGCTTGTCCGACGCTTTGTGACCGAATTCGCCGCGGGCCACCTCGGTTCACCTGGGTGGTGGATAGAGGTAGAGGTCGGGGACGCCGGCGTCGATGGTGCGGGTGTCGTATTTGTTTGTGCCACCCCAGTTGTATTCCTCGAGGGTGACGGTGTTGTTGAGGTTCACGGCTTGGACGTAGGCGACGTGTCCGGCTTTGCCGCCGTCTTTGCCCCACCAAGCGACTGAGCCGGGGATCGGGGTAGCGCTGACGGTCCAGCCGTTGGCGATCCAGTTGCGTTTCCAGTCGATCGCGTCCCCGCCCAGTGGGGTGAGCTGACTCCAGGTGTATTTCCAGGGGGCGGTGGTGATGCCGGCGTCGCGGTTGAGTCGCCAAGCGACGAAGTCGGTGCAGTTCCGATACACATACCCGAGAGGTGAGAGCTGGTGCACGTTCGCGTGCGGCCACGGGTAGTCGTTCAACGCATTCTTCGCCGCACACGCCCCGGGCCCAGCTCGATCGGTGAGTCCTTGGACGAGGGAGGAGGCAGCCTGAAGGTTCGCGTCATAGGCGGATGCCGTCTCAGTCGGTTCGACATTCTCGGCGACTTTCGCTGGCGAATCCTTGTCCCATCCCTGCACTACCTGCATGCGTGCAAAGAACAAAGTAGCCGCAGTCGTCACGTCGCTGCGGTCGGCGGTCGTGCCCCAGCTGGCCGGTTCATCGAGCACCCCGACCCCGTCCGGACTGGCACTCGTCCCGGCGGTCTGGTTCTCGAGTTTGGTCTGGGTGATGGCCGCCATGACCCCGATGGTTTGTGCTTGGGCGTCGAGCTTCAAGGACGTGGCGGCGTTCATGATTTGGGCGGCGTTGACGAGTTGGTCGCCGGTGTAGCCGTCGATCGAGTCGCTGATGTGCTGCACCATGCTGATGTCGATCCCGGTCGGGCTGCACCCGGTGCCGGTTCCGGAGGACAGGGCGACGGCGCCGCCGAGGGCGAGCGCGGCCAGCAGCGCCGCCGCTGCCGCCGGAAGCAGTGCATCCTTCCAGGTGCTATTCGACACCGGAATCTGGTCGGCGAGCACAATCACCGAAATGCCAGCGACAAACCCAGCCGCGAAACTCCAGAACGGACTCAGCTGGTTTCGGCAACTGAGAATCGCCAGCAGAGCGATGCCTGCAAGCAAGCCGGCACTCTGGAAGCCGGTGTGTCCGAAATCAAAAGCGATCGCGAGCAGCTGAACACCGACCACGACGCTCGCGACCAGCTGCACGATCGTGAGCATCCAGTGGTCGGCGCGAAGCGAACTGCGCAGGCGGCGACTCAGTAGCCGAGCCACTTCGTGCGCCCAGAGCGCCACGAATCCGACGGCGAGATGCCCGACCAACGACGACCATTTGCTGTCGATGGCGTAGCCGAACCAGGCGGGAACGGTCGAAAGACCGAGCAGGCCCAGCCAGAGCCAGCTTCGGATGCGCACGACGGATGCGACCGCGATCAGCACGATCGAACTGAAGGCTGTGCCGATTCCGGCGAACACCCACGGGCTTACTTCTGGTGGCGCAGAGTGGGAGAAGGCCCAGATGTCGAGGGCAACGAACACCATGCCGAGAGCTCCGATCGCCTCGGCCGAGAACTGCAGCTTCGCACGAACGAGCAGAAAGGCGCCCACGAGGAAGACGCCGGACGTGATGCCGATGATGGTCGTCCTGGTCGCGAAATTCGTGAGATCGGGGTTGAGGAACGTGAAGACGATAGCGGCGATGGCAAGCAGGGTGGCGCCCGCGACGGCGAGCACGGATTGCACACTGATCTGCGAACCCTCGCGGGCGGCGGACTGTGCGGCAACCGGAGCAGCCGTCGGCGCGGCGATAGTCGTGCCGGCAGCGGTGGTCGTGGCTGCGGCGGTTGCCGCTGGTGCGGACGCGGGCGCCGAAGTTGGTGCAGGCAGGGAAACGAGCCTGGCAATCGCTGCTTCGCGGGCATCGAGAGCGCTCGCCGCGACATCCGACTGGTGTCGAATCTCTGCGATCGCCGCGCCGGTCAGGTCGGCGCCGCAGTTGGCGCACCATTCCTTGCCGTTCAGCGGCGAATCGCACCGCGGGCAGATGTCTCGGCGGCGCAGGTAAGCGGAAGCGCTGGCTCCCCAGTCGCTTTTTACGCCTGCGACCCCGCTCTTTGTCGAATAGTCGGCCATGCGCGCCAGTCTATGAGCGAGCCCCATTCCGGCAGGTCATCCCCGAGGATGGTGTTGATAAGTCGTCCGGGTGATTCGATTTCTCGACGAATTCCGTCGAAAAAACCTAGTGAAATCGATTCATCCGCACGGATATACTTCGTATGCTTCCGGTTCCCCCCACCGCGAAGCCGGGCATCAACCCGAAGCTGCCCTAGCGAAAGCAAAGGCGTTCACCCGAGAGCGCTATAGCCATGAACCAGACGTCCCGTCGTCGACCCTTTCGTGCCCTCTGCCTCGCCATCGCGAGCGCTATCGCGTTCGCTGCCGCGGGAGGATTCGCCCTGGTTTTCGCGGAACCCGCGGGCGCGGATACACCCCTCAGCATTACGAGCCCGGGCAATGGCGACTACTGGGGCGTCTCGCAGGGCACTGTAAGCGGTGTCGCCACCGGCGGTGATCTGGTGACCGTGAATACCTCGCAGGCGGCCTCGTGCACCGCCACGGCCGATGCGACCACAGGTGACTGGTCCTGTGAACTTACCGGCCTCACGACGACTGACACGCTCACCATCAACGCCAGTGACGAAGACTTCGCGAACAACAGCGCGAGTGTCACGATCTCCGTTGTCGACGTGCCGACGATCACGGCGGTGACCGGTGCGAACCAGCAGGGACAGACGTTCCGCGGTTCGAACGGGCAGCCCACAATCACGGGAACGGCGGAGCCGGGCGCTGTCATCAACGTTGGTGTCGGCCAGGCCTCGTGCCCCAGCACCACGACCGCGGATGAGGGCGGCAACTGGACCTGCGCTCTTAACGGAAACGTCGACCCGAACATCACCTACGGCACCGCGACGCTCGGGATGCTCGTGCAGGACCAACAAGATTTACTTCGAATTTCATTTCTTTGGAGTCTTTGCACAGATATAAGAATGAGCTCAAATCTTTCATGTACCACAATTCCATGCGGGATTATACAGACAAATCCAATGTTGATGTTCAGATGAATTATTTGGATGTGTGCCACATCGTAGAAGACAACAAATTTTGGGACAGAGTCTTACGTTACATGAAAGTAATCACACCCCTCATGAAGATCCTAAACATGGTGGATGGCGATGACAAGAATGATATGGGATATTTGTACGAGGTCATAGACCGTACCAAGTTACACTTGCAGAAATCCCTTCTCAGAGAGTATGAGAAGTGGTGAAAAATTATTAACAAGAGATGGGACAACACATTACACCATGAATTGCATGTAACTAGTGAGTGATTAATTGTACTGATATAAAGTTCATTGTTTTTCAGGTTAATTTACAACTTACATTTAGTTAATTATACACAAATGCAGGTTATTTCTTCAACCCTCGATTTATATCCAATGCCAATGCAAAGGTTGATGGCGAGGTGCTTCGAGACACCGTAAAGTCATTGGTCGTTTATCGAGAACACTAGAAAAGAGACTTCAAACCGAGCTACAGATTGGTCTTTATTAATTTTATCAATAAGAGGAAAAGAATTTACTTAATTACTTATGTTAATATGTTACTTTATCCTTATAGATGGGCGGTGATAGAATGAAGACTAAGACATATTCTGACTCACAATTACAATACGCTGTGGGAAGAGTGAGCCCAGATATACTAAATCTTTGTGCTTAAATTGAGTTAATATGTATTAACACATCATGAAGAATTGATCATCATTTACATCCTACTTTTATTTGTTTATGGTTGGTGGAACAACTGACTAATGGATAATGGTGAACAATAGAGATTTAGGCATTAATGCATTGGCTTACATTGCAATTAGAGTGCTGAGTCAAACAATATCAACAAGTCAATGTGAAAGAAATTAGAGCACGTTCAACCTTATACACTCATAGGTTCGCAATCGGTTAAACGCTGAACGGCTAGAAAAAATAGTTTACTTCCACTACAACAAGAGGTTGAGAATAAACAACATGAAGCTAAGATAACAGTTGAGGGACAAGTGCGTCGCCGATGATACAACTGGGCAAATTAATGTGGACGCATTATTTAATGATGACAATCTCTTACAGTCTTTGGTTGAGGTACGAGTGCAGGTTGATGAGCTTATTTTTGATCCCGATGACAGAACATGAGCAGAGGGTATATTGGATGGAGATGAGCCAAGGGATCTAGAATTCAGAGGATCAACAAAAAGGCCAAGAGTGACTCATGAGCACCAGAGAGAGGAAAAGCCTTTGATTGTTGACGACGCTAAACAACAGCCTAATATTGAGCCGGGGAGATACTCAGAATCAAATAGCAAGCTAGTCATTCCTAGAATGGTCAAGCCACCTCCATTCTTAAGAAGTACATTAGTGCATGAGATGACTGAGAAGACTAATACTACTACTTGAGAGGACCCAACAATTGAGTAGATGAAACAAGTTCATGTGAGAGACACGCCACGGGAAAAAGGATTGCTTTCAAAGATAAGATGCACCACCAAAATTTAAAAAAAATAGAGCCCAAGACTAGAAGGTGATTAGTTTCTTATGATGATGACGACGATGATGATGCATAAAGTGATGATCCCAGTGTAGCTGTAGGTGCTACTACTGGCAGTGGCATGTATGCACCTACTTCCTCCTTCCACGTTAACACAGGGAGAGGATAGAGTCACAGTGAAGGAGGATATGATTCACAGAGCCAATATAGACATCCATCAGGTTATGGAGGTGGCCAACACGAAGGAGACATGTATGAGTGGGGTCATCAACCAGGATTCTAATTTCATCCAGTTCCAACTAGTAGTAGTTATGGGTCAACATCCTCTTCTAATCCTCAAGGTTCTGCTTCTTATGTTGATTCTGAATTCCAATCAAGTCAACAACCTTATACTCCAAGATATATCTAAAGAGGGATGCACGACTTGGCTACATCATGCAGGAAGTCGAGCGTTCATTTGAAGAACCAGAAAGGCCGGCTGTGGACGAGCATGGAGTCTTTGAGAAGGACTTTTAGATAATCGTCCCGATTGGAGAAAAGAAGGAGGAGGTGTCGCTTGTCCATGGCGCTGAGTAGGAAATCTTGCTTGAAATGGAACCTCTAGGCTTGGTGTGCCTTGATATCTAGGAATGGAGGCCGGCCCTTGGGCATTCTGGCGATCATGACAAAGTCTAGAGGTTTGCACAACAGCTGGACCTCCTCAAGCGAGAAGAAGGCTGTTGGCTCTCCAGAGTTGGTAAAGGCCGGGGCGAGGACGGGGAGAGGCAGAACGGGTGGGGTGAAAGCACTAAGGACCACTTGAGAGAAGGAGGGGGCAATGACGGAGGGATGGGAGTCTGAGGGAGGTAGCACAACTAGATGGTCGGGACCAACACCACCCGCAGACGAGCCTCCCAGGCCGGCAGCCCAAACAGGGGACCCCTACGAGGGCCCGCTAGCACCACTGGGCGCACCAGCACAAGCACAGGGCGGGGCAGTAGGTGGCAGAGATGCAACGGGCGAAGGAGACGCAGGGATAGGCGGTGCAGCTAGCAGAAGCGATGGAATGGTAGAGGCAACACTTCCAAGAGCACAAGGGTGTGAGCCATCATGAAGAGGCAGAGACAGATGATCGATAACGGTAGGAGTCCCATCGGGGGTAGGGTGAGTCCAAATCGAAGGTGTAGGAGATGAGATGGTAATAGCAGAAGCGTGACCATCCTCCACGAGAGCGACAGGTGACGAAGGAGAGCCAACACAAGGGGATGAAGGATGGTGATTGCCATCGCCATGGTGAACCCCCAAAAATAAAGTATCATAATGGCCGGCAGTCCCATCAAGAGCTAGTGACGAGGCAGAGGAAAGAGGCAAGGGAGCAGGGGCCAGAAGGCTAGTGGTCAACGGTGGAGGAAGGTCAACGATGGGGGTAGGCGAAGAGGAGACTCCCGATAGTAATTGTGTGACTGGTTGGGAAAAATGTGGCGTCTGGAGGTTGGAAGAGACGCAGAGGAAGTACCACCGATGGGATGAGGGAGGCCAAGCGTGGCTCCATCACTAGAGGATAGGAACGCACCCAAACAAGAAGACGCACCAGCCGGAGACTCAAGGGCTGCAACAGGAGGAGCGGGTGGGAAGCTGGTAGCAAGCGTAGATGGAGAAAGGGACGACGAAGCGCCAGGAGCAATGGGATGGCCAGAGACCGACGAGGAGCCTCCAGGAGGAAGCAACACGGTGACGGGACCACATGAGCCCCCAGCGCTAGGTGCCACCCGAGACAGGGAGGGGCCAGGAGAGGGAGGGGGAGGCACAAGGCCTCCCCCCCACCGCTAGCCATCGTCGGTGCACAGGAAGCTGCAGAAAGTCAAGACACGAGGGGAGGGGTGAGCGCGGGAGCTGGAGCAGAAGGGGGGAGACTGGGAGGAGAGAGAAATGCATTGACAGAATCTAACATCAAGGAAGCATATGTGTAGATGTTGACTCGATGGAGCGTCAAAGTGAACAAACTTGGCGAAGATGGGATGTCTAAGCCAAGGCAATATAGATGTATAGTGGGACCAAAAGTTGGCACCCACTAGAGGTGTTTTCTTCTTTTCGTTGATCGTGCATCATCATTTCATCATCATTCCCTTTTTTGCCATCATTTTGTTCATTCTCATTTTCATCTCATCATTCACTTTTCATCAATTTTTGGGGCTTCCATGTGGGGAGGATGGGGTTTTATTGCTTTTCACTGGCTTAACCGCCTTGCTAGCTTCTTCGGGGGGAAAATCCCATGGCCGAAATGACTGGATCATATCTTCTTTCAGGGAGGTAGCAGTCATAGTTCCCTCTCATTTGCTGCCATTCTATTGCATAGAATACATTGCAAGGGCCTCTTGAGTGAGGAGCTTCAAACGTCCTCTGTGGCTTAGTTTCCTGATGGTTGGCATTTGAGGTGGGCTTTGTGATTCCCGGTGGGACTTTAGTGTCCACACAACTTTGGCTTTTAATGCCCCCAGATCGAGGTGCATTTCTTACAATCCGGCGGATATACTACAAATTAACATAAATCACGAGAGATACGATTCAAAGGAACACAGTTAGACCACAATCACGAGTACATGCTCGGGAGTGAGCACGACACATGTGAACACAAGTCTGACACCTTCGAAACAAGGCAACGTCACTTATGTCTTAGGACAAGAGACACGACTGCCACGACAGCAGATGCCGAGGAAACAACACGACAACAAGGCAAGTGGCAGCTACACAAGGAGACACAATCCTCACAGCTAACAGCTCGACCACCTCATCGGCTCCAGTGCTCTAAGGCGACAGGGAACACCAGGCACACAGGATGCTAATGACAGATTCACCGAGAAACAGAAACAACAACACAACAGCACCTACAGGATTTTGGCTCCGTACAACACACAGAACCATGGAACACAACTGCAAGCAGGGTCACATCAGGGCACGATAGCAGCTGATCACACGACTACAGGGAACGAGTCATGCATCGAGCAGCTCACCAAGAAAGACCCACAACCACGAAAAATGACACAAAACAACAATCTCAAGGGATGCATCTCAAGGACCAAGACAAAGCCTCGAGAGCACAACGCCCAAGAGAAAAGAAATGTAGAGTAGAGGGTACTTAATCAGCAAGAAAGCTGACATATTCCCTAACACTCGTAAATGCCAATGCCAATACCAGAAAAACTACCAGCAACAGTACAACGCATAAGGAAAAATGCTAATCTTAGCTTACCATTACGTCCTGGAACAATGAATGAGCCTTCTCAATGCATCGGCCGCTGGACACAGCACGACGAACACGGTACACTACAGCTCGTAACACCATAACGGAGTCCAAAGTGAAGCAACCATGGAGCAAGAAGCAGATCAGGCTCAAAATAAAGCTATCTACACTTAAGCAGACACGGACATGGGTATCACCAAGACAGCAATTCCAAGGCCAACCTCGAAATGATTCCACCAAACGGGATGAGAAACAATAAGCTCAACAATGAAAGCTCGTCGAGAAGGGAAAATCCTAGCTCGCTCGATCAACTTCTCAATCACGGAATCTAATCGAGCACTTCAATAGAAATGAAACACATCAGGAGCTGAAACAAACTTAAGCTAGAGTGACCAAAACAACATAAGGACATGTATGGTCATCATACCAATGCTAAAAGTCAATAGCAACCTGAGCAACTTACAAGAACAACCCTCGAACAAGGTACTGCGGATTTGAGCCTTTCAGCGAACATTGCCAAGTACAACATGATTGAGACAGACATCACGAAGAACCAAGCGATATCGAATCACGAAACCTAATGCTAGCAATTTTCACCAGCCATCAGCTGGGCGACTGTACAAGACTTTTATGACTCTGGTAATTGTATATCTGAGATTTCCATGTACTTCAGACAACAACAGCTCTGATACCACCTGTAACGACCCGGATCCCGGATACCAGATATACCAGATAGGACTATCGAATCCACTTGATACCACTTGGAACCCGTGAGACCTCCCAAGAGCGGTAAGGCTCCTAAAGGGATAAAAGGACTGTTGTGTAGTACATTGAACCGATGATATAACAATAAGCAATTAAATTTCATTAGATCGGGTTGCTAAAGTAACAGAAATAAAATTACTTCTTAATTAACAGTTTAACCTTAACAATTATAGCCCAGAGTCAAGTCCAAAGGAAAGACAACAAGTGCCAAGTATAGTCGACAGAAAAGTAAAGATGTACCAGAAAGTCGGGGGAAGCCCGACGAAGGTACATGCTGGCCACGACAACATGCTAACTACCTCAGGATCCGCGGAAGCAGAACGAACAATGACTACGGCGACCACCTGAAAAATAGTGGTGAGCCTCGTGTCACTGGCTCAGTAGGGGTCACGCGGATCCCCACTAGAAAACACGCAATAACATGCTAAAACAACAAGTAAACAGTAGGTAAGCAACAGAAGTAGTAAAGTAGGAAGACTAAACTACAAAGCTATAAAGAACGGGTAGGAGGAGTAGGGAACAAGCTAAGGGCAAAGGGAGCTAAAAGGAAAAGGGAAAGAAGTCATACCAGACGAGCATGACTACCGAACTAACCTCGGCCCCTGAACTACTCCAAGCAGACACTACACCAAGCAAAGATAGAAGGGTGAACTCTGAACTAGGAAAACTTAGAAGCTTACCAAACCATCGACACGACGCTAGGCTCCAAATGAAGACCTGCAAGAACAACTGATAAAGCCTAGATAGACAATGGCCAACACGACTAGAATGCCGTGCACACTGTCCTATGCACGACCAGAATGCCATGCATGTGATAGGATGCTGACCTCGAGTGTAGCCGCGAGAGGGCTGACCCGAAAGGTCACAATATGCAGAAAATGTGAAGAGTCACGTACCACGTGACAAAGTAACCCCTCACTAGAAGAAAGGCCAGATGCATCTACTGAGCCAATGCCTAGGAAGGTGAAATCTCAGTTACTCTCTGGAATGAACCAGGAATAGAACTATCGTATCGAGAACTAGTCAGGGTCATCCCCATTGACGTGAGTCCAAAGCCCCTAACCACGTGTGCATACACTGGCCGTAGACCACTAAGCCAGGCCTCTAGCTAGTTTTCTCCCTCCGCGGACGTTGCGGTCGAGGGCAATAGTACTGCCAAATCGGGAGCCCACGGAAACTAGCTTAAAAATCACATATCGGGAAAGTGCCCCGCTATAACAGCCGTAACGCCGAAGCGTGCCGTAAGGTGACAACTAGTGAAGGCTTACGAGACACAGACTTTGAAACACGAGTGCTGAAGTACAGACAGGCTAATCATGCACTGTCACCCATACTACAAAGCACCAATAGCAATATAGGAAACTACCGACAAACTCAAGACAAGGCAACTAGACCTACTAGCATAACGATCCTTGAGTCACCAGACTCTAGGCCAAGATCATTGCTCACAGCGAAAAAATCGCCAATCAGTCTAATCCTAAGCCAGAGAAAATAACACTCCGAAGAAATGACTCACAGAGACTCGAGGGGACACTGAGAACCCTCAGCACACCTGGACACACAAATCGAGGTAAGATGATACCTCGAGGCATCCAGAAACACAGCCTCGAATTAGACAAAGTCGTCGAGACACAAACAAGGTCGCCTGTCAACCCCTGGTCTCACCAGGTTGACCGGAACCAGACATGACACACACACATAGATACACACACTGCTTGCACAAGCCCTCCTGGACGTCCCATCATGGTCACTACCCTCATAGGATGTCAACAGGCACCCACGGGTCATGGACAAACCATGAGATTAAGCCAAGACACGCAGAAATCAGAGCGGTGGATGACAACAGCACTCTAGGCAAGGTGAACCATCACTCAACTGCTAGGTGAACCCGACAGTCAAGTGACAGTCGCTACGTAACCAGAGGCAACGACACTGGCAGTTCTAGATTGAGTCGTTAGGGTACCGTCGTAGTCAAGGAAAAGACCACACCCAGTCACCTAAACCGGTCGATCTAGAAACTACCAACAAATAAACACCGCCCTAGAACACAACCTAAGACCGACCAATACACACAGAATAGAACGACGACCACACGGCCAACAACAGAACCGTAACGCACCAGCATAGGGGCGTTACCTACTATAACGTACCAACGAAGGGGCGCCAAGGCAAATAGACCTAAATCCAATACAGACCATGTAATGCACTAGAACAGGCGTGCCACATCAGCATAATGCACCAGGACAGGGGCGTTATGGCCAATGGACCAAAACTCAGATAAAGGGCATGTAACGGACCTCCATAGGCGCGTTACACAAGCTTAACGCACTAGGACAGGGGCATTAAAGCCAACAGACCCAAAACACTAACACAGACAAGAGGCATATAACGGACCAGGCTGAGTCCGCCATAGCCACATGGCGCATGGGGGTAGGCGCGTTACACTACCCGCCATAGCTAGACAAATGCCAATCAAGCATGATATAACAGTCTCACACTGGTGCATTACCTAAACTATAACGCACAAGGATAGGTCCATTAAATGAACCGACTGACTCGATCTTCGAGGAAGCACGACCGTCGAGGGATTGACACAGCAGTAGGCCTCGAAAATAACCCGAGCATAATGCGCCTAGACTAGTGCATTATACTCCTATAATGGGCCAGGTCTGGTCCGTCACACTCCATGACCTCGAAAGATGAAAAAATGACGATCAAGATATAATGGTCTATCGAGGGACCGTTATGCATGTGATGGTCTCTGGAAGGACCGTTACACAAATCTGGCGACTAAAATTGTAGAATGGCCGAATCGGCCCGTTCCACGAGCCATTCACGCCGAAGCGCAAGGGAAACAACGCCAAACGATAGGAAACAGCCCCTGGAGGCAAAAAACATCACATGCGTGCATTAAAACGTGAGATCGGGGCAATTTTGACGAATCAACCCAAATCGAGTCACTGGGGTTCCTGGACTCCTACCGGCCCCAAATGACAACTGATCGACACGAAACTGGTGGAGTTGGGATCCTAACATCCCAGCGGTCAATTTGACACTAACCACATCGAGAGTGGTTGCCATTTTCCAACGAACCCTGTAAACCCCAAAAACTACGATTTTCATTAAACTGGCTCGATCTCCCCCAATCGAGCACCATTCTACGTAAAATTACAGGGAAAACTCAATCGGGTTGGTTTTAGGGAAATATTCTATTTTGAGCCAACAATTCTCCTGGAGATTTACTTCTCTGTCACACATTCTCCTTCCCCTTCATGCTCTAATCTTTCCCTTTTTTTATTTTCTCAGGACTATCCTAATATTCCAAGCGCCAGGAGATAAACCAAGAATATGTGACTCCCCCTTCTCATCTCCAGGATTACATTAGACATGAGGTCTTTCTTATCTAGGTGGCACCTTCTAAGCCTAATTACTCATGCCAAGCATTATCAAGACATACACCTAGATTGGGCTGTCATAGGCGCTCTCCTAGAAACATGGCACCTAGACACCCACACTTTCTTATTCCCCACATTTGAAGCCACAGTACTATTAGAGAAAGCTAAGATGTTACTAGGGTTGAAAAGGTTGAAGCAAGGGGAAGAAGAGAAGATGGCATCCATGATCCAACCTATAAGCCCAATAGAGATTCTTACTGGCCTAATCCCAAGTTCCAAGATCGTAAGTCAGATTAGGATGAGCAAGGGAATTAATTTGATGAAATTGGCAGCATGGGTGTAAAAACAAATGGGCCAAGCTAAGGAAGAGGATATGGTGAACGTCATGAAGGGTTTTGTTATCTGCTTGGCGGGAGCTTTACTTTTCCCCGCGGCGGATGACTTCCTAGAAGAAGGACCGTTGAGTCTAATTAGTGAAATATGGGAGGGAAAGTGGATCGGGCCAGCGGTCCTATCCTACCTATATAGTGGGCTCACCTCGGCATCTATGGGAAGGCCTTTATACGAGTCAATGCTCCTTCTCACTAGTTAGGTGGATCTCTACATCAAGTTCGACCCATGTGGGGAATCCCAACCGGCATCCAAAATATTCTCCAAGAGCCCACTCTACTAAATGATGGGTGTACTTGGGTTGAGTGATAGGGTGATCAATCGGGTACCCAAGCTGAAGAGAAGGGTAGAGTGGAGGGAACACTTCAAAACCATGCCTCATACTATGTTCACTTATGCATCGGGCATCCTCAAGACCCAAGAGCTCCGTGCTCGACTCTCTCCCGGAGTGGAACTATGACTTAATGGTGCCACAGAGTTCTTCTTATACAACTCACAACGGTGTCTACCTTAGCCCGGTTTGCCACGCACCTAATGGAGGATGCTTCTCATCTTCCACCTATCAAGAGGAGAGATCTTCCCAGCAAAGAAGATGAAGAAGAAGTTAACACCATCAAAGCCCTGTGGAAGGTGAACAAGCTATACAAGCCACTGGAGCATGTGGAAGAGGACAGAGAGATGTGAAAATCTTATGTAATAGAACTCAGAAAATTGAGACCCAAAATGGCTCAATGACAATGTATCTTTATCTTTCCCTTCAATAAAATAATTCTTCCTTTCTATTGAGCCAAGTCATGAATGATCACTCCCAAAATCATGAATGATTACTCTACTATTTGAAAATGAGTTACTCAGAGAAATAGCGTCTAGAGGACACGTCGCAATTTGAAACAACGTCCAAGATATCAGCCGCCCATTTTAATCAAATCCCAAAATTTAAAATTCAATTTTCAAGAATAAACGTCCACTCCAATAGTCGCTTATTCCTCATACATCACATCGACCAATGGATTAAATAAACATTTCCACAAATAGCGTCTCTTAGTATGGCCGCTTATTCATAAATGAATGTCCAATTCAATGGACGTTTATACTTTAAACGTAAAAATGAACGTCCCATATGGTGGACGCAGATTCTTCCCGAAACCCCCCCTTCTTCTCCAACAAATTGACCCCTCTCTAATGTGGGATGGACAGTAGACTTGACCGATTTGCAGGCAAACCTAGGACTTTAAGCAAGCTCGCGACTCGTCCCTTAGCGAGGGAAGCGTGCAGATGTGCACGGTTTAGAAATTGACAGTGAGCTAGGGTGGTCAACTCTCACTGTAGTGCCCAGATCGGGTCATAGTATGGTCTCGCTCTCTCTCGCAGTGGTGATTGAAATTTGAGTGAGCTAAATTATCCTAACACTCTAGCAGCGGCATATAGAATTATATACGAAATAAGCAAACAATTTCTTCAAAATGAAGAGAACAAGTAAAATTTACAGAGAGAGCAAAATTATGATGATCATGAGGATGATGACGACGTTGAGTGAGTGTGGGTCCCATCAATCATCACTCTTGCAAAGCTGGGATCCTTATTGCGGAAGGGAAACCAATAATCATCATCCTTGATCGTCCTCTTTATGATCATCACGCCTTCGCCATGAACACTGGTTAGGTGAAACATAATGGTCAGGTCTTTCTGTCCAGGTGCAGGTAGTCTGCATCTTCACAAACATGTCTATTTCACCGAGCCCCTCTCGGAGACAGTGTCCAGATCGTTGCGCCTTTCGTGCGGGTCGATCTTACAAAGATGAAATATCAGTAGTTTTCTGTTTACTGATCCCATCTTTTACAGAATCGATTCCCCTTCCATTTTGTGGTTCAGAGCACTTGGTCAATGGAAGAAAATTTCGCTAGAGATGCATGTGAAAGGTTCTCCTTGTAAATAGAAAGTCAATCCCGATTGACCAGGATGACAGGCTTTACAGTGAGAAGGAAAAACTGTTGCAGCTGTCAAGAAAATGAGAGATGCTGGAAAAAGAAAAACTAGGCCTATTTAATAGAGTTTCAATCTGAATCTGCTTCAGGACACAACTGTTTTACTCTGTTCCCCAATCTCTGAATGGACAACATCACCACCAGAAGGCTGGTGAGCAGCCAGAAAGAGGAATTCTCGTTCTCAGATTGCATGACCCAACACCTGATTCTGCCATGATTCTATGTGTAACCTGAGTGAAAACGACCATGAAGGTGATTAGGCCACAGGATCAGAGTATCACAAGCCAAGGCAAAGTAGAGGCTGTGCAGCAAGTTTTGGGTTCATCTGGATGCCGTCACAATGCAAAGATGACCCTTTGTGGCTCTGATCTGGGATTATACATGAGGTCCACATAATTTTGGAAGGCCCAAAATGTTGAGAATGTTTTTGCAGCATGTTTGGCATGTACTCACCCACCAGCTGTTAAAACCATGTCAAGGCCTCGAAACAAACAAGCCTTTCAATCTTGTTCAGATTTAACCCAGATGCCCAGACATTGCAGTTCCTTGGGTCTGTGGTGAAGGTTGATCCCTTCACTTCAAGACAAGGAACAACGTTTGTCCAAGTCCATCAATTTGACCCCGTGAACCTTCACTCAGATGTGTTTTTCCCTCCGTATCAACTATTTAGTCCCTGTTGAACCTGACAATTGCGTAGTGTCCCAGCCAATTTGACTCCCCCACCAGGCTTTCAGATGTTTCTCTGAAATGCAGCTAGATAACAAAAGAGATCTGGATAGTCACGCTACTATGTTGAGATGAAAGCTTTTTACTTTAGTGGTATTATTTCAAATTGACTATGGAAATACACGGTTGAAAAAAAAAAGTTACCATCTTGCATCCTTTTGTCTATTCCATGCCATTTCACCTGCCAAGCAGGCACCTGGTTGGGGATTAACTTTTACCCGGATTAAGTGGGCTAAGTTAACCCACTTTTATTCCTATTTGCTTTGGTTTTGCACTGGGTTAACTTAACCCACCTGTGGAGGGGGGGTTAAGTAAACCCGGGTTAACTCACTTTTAACCCGATTATCTAAATCCGTCTGCCAAATCAAAATGAGTTGAGTTCGGGTTAAAAAAGAAACAAAGCGGGGCTTAGTGAGTTGAACGAACATTGTGAGAGAGAAAGGACCTTCTTTCTGCTGTCATTGTACTCTAATCGAAGCTGACTTTTACCTAACAGCAGTCCAGCAAAATTTGGATTCTTTCAGATCAACATGCCACCAGCTAGTTTCATGAAAACTAAATTAGAATATGTTATTTTAATGACAGTTTTTAGAAGTTATCTTTATAAAAACTTATTCGAAAGTTTTTTCTCCTTGATTTGCTGTTTTTGACAAGATGAATTGCATCATAGTCTCTCTTAGCATCATGGCTGCAATATCTTTATTTTGCTGAAGGCCCGAAAAGTTGATTACTTATTGTCTCAGACCATGTCAACAGCAGTTTTTTACTCTTCGCAGGCACTTTCTTGTCAGGTCGATGTACCAGCAGAAGTGCAACAAGTTCGACGCTGCCCCGCACGCATAGGCTCTGTCGAGGGCGATATGACCGAACGCCAAGTGTTCTATCTCTACGGCCCCCAAATCGTTGCCAACGCTATCGAGGCCATTCGCTCTGCTGGTCGTGGCGTCAAGGTGGCAATCTCGCTGCCCAAACGCAGTGACGAGCAGAACGACAAGATGTGGGCCATGCTCACCGATGTTGCGCGAGCCAAGCCCGAGGGTCGTAACTGGACGCCCGAGACGTGGAAGTGCGCGTTCATGCATTTTCTCGGGCACCAGGTCCGGTTCGCCGAGGGCCTTGGCGGCACCGGCCCCTTCCCCGTTGGATTCCGATCGTCTCGGCTGACGGTCGGTCAAATGTCGGACCTCATCACCTGCATCTACGAATACGGCGACAGTCACGGCGTCGAATGGCGCGAGGTGAAGCAAAGCGGGTTGGCTGATGAACGCTTCGACGCCGAGCGGAGGAACGCCGCATGAGGCGCGAGTTCTCCAAGTCCGTGAAGCGCGATGCCGCTGCTCGCAGTGGCGGCAAGTGCGAGGCCTGTGGCAAGCGCCTGCGCTTCGGTGGGTACCACTACGATCATGACCTTCCCGACTTTCTTGGCGGCGAACCGACGCTGGAGAACTGCCGCGTTCTCTGCATCGACTGCCACAAAGCCAAAACGCGCGAACTAGACACGCCGCGCATCGTCAAGAGCCGTGGTCAGCGGGACATGGCGCTCAACATCAAGAGCAGATCGCGATTCCAGTCGGCAGGGTTTGCCAAGGCCGCTCCGCAGCACACAGCCACCCGGCCCATTGTCCGGAAGTCTGACCGCTATGTCGAAGATGAAGGAGTGAAGGGATGAAGATCGAGCAAGGGAAGTTCTATCGCTCCAGAGGCGGTGGAAGGGTTGGCCCGATGACACCTCACATGAGTGACTCTTGGCGCATTGACGTGGCTGGTGACCTGCCCAACCGCGGTGACTTATGGCGTGAGGACGGGCTGCGCTACTACCCGGAATCTCGCGGCGATACGGACCTCGTCGCCGAATGGGTGGACGAACTCGCCAGTCCCGTCCGTACGGTGACGCGGAAGGAAATCGTCCCCGGAGAGTACGGCAAGGTGAGGGTGTTAGGAACGCACTCCAACGGGCGCGCTGTCGGCATCCGTCTCATCGCAAACCCGACGGGCGGCAACATCGCGGATATGGAGGCATCAGACCTTCGTGCGGCGGCTGTCACCCTAGTCACACTTGCCGACGCACTCGATGAAGGAGTCACCAGTGACAGAGGGTAAGCATACGCCGGGACAGGGCAAGACGACGCTGGCAGATGACCTCAGAGCCGCGAGGGCGTTGATCGACACGCCGGAGAAACTGCTTGTCGGTCAATTTGGCACGGACAAGTGCTTCTGCTCGGCAGGCGCCCTTCGTAAGGCCATCTGGGGGTCAACCTGGATTGGCGACGCAACCTCCAAAACTCTACGGCGATACGATTCCGCCATGGAGGCGCTTCGCCAGCGGGTTCCCCATGATGGGCGGTACCACTGCGGTTGGAGTGCCGTCTATGACTTCAGCGACACACATTCTCATGCCGAAGTCATGGACTGGTGGGACCGCGCCATCAACGCCGCTGATGCTACAGGTGCCTCATGACCCCAACCACACCCTCGGCACCGGATGAGGTGGTGCTGGATGAGAAGGGGCTGGAGGCTGCGCACGACGCTGTGCGTGACGCGCTCGGATACCGCCACGGTAACATGGTGAACCTTGCCGGCATCCTCATCGACTTCAAGGTCATTGCCGCGGCAGCCATCCGCGCCTACCGCCGCGCCTCCCCACAGCCAGCAGGCGTGACGGAGGAGCAAGTTGAGGCGGCTATCCGGGGCTTCTTCGGCAGCGAGCATCCTCACCACGAGGCGCTGTCGGAAGGCATTAAGGAACACGTTCGACGCTCAATGCGCGCTGCCCTCGAAGCCGCCCGCCTCCCCTCACCTACGGATACGCGAGAGAGGGTGCTGGAGGAAGCGGCGCGGGTCGCTCTCCACCTTCAGTAATTCTTCTTGGATAGGGCCCGCGTGCCCCTCTGCCAACACCTCTTCATCTAAGCTTTGTGCCTGTAGTCGTCTGGCGTGGGCTATATCCTTCTCAGCTTGAGCCAACTCAATACGGAGTTGAGAAGTCCGCTCCTCCAACGCAGAGATCTAAGCGGTGGCCCCCTCAGCAAATACCCTCTGTTGGCCAGCAACCTCCGTGGTGAATTACAGTGCAGTGAGGCTCTCCCTCTTCTGAAGCTTTAGAGCAATTAATTCATCCCTCAGGCTGTGGTCGATAAATTGTCACTGGTTTATGTACCAGAGCAATAGGGCAGCCAATTCTGCATGGGGCAGCCGAAAGCCATAAGGGTGTGAGTCATAGGCTCCATTCGCCCCTTTAGTTGTGCATAAGATAAGTCCCAGCTAGTCAGCACAGCCTGCTTCAGCATTTCCAAGTTCTGCCATGCCGGTTCTTCAGACAATTGTAAACCCAGTGAAGGCACTTCAGGGAGATGAAACTCTACCGTGCTATCCACCTCAGCCCAAATGTCATCGGCAGGCTGTGAGGAAGATGAAGGCAATGAGGAAGAAGGCTCCAACAATTCTTTCTCAGGCTGCTTTGCAGATTCAGTAGCAAATGGGCCTGGGAATTCGACCTCGACCTCTGTTGGAGGGCCATAGTCTTGAACTGTGAGATCCGTATCTGCACCTCTGAACCCTACATGTTGCTCCGACTCAGAGGTTATCTCTGACTCGGCACCGGCTGTGAGCATCAAGACAGTTGTTTCACCCACTTCCTCTTCTTCCAAATCTCCACACTCAGGGATGAATTCATCTTGTTGCACCATCTGGGCCATCTGTCCCAGCTCAGCTCCAGCTTCAATCGCCAACATACAAGTGTTGCCAGATGCTTCTCTGAGCTCTGCACCGATCGACACTGCAACCAAAGCAGCATTGACAAATTTTGACTTGGCCTCCACCAATTGAAGTTGACGTTGTTCAATGGAAGGCTTACCGAAACCTAGTGACGAGACTACTCTGCCTGGGAGCTTTAGAGCGATCGGCCTCAGCACTAGAGCCATGCCCATGACAGGGGTGAAAGCTATACTCTTGGACTGGAAAATAGAAACGACAGCCATCGTTCCCACCATTGGCAATGTCGGTCTCACTAGGATTGCAAGCCCCTACAAAGCAAAAGGAAGAGAAATAAAAAATGAAAGAATGTCAATGCTTCTGCCACAAATGATGGCAAATATGAACAAAGCCATGTGCAAAAGAAAGCGTCACCTCAGACGGCAACAATCCCAACTCACTCGCCCTGGAAGCCCCCAAGGCTAGCTCAGTGAGGCTTGAGTTGATTCCTCCTTTCTCCACAAGGGAGCTAGGCACACCCAAGGGTCCTAACGTTAACCGGGGTGGACTGAACACAGGAAGGTCACTTCCACAAGAAAGCGATGGAGAGCTAACTCCTGACTCCAACTCTTACTCATCATCGGAAGGCTCGTAATCAATGAGCTCTTCAGAAGGGGGGCTTTCAGCCACCTCAGGAGTGCTAACTCTGGTAGTCTCCGGACACACCGGAGCATCTTGAACCGCCTTCGAAGGAACCTTTTCTGCAGCCAAGGTGGCCAATCTCTCCGAAGAACACCTAGTGGTCAACACAGTGGCGGTCGGAGGTTGAAAAGAAGGAGCTGCAACAGACTTTGAAGGAATGACGCCTGGCCAATAAAAGGTAGGGTCAATAAAAGAAGAAGAATGAACAGCTACTTTTGAAAAATACTGCGGCCAAAGACACTACCTTCATGGCTAGGAGTCGGTGAGGGAAGATCACTCTCAGCTGAAATTATGGGTATTTCGATACCCTCAACCCCCTCGGGGATGCTAGCAATCGCACCTTCTTCCACGGTCAGAGCGACAGGGGCCGTAGGGGCTGAATAGATGGAATAAATCAAAGAAAGACTGGCTTATGGCTAAATAGAACAGGTCAAGAAGGATATACCTATTCATCAAGATGGCTACTCTTGCGCCGGCTCAAACTCTTCAAAGGAAGGAATCTCCGTCCAGAGAACCAGGAGATATGTTCGTAAATTTTAAGGAGGGCATGTGATCCGAGGTGAAAAGTAAATTGATGCTCGTGACACGTGAAAAGCCATCAAGCCCGGATGCTACCACGTGGCCAGTGCAGATCAAATCTGGAAGAAATATTGAGCGAAAACATGGTTTCCACACGCTCGTCATCTGCTGCCTATAAGTAGACGAAGAGGCTGATCGTCACAGAGATAGTAAAGGAATTAGTTCCAGCTAGAACGATATACGATCCAGCAGAGTTAGCGCCAGTAATATCTGAGAGAGCAGAGAGAGCTTTAAGAGAAGAGCGTTTGTGATTTGTTATTTTCGATCTCTTGGTTCAGAACCAGAGCCGATTTGCTCTTTGTAAGAGCTACATTTTGTGATTTGATCTTTTGTATTCTTCCATTTGTTTTGAAACCTCGTTTTACAAGCTGTGAGTCAGCGGTGGTTAAGTTGTAATCCTTAGCGGTAGAGGAGGATTCCTCTGGGTAGCATAAGCTGTAAGGCTCAGTGGTAGCAAGCTGTGAGGCTCAGCGGTCTGTAGAGATTTATTCCCTTAAGCTGTGGATCAGCGGCGAGAAGTTGTGAATCAGCAGTAAGCCACACTCGGTTTGAGTGTGGGGTGGATGTAGGCTTGCGTCGAACCACCTAAAACTTCCTGAGTTCTATGTGATTGATTTGTGGTCTCTGCTTACTCGCCTGAATGTGTTGTGCTTGTATCTTTGTTCCTACAGTGCATAGACAATTGTCAAGGATCTCATCGTTTCTTTCGTCTACATACTCTTCCATAGATTGAATTTAATTATGTAGTAGTTATTCTTTTAATTCCGCATCTGTTTACCTGTTGCAGTTAAGTTTTAGAGGGTAGAAGTTTTAAGAGGGTAGATCTATTCACCTTCCCCCTCTAGATCTTAGAGTCTATCGTATCCTAACACTAATTAGGGCTCCCAATTCGATCAAATTTTCAGCCCTAACTCCAAACCATGTAAAAAGACCCTAATTTCGACTAGCGCAAACCCTTATTTGACTTGCATTATTCGATGGTAAGAAGTTGATATTTCAGGTTGGTTCTATAAAACATTTTGTTTACCTTAGTGTTAACTAACGTTCCTCCAAATTTCGTCCTAGGAGGTCAAGCATCCAGAGAGTTAGGAGCCCCTAAAGTTGCCATTTCACTACAAGGCGCTAAGGAACTTACGTGCCTATCCAAAGAAGATCTAGGGATTAGAAGCCCAAATCGAGGTATTTAGGAGTTCATCCTTTAGAACAATTTGTTCATCTTTATATCTTCTCGATCTCCAATTTTCACGCTTTAGGTCATTAGAATCAGGAGATTGAGGGACGAAAAGTTGCTGGTTTAGCACAGGAAGTGCAGGAACTAGAGTCTACTTCCAGTCAGAAATCTGAAGTTTAGGGATTGAATCAAATGTAGGTTATCTCATGAAAAAACTAAATTAATGTGTTAGGAGTAAAAGCCCTCTGTTTTATCCTAGTTTCATGCATTGTACGAAGAGAATTTTATTTTACTATCGTCACACACTTAGGTTAATTTCTGTATGCTTAACCTTACCCTTAATTCTAAAGATAAAAATCTTGTTTAAATTATGCACCCCCATGCGTCCCCATGGTTTATATAGTCGTATTAAGCCTTACTTACCGACTGGCATGCTTCTCTATGCATTTATTTGCCTTAGATTTGACTTGTTCTTCGGTTTTACATTTCTCTGCTATAGAGGAAGAAACGGTCTTCCTCAGACCGTTAAGATCCTCTAGCGGCCCTGCGATAGACCGCTAAACACCCGTAAACAGTCTGCAGGAGATCGCTAGATTTTTCTGAGTTTCTGTATTTATGTTAACACGAAACATAATGCAGAATTGCCTTATGATAAGCCTAGATAGTTAGGTATTATTCCTATTTTAAGTATTGTATTCATAAACTTGATTATGTGAATGGTTTATCGTAGTAGATTTCATGTTCCTTATGCTCTTAGGAATTATTTTAAATGTCTTATATTTTCATGTCAAAATCATATACTTTGTATGATTTTTTTTTGAAATATCTGATTCTTTTTTTTCAAAAATATTACTATCTGCAGCATCCAAGGACGGGCTCAAGCTACTGGCCAAGGGTCGTCATTCCGCCCCTCTCATTGAAGACTTTCCTTGAGCCGGGCGTGCATTTGAGGGTGGCTCACCACAACCAACCGTCTCTAAAGAACGGTGCCCCTACTAAGGCCATACCCAGGATACAACCAAGCCTAAGAGGGAGAAAGAAGAAAATGGAGATAAGCTTTGTGCAGGAAGGGGGACATCTGGACTTGAATTTCTTCCAGGGCACCACCCCTCAAATAGATAGTCTATTGTGCCAGGACTTTGTGTCTTTGATTTTTAGGACCCTTAGGTACGCATACGATCGGGCTCATGACGTCCCGCGGGACTTCGCCACTCTTGTCATGCCTTTAATTCATACTATTGCTATATTGATTGATCTTTGATTTTCATCATATAGCCCTTATTGGCCAGATATTGTAATAAAACTCACTTTATGAGGGTCAAGACTACCCCTATTTGAGATCTCTCGTATTGGGGAGTGCCTAGGTTGGTCATCCCATCCATCAATCTCTTGCCCCTGCACTTGGCCGAGGAGAGAAGAGAAAAGACCTTTGTGCATACCCAGATATGGCCAAAGCAGCAACGATGATCCTCTAGAGGAATCGGCTATGGCTTGCCGTGTAGTGTGTGAAAACCCATGCTAAAGGTCACCTTTAACAATCGAGGAAAGAACCTCAGACTCTCAGTGTGGAGCTATCACCAGCCTAAGGTGCTGCAGAAGCGAACTCATTTGACTAAGCAAACTAACTAAGGTCTAAAGCCACTCAACCTGTTTGAGGAACCAGCATTATAACCGTGCGCGAAGAAATATAAGCAATAGTGATAGTAGCATATTTTTTACACAAAATAAAGATACATTTACAAATTCATAGCGTGAAAGCAGTGTCTAGAAGCAAGAGTTTGATCATCGAGCTTCATTTTCTTTACTTTAACAGGACCAAGATGAAAGGATAGCGAAGGATTGAAGATTCCTCTACACGGAGGAGCGACGAACATCTCACTGGACGAAGAAAGATAAAAAGGAAGAGAGACGAGGGCTAGAACTCCCTCGTTAAGGCGTCGAGGCCCTGATAACAAGGAACCAAATGCAGGAGAGACCAGAATTAGCTGAGATCAAGGTGGGCTAAAGCCTGAAAAATAGTAAGAAAAAGGGCAAGAATCTTGAAAGGGTGAGGAGGAGTGAGTGGAAAGGGGCGAAGAAGAATCATCTGACGTAGTCGGAGAAAAGGAAAGAGAATCACCCGACAGAGTCGGGGATGGAGAATTCGAATCACCCGACCGGGTTGGGGAAAGAGAATGAGGACCACCTGACAGGGTCAGGGAAGAAGAATGAGAATCACCGACACGGTCGAGGAAGAAGAACCATAGACACCCGGAGATATCGGAGGAGAATAATCAGAAGATGTCCCAAGATCAGGATGATGAGGGGGGATAGGCCGAGGCCTAGAATTGTGAGAGGAGGGAGAATCCAGTGGATCTGGATGGAAAGAAGGGGAATGGGGGTTTGCGGACCCTGCAAGAGAGGAGAAAATCACAGAAGTAGGATTGAGTGAAGAAAAATACGCCACCCAAGGGTGGGAGCCGAGTAGAAGAAATGATGAATAGAAAGGAGAGGAAGAAGAAGTGGACCCCAGAGTACACAACATGCGGCCCTTGAACTTGCGCCGCCGCCTCGTCTTGGTTGAAATATCTTGAACACGGACCCTCCTAGTGCAGACCCGAACCTTTGGACTTCTTGATTTGTAATGTCTCCTTAAATAATGGGCCCACCTGATAGACGGCCTGGCCCGACTATGAACATGCAGCTTTATGGGGGCGGTTGCCCTTAAACACCGAGTGCTAACAGCATCATGTGGACAATTTTGAATAAGTAACTCCTCAGAATGATGAATATCATAAAACCACTGAGTCTTGTCACTCGGCACCAGCAGCATGAGATTTGGCAATTCCACTCGAAAATCTGACATGGAACATAACTCCCTTGCACTAATTACACCGGTACACTCACTAGTGTAATTAGTGCAACACTTGATATTTTTTGAATTTTTTTTTAGCAGTCTTTACGTCTAATTAAGTTGGTGTGTCGGTCACATCACCGAACGATGTGACATGGGGGCCAATTAAATCAAAATTCTCAACTCTTTGAATAGTGAAATTGACTCAATTTTACTATTCACAGAGGGACAAATTTTGATTTTATTGGCTCTCACGTCACATCATCCGGTGACGTGACGGATATACCAATTTAATTAGACGTGAGAGCCAATCAAAAAATATTTGAAAAAAATAGTATGTGTAACTTGTGCAACACCCCAGGATGTAATTAGTCGAGATGTTACACAAAATATTACTCTTTTTTTTTCTCTTTTCTCTCAAACTAGAAAAATAAGAATAGAGAACCCGCTACAACTTCCATGCCTACCCTGTCTCCTCCACCATCTTGTACAGCTCTCTCTCCCTCCTGGCTCTCCTCATGTTGCAAAATAGGAGGGGAGTGGTCACAGCCTCGGGGATTTATCATCAAATCCTTTCTCTATTTTGTGGTGATCAGCGATAAATCTCTTGATACATCATGTTCCCTTTGCTTTCTCCTCATGGTTTACAATCCTGGCACCCACATTGCCCAAACTTATAAACAACCTGGTCATGTACACACCCTTCCTTTATTTTCGATCACATTGACCATGGTGAAATCCAGCCATTGCGCCATCAAACATACATGGTGTTTTGAAATGATCGCAGGGCTATGTGCCAGATGAGTGCATGGTGTTCCTGCCCATCACAATCATGGCGGGAGGTGCATCCAGTGTCAATACAGAACTGCAATCTTCCATAAATCTTTCCACTGTGAGGTTAACATCGGCCCATCCATACCTCTCAAGGAAGAGCTCTTCGAGACAAAAAATAATCATGTCCTCGATGACACTACGCGGTAACCGCAGTAACAACGACAACAATATAATTTGACATGAATTATTATACAAACACAGAAATTACAAGCATGGTTGGAAAACAAAGGCTAAAATTTGTGCCAGAGAGGCATAGATATTAGAATATTTTTTGCTAATTTGTTTTAGAAAAAGGGACGAGTCGGTACTATAAATTTGGCACGAGATCAAAGCGTCCAACCAATAGAGAAGTGCCACGATCCATGAAATATGGTTGCCACACTCATAGAAGATCATGACTGGTTGTTGGGCATAATATGTCATAGTTCAATGAATTGTCTCTCTAGATATTGCAACGGGGATCTAGTACCACATCTTATTATAATTCTCAATATCAAGTCATTGTTCTTGGTTAATGATTTAAGGGTCAGACACTTCGATTCTTATTTTGGACAATTCCAAGATTTTCCTCATCGAATGGTGAGGATCCATGCATGAGTGAGAAATCCAATGAACATGACGATTCCATGTAGAAGGCGACAAAGGAAAAGGGGCCTCTCTCTCACAGCTAGAGGGGCAAGAAGCAACCTAGAGAGAGAGAGAGAGAGAGAGAGAGAGAGAGAGAGAGAGAGAGAGAGTAATCAACTGATCTACGGCTCTTTCCAATCAAAACATATACAAGTCTGCATTATGGAGTCATTGGACAGACTGCCTTCTAAAACACATGTATTAACATAATTGACAGTAAGTTTTGACAGGTGCATGGAAACCCATCCAAGATATCCTTGTCCACACTGTACTTACGCATGCTTTCTCACAAAATGATTTTGCCATAAAAGGAGTGAGATCATTTAGATCTAGCTCCTCAAACCCCAGGCTGGAGTCCGTTATGCTAACTGACTGACACGATCTTCGAGGTGAACATGATCTTCAAGGCTGACAACAGCAGTCAGCCTCGAAAACAACCCGACCATAACACGCCTGGACAGGTGCGTCATGCTCACATAACGGATCAATCTTGGTTCGTTATGCTCCAAGACCTCAGAAGACTAAAAACGAACGATACATAATGGTCTATCGGGGGACCGTTATGCACATAACGGCCTCTGGTAGGACCGTTAAAGCCATCCGACGATCAAAACGGTGAAAAGAAAAAGTGTCACGCCCCGATGTGAAAAATCAGAACACAACAGTTATAATCATTCATATCACTCAGAGCAGAATGATAGCCATAAAAGACAAGATGCTACAACACATAAATTGAATAAAACATCCAACTTTTCTTTATAAATATATCAAAAAACATCTCTTTATATTGACTCTTACATAATTGACCAAATAACAAGACACAAAGCTCCAATACTCCACAATTCGACATCTTGACAATGATGACTCTACTAACATGACTATGACATCTGGCAAGCACGATAAGATGGGACGCCTAGGCTGGCTCGCTCCAATGCTTTACTCTCACCCTTCCCCATCAGATTGAGCATCCTCATCCAAGCTACCTGAAAAGGATTGGAAAAAACTGGGTGAGTAAAAGCTCAGTAGGGATTATATCTCTATATCAGGCAATGTTAACGTGATTCACCATATTAATAAGATCTTTTATGCTAATGATAAAATAAGCAAAAATAAATAACGCGAAGAGGCATTTAACTATAGTCAATCAAATGATGGGATGAGATAATATAATGGAACAACATGAGATAGAACAAGTATATAGCAAGAATTTTCATGTAATGGCCATAGCAAGCACGCAAGTACAATCATGTCATGTAGAGTCATGAATTTCATGTAGAGATGAATGTCATAGATTAACACGCTAGCAAGTACTTCGATGCAATGTCACACCTTATCATTACAAACTCCCATGGACACTTTCGGACGCTCCTCCCAGGACTAGACCGAGCCCTTAATGATGTGTTGGCATTGAGTGATGGATCCTAGATCCCAAGTAAAATCTAAACATTCATTATTTACCTGCCAAGAGTTCCAAGGTTAAGCTCATGTAACCAAGCACTAAGACTGAAGGTAATTCCTTTAGAAGGAATTCAAGAGATAAGTCATAGGAACATGACTTAAGATTGGAGCAAGGTCAAGAATACAACATTCAAGGGTCGAGAATATGCCAGGTTAGTAGCCTGGATAGGTAAAAACCTTAACAAGGCTCAGGTCTTGCGATGCCATACAAAAATCATGAAGATCGAGAAAACTGGAAAGGTAGCAGTCAACAAAGAACTGCAGTCATGAAGTAGCGGTCAAAGCATAACCGCGATCAACATAGGGTCCAAAAGGTCTGTGCCGACCCACTAGGCAGGTGCGTCGACTTAGCAAAAGAGGAAATGAGAATGCGATTAGAAGAAAATCATGGTCTTACAATAGCGGCCTAGGCAGATCCACGTTCAGGTTAGGACAAGCAGTCATTTCAGACGATTGGAATAAGGAAAAAAAGTCAACCTGGCAACATTAGTCGACTGAAACAGGCTTAGTCAACTGAGAAATAGAGAATTCAGTCAATCTGAGTAAGTCAGTCGACTGAAATGAGGTTTAATCGACTGAAAAACATAGAACTCAGTTGACTAGATAGGGCTGGCATGCAGGCCCAATGAAAGAAGGTCGCAGTCTGTCGACAGTCCGCAACCTAATGGTCGCGGTTCTCCTAAGGCCACGATCTACATAGATTTTGGTAGAACTCAGTCACAACCTCGTGCTACCTCACTCAAAACTGGTTGAATCCAGTAGGTTCAGGCTTTCAGGGTACAACCTGGTTGGTGTCCTAGTGGGAATCCCAGACTCGCGGAGTCTTATAGAGGCGTTATGATAGTGGTCCTAATCTAACGAAAGGAATATCCGGTGGAGAGTCCCAACTATCCCAAGAAATTTAGGATTTAAAACTGTGAAAAACGGGAGTAATTGGTAAGTCATTACCACAAGAGTGGCATGACTCTTTGACAATGCAATCAATAACGTTGGCTAAACTAGTCAAGATAATGTAGGAAATTTTTAAATGTGAACAGATTCAATCAGCAACTAATCTACTTGGTTTTAAGATATAGCATGTCAGTGATGAAACAATCAAGGAACAATGATATGAAAGTGAGTTAAATCTTAACTTTCTTCCATGAAACCCTAGTTATTAAGTGTGTTCTTTAGCTCAAAATCATGTTGTCTATCAGTTCTTTGTAGGAACAATACAAATTTCTTAGCTCTTAAGGAACATCTCACCACGACACCTATACTAACATTGCCTGTTAAAGGTGGCGAATTTGAAGTTTATACTAATGCATCTGACATTGGCTTAGGTGGTGTACTTATGTAAAATGACAAGGTGATTTGTTATGCTGCAAGGTAGTTAAAGCGACATGAAGAAAATTACCCTGCTAATGACTTGGAACTAGCTGTTGTCATATTTGTCTTGAAGATTTGGCGTCACTACCTTCATGAAGAGAAATTAACGGTCTATTTGGACCGCAAGAGATTGAAATATCTATTCTCTCAGAAGGAGCTAAATATGAGGCAAAGGCAGTGATTGGAGTATCTTAAAGACTTTGATTTTACATCTAATATCATCCTGGCAAGGTGAATACTATTGCCAATGCGCTCAGCAAGAAATCGATGGGAAAGTTATCAAGTCTTATCAAAGGGATGACCAATCTTATTTCTAAATTTGTTCAGTTAAATTTAGATATTAATATGAAGAAAGAAGATAGCTTTATAGCCAATATCCGGACACAACCCACATTGATAGAAGATCTAGTCAAGCTGCAAGACAATGACCCCGCGTTGTTGGAGATCAATGCCAATATGGAGCAACGATCGGATTTCTCTATTGCAAATGATGGAAGATTGCTATTCAGGGGATGAATTTATATTTCGGATCATGCTGATACTAAGAAGATGATCTTAGAAGAAGCTCATAAATCTAAGTATACTATTCACCGTGGTGCTATCAAAATGTATCAAGACCATAAACGAAATTATTGGTGGCCAAATATGAAGAGAGAAGTAGTGGACTATGTTTCACGTTATCTCACATGTCAACAAATCAAGGCAGAACATCAAAAGTCTGCTGAAAAACTACATCCCTAGGAAATTTCAGAATGGAAATGGCCGAGCATAGGAATGGATTTTATCATGGGATTGCCTAAGTCAAGAGGGGGACATGACGGATTCTGGGTGATCATTGATCGTTTAACCAAATCGGCTCATTTTCTACCTATTAAAAGCCGATGGTCTGTGTATATCTTGGCTGCCTTGTACATGTAGGAGATTGTGAAATTGCACGGTGCCCCTGTCACCATTATTTCTGATTGAGACCCTCAATTTACTTCACAATTCTAGAAGGAGCTGCAACATTCTTTAGGGTCCCGATTAAATTTCAGCACAACATTCCATCCGCAAACTGATGGACAAACCGAAAGAACCAATCAGGTGGTGGAAGATATGCTCAAGGCATGTGTCATCAATTTCAGTGGATGTTGGCACGACCATTTACTTCTAGTGGAATTCGCCTATAATAATAGATACCAAGCTAGCATTCAATGGCACCATTCAAGGCACTATATGGGAGAAGCTGTCACTCACCTATTTGCTAGAGTGAAGTTGGGGAAAGACAACTTCTAGGTCCAGAGTTAATAATAGATACTACCGAGAAAGTCAAGCTAATAAGAGAAAGACTCATGATGACCCAAGATAGACAGAAATCATATGTTGATAATCAAAGGTGTGACCAGGAATTTCAAGTAGGTAACCATGTGTTTCTCAAGGTTTCTCTTGGTCGAGGTATTCGAAGGTTCGACATCAAAGGCAAGCTTACCCCAAGATTCATTGGCCCTTTTGAAATTCTTGAAATGGTTGGAGAAGTGGCTTATCGACTAGCTTTACCTCCCCAGTTGGCTGGAGTTCACGATGTATTTTATCTCTCTATGCTCAAAAGGTACGTTCCTGATCCATTCCATGTTATAAGCTATGACAACTTGAAAATTCAAAATGATTTGACGTACGAGCAAAAGCCCATCAAAATAATTGAGCGAGAAGTACGTCAACATTGGAATAAAACTATTCCCATGGTCAAAGTCCAATGGACCAAATCTTGGCTATACGAGACGACATGGGAAACAGAGGAAGCTATGCGCAAAAGATTTCCGGAGTTGGTTGAATGTAAGTGCACTCTCCCTTAAAATCAAATGCATTGAATTTAGGGACCAAATTCTCTTAAGTGGGGGAGGGTGTAATACTCTAAAATTTTGTTTGCTATGAAAAACTAGAAGAGAAAAGGGTCAGTCCTCAAGGTAGATTTTGAGAAGGCTTCTGACAAGGTTAGTTGGCAATGTCTCTTTGATGTGCTGGAGAGGATAGGCTTTGGGAAGAGATAGATTGGCTAGGTCAGGGCTTGCATCTCTTCGGCTACCTTTGCGCTCCTTGTCAACGGGAAGCCGTCTTCTTGGTTCCACAATGGTCGGGGCCTTCGTCAGGACCCTATGTCTCCTCTCCTTTTTGTGCTTGTGGCTAGCGTACTGTGTAGGGTGTGGCAGATGACCGAGGCTGCTGGCTTGGTTAGGGGCTTTCAGGTGGTTAGAGGCAGTCTTACTCTTACTTGCAGTATGCAAATAACACCATCTTGTTCCTTGCTGAGGGTGAGTGGCAGTTTCTCATGACTAGGCTCTTACTTGGATTGCTAGAGGAGGTCATTGGCTTTAAAGTTAACTTCAATAAGAGCCTTCTTGTAGAGGTGATTCAGGTGAACATGGAGGTTAGGCCCCTTCCGAGGACAGCATGCTAGTTGGGGTGTAAGATTAGAGAGTTCTCTGTTTGTTACTTGGATCTCCCTCTTATCCAGGGGTCTTTTCGGTGTGTACATTGGCTTCCCATCATGTAGAGGTATGAGTCCAGGTTGGCTGGGTGGAAGACTAGAGCATTATCTTATGGGAGCAGATTGGTATTGTGTAGGTTTGTGGTAGATAGTCTCCATATTTATTTTCTTTCCATGTTTCTTATCCCAAAGATGGTGGCGAAGAAGATTGACAATATTCAGTGCAGGTTCTTTTGGCATGGCAGGGGGGAGATGCAGGGGTTAGCATAATATAGCATGTGAAAGGCTAGCCACTAGCAAGAAAGAGGGAGGATTGGGGATCAAGAATGTCAGAGAGTTCAACTTGGCCCTCTTGTGTAAGTGGTTGTGGAGGTTGGGGTATGGAGACGATGGGTTGTGGGCTTAGTTGTTTAGGCAAAGGTACTTCTATAGGAGGAGAGTTTGGGACTTAACTCTTTTTCCTCTTCATAAAACTTCTCCTCTTTAGTGGGATATCTTCTCGTGTAGGGATGTTATCATCTCCGACGTCCGGGTCCGACTGGAAAAAGGAGACATAAGCCTTTTCTGGAAGGATAGATGGTGTGGACACTTCATGTTGGAGGCTATGTTTCCTGGTCTCTTTGCTGTTGTAGCGGACCACCAGGGATCAGTCTCTTAGGCTTTGAACTCTCTCCTTTCAGGAGGTACCTGGGTACCAATCTTACAAGAGGGATCTCAAACAGGAGGAGATGGTGCAACTTTAGGAACTTCTTTTTTTCTTCCTACTCTTTCGTCCTCGGCCAGATAGAGAGGATGTATGGGTATGGAGGTGGGAAAAGGAGGGCTCATTTTCAGTTAAATCAGCCTATGCCGTCATCTCAAATGGAGGAGTTCGTCACCGCCTTCATGGCCAAGTGTGGAGACCAAAGAACCCGCTAAAGGTGAAGCTCCTGACCTGGAGGATCTCTCATGGGAGGTTTCCAACTTGGGACAGGCTGACCCAATTCCTCCCAGGCATTTTGTTGGCCTGATGTCTCTGTGGTGAGGACGACGAGACTCTTGACCACCTATTTATAGGTTGTTCCTACTCGCAGGGGGTGTGAAGGGAGATTACTAGGAGGACCCTCTGCGTCATCAGCCAACACAGTGATGTACACCACCTGTTCATGCATTGGGCTAGGCCTTGGTCCTTTAGGAGTAACATGATGTTGTGGTGGCTTATCTTTCGTGCCACTCTATGGACACTGTGAGGAGAGCAGAACAATCGGATTTTCAGGAGGGAGTCTCGTGCCAAGGACACTCTTATTTTTTTTGTTTGTGATGGAATAAGGGAATGGGCTGCTATTATGTGTTATGTGAATTCTCTCACTTCTCCTCTTTTTGGTTGTTTGGGGGGCTAGGTTGTTCCACACTGCCTTTGTGTGGCCTTCTCTTGTATAGAATTTTTTGGGGTTGTCATTTTTTGGGGTCATGATAGCCTATACTTGTACATACTTTTTTCATTTTATACTAGTTGTTTCTCCAACAGATGAATGGATTCAAGGGCGATATCAAAGAGTTAACGCAGCCGTCTTCAAAATACAGTACCTGCATGAGAAGATAACTTGTAGACGGCCTTGCCTCCTTCTTGCTCAAGAAAAGGGTGGAAAAGGTAAGAGCAGTAGGGATCAAGAGCCAAACCTCCTTTCCTCTGGTGGGAACAAAAGACAAAGTCCGGCGGGAACCAATCAACTGTGAGAACATATCTTGGTCCAAATGACCGCAGAAAAGAAAGATAAGAAGCGCCATAGGGTTGTCGAATGTCGACCTTTGATAAAATTTTGAAAGCAGAAGCCTAGCCCATGCACTCAAATAATGAGTAGGGATCAAAATGCTCGTCTCGAAGTGAAGAATGATTAGTCAAAGCCCTAAATGAGTGGTATATGTTGGCAAGCGCTGTAGGAGTAACGACAACCCTCTGCCTACAAGCCATCAGACATGCTGAATAGATAACTTCAACTCTGATAATACCTTCCTCGTCTCGAGAAATCACGAAAGTGGCTAACCAATAAGCCAAATATGCAGCCAAATATGTAAGGGGTTGTACCCTTCATGAGTTCCATCCTTTTTCGGGCGCAAGCAGGTGGCTCGGATGTTGACGAAATTTTATTATCACCTCTTTGTATTGATCCTAAGGCACCCCAGGCTGAGCAAACTCTTCATAAAAATAGCAAGGTTCATTATAGAAATGTCAGACCCAGGGATTCAAAGTCACTTTGGATGTGCGAGGAGTCTTGTCTTTGCCCACTTGGGCCAAATCTCTCCAGATCTTCATCAAATAGATGGAACAATATGCCACACGATATCTCCCGACGCCATTGGTATGATTGTGGCACAAATCATCAAGACACCTCATCGTAAGCGCGACCACAGACGGGGAGCCCAAAAATCATGTGAAAAGCCCAGAGATCCAAAGATGTTTCGCCCTCTGCTATGACAAATGTATTCCAGTTGCGGTTAAATCTTTTTGCCAAGCTCTACAGAAGGCCTATAAGACATGGATAAGAGTATAATACGGTTGTCACTACATGGCAGATCCCCGTCTTGTCCCATACTACCTTATAAACACGAAGGACACCCATCAACCATTTTTTCGCCCCTTGATGAGAGTTGTGGGAGGGAATGATAGACCATTTCCATACCAGCTAAGGGCCTTAAATGTCAATATTCTCTCAAGCGAGCAGTCATGGGCGTATCCGTCATCTGTGAACTGAACCCCTGACGTTGTGAAAGTCATGCCATCAACTGCAAGCTCGGTGGCTTTATGATGGCCGTACAAATCTCAGGAGGCCGACAACAAAGGTGCAACACAGATCTCAAAGTTTTTATAATTGCTGAAGAAACCCACGCTCTTTTGATCTGGATACTATGCTTGCCTAGCAAAATCCTCTGGAAAGCTCGGATAAGAGAGAGTACAAGTATCTTGCATGCTATCTCATCCCGACAATATGGCTCGCTTTAGACGACGCCTCTCATCTAGCAAGAGTGGATCCTTAGGCTCCATGAGCGGAGGGACAAAGCTCTAAAGATGTCAGTCCAACAGATAGTGTCATGGGCATCCCCGTGACCGGTTGTATATGTAAATGCCATTCTTCTTGGAAATTCTTGATATATCAGCAACACCCTCCTCAGAGCCTATCTCCTCAATCGGCTCCTCTGCAAGCCAGAATAGGCCACGGTCCACTGAGTCATAGTCATCCATCGTAATTGTGTGCGAAGGGAGTGGCAGCATAGGATTGTCAATCTATTTGACATAAGGTTCCTCGGAGCCTCTAAACTTCAATCTCTGGGTGTAACCTCTTCTCCGCCATAGCGAGCCATGATAAAGAGTCTACAGCAGAAACAAAATAACAAGAAAAGTTAAAGAATTCAAGCAAAAAATGTCAACAAATCAATTGAAGCAAGTCCAAGGAACCTCGTCATGTCAAACGGTCTTGAGGAGTCAAGGAAACCACAGAGGGCACGGGACGTCGGCCTCTGCTTCTAGCTTTGACGGGCATCTCGTAAAAGGGCATTTGTTGAGCTCATTTAAAAGATTTCATGTATGAGGCATCATTTTGGCATAATAATAAAGCATCTTTGGCTTACCTTTTTAGAAGATCTCTTGATGACCCTACCCTTGAATGGTTTTGCTCTCTGGAGTCAGCTGAAGCTGGTGACTTTGATGTTGTCTAAAGAAAATTTCTACAAAAGTATAGAGACTGTGTGGCTCCCTCTTTGTCTGTCACGGATTTAGTTGTTGAGAAAATGAAGCCCGAGGAGGACTTCGTTCAATTTGTCGATAGGTGGAGATCCATGGCCGAGAAGTTATGAGATACCCTTTCAGAACTAGAGTAAGTTAAGATGATAGTCTCAAATGCCACTCCGCAATTTCATCACATTTTGGCCATGAATAAATTGAACACTATGGAGGAACTTTATGAAAGGGCATGATTCATTCAAATTCAGATAAAAGATTTGCCCATTATTGGCATGTTTGAACAAAAGTCGAGGATGGTGAGGAAGAGCAATAATGTTAATAATAATGGAGGAACAACTGAGGGTACCGTCACTAATGAGCAAGTGAGTGTGGTTGGCAATTCTGCACCTTTTCGTCACCCTTCCAACCCGAGACCCCTACAACAACCACAACAACCCTCCTTTTTGAATCAAGTTCCCCATCAGGCAAATAATCCTCCTCAACCCTTCCATCCCCCTCCACAAAATTAGGCCATCTAGTAAAATCCTCCAGTTCCCCAACATTATCATCAGGTGCCACCTCCCGCCAACTATGGCCCCCAGCAGCCAAGAAGACCCGCGAGCCCTAAAAGAGCCCAATATCCTCCCTTACCTGAGAGCCTTCCTATATTTTCGATGCACTAATGGCCGCCAACGCGCTCACATTGCCAAAAGAAAGGCCGGCCTGGCCTCAAAATGTGGATACCTCTCGATACTGTGTTTATCATCGGCAACCTGGGCACAACATTGATCATTGCTTCCACTTTAAAGATTATATTTATGACATGAATGATCAGGGCGGCATCGATTGGGATGAGATGAGACGGTTCATAGCTACATTGAAGGCAAGAAGACCTCCTCGGCAACAGGCACCACAGCAGGCTCAGCAGCCCGTTCAGCTGGTTCAACAACCACAGCAAGTTCAAGCGCTGTAGCCAGACATGGAGATTGTCCAAAATCTGCTGTCGGAGCACCACACACCAAATCAACAGTTAAACCCTATCAACACCTTCCATGAAGTGGAGAGGGGGCAGGGGTGGCATAAAGAGAGCTCCTCCATCGCTGCCGTAAACCAAAATCCAAGTCAGTTTGCCCGTTTGTTAAAAACACCTTTGCCTTCTCCTTTCCCCCTACCTTCACGTCCCCTTATACGCCCTGTCAATCAAACTTCTTCCACCACCAACCCCATGCCGCAAAGGCCTCTCCTCATTCACCCTTTGCCCTCTTCACCTTCACCACAAACCCCTCCTACCCCCACAAATCCTTTGCCATCTAGGCCACTCCTCATCTGCCCTGCACCGGCGTCCCTTTCTTCTTCCACTACCACTAACCCTCTGCCTGCTAGGCCCATGTTGTTCCAGCCTTACCCAACACCTCCAACATCTCCAAATCCCCACGCACCTACCACCACTAACTCTTCGCCTTAAAGGCCTCTCCTTATACGCCCTTCGCCTACCCCTTCCCCGTCTATTCCTACTCCTACCAACCCTCATCCAACAAGGCCCATCATCAGGGTTCCCCAACCAGTTGCCCCCGTTCAACCCACTAATCCTGATATTCCTTCCTCGTCCACCGATCCTCCATCTATCACTAACCCGACGGAGGCACAAAGTTGAAAGTAGGGTTGGGTCCCTCGTCTGTCACAGTCAATTTTCATATTCTGGACATGGACCCCACATTTAATGCCATTCTGGGGTGCCCGTACATCTAGGCACTTGATGTTGTCCCTTCCACAAATCACCAATGCATAAAATTTCCACATAAAGGGCACGTCATTAAAGTTACTAGCGTGCCTATCTTGCCGACAGTGGATATTCACTCAGCCACATCGGTACCCTCCATTTGGCTAGCCAACATGCCTCTATTATCTGTGCTGGACCTTGCTGATCCGCGGCATGACATATTGAAGCCACAAGCTACAGTCTCTACAACAACAATGGCATCACCCCTACCTCAAAAGGGGAAGAAGAAGAAGTACATGATCAATACCCCAGGTTGGAACATTATGATGAGAATGGGGTATAGGTCTGGCAAGGGCCTAGGGGCAAACCTCCAAGGAAGAGTGAAGCCCATCAAGAACCACAAGCTTATTCCCCGGGATGATTTGGGGTATAAAGGACCGAATAAAGAAGAAACAGAGAAAAATAAAGAAGAGTCATGGGCCACCATGACCTCTACTCTCAAGACAGACATGCGACCACTCACATGGTCTCTTTACACTCACTTTGTGAAGGGACCCACTGAGCAGATTGGGGAGAAGACTACTATAGTTACTTTAGTTCTGGACAATCAAGATGTGCATGCACGTCAATTTGCTCGCCATATAGCCCCGCTTGTCACTTATAAAGCCCCAGAGTCACTAAGGTCCATGAAAAGAAGGAAAATGGATGACCTAGAGTGTGATTGGTACAGATGGTATGACATGAATGAGATCACTATTGCTTTGAGCTGACTATTTATGTCGACTAATCTGAAATGGCCATCACTCATCCATGATATAATAGAAAAATTAGCGGTTATCACTGACAAGAGACAGTTGTTGAGCAATTACACCGACACTGGGGAGCCGGATGTGCCATTTAAAGAAGGCTTCACTATAGACATGCTGTGGGCCGATCTCCTTTTTTGTTTCTGTCCTTCCATCTTTGATCACTTTCATGTGCTCCAGATTTTCTCCAGCCAGCATTCCCAGACCACCCGCGGTCTTGATCTCCCTATCTCCTAATTTTCTACAAACTCTGTCAATTCCTCCTCTGCTCATTGAGCAGTTTTCTCAACTTTCCATCATGCCCCCTTGTGGGCGATCATTCAACCAATCCTTAATCCAAGAGTTCTTGAATCTTTCCATCTCAACCCCACCATCTTCTACTCCTCCCTCTCACTGTTTCACAATTCTTGAAAATAAAAAAATGCCAATTTTCAAACTCCCCAATCTACCTGTCTCATCTCTATTGAAGAGACCTCCTATATTACTCTTGAGGGTGTCCCGACCCAAGGGTTGCTCATTCAGGGTTTGTTAGCAGGCTTCCTCTACCCATCTGACGAGGGTCTTCTCCTGTACCACCTCCTATACCAACATCCTCTTCATCCTCTTCTTGTTCTTTAGGGTCTAGCAATCATACTAGTTGTTCTTCTTCATCTTCTATTGATAATAGTCCGGGGGTAGTTGCCCCTAGAAAAGCCAAGGGTAAGCAAGTTCTCTGTAGCCCTATTTTCCCCTCTGCTCCGACTGCAGACGGAGAAGGCTCCGGGGATGACATGGAGACGACGTGGAGGTGTCGTGGAGCGTAAAGGTGCGAGAAATGGAGCGAGGCATTGGCGCGATCTCTCGGTGGATTCAAAGCTGGCGTGGGTTGTTCGTGTGGTGGTTTCAGTGTTTTCGGCTCGCGAGATCTTTGGTGGAGGTAGGGGGATAGATGCCCTACTCTTTTCCTGCGTTTGCTTGTGATTTGGATCTGAACGATGTAAGTTTGAGCGTGTTTTGTCCTATTTGGGTGAAAAGCATGTTGTGGGGTGTGCAATGGAATCGTCGTTCTAGGCGATGTTTCTTACATTAAATGGTTTCATTTGAACCTATGGCATGTTCGGATGCCATTCCCACCAGTTTCATTGCATTTGGTCGTGATTTGGGGCCGGTAGGAGTCTGGTTACCCTCGTGAGTTGTTTTGGGTTGATTTATGGAAATCGCCCATTTCTAAGTCAGTTTGTGGTTTGTTGGGCCCTTTCGGCTTGTGGAAGGTCGACAATGTGTTTAGGAATGTATCCCCGTCATTCTAGAGATGATTGGGGGCATGGAACGGTGATTTTCATGGAATTTCTTATATTTTGGGTTCGGTGTTTTAACGCAGAACCCTCAGGGGGCGTGTTCTCAGACGAGACGCACTGTATCGTGTAGTCGCGTTCATCGAGGGAGATGAACAATCGGGCAGTTAGGAACACAGTCCTTGTGTTGGACGCAGAATGCGACTGAGGTGATGGCTGCAATCTTATGTTAACGCGACCCATCTAATCACCGCGTTAGTGTTAGCACGACCCAGGCTATGACCGCGTTATTGTGTTGTCGCGCTCGAGCTTCTAGCTGCGTCTATTAACGCGACCCAAGTGTGCGTCGCGTTAATGCATTGACCCACTACAGGTGTTGGACGCATTCTGGTGACATCGTGACCCTCTATGTGGGGGCATTAATCTTCGCGACGTAGTGTTATGACCGCCAAATGGGCACTGGCCCAATTGAGTATAATTCGGGCCCATGAAGTCAACGAGCTAGAATCCAGATAGATTATTGAAGGATCCTCGGGAAATTCATAACTTAATGTAGGGAGGTCAAAATTATGTGAAATCAAAGTCCACTCAACAATCATTGGGTAAGGAACAACTTTAATAAAGAGTATAACTTCTGAAAAATGGGTCTAATAGGGGGGAAGAGGGAATTGGTGATAATGGGTAGAAACAGTTACAGAAAAACACTTACCTAGTGAAATTGCAAACAACCCCCTAATACAATCTAAATTACACTCCAAATAAAATCAAATAAGCACACATAGCATACAAATAAAGTCCAAATAAATATGATAAATACGAAGACTCAAGGGGGAGTCTCCAGACTGTCTCCAAGCCAAATGGAAGCTGTCATGGCTCGCGTGGTGCTCCGTGTACGGTACCGGTGGCTCACTGACCCCGACCGCTCATGTGCTCGGGTGTCCGCACCACACCCACGTGTGCCCCTCCTTTGGTGCTCGACGTAGCACATTATTTCTTCTTGTCCCCTTCTTGCACCATGTGCACACGCCCACTTGATTGTCCACTTGGTGAACTGCTGCTTAGGTGTTAAAAGTAGCAAAGAAATCTTTGGATTCTGGCTATGCACTGGTAGACGTACATACCTGATCAGCGTCTCTCCTGAGAGCCACTCATTTATTTATTTGTCATTTTTCTGGGATCTGCGTCTCTCCAAATGGATGCCATTTCTAGTTTAATTATAGCGGGATGCCCATTTGTTTGATTGTGCATCCATCCCTCTAGACACCTTTTTATTTGTGCATCCACCCTCCTGGACATTATTTCTTTCTATTCTATTTCTTCTGTTGTTCTGCTCTGATTGCCTGCTATACTTGCTGCTATCTGCATTACTCTGCATTAGAGAGGCATCATTGTTGAGGGACCTCCTCCCTCTACACCTCTAGGACCTACTACCCCTTCTTGGACTTAGAAGGACCCTCCAATTGAGCATTCTATTTCATTGGATTGAAATTTCTTTGTCCAAGACCTTCATAAGTCCCCGTACCCATGGATTCTCTCATGGAAGCTGGGCAGATTGTACCTTTGAAGTATCCAGAAGATTAGTTGGCCTAACCATGGTTAAGGGAGAGGAAAACTTAGTCTACCGGGCGTTACGTCCAAACTGAAACTAGGTTTCTATCATTGAGAGTTAGACTTGCTGTTCCAATAACAAAGCATCTCTAATTTTAACAGAACCTTTAAAACTGGGCGTAAGTCATTACAACTTGTTTTGCAACCTACTACAACTTGTTTGCAACCTACTTGAGTAATCTCCTTTCAATTGTTATTGTTGAGTATTTGATTGCTTCTGTCAGTCATTAGAATCATGATGCTCAGGTCGGGTAAGGTCGTTAAGATGACTAATCTAGAGTACGTTCAGGAAGAGGGTGAGGCTAGTCAATTTAATTAGGCCTATGAGTTCCCAACAGCAGTTTCAACCTGAGGAAGGTTACGCTCCCACTCAGTATGCCCCTTCTCAATTTCAACACGAGGGAGACTATCCTCCCACTTATTACCTCCCTCCCCAACACCAAACCTCTCAAGTCTATATGGTTGAACTCAAAGGGGGGACCCTTCATCTCAAGTGCAACCTGTAGCTCAGTCCACATCCGGGGAAGCTTCCCCTTCGCTTAATGTTGACGATCTCATCAATGCTCTTTCTCAACTAGATGAGGCCCAGCGTCAAAAGATCCAGGCTGCTCTCAAAGGAAAATCTATCCCTTCCCCCTCTTCTAATCCCTCTCAGGGAGCGGGTGGCCTTCAAGCCAATTCTTCTAATGACCCGGTCGTCCACCAAGGGAATCCATCTGGTCTTCCTTCTCGTCCGATAACCCCTGCCCCTGTTGTGGCAAGCCATTCTTTTGTCAGGCCACAAAATCCGTGTCCTCCCCTATTTTGAGAAGGCCCACGCCTAATCAATTTCCCACCAATCTGGTCCCGGCCGAGTCTGCTACCAACACTCTTCTTCTCCAAAAGATTGCTTGTATGGAAGAACAACTTAAGAGGGTCACGACCCCTAAAGATGCTCCAGAAGTTACTCTCCCTACTCTGTCGATTTTTCACTTGCCTCCGTCGAAAATGCCAAACTTTCAGCACTATAATAGAACAGGCAATCTGTTCATTCATTTGAAAGATTTCATGTATGACACATCCGTTTGGCAAAACAATAAAATATCACTGGCTTATCTCTTCAGGAGGTCTCTAAATGGCCCAGCTCTTGAATGGTTCTACTCTCTGGAGCCAGCTGAAGCTGGATAAGTATGGCATCACCTCAGCTACAACGGAACTCCAATCATGGCATCACCGTCACCTTCTTTCACATTGAGGAGACGCAACCTGCGCCACGAATTCTTGCCACCATTGGAATTCCCACACTCGGCGGACCAATCAAACATTAGCTTTTCTACCAGCTTACTGACCTCACGCCTTTCACAAGGGACGTCTATCCCTGAGCCTCGACCAGCTCACGCAGTCATCTCAGCTGACTGCCACATTTTCTTTGGCTCTACGCCACGAACATTCTCATATCCGGCAAGCCGGACACCAATAGCACCACTGGACCAACTCTGGTCCCGACATAAACCTCCTATGAGCTCGGATCTAATCCGGAGAAATGTATACCATAATTGGCCACCCAAGGCCTCGCCTGTACACAGCTATTCACCTCAACTGACACCTTTTGGCTACGAAAAATCCATCCGTCAGCTACCAACTATTCATCAACATGAATTTCTTACTTGCTTGGCCTTCCTTTCCCTACTCCTTCACCAGGCCCAATAAGCTCATTCTAAATCTCGACGGCCCATCTGTTGACTCTACACTGATAATTACCGCATCTCGAACCGGTCCTCATTTGGACAATGCATCTGATTCTGATGCTCACGCCAACTCTACCATCTCAGGGGAGCACGACGAAACTAAATGATAATGCACAATCCTCGGTCCACAACAACTCTAGACTCAGACTCACAGGGAACCCCTCCCATGCCGGCCACGAGACCAAGACTCTCATTTGACAACCTCCCTCCTGGGATCTCCGTATTCAGGCATTGTTCATTATATAGTCTCATCGAATCCTTCATCTTAATTATTCCTAATGGACACCTGGCAACTTCGGCTCCGTTCTCGCCACAGAGGCACGAGACATAACCTTAGCAATCCATGGCACATACCTCCAAGATAGGCAAGTGCCGTCTTTCTACCGCAGAAGTCTGGTCAATGACGCACCAATCTACACGGATCTCCAGACATTGTCGATCCTTGCCCCAATTGGGTCCTTCTTACATCATTCCGAAACTTTCGGACTCAACTGGGACCTTTTCAGGTGTTATCACAGCCGACCACTCGGCTAGCCTCATCGATCGCTCACAGCTACCAACTGGGAAGCACAATTCTCATTCTCAATATTCACCTCTCTTGGACCACAATTCCATCTTGAGGACACAACTTCCAACACAAGTAGAGCACCTAGCTTACCAACTCCGATCATCGCGTCCTTGCCCTCTATCAGACTATTTCCTTTGTGACCCCCAACTGGGTCCACCACCAAACACTTGACACCGCTTCCAACGAATGAACATGGTACTCATCTGGCACACTTGCCATCACATTTTCCCAACTTGCTATTATGCCAGTGTCACAACCACGATGTCTCAAGTAATGGCACGACAATCGGCATGGCTCACACAGCCAGAAACAAGGTTACACCGAGGAAACAACCCTCTCCATTGGTCGGAATCCTCCGACACTCTTACCAAATCTCGGAAATCCTTTCGTTTCCTGTCAACACTATGATCCTGGACCTATGGGTTATGGGCCCACCACGCTTCCGCTGCGCACTCTGCACAACACGCACAAGCATCACAAACGACTCGGCATCCGCCATCTTGACATTTTCCAACACAACAAGCTAAATCCAGAAAACAGGGTGAGGAAAACTCAATTACCTCGAACACATAGCCCAAATTCTCTCTCTTAATCTGACAATCCTCCTACAACTCCGTAGGCTCCGACCATAGCATCATTCGCAAGCACATGGGCAATGAGAATGAGCCTTATAAGAGGCAGGCTGACTCTCATCGTCACCATCTAGAATTTCGTGTGGGTGACTATGCGATGGTGAGGGCGGATAGGCTCTTCAAAGGAGCCTCCTCCAAGTTGAGGCCTCGTGGGGTTGGTCCCTTCTAGGTTTTGAGGTGCATCGACAATAACGCCTATGAGATTGATCTTTCCGAGGGGTATGGAGTTAGCTCCACATTCTATGTGGCCGACTTGGTTCCATGTGGGTGTCCCACGGTGGTACCTAGTGGATAAAACGAATTGAACCAATGAGCATATGAGCGTCTTCCTTGATAGACGCCAACTTAAATAGCGTCTGCCAAGAAGGACGCCAATTTTCCTGACCGCTTGATTTCCTTGAGTTTCCAACCCTTAACTGTAGGTTCTTTGCACTCTCATCTCACTTCCATAGATGAGGTCCTTGTTTTGATTTATATCGGTTACCCCTTAACTCTCCGTAATGTTTGAACTCTCCGCGGGATATTCCATTCTTTCAGACTAGCGATTTCATCATAAATATCTCTGTAAGTCTACGCTAGCCTTGGATTCCCTCAAGGCAGCCGAGCAGGTTGTATCCTAAAAATCTTTTACACTAATTTACTGTCATGTCCCTCTAAAGAAACATGACGATCTTGCCCTCAAAGAGTGCTGCTCTGGCATTTTTGAGAAAATAGTCACTTCCTGGAATCTGCGTCTAGTGAAGTAGACGCCATTTGTGAATTACGCCCGTGGTGGCGGACACCAATTCTTCATGCCTATGTATCTATTTCCAGAGTAAGCGCCCATTGATACAAACGCGAATTCTGAATTGCGGTGACCATTGTGGACACCATTTACCCAGTTTACTGTACTCCATGATTTGATTTTTATTAATTTCCTTTAAACTGGGCCGCTAAATAATAGCTAGTAAATATTGGGCCTTCGGCCGTATGAATATTATTGTCCAGTAGGATGGAAGTACTAAACTAAAGATAAACCCTTGATGAATACCACTAGCTCATGAGGAAAAATGAACTAATAAATAAACCCATGAGGAAGACCACTGGCTCATGTGGCACACTAAATAAATAATAAATAAACCCATGAGGAAGACCACTGGCTCATGCGACACACTGAATAAATAATAAATAAACCCATGAGGAAGACCACTGGCTCATGAGAAAATTCCTGAACTAACTTGAGTGCTTGATAATCATGAATTCCTACCTGAGAAAGAGTATTTAATTGGCAAATCAGATAGCCAATATCTCGTGACGTGTTGTGAAAACTTCTTGCTCGATATACCTTGCAACTTGGTTTAGCTTTTCGTGCTAGTGATTTCCTATTGCTATATTCTCAACATTTTCTCGCATTCACTCATGCATGATCATAGTACACTGCATAAGATGTTAATTACTTTAAGCAAGTCTGGATCATAGAGATGTAATCCCGACTGAGCTTTTCGCTCATCCAGTTTTATTCTAATATTTTTTAGGTAATCAGGTGACTAGCAAGGCCGTGACTCCAATGGGAAGGGAAAGTGTGCAAGAGAGCTCCTAAAGATAGATGACCTATGTCTTTTATTTTTCTTGAGTTTAGATTAGAATTATGTATTAAGTCTGGCTAGTGTGTATTTTATTTTCTTTTGGAAATTGTAATTGAGTCAATAAGTTGTAATGCCAAGCTTATATGAATAGAAATTTATTTTTGTCAATTTCTGATCTTTGTGTCTCAAGATTATTACTCTGATTGACACGATTGTATCACTGCCATGTTCTGAGCATGTTTCTGCTGCTATCAGTTCAGGGCGTGACATTTTGTGTCCCGTTCTCCATTGCGCCAATCATAACCTCTCCGGTCGCCGAAAGCAAGGGAAAGCGGAAGGCAATGGAGGAGCAGCATCCAGTGGATACTCTGTCCGTGAAACTTGTAGAAGTCCATCATTATAAAAAGAGATCAAAGGAGGTACATGATCAAGGGACTGTTTCTGGTTTGCCCAAAGAAAAATCAGTAAAAGGAAAAGAAAAGATGGCTGAAGCTTCTTCCAAACGGCATCAAACATCCACCGTAGGGAGTACTCGCAGAGAGCTTGAGGAAGAGAAAAACTCTGATGAATCTTCAAAGCAGGCAGAATCAGTGTTTGAGACAGCAAAAGTCATCTTCCCATGGTATATGGACTTCTATGACCAGGAAATGCTTGATAGGTTACCTGAATTGTTGGATTTGATTAATTTTTAAAAATGGAAAAAATTCATGGGGAAGCATAGAGTTTATTACCCTAGACTGGTCACCGAGTTTTACATGAATCTGAAGATTGATCTAGAATTTTTACTTTTAAACAATCAAATGTCAGACACGAATCTCAATGAAAAAAAAGAGATAGGTAAGGATGAATTCTTTTTTTTTCTTCTCCTTCTTTTTAACAGAGAGGGAGAATCAGGGACCGACCATGAGACGATAAGATCACCACCACAAGATGTGAGCTCAAATTCTTTTTTCTATTGTCCATGTTCTTGTCAATGTTTAGGAGAATCTTCAGCTCCACTTAGATAGCGGATTAGCCCCAAGTTGACCTAATTTTAACCCAGAGCTAACCCATTTTGTAATTTGATGGGTCAGATTTGGTAGTCAGATTAGGATTGAGATAACTGAGAGTTAACCCTAGGTTACGAATATCACGGTCGAAGCTTCGTTAAGTTAATCTCTCATTCAATACCCCTTGTGACCTCGGAGTCGGCAGTCTATTACTTTTGGGTCCCTCCTTCCTTCGCCCTCGTATGGGAGCAGCAACGGTGGTAGTGGAAGCAACAACATCCCCCGCCTCATTGCCGTCGACGCGTCCCCCCTCCTCGCTAGCTCGATCATCTTCCTCACCCCACAACCACTATTACAACACACCAGAGATGAAGAGGGTGGAGATGGAGAGGAGGTTGGGTAGCGGGAGCAACAGTTGCTGCGGTGGCACCAAAGGAAGTAGCGAGAGTAGTGGTGGAGGTGACCCCCAGTCCACCCGACGACGCACCACCCTGCCCTGTCCTGCCTACTCACCTGCCTGACGACTTGCCCTCGGCCCCGCTCGCCCTACCACTAGCTAACGGACGCACCCACCTGCCCTACCACCCCCCCTCTCTCTCTCTTACTCACATCGAGTCCACTGTTTAGCACTGTAGTGTACTATTCATGTGATTCTAGGTTACCATTTGTAGGGGTGTCAATGGAGTCTCAGGATCTGAAAATTCGATCCGGATCTGAAATTATTTTCAGATTCGGAGCTGCTTGTTTGATCCGAAATGAGATATGTGTGATGATCGGGGCGGCACTTTTTTGATCCAAAATTTGGGGTTTCAGATCGGATCATCGGGGTGCCATATAATGCCTCCTTTCGGGGTGAGCAACCCCATCGACCATCAGCCATCGGCGCTCTGCTTTGGCTACTCTAGGGTTTGCTCCCTCCTCCAGATTGATCTCCTTCGACTGCTATCTCTGGGTTCCGGCAGTGGCATCTCAGGGCGACGATCGGCCACCTACGACGGCGATCCTTCGGCTGCTCACGACGGTGATCCTTCGGCTGCTCACGACGGCGATGACATCTCCTTCGGCTGCTCACGAGAGCACCTCGCTCTCCTCTCTCTAGGGTTCCAGCAGCGGCATTTCACGACACCGTTGCGGTTCTGTGGGCGTGGGCAGTGGTGGAAGGCATCTCTTTGGCCGAGAGCGGCTCGGCGTGTGAGATGGTCAGAAATGGCGTGATCGGTGGGATCTAGGGAGGGAGCGGGCTTCCTCTCCCTTAGAGACCCCACCCCCCGGCACCCCTGCGGTTCTGCTCTTCTTCCTTGTTTCCCCAGGTGGCGTGTTGCTGATCATTTGCCTGTGAGCCTTGGGAGGAAAGGTGGAGTGGGAGGGGCGGAGGCGGCAGATATTTCTGGGTAACAATTAATAGGTTAGTTCAGGTAGTAAACAACAACAAATCTGATTTACAGCTTTGTTCTTTTTCCTTTTTGTCGACATCCAGCACAGAGGTCATAGTTTTCTGTCCGCAACAGATGTGCGTCCCAGGTAGGAGGCCAGGAAGTATGAGGTCTAGATTATTATGCACACAAAAACCTTTCCCTCCTAGATAAACATGGGATCATAATGTTAAAAAAGGGTCAGTAGACCATCCATATTATTTAGTATGCTCAATAAGCCATCTTCTGGTTTCAGATCTGGCGTTTTGCTTCTCTCCCCATCCCACCTTATCTGCCACTTTTGAAATAAGGTTGCAGTGTTGATAATTATTTGTGCTCAATAACGTTACTCATTCATCTTTATTTTTTCATTTCTTCTGGGTTAGAGAGACCAAGGCTAATATGCTGGTCTCAGAATATGAAGCTTTCATCCTGATATGAAAAATCCAAGACATTACAGCCCTCCCCTCTTATAAGAATTTTATCCTCAAAATTTAGGACAAGCACCAAACCACAAGGGGAGAAAGCCTAGATCAATTGACGCCGCCGCCAGAGCCCCAACCAAACCTCGATACTCACAAAAGTCACGATCCTGAGGGACGCAACCAGACAATGATCACAGACAACACCTTGCACACAGTCTAACACACATCGATCATCAGAACAGGCACATGCAATGGAGTACAAGTCTGGCGTTACCTCAGCCAATACGAAAACTAACCACTGCATCACTGCCACTATCTCGCTCACCGAGGAAACACAATCCTCATCATGGGAACCAATCCATCGGTCAACGCTCATGCTCGACAGATCAGCCTAACGTCAGTTTCGCAACCCGCTGACAGATCTCACGCCCTGCACCAGGGACGACCATCACTGAGCTTCCATCAGCTCACACCTGGCAAGTCGAACACCCTCAGCAGCACGACCAACTCTATCAGAAGACAAACTTCTAGCAAATCCCATATCCAATTTCGGGAAAAAGCATATCTTATGATCGGCCACCCAAGGCCTCGCTGGCACACGGTTCACGCCATTCTCGAGCCGCTACAACCAACATCTTCTATCTGTGAAAGACCATCCACTGGTCACCATATCCAACACCAATGTCTCATCAAAGACCTCCGCATAGGCACCATCCAATTGCTATCCAATCGAATCCCATCTCATCTCAATCACTCTAAATGGAAGCGTGTCAATCCCGGCTCAGCTCTCACCACAGAGCCACAGGACACAAACCCTTATAATTTACAGCACACCTTCTCTAGAACCGACAAGTGCCACCTGCCAGCACAACATCCTGGTCGATGACGATGCGACCAATGCACACGGGTCTCCAGATAATACACATCTTACCATGGTCGATCACTCGGTCAACCTTACCAGCCACTCGCGGTCACCAACCGGGACCCATAATCTCTCAGAGATCACTTCACCAAAATATCAATCTCATCCGAGGGCACAGTTTCCAACACAAGAACAAGGTACTCATGTGACAACCTCGCCAACACATTCCCTAACTCTCAATCCAGCCAGTGCCACAAACCACAATGCCTCAAGCAATGACACGACAATAACACGTCTCACATAGCCCGAGACAATCTCACACCGAGGAACCAATCCTCCGACGCTCTACACATCCTATGTAACTCCGTAAGCTCCAATTCACAACACCTCGGGAAACACAACACTAGCCACGAGTTCTCGCGAACACTGCCCAACTGGCATGCATCCTTCCAGAGTAGCGCCAACACACCATTACACATCGGGGAATGGGCAACGCTTCTCACAAACAACCATACTACCAAACAAAGGACGCATCTCACATGGACTTCATGGCACACATGGGAGGCCAACCCATCTGATCATGCGATGCAAGATGACAAGGCTTCATAAAAGCACAACCCTCTCCAACCAAGGAGAACCCACTCGTGCCTCCGACCAATCGGGAGAAAACTCCACGCTTGACCAGACCTCAAACCTCGAGCACGTTGGAAAATGCACCTTCCAGAAAAATCAATAACACCGTCAGGTTAGCTCCTCCGACAGCACTCACCGAGTGTCTCATAGAACCACACTCACAGCATCTCTCGATGCGCCACCTGTGGATGTATAAAATATCACGTCAGCATGTCCCTATCAGTCCAACAGCAACAGCAGTTTCAACCGAAGAGACCATGGAGAGCACGTCCCACCTGGACCCTCCGAACAAACAACATGCTACCGTGGGGCCGTCTCTGGAATCACGGCAGCGAAGAGAAATCAACCCCTGGGGAAGCTCACTACTCGTGGGCCCCCGAAGAGAGCCAAACGGATCGTCAATCGGGTCCAAAATGGGCCCAGAAATCCACCTTAACGGTAGCTCGTTGCCACTTCAACGGCACACCCTCGCGCAGTGCTCGCCGGCACGCCTCCTGGCCCTTCGCCGGCACACCCCCGCGTCGTCCTTAGTGGCACACCCCAACACAGCTTCGCCGGCACGATCCTGTTTCAATCAGGGAAGAAGAATTTCAGTCTCAGCAAAAGAAACTGCAAAATTTAAGGAATCTTGTGCCCGCTGTACCGGATAGTCAGGTTTGGGGGAACAGGTTTGCTTCGGTGATTAAAATTTATGGTGTGGTCACGTATTTTTTTCCTTATAAACAAGAGGCCGGAATAGTTTCCCTTGAATATTTGAAGAAGTATTTGGAGCGAATGAATACCTCAAAAAATGACAAAGAATGTTTGTCTGTGATAGATGAAATGATTGCTGAATTAAAATCCCTTTCGTCTCCCGATGTTGATTTAGAGACCTATGAACCGGAAGATCCCAGCCTATTTAATTTCTCTTTACGGGCAAAAATCGGGCCAAGTGGAGAAGATTTATCGGAGACCTTTGATTTTCGAGTTTCGAGTTACAAATGGCTTGAGCAGAAAGACGCAGAACTTAGTCTTTGGGCGTTATAAAATTTTGATGTCTAGGTTTGATCGCGATGTTTTGAGGACAAGATTACAGAAAATGTGCCAGCGAATTTCGGGGGATTCTTGGGATTCGTTGGCCGCTCAATTGCGTACTCTTGGAGCTTGGGAATTTGAAAACTATAATGCGTTATAGAATTGAAGCGCCAGCATCCAAAACACACCGTGAGTCCGGCGGCAAAACAGAAACTCCGTGTCCTCCGAGCCTCCGTGTGAACCTCCCCCTCTTCAGCCCTCTGCAGTCCTCCGCGCGAAACAGGTTTCCCTCAGCCGAGCAGAAAGAACATCTCCGCCGTGCCGAGGCCTTTGACGGGTTGCGGGCCGCGGGGTTCCCATTGGTAAGTCTTGGGGGCGCGTTCGTGGAAGGCGGCGGAGACGTTGATGCGGCCGGGCGCGCCGCTGGATTCCATGCGGCTGGCGAAATTGACGGTTGAGCCCCACACGTCGTAGCTGAATTTTTGTTTGCCGATGACGCCGGCGACGAGCGGGCCGACGTGCATGCCGATGCGGATTTTCCAGCCGTCGGGACCGGAGATTTTCTCGGACGCGGCGAGGATTTCCAGCGCCGCCTCGCAGGCCGCGCGCACGGGTTCCGGGTGAGGCTTCGGCACGCCGGCGACGGCCATGTAGGAATCACCGATGGTCTTGATTTTCTCGAGGCCGTGCCGCGCCGCGATCTCGTCGAAAGCGGAGAAGTAGGCGTCAAGTTGCTCGACGATTTGTTCCGGCATGAGCCGCTCCGCCGTGACGCTGAAGTGCTCGAAGTCGGTGAAGATGACGGCGGCGTCGGGCACGTAGTTGGGCACGACCTTGCCGTTGTGCTTGAGCTCGGTGGCCACTTCCTCGGGCAGGATGCCGTGGAGCAGGCGCACGTTTTCGGCCAGCGTGGCGTTGAGCACGCCCTCAAAGTACTCGAACATGTCGCGCTGGTAGACGCGGCTCTGCAACGCGATGAGGTTGCGGGTCTCGTTGCCGAATTGCGGCAGGCTTTGCGTGGCAATTTGGACCATGAGGTAACGCATCAGGTTCTCGAGATGGAGAAAGGTGGAGATGGGGATGCTCTCGCCCTCGTAGTCGAACTTGGTGAAGACGGCGCGCATGACCGTGAGGAGACGCTGCAGGCTTTCCGGCGTGCCGTCGCGCAGGTCGAGCAGGCGGTGCAGGTAAATCTGGCCGTAGCCGACAAAGGCGAGATCCTCGTACATGTAGCTGCGCTCGAACTCGGACCAGATCTTGAAGAGATTTTGCTCGGGCAGCGGTTCGTCCTCCGCACCGGGAAACTCGGCGCGGATGCGGGCGAGGAAGGCTTCCGTCGCGGCACGGCCCGGAATGTCGGCGTAGTCCTGGTTGAGGATGTCGTCCGGCTTCAGCAGCTCGGCGTGGAGATGCACGAGAAAATGCCGCGCGAAGAGCCGCGACACGGCATGGCGCACTTCCGGCGCGAATTCGGCCGCGTACGTCGGACGCGGGTCCTCCTGCTGCTGCATCTGCAGCAGCGCTTCCTCCCCAAACCACGATTCCCGGATGGTGCTCACGCGAAGACCATACAACGGGCGCGGAAAAAGACGAGTGCAGGGTGTGGCCTCCATGTTTTAATTAATGCCCTCTCGATCCTCAAAAGAAAATTGCAATGAAAAACTCAACAACACAATCAAAGTTCCAGTCATTGGAAGGAATGTTAATAGATATATATATCCTAAGCCAAGCCCATACTTTTTAAGCGTAATTATTTTATCATTTCATGTCAAAAGGCCATAACGCTGAAACATTCCAGCTAGACAATGAGCAGAACTTAGATTTGACGAGGTCATTAATTTATTTGATGTGATCTACACATCCTGTGAAAGCTCGATGAGATCGACCTGTGACATCTCTCTCTCTCTCTCTCTCTCTGTGTCTCTTGCAGTCCACTTGGTCCACTAGTCGTCGACCCGTTTGTGCTCGCCCAGTCATCTCTAATCAAGTGCATTTGGATGTGTCTGAAGAGGTTAATTTCGAAGCCTTCTGCCGAAGACACACAGCTAGGATCCCTCTTCTGTGTTATTTAATTAAACAGCGAATCCTCCTCCCAGCATAGTCTACCCATCTACATCACCCAAAAACCCATGTAACATGGTGGGCATGAGATGAGGAGCGGGCGAGAGTGTGACGCAGAATACAGTGGGATGGTGCATGTGTGATCGAAGAACATTCCTGATGGAGAAGTTTTTTGCATGCTGCACACAGGATGACATGCACACCCTGCTGGCTAGCTTGCTAGGTGTGGGAGGATAAAAGGGAAGGCACACCCACGCGCGCGCACCACGCTGTGTCTCAGATCCAGATGGATGCACATGCGAACCCCCGGGCGACATGCATGCCCTGCATGCAGACGCGCGCATGGGCACATAGAATACAACTGAGACCAAGAGGAGAGAGACGAAGGAAATGGGTGGCGCATGTGGTACCTTGCTCGGCCGCTCATGTGGCTTGTCAGTCAGTTGCCATATGGCTGATCACAAATGGGGTCCTCCGAGTGATCGAGACGTGAGTCACCTTCATGCATGGAAGGGCATGCCCGCTGGTTTTGCTCCTATCGCATTAGGGTTCCTTCCTGTATACTTGACTCCTTCTCTCTCTCTCTCTCTCTCTCGCGCGCGTCTGTCGATCGACGAGGGCCAATAATTTCACCGCCCCGGCCGGGGTAATGGAACCAAAGCTTTTCTGCATGGTGTCACTGGTTCTCGACACACACACAACCAGTGTTGCCACATGTAGGGTTCTCTGGCCGGGGGACAGCAAGGGAGGCGCATGGTGGCTAATTGTCTTGAAAGTAGGGTGACAAAAATGGGTGACCTTTAGCAGGCCGGACATGTACTTTGTCTTCTTGTTCGGGCCTTAAACACGGCACCTGCCATAACAGTGCTTCCTACTCTCTGGATGTGATGCTTCGTTAGAGTGGAGGGTCGTTTGGTGCAGCAATTTGACGTGAGAGCGAGAGAGAGGGGATTGGGGGGGCGGACGGGTTGAAAGGAGAGGCTTTCCCCTGTATCTTCTCCTTATTTTCCTTCCTGGAACGGATTGGTTGTCGGCGCGCAAACACCTATTAAGAACTTTGTTTCACTCTCCAATTAAAAGATACACGACTTTTGAGAAACTTCCTCTCGCATATCATCCCATGCACACACGTGATCACAACCCATCTCAACAATATTAATGAGAGAATGATCCCGATCTCATCAATGTACATCACTTGATATCGTATATTTTAAAAAATATTTAAGGATATCTGTTAATTAAGTAAGTAATAATGTATATAGATAAATAAATAGCATGTGCTTAATTTGTCTTAATTATGGAGGTATAATTAAAGACCATGCGTTCTATGCACAGCCAGCATCCCCTGTGCACTGTGTGTGAAGAGAGGAGGCCCCGGGACGAGACCACCGGATACATATATGGTATACTAATTAATTAAACGATGCCTTGCCTCCCCTTCTTCTCCTATATATTTTAATAGCATTTCTCCCATTCACATTACTAGGGTGGAGATCGATGGGACTATAATTTGTCGACTCGGTGCAGGTCACCCTGACCCACACGATCCGACCCGACCCAGACCGGGTCGGCCGAGCCGTGGGTCGCCACCGGCCAACTCCCGGGTGATTTCCCCGTATGACACCGGAATATATTAAGTGGTGGAATGCCCGTACTGCCTTTTACAGATTTTCTCGGAATGATTGCTAGGATCATGCAGAGCATAAATTCTTGAGCTCCCAACCTTCTCAAGTATTTGAAATCGACCCCCATCATTTGCGAAGACTGAAGTCTAGGAAAGAGCCCGAAGTGTAGGCTTATCTAACTGCTTGGAAATCAGTAAAGTAAGAATCTTCTAGGCCACAGCCTGTGCTACCAGAGCTTAAGAAAGATGAATTCTTAGAGGCCCTTCGAGGTTTGTGTCAGGTTGACAGTGGGAGGATATCTTTACAGCAGTTTCCATTGCCAGTCGAGGAGCCCATTGCCTCTCTTGCTTTGTGGCATCCGGAGACCAACTGTTTGTGCCCCTACAGGACCTTTATACGGAAGGAGGACCGGCGCCCAACTTTATATGTTCAGACCTCCTAGCTATTTGCTCTGTTATGCATTCACGGCCTTTCTTTGACTCACAAAGCCGAGGTGATATTGGAGAGGCCATTATTTGTAGCCTTCAAATACGCCGACGGATGGGGAATTGACCACCTCAGTTTGTATTACAACCTGTTGGCTCATGGCCATGAAGATCTGGCTCTTCTGGCAGAACGATGAGCCACTATAGGCAATATCTATTGGCTAGTCCTGAAGGATGCATCTAGAGAGAAGGAACCACCTCTATATTACTGGTCTCTCTCTCCATTATACTGTGGCCCACCAGGCAAGTTCTACTCTACTTTGCTTATTCTTCGTCCTTTGTTTATTCCTTCTTTTGTCCTTTTGGCACATATGCATGCTCTCCGAATGATTGTCGGGTGCCCACGCTTCTTCTTGTAGATTTCTCAGATTCCTAGATGACTTTGGAATACCGACGACTAATGTCTAAGGCGAAGAAGCCTGATTATTTTGAAGACCCGGTTGCAACCCTAACTTCCGCACCACTGCCTTCCCTAGGGTCTCAAAAACGTGAGAGATCTCACGTGAAAGTGGTCATCTCTCGGGCTAAGAAGGCCCGAGTGGAAGCCTCTAAGCGGGAGGCACAGTCGGCGGTAGCACCTAGTGCCCTTTTGTCGACAATTCCTTCTTTCAAAGAGTTTGAGGCAGCGCAAGAGCAGCCATCTTCTTCAATAGGTATATTTTCTCGCCCTGCTCTATTTAGCCATGAACCAGCCATTTGTTGACATATTCTTTCTATTCAGCCCCTATGACCCCTTATGTTCTGGCCGTGAAAGAAGGTGTGACTGCTAGTGTCCCCGAGGGAGTTGATGGTATCGAAATACCCATAATTCCAGCCGAGAGTGATCTCCCCTCACCGACTCCTAGTCATGAAGGTAGTGTCTTTGGTCATAACATTTTCAAGGGCAGCTGTTCATTCTTCTTCTTTCATTGACCATGCCTTTTATTGGTCAGACGTCATTCCTTCGGAGCCTATTGTGGATCCTTCTTTTGAACCTCTGGCTCCCGCTATGCTGCCCACTCGACGGTCTTCGGAGAGGTTGGCCGCCTTGGCTGCGAAGAAGGCTCCTTCTGAGATGGTTCAGGACGCTTCGGTGTGCTCTGAGGCCGTCGGAGTCAAGACCTCTGAGCTGGCTGAAAGTCCTCTCTCTGAAGAGCTTGTTGACTATGAGCCTTCCAGCGATGAGGGAGAGTAAGAGTCGGGAGCAAGCTCACCGTCCCTCTCTTATGGGAGTGACCTTCCCACGTTTAGCCCGCCCCAGCTAACATTTGGATCATTGAGTGTGCCCGGCACCCTTATGGAGGAAGGAGGAATCACCTCAAGCCTTGCAGAGCCAGCCTTGGAGGTTTCAGGGTCTGATGAGAATCAACACCGAGCACTAACATTTTATTTTTATATTTGTGTCCTTTTATTTGCATTTATACCCTTGGGTTAATTGGGTTGTAATTGTATAACAAGTATAAGCCAATGGGTTACTTGAACTAAGTCAATGGGGTTCTATGTAAAATGCCAGTGGGTCCTGCAAGATCCCCCACCCTCTTTCCCATTGGTCCACCTAGAGGGGTATCGAGATAGATCCTAACAAGGCAAAGGCAAACAGAGATATGCCACCTCCAAAGAATTTGAGAGAAGTTAGAGGATTAATTCAAAGGTTGTAATTCATTCGTCAGTTTGTCTCCCAGTATTCAAAAAGGTGTAAACCTTTCTATGAATTGACCAAGTCAAGGGTCAAATTTCATTGGGATTCTAAGTGTCAAGAGGCCTTTGAAGAATTGGAGTATTTGGCTAACCCACCCATTCTGATGCCACCTACCATAGGCAAACCTTTAATTCTTTATATCTTAGTTCTAGATGACTCAGTAGGGGTGATCCTTGCACAAATAGATAAAGAAGACAAGGAGAGGGCAGCCTGCTACTGGTCCAAGCTTCTCAACCCCTATGAGCAAAAGTATACGGTCATAGAGAAAACCTGTGCCACCTTGGTTTGGGTGGTACAGAAATTAAAGCATTACTTTCTGGCTCACAAAGATCAACTGATTGACTGGATGAATCCTATCAAATATCTTTTAGAAAAATCTATCCTCACTGATAGGCTAGCACGATGATAAAGTTTTTTATCTCAGTTTGGCATCACCTACATTTAGCAAAAATCGATTAAGGTGTATGTCATAGTAGAGCATCTTACCCATCATCCTCTTCCCAAGTTTGACCGCATCCAATCATAGTTTCTAGATGAGGAACTGATGGCCATCAACTAGTAATGTAACCACATGTGGATATTACATTTTGATGGAGCTTTGAACTCTCAAGGAAGAGGAATTAGCATTGTCCTCCTATCGCCAGAAGGTGTCACCATTCTACAAGCCTTTCAACTTATATTTTTTGTCACCAAAAACATAGCTGAATACAAGGCTCTTCTGGCTGAACTAGAGGCAACTCATTTATATGGTATCACCGAACTGTGAATTATAGGTGATAGTCAGCTTATTCTCCACTAAGTGCTTACCACGTACCACACCCTTGATCCCAAGCTCAACCCTTACCAAGAACTCACTTCTACATATGTCAAGCTATTCACCAAATTAATCTTTGTCCATGTCTCTCGCAATCAGAATATTCTGGCCGATGCTCTTACCTCGCTAGTGTCATCATTGACCTTCCCTCTAAGTCAAAATTTTGAGTCCATTATTGTCCACAGGTGTCTCACTCCTACTATTCAAGATGATGCTTTTTGAGAACCAAGGAAGCACTACTGAAGAAGATCAAAAGGGATAAATCATCGCGAAGAGACAAGTCATATTGGTAGAATTGGCAGACGATGTGAAAACACGGTTTTACGATATTGCTAGATTTTCCAAAGGCTAGTCTTACCCTGAGGGAGCCATAGTAGAAGATAAGAAAACAATAAGGAGAGTTACCCAAAGATGTACCCTAGTTGGAGGAGTGTTGTATAGAAGAAACCTTACTAGTGTCCTTCTAAGATATCTTGATGACAATGAGGTCTGGAAGTGTGTTGAGGAAGCACACTCAAGTGTGTGCAGTGGCCATGTGAATAGCCAGATGCTTGCCAAGAATCCTTAGACAAGACTCTTACTAGCCCATGATGGAGGAAGATTGTGCTATCAATGTGTGTAGATGTGTCAAGTGTCAACTTCACGCTGACAAAATCTATTCACCCTCTTCCTCACTCCATCTTTTATCCTCCCTATGACCCTTCTCCATTTGGGTCCTTGATATCATTGGTCCTCTTGGTGATTCCAACTCTCTTACCAAATAAGAATATTTCATCCTCACTACAATGGAGTACTTCACCACATGGACCGAAGCGGAGGCATACATGGAAATCAAAGCATCCACGGACTGCAAGTTCATCAAGAAGAACATCATCACTAAGTTTGACATCTCAAGCACTATCATCACCGACAATGGACCATAGTTCATTTCCCAAGACCTTCAGGACCTCTACAAAAGGTATAAAATTATATTACATCATTCATCACCTTACTATCTACAAGATGATGGCTAGGTAGAGGCCACTAATAAAACATTGATTAAAATTATCAAGAAAACTTGTGAGGCTAATAAATTCTTAGATTAGCCAAAGAAACTTTGTTTGTCAAAACATCACACAGATTCAAAACAACAATATTGCATCATCAGCTTCCATCATCAGCTCATCACTTCATCTCACATCAGCTTATCATCATATCATGGCTATTCTCCCCCTTTGTCATTATCAAAAAGAAAGTCAGTAATGAATTGGGCTACCAAGTCATTAAACATCAGCAGCAGAAGCCCTACTGGAGCTACCACATCTCAGTCTTGGTCTTTTGATGGGAGCCCTGCTAGAACTACCATGCTCTCTTATGGGCACAGCCATGGGGAAGGCATTGGGAATTCTTTCAACCTTAGTCCCTAGGGCAGCAAATTTAGGCATAACTTTTCCATCATTTTGCTGAACTTGTGCTTGTAATTCTTTGACAGTGGTAGTCAAATCCACAAACCAGCTCTGCAACATGCTACACATGTTTTCTAGTTGAGAGGTCTGCTGGTGGTGCATTTTATCCATGGAGGTGGAGGAACTAGTGGCTTGAGTGGTAACCACATCTCTGAAACTACCAGCCAAATTCTGAACTTGTTCTTGGACAATATCTAGTTTACCATATATGTTTTCCAGTGGGATAATGCCACCCTGAACTTCATCAGATATGGTATTGATTCTTTGTGTCCTTGCTTGCTGGCCTTGTCTGACTATGCTCAGCTGATTTCTGATATGCTCTTGTTCTATCGTGATGTTAAAGGCATGGACAAGATTTTGTGTGATTTTTAGGTGAGATGAGGCTTGAGCATCTCTCAATTTGCACAGAATGTATCCTACTGAGTTGCTCACTTCTAGTAAGGAGTCCATGAAGTTGTTTAATATTTCATCAGACTTGTATTTATCATACACAAACTTCTCCCACTGGATATTCACAGTCTATTCCATATGGATCATCTTGGCATCCAATTTTTGTACAGTAGAATTTAAAAGCATAAATTGTGCATTCATTATTCTAAACTGGTTCATCAGAAGGTTTACCAGTGTGGGATGCACATTTGCAGCATAAGGTCCTGAGCTTGGTCCAGCTGAGCTGGAAGCTTGAAACTCTGGTGGAATGAAAGGTTCCTCAGGTGATAAAGGTGGTTAAATCCCATATGCCATCACTGGCCCTTGATAAGGCCCATGATAATTGGTAGGACCAACCTACTCTTCTTGTGGAACTTCAACCTTAGCTTCTTGATTTACTTGAGGTTCTTCTTCCTATCGTTCTTCCACTCCTTGCTGCTCATTTCCCTACTTAGGTTGGTTCTCAAATAACTACTGATGATGTTGTTCTATCTACTCAATGAGCTCATCAATCTGTTGATCCAGTTGTTGCATGACTTGTTCATCTGACAAGTGTTGTTCTTGCAGTTCATGAATTTCTTGTTGTAGCTGTACCTCTCTTAGTTGCTGCTCTTCATGACCTTCTTCTTAATCTATTTCCATTTCTTCCCTTTCTATCACATGCTGATCAGACTGATGCTCTTCCTGGAGCTCTGGAACTGATTCTTCTAAAACTGGTTGTGCTTCTAGTTCTGGCTTCACTCACTTCCTGCTCATTTGATGGTGGCTCCTACTCCCCCTGACATAGTGCTTCTCGCTGAAGATGTTCAACATCTTGTTGCTGATTCTGTTGCTGTTCAGATTCTTCATCTAGTTGTTGGTGCACTTCTGGCTCAGATTTTTCTTCTTCCATTTGCTATTCAATTGCTTGAGGCTGGTCCTCTCCCTGACTTAGTGCATCTGGCTGACCTTGTTCACTTTCTTCCATAACTTGTTGCTACTGCAGCTGTTCCACTTTAGATTCTTTTTCACCTTCTACTTCCTGTAGAGGTTGTTGTACTTCTTCCACTGGATGGAAGGGCTATACTGCCATTTCTTACTAAACCTGGCCTGCTGGCTCTTGACCTTGGACTCTACCACCTGATGGCTTAAGTTTTATAAACTTAGTGATGAAGTCCATGTTGTACACATTTACCTTAGGCATCTCTTTGAAAGTTTCATCCTCTAAGGAAATATTCACCTTCTTAAAAATAGCTGTCATGTGGGCAGCATAGGGCAAATGTCTTCTAGACTCCTTCCAAGATCAGGTTATATGGGAAGAATTTGTGGAACATTTTAATATTAAGTATTTCTCAGATCGAGTTCAAGAGAAGAAAGCCACCGAATTCGCCGCACATAAGCAACGATCTTCGTCAGTGGCTGAGCACGAGGCACAATTCTCAAGGTTGTCTAGATATGCTAAACACCTAGTCAGTTTCGAGAAGATGAAATCTAGAAGGTTTCTCTGTTCAGTGTTTGCTTGGACAGGAAAAGGGTCGACCCATTGGACGACACTTTGGTCCGTGCACCTCAAGCCAAAGTCCTTGCATCTCAGTTTAGCATGTCCGTGCACCTCAAGCCAAAGTCCTTGCATCTTAGTTCAGGAAGTCCATGCATTGTCAGCATCCATGCATACATAAGTCCGTGCATGAACAGTGCACGTACTGTAGCAAGGTCCACCTGCATTCTTAAGTCCATGCATGCGTCTGTCTGTTGAATGTTCAAGTCCGTGCACGTACTGTAGCAAGGTCCACCTGCATTTTTAAGTCCATGCATACATAAGTCCGTGCACCAGCCATTCATGCAACAATGCCATTCATCTCAAGCATATGCATAACAACTATGAATGCACATGCAATCTTATGTGGTGACTCAGAAGGTTACTATCATCAAAACAACACACCATCATGAAAGCCCAAGGGGCACAACAACACAAAATTGCTGAAGTTCAAACAAATCTAGGTTCCCAAGAGGACCCGAGGCCATATGTCAGCCTCGCAAGGCTTCAATAGTTTTATTGATGTCTCCAAGAGAGGGAGCAAGAAGATTATGCATGAATAGGAAGCCGTGATTGCAACCTTTTTACCCGCTGCCAAGGCCCATGCAAAGCAAGCTGCTATCTATAAATACCCAAGAAATTTCAATAAAGTTGCCAAGCTAATGCAGATTTCATACATGCTATCTACTCGAGACCGGATGCTGCCTCCCACCATCTCTACAAAGTGTAGTCAGGAGGATACGATAGAGCTAGTTTCCATAACCTCGGTAATCATTCCCTAAGCCAGTAAATATTACTCCGTGTCATTTGGGCCAAAGAAGAAAAAGATGAAGTGCCACCTATGGGTGCAGACAGAGATGAGAAGCAAGCTAGGATTAGAAGCTTCAAAATGCCTCCGCAGCATAAAAGATTTAAAAGAATCCCAACATTTTAAAGGCTGACTTTCCCCAGTCAGGCACAAAGAGGAGTTAGAAAGCACAAAAGAGGAATGCAAGTCTTCACCTGTAGCATGACAGGGATAATGGGCATATCAGGCACCCTGCCAAATAAACAAGAGAAACTAGCCAAGATTGCTAGAAGAGAAGACCTGGTAACAAAACAGGGGAAAGCTGCTACTGAACTATTGCAAACAACCAAGGGCAAGCATGCCTTTGATGAAGGTATCACTACTGCCACTGCCAAAATAGTGGCATCTGAAGAAGAAAGGGTATTTCTATCTCCTCCATTTGAAGGTGCCTCGAGTGGCAAGCTCGAGAGCATTACCAATAAAATAGCCATGGACCCTGCTATCTTGATGCTGCTGTAAAGATACTAGCGGGAGATAGAATTGTTGAAGGAAAAATTAAATCAAAAGGCTAAACATACTTTGCCACCTAAGCAATTGAGGGCACAAGCTATGCTGTCACAAGGTCGTTCTGACCCCATAGACGCACTCTCATCGGTTGTTCCATAACTCGCAGACTATAATCGTGCTACTCCCCAGCATCATTCCAAACGGCTCCAGCCAGCACGGACAATGCCTCTTTAGATGCAGCAGCAAGCTCCACTACTAGGGCCTTTGCCACCCCATACTGCAGATCTAGCCAAATTACTGATGCAACTCGTCCACTGCTACCCTCAACCAACAGAGCCAGTTATGGTGAATAAATTGTTGGTTAAGCAAATGATCGAAGAAAAGCTAGGAAAGAGGGGCAGTGATGATTATACCCCCTTCGACATATATGAAGTGCCATATCCAACCTACCATGCTGCCAAAGGACTACCGCTCGACGTCAACAAATCACCAAAGTTTGACAAATTCAATCGGTAGGGCGGGGGCGTTGGGGGAGTGGGGAGTAGTCACCCCTCCGGCCTTGGGTGTCGTTTCATTTCGGTCCGAAACTGCCATCTATGCCTGGCTCTCGCGGACCCGCGAGCTCCAACGGAGGCGGTTCTGGGTATCGCAAGTCGACCTGGAACTTACCCCCTAGAAGCCCGCTAGACCGCCTGACCGCCCACCCGGTTCAGCAGCGCCTGCGGTAGAGCCGCCCGGGTCCATGTCGATGGGCGGGGGGTTTGATATTCGAACCCCGACCTGAGCCGCTTCGCCAACCTCCGGATGGCACTCCTGACGCCCTAAACAAGGAGCTAATGGTGGCGGCGCACCGCTCCTCGTCCCTTGCAACTAGACACAAACGACCAATCGGACCCCGTCAACCGCCGCCGTGACTACTGCCGGGATGGCCACCATGTAGTACACCAAGATATCAATAGCCGCCGATGTCTTGGAGCCCAGTATCGAGAACCGCAAGCTCCCCTACATGATCGAACCAAAGCTATGCGCCAAGAAGGCAATGCCTTCTTCGTCACATTGGAGTAGAGGCACCACCTCTAGGACCACACCGATCTTTGACGACACAGGACTAGGAAAGGTGCCCCTGAACTTCCCCCACCACTGGACACGAAGTAGGGCGCTCCCCGCCACGAAAACCCCCATGTTTGCCACGAAAACCCCCATGTTTGCCATTGAAGCCACAACTTGCTCCTCGCGACTGACGACTAAGAAGCCCCCTGGCGACACCCTAGAGACATCCCAACATCCACCAGCGAGCTCCACCAGCCTTTGGCCCACAAGCCTAGCTTCCACTAAACGTTCCGCTATCGTGACGAGAAGGCTCCAGTGCAGCCAGTTCTTACGTCTCCGCACCCCTTCCATAGGATACACCCCTGCACCCACACACCTTGAGCTACTGAGACCAAGGCAGTGCAGAGAAGGCTTGCTCCTAACCACCTCCGTGAAGGATTTCTGTCCAAAGGGCCTCCCACTGTCCACTGACGACCGACCCCCTGCCCTGTAGAGATGCTTGGTGTGACCCCTTCTCCCGCAGCCAAAACACGTGAACGCCTGGTAGTTGGAACCCCTCCCAGGGCCAGAACGCCACTCTTGCCCTCCCCTGAGGACCATGCCTCCAAGAGAGAGGATCTCGGGGAGGAGGGGGAGGAGAGAAGGACAGAGCTTCTCTCACTAGAGAATATTATTCCATTCTACTCACTCAAATAGCCCAAAGCAATGTGTGGCAAATCAACCATCAAACTATGCGACCACCCTTGAGAACCCAGCATCAGTTTTAGCACTGTATCTACTTCTTCGCTCTACTTGGGAGCGGATAATGTCAATGGAGCTTCTAACAAACCTGTTGTCTTAATACTTAGACAAGTGAGCACTGGTAAACAAATGGTCAAATATTTCTTCTTCCTGTCCACAAAATCCGTAAAAGGACCTTATGGTCCAAAAGTGTGCTAGCTGATCATATGTATGGAGTTTACCATGTCACTTTGGAAAATGGATGTGGGAGATGCTTTCATAGGAGATTTCACTTTGGGAAAAACTGCTACAATGTAAACTTTAACAGACTCACACAGTCTGTCTACAGGCAGAGGATGCATCTCTTCTATCACCCATCTGTAGAAGATCCTTAACGAAAGCAAATGGGTTTAATTGGCTGCCAAAATCAAAGTTGGGAATGGGGAAGACACATTCTTGGAGGGTTCAATGGTCTTACGGCTCCTAAATGGAAGATAAATTTCAAGAGTGTTTCATCTGGCTGTAGACAAGTGGAGTGCAGTTAGTGAGTGTTATGAACTTGAAGGTCACAATGGCCAGTGACATGTTTTCCTTCAAAGAGGCTTCAAGGAAGGTGCCAGTCTCCATGAACCTTAATTGCTTTCCATTCAGGTGACCTGTTACTGTTATTTGTATCTGCCACTTCTGATATTTTACATCCATTGAAGTATTTTCCTCTACGAGCTTTGATCCGTATTCTCCCCGTATATTTCACCATCCTATAGCTATTCTTGGGTGTTGTCCAAACCTTAATTGGGAATCTAGGCATATTAGTATGTAAGGCATCTTGACTTGTTCATGTGGTTGTTGTTGTCGACTTGCTTGTGAGGAGTAGTGGCCTATTGCTGACAACTAGAAGTTGGAGGCTAGAAACTAGATAGTTAGACTAGAGACCTGCCTGGCTAGGGCATATTGGTCTATCATTGGAAGCTCGGAGTTGGAGACTAGAAACTAGAAGCTGAAAATTGGACATTGGGATTGGAGACTGAGATTTGGATACTGAAGACTGAGTATTGGGACTGGAAACTAAGAACTGAGGGCCAGAAGCTAGATGTTGGAGCTAAAGATAGAGATTTGGATACTAGATACCGGGACTGGAGGCTAGGTACTAGGGTTGGGAATTAGGAGCCAGAGACTAAAAATTGGATACTGGATATTGGGACTGGAGACTGGGGATCGAAGCTGGAGACTGGGAGCTTGGAGGTCAGAAACTGGATACTGGTACTAGAGACTGGGATCTGGATACTAGAAGCTGTGAGTGGAGACTGAGTATTGGGACTGGGAACTAGAAACTGGAGGCTGGGAATTGGGTACCAGGACTAAAGACTAGGATCTGAATATTAGAAGCTGGGACCAAAGGTTTTCCTAGATGAGGCGTACTAGCCTGTTGCTGGAGACTAGAATTGAGGATTGGGAACTGGATGTTGAGATGGGAGACTGAATAGTGGGACTGGGAACTGGATATTAGGACCAGATACCACGGCTGGAGACTGGAATCTGGCTATTGGGTGCTGGGACTGAAGGCTAGGACTGGGAACTGGATTATGGGGCTAGAGACTTGAAACTGGGACTGGGTCATGCACAAATATTGAGGTAGGGCCTGAGCAGGGTGCTTTCATCAAGTGACATCTGGGGCCATACACGATTATCGAGGGAGGGCCCAGGTAGGGTGCTTTTATCAAGCAACATATGGGGTCGTGCACGATTATTGAGATAGGGTCGAGCATGGTACTTTCATTGAGCAACATCTGGGGTCGTGTGCGATTATCGAGATAGGGCCTGGGTAGGGTGCTATCAAGCAATATCTAAGGATGTGTATGTATATCAAGGTAGGGCCCAAGTAGGGCACTTTCATCAAGCAACATTTGGGGTCATACACATTTATCGAGGTAGGGTCTGGGCAGGGTGCTTTTATCAAGCAACATCTGGGGTCGTGCATGATTATCGAGATAGGGTCAAGCAGGGTGCTTTCATCGAGTAACATCTGGGGTTGTACATGATTATCGAGGTAGGGGTTGGGTAGGGTGCTTTTATTAAGCAACATCTGGGGTCGTGCAAGATTATCGAGGTAGGGCCAAGCAAGGTGCTTTCATAGAGCAACATCTGGGGTCGTGCATGATTATCGAGGTAGGGTCCGAGTAGGGTGCTTTTATCAAGCAACATCTGGGGCCATGCATGATTATCGAGATCGGATCGAGCAAGGTGCTTTCATCGAGCAACATCTGGGGTCATGCATGATTATCGAGATAGGACCTAGTTGGGGTACTATCAAGCAACATCTGAGGCGTGTTCGTATATCGAGGTAGGACCCAAGTAGAGTGCTTTCATCAAGCAACAATTGGGAAACATGCAATAGTCTGACGACATCCAGATAGAGTGTGTTCATCAAAGCAGGGGGCCGCACTTGAGAAGGTTTGTGTTTTGGCTAAACATCGTAGGGGGCACGATTATGCGACATGCCCTTAGCGTGAGCCTAGCAAACACAAGACCAGCCAACCAAATCCTTCAAGTGCCATTGGTAGTCCCGGGGGTGAGCTCCATGCATGTTCATAGGTGTCCTTGAAAGCACTCTGCTTGGGCCCTACCTCGATATACATGCACACCCTCAGATGTTGCTTGATAGCACCCTGCCCGTGCACTTCCCCAGATGTTACACGATGAAAGCACCCACCCCAGGCATGACCATCGAGGTCTCGCGACATTCAACCACTTCAGTCACAATGGTGCCCTCAGCACCTGACTGCCAGTCTCACACATGCTCGACTGTCGGGTTCCTCGACACCCAATTCCTTTGGTCACAAACGGTGATCCCGGAACCTGACTACTAGTCCTGATGTACTGAACTGTCAGGGTCTCACTTCGCCTAGCCCCCTCAGTCAACGATGCCCCCAGCACTTGACTGCCAACTACTCCAATCACATCGTGGCCTGCGGCACCTGATCGCTCAAAAACTTTAGTCACAACTGTGCCCCCAGCACCCGACTGTCAGCTACTCTAGTCACATCAGGGCCCGCAGCATTTGATCACTCAACAATTTTAGTCACAACGGTGCCCTCGGCACCTGACTGCTAGCTACTCCAGTCACATCGGGGCTAGCAGTACCGGACTGATCAACAACTTCTGTCACAATGGTGCCCCCAGCACCTGACTACCCAGCTACTCTAGTACCAACGGTGCCTACGGCACCTGGCTACCCAGCTGCCTCAGTCACGACGGTGCCCCCGGCACCCGAATGCCCAGCCACTCGAGTCACAATGGTGCCCTCGGCACCCGAATGTCGGGCCCAGACGGTGTCGAGGTACTCTAGCCCCAATGATGGTCAACAACTCTAGTTTCACAGGTGCCAATGGCACCCTACTGCCCAGTCACTCCAGTAGCAACGGTTCCCCTAGCACTTGACTGCCCAGGCTCTCCAGTCCTAGCGGTGTCCATGGCACCTAGTCGTTCTGGAGAGATGTCCAGGGCACCCGACTACTCTAATCACCACCGTGCCAATGGCACCCAACTACTCCAACCAAAGTGATGCCTACGGCACTCGACAACTTTAGCAATGCCCTACCTCGACATTCGTACATGGCCCAGATGCTGCTTCATGAAAGCACCCTGCCCAGTCCCTGCCTCAGTGATCGTGCACCGTCAGATGTTACTCGATCGAAGCACCTTGCTTGATCTCTCCTCGATGTTCATGCATGCCACAGATGCTGCTTGATGAGAGCACCTTGCCCAGTCCCTACCTCAATGATCGTGCATCGTTCGATGTTGCTCTATCGAAGCACCCTACCTAGTTCCTAGCCTCTATGATCGTACGTCACCCAAGTGTCACCTTGATAAATGTGCCCTTAATGCGGTTACCCGAACAATGGGCATACAACTACTCCAGCCAAAGTAATGCCTACGGCGATCGACAACTTCAGTCACAGTGGTGCCCACGACATCCAATAATTCCAAGCTCAATGGCTGTTGGTCGCTCCAGTTAGGGTGATACTCATGCCCTCCAACCTCTCCAGTCTCAACAGTGCTCGGCCTCCTCTGTCTCAATAGCGCCCGGCCGCTCCAGTTACAAGTGGTGCCTGCGCCATTCGGTCACCTCGACCTTAGCGATGCCCTGATCGCTCCAGCACAATGGTGCCCATGGCACCCCTACCTCCCTGATCTCGACACTGTCTCACACGTGCCGTACCCTAGTGGCACATCCCCAATCAAACACTTGGTTCCACTGGTGATCGTCGAGAAATCGGCTGGCATGCTCGCATTCCATCAAGCCATCTCTGTCCTAGCCTTCTAGAATGATTAACCATATGCCATTCCTTCCTGTGCATTCCTATCGTTCTTTTCACCATCCTTTCAATATCTACCCCCGAAATTCCCGCGTGCCAAGTCGACCTATCTTGGCCTTCTATAAAAGGTGAGTGTACGTATCCGCCATAAGGAAAAACAAAAGGAATTCCCCGCATGCGTAAACAACAAGGTATGAAACTATTAGCAAGAAAGATTGAGTAAGGTTACGAGGAATATCAAGCATGTAATTATCGTATGATGTCATGAGATATTGACTATTTAAAGTTCTAGCAAGTACCATGTCGAGTCAAGCACGTCAAGTAATATCATGTATTCTTATGTCACAAGAGAGTGGAATTCCATAGAAAAAGCTAGAAAGTTATACACTTCGGTGTAATGTCACACTGTGATCAATATAGCTCCCATAGGTATAAGTACTTTCGGGTGCTCCTCCTAGGACCAGACCGGACCCTATTAATGCTAGACATTGAGCCATGTAAGTATTAGACATCCACTATAGCTTATAGCCAATGGAGTTCCAAAGGAATAAGCCATTGTAGGAACAATAAGGTAGATTCACGGAATTCGAGGAATTCAAGCATATAACTTTTGGGTAAAGATGACCTTGCGATAAATCTCACATGAAACCAGGACACTCATGAAATCCAAAAAAATTGGCGTCCACTCAGGCCGTCGCCAATTACAGAATTCGCGTCCACTGTAGTGGCCGCTAATTCCGTGAACAGTAGGGCACAAAGGAAAATAACGTCAACTGTGATGGATGCTAATTCTAGTGTGGCATCAACTGTACTGGACGCTAATTCCAGACAGTCACAGGACTCTCACAGAACCCTGGACAACGCTTTATGATGACTAGGGTGTCATATTTTTTTAGAGTGACATGACTAATATGGTTTCCAATATTTTTAGGGTACAACCCGCTCGATTTTCTTGAGGGATTCCAAGGCTAGCGGCATCTTACGGAGGCCTTAGAGAAAGGCCATTGGTGAATTCGAGCCCGACCGACGATTGCTGACCTTCGATGGTCACGATGCCACCCGGCCCGCCGAACGTGCCGTAACCCGAACCCCACGTGGCCGGGGTGAATCCGCCCAGCGGATCGAGCCAGTTCGCATTGGCATTGTTCCAGGTGCCGCTTTCTGAATACCAGCACACTTGGGCAGATCGATAGGGCCCAGTCACGGAGCTCTGGCTCCAACAACGGGCGAACCACGCTCTACTGGCTGATCGGATGAACGTATTTCTCCACCTGGTCATCTTTGCACTCTCTTTTATTATTCACCAAGGGACTCGAGTGTGCGGCCAGTGCCCAGAAGTGAATAGTGCCAGCCACATCTTGGGGAACTGTTGTCAACCGACCTCGGATATTGTACAGCTGCTGGGACATCGTGCCCGATTCTGGGCTCACGAACTCCAGCATCCACGGCACTAACCCCAGTCCTGAAGAGTGCGTGGAGCGTACTCTGGGAACAGTGAGCATACCCATGAGTTGAAGAAATGCAGTGGGCATACGTACCGAGCTTGCCTCGGAAATTGGGGAATGCTGACATCCCCGATCGCTTTGTATATCAGGAAAAGGGCGGCCGGGCAAGCGACAGCTTGATTCCCCACGCCATCTGATAGGCTGGGAAGATTGCGCCCGACCGGATGACAGTCTCGTCCCCGTATGGCATGGCAAATGAGCACAACCAATACGTCAGATAGGCTGTGCAGTGCCTCAGCGGGTCAACCCCTATGGGTTAGGACCACTTCGGCGTCCTCTAGAGGGAATCTTCACGTCAGTATTCGGCTTGCTATGCTTCTTGCGGGCGACGGCGGTACCGATATAGGGGAAGTCTTCATATTGCTTTAGCCTGTCATAAAAATACTGTAGCCACAAAGTCATGCGGGCCCTCTTCCTGTCTCCGCGGGGAGGTTGCCTCCCCCCATGTGCCAGTTGATATAACTCCCGGTACGCCTTCATGAGGTACTGATAGGAATAGCCAAGCGAGTAGAAGCCATCCCCGTTGGTTTCATCCTTGATAAGGTCAGGGAGGCAGACTTCCTCGTAAGGCTCCCCGTCAATGGGCAAGCTGCTCAACTGACTGAGGCTCCACAAATCTAGCGAAGTCTCACCTTCTGCTGTATAGAAAGTGTTAGTTTCTGCGCTGAAGACTTCAATCATCCTACAGTAGAGGCCCTTTGAGATGGAATAGCTGTATCGGGATGCATAAACACTGTGGTAGATGCCAGCCCGAACCAGTAACGGAGCATAGTTAAACAGCACATACTCCGTGAATTCCACCGTTCCCTCCCAGAAGGTATGCGCGTCCTGGAGCTTCAACTCAGGGAACCAACCCAAAGCCAGCTCGTGCTTGAAATGGATGGCCAGGCAGTCCAGCAGAAACGGCTCTTCTCTGTACCCCCACTTCAGCGGGGCCAAGAATAGACCGAAGCCGGGCTACTCACCCTGGACCTGCCCGACAGCCATGTCCCATCCAGCCGGGGTAAACTGAGGTGCTCGCACTAATCTGTCCTCTGTCGACAGCACTGCTTCAATTCCTAGGACGGGCTTCCATTCCCTGGCCTCTCCCACCAGGTACATTGGAATGCTTCGGGGGATGCTGTACAGTAAACTATCCCAAGACTGCAGGATGGCCCGCTCGGCTTCCCTTACAACTCGGAGGTCCCTTTTCTCCCGGCGACTGAAATGCTTCAGGAAGCAGATCAGGTGCTTATCCTTCGGGTATTCCTTCCTATAGTGCCCCGCGGCCCGGTCAAAGGTGAGTCCGCCCTCAGCCTGTACTAGCCTGTGAAAGTCCATAGTCTCGGTATCAGAACCCGACGACTCGGCCAGTGCAGCAATCTCTGCATGCTCCCGGTCTAAGTCTTCAACGTTCAGCCACGTGACAGCCGGGACCATGGGCAGAGAAGCAGACGCGACACCGGCAGCGGCAGGGGTAGAGGAACCACTGGGAGCAGCCATTTATCTGCAAAGTGCGATAAATCCAAAGTCAGAACAAGCCGTAAGCAAAAGGGAGAAAAGAAAGTCATAAGGGGGGCTCTACTACAATTGAAATGAACAAGACGCCGATAATTTCTGATGAAATTTTGGCAGAGCTTCCCCTAGGCTAGAGGCGTAAGGGGAAAACATGGGTGCACGTCCACAAGGAGTTACGGCCCCAACAAAGTCACGGTGTGCCCCGAGGGCGGCACCCCCGAGCGACTGGCGGACCCCCTACATATCCTGGCTCTGGGACTCCCAAGAGCCCCCCGACCCTCGGGAAGCTCGAAGATTGAAGCACTAAGCCCGATGCTTCGTCATCCTAGACGGCACCCTATACTGTAGGTCTTTCTCCGGTCCCCTCCTCAAATGCCTTGGCGCCAACGAAGCCAGCCGCACAATCCAAGAAGTTCACGAAGGCATCTGTGGTGCGCATCAAGGAGGAAGATGGCTCGCCAAGATCTTGCTTCGGCAGGGTTACTGGTGGCCCACTCTTCAGTGCGACTGCTCAGCCTACATGTAAAAATACGACCAATGCCAATGCTTCGACCACCTGGTCCACTAGCCTGCCTCGGAGCTCGTCACCCTTACCGCATTGTATCCCTTCGCTCGATGGGGAATCGACATCCTGGGGCCATTCCCTACGGCTCAGGCCCAAAAGAAGTTTGTCATCATCACCATTGACTACATCACAAAATGGATTAAAGTCGAAACCACTGTCAGGATTACCGAGTTGGTCATATGGAGCTTCATGTGGAAATCGATCATTTGTCGTTATGGTATCCCCCAGGTGATTGTGAGCAACAATGGTCGGTAATTTGATTCTCTCTAATTTAGAGACAGATGTGTCGACCTAAATATTCACAACCACTTCACTTCGTTAGCCCACACTCAGGCCAATGGACTGGTTGAAAATGCCAACAAAACTATATTAAAAGGTATTAAAATTAGGCTCGGCAAGGCCAAGGGAAGCTGGCTCGAGGAATTACCAAGCATACTATGGTCACACCGAACTACTCCAAGAACGGCCACCGGTGAAACCCCTTTCTAGTTGGTGTATGGCATCAAAGCCGTAATTCTATTGGAGATCGGCAACCCCTCTCTCCGAGTCACCAACTTCTCACCCGAGGTGAACGAGCAAAAATTACTAGAGAACCTCGATTTGGTGAGTGAGATCTGAGAGATCGCCAGCATCCGAGTCATGGAATACCAGTGGCACCTCACTCAATAATACAATGCCAGAGTCTGAGATAGACACTTCCAGCTAGGAGACTTCGTCCTAAGGAAAGCCGAAGCCTCTTGACCATTGGAGGCGGTGGGCAAGCTGGCCCCTAACTGGGAAGGCCCCTACCGAGTTGTCGAGACGCTCAGAAAAGGGGTGTACTGACCGGCCATCTTGGAAGGAACACCTATCCCTCAGATGTGGAATGTAACAACACTGTGCAAATTCTATTTTTGAGCTTCCCCCAAATGCACACATGTAAGCAATATAGAGCAAAAGCAATTCCTCTTCTTCTCATTAATATTTCTTTGATTCATTGGATAGGCCACAACCATTACTATACAGGACCAAAAGAAAAAATAAAAATACAAGATCCACTGGTACAATCTGATCACTCGATATGAACTCGGTTGGCACTCCTAACTCTACCCAGTGTAGAAATTGACTCAAAAAATGGGATGAATGACCCTGTTTGCTTGGGAAATTCAGAGGGACAAGTATCAAAGGAATAGAGGAAGAAGAAGAAGGAATTCTCTGGCAACTCTTTAGAAGAGCCCTTTATGGGAGATGATGAAAAAGAGGACTCCAAAGAGTCAAAGAAACCAATAAAAAGAAAAATGAAATGAACTTAGTTGAAGAACAAAAGAGGGAGAAGCTTGAAGAGCTCCCCCTCTAGGAGGCGGCAGAAAGAAAGGAGGAGTAAGAAAGAGGAGGAGAGGCGAGAACAAAACAAGGGCACCGTGGCATGACCTTATCTGTCTGCCTCTACCATCCTCCGAAGGTAGTGTCGGTGGTCCAAAAGAAGGGAGAGTGTTGTGTATGTGATTTTGATGATTACAAAATGACTTTGTTGCTTGGCTGTGTCCTTGAATGGTTATTCATGCTTTCATGTGCTTGAATCATCCTTGCTCTCTTACTATGGAGTCTTGTTCTAGAAGAGATTGATTTTGTGGGAAAAATACTTGAAAGAATGCATATGCCTTGTACTCAATGAGAATTCATGAGAAAACATGTTTGCATGATTGGATATTTACTAATAGCTAGAAGAGCCTCATATTCAGCTATGTTATCTGTAATGGGGAAGGCGAGCTGAAAGGCAAGTGAAATGGTGATACCCTCAGGCGTTAAAAGGACCATACCGATCCCCCTTCTATGATAGCTTAGAGCTCCATCAAAATGTAATGTCCACATAGGATCTGAAGGTTGATTAACGGACATCAATTCCTCATCTAAAAATTCTGTGCGAATAGGATCAAATCGGGGAAGAGGGTGATGAGCGAGATGTTCTGCGATGGAATAGCCTTTAATTACCTTTTGCTGAATATAAGTGATGTCAAACTGGGAGAGAAAGCTTTGCCATCATGCTAATCGGTCAGTGAGGACAGATTTTTCAAGAAGAAATTTGATGGGATTCATGCAAGCAATGAGATGAACCTCGTGAGCTAAGAAATAGTGCTTAAGCTTCCGAACTACCCAGACTAAAGCTGCGCAGGTCTTCTCTATAGCTATATACTTATGCTCATAGGGGTTGAGAAGTTTAGATAAGTAGTAGGCCGCCCTCTCCTTACCTTCCTCATCAACTTGTGCAAGGACGGCACCTACTGAGTCATCCAAGGCGGAAATATAGAGAACAAGTGGTTTGCCCAGACTTGGCGGCCTCAGGACAGGAGGATTTGAAATATAATCGTTTAGTCCATCAAAAGTTGCCTGACACTTGTCATCCCAATTGAACTTGACTCCCGGCTTAGTAAGCTCGTAGAACTGCTTACACCTTTGTGAGTGCTAGGAGATAAATCAGCGTATAAATTGTAACCTCCCGATCAATCCTCAAACTTCCTTTAAATTCTTGGGAGGAAGGCATCTCTTTTATTGCTTGCGCCATATTGGGATCGATCTCGATACCTCTCTTGCTGACAATGAATCCAAGCAATTTTCCTGATGAAACACCAAATACACACTTCTTAGGGTTCATTTTCAATTGGTATTCTCGTGATCTTTGCAAGAACCTGGCCAAGACCCCAGGATGCTCGATCCTTATCCTTGACTTCACTACCAGATCATCAATATACACCTCAATATAAATATGAATCATATCATGAAAAATAGCCATCATGACCCTCTGATAGGTGGCTCCGGCGTTCTTAAGTCTGAAAGGCATGACCACATAACAGTAGGTATCCCAAGGTGTAGTAAATGAAGTTTTCTCTTGATCCTCCTCAACCAGGAGAATCTGATTATATCCAAAAAAGCCGTCCATGAAAGAGAGGGTCTCATACCCTGTCGTATTATCAATTAACACATCAATATGAGAGAGGGGGAAATCATCCTTGGGACACGCGCAATTGAGATCCTGAAAATCTATGCAAATCTTGACCTTTCTATCCTTTTTCATAACTGGGACGATGTTTGCTACCCAATTGGGATAGAGGACCACTCAAACAAATCTAGCCTTGTGGAGCATATCGACCTCTTCTTTGATTTTCAGTGCTATGTGTGGGTGGAAATGCCTCAACCGCTGCTTAACCGGGACAGACCCTGGCTTGAGTGTTAATCGATGCTCAAAGAGTGCCAGGTCCAGTCCTGACATATCTTCATAACTCCATGCAAACGTATCTTGAAGAACTTGAATAAGCGCCTCTTCTTCAGAGGGTGGCAAGTTTTTACTTATGAGGATGATCCTAGGATTTTCCTCAGTACCTAGATTGATTTCTTTGGTAGGCTCTTCTATTGAGGCTGATGGCTCATCGAATCTTCTCATACCACTAGCAAAGCGTCAGCCTCATCCTCATATTCTTCATACTCTTCATCCCCCTCTTCGACTGGGTCTTCATCGTTCATAACCTCATAAACACCGAACCCTTCGTTGAAGACACTTATATCCTCATACTCTAAATCTGGCAGAGTGATCGGATCCTCTATAACTTGGGGAATGGCCAAACACGCCTGACATCTCCTGGCTAGCTCTCTTAAGAATCTTCGGGGAATCTGCTTACCCTTGGTCTTCCTAGTAGCAACTACCCCTGGACTCTTAACACTGGAAGAAGAAGAAGAACTAGCATGATTGCTAGACTCTAAGGAGAAGGAAGAGGAAGATACTGGGGCACCCTATTGAAGGTTGCTATGTCTTCAAAGACATTGCTCAAGGCCTAATGCAGGAGGGCAAGCTCCAGATGGGTGAATATGAAGTAAACCCATGACACCCACATGAGGCGGGCATTTGTGAAAGGGGGGTCCATATGATCTCAACTTATCATCGGGCTCCCGAGGATACATCAGAGGCTGAGCTAAGCCAGCCTCGAATCGAGAAACTACATCGGGCTCCCAAGGATACATCAGAGGCCGAGCTAAGTTAGCCTCGAACCGAGAAGTTGCATCGGGCTCTCGAGGATACATCAGAGGCCGAGCTAAGCCAGCCTCGAACCGAGAAACTGCATCGGGCTCCTGAGGATACGTCAGAGGTCGAGCTAAGCTGACCTTGAATTGAGAAGCTGCATCGGGCTCCCGAGGATACATCAGAGGCTGAGCTAAGCCAACCTCGAACTGAGAAACTACATTGGGCTCCCGATGATACATCAAAGGCCGAGCTAAGCTAGCCTCAAACCGAGAAGCTGCATCGGGCTCCCGAGGATACATCAGAGGCTGAGCTATGCCAGCCTCGAACCGAGAAGTTGGATCTGGCTCCCGAGGATACATCAGAGACCAAGCTAACCCAACCTCGAATTGAGAATTGTCGCTTGTGTGGCAAGTGTTAATCTCAACAGGGGAGGCACGCAACACCGTTCCCTCGACAACCGAGGTTGCTGACTCAATCAAGCAAAGGTATTATGAAGCAAATATGATCTCCCTCTTCACCCCTATCAATGAGGGCCTCGTAGAGGCTATCTGTAATGACTACCAAGAAGACCCTGAAGAAGTCCTGCGCCTCTCGACGCCGGAAGGTACCTCGGAGCCCTATACAACAACACATGAAGGGCCCAAGGTCGAGCCCCCCTGAAAATGCTTGGAATCTATTGCGACAAAGGTCACTGCGACATCCGATGATGCTCCATAGAGGCAAGAGAGAGAGGAGCCCCTTGCCAGCCTTGGGGGTGATCCACTTGTGGATTGACGCTCGGGTTGCCCGGAGGATGTACTACCGGTACCAATGTCGACTCGGTAACTAGAGAAAGAAGCAGACAATGCCCTGCCATGTGGCGAGACAAATCAAAGAGGGACTTATGATGTCCTCGAAGCTAAAGAAGATGATTATGGCTTCATTGATTTTCAGTCGGCTCCCCCGGAGATAGAAGATGGTGGCCAAGCTACCGTTGATGAGTTAGTCAAGGTAAACCTCGTCAAGGAAGATGAGCCTAGGCCGACCTTCCTCAGCACCCTCCTGCTCCCAGAAGAGAGGGGACATAATATCCAACTATTCTAGGAGTTTCGGGATTGCTTCGTGTGGAACTACAAAGAAATGCCAAGCCTTAGCCCGACGATTGCTCAACATTTACTGGCGATTGACCCCGGGGCCGAGCCCATGAAGCAGTTACCCCAGCGAATGAGGCCGAAATTGATAAGCCAGATCTGGAAGGAGGTCGATAAGCTCATAGACGTCAACTTCATAGTAGAAAACTAATACACCACTTGGCTGGCCAACATTGTACCTATAAAGAAGAAAAATGACTAGATCAGAATCTGTGTGGAATTTCGGGACCTGAACAAGGCATGCCCAAAGGACGATTTTCTGGTGCCCATCACTGAAGTTATGATAGATGCCACCACTAGCCATGAAGCATTATCCTTTATGGATGGGTCGTCCGGGTATAACCAAATATAGATAGCCGAGCATGACAAAATTCACACGACTTTCCGATCACCCAAGGAGATTTTTTATCATAAGCGGATGCCTTTCGGCCTCAAGAATGTCGGTGCCACTTACCAGAGGGCAATGACAAAGACATTTGATGAGCTATTATATCATAAGGTCGAATGCGACATCGACGATTTGGTCGTGAAGTCCAGGAAGAAAGAAGACCACCTGAGCGACCTCAGGATCATATTTGAAAGGCTCTGACAGTATAACTTGAAGATGAACCCGATGAAATGCCCATTCGACACTTCTAGTGAGAAATTTCTAGGCTTTATTGTCTGATATCGGGGAATAGCTCTTCATCGACCCTACTTTCATTATTCACGTCGCATATTTATGCATGTTCGTTTATTAGTTCAAGGCGGGGTAGATTAGAACTATCATTGCATTAACACCGCCAAGCTCCCGTTGCAGTTTCAAGCTTCTGTATTCCGGTTACAACGCCTTTACCGGCCAATCGCCCTGCTCTAGCCCCAGCTTCCAGCTCTAGTTTTCCTAACTACAACGCCTTCGGAGGCCAGCCACCCAGCCCCAGTTCTAGTCTCCAGCCCCATCATTTTGGCTACAATGCCTTTGCATGCTAGCTGCCCAGCCTCAATTCTAGGACCAGCTCTAGTACCCCAGCTACAACACCTCCGATGGCCAGCCGGCCAGCTCAGGTTCTAGTCTCTATCACCGGTTACAATCCCAGTCCCAATGACAAGTTCCAGTCCCAGACCCAATTCCAACCTCCAGTCCCTGTCCCAGTCCCAGTTCCTGGCCGCAATGCCTCCCCCGGCCAGCTCGGCCCCAGTTTCCCAGGCTAATGTGAGTTACATTTCCAGCTAACAACATGACATTAGCCGATACCCTATCGCTCGGTCTACAACTGGCAGACTCTGAAATCTACTCAGTAGCCCTAACCACATGGACCATCACATCGCCATGGGCCTATGCTGGCCTCATATAACACAGGCTTTTATCCTTCAGAGGACTAGCTCCCAACACCCAGTCATTTTTCCTACCTTCTAGTACTCAGTCCCTAATTCCCAGTACCCCGGTTCCAGTACCCAGCACCTAGTCCCCAGTACCAAGTACCCAGTCGCACCATTTTTCATGCTCAGTCCCCTACGCCTACACCCAAAATCGGGTAAGCCCAGCCCTCTGCCCCCTATACCAACACACAATAGAAGAATCAAGCATGACTAACATTAAGTGGTCGCCAGTCCACACATGCAACACTATTCCACAAGAAGAAAAGTGGGACAACTCAGCAAATAACCAAAGTCCGGCAAGTTGCCATTAATACTCTGTAAAGGAGCCCAAGACATATCCTTGGGGTAACAAAATACATACAATATGGATGACACGAAAATAAAAGAGGGGCGAAAGGGGGTAGTATAATCAAATCCCAGGCTCGCTCCCCTCTAGTGCCGCCAGCTGAGACTCAACAGCTGTGAGCTCCGCCTCCAAGGTCGACAAGAGCTGAACACTAGCCTCAGTCGTAGTCTCGGTAGCCTACCACTCAGCTCTAGCATGCTCCGCGGCTCACAACTGCTCCTCCAAGGCCTTCCTCAAGGCCTCAACCTGGCTCTCCACCTCGCCCAGCTGCACGACGTGGTCTCGGGAAAGCAACACGGCTGCCTCAGCGTGGCCCCTCTGCTCCGCTATGGCTGACACATGCTGGGCCTGCTACTCCTGCGCCTCTCGGATGGCCACCAGCTGCCGAGCCCTCTGCTCCTAAGCCTCCAGAAGCCGTAGGTACTCTACCCAGATCCCAACCAAACTAGACATCCAAAGCTCGCAGGGGAAGTTGAGGGTGTGGTAGCCCTGGGTACACTCCCTCAGCCACTACCTAACCTCCTCGGGAGAAGGTAGAGGGTCACCTCACAAGTAGCCTCGGGCTCATTGGAGCAAGGAGGCACCCACGCTCACGTCCAATAGTGGCTCTGGCGGGGAGGCATACGTAGGCCACTCGATCCCTAAGCTCAGGGAAGAGTTGCCCATCTTGGCCAGCACACCAATGGAGCTTGCACAATCCCAACAAAAACACAAGGGGAAATAAGCAACATATCCAAAACTCCCCGCGATAAATAAGGTGGAAAACCTAAGAAAAAGTCCCTGTTCTCACCTAGTGTGGCTCCTGCCATGCCTATGGCATCTCCCACCGGGGTCAAAGAAGGCAACGACTCCTCCACGACGTCGTCATCCCCAGCAGCCATGGGCGTAACGGGAGGCTCCTCCCGGCCACTCTCGTCAGGAGCCAATATGTGCTCCCCTTCTGACTCCAGTCCTGCTCACAACACCAAGGCATCAGCACCCTACCATAAAGCTTGAACAAAGACTAAGTAGGGAAGGGGAGAGCCCCCCTATATAGACTGTCTGGGCCCTTTATAAACCTTTAAGCCCCAGACTGGAATAAGGCAGAGAGGCCTCTACTTAGAGCCTCTGAGGCCATTATGAACTGATATGGAGCTATTGGATCCCCTTGCCTGATGCCTCTGTTGGACTTAAAGAAACCTAATGCCACACCATTAAAGTTTACAGAGAACCAACAATTATATAGAAGCATCCCAATGTAGGAAGTAAACCTGGTATTAAATCCAAACTTCCTCATGACTGCTAATATGAAGTCTCACTCCATCCCATCATATGCTTTAGCCATATCAAGCTTAATAATCACATTGTGACCTCTTACTTTCCTATTTATATCCATCATTAACTGCCAAGCAAGAGCCACATTGTCCAAAATAAACCGCCCTTTCACACAGGCCCCCTGCTCCATTGAAATAATGCTTGGCAAGAGAGGAGCCAGCCTTTCAGAAATAATCTGGGAGATGACTTTATATAAGAAGTTGCAAAGACTGATGGGTCGAAAATCATTGAAAGACCAGGGTTCTTGTACCTTGGGGACTAGAGTGATAAGAGAACAAGATATACCCCTGGGAAGAGGGAAACCTTCAAAGAAAGCACAAACAACTTCGGTGACTTCATGCCCAACAATGTCCCAAACTACTATAAAAAACACACCAGAGAAACCATCCGGACCAGGAGAACTGGAGCCTTTAAGTGACCAAACAGCTCTACGGACCTCTGAAGCATCCGGGATAGCACAAAGAGCCAAATTCTGGGCCTCAGTGATAACCTGTGGAATACATGCCAATATATCGGGGTCCATCAGATGTTCTTTAGTGGAGAACAAGTTCTTAAAGTAGGCTTCAGCATGAAGCCACAAAGTTTCCTGATCAACACACCACTCTTCTGGCTCACCAACCTTGAGCCTTCTGATTTCATTTCTCCTTCTATTGCATTGAGTAATAGCATGGTAGAATGAGGTATTTCTATCCCCACTCTCAATCCAATCAACCCAAGATTTTTGGTTCCAGAATATTTCTTCTCAGAACAGAGCTTGGCGGAGGCTTGCATTGGCAGCATTTAGGCATTCTTTGTTTTCAGGAGAAGGATCAGAGTCATAGGTTCTCTGCTTTAGTTCCACCTCTGCTTCAGCAAGACTTATGTTCAAAGATATATCCCCGAAGGCTTCTTTGTTCCATTTACGCAGAGAGTCCTTGACTGTCTTCAACTTGACAAAAAGCCTAACCAGGGCATTAGGATGACTGATCTGGGCTTGCTGCCATACTTCAACAACCAGCTACTTAAATGATGCATGAGTACACCACATCTTCTAAAAAATGAAATGACCAGAACTTGTAGACATACTATCTAAAAGTATAAGCAAGGGAGCATGGTCCGAGGGACCTCTAGAGAGATGTTTAACAATCAAGTGAGGAATAGCAGATTGGCAATTGTTATTTACTAATACATGATCAAGCCTTGCCCGTATGTTAGCAGGGCTAGCTCTATTATTTGTCCAAGTCATAGCAGGCCCTATGCAACCAGCATCTACCAAGCTAGCAGAACATAAAAAGGTATTGAAGTTAGACATAGAAATAACAGCTGGAATGCCACCACCGACCTTCTCAGATGGCCTCAGAACACAGACTGGGTCTTCATCATTCATAATTTCGTAGACACCGAACCCTTCGTTGAAAATACTCACATCCTCACATTCTAAGTCTGGCAGGAAGATTGGATCCTCTATGAACTGTGGGATGGCTAAACATGTCTGGCATCTCCTGGCTAGCTCTCTCAAGAACCTACGGGGAATCTTCTTACCCTTTGCTTTCCTGGTAGCAACTACCCCCAGACCCTCAACACTAGAAGACGAAGAAGAACAACTAGCATGATTATTAGACTCTAAGGGAAAAGAAGAGGAAAGAGAGGAAGCAAGTATAGGAGGTGGTACAAAGTAAGACCCCTCGTCAGAGGAGAAAAGGAAGTCCGCTAACGGACCTTGAATGAGCGGCCCTTCGATCGGGGCACACTCATGAGCAAAATAGGAGGTCTCCTCAACAGAGATGGGTAATTTTTCTTTTCTTGAGTCTAGTTAAGTTGGATTGAAATAATGATGTAAGTATGGGTTATCAATATTGAAGTTTGATGAATAAAATGGACTTGCTTATTTCTCTTTAGCGCACTCTATCTATGTGTTGATTACCCCGTGCTATATTTGACATGACTGATATAAACTCGTCGTGCATTCCCGAGTCCCTTTCGCACTCGGGACATGACAGTTTTTATGGTATCAGAGCCTAGGTTTTCAAATTACCTAGGTTACCAATGTCCAAGGATAGGTTTCATTCTTTTTACCCGGTGAGATGGCTAGAGCCATGGGTTATATTGGGATGACGTATACCATAGTAGTCACATATAATAATTATTTATTTAAAATTATTGTAGGATCATGGCCGCCGAGGGAGCCCAATGGCGCGACATGCAACGGATCGTCCAAGCTCTTACTCAAGCACTGCAACAAGTAGCGTAGGGTGGCATGAACCATGGAGCAGGAGATCTCCACCGGAGTTTCAGGAACATGAACCCACCAAAGTTCACCAGCTAATCTGATCCTGATGATGCCGAGAACTGGATGAAGGAAATCAAGTGTATATTCTGTGTGATGCAATGCACGGATGAGGAGAAAGTGTTATTGGCAACCTTTCAGCTGGAGCGGGATGCTCAGTTCTGGTGGGAGTCAGTAGAAGCCACGTTGCCACATGACCATATAATGGGGTGAGTTCATAGACCACTTTAACAATAAGTACTTTTCTGATCGGGTCTAGGAGATGAAAGCCACAAAGTTTACCGCGCTTAAACACCGAAACCTGTCTACGGCCCAATATAAGGCACAGGTCTCTCGAATGTCCTATTATGCACCACATCTAGTGCCTATGGAGAAGAGGAAGGCCCGGAGATTTCGTAATAGGTTGAGACCACAATACATTACACAACTAGCACCAATGGACGTGCAAGCCTACTCCAAAATGGTTAGGCGAGCACAATTACTAGAAGATGCCACGGAGCTATCTGACAAGATCTGTGGAAGAGATAAGAAGGAACATGTTACAAGTCCTGGCTCATTTAAGGCCTCGTCTACCAAGAAGAGGTCTAATGGTGGAGAAGATCATTCAAAGGAAAATAAATCCAAGAGGAATGATAAGCACTTTTCTATTACCACCACCCCGTCTAAAGAGGTCTCCAAGCACTGCGATAAGGTAGGGCACAAGGTCGAAGAGAGTTGGAGGAGATTGGGAGCTTGCCTCAATTGCAGTAGCCATGACCACTGGATTCCCGACTGCCCCCTATTAAATGAGCAAGCTAGCAACGAAAAGTGCCCGGTGAAGAAGCAAGGTCGTCTCCAAGCATTGCAAGAGGTGAAGCAAGGTGAAGGCAGAATAGTAGAAGGTACATTGAATATTTGTTCCAAGACTGCACATGTATTATTTGATACCGACGCAACTTATTCATTTGTTTCTCAACGATTTGCTGCTTCATTATCTATGGAACTTGTTTTGTTAGAAACGGATCTAGTTATCTCCACTCCTCTTGGAACCGGATCATAGTGAAGTCCTAGGTGAACAGTATAATCTACCTACCAATCTAGTATGCTTTGATATGGAAGGGCATGATGTCATTCTAGGTGCTGATTGGCTATCTACACACAAAGTGGTTATAGATTACCGAAAGGGCAGTGTCACTTTTGCTGAATACCCCAAGCTTGTCTACTCTAGCCCCTGGAGTCAGAACAAGTCACCCTTATTTCAGCCCTTGAAGCTAGAAAACTTATAAGGAGAGGTTGTATGGCGTTCCTTGCCCTTGTAACCGTAACAGAACTTAAGGAATCGAAGCTAGAAGATATTCAAGTGGTTAGGGATTTTCTCGATGTATTTTCGGAGGATTTGCCCGGTCTACCCCCAGAAAGGGAAGTGTCTTTCACAATTGGTCTTGTCCCTGGTGCTGGCCGTATTTCAAAAGCACCTTATAGGATGTCCCCCGCCGAATTGAAGGAGCTAAAGGAACAACTAATGGAGTAATTGAAGAAGAGATTTATTAGACCGAGTAGTTCCTCGAAGGGAGCCTGCAATGGCTCCGGGAGATGGCTCACCGTCTTGAAGAAGGTGAAGACTTTCCAATCCCGGAGGAGCTCTCCTTATTCTATAAAGATGAGGAGCTCACCGTCAAGATGCTCGAGGAAATGCTACAAGAGCTTTCCTGCAACATGGTGACGATCTCGCCGCCCGACAACATCAATGCGCCTTCGACTGATAACACCGGAGGCAAGGCTCCCATGGCGACATATCAATGTCGCTCGGCAAGAAATGGCTAGAGTCCCAGCCGAGGACGAGGACGTGGACGTAAAGGTCCCCTCACTCTCGACCGGGTCATAACTTTCAGAGGGGAGAAGCCGAGTGTTGTCCCGGACACCTAAGTTCGAGGAATTCCCTTTATCCTGAACTCCTCAGAGGGTTCAGACCCTAGCTCAAAAGCTAAATCGGGTGGCATCCCCTTTATAATCGCCTCTTCTGATGAAAAAGAAGATCCAGTTAAGACGCCAATGCAAAATGAGGCGTCAAACTAGCCTGGCCCCTTTGGCAGGTTCGAGCCTGCAAGCCAAGCGAGTCCTTCTAATGAGGGCCACCAAGATGAAGCCTTGCCACCTCCTGAGGAGTCTCTGGCCCCACTATTCTAAGAAGATCTGGAAGGCCAGAACGAGGAGGAGCGCCCTTCTAAGAAGCAGGAGAAATCTAGCCAGGTGCCGAAGACCATGGCAGAGATCATCCCGCCATTTAATAAGACCCGTGCTCGGGCAGACCGCAAGATCATTCATCATATGAAGCGGTTCCCAACAAATGTTACCATCTGGGAGGCCATTGCCTAGAGCAAGGATCTTAAAGAGGCTCTTGTCAAAATACTCCAAGATCCAGAAGCCTATGAAGTCCATGTTGCAGGGCTGCAAGCACAGGCATATGAGGCGCTTACAGCCAACATATCCTTCACGGACAAAGACATGTTATTGTCCTCTTTGTGCCACAGCCGTCCCTTATACATGCGGGGGACGATCAATGGGCATGATGTGAATCGCATCTTGGTTGACGCTGGAGCGGCCATCAACATCATGCCTTCGAAGACTTTTAAGTCTCTATACTTGGCACCTTACTTACAAAAGGTGAGTGTGGTCAAGATCTCAGGATTCAATCAGGATTCCAAGGAGGCGCTAGGTCGGGTTGAAGTCAAGTTAGCCATGGGCGACTTTGTCACCCAAGTGGCATTCAACATTATCAACACTGACACCTCATATAAGGTGCTACTCGGGAGACCCTGGCTCCATGAGAATTGGGTCATCCCATCAACTCTGCACCAATGCATTAAATATGCCAAAGTAGGGGAGCAACACACGGTCTTTGCAGATCATGCTCCGTTCCATCCAAATGAATGCCATCTGGCTGATGCTTCCCTATATTTTGGGGAGTCCCCTATAGCAATCTTCGAGCCTTTAAAAGACAAAGGGAAACAAAAAGTGAACCATGAAGCTGGCGAAGGGCAGTTGTTCACTGTCAATCAAGACATGGTAAAGCTGCACAGGCTAAGCCTTCAGGCCGCCTCCAAGCTGACTCAATCGGAGAGGCGAACTGTTGACTTTGAAGCCAACCTTATTAGCCAGGTCATTGACCGAAGCATCTCCTTGCCGCCCAAGTGCCTCCAGCTCTCCTCCCAACGAGAAGAGTATGAAGTGGAGCAGTTGAAGACCTTCACTGTCTCCTATCAACGGAGAAGGAGCAACAAGGGCAAAAAGAGGGACAAGCCAATCATCTTTTACAAAGGTGACTTAGTCCCACAATGCCCTCTGGAAGATGATTTCGGCTGGGACATTCCCACTGAGATAGTGCCAGAGCTAGTCCAGGAGATGGACGACATGCCGAAGCACATCAGGGAAATGTGCATGAAGAAGCACATTCCCCAAGCTCAGGACCCTGCACGAGCGACATACTCCCATCAACTGTGGAACCCTTCGCAGGTCCATGGACAACCTCCCTTCTCCCGTAAAAACACGCGGGGACTCGACTATGATCAGGAGAGGGACTTCGAGGTCTATTTCACAGTCAATGCTATAGGGCTACTACCTCCCCATCATGGGAAAGCAGAAGTTGAGCCCAAGACTGATGACTCTGTAAGGGAGTCCAGTGAGACGTCAATGACACCATCGCCTTCACTGGTAGCCGACAGTGACCACCCCTCAGAGGGAGAAGCAACCCAACTTGCCAACCAACAACATGGAGCAAGCCCTCCGACTTCAAACCATAAGCAAGAGTGCTTCGAAGAATTTAAAGTCTACCAGGCAAACACTAATGATGAAGGAGACTTCGTCGACTTTCAACCAACTCCACCTGAGCTTGAAGACGGTGGCCAGGCGACCGTGGACGAGTTGATCGAGATTAACCTCAGAAGCAAAGATGATCATCGGCCAACCTTCGTTAGTGCTCTCCTCAGTGAGAGAGAAAGGTAGTCATACCGACAGCTCCTAGAAGAGTTCAAGGATTGCTTCGCCTGGACTAATAAAGGAATGCCTGGGCTTGACCCTTCTGTGGCTGAATACGAGCTGGCAATACTTCCAACAGTCAAGCCAGTCAAGCAAGCACAAAGACGTATGCGTTACGAGTTTGGAGCTAAAGGTCAATGCTGAGGTTGACAAGATGCTCAACTTGGACTTCATAGAGCCTTGCATGTATCCTGTGTGGCTCGCCAACATAGTCCCCATCAAGAAGAAGAACGGCCAAGTCTGAGTCTGCATCGACTTCAGGGATTTGAACAAGGCATGCCTAAAGGACGACTTCCTTGTCCCAATCACCGAGATAATGCTTGATATGACCACTGGTCACGAAGCCTTGTCCTTTATGGATGGGTCATCGGGCTATAATCAAATCCGCATGGCAGTCAAAGACAAAGACCATACAACCTTTCGATCTCTTAAGGAGATCTTTAATTACAGAAGGATGTTGTTTGGCCTGAAGAATGCCGGCGCAATCCACCAAAGGCTAATGACCAAGATTTTTGATAAATTTCTGCATGACCTTGTCGAATGCTATGTCGATGATCTGGTCGTCAAGACAAAGAGGCGGGAAGATCACCTAGCCGATCTACATCGAGTCTTCGAAAGGCTTCGACAGTACCAACTCAAGATGAATCCCATGAAGTGTGCCTTCGGCATCTCCAGCGATAAATTCCTTGGCTTCATCATCAGGTACCGAGGCATAGAGATCGACCCCGACAAAATCAAGGCCATAAGAGGATTGCCTCCGCCCAAGAACTTGATAGAGCTCAAATCTCTTCAAGGAAGACTCGTCTATATCAGGCGATTTATCTCTAATCTGTCGGGGAGATGCCTACCTTTCGGCAATTGATGAAGAAAGGAGCACCCTTCATATGGGATGAAGATTGTTAGAAGGCCTTCGAACAAATCAAGGAATACCTGCTGACTCCTCTAGTCCTAGGGACACTTGTCAGAGGGAAGCCCCTTATCCTTTATATTGCTGCAATGGATGCCTCCTTGGGAGCACTTCTAGCCCAGATCAATGAAGAGGGCAAGGAGTAGTCGCTGTATTACCTCAGCCGGAAGTTGATCGGGCCTGAGCATCGGTACACGCCTATGGAAAAGGTGTGCCTGGCTCTGGTTTTTGCCGTCATGAAGCTAAGGCACTACCTCCTGGCTCACCGGGTGGAGCTCATCTCAAAATGTGATCCACTCAAATTTTTGCTCAGTCGGCCCGTCCTCTCTAGTAGGCTCGGCAAGGGCGCTTATCCTTATGGAATTCGACATCACCTTCGTCCCGTGCAAGGTGATCAAGGGACAAGGACTCGAGATATACTAAGACTCGGTGTGTTTTTGTTGCCAACGCCTGGTGACCACCCACATGGCACCTGACCTACATGAGGATGAGGGTTTCTTACTAACCTCCCAGGTATCCTGAGCGCACATCTAGGTTCATTTGGGTCTCTAGACTCCTCGAATGATAGTCCCGTCGGTTAAGTCTTATCCTGATGACAATACCGTCATGCCACGCTTAGGCTCTCAGTTGCTTCTGACCACAGGGATACACCCAAAAAGTGTTCGAGGTAAAAAATTTTCCCGACCCAGGTCTATTTTCTCACAACTCTAGATGGTATATAATGGAACACTCTAGAACCCAAATAACCAACCATGCGACGCTGACCTAGAATCAGACGCTGTCGCACCCGTAGGTGATGCACTTGCATTGGTCTAAGCCCAAGGTTAACATAAGAGAACATCGAGGTGGTAGAAAGAGGTCTTGACCGGCCAGAAACACTGAGACTCCTTCGTGGTGATGGCTTTTATTTTTTAAAGTAGACAACCATATGTGTGCTTTGTCAAAACAAGGTCACAGGCATTGGCGGGATTCACCCTTCTGGACCTCCATTGAGCCTTCATCTTGGGGGGGGAGAAAATGGGAGACAAACCTCCTGAGCGGACCGAAAAAATCGTTAGCCCGGCGAGCTAGCAGGGCCGTACTCGACTCTCCCCTTTTGGGCGGCTTCGGCCCAAGCCTCGAGTGTTTGCTTTTCGTTGCCTCTTTTTGTATGATTTAACTTTTACTTTCGAGGGGTTTCATTCATTAGAATTAGGCACAGTCACGACTTGGCTTTTGACTTTGATTTATCAGTTCATTTATTTTCGAGGGAGATAATCATTCGACATTTTGGAATCTCTCTTGTATGCCTACGGGGACACTGCCCGTGAAGTTCACTTTCAGATGGTGAGTTGTCTTCCACCGAACTTAGATTGTCATCTGATGCCTCTTTTGACAAGTTTAGTGAAGGATTTGGGCTCTGAATTTGTTCCACTTCGATCATTTCCTCGAGTAGTTTGATCAGCTGCTCATTGACAGAGAAAGTGTAGTAGGTAAACACCTTTACAGAGTCAGCAACAACCTGCAACACCACCCTCCTTTTTTGGAGCTGAGAACCTAGGTGATTGAATGCCCCCAGTCAGTCAAAAATTACCACCTCGGGTGGCGAAGCGTCCACCTTATAAATCCTATCTTGTTGGGTTGCTCCCAGGGATTGTCTGGCTTTGTTGGGCTTTTATAAACCCCTTTCCTCTTCCGCCCTTGAGGGTGGGAGACTTGGCTTTCTGGAGCAGTTGGGACTTTGGTCTGCCTATGGTCCGATATTAGGACAAGGTGACCTGCTCTGACACTCATAATAGCTCGGGCCTCCTCTTTAGTGACCCAAATTTGCTTCATCTGGAGTTGACACTCCTCTGTTGGGTTGCCCCCTGATTTTAATCTGGGAGCTACAGACTTGGGTCGATGCATTTGCCCCCAGTTTGCTACCAGAGCGCCAGATTTCTTCATTTCCACTTTGTCTTCTCAAGGTCGCCAAAGAAGCTCGAAGCGGTTAGAGGTATAGATAGTTGGGGCATGCCTGCCCCGAGGCATGGTCGGCTCGCCTCCATCGAGCCGGATGCAGAGGTCTCCAACATTTACCGTCTTGCCAGATCGAGATGTGGTCGTTGTAGGCTTTATGCCCTTGCGGCTGCAATGCTGCCCCAGTTGAGCAGGAGTGGCATTAATAATGACCGCTGCAGGCTTTGTGCCCTTGCAACTACGACGGTACCCCATTGAGTAGGACCAGCGTTGATGGAGATTTGATTGACCGAGAAGGCTCGACCAGTGGTTGGGACCGAAGGCTTGGTGCCCTCGGTAGATGCAGTTGCAGGTGTGGCCGCCTTGTCTTTGGCCACATGAACTACGCCCAAGAAACAGGGCGAGCCGACGACTGTTGGAAAGTCATCAAAACCAAATGGAGTTGCCAGGTGGCCGTGCTTGGCGTGGTTGGCGACAACGAGCGGGCCGTAAGTCACAATAGCCATTATCGCCAAAAAATTTTGATTGTTTCTCCTACAAGAGTATGAAACATGTCACAGCCTTTGAAAAGGCCGAAGTATTCTTTGATAGAGAGATGAAAGGCAAGAAATCTCCCACCGGACGTGCCAGTCTATTTAACTCACGAAAATTCAAAATACTAAAGCTAGGGAATAAAATTGGTGTTCGAAATGAAATAATGGGAACGTTCGTTTATTGAGCAAATGTCCGCGGGAGCCAACCATGACATGTGCGTTTTTTATTCAGTGGATTAAGTTTATCAGACGATTACGGTTCGGGTACTAGACAATTCCCCACCTACCGTAGTCGGTGTTTATTTACATCGATGCGAGCCCGAATTCCCTTGATTAACTGCCAAAGAAAATCGTCAACCTATACAGCATCAGTCACGATGCTGAAGGCATAACCACAGGCGTCGTGCCACACGATGCTATGCCAACTGTCGGAAGCATTTGGGAATTTAGAAACTTTTGAAAACCCATCAGATGTTGTTATGTGGATTGAGGTGCTTGGTGACCTCTATACCCGTCAAGGATACGCATGTAATCGCGAGGTTAAAGTCTATTATTCGTTTGCCATCTAATCTCTCGAGATCAACTTGGTCTCGAACATCCATCGCCATTTGACTATGATATGAGAGAGTCTCTTGTGACAAGAACGTTCACACAATTTTGGAGAACCGCGGGCTCACATGGTCACAAACACACTTTTATGAATCATTGGAGAAAATACATGGCATTGCAGTAATATCTGTAATCACAGAGTTTTCTCAACAAGTTTTAGGACAAGACCCCTTTTACATAGACGATCAGGGCTTATACACATTTCCCAAACATACCCCGGACGTTAATATGATTACAAGGCTCATAACAGTCTTTCTACAAAATTAGGAGTCCGAGAGGACCATTTGATATACCGAGGGCTTGGCCATATAGTCATATGTGCAAGTGGTGATGGATGCAGTCATATGCAAGACATGTAAACATGGTAGGAGGGAATTTGATTAATTGATTTCCTCTTTTCTTCTTTTTTATAATGTATTAACATTGAGTCAGGGCTAATTTATTTTCCTGAAGAGTTGTTTGACCTTTGATAGAGGGGGGGTAAAGGGTGACCTAGGGTGAGTAAGGTAGACGCTGGGGAAGGTAAGGTAGACCCTAGGGGGAAGTGAGGTAGACTTTGGGATGAATGAGGTCGATGCATGTTGGCTGGGGTCGGCGCAGGCTTGGGGCAAAGGTCGATGCAGGCTGGGGAAAGGTCGACGCAGCCGTGGGGAAAGGTAGACGCAGCGGGTGAGGAAAGGTCGACGCAGCAATGGGCTGAAGGTCGGTGCACACTTGAGGTCAATGCATGCTGCGGTTGCAAGTCCATGCAGGTTTGGACTAAGGTTACCGCATGTCAGGTGAGGTCGATGCATGTGGGCTGGGAGGGTCTGTGCACGTGAGTTGGAAGGTCTGTGCATATGGGTTTAAGAGTCAATGCATGTTCGGACGGGTCGGCGCCTTTGGTGGAGCGGAGCGGATAGGGTCGGCACCTTGGGAGGAAAAGAAGTAGCGGGGTGGATCGGCGCCTTTGGAAGGGAGAGAGGTGGCGGGAGCGAGGTGGGTCGGCGCCGTAGAGCGGAGCGGAGCGAGTCGGCGCGGATGGCGCCGACTTACGGGCCTTAGAGGGAGAGGCATTTTCTTTTAAGGGGGGAACAAATGTAGCTGAAGTCTAAGGCTAATTCAAGGCATGTTTGGCCCAATGTGGAGATTGATTGAAGGGGGAAATACTACAATGTAAGTTCCAGGGGACATCGTCAATTGAGCTCTAGACTGATCAGATCAGTTATTTGAGAGTGAATAGGGCAATCAAACCCTCTTTGACACTTATTATGTTCGAATTCATTGCCACTCATAGCCTCTCGTGTGAGGTTCGTACTCGAGCACGGGCATCTAATTCTGAAAATGTGACTTTTTCATTGACTCGCACATAGATAGAACACATTGATTAAAACATTCAGCCCATGAAGGAAATCCTAGGTGGATTTGGGCAGCACCTCCCCTTATTTTGGAGTATATGGGAGATGAAATAGGGCTCATACATGGAAAGACTTCCAGAATGAAACCCCTAAAATACAGAGAGGCCAGGTGTGCCGCTCTCATAGTCTATGTTGGACCTGGAAAGCCTGAGGACTAGCTTGCTAAGGGCCCCATTGATCTAGGATGAAGCTCCAAATCCAGGGTCTTCCAATGTTTTCACGTAGGTGATGTTCATTATCCACCCCAACAGGAAGGTCCTCAGGAGACTGTGCATGGAGAGGGACAAGCCTCAGAGAGCTGTGGTGGTTTGGAGTCTCAAATCATCGAAGACGGACTGGGAATGTATCTCCTCCCTGGTGGCAATCAGATAAACATGCTCACGGATGATTAAAAGAAAACTAGGTGAATCATGACTCTTTTTCTAAGCAGGAGAGGGTCCAGGACATGCTATAGGAAGTAGCAGACCTATGGTCCTCCCATGAACTGATATGCGTAAACCGCTGATGTGATTGACGGCCCCTAGAAATCTATTCATGCAAAAGAGGGGCCAGGATGAGTGAGTCATGATGAATTGCATGTATGACCACCCCAGGGAAGCCATTACCTTTCTGAAGGAGGGGGTGAACATACAGCAGTGATCACCTTGAGAGGGGGAACCTCTCCAGGACCATTTGACGAACACCGGGTGGCTCTTACACAATGACTATTGTAAATAGCATAAAATAGATAGTGGATGATATGAAGATGCGGGCTGGAGTAGGAACACAGGTACTATCTTAGAGAATGCCACCACCCCTACAACCTAAGGATAGAGGTGAATGGGCAGATGGCCATCTCCTGTATCACCAAAGAGAGTGAAAGGGAGAAGGAGGATCACCGATCAAACAATGGCATACTATATATATATATATACTTAGACATCAATTGTCAAAGAGACATCAACAAAATAATATTAAGGTAGAGAATAATGCGTGAACCATACATGCATAACATTCTCCCGACACTCGGGGGTCACAGAGCCAAGCCACATACGAAGTTCTCCAGCCATCTGATGATGCCTGTACAATGGCCATGAGCTCGGTTTCCACGCTAGGTCATTCTAACTCCTCAAGGAGGATCGACCGGGTCCCTTCTGGGTTGATAGAAGAGGCCTGGTGAGAGAGGGTGTCCACTTGGGAATTGTCTTCTCGAGCTATCTGGATCACCTAAAAACTCTCGAGAAGTTGGACTATCTCTTTTACTAGCAGAAGGTATTTGACCATTTGTGTTTCCCGAGCTTCATATTCTCCGTTGATTTGGTTGGCGACTAACTGTGAATCGGTGTAAATTATGACTCACTCAGCTCCCAGGCATCACGCCATCCTGGCCCCAGAGATTAGGGCCTCATACTCGGAGACATTATTAGACGTCGGGAATTTAAATTTTAGAGTGTATTGCAGCTCCACTCCTTCTGGGGATGTAAGGAAGATACCTGTGCCGCTACTGGTCGAGTTTGAGGATCCGTCCATGAATAGGTCCCAGGCAGGGTCGGATGCTAGCCGGGACGTTTCTTCTGGTGGGACAGCATTCTCCGCAATGAAATCCACAAGAGCCTGCCCCTTGATGGCAGTGCGTGGTTGGTAAGAGATGTCATAGGCCCCGAACAAGACTACCCATTTAACAAGATGGCCAGAAGCTTCAAGATGGGCCAAAATCTTCTTTATGGGTTCGTCGGTCAGCACCATAATGGGGTGTCCTTGGAAGTAGGGCCGAAGGTGCTTAGTCGAGGTTACCAGTACTGGCACAAGTTTCTCGATTGCGGGATACCTTCTTTCGGCCTCAAGGAGCATCTTGTTGAAGTAATAGACTGGCCTCCGCACTCCTCGGTCGTCTCAAATAAGGACCAATCTTACTATAGAGGAAGTTGCTGAGAGATAGAGGTACAATGTCTCTCCAAGTGCAGGCTTTGACAATACCAGAGGTGAGGCCAGGAATTCCTTTAGCTCAGTAAATGCCTTCTTGCACTTACTATCCCAAGCGAAGGTAGTGGATGCTAGTTTTGGCCCTCTCAATAGTTTGAAGAAGGGGAGATATCGTTCTATCGTGCCAGATAGGAATCGATTGAGCACAGTAATTCTTCCTGTGAGGCACTGGACATCTTTGACGCAGGAGGGTGGCTGCATATCCAGGATGGCCTGGATTTTCATGGGATTGGCCTCAATCCCTCGTTGGGTCACCAGAAAGCCTAGGAATTTCTCGGACCTAACTCTAAAGGCGCACTTAGATGGATTAAGCTTCATGTTGTACCTCTGGAGGGTGCCAAAAGTTTCGGCTAGATCGGCGAAATAGTCCTCGACCTTAAGCGATTTAACGAACATGTCATCGATGTAGGCCTCGATGTTCCGCCCGATCTGAACTTCGAAGATCTGGTTGACCAGCCCTTGATAAGTTGCTCCGGCATTCTTTAGCTCGAACGGCATTCGGGTGTAGTAGTATACGCCGAAGTCAGTGATGAAGGCAGTCTTCTTGATATCTTCAGGGTTCATCCAGATCTGGTGATATCCAGAATAATCATCCAGAATGTTCAACAGTTCATTGCCCGAGGTTGAATCGACCAATTGGTCAATGCTCGGTAACGGATAGCAATCTTTCGGAGTGGCTTTATTGAGATCGGTGAAGTCAATGCAGATCCGCCATTAGCCTAAAGCTTTTGGTACCAGGACAACATTGGCGAGACAAGTCGGGCAAAGGATCAGGCGAAATAGCCCAGTTTTCTTCCCTTTATTGATCCGCTCTTTAATGATCACCTATTTTTTAGGGATGTACTTTCTTTTTCGTTGTTGAACTGGTTTCACCGTCGGGTTGAGGTTAAGGTGGTGCATTATCATCTCCGTGAAAATCCCAAGAAGATGCTCATTAGACCATGCGAAAGCTTGGACATACTCTGAAAGAAATTTTTTTTATTGAGTTTTCTCCTTGGGAGGTAAATCGGCCCCAATTTTAACTTCAACTTCCGAGATTGGCTTGGGATGGTACGAGAATTTTGGCGGGAGCCGATGTAGCCGTCGCCGGTCGTGGTGGATCTCGAAGCAGGGCTTCTGTCTTCTGCCACAGACTATCACAGCACTGCAGCTCCAGGAAGGTGATGTTGCCACGGACAGCCACAAACTCCGATTTGGGCACGGTCAGTGGAGATGGAACCGTTGTCGAGCCTTCTTCGAAATGAGACCACGAGGGTGCCAGAAGATATCAGAGGTGGCTGTAGTAGCCCAAACACCGACAGGGTGTCAGCTCTATCCCAGGGCAGACAGAGATGCACACTCAGAGGAGAAATAAGAGATGAATTTGTTCCAGTGGCCGAATGGAGCCTTGTTTCTTGGAGACGGAAGAAGACTCGTAGTATAAGTCATCGGCCAAGCCCCGTCATCAGATCTTCCAGCGACTGGTCGTGGCAGTGTCTGCAAGCGTCCTCAGGTTGCTGACTGGGACTCACCTGCGCAGTCGGAGAAGATCGCTTCCCCCGGACAGCCCCGAAGTCGGACGAGGGCGAGACGACCATATTTACTCTTTGTTCCACGCTTGTGTGTGTGTTTGCTTATTGCCTTCTTTTAATTATATCAAGGCTCTTTGTTCCATGCTCCTTATGCGTGTTTTCGTTCTTTTCCCTTTAGAGGTGATTTCTAGTGCCTACAACTGGTTTGAATGAAATTGATGTCAACAAGTACTTGAAGTCTCTTGAGTTTATTTTAATCATAAGATCACACTTTCTTTGTTTTTGATTGTAACATTGAAGGTCTGACTTGTTTTCGAGATATTTTCAGCAAACTTCTATCTTACATCATAGCAAACAATCCAAATGCCTAAGGTAAGATCATGTTTAATGTCTTAGAATTTGAGGCTAATTTATGCTAATTTTTCTTGAAACAGGGCATGGGTCGACCAATCCAGACCAATAGGTCGACCTAAACCAGCTAGAGATCTTATTCTATCACAGAAAATGTAGAGGTAGACTAACCTGCACAATAGGTCAACCGATTCATTGCATGTGGCGACTGATCCCATCCTGTAGGTCGACCAATAGCTGCTAGAGTTACATTCTATCACAGAGTTCTCTAAGGTCGATGAACTTGAAGAACAGGTTGATCGATTCCGTCCATCGGTCGATCGATGGTAAGTATAGGTCGATCGATTACCCATTCATTTTTTCTGACTCTATTTTGTAGGTGTCATGTAGGTCGATCGATCCAACCTTAAGGTTGACCAAATTCAGTTACGAGGGTTTCGGATCTGAATGTGCTCGTGTGTGTGGATCATTTATGCACATGCCCATTTGTCTAAAATCTTATTCACATGTGGGGAGAGGTTTCTGGAAGGGCAAGGACGAATAGGATTTGAGATTGGGTCTCTCTTGGGTATAAAAGCTCTCATTTTCTGCAGTCACATAACAATAAATACGAAAGAACTCCAGAACACTGAGAGTGAGCAGAGTAGAGAGTAACTGAGCATGGAGGACTTCTTCTTGGAGATTTCGTGGTAGTCTGATCATCCCAAGGGCTTCATCCATCTACATTCTACCTCTATGCATTGATAGTTCGTGGAAGAGATATAGATTTGAAGAGTTCTACATGAGCTTCCAAAGGATTTCAGAGGAATAACAGAGGGGGATTTCGAAACCTATAGGATCTTCTTGTTTCTAGTCTTTTTGAGATTGTTTGTGCATACTTTGTTCATCTAAACTTTGAGACTACTTGTGTGTGTGGGCGGAGATCATATCTTTGCGTGTGTGAAGATGCTAGAGCATCGTTCTTGCAGACTCGGTCTACACTTACGTGCGTGTTGGTTGATGCTTGGCATCACGGTGGAGATTTAATCTCTCTCTGTGTGTGTGGCTATCTTGTAGAGTTTTAAAAGATTAGTGGAATCCTCGCGAGTTGTGAGGGATGGACGTAGGATTAGACACAGATGCATCCCAATCACCTAAAAATTGTGTATGTTGTGTGGTTTGATTATGGTTTGCTTCTTGCGCTCTTTGTGTTAGTGATATTTGGGAATCACTTATCCGAATCCCGGGGCTGTACGTCCGGCCTAGATGCTAAGATGCCTTGTACCAGGGATTGGGGACCCGGGCGAGGTGGTCGCTCTTCTAGGTTTCGAGTCAGAAGGCCCGAACGAGGTGCTGGGAAGCCCTGCCCCCGGGCTAGGAAGCCCGTGCGGGGAGCTGCCTCGGTAGGAGCTCGGCGTTGATTGCTCGAGCTGAGTGCTGAGAAGCCGAACACCGTGGGGTGGAGACCCACACTGGATGTCGACTTGGCTAGGGCTTGGGGTTGGAGACCTGACTGAATTGTAGCACTTGGGATCAGAATCTGGGATGCGAGGTTGGCGTCAAGAGCTGGTCGAGACTGGGCTCGGGGACTGATGTCTGCCCGGGCTGAGACTGGTCTGGAACCCCCACGTGCACCGGTGGCAGGAGAGTTGAGCCTGACACTCAGCCTGGCTGTCAGGACTGGTGGTTGGTGTGGCACATTGATAGTGCCAGGGGAGACAGGAACTAGCAGTGGCGGTGGAGCCGCCATGGGGACCACACCCAAGAAGTAGGGTGATCCGATAACTAGGGTGAAGCTATCGAAAGTGGTCGGCACTGCCAAGTAGCCCACCCGTGCGTGGGTGGTAACGATGATGGGACCGTAGGTAACGGCGGCCATAGTTGGTGTAGTCTTGGATGAGCAGAGGCAACGACCGTGGGCAGTTGTCGAGCACGATCTGGGAACTGGGAGATGGACTGGAAGCCGCTGGGAAGTGCGAACAGGTGCTTTTCTACTACCTCTGCTGCAAGGATAGGAAAAGGGCACCCAGACTTCAGGGCTGGCATGGGCTTTCGCTTCAGCAAAAAGAAGGAAGGCGTGCCATCCTTTTTGTTTTGCCCCGGGAGTTCATCGGCGTGCACGTGTGTGCCGACGAGCCCGCGGAGCAATGTGAACGGTGACCGGAGTAAGGGGTAGGATATAGCTATGGGGGAGATGCCAGAAGATAAGGGGCCTCGGGCACCCCCTCTCGTGATCGTATCCATCTCAAAGTGGCACCGTGCACTCACCTTTTACGGATTGTTGAGGGGAGACTGAGTGGCACGGGGAGTTTCCAGGTAAAGGGTGAAATGTGGCTGGGATGCGGGCGTGCCAGTCGATTTCTCGACAATCACCCGTGGAACCGAACGTTTAACTGGGCATGCACCACAAGGGTGTGGCACGTGGACTCTGGGGGGTGAGCAACACGTGGAGGGGAGGATGGTTCCGTGGGTGCGAGTGTGCAGGCGATTGTTGGGAGTCATGTACAGGACATCTTTCCCCACCGATCGCAAGCAGTCAGTGTTTATTTACATCGGATTGAATCTGAAAACCTTCGTTCCATGCCGAAGCGGAGTCCGTATTCCTGAAGCCCGGGAGAAGACCCAGAGCACTTTGAAGCTATAGGTTCGTCTCAGACTGGGTCGTGTTGGCTGGGAGTGAAGGGTACTGGGGGTTCACGCTAGGTGACACAGAGGGTTGCTGGAGGGTTGCTGGAGGCCAGAGCGTGGATGCGAGAGCATACATCCAATTGGTGGTGTAACACTGAGATGTATATATTTTTTTACAGTCGTGTCATAGAGGCCAGGGTACAACAGGTGCATGTCACGGGACAATTCTGAGATTCTAGTCGGTCCCCGGGTCGATGCGTAATATGAATACATGTGTATTTTATAGAAGATCCCCCCCCATGGCGTGGGCCATGGCTGTGGTGCCGAGCAGGGGCTTCAGATTGGCTAGGTGACTGAGGGGATACGTCAATCCAGTGTCTGGGTGAGGGTCGATCACGGCTCGAATTGAGCGATCGATGTGGCCTCGTTACTCAGTGGGAGCAAGACGTCATGACACGTCCATGGTCGTGGCTGATGGACACGTGAGGGGCAATCCCAGCATGAGGGGGCATCTACCCTTGTCGTAGCGTCTCACATGTGGCGGGCGCGGACTTATGTGTTACGACTTAGTTAACACGCGAGGGAAGTGCAAAGGACCTACTCTTGGCATGCTAAGCCGACTGACAAGTCACACACATAAAATTCTCCTTAGCTCGTTGGATGAACACCGACTTCATTCGGTAGGGAAGAGTCCAGTACACGAATCCTTAAATCGTCTAATAAATCACGCGCGCGGAAATTATAACATGCAAGTTTAAAAAGTCTAAATACACATACACATGTTTTTTTTGGCAAACGAATTCTTCCGCGTGTAAACAATCACCCAAAGAACCACGAAGAAACTCATCTCTCGCGACAGGAGTACTGCCCACCAGAAGTAAGGCCGTTTGCGTCCACTGACAACTTAGTCTGTAGTCTCGGGTGTCTCTCTACTCACCCCAGGCGGAAACTGAGACACCGTACAAGTAACCACAGAATAAGGACTAGTTAGGGTCGCACTCGTCAGCGCGGGTCCGCTGCCCCCAATCATGTGTGCACACACAGACCATGCACTCTAAGTCGGGTCCTCTAGTTGGTTTTCCCCTCAACCCGGACTCAGGTTGTAAAGACGAGGGGCCCTACGGTAACTAGTCAAAAATCGTCTCACCGGGTTAAGCTTTCCACCACTCCCAAGTGGGTCCGCACACGCGTGCACATGAAAGTTACGACTAGTGGGAAAGGTCACTCGAGATAAGACTCTCGGAAGAAACTGCCGGAGTACTGACATGCTACGCACAAGCCCGTCACAAGTAACTCGGAACACGGGGTGGCACGAGGCCACCAGACTCTGAACAGTCCACTAGACCTAATAACCCAGCGGTCTTTGAGTCACGCGACTCAGGCCAAGACCATCGTACACTACGGCTCCATGTCGTCAATCTGCCCTACTCCTAGAACCAGAAATCGCAGTCAAAATAATTCTTAAGACGGCGCACAATCGCCAAGTTCATCCCATTTTCAAGGGAGACCAAGAAACCCCCGGCCCCAGGCTGGGTCACAGAACACTCGGTCATTGGCCATATGCATGGTCCACACGGAAATCGCTTTCCAAAGAAGCTAATGTTGTGTGGGGATAGTCCTCCGCACTTACATCGGTACACGTGGACTCGATTAAGCATAACAAGAAAGCCCGGAACAGACGGGGTCACCTAAACCCTCAAAACAATATGGGCACGCTAATCAAGATAGTACGGTACCTTCGGACACTTAAAATACTATCACGGTCCACCTGAACCCTCAAAACAATACGGGCACGCTAATCAAGATAACACGATACCTCCGGACACTTAAAAGCACTGTCACGGTCCCCACGGGGCGTCCGGGACACCCACGAAGTGTCCGGGACACCCACGGGGTGTCCGGGACATCCGCGGGGTTAGGGGTCGACCCGGGGCCAAAATGGGCTAAGAACACAGGGGTCGGTCGACCTAGAGCTGGGGTCGGTCGACTGCCCAGGGTAGGTCGACTACCCAGCAAGGTGAGTCGACCTGCCCTCAGGGGGTCGGTCGACTGGCCCTCTGGGTTCGGTTGACTGAACCCACCTGGGTTTGCCCCTTCGTGGCAAGCCAATCGGTCGACTGAACCCAACCGGTTGGTTGACCGAAAGCGACATAAACCCATCCGACCTTGACCTCGGGGTCTGATTTCCACGTTCACTCGATCCCAATCAAGGGGAAAAACATTGGGGACCATTCCCCGGGTCCCAAACCACAAAATGCAAGTAAATAAACGGCAAAATGTCACTCCATTCGATGAAAATCGTCACTCGCCCCGAACATGGAAAAATCGCCCCGACATGAATGAAAACCCATTCTCAGCCTCGCCTCGGCCTACAAAACACGGGGAAATGAAGTACAAAGGTCATGGATCCATCCCCCTACCTCCACCGAAGATTTTCCGCACCGAGGATGCTGATTCCTCGCGAAAATGAGCTTCGAACCGTCGCCGAGCTCGTGAACTCACGAATGGAGCACCGCCACATCACTGTCCTGTTCCTCGCTCCATCCTTGCCGCTCCTCACCCCACGAGCCTCACCGCCTCGCCCCGCTCGAACTCCGTCGGCCGCCGGAGGGAGAGGGAGAGAAAGAGAGAACCGAGAGGAGAGAGGGAGAGAAATGAGAGAATGAGGGGAGAGGGGGTGAAAGGGTTTTATTAATAGGAACTAATTTGGGATTTTCATTATGCAACCCCTCGACAACTTCACTAACCCTTCAGGGGCCTCATCAGCCTCTTGGGTGGTGTCCCCAGTTCTTGGTAGTGGTAATCCGATGATATCGGGTTATCGGTACCCGGAATTCTGGGTCGTTACAGCCTGGGAGGAGATCATAGGAAAGAAGATATCACCCAAAGACTCAGGCAAAGGAGGGTATGAGGCCCTTTTGGGACTGGCCCTTGCATAGCTTTGTGGCGTAGGGACATTGGAATATGGCTTTGGACTGCTATTAGCTTGATTGGGATTTGCCTGATTAAGCGAATGAGCTTGACAATTGTAGATCTTGGGAGTTTTCCTTTCCTTTTAAGTGGGTTGTATATGGGTGGAATCTCAAGCTTTTGTCCTGTAATCAAACTTCTGAAGTCTTGTTTTTTAATGAAGGTTGTGTGTTGTTGGTTATGCATGCTTATGCCTTTAATCATGGATGTGGTATGGTCGTGTGTATGAAATTTTGCAATGGTATAGCCGTAAGCGCCTTGCAGAACAAGGTGACATCTCCACGACCAGACATCGAGTGCCCCGGGAAGGGGGCGCCATAGGTGGTATCAAAGCAAGGTTATGAGTTTTGGGTTTGGCCTGCGGCCATTGGATTTGTACACCATACCTTGAGATTTTAGGTGTTTATGTGTAGAGTGTTAGACTTAATGTGAGATAGTCTCATGTGTGTAAACTCTCCCTTGCAGGAGAGAGCAAAGTGTGAAGGAGGAGCGGCAGACCCTTCCCAATGAGAGCATGCCACTTCAGAGGGGACCTTCGTTGGTGTAGTTGGAGGAGCAACCCAAGTTAGATAGTCGTCCAAAGGGCAAGAGGTCATGATTGCACTGGGCGTGCCACTGGTAGATCCGAGAGGATTCATGCAGGCCTTTCAAGGGTTGGTCCAGGCCATGCAGACACAAGCCCAGACCCAAGCCATAATGCAGGCCCAATTGCAGGCTCGGGTGGAAGAATAACAAGGCAGGATAGTGGGGGCAGAGCTAATGGAAAATTTTAAGAAGATGAGTCCACCTTCTTTTAAGGGGGAGAGCCAACGAGAGATTGTGGAAAGTTGGACTAGGGAGATCAAGAAGTTCTTCTAAGCAATCTGGTGTGCTGAGCGGGACAAGTTCATGCTCAAGGAGCGAGCAAATGGATGGTGGATGTCTATGCTTAGGACCACCTTTTGGGGCAAAGATAATGAGATTAGTTGGGAGGACATTCTGGAAGTGTTCTATGCCAAGTACTTGCCACAACATGTTAGAGATGACAAGGAGTTGGAGCTCATGAATCTAGCCTAGGGGGTTCTATCTGTGACAGACTATGAAGCTAAAGCTACAGAATTGGAGATGTATGTCCCTCACATCTGTGCAGAAGAGATGAGAAGAGCGAAGAAGTTTGTCAGAGAGTTAAGGAGCAACATTAGAGGTAAAGTGGCAATGTTGGACCCTCAGTCTATCGTCGCGTCATTAAGGACGGCCTTTATTGTCGAAGCTGAGCATGAGGAATTTAGAGAGGAGTAGACAATAAGTAGGGCGAAGAGAAACAACCCTCACTCTCCCATGAGGAGGGATAAAGGAAAAAGGATGACCTTTCTGGTGGTAGTTTCACCTGCTAAGAGAGATGAGATCAAATGCTTTGTGTGTAGGCAACCGGGGCACAATAGGAGGAATTGTCCGCGACAGTAGCAATAACAGCAACAACCACCAAGGCAGAAGCCCTAGCAGCAATAGCAGCAACCCCGACCCCAACAGACATGTCAAGCCTGGCTGTTTGCTCTGACCAGGGAGGACGCTCAAGATATGAATGTTGTTGTTGAAGGTACTCTTCATGTTGATAACCTGCATGCTAGAATTTTGTTTGATCCGAGAGCCACACATTCTTTTATTTTCAAGAAGTTTGTTGAACTATTACAAAATATTTAGATTGTAGAGACTGAGAATATGTCTATTTGCACTCCATCATGAGAAATAACTGGGACTTCTCATGCCACCCCTAGAGTTGATATTTTGATTGAAGGAAATATCATGCCAGCATATGTATACCTCTTTCCTCTCTCTTCCCTCACGTTCACTCTCTCCCTCTCATTCTCTCTCCTCCCTTCTCCTCTCTCCACGGCGCACACGACCATTGCGAGACGGGTGAGGTAGGAACGCGGTGGAGTGATCATGGAGCGTGCGGGCATGGAGGATGGAGCGTGGTGTTGGCGCGATCTCTTGGTGGATTCAAAGCTGGTGTGGTTTGATTCGTGTGACATTTTCGGCGCGGTTTAGTCGCTTCGACGCACGAGAACTTCGGTGGAGGTAGGGAGATAGATCGCCTACTTCTCTTCTGTGTTCCCTCACGATTTGGAGCCAAACTGTGCAAGTTTGAGCGGGTTTCTTTGCGTTTGGGTAAAATCATGCTTCAAGGGGTGTGCGGCGAGTTCGCCTTTCCCGGAGACGACTCCCTACCAAATTAGTGTCATTGGAACCCCTGGCATGTTAGCGTTCCATTTTCGCTAGTTTTATCACAATTGGTTGTCATTTGGGACCGGTACGAGCCCGGGAGCCCATGTGACTCAATTAGGGTCGATTCGGTGGAATCGCCCATTTCTTGTCATTTTTGCGTCTAATTGATCCCTTTCGGAGTATGGAAGGCTTATTTTGCCATTAGGGTTGTTTCTCCTTCGTTTTAGAGCGAACGGGGCGTGGAAAGGCCGAGTTTCAGCCAATCCCCTATTTTTCTCACCGTAATGTCTTAGCGGTCCTTCCAGTGACCGTTTGTATCCTCAAGCAGTCCAGTATGCGACCGTTTGCATTATGTCAGTTTGTGTCTTCGTGGTCATGCGATAGACCATTTCCCCTGGCTAGCGGCCCATTGTTGGACCGTTAAGCTCTATCGAGTGGTCCATTGTTAGACCGCTAGACTTATGTGGAACGTTGATTTGGCTAAGCAGTCGTACAATGGACCGCGAGGCTAGCTTTAGCGGCCCTATGTGTGACCGCTAAGCGTCGTTGACTTTAGTCAATGGTTTTAGGTCAGTTCGGGCTAGCGATCCTAGCTCTGACCGTTTGTAGTCATTACCGGCCCATTCATAGACTGCTAAGCTCTGTTTGACATCGGTCAATGTTTTAGGTCCGTTCGAGTTGTGTCCTTAGCGGCCCATTAGTAGACTGCTAAGTTCTGTAAGTGGCCCTATTATAGACCATTTTTGGTGGTTTGACTGGTTAAGTTGGTTCGAGGGTTGACTGGGTCTGGCGGCCAGGTATATGACAGCTACAGTCACTTTGCGATCCTTTCTATGACCACCAAGTGTCTGTGTTCTCTGTGTGTGAGTAGCGACCCATTTGCTGACCGCCTGAGTTGCCTAGCAGTTAGGCAAATGACCGTTTCTTCCCAGAGTGTGTTTTCCCGATGGTTTGGCCTTCAATTGTCTTGGCTCAACCTTGTGGTTTGCCCATTGTCTCGTGGATGTCTTTGATGTCCTATGAGGGCTGTAACCATGTTATATGGTAGCCAGGAGTGCCTTTATATCGAATAGTATTCCGTACTACTTCAGAGTCGTTATTAGTTTCTGATCAACCTGCTAAGATCTAGTGGTTGACATGCGACCTCGTGAATGTCTCGGAGTTCTTGCATAAGATCGAGACATGATTTTGGATGCCTTAAGGTGCTATTTTACCTCAATTTGCATATCCATGAGCTTTAAGGGTCCTGGTCATCCATTAGGACTCCGTGAGTCATAGTATGGGGATGTTTTTCCTTTATTGGTGTTTTACCGTGACATTGACTTAGGAATTTGGCTAATTGGCGGCATGTTACCACTTTTGTGCGATGACATTGACCCCGAGTCGTGAGACTCAAGGATCGTTGTGTTAGCAGGTCTAGTTGTTGTCCTGAGTTTGAAGGTAGTTTAGCATGATGCCTTATGTTTTGTGGCTCGTGCTTGGTGTTCCGAGGTATGTGTGACAGTGCGTGCTTAGCCTGTCTGTACTTCAGCACTAATGTTTCAGAGTCTCTATGGCTTGTGAGCCTCCACTAGTCGTAGCCTGACGACACTTTCCTAAGCAGGGTGAGTTCCCGATATATAGTTTTTTGACTTTTTTTTGTGGTACAGAGCCTATCCCATGGAATACCTTGTATGAGCAACCAAATCGAATAGGATAAATTTCAATGAGTTATACCGGTTTATCCCCCAAACAAAGAGGGCCTAAGAGGGTGTCACTAAAGATTCCGCTCTGTGCCAGTGAGGTGCTCATCCTGTGGAGAGGAGGGGCATTGAAGGGTGGAACATGGCAGCTTGAAGACTAGGGCTGATAGGGTTTTGAGTCTAGATTCTATGCCGACGTGGTGAGGTGTGGCCCTGTGGGATATCTGGTCATAGAGGACTTGAAGAGGGTACTCATTTGGAGAGCTTCCCTTTAGAGGTTTAGGTGCTGATGATATGCAGCAAGTGGAAGAAAAATGAGGAGGGATGAGAAACCATGCGGTTAATAGTGGTTCTAACTCATAGGAAGTGGTCCAAGTGAATAAGGAGGTTTGCCGTGGTGCAGTCTGTGTGAGTGGCAATAAGGGCTTTGGTAAGGGAATGAGTATTTCTCTATCTCGCATGCTGGTCTTTGAGGAGAGGGGCTTATTAAAACCCTAACAAATTAAGATGTGGATGCTGTTTATGGGCTATCTGCCGCTTTTGTGTGATAAGGAGGGATCTGGCTATTTGTAGTTTTAGAGACTTTGTGGGGAACTTCTGACAGGTTGCCTGTTCAAAGTCCTTGTTGTCTGTCCAGGTAATGGTGAGAATTTTCAGGGCAAGATGCATTTCAGGTGTCCTTGGAGTCCAGTTGGTATGTGAGATATTATTGGCTAGAGTTGAAGCTTAAACAGAGGCAACATCGGATATTGGTGGGATTAGAGCAAAGTAGCAAGTTGAAGGGGAACCATATTATCAAAGGTGATTGCCTCGTGTGCATTGGCAATGTAATAGGATGATGGGAGACTAGGGGTGTCAATGGGCTGGGCTTTGGCCGGCCAGGCTGGGCCTAGCTCAAGATTTGATTGGCCCAGCCCAAGCCTGATGGGCCTAAAGAATGAACCCCGACTTGGCCTGTTTAAAATTCGTACCAAAAAAAGAAAAGCAGGACTTACATAAGAATGGGGGCCTCACGAGAAACCCTAGCCTCTCCACCAGCCAGTCACAATGAGAGATGGGAGAGGGAGGGCGGGCCTTGCCTTGCCCTAGCCCAGTCTGCCGTTGGGCCACACCTCACTGCCCGGGCAGCCCGCCACCATGCCTCCCCGCCTTGCACCTGCTGTTGAGCCATGCCTCACCACCCCACACCCTGCCGTTGGGCCTTGCCCTGCCGCCCTTCGCTGCCCCACCTTGCTGCTGAGCCATCTTGCTGCCCCGCTGATCCACAGACATGCCTCACTGCAACTCCGGCCCATAGCCATTCCTGCCGCACCACACCCTGCCCACCCTTGCCTCACCTTGCCACTATTGCAAGGAAGAGAGAGCAGATTGCAGATTGCCTTATCCCCTTGCCCCATTGTGGCCACTGTGCCTTGCATTGCTTCCGTTATATTCGAACAATGAAATCTGGAGGGTTAGGCAATTTTAAATGCAACACTATGAAGCAAGATCCACTCGCCTTGGAAGCACCTGTGCAAGAGGGTGTGGACGAAGCTGAAGCAAGAATGTCGACTTGAGTAACGCGATCCCAGCCACGCAATTCCCTACTGCCCTCCTTTGCGCCTCATTGATCACCGCCAATCGCAGATCGGCTTGCTGCCCCCCCTGCCTTAGGTGCACCGCCACGGAAGGAAGGAGAGAATGAAGAGGGGTGCTGAGCAGGAGATCCCAGCCCGACGGGCCAAGACAGTCTAGACTAGTTTGACCTACCTAAAACACGGGCCTGGTTCACGGGCTCGAGTTGGGCTCTTGACGGGCAACCCTAGTGGGCTTGCAGGCTAGCCTAGCCCGTTGACACCACTAGGGGAAACAACAATGCCTTACCTCGCCTTATGTTTGCCTCACTAACTAGGTGCTCAACTGTATTATTTACATCAAATGCTTGTTTTTTTATTTTGTATTTTTTTATTTTTGTCCCTATAGTATGGATTATCCCTCTAATCTGGATTTTTCTTTATAACTTATTAAAATCTCAAGTTGCCTTACCCCCCCCCCATGGGGGTTTTACTTGGACTGGCTCCAAGGAGAGAGGGGGGGCGGTCCCACCATATAAAATCTAATTTTTGGGTCTTTTTTTCTTCCTAAATTAGCTAAGAAGGAAAAGGACAACTAGTTGGAAGGATACGTGGAGGCTTGTGAGCGCGTCGAACTTGAGGAATTCTCCTGTGCTATCACTTTGTGCTCCCGCGTTCACGTGTCGACTTGACGGACTGGTACGGCCCACGAACTACACCGTAGGACTGCGAATTGAATGAACCGGGACAGAGTGGGGCCATGGGGCCACCGGGCTGGAGGGAGGGCACGACCCCCAGGGAGTTCACCCTCCCTGGGGCGCGCGGCCGCCCCTGGGGCGAACTGGCCCCGGGGCTAGTCATAACCCCCAGGGATGGCCCTCGGGGGTCTTCTCCTGTCTGCTGGGGGTGTCCTTTGAGGGACACTAAGCTTCGAGGGGGCTGGGACGGGCCCTTGGGGGCCGTTGCTCTTCGGGTCATTGTAGTCACTCGCAAGGTGTTCGAGTAAATGCTCGACACACCCCGAATTGTCGAACGACTTGGGTAGATGGCCGAGGGGCCCCAAGATGGGCCTTGGGTTGAAGAGGGGAGCTCGTGGGAGCTAAGGAGAGGCGTCTTGGGGACGTGAGTCGTGCCCCGAGCCACATGCTGCGTTGCATGGTGGGTAGGCAGGGTAGCCTTGGGCTGGCCTGAGAGCTAGAGTTAAGTGGCTTGTTGCCACGCGTCTGAGTGTCGGGGTTGGCCCTGACTTGCTGGGGGGTCGTTGTAGGACCCAATTGAGGGGCTGGAACCACGGGATAGCCCATGGATTGGTGTAGACAGGTTGGAATACACATGCCTACAAGGTGTTCGACAGAATGCTGAATACACCCGTGCCAGCCATATACGCGTGTGATAGGCCTCCAAAGCCTGTGGTTGTCTATGTTAGGTCTCCCTTTTCCCTTGGAGGGTTGAGAGAAGTGTCTTGGGGTGGGCCCTCGGCCCTTTCACTGGGTGCCATGTGGCGTGGCTTAACATCTAGGTGCCCTCGGGTTGGTCCGGGTGACGATGCAGGATACGGGCAAAACCCATATACGAGTGACCGGGGTGGACCCCAGACAGTTGCTTGTGTCGCCGCGTGTCACGGCAAGCTAGTCGGGGCCCTTATAGGGACCCACAGGGTTGTAGAAAGGGCTAGGTAGCCCATGTCTGGAAGGTGTTCGGGGAAATACCCGAGCCCTTATTTCTTGTCCTTTTGCTGGGAAATAGTCAGGGTACAACAAATGCCCCCCACGGGATATGTGTCGGAGGCGGTGACGAGGGTGTACGGCCTGTGGGACCCCTGTTCTGGGCTGTTGTAGTTGTATTTTGACACTTCATGTGCCTTTACTTTGCTGTGTTATACCTGTTGATTTGCTGGTGTTCTGACCCTTTTTGTGCACCCTATCTTGTAGCTATGGCACGCTTTGGTAGAAATGGGTGAGTCCTGAGGTGCGTGGCTCGGGAGGAGGATCACTAGGTGCGACGGACTAATCGATAGATGCCCCCTCTTGGCGTGCCAGTGATCACTGTGGCTGGTGTAGAGCAGCTGGACTGGGGCCATATGGCAGTCGCTGAGGGTCCGATTGGTGAGAGGGCAGCCGAAGTTAGGACTGTGGAGGTGATGAGGATTCTAGAGGCAGACGGTTTGTACAGCTATGACCGGAGCGGAGGCTACCCATTGGAGTTCCCCCTGGATCGTCACTTGTTTGAGTTTATCAGGAGCTATGTCCCCCTTGGCATGGAGGAGGGTGACTCAGAGATTCCAAGGGTCCGTTGCCAACTTGAGTGGGATATCTTGATTGGCAAGGACAGCCTGCACGGTGTTGCCTTTTATAGTTATCCGAGCTTCTCGCAAGACTATTGAAGGCAGCGACAGTTTCCCAGTATTGAGTGCCTGGGGTTCTTCAGCCTGGCAGAGCGATCTAGAGTCAGGGTTAGGCCACTAGGCCCTACTTTCTGGGACTTGCACGGTCATCACCGCACAGAGACATAGGGGACTATTGGGTTGGTGCTGGAGCCCACTGGCTTGCAGTATGCTGGAGAGGGCTATGACGACCACAGCATCCTAGATGGAGTTATGCGGTAGGCCGTCATTAGCTGGTATGGTTGCTGGGCAGTGATCCCATCACACTACTACCATTAGGGTGCTACTGAGTGGCTGATGGGGATCGTTCATCACTACCAGGTGTTTCTAGATCGAGCTGGGATCAGGTACGCAATGATCACCACTTTGTACGCATACTCGTGCTACACCGGGCTATTATAGGGGCTGCTGGAACGTTTCAACCGTCGGTGGAACACAGTGGCAACAGTAGAGGGAGAGACCACACTTGACTTGTGGTCCCTGTTCCAGATTTTCGAATTGCCGATCAGCGGCGAGGGGTACAAGGAGGTGGTGCTAGATGACCTCCACCGCAGCCATAGTGATGGACTGGGAAGATACTAAGTGCCTTATAGTTATCGGTATGTCATTAAGACCTGGAGGGATTTAGCCCTAGCGGGGAGAGAGAGAGCTGCACAGACTCCCTGAGTGCCACTGAATCTATGGGTCTGCCACTTCTACAACGGGCCATTTTGTTTCTGCTAGGAGTTTGCCAGGGATCAGACTCCTTGGGAGGAGTACACTGAGGTGGAGCTACACTTTCGGACGTAATCCAGAGATGTGTATGCACCACAGGAGGGGTGGAATCCCCATGGTCTACCAGACGTGACACACCTTGCAGCATACTTGGCGTATTGGCTGGCGACTTTCGTGGTTCCACATGGAGAGGACAGGCTACATAGAGCTGAGTTGCTGTGGCCGGCCTATTTGTTGGAGGAGGGGCGACAGTTGGCCCTGGCTCCTACTGCGCTGGCCAACATATACCAGGGACTGGGGGTTCTAGCGACACACTCAGCATCGAGAGAGAGGAGTATACTTCTACCGACCCACTATCTCAGTGTGTAGGCCGGGCTACTGTTTCCAGGACTGGTGACGCAAGGGACTGTGGGAAACCCAACGGCACCACTTTTATTTAGCTTCACTGGTCAGCCCGATGGGGATGCAGAGGCATAGCTAGAGGGAGCCAGGAGAGCCTTTTGCTACTTGCCCGCCTGGGGCGAGGAGGGGTTACCGTTTGATAGTGCCGCGAGAGACTGTGGTCTTTTTCTAGGGACTTCAGGTGGAGGGGCGACTAACACCCACCCCTGTCAGGGGGCAGCCGATGCAGGGCCACGGACCGAGTGGATACTGAGCACCTGGTCGGTAGTGTTGACATTGCACCAGTCAGTGATGAGTTCCTTGGAGCCGTACTACCCATATTGATTTGCTAAGAACTTCGAGTACGACCAGGCTATCTCGCCGAACAGGGAGTTCCCTTTGACAGGCAGACAGTATAGGGGTAGGGATACCCACCTACTTGCAACAGCCTGGTGGGACTTTTACTACCACCGGGAGCCAGAGTGATTCCCGATGCCAAGGTAGGGACGTCAGGGGTGATTTGCGTGCACTACGCTAGATGGTGGTTCGAGCATAGTCACCTCTACTGACAGAAGGCCTCCGTGATCAGGAAGGCTGAGGAGAGTCGCTTGCTGAGGGAGGATCTACCTCCTATTACGCTGGGTGAGGGGTACCTGAGCACCCGTGTTGCGCGGATCCATCAAGAGATCGAGCGAGTTGTAGAGCAGTGGCCCCGGAGTGGCCGGGGTTCATCTTCTGGAAGTCGAAGCAACGGAGGGGCACTGAAGCCCCTGAGACAGGCATCGACGGCAGTGACTGGAGCGAAGGTGTCTCGACCAAGGGCACCTAGGGCCTGGTGGGCTCAGTTCTTGGATGATTGTGGCCTCCGGAGCAGAGGGTCGTTGGATAGGGAGCTCCCGCACGGGAGCTTTATCGATACAGCGATCGATGACTGGAGACGGCACATCGCTCATGTGATCGGGTCGGCTGGACCTGTGGAGTTTGTGTCCTAGGTCGAGTGTGCACACACTCTACGGGATATTCGGGAGGCCTTCGTGATGGCAGCCCAGGTGCTGGCATTGAAACTAGAGCAGCTGGTGCCCTTGTCGTCAACCCCCTTTGGGGTTCCAGGTAAGGCTCTTTCTTTTAGCACTTCCCATCTTTACTTTATTATTTTGTAGGTGTGTAACCAGGGCATTATATAATGCTATATTTGTGGACAGGTTCCACGGCAGAGGGGGATCAGCCCTCCACGGAAGCATCCTTAGGGGGTGTGGATGGAAACTTGCAGCCTAGGGGGAAACGTCCCCGTGTAGAGGCTACAGTGACTGAGGCTGGTGGGTCGTCTGAGGGACCCGAGACCGGGGAGAAAGTTAAGGCAGAGACGGCCTTGAGTAAGTGTCACTCTGACCCCTTTGTCCTTGTTTGGTTTAGCCTGGATGGTTGGCTAATTCTATTTTGCTGGATTTGTTTGTATTTCGCAGCTCCGCTGGCGGCTGGTGTGGAGGTGACCTTCTTGCCCCCTCGGGAGGTGGACTCTCCACATGAGGAGGGAGCCGGAGGGGAGGTTGACATGGAGGAGCTTATGCGCCTAATGAGCAAACCCCCTCTTAACATGGAGGACTTCCCCGACTTTGAGTCGTGGGAAGCTACGAGAGGAGCCCATGCAGGTAAGAGCCTCATGCTATCATTGTCCTAAAATCAGAAAAATATTTTTTGTTCCTGTGACTCTTCCCCGTACGTTATTCCAGGTAATGATGCCATTGGTATGGTTGTCATTTCCTGTGGCGTTTCTCCCCACCGCTATGCCTTTGATGATGTTTTCTTCAAAAAAAAATTCCACTCACCTTGCTGGGCGTGGGGTCCATAAACCCTCCCCGCAATGGCTGACGGGGAGGAGGGGGGCTGCTCCATCGGGTTCTTCTCCACCGCCACCGCCGTTGTGTCCTCTGTCTAACCCACTGTCATCATCACCATCTTCTTCGCCATCACCGTCTTCTCCTCCTTCTTCTTCTTCTTCTTCTACGTCGTCTCCATCTTCTTCTTCGTCATCGTCTTCACCTTCTTCTTTGCCATCGCCTTCTTCATCTTCTCCTTCTTCATCGCCATCGTACTCCGCCGCTGGAGCCTCTGCTGTCACAGGAGGAGGAGCTTCCTCTTCTTCATCGTGGTCCTCGTCGTCAATGTGGACGATGGCATCAGGTGCCATCACCCGCCGTCCTTTCTTGGAGCTCGAACCACCCATGTAGGTCATGGATTAGGGTGAGTGTGAGGGAGAGACGTCGGCCGCCGAGGTTGTCGCCGACGTGAAGTTGCAGAAAGAATGAAGAACAGGAAAAATGAGGAACAGAGAGAAGAGAAAGAGGGAAGAGAAAATGAAATGAGAAGGGGTTTCGGGAAGGTTAACAGATGGGTTCTGCAGTGAGTTCGAAAGTAATTGGCGCCCAAGGCTTTGTCATTTTTTATAATAAACGACCACTCATAGGGGTGTTATTTGTTGAAAATTCTATTTTTTTGGAAATATTGAGTATTGACGACTGGCAGACAGGCGCTATATAATGAAAGAACGGTTTAATAGATGGGCGCTATTTCTTTGCGTGTCTTCGGGAATGCAAAGCTCAGCTGAGATTCCACCAATTGGCGCAGCATATCTAAGTTCTACTAGACAAAGCTTTCGGAGGAAGCAAAGCCGAGGGAGACCGATGGGGGTACTTCAAAAGTCACCTCGCCATCAATATCTGCCCACAGTGCGACGTCCGACTGGGAGGAAGAAGACGAAAGATCTGTTGGAAGGCCTGATTGAATCTCCTCTATAACCTCTTGCGGAGCTGAAAACTCTTCCACCATCTCCTCCCCAGGGGCTATTGCTGGAGCACCCATAGGAGGAGATCTGGTAAGTGCTGGAGCAGTCTCTTCATGGGTCTCCAGCATGGCAGCTGCTTCAGGGATGAGGGTCGGTGATAAATCAATTCCCGCAATGTCTGCCCCCTGCTCAGCCACCTCCTGTGCAGCAGCTACATCTTTCAACAATGAAGTCCCAGGGGCCATGACTTGAGGCGACAGAGGTTCAGTTTTCATGGATGATACTGCAGGAACCGCAAACTCTGGTGCAATGGTCGTCACCACAGCTGGTACAAATGCAGAACCTCTGGCCGGGTCTACTTCGGCCCTTAAATCTGAAACCCTAATGGGAACGGAGCTATCTCCTGAAGTGCTCAAGTCCAACAATGCCAGGTCCGTAGAGAACTGTACCCTCACTGGCACGAGATGAATAATCTCCGGAGTTTCCACACAGACTACTGGCAAGGCAGCACTGGTGGCCAAGGCTTCTGGTGAAACGACCTCAAAAGTGGCACTTGTTGGAGAGCTGGTAATGGCGGCTTCCTACAATCAGACCGATGCAGCGTCAAGCAATGAAAAAGGAGGCATAAGTGGAACAGCAAGACGAGATAGACTTACAGTCAATGGAAGGTCTACACCCTCAAAAGAATGAAGAGGGGATGGAAATTCTGTAGCCGTGGCAATAAAAGGAGGAGTTATCTCCGTCTTTGTGTCCAACCCGGTGAACTCTCCTGGCAGCTCCTCCTCAGAAGATATCATTAACAATTTCGGGGGCTGGAATGGCAGGAGAGCTTTAGTCGGCACAGGCAGTGTTTTCGATCTGGAAATATCTTCTTCGCTGCCGCTGAAATCTACCTCCTCCTCCTCTGCGTCAGAAGCAGTCGTGGAGCTACACCTATAGCCCCTGCTATATCTAGACCAATTCCACTTTAAGTTAATGGCCAAGAGTTTCAAGGGAGTCATTGAGAGACGCTTACACATTCACCCCCTTAAATACGGGACAGAACATAGTGAGAACTGTCTTTTGAGAGTCGTCGAGAGACGCCTACACACTCACCCCCTTCGATACGGGATAGAACCGAATAACCAATTCGGCCACCTCCATTTTCAGTGAGACTCAAAAAATCGAGAGTCTTGCACTCTCCCAAGTAATGGAGTAAGCAAAGATCAACCGGGGGATCTCTCGCTTTTAAGAGAGAGGTGTTAACTGCTGGGCTATCTCACCTCCAAGAAGAGTTGCATCACCTGACCAACAGAGGCACAAACCCAAGATCTATATAAAATGATTTATTATAAAATAAGGTAAAAGAATATATATATATGTGTGTGTGTGTGTGTGGGGAACCCCAACATGCTGAAGCAGAAGAAGATGAATCTACCGCTTCCACAAAGAAACAATTACGTAATGTCCAACCTGATATAGTCTGTACCATCATCTCAAGATCACGCGGATCTCTCCACCAGAACAGAATTACGTATCTGTACTTGTACATGTGTGAGGGTAAGATTGTTCCATGCCTAATGCTCTCACAAAAGATCTCAATGACTGTCACAATGGAAAGATGAGGAACACTCATAATTAAATACAGATTTTGGTGGACACCATATGCGTAGATGATTACGGGCTGCATCAAGCACAGAGGACGTACGCAACCGGGAAAAGCGATGGATCATCGGCACCTCTATCATTTCGCCATCACCTCATATGAGAAGCGTCCGTGAGACAGTTCACAGATTCGCATGCTCTCTCTCTCTCTCTCTAGCTCCCCCCACCCATGCAGGCACAAGTTTATACGTGCGTCACCTCAGGCCAAGTACCTGGCGGTACAGAGTCACATAGAAGATTCCCGGTAATTTATTACGGGCCTGAAACTTCCACACGTCAGAGGTGGAGCAACCCGTACTCGTACCACCATATTATATCATTGTCATGGTGCGATCTTGTCCCTGTGCACGTGAAGGGGAATGCTGCTGCTGCTGCAGTGACGGAAGGAGAGGCCATCACGGCCGGGAATGGATGTGTTGGCAGTCTCGTAGAAGTCTTTAGAAATCCGGATCGCAAGGAGGAGTGTGCAAGAGGGCATGCACTGGCTAGGTTTGGTCTCCCCGTTTACTTGGAAGGCACTCCACCGGCAGATGCGGCGTGCGCTTTACTCCCATCTGCAGGTCGGCCAACTGCGCCGGATCGAGCTGCTGCAGCTGCAGCCTTTTGTGCGGCTCCTCGGAAGATCTTATGATAGAGCCGTGATTGATCCTTCCAAGCTTCATCTCTTGTGCTCTCCACCCGCCTTGCTGCAACCACCTGATGGGGTTCCTCGATCTCCTCCGTGGCTCTCTCTCCTCGTGAGGCACTTTCTGCTGTCGCATGCGCTGTAAAGGGCATCTGCTGCAGGAAGACGAGACGAAAACCGAAGCACCACCTGTAGGCGGTCAGCCTGCTTGGGCCTTGCCATTTGACCCCTATTGCACCGACAGAGGAGATCAAAGTGGGTTCCACGAGTTACCTCACACCGGCCTTTGCAAAATAATTCTGTTGCGGGTAATGCCCCGACCAACGTTGGGTCCCACGAGTCACGTCACACCATTAGTTGACACAAAAATTCAGAAGTAAGTAAAAAGTATGTCGCATCAACACCTAACTGTCAACAATGAATTGGCACTCCATAAAAGAAGGGGTTGCGGTGCTAATTTATTGGTGTGTTAAATTGGGTGTCAATCATGGTTCGACGATCCGATCATACTGTCCGTCTCAATCTTTTATTGAGATGGTGTAATATGGGTTGATACCATTACGTATCGAGATAAAAAAATTATATTACGTATATATACGTTACGTTATAAAATAACCCAAATCATATTATTTCCTAGTTGGTTAGATGCCGTGTGATTTTAAATGACGTCTCTGATTTGAATCTCCTCTTACGCATTATCTTAAATGTTATTTTTACAATAACCACGAAAAACACGTTCTGGCACAAGGTTTGCGGTCATGCAAGGATCGCTTAATGGAATTAATGGTCCAACCTGGACCGCTATCAGGTGGACGATCAGCAAGGTTAGCACCGACGTAGGAGGTCCACAGGTCGACACACTAGATGAAGAAAAAGGGGTGAAAACAGTCCACGAAGGGCCGCAACATGACGGGTTGCGGTCCAATGGAGGCCACTATCAGGTCGGGTACAACAAGGCGATTCAGTCGACTTAATCAGGTCCTCGATCAACCTAAGGCATGGTGGGGCCGAACTAGGGTCCAGCCCACATATCCTAGGTCGACTGAGGGGACTTAGGTCGACTTGAATAGAGTTGGGTCAACTTGGAACAAGGATATGGTGACAAGGAAACCGGCACATAGGCCAGGCCAGAAGGAAAATAGCGGTCTAGCCAGGGCCGCTAATGGACAGTAGCAGTCCCAGAAGGGCCACCTTCTGGTCAAGACAGGGCAGAACCACCTTACACTTAGTCCACCCAAAACATGAGTCAGCCGCATCGGTGGGTTCATGCTTTGGTGGTACAACCTGCCTGACGTCCTAAGGAGAATCCCAGACTCACGGGGACTTACGGAGGTCTCATAATAGTGGTCCTAATCCAACAGAAGGAGTATCCGGTGGAGAGTCCTAACTATTACAAGATTGAGGTTAACAAACATGAAAAACGAGGGCGATGCAGTCAGTCAACACCACCGGGGTGGCATGACTGTTAAATAATCTTAACAATTAGCTGTCCAACAGTGATAGAATTTGTAACATTTTAATGAAATCATGGACAGTTTAATCACAATTAACTACTTATTTGGCATTGAGAAAGACCATTGATAAGTCACGATATGAAGGAAAAAAGGTGATATTCCAGTAGATATGATCAATATATAAGTTAGATTTAAATGTTCCATATAACCCTAATAGTTAGGTGCATTTTTACCCTAATCATGTTGTTTAAACAAAGGGAAATATAGGCGAGTAAAATAGTGATTAAACTGTAACCCGAGCGCTGATGGGGGTCAGGAGAGGGCCACTACCCTGGGCTAGCGGTCTATCTATGACCGCTATCGCTCCATGACATTACATTAAAAAAAATTGTCTTCAGCGAGAGGGAGACGGTCCATCGCAAGGTCACCATTAGCATAAGATGGTCTAGAGGGGACCACATGTAAAAAATATCTTTTTTTGAAAACGTAGAGGGTAGCGGTCTGTCGAGCAACCGCCACTTGAAGAGGCAGTTCCTACAATGACCGCTATCATTATTCCCGTCATGGCCTTTGGCGAGCCCTAACACACCTTGGTTAGAACTCAAAATACAAATGGTGTAGCCAAAAGAAACTTGGAAAAATGATGCCAATAGAAAGAAGATATAATTTTACACATTTTGGCATGCTCAATTAAAGTTTTAGCCTGTATAACTCCTAGTTCCTGATCGATCTAATTTAGAAGAACACCATCGAAACCCTAATCTGGACACGCCTTACTTAAAAATTAAATTGTGGACACTATACTGGATAGAAATTGGGCTATTGGATATCAAAATGATGGTAACTTGAAGGTGAACATGATGTCATACGTTAATTAGGGTTTGGCCTGTGAGATCCTACCTAAAAGAAAGAAGAAAGGGATGTCGGCTCCTGAACTGCGAAGGAAAGAACGCTCCTAAACGCGACGTCTCCTCCCACGATCGTGCACACCAATGACCGCTGCTACCGAAGAGGGTTCTCGTGAGTATTAGGGATCATTTTATAGAGTTAGGGTTGCATCTAGGGGTGTGATAAGGACGGGAAGAGTCGTGGAAATCGATTGTGTGTGATACTCGCACTTGACCGGGTCGCACCTCCTCTACTCAAAATGGAGCCTCTAGGGTTAGGGTTTTTGCATGAAGATAGAGGGAAAAAGGGCTTTTATCCTAGGTCGATCGATTGGGTCTAGAATGAGCCATTTGAGCTTGATTTGGGTTCAAATTAGGCGATTTAAAGGTCGGTTAATCAAAGCTCTGATTTTTAATCCAAAGCTCCGCCAAAGGGGGTAAGAAGTAGTCAATTCAGCATTTAATATTACCATCATCATATGTACAAGGAAAATTTTTACATGGCCACATTAAAGAAGAAAAAGAGAAAAGCCAATACATCGGGCCTACGGCCCATCGTGAAGCCCAGCGGGTGAAAGATCCTTGGCACCAGGCGACTTGCCCCTAGCACCCTTGGTGACAGCCGGTCCAGGCGCTGACCCCACTTGCGTGGGAATTGTCTCGACCGCGTGCCCTCCCGAGGCTGCTGGTGTTGGTGATCGCTCAGACGAAACGGAGGTGTCTCGGCCTCCCCCTTCGCTCGACGTCGGGGAGGAAGAGTCGGTAGTGTCCCTGTCTGAGTCATAACACTGCTCGGAAGGGAACACGAGGTCCTCAAGCACCTGGCCTTTAGCCTCCAGGACAGCTCGACGGAAGCCTTGCGAGAAACCCTTCCATAGACCCCGATGGTAGGCCGACTCGTAGTAAGAGAAGGCGACCTTCTGGAGAGCCGCCTGGTAACCCTTCGAGCACTAGTATTGCTCGAGCGCCTCCACCTCGGCTAGCTCCGCCTTTCTCTCAAGCTCGGTTGCCCTCCGCTTCGCCTCGAATAGTCTCTCCTCGGCTCTGACCCGTGCACCCTTGGCCTCCGCCCACTGTCGCTCGGCCTCTTAGACTCAGCCTTCGAGCTCTTCACGCTCGGCCTTCCACTACTTTTCACGCTCGACCTTGACCTTGTGCTCCGTCTCCAGGAGCCTAGCTTTCAGGTCGACCATATAGCAAGCGTGGGCTAGCTGCTCGGTCGATACCCGAGCCTCTTTTTGGCTCGACTGCACCTGCGCTTGAAGCAAGGTCACCTCCCGCTGAAGGTCTTCAAGGTTGAGAGTTAATTGTTTGACCTTCTGATTGGATGTGCCACGGGCCCAAGAAAGAGATTGTCTCTCTGATTCCACCCGGGTGAACAAGTCTGACATCTCAGCCCCCAGTTGGGCAAGAATTAGTCCACCTTCCATAACCCGCTCACGGAGCACGGAAGGGGGGCTATGCCCGAGGCCACCTCGAACTGCCCCCGATGCCACGGAGCGACACCTCCAGTATAGGGGAGCTCGGACAGCGAAGGCCCCAGTCATGGGAGGGAAGGCCCTCTCTGGAACAGCCGAGATTGGGACACCCCCTGTGAGTGCCCCCGCCTCTGGGGTCCCACCGGTTAGCGCAGGTCAGGCCACCCCACCATGCACCCCCGTGATCTCGGTCGGCTGGGATTGGGTTGCCTCGCCCTGCGACCCCTTGGCCTTGATCGGCTCGGGCGGGATCCCTTGGCCCTGCGCCCCCTCAGCCTCATTTGGTGCCCTAGCATCGACCGCCTCTGCTTGGGACCCAGCCACCTTGGCCATGACTTCGTCGGTGGCAACAGCCCCCTGTGATTCAATGACCGTGATAGCCAACTGCGCACCCCCCTCGACCGAACGGGTGGCATCCACCCTCTTCACCTGCTTCCTCTCGACGGCTGCGGCCCTCATCAAGGACCACGATAGCTATTCCATGGAGTCCTTGCACTTGGCCCCACAGTGCTCGGAAGCGCCATCCTGGGCAATCTGCTTGCCCTTATCTCAGGCACGGGAAGAGCTCCCGGAAGTTTGAGGTTCGCTGGGAGCGGACGTCTCCTCCAAATCGATGACTTCCAGCTCGACCGGCGACACCCCCTCATCAACCATTCGCCTTGAGTCTGGAAAGAGAAAAGTAGATCATAAGAAGTAAGCTTACTCATTTGACCCAGAAATGATACAAGACCCTAAAGTCCTTACCCGGAGGCACCACCGTCAGGGAAGGATACTCCTCAATATTTACTGCGGTCATCAACTCGGCGGTTGATCGGTGATTGTTTTGAAGAAAGGCGGCTTTCTTCTCCACCTCCGGGGAAGACACCACCTACTTCGGAGGAATGTTCAGATGGAAGTTGGGCTCCGTCGAGAAGGCCCAAGGCTCACCATCCATGGTTGAGCCCACCCAAAGTACTGAGTCTTCTAGCCCTTGTGGGAGGAGTCCCTGGCAGAAAGGGTCACCTACTGCTCCTCATTGGCTAAGAAGAGTTAGTGTCATCCGCATATTGCAGGTGGGTGATACAGATGCTGGATTGACCTATGTGAAAGCCTGTAATGATTCATGCCGTCTCAACTCTCATCCACAATCTACTCAAAATCTAAGCCACCAGTTCAAACAAGAGTGGGGAGAGTGGGTCTCCTTGCCAGAGCCCTCTCCCACTAAACGAGGAGGAGGGCTGTCCATTAATGAGCACAACAAAAGAAGTAGAGGAAATACACACTCTGATCTAAGTGATCCACTTAAGATCAAGGCCCATATTCGCAAGCACCTGAAGGAGACAATTTTAGTTTACCCTATCATAAGCTTTCTCGAAGTCTAACTTGAGCTTTAGTCCCCCCTTCCTCTCCTGGTTCAAAGTAAATAAGCATTCATGTGTAACAAAAACATTCTCTTGGATGTGTCTTCTCCTGATGAAAGTCCCCTAATAACCACTGACCAGCCCATCAACCATAGCATCAAGCCTCCTGGTCAAAACCTTGGTAATAATTTTGTAGGTGCTATTCAACAAGTTAATGGGTCGAAAGTCTACCAGATCTTGTGCCCCCTTCTTCTTAGGGTGAGGACCAAGAGGGTTTTATACTCCTCAGGTGAGCCCTGCCCTTCTGGAATTCCTTCACTGCACTAATGAGGTCCTCCTTGATGAAATCTCAACAATGTTGGATGAAAATCAAAGAGAAACCATTTGGTCTCGGGGCCTTATCACCTGCAAGAGAGAGAATTGCCTGTCTAATCTCCTCCTTTAGAAAGAGGGCTCGCAAGAGCCTCACTCTGAGCTCAGGGAGAGGTGTGGAAGTAAGTCATGTACAAAGCTTGGTCTGGACGTCTGCTCTTTTTTGAAAAGGGTGGCATAAAAATCCTTAGCAAAACTCCTGATGTCTTCCTCCTCGTGAAGTGCTATGTCTCCGGCCTTGACGCAGGCAAAGTGATTCTTCCTCCTCCCTAAAGCAATCCTGTGAAAGTAGGCTGTGTTTCTATTCCCTTCCTTGAGCCATTTCTCCCTCAATCTCTGCTTCTAGTAGATTTCCTCTCTTAATAGGATCTCATCATATTGTGTTCGAAGAGAATCTCTGCTTCGTCTGTCAGCATCATCCATCAAGCCTACCTCCCCCAACCGATCCAGACCTTCAAGCTGATGAAGAATCTTGTCCTTTTCTTCTCTGCCTGGTATCCTTTTGTTAACTCCCCAACTGCTGAGCACCTGGGCCAGGTGTTTCAACTTAACAATTAGAGTTGTCGTGCAAGATCCCTATTGACTCTGACCATCCCACACACTCTTGAATATGCCCAAGAAATTTGCCTCTCTAAGTCAGTACCCCTCAAATCTGAAAGCTTGTCTCCTCTGATGACCTTGCATGGTTCTTAAGAGGATAGGTTTATGATTAGAGGTTGGCCTAGGCAAATAAGAGCCCTGCACGTGAAGCAAGTGGACCTCCTAGTCCACGGACACCAAGAATTTGTCTGGCTTGGAGCAGGATGGAGTCTCCCTCAAATTGAATCAAGTGAACTAAGCATTCACCAGTCCAATGTCGATGAGTGTTGCCCGCTGGATGAAGTCACAAAAGTCCTCTATCTCCTTCGAATGAGGATGAGCAGTTGTCCTCTCTGAAGTTGAAGACACTGCATTGAAGTCACCTCCCACACACTATGGCTGCTCGGAAGCAAGGTGATGCCCAAGCAACTGCTGCCAAAGATCACCCTTCCCTTCCCTAGTCTGTGGGCCATACACTCCTGAGAAATCTCAGGAGAAATTGTCCCTCGGGCACTGGAAGTGAATAGTAATGGTTCATCGCCTGATTTGCCTGTCCTCTTCCACCTTCTTCACCTCGAAAGGGTTCCATAAGACCATGATTTCTCCCGCCCTCCCTACAGGCGAAGAAGTCACCCCCTTCGAAAGTCTGCCATCCCTAATCTCTCTCATCAGCCCCTCTTCGTCCCCAACACACTTTGTCTCTTGCAGACAGAGAATCTCTACCTTGCCCCTTCTCACCAACTCTTTTACCATCCTCCTCTCCCGAGCTGTACCCTTAGGGAAGGGATCAAGATCTCATATGGGAGCACCGCTTCCCTCCCGTAAGTGAGAGCATAGGGGGTTTGCCCCATAGGAGTACGGACAGAGGTGTAGTAAGCCCATAGAGCTTCCACTAACTGTTCAGGCCAATCAGAGAATTTGTGAGACTCGCATGTTTTCTTTATGATTTTAAGAACTATTTTATTAGTGGCTTTAGCTTGGCCGTTTCCTTGTGGGTAATATGGAGATGAGTGATGCAATGAAATATTGAACTTCTTACACAGGTCCTGGAGCTCTTGAGAGATGAACTGGGGTCCATTATCGGTGATGATGCTGCTAGGCACTCCGAACCGCGAGATGATATTCTTCATGATAAAACAGCACACCGTGGTGGCTTTGATCTCTGCGTATGCTTCCGCTTCGGCCCACTTGCTGAAGTACTCAGTGGCTATAAGGATGAAAGATTTTTGCTTGATCTGAGAGTTGGAATCACTGAGCGGGCCAACAATGTCGAAAGCCCACATAGAGAATGGCCAAGGAGTAGAGAGAGGATGAAGCAGGAGCATGGATTTTATCAGCGTAGAGTTGACATTTAAGACACCTTCGGATATAGAGGGAGCAATCTTCCTCTAGAGTGGGCCAATAATAACCCTGCCTAAGGATTTTCTTTGCTAAAATCTGGCCATTGACATGACCCCCACACTCACTCGAATGGGCCACTTCGGCCACCTTCCAACCTTCATCATCGTCTAGACATCTCATGAGCATTCCATTGAGAGTGCGCCTGTACAATTCTCTAGCAATGATAGTGTACTTCGAGGCGGCTCTTCTAATAGCCTTATGTTGCTCAGTGCTTGCCCCTTCCGGGAATGATCCATCCCTACAGTATAGCTCGATCTCATGATACCCGGGTAATTCTTCTTCTTTCGAGATCTCTTCTAATTCTACCAAAGATACTTCCTTCAAATCTTTCTTCTCGTCCCTCGCCTCTATAGTTTTCTTAAGGTTGTCGTACCAAGGATCCTGAAGAGAGGGGGCGTCCAGTCTCTGGATGATGATGGTCTCAGTACTCCGACTAAGAGGAAAAGATAAGGAGGAAGCAAGTGATGCTAACGCATCGGCAAGGATATTCTAAGATCGGGGAGTGTGAATATAGATCAACTTGTAGAATTGCCTAGCCAAGAGGGTGACCAAATTTTGATATGGCTTGAGCTTCGGGTCACGGGTGTGGTAAGTGGACAGCACTTGCCGCAAAATGAGCTGAGAGTCCCCCACAATGTTCAAGTAGTGCACGCTCAAGAGGTACGCATGCTTCAATCCAGCTAGGAGAGCTTCATACTCGGCGATGTTGTTGGCAGTAGGAAAGCAGAGCTGATAAGTAAAAGGAATCGTCACCCCTTTTGGAGTGAGAAGAACGGCACCTATCCCTCGGCCTTGGGAATTGAGCGCACCATCAAAGTGTAGAGACCAAAAGGGATGGTGGGCAAGAATAGAGATGCTCATTTGGAAATTCATCCTGAATGGAGTTAGTGTAGGGAATAGGAAGATGAGCGAGATGCTCAGCGATGGCATATCCTTTGACTGCCTTTTGGACGACGAATGTGATATCAAACTGAGAGAGGAAGCTCTGCCAGCGAGCTAACCTACTAGAAAGGACAGACTTTTCCAGGAGATAATAGATCAGGTCCATTCTAGAGATCAGCCTAACTGGGTGGGCTAGGAAGTAGTGCTTCAGCTTCTGAGCTACCCAGACTAATGCGGCACAAGTCTTTTCCATGGCAGTGTACTTGGCCTCTACGGGGTTAAACAACATGGAGAGGTAATAAGATGTCCGCTCTTTGCCCTCATCGTCCACTTGTGCCAGGACAGCTCCTAGGGAGTCCTCAATGACAGAAATGTATAGGATCAAGGGTTTTTCAAGGACAGGAGGTTGCAAAATCGAGGGATTAGACAAATATACCTTCAAATCTTCATAGGCCTTTTGACAATCTTCATTCTATTCGAATTTGACCCCCACCTTTAACAATTCATAGAACAGGCGGCACCTCTGAGAATGCTCTAAAATTGTATGTTGCACCCTAAAAAGCACGATGGCTATTTCCTTTGGTCCATTGATGGTTGCTCATTATGCCAGGTACGGCTACCTTGCCGTCCCAACGAAGTTTGGCGACTTCCCGGTGGTGGTGGATTTTCCTAACTTTTTGGGGGTAGCTTTCGTCGAGCTCCTAGATGTCCAGGAGATGAACCCGATTGCTACTGTGAAGGCGACCTTGACCGATGTTGCTGCTGTGGGCTACTACATCCATCATCTCCATTCCTACACTTCCTACAACAAGAAGCACTCACCGACTGCCAGGAGGGCGGCTAGAAAGGATGCCGACATGCTACATGGCCGACTGTGAACATCGGGCAAGTCCGTTCTGATTGGAGGCATACGTGTGTTTCTAAATGGCCAGCATGCCAGAATTACACCCGATAGGGTGATTGCAACTATACCGGTGCGAAACTCCTTCCAAGCACTAGCTAAAGACAGGGCGGACTGTGTGAAGTCTGGATCAAGGGGAGGTCTAGCCCCAAACCCAGCCAAGTTTAAACAAGTGTGGGTGCCTAAGCGGATGCGGGCCCCGGCTTCTGCTCAACCAGAGCCTTTTCAAGCTGGCAGGTTCAACAAAAAGGAAGAAGAAGAAGGAAAAAGAATCGAGGTGCCAACTTCGACACCTCGCAGATCAGCTTTCCAGGCCTATGGCCGGTAGGCGAATGTTTATGCTTACAACAGAGGATGCAGCAAGATGACTGGACAATAGTGGCTCGCTTATAGACCGCCAACTCAACACAAGATGTTACCATCAGCACTCTGCCCTATAGATGGGCAAGATAATATTACCCAGGTTGTTCGAGGATATTTCTGGTGCCTTGGGAACACCTATCAAGGGACGTAGTGGCTCTTGGATGCTATGAGCACTGCAGAAAGTGAAGATTGGGGAGGACAAGTCAACTCAGAAGAAACCGCAGATGAAGTGTCCGGTTGCTATAGGCCACCCCTCCATGAAGAAATTACACCGAGAATTTCATTGTTTGACATGTTAACCTTCCCTGGACAGCCAGCCAGGAGGGTGATACAAAGCAACAAGCACCTCCAAATATTTAGCTGCAACATGGCCGAAGTGACTGGCCGCTATGGGTCTCTACCAGAGGAACTTGAAGAGGTGGCTAGGCTCACCAAGAGGCCTAGTCTTGTCACCAGAAGGAAGAAGGTTGTGGCTGATGTGGTGCAAGCCCTCGTTGGAGAAACAAGTACGGATGTAGCCGGGATAACTATAAACGTGATCACCACTAAAAATGAGGGCGAAAGTTCTACACCTGCCTTAGATGCTCCGTTGGAGGGAGGAAACCAAGCACCCAGCCCTTCCACCCCCAATTTGATGATGATGCTCCTGAAGTATCAACAGGAGATTGAGATGTTGATGAAACAAGTGGGTGAGCTGAGCATGCAAGTGTCAGCCTGGAAGTAGGTGGAAGCCCCTCCTGAAACATCACGGCGTGGCATCGATGAGCTCGAGGGTTCACCTCATATGATGGCTTCTCAGCCACTACACAACTATGCTGGGGACATGGCCCCGATACCACCACTGGCTCCTCAACATCAGGGGACTGTCGCTACTATGCCTCAGGTCACGGTGTTGGCGATGCCTCAGCCCACCTCTATCTAGATCCGGTGGACCCAACAATGGTGAGCAAGATGATGGTTCAACAAATGATGGATATGAAGCTGGCAAATCAAGGCGGTTATGATTATGCCTCGTTTGATATGTACAAGGTTTCGTATCCGGTCCACCATACTGCCAAAAGGCTCCCTCCTAGCGTCAATAAGCCGCTGAAGTTTGACAAGTTCAACGGGCAAGGATCACCGAAGGAGCACATAGCCTATTACATGAATGTGATGGGCGATCTGATAGCAGATGAGTCCTACCTAGTGAAGTTCTTTGGGTCTTCTCTTACGGGACTTACCTTTGAGTGGTACTGGAACCTACCGGCAAGGTCCATTAGCGACTAGCATGATATGCAGTGAAAGTTTCAGGAGCAGTTCCACATTACTGAAAGGGAGGTCACTCACCACCCCCAGCTCTGACCTAGTCCCCCTCCCAGCCTCCCCACCATCCTCCCCCATCTCCTACCCATCTCCATAGCCACTCCATCCCCTCTCCAGCTGTCCATCGCCCAACCCTCCATGCCCATATAGCCACCTCCAGCAACATGTGCTCAGGTTGAGTATCTACAGATCATCAGTCAGGTGCAGAGCCATCCACGACATCCCCACGAGATTCCAGGGAGCGCACCCTACACCAGTAGAATCATCTTCATGTCAGCTTCGCAACTGAGGTGGTGTCGCCATCTTCCGACCTCGGAGATGCCAGGAAGAGGTACTCTCGCCAGACTGCGAACTCTCCATCTGGCAGACAGCCAGAAGCAGTTTGAAGAAGCTTCCACGACCAGTCCAGAGGGATTCTTGGTGCCATCTTCAGAGGGGGACAACATGGGCAAGTCCACTTCGTGTCCCAGGAAGGGGGAGGTTGTTTGCATACCGGAGCACCCTGTTCCGGTCATCTTCCCCAGCCAGCGCCGACTATGATCGCCAGAACCAGGTCAGATACCTTCCCACTTAATCCCCTACAGCGCTCTACTCCGACCTCGTATGGGGGTCCCATTGGTCTCCGGATGAGGAGGACCCTCCCACGATCTTGTTTATACCAGATACACCCTCATCTGTGTTTGGAGGTGCCCGAGGCGAGGTTATCTTCAGGTGCCTGCAATTCTGGGACAGTCAGGGCCACGCCAGTCCACTTTGATTCTCAGAGCTACCCCCACTTCGCATGGTCTCCGATCCACCCACAAATTTTATTGAGTGCTCCTGAGTCAGTACAGAGTAGTTTGGTGCTGAACCCACCTTCAACAACTTCCGGAGGAGCTCGTGATAGAGTCGACATCGACTCCCTGTCCTGCTGATCCAGTTCAGATAGAGCCGGTGCAATTTGGGAACTTCATCTTACAGCAGCCCCACCCCACTCTCGGACGGCCCCAGATTCCTCCTCCCGACTGCTACCACGTCCCCAGATGCATTGCCGCCAGCCTCGCCTTCTACAACACTCAGAGGTGTTTGCAGTGACTCCACACATGGCTTGCTGCCCTATAGAACCGAATTTGGGACATATTTAATTCCGCTTAATCCTCCACCCCGCTTGGCTGGCTTAAAGCCCCTTCCTATGCAGAGGTAGTGTTTAGGTGTAACCCATCATTCCCCACCCCTTGTCCACCCCTCCTGCGAGAGGTGTAGTGATGTAAGTAATTATTCACAAGTCGAAGCTACATCGGTGCAGCATGTGGGGGACCCCACGCTTCCCCACTCGCCCCCGTCTCTGACTGGGGCTGATTTCTTCAAACCAGCTAGGTGAGCTCTCATCCCTTGCTTCCACTGTGCTTCTTTATTTAATATCCGTCAATAGCTATGCTGGTTAGAGAGAGAGCACCTGGTCCCAAAATCACCACCGCCTTCGACTGACCACCGTAGGGTAAGAGAGTGAAACCCGTGCCCTCGACACACGGCCTGTCCTTTGATTCAGGCATTTGTACCCTCGGGAGGATAACCTTAGCCTTGCTGGCCCTCCACCAGCAAGGGTCTTGTCTCACAACCTCGACTCGGCAACACTGAGTCACCCCAGGGATAAGTGTGCGCACCGGGTGAGCATCCACTGACGGTATCCGTGTAGTCTTATGGTTGTGCTTGCGTAATTAGGTCCGAGGAACAACGGTCTAGTTGCTGCCATCCCTAGCTTGTGTCACATCAGGTTTGGAGAGAGAAACACTATTTTTTCATCTTCTTCTTGATCGCCCCTATGTTTTAATATTTTGGAAATTTTGCAATGGAACAAAGTACGCTTTCTTATCATTCTTATGAGTGTGAAAATCATGAAATTTTAAGATCTCGAGATTATAGTTCATGCCCAAATGTTGATTGCACAAAGTTAAAGAATTTTACATGTGAGTCATCCCAATTGGGCCCCAGTTCATCTGGGACCTTCGTAACGGCTATGCTACGAACCAACCATCTCAAAAAGCCGAGCACGTGTTCCGCGGTTAGGAAAGAAGAACCCAGAAAAGATGAAATTAAATGTGCAGACTTTGAAAATCAATCCACGATCACCCATATAGAGCCATTGCCCTTTACTGATCTGGGTAACCTGGTTACAAAATCCATAGTGATTGCTTCCCATTTCCACTGAGAAATTTTCATTTTCTGCATTAGCCCTGACGGCTTTTGATGCTCTGCCTTTACCTGTTGACAAACTAAGCATCTAGCAACATAGTCAGCTACGTCCCTCTTCATTCCTTACCACCAAAAAGACTGTTTCAAGTCTTGATACATTTTACCACCTCATGAATGAATAAAGAACACTGATCAGTGAGCTTCCTCCAGAATCTACCTTTTAAGATCGGCCAAATCAGGTATACAGACCCAGTGCTGAAACTGAATCACTCTATCTTCATCAAGAGCAAAGTCGGTCTTTCTAATCAATTCTTGCAACTGGGGATCATCTTTTTGCACCTCTATCACATTGTCAAGCATTATTGACATAATGGTCAGTTCAGCCACAAATGCCTGACATAGCTGAGGCTCAATCACAGCCATAAGTTGTGTTGCGTCTTTGATCATCTTCCAATCCTATTACAACATAACCCTTTTTCTACTGAGAGCATTGGCTACTACATTCATCTTTCCTGGATGGTATCGCAGTTCGAAGTCATAATCTTTCAAGAATTCGACCCATCTTCTTTGTCTTAGATTCAACTCCTTCTAAGAAAATAGGTACCTCAGGCTCTTGTGGTCAGTGAACACCTTGAACTTGACGCCATAAAGATCATGACGACAAATCTTTAAAGCATAAATCACTGCAGCCAACTCCAAATCATGAGTCGGGTAGTTTCACTCGTGCTCCTTTAGTTGGAAAGAAGCATAAGCGACCACCCTTCCATTTTACATCAATACATTGCCTAACCCAACCTTCGATGTATTAGAATAGATGGTGAAGTCGTCTACATTATTAGGCAAAATGCGAACCGGTGCTGATGTCAGCCTAGCCTTCAGCTCTTGGAAACTCTTCTCACAGCTCTCAAACCATATATATTTGACTCCCTTTCAGGTCAACTTGATTAGTGGCGCTGCTAGAGATGCAAATCCCTCGATAAAGTGGTAATAATAACCAGCTAACCCTAAGAAACTTCGAATCTCCATGGGAGATTTAGGAGTCTCCCATTCCAACATTGCCTGAACCTTTGCAACACCACTATCTGAGATTACATGCTCGAGGAAATGGACCTTGAAGAGGGTTATCCCATGTTGTGCCTGAGCTGAAGATGGTGACCACGAGTAGTAGAGCTGCAAAGAGGGAAACGAGTTAGAGGTGCCCAGGGATGAATTCCCCGGGGTAAACCCTCTGATGCTTAAGTCAGCGATTATGGGGGAGCTCTGGTGCAAGGAGAAGGGGGAAGGAGATGAGGATGCGAGATTCCTCTCCACCAAGTGGTGAAGTGGCTCTAGCTCAGGGTTAAGATTGCTCAATAGCGCTCACCTTTAGCAGGAGGGTCTCCCAGGTTTATATAGCAGCTCATGAACGTAAGAGCCCTGTGAGGCGAGGGGTTTCAGGGGAGGTTATGTCCCCTTCGTGGGCTCGTTAAGGCACGAGGGCTCTTAATCGCCATTATCCCCACGATTTCTCAGCTCTCAAAGGGCACGAAACGGCCGCATGGATAAGCTTTCGTCAGTCGATCCAAGCGTATGGCGATGTCCCTAGGGGGTTTTCCCGAGCGATAGGCGCACAGCTCGGGCGGAATGCATGGGACCTCGAAAGGACCTCCCAATCGACCTGACGCTCGGACTTCCGAACTCGAAGGTCGCCTAGGAAGTGCTCAATCCAAGTGAATTATTGGGCTTAGTGAGCCCTGAAGGGGCTGTCACTTATAGGAGCCGGGCCTCGTTTGGTCTGGCGGGACCTCGTTTGGTCGTTCCTATCCGGGCGGTAGAAATCCCCCTCTCCACTTGTCCCCCTCCTACTCCCGAGCCAAGATTAAGCTCGGTCGAGTAGCAATTGGGGCAGGTATACGTGGTTCGAGTTGAGTGGGGATTTTCCCTGACAGGGGCCACTTGATGTGACTGTCCTTAGGCATAATTGCATAAATACCTAATTAAATTATTAAAATACTTTAACTCTCTTTGAAAAATGCCAGAAAATAGTCAAAAAATTCGTAAAAATTGGCAGAACTGACAGGATCGGATCCGGGTCCGAACCACTATAGATCCATTAAGACACGGGTGTTACACCATGGGTCGCTCAGAGTCACCCTATCTCCATAGACTAGGAGGAGCTTGAGCTTGATGTACCAATTCTTTCTTATTTTGAATGTTGCCATGCAAAATTTTTTCTTTCCATATACAATGGCAGTGATTTCTAGAATTTGGATTGTCGGTTCCCTACCGCCTTTCCCCCTGGCCCAAGCCTTGCTCGGATGGTCACTTCCTATCCCCCTCTCGACCTAAGCCCATTGCCCTGCAACAGCCACTGAGGACTTCTTCGCACTCTATATGACGCAGGGCTAGGGTCACCAGGCTGGCTAGAGTGGTGGGGGGATGGATGACTAGCTCTCATCAGAGGTTCTCATCACGGGTGTCTCTGGTCAATGCGGTGATGGCTGAGGCAACATCCAAGTGAGGGATGCATAGGGCTTCTGATTTAAATCGGTTGATATAAGCCCGTAGTTTTTCTCCCTAGGCCTACATTAGTGCCAACAGCCCCGCAACTGACCTGGGAGGGGCGCTGTCGATGAAGCTCTCCTTAAAAATCTGCCCAAACTATCGGAAGCCACGGACACTGCTAGGGGCGAGTGCTCAGAACTAGGCTTGAACGCCCTGGACCAAGGTGGTCACGAATGCTCGGCATTTGATGGCGTCGAAAACCTGTGTGGGGACATCAGGGCATTGAACCTGTCATAGTGGTCGGATGGGTCTCCCTGGCCGTCATATGACTTGAAGGTCGACAACGAGACTCTGGGGGAGATCTAGGCCTTCAAGATTTGGTCAGAGAATGGGGATTGCTCCTCGTCCTCCGTGGTGGACGTCTTCTGCAAGGTGCGGAGGGCGCGCTCTTGCTCCGTGAAATTTCACTCAAATTCTCACAGTTAGAGGGATAACTCTGGTTGCTGCTGAGCAAAGGGACTAGGAGGGTGCCCTTGCTGGCTGGCTCGTGGTCCCTCGGGGGTGTCAGTCTCTGGGAGCTACTGGCACATCCCAGACCTTTCTCTCCACGGAGTGGAGGAGGCTTCTTCTTTTGGGGGAGGGGCATGCAAAGGTCCTCCAGACCTGTTGCACACAAGCCGTCGTCCCCAGAGGGTGAAGTGGCCTCCAACTATTTGCTGGGAAGTTCCTCCACTGGGGGGGGCTTTCCTAGGGAAGTCGTGACTTCGCCTCCCTAGCCACTTGGGTCCTCATTAATTCGACGAGGATATCCAATTTTATGTTGAGGGTTTAGAGGGCGTCAGAGTTTCCATTGGGGGGTTGCACCCCCATGGCTGGTGGGGGTGGCTCGTTAGCTTGGTTGTTACCTTCAGAGGGGGAGCTTCCCGTGGAGTGGGGAGGCACAGGTTCTCTTTCCCCTTCCCCCACGGCCCTCCCCTTGCTGTCGGTGGTCCTCCTACCGAAATTTCTTCGCACCATTGTGGCTCTTCGCTCATTTCCTACAAACGGCGCCAGTTGAAGAGACGTAATCTCCCGCTGATCCTAAGCCATGAGATCTTGGAGGAATCCTTGATCACGATCACCACGTATGTGCAAACTACAAGGCAGGAAATGGATCAGGGGTGCTCAAGGATGAATCCCTGGGGAATACCCTTCAATGCTTAAGTCAGCAAATATGATAGAGCACAGGTGCAAGGGGAGATGGTAGGAGGGAAAAAAGGGTGTGAGATAGTTCTCCACCAAGAAGTGTGGTGGTTCTCGCTCAGGATTGTTGCTTACCTCATTGGAGGATTTGCCAGGGTTAATATAGCAATTCATTTAACATAAGAATCTAGGGAGTCTAGGGAGTTAAGGGGATTCAGGGGGGGTTACGTCCTTGTTATAAGCTATTTATGGCACAAGGATTCTTGCTCTCCCTTATCCCTTGGGGTTCCCTACTCCCGGAGGATGCGTATTAGATGTTTGGGTAGGCTTCTGATAGTCGGTGAAAAAAAAGAGTAAAAAAATGACATTTGCACAATGCTTGATCATCTTTTATTTTCAGTTTTCATTTGTTTGCCTGCATGTTACATTCCACCCTTTTATCTCTCGTTATTATTTTACCTTAGTTAATTAAAGGCTTGGCCCCTTGACCCCCTATTAAGGTCAAAGAAGATTAACCCCTTGCTTATTAAGCAAGGGGCCAAGTCGGACAGATGAATTAATCTATTTATTTGAGTGTGAAAAGACAGGAATAGGAACAAAAGGGGACACGAGGAACAACCACAAGGGACGATCACAAAAGCAGTGCCTGGTAACATCAAAAATGCATATCTATATATATTTGTGATAAAATATCTGTGTACAAAAGTAGGAGTGATCTACAAATATCTCTCTCTAACTCTCACCACCACTCTCTGCTAATCCCTCATCCCTGTCCCTGGGAGGAGCTTGTGGGGGCCTCATTGGTCCCTGAGAGGCTGTCGACCTCGCAGCCTGCCCGACCTCTATCCTCTACCGAGAAGAGGAACCCGCTAGGTACGTCGTGCTAAGGGAGAGTCCTGTAGCCCGGGCCCGCTCCCTACCTCACTGCAGGCGCTCCTCCATGAGCCGGAGCCGCTCCTGGAGTGTGGCTATCTACATCCTTGCCTCCACCAGCTCCCACTCTCGTGTCAAACACTCTGCTCGCTGCTCCTCTCGCTCGCGGGTGCACTCCCTCCTCTCCATGTCGAGGGTGACCCTCAGCTTCACCACGTCAACAGGTAGCGCCTCTCGCCGCCTCAGCGCCTCCTCTAGCTCCGTGACCCATTGATCACGGAACGTAACCTCGGTGCCGGCTAGCCCTGCTCGCTCAAAAGCGTCGTGCAGCTGCGCACCCTGCATCATTCAAACAACGACATTAGCATCATAAAGAAAACATAAGAACAAAGAAAGAAGGAAAGAGCGAACGTCACTCACATCTATTGCTTGTTGTCTCCCCTCCTCCTCTAGTTTCACGATCCGGCGATCGCGAGCTGTATGTAGTCTGAGCAAGGGCAGTCTGTAGCTCAGCCACCTACAATTTCACTTCCATCAGGTGCATAATTCAATTTAATTTCATAAGCTGGACGCGCCTCTAGCACCTCATGCCACTGCTCCCTACTGGGCACGCTGCATTCATTAAGACCGTCACTGGCTGAACATCACAATAATCCAAGGAAAGGAAAAGAGCATATAGATAGAGCATACTCACCAAGACCTCTAGATCTGCACGGGTAGTCGCCAGCTGGGCCTCCAAACTGTGGAGGTGAGCATGCAAGTCCACTGTCGCCCTGTCCCACGCATCCTGCATAACACATTCATTAGCAACATATCTCAAATACATAAAGGAAGAACTAGAGAGTATTTATACATACCCCGATCAGCCTCATCTGGTCTCACCTCCCGTAGGTCTCCCAATAGTGTCGAAGGTAGGCCGAGCTGTCCGGAGCATAGGAGATGATTGGAACCCCGAGCCGCTGCCAGTCTGCATACTGCTCTGGGAACCACAGCCTCCAGTCAATCACCTTGGTCCACCCACAGGTCTTCCGCCTGATCCCGCGAGGCTCCTCTACATCGATCCACTCCTGGTGGAAGCCAAGAGTCCGCATGACCAATCGAAGCCATAGCGGCTCGATATCGTTCAGGCAGTGAACCCAGATGTCATGCCTGAAATGAGGTCGGCCCGCTACAACCCACAGCTGGCCCTCATCCGGCATCCCCTCATAGGGCCTCCAGACAACCTACATGTTACATATCACAAGCATCATATATAGCAGGAAATTAATGACAATAATTAAAAGCAACACAATAAACTCATTTACGTACCAGTGAAGGAGGGAAGTCTCGCAGCTCCCGCCTCGTGGCTAGCAGTTCGTAGTCGTGAGGTGCTCCAGTCAGGTATGGCACCCACCGTCGGGCTAAGGGGTAGGTAGCCTCCTCTCCAGGTCGAAGCTCGACCCGGTCCATCGGGAAGTAAAGGTGAGCCCACACCTGCAAACATTAGCATTTATTAGTCGCATGCATAATCATAAGCATAATTAAATATGCTATTCATAAGCTGCATAAAAGCTGTAGGGGCATTTGTTAGTCCAAAAGGCATAACAGTAAATTCATAATACACGTACCTACTTCAGAATGTAGTTTTGTGAATATCCTCGTCCTTGATCCTCAATTGGTGATAACCCGATCGAAGATTAATTTTTGAGAAATATTTGGCTCCAGAGATCTGGTCGAAGAGTTCATCAATCCTTGGCAGTGGGTACTTATTTTTGATGGTGAGATGGTTCAGCTGCCGATAATCGATGCACAGTCTCATCGATCCATCCTTCTTCTTGACGAATAGCACTGGTGCTCCCCAAGGAGACATACTCGGCCTAATGAAACCTTTCTTCAATAGCTCCATAAGTTGCACCTTCAGTTCTTTCAATTCTGCGGGGGACATTCTGTAGGGTGCTTTGGAAATAGGTCTGGCACTCGGAATGAGGTCTATGGTGAATGAGACCTCCCTTTCTCGTGGTAAACCAAGTAAGTCTTTTGGGAAAACATCGGGAAACTCTCGAACTACTTGAATGTCTACTAATCTGGCCACCTTAGCTTCCGTGGCGGTTACAAATGCTAGGAATGCCTCACAACCCTTGTTGATGAGCTTGCTGGCTCGGAGGGCTGAGATAACTGGTGATCTCTTCCGAGGGGTAACATAAGTTAACTCTGGATAATCTACAAAGGTAACTTTTCCATTCCAGCAGTCTATAGTTGCCCGATGAGTGGAAAGCCAATTGGCACCTAAAATGACATCATATCCTTGTAGATCTAAACATGTCAGGTCAGTAGGTAGATTTTGACCTTTGACCATGGCCTTACAGTTTGGGTAGTGATATGTGACATTGGATTCATTCCCTAATGGAGTAGAAATTACTAAGTTCATCCATTGGAGTTCCATGGAGAATGAAGTAGAAAATTTCCTCGAAACAAAGGAATGTGTTGCACCAGTATCAAACAGAACTTGAGCAGACTTGGGACAAATAGATAAGGTGCCTTCCACCAGTCCACCTTCAGTTTGTTCGGTCTCCTACAGAGCTTGGAGATGTCCTTGTTTCTTTGCTGGGTGCTTCTCCTCCTTAGTCACTTGTTCAGTCTGTTCATTCAACAAGGGGCAATCAGGAATTTTGTGCTCCCGACTCCTGCATCGAAGGCACACTCCCAGCTTTCTCCAGCACTCATTGGCTTGGTGGCCAGGCTTGTCACAGTATTTACAGTTTTCTTTGGTTGGTGCGGTGATGGAGAAAGGTTTATTGTTGCCCTTGGGCTTCTTCTCTTTGGAGGACTCTCCTCCATTAGAGGTCACTTCTTGTTAAAGGAAGTCTTGGAGTTGTTGGGGCTGGTCACGTTCCACTTCTTGTCTTTCCCACGGATCTTGTCAGACAGTTCCGTGGCGTCTTCTAGCAGTTGGGCACGTCGAACAATTTTTGGATATACTTGGATGTCCATTAGTGCCAACTGGGTAATAAACTAGGGCCGAAGCCCATTCAAGAACCACCTTGCTTTCATCTTCTCGGTAAGCACCAGGTGAGGTGCGTACCTCGATAGCCTAGAGAACTGGGCCTCATCGGCCACAGTGAAGGTTCTTTGTTTGAGAGTTGCAAACTCCGTGGCCTTCTTCTCTTGGACATGGTTGGAGAAGTATTTGTTGGTACAATGGCCAACAAAGTCGGCCCAGGTCACATTATCATCCATTAGGTCGGCTTCCACAGATTCCCACTAGCATCTAGCATCTCGTTCTAGTTGGAATGCAACTAGTAGAACCTTCTCATCATCCAAGCACTACATGACATAGAATATTCTTTCGATCTCCTTCAGCCAATTTTCTACATCTTCTGGGTTAGAAGAGCTCGTGAACTAGGCAGGTTGATGTTCCTGAATCCTCTGTGGAGATCTCCTGCTCCACGGTTTGCTCCACCCTGTGCTACTTGCTGTAGTGCCTAGGTAAAATTCTGGACAGTGTGCTGCATTTCGGGCCACTGTGCACGTTTCGCAGCCATAATCCTACATAAATTTAAATTTGAATTAGTTCGTATTGATATTCATAAGGCTGGGTAGTCTGATATTTATTTCAGGTTATCGATACCCTGAGCTCTGGGTCGTTACAGTGACTGTCGCTGCCCCTCAAGTTGCGGCCACTTTCGCTCTGGGACGCCTTCAGTATCCGATTCCTGCAGCCATCCCAGTATCGAGTTCCTCCACGGCGCCCATGGTCAGTGGCAGGTCAAGTGCTCGGAGAGAAATCTCCGATGAGGTTGTCAGTACTGCTGAGGTGGAGTCTACCATGCCTGGCAGTGGTCGCATCTCATTTGATGTAGATGAGCTGACGGTGCTAGATAGCCAGCGTCGTTTGAGGAAGAGGAGTAGAGCTCCTGCTCCCATCCGAAGCTGTACCTTGCTGTCGTCACCGTCCAAGGCTCCTCCTCCTCCTCCGTCTATGGTTCCTCCTCCTCCATTACCGACTGTGGAGCCTGTGGTCGCCCCCCCCCAATGCCTGCTCTCGAGAGGGAGGCGCCAGACAAGGGCAAGGCTCCTGCTCTTGACGATGAATCGCTTAGATGGGAGGAGAGGAGAGCTCGCCTTCTGCCACTTGTCGTCCCCTCAGGCCCCCACTTTCTACCGCCAGAGGAGCCTATCCTCAAGTCTTCCCTCTGGGCAGAAGTGGCCACCCTCATGGACAAGGCCCTGCACCCTCGGGACTGGACTGGGGAGTTCGGCCTTGGGGCCTATACTGATTTAATGGACCTGACGGTGAAGAATTATGTCTCATTCGCCAGGGTGCACTGCTTATGGGGATACCACTTCTGTGGCGTCGTGTGGGAGGTGGAGGATAGCCAGGCCGTACACGCGGCGGTGACGGCCAAATGTGAGGAGCTCAAGGGACTCCTGGAGGCGTCTGAGGCAAAAGTTGCCGGGCTTCGGGAACAAACGAAGTAGGTGGAGCGAGCCATTGCGGGGATGGAGCGGGATCGCGACTTCTTCCGTGCTCAGGATGAGATGGCTGAAACTCATGCTTCCAAGCTGGGGGCGCAGATCAAGGCCGTTGAGGCCCAGGCCCAGGAGGTGGAGGCGCTGGTTGCTGAGCTGTGCTCATCGATGTCGACTGCCTACGAGGAGGCAATGGAGAACTTTCGCTCTTCTTCGACCTATCGAGCCGAGCTGACCTAGGCGGCCCTGGAGGTCTTCAAGCCAGCACGCGATCGTGGCTTCTAGGAAGGCTGGAAGGCCGCTTTCCCGGCTGCAACTGAGAGCTCGGGCATCTTGGTGCCTTCTTTTTCTCCTCCATCGATGCCCTATGGCCTGGAGGCCAGTGGTGGCGAGGAGGAGCTTGGTGATAAGGAGACTGGGGCAGAGGAGCAGGCACCGGAACCGAGCCCCAGTGGATGAGCAGCCGAGGATGACCCGTTGGCGGAGAAGTGTCTAGTGGACTTGACTGATGACCTGCCGACTATGGAAGCTACCTGGTGAGGACACATGCCGCAACACACGCCAGGAAAGGAGGACACGCCGGAGTATCATTGGCTCGAGGGGGACGTGGATGCGTCGATCAAGCTAGCTATCTTTGTTTCATATTTTTAGGCCTTGTTAGTGTTGGTTTTAATTGGTTCCTTTCAATGATGTGATGAGATATGAACAAGGTAATATGAATGATTAACCCAACTATGAACAAGTATATCACCTACTCAAGCAACCAGCATGAACTAAGAACACATGGGCATGTTGTCTTCATGAAAAATAAGCAAAGGAAAAAGAAAAACACACACCGGGGCGTGGAGCAAAGGAGTAAATAAAAATACACACCGTAGGTGTGGAGCAAGCAAAGTAAAGCAAATAAAGGAAGATATGAGAGAGGGAGGAAAGACAATAGCCCAAACTAAGGAAATGTGATCGCCACCAAGGTAATTAAACCAGCAAAGCTAAGAAAACTACCTTGGAAAGAGGAGGATGAAACACCCGCCCACGGGAGCGAAAACCAAAAATCTGCAAGCACAAATGGTCGTATATCAGGCCGCCAACAGCAATCTAGCAGTTTTACGATAAATCGCTACAGAACCATTAACGCTCCTATGTAGAACCACCAGAGCACACAGAGCAGCAACTTGGGACATCTGTTTGGCCCATAGCAAAAATGAGGTTTTTGTCTAGAGCCACCTTCTAGATCTACTTTCCCATTGGCTGAAGATAGGAAAGGACGGTCCTCTATCTTGGGTGCTTTTCAGGAGAGCACTCTGATTGGTTGATGGCAAAAAGAAAGTTTTCATGAAAGGAGACCTTTCCTAGATATATCAACTGACAAATCCTTCTCCAAAAGTTGTACTGAAGCCTCATGATGAAGAGGACAGTTCTCTATCCTAGGAACTTTTTTAGACCTTGAATCTCGAGTCCTAGCATTGTGAGCCATTGATTTGAAGTGAAGAAACATGGGATCGATTGACTCTGTTTGAAGACAGAATAGAGTCTCGTAACGAGTTGGCCAATTACTTCAGAATATTCGACGCACCTGATCGGCTGCATCGACGTAGCCTTGTACCACTGGAACATCAGTGCTTCATTGTCCAAGGGAGAGTCGACTCCACAACCGTGTAGAGTCAATGCAAGCTGTTGTTGTTGGGATGGTTTGAGAACTCATGCATTGTGCATCGACGTAGCTAGTTGGTTGCGTCGACGCATCCTTTAAAGATGCATCGAAAGCGGTCTCTGTGAAGCTCCTGAAGTCGATGCCCTGAGATTGTGGGGTCGATGCAGCTAGTGATAATCGCTTGTCTGACTGTTGCTGAAGCTGAGACAGAGTCGACGTAGTAGGTTGGTTGTGTCAATGCAGCTGTTCGTGTACCCATTAATCTACTTCAGAAGGCCATCCGGAGTCGACGCACTCAACAGCATGATGTGTGATAGTAAAAACGTATGCCGTTAATACATCCACTACCAAATTTAATTATCGGCCCACAAGTTAATTAAAAGGAAATAGTTAAGCGGTGAGACTGAGTCGAGTCTATAGAGAAATTTAGATTTTAAGGATGAAAATCTCGAGTTTTTAGGATTAAAAATTCATGAGCGAGTGGACATTAAAATAAACATTGACAAATTAAAATTAACTAACCTGGGTGAATGAACTTTAAGAAACTAAAGCACAAATTAAATTAAACAAGTGTAAGAAAGACATCAAAAACACCACGTTTAGAGAAGAGGAAGAGAGAGATGAAGATGAATAAATAAATAAAAACAAAACACTTATATTAAAGAAAGAACGTGCTTACAACGTATTCATCTAATCTAAGACAACTAAGATCGATGAACTAACTAAGTTAAACTACAAAGAGAATAAGACAATAGACAAGGAAAGAATCTGAAAAGAACTATATAAAAATAACAGTAAACAAAGAAAAATCTGCAGCAAAGAAGGCCTCCGCCCCGTCTCTTCGTCTCCTTGCCACGGGTGCCTGAACAGCAGACAAAACCTCTAAAAGAACCCGTCAAGAGGTGCACCTCGCCTTCCCAAAAGTTGAACCCGCTTCTTCATTCCCTGCACACCCCTTTTATAGGGGGAAGTCTAGCCAAGAGTCCCACATAGTAGCCTCCACCTTCGATGCCATCGTCTTTATCTTCCACCGGTATTATCCATAGCGCCCTTCTCTCTCACGATCGAAGCTCCCGTGCACAGATTACGCGGACGCCGCCATTTCTTTCGCTGCATCTTCCTTGTCCCGTCGATGCCATGCATGCGAACGGATGTATCTTTCGTTGAAGCCACGCACGCGGGAGTAGTCCAACCGCTTTCGACGCAAATGCCACCCGTGTGGCCAACCCATCTTTTGCATGCAAGAGCCTTCTTCTAACGTTCGCAGCACACCACCCCATCTCGGCTTGCCATGCACGTGATGCCCTTCTCATGCATTTCATGTTACACCGCCATCACCTTGCTACCTCATGCAACCATCTGTAGCCATCTACATGAAGGAAGCCCACCATGCCTGTGTTTCATGCATGCAAGCCTTAGTCCCCTCCTAAGTTACCTTCCTTCACGTAACTAACGAGCACCCATGCATCAATTTCTAGCTTTTGCCCTGCAACAAGAATAAATACATCAGATATTTAAGGCCCTTAACACATAGAAGATTAATGCAAATCTTATTCACGATATATGCACTCAAGTTTACTCTGGCGTCCCCAGTTCTTGGTGGCGGTAATTCGGTACTTGTATCGGGTTATCGGTACCCTGAGCTCTGGGATGTTACAAAGACCATTTTGACTAGCACTATAGTAAGTCGGTTCCATTCAGCGCTCTGGTCAAGACCGTTTTGACCAAGAACTGGACTGGGTCGTGGGCTTCAGCGGCCAAAGCTTGACCGCTCATCCCCTTGGGTGGTCCTGCCCTGACCATCCATCCTCTTTAGCCTTTAGGGGTCTATCCGTTGTGCGGTTGGTCCCCAACCGTTCATCCCCTTGAGTGGCCACATTGTGACCGCCCATCTCTTTAGGCGTCTAACCCCCGAATGGCCCTCTCTGGACCGTTCATCCCTTGGCTTGTAACCGCCCATCCCCTTGGTCATGTATGTTGGCCATAATGGCTTGTCTCGTGTCCGTCTGTCTTAGGTTTGTGTTCTAGGGCGGTGTCTGTATGTCGATGGTCTCTAGATAGGTCGATTCAGGTGACTGAGTGTGGTCTCTTCCTTGACTACGACAGTTCCCTAATGACTCAATCTAGAACTACCAGCGTCCTTATCCCTGGTTGCGTAGTGACTATTCCTTGACTGCCAGGTTTGCCTAGCGGTTGAGTAATGGTTCACTTTGCCCAGCGCGTCATCCTTTGGTGTTTTCATTTCTGTTTTTCTTGGCTTATCCTTGTGGTCTGCCTATTTTCCCGTGGGTGTCTCCCGACATCCTATGAGGGCTAAGACTACGTTATGAGGTAGCCAGGAGTCTTCTTGCTTGTAGTAGGGTTCTCATCCCTACTGTAGAGTCGTTATTGTCTCACTCTGGTCAACTCGGAGTCACCCAGTGGTTGACACGTAACCTTGTGTGTCTTGACGGTTCTGTCCAGTTCGAGACATGGTTCTGGTTGTAGTGAGGTATTGTCTTACCTTGTTCTACATGTCCAGGTGTGCTGAGGGTCCTCGGTATTCCCTCAGGTCTCTGCGTGTCGCTTCTTTCGACAGCGTCATTTTCTCTGACTTAGGATTGGACCGATTGGCGGCTTGTTTCACTATCAGTGATGATCTTGCCTCCGAGTCATCTGACTCAAGGATCATTACATAAGTAGGTCTAGTTGCCTTGTCCTGAGTTGTCGGCAGTGGCTCTGCTGCCATTGGTGCTTTGTAGTACGGGTGACAGTGCATGATTAGCCTGTCTGTACTCTTGCACTCATGTTTTGAGTCTCTGTGTCTTGTGAGCCTCCACTAGTCATAGCCTTACGGCACGCTTCAGCGTGATGGCTTTTACAGTGGGGCACTTTCCAATTTATGATTTGTAAGCTAGTTTCTAGGCTCCTGCGGTTACCGTAGCGTCCTTCAGGGGGAGAAAACTAGCTAGAGGCCTGGCTTAGGCAAGAGCCAGTGTGTGCACACATGGTCAGGGGCTTTAGACTTGCGTCGTCAGACGTGACCCTGACTAGTCCCTCGCAACTATTGCACTGTTCTGGTTCTGACAGTGTCTTGGTCTCGGCCTAGACCTTGCGGTAGGTTACGGGGACAAGACACTAGTAGGCGCAGCATAAGGCGTTAGTGGACGCAGCTGGCTGTTCTTCTGGTAAGGGGTGCTCTAGTCACGTGGCACGTGACTCTTCACGGTTCTCTTTGTGTTTCTTGTGCGTCGTGACCTCCCGGGTTAGCCCTCTCGTGGCTGTAATCGAGGCCAGTGTCCTGTCATATGCATGTCATTCTAGTCATGTGTGGGATAGTGTGCACGATGTCCTAGTCGTGTCGTCTGGGTCTACATCTGTCTAAATTTTTCCTAGGTTTCTTTGTCTATTTTGCCGGTCCCTTGCAGTGTCGATAGATCGGAAACTCCTGACTTCGTCAGCTCAGAGTCGCCTTCCTGTTGCTGCTTGGAGTAGTTTGGGGTGCCGAGATTAGTTCGGCAGCTGCTTGTCTAGTATGGGTTCTTCCCCTCTTCCTTAGGTTGCTCCCTACTCCTACTCTCCGCCTCTTCTTTTTCAGCTTTCTAGTGTAGTTTACAGCTTTCTAGTGTAGTTTTCCAGCTTTGCTACACCTGCTGAACACACCTTGTGTGTGTTTTTTGTAAACCTCTTTAGTGTAAGGGTGGGGGTATGAATGCTATGCAATGAAGTGCACAAAGATCTAGCGAAGGCTAGATATAACATGTATGAGCAGTGGTATGATGTGGTATGCAAACTAAATAAATGAAAGGAGGAGTATTATGAAAGAGACAAAGGAGGTCCTCCACTCAGGTGGCGCTATAGAAAACAAGAACAAAAGGGCAGCCTTTCTACTGGATCAAATAGAGAGATGACCGAGCAAAACAACAACAAATAGAAAAATGTATGTCTCTCCTTATCTCTCTCTCTGTCGGTTCCTCTCTCTGTATCTCTCTCTCGCACGTCGGGCATAAAGGAGCCAAATTTATAGGAGAGGAGACCTAGCTCAGAAAGGATTCTAATCAAGGAAGTGGATAGACTTCCCCAAGAAGTGGAGGGATCAAAATGGGCAGTAAAAAGCCAGGGAAAGAAGCCTAGATCGAAGCAGAGATCAAGGAAAATGGGCGTCCACAACACCGGTCGCCAATTTAATGGGTGTCCACCACACCGGACGCTCATTCCTGAGCTTAATTTACTAATTCTGAACTTTTCATAAGAATTGGCATCTCCCACAATAGACGTTAATTAATTGGTGTCCACTGTCCGGGATGCACATTATTTGATCAAAATTAGTGAGAATTATGAATAAACAAAGAATTAGCATCTGTCATGGAAGTCGCCATTTCTGAAAATCAATAAATAGCTCAGGAATTGGTGTCTTAACTGGCGGTCACCCATAAAAATTGACGTCCAATAAATTAGATGTAAAATTTAAAATAAATCCAAAAAATAGAAAAGCCTTCCCATTAAGCCCATAATGGAATCCACTTTGGGACATTGCATGACGACATGAGATTTACTCATCTTAGCGTCATTTTTAGCGTGTCTACACCCCCCAGCCCACTTACTCTCTTGCTTCGGTGCTTCCCAAGGTTGGAGCAATCTTCCGATGGAACTTTTGGAGCTTCTTCAAGCAAGGAGGTGTTGTTCCTGTCAGGATCCAAAGTATTTAAGGACCATGCCAAGTCTGCATCTAGTGGTGTTGGATCAAAGTAAAGTTTACATTTAGTTTGTTTTCTTCAATTTATTTTATTTGCCTTGTTTATGGGGTATACATTTGACTGTGCTCTATTAATATTGATCTTGATATAGCCAGTGATTAAAAGTATTTGATTATATTCCATCGACTTTGATGTTCATGAACCTGAACCTCTATCTGAAATTTTTATTTGACACATAAACAAAAGATTAGTTTTCTCTTTTTTTTCTTTGATATGAATGTGTTCCAGTGATTATATTTTATCATTGTAACCTTTTTCAGAGTTATCAAGATAAGTTATCAACATTGAAAAGATCGTGCCACTGTATGGTGTTCCAGTTTCACTAGTGTCAGATCGTGACCCACGTTTCACCTCCGGCTTCTAGCGTAGCTTCCAGGAAGCTTTAGGCACTGAGCTTACTTTTTCTGTAACGTATCACCCTCAGTCTAATGGTCAGTCAGAAAGAACAATTTAGACCTTGGAAGATATGCTGAGATCGTGTTGCCTAGATTGGTAGGGTTCGTGGAGTCAGCATTTATCACTAGTTGAATTTGCTTATAATAATAGCTTTCGTTCTAGTATTAGCATGGCTCTGTATGAGGCACTGTATGGTCATCCTTGTCATACTCCATTGAACTGGTTTGATGCCGGTGATTGACTCTTGACAGGACCAGATATGATACAGCAGTGCACTGATGTGGTTCGTCTGATCAGGCAGAGATTGTTGACAGCTCAGAGTAGACAGAAAAGTTATGCAGATCGACGTAGACGTCCACTCCAGTTTGAGCCCGGAGAATAGGTGTTTGTTAAAGTATCTCCGATGAAAGGTGTATCAAGATTTAGGAGACGTGGCAAGCTTAGTGATGGGGGCATCTCTCGCCCTTCACATTTTTTTCACAGCTCCGATTGCGCATCGTCATGGTTCCATTGTGTCCGTCATATTTTTCTAAGTCGAGTCATGTCATTTTCACAATCAGCCCTAGTAGCCACATCACCTTCCATATCACCTTGACCCCTTATGTTCCCCACCCCACCATTACTCCCCCATTAATCCTCCCACAACCCCCAAGAGTCATTCCCCCTCTCCCAAGGGAGAATCCTACTCCCAACACACCCCTTCACCCTCCAATACACCCTTTCACATCTCCAAGGCCCCTCCATTGAACGCCACACTTATTGATAATTCAAACTAAAGAGAAACCTCTCACCCCCCTAGCCACCTGCGCACCCCCCTCTCTCCCACCTTCTCCCCTGCATCCCCAACCCCTCTCTCCACCTCCACTAGGCCTGGTTTGTACCTCCTTGATCCCCTCTCAGCCAGGGATCGCCCCATCCCCCATCCCAGTCCTTTCCCCCCTCTCATCCTCCCCATTCTCACTTCCTATCCCCATTGCCACCCAGGGAGCAACAGAAGTAGAACGGGAGCCCTGTTGCAGTATCACCCCCGCCATCCCTGATAAGTTCCTGGCAACCAGCCAAACACCAGTGGATTCCTCTCCAAGTAAGCTTCGCCATGATAGCTCACACATCTTCATTCGACATCGGAGCTGCCTAGAGGAATCATTCTTGTCAACCTGTGCAGTCTGCCTCAGGCAAACAACCAAAGGCGGCTTACAGAAGCTCCCATGACCACCCCTGTGAGATTCCTGACACGACCTCTGGGTGAGGTAGATTTCATCAAGTTGGTTTCATGTCCCAGCAAGGAGGAGGTCATTCGCCCACCGGAGCACCCCGTCCTGGCCATTCTCCCCAGCTCGCGCAGACCACCTCCACCAGATCTAGGTCAGACACCTCTCTGCTTCCCTATTCACCAAGTTCTTCTCTGACCTCAGAAGGGGACCCCGTCAGTCCCTGTGCGTCGCCAACTACCCACGGTCACATCGACGTTAGTCCCGTCTCCATCAAAGCTCAAAGGAGCTCGTGGCGACTTCTGCATCAGCTCGCTGCTGCCTTGAGACAGACAAGGCCACTCCAGACCTATCCTGATACCTGAGCTGCAGCAGCCCTCATCATTCCCCGATCGGCCCCCAAATTCTATGACATCTTCCTGTGCCAGTGCCGGTCGTTCCAGCACTGATCTCGCTTCCATAAGTGTCCAGATGAGTTTGTGGTCACCCCAACACTGCACCCTGTCACTCTATTCCTGACAGAACTGAAGCAGAGTAGTTTGTGAAGATGAAGTTGCAGCGCCCTAGCCCAGCCTCTGGACGACCCCTAGCTTCCTCTGCTGACTGCTACTTTGTCCCTGGTCGATTCATCTTCGGCCCCATCCCATGCAGCACCAGGAGACATCTGTGACACCCCCGACTTCAGCTTGCTGTCTTTGCAGGACCACCGGGGATAGAATCGACTTTCACTTATTCCCCTCCCCTCACTTGGCTGGCTGAGAGCCCCTCCCTATGTGGAGGTAGTGTTGGTTGTAATTTAACATCCCTACCCCTTGTTCAACCCTCCTACGAGAGGTGTAGTTGTGTAAGTTTTCCATTTCAAGTCCAGCGGCACTGACGCAGCGTGTAGGTGCATACCCACGCTTCCCCGCTCACCCACGTCTTTGGCTGGGATTAGTGTCTTCACACCAATTAGGTGAGCATCTAGTTTTTCGCATGCTAGTTGAATTTTGCTTGTATAGTATCACTTCTGAATGTCCGTCGGATGGTGAGGCGAGTGCCCGCTCTATATTCCACTTTTTATGTGCCCTCCGTGCAGTGAGAAGTGAGAGCCACCCCACACCCATGCCCTTGGTGTACCAGCCGCCCACAAAGTTGGGAATCCCAGCCCTTTTAGGGGTTCAGCCAAGCAAAGGCAAGACCCCGAAATGACAAAGTCCCACCTCGGACCCTCGCCACCATCCCTGATTCACCCTCGGGAGATAGTGTGCACCGTGCGAGTGAGCCCACTAGTGTAAGTCTGTAACACCCTCAAATATAGCTAAGTTGTACTCTATATCATCGAGGTGCCTTTTAAAGTATCGGCTCAGTTCTTGTGAAGAACTTCGAAGTTAAATGTGCTTAATGGGGAGTAGTACGGCTGCGATGGCTGCATCGCCTGGGGCGTGGGCTTGGTGGTCGGCGTGGATTTCTTCTTCGGCCGCTGGGACTGGCCGCATCATCACCTGTATCACATCGATCGCGGCCGTTGGTATGGCCATGAGGGTGGTGCGGGGAATCGTGCGTGGAACCACGATCCTGGCCACCGCCGCGGCGTGCCGTACCGCAACCAGGCGCTGGATCATCAGTTCCGCCGCCTGCCCGTGGCCACGCCCAACATCGAGCCCTACCGCGGACGCGACGCGGCGCCGGCCTACCAGGGGCGTGGTGCAGAACGTGGCGGTGCGTTCGAGAACGTCGGCCGTGGTTCGGATACGCGCGCCAACAGCGCCCGCGGCGGCGCCAGCATGGGTGGAGGGCATGGCGGCTCCGGTGGATTCCACGGCGGCGGCGGACACCATGGCCACTGACAACCACTTTTCGGCTACGCGGTGAAAGCCATGAAATACAGCATGTTTCGTTGGGTACTGACGCTGGCGGCAGCGTACGCCACGACGGGGATGGCGCAATCCGCGGCGATGGGCATGGGGCCGTTGCCGCCCAGCTCGTTCGCAAGCCCCGAAGCGGCGGCGCAGGCGCTGGCGCAGGCGGCCAAGACGAACGATCTGCTTGCATTGCAGGCCATCTTCGGCGCCGATGCCGGCCAGCTCCTGCATTCCGGCGACGATGTCGCGGACGCGCGCAATCGCCAGCGCTTCAGCGCTGCGTACGAGGAGCAACACAAGCTGGTGCCCAGCGGCACGGATGCCGAAACCCTGATCGTCGGCAAGGACGACTGGCCGATGCCGATCCCGTTGGTGAAACACGGCGACAGCTGGACGTTCGATACGCAAGCGGGCGAGCACGAGATACTGCGCCGCCGCATCGGCCGCAACGAACTGTCTGCCATGCGCGTATGCAACGCGATCGTGGTGGCCGAACACCAATACGCCACGGAGCACTTGGACCGCGATGGCATGCCCGTCTACACCGCCCTGCTGGCCAGTTCGCCTGGACATCACAACGGCTTGTATTGGCCGGCGTCGGGAAGAAGCTAAAGTGACCACAAAGATAGCACAATAAACAACTAAATAATAATACAAAAATTAAATAAATAACTAAACTGCTATAAAGTCTAGTACATCTCATTTCCAAATGAATAAAAGTATAGTCAACTGAAGGAAAGGTATAAGTACCTGGGGCATACCCCAGATATGGCAACTGGTGCTAACCTCGACTACAAGAACCACGCTAGGTACCTACCGCATCCAACGACGACCCCGCCCCACCTGAGAAGCAGGAGTGAGCCTCATTTCATTGGCTCAGTAGGGATCTCGTGAATTCCCACCTCGCGTGAAAAACAAGGTAGGAAAGCAAGAGAGCAATACGAAAGTAATGCTACCTAACAAGAGTACGGTAGAACCAACAAGCTGTAATAAATAAATGGTAAAGCTGTCTAATCTAACCATACCAAGCAAACCGAACCTCAGTCTGTCAAACTCGAGTCCGTACCTATCGGTAGACAGGAGAACCTCCCACTAGAAGAACGACCGGATGCGTTCCCTGAAGTCTTATACCGCGTCACAAGTGTCTAGCTACGACGCCCCGGGCACGAGACTCAAACACGCACAGTGACCAGAAGTACCACGAAACAAGGACAAGCTAAGGTCGTGCTCGTCAGCGCGGGTCCGAAACCCTCAGCCCCGTGTTGACACTTAGACCATATGCCCTAGGCCTATCCTCCAGCTGGTAATTCCCCCTAAGCCCAGACTTAGGGCCCCCACGTACAGCTGAGTCCGGGCTAAGGGGGAATTATCGTCTCTCTCGGGTGCGCCACACCAGTGCTCCCGGTGGGCCGATGCACGCATGCCGTGGAAGCTACAACTAGTGGATGGGTCACCGGAGGTAAGAACTGACTCACGAAAACCACCGTCGAAGAAACGGGACAGCATACACTCGGTGCAGCATAGAGCCTGACAGTCCAACCTTGGGCCGTCACAAGCTCTGGCGGTCCAACTCTGGAGTGCCACAAGGCTCTGACGGTCCAACAATAAAGCATCACAAGTCGAAGGAAAATAGGCTTTGATGCACCTACCTTAGGGCATCACAGCCTCTAACGGGCCAACACTGGTGCGTTAGAAGATAGGTGACGTCAACTCTGACGCACCCACCTAGGGGCGTCACAGTGTTCTGACGCACCACCCTCGATGCATCAGAGGACACGTGACCCCAACGGTCAGAAACCAACAGTCAAAAATCAATGGCCAACTCGTCACTCTAGTTATTGAACCCAGGCACGTCACACTCTAGCAATTTATCGTGGGAGCACCAGAGCGATTGATGTCCTGTCGACAATACAGGACCCTGTGACGCACCCCTCTGGGGGCGTCACGGCCAGTAACGCACCTGCCCTGGGGCGTCATGGCCTGTGGCGGTCACTGGAACGATAGCCACACCCGCCCGAGAATGGAACGATGAGAAAACCCCAGAAATCCTTCCCACGCCCCCATACCTCCATGGGAGAGGGGGAAAACAAGGGGGAAGCCCCCAAATAACCCCTAGCATGCATCTACGGCCTCGGATCGGCCAAAAATGCGATGGATCGACGGATCAACTCTCAACCCCCAAAAGCATGGTTTTTGCCCTCACCCACTTAAAAACACCCCTCTTGGCTCCCTCTCAGTCTACAAATCTAGGGAAATAGAGGGATGAGCATAGGGATTCATCCTCCTACCTCAATGGAGCAAATGCTCCGCCGAATCACCGCCGAAATCAAGGAAGAAGCTTTTTGCACACCGCACTCCCTGCCTCCCACGGTGAAAAGGACACCGCCGGGATCACCTTATCACCGCCGCCACGCCATTGCCAGAGTGAAGGAGGCCACATCTCGGTTACCTGGGGAAGAAGAACGGCCGCGATGGGAGGGCGCTCCAACGGTTTGGGGAAGAAGAAGAAAAGTTGAAAAGAAAAAGGGAAAAGGGGTTGGGTATTTATAAAAAATTTAAAAAATCAAAAAAATCCCAAAAAATAGAAAAATATATTTTCTTGATCCTCTCGACAAGTCAATCGCAACGGTACCACTCGCGAGCAGGTGAACGACCCAACGTGCAGAACGCAGAGAGGGTCCATCTCCCTACCTCCACCGAAGAAACCGAGCGCCAGAGGTGACTAATCCAAGCTGAAAATAACGCCGCGAACCGAACCGCCGGCTTCGAATCCGCCGTTCGGGATCGCGCCAAATCCACAGCATTCCACGTTCCATCACGCGTCTCAGCAAGTCCCACGCGTCGTCACCTCACCCGTGGATCGCTCCATCTGCAGCCGGGCACCTCCAGGTGAGAGAACGAGAGAGAACGAGGGAGAGAGAGAGTGAGCGTGCGAGTGGAACTTTTTTAATTAGTGACCGAAATGTCACCTAGGCGATGCCTAAGCGGGTGCCTTGTCGCCTAAGCACTTAAGGACCCTGTGAAAGCATTGGGTCACCTTGTTGCCTTCACAACTATGCTGTGATCACTTGGATAGGGAAGTGTCACTGGTGGTCTCGTCTACAGGGGGAGCTCGTCTCCTAAGCCTGCCTTCTCTAGTTCATTGGGCCACCCTCTTGCTTTCGCTACTTGTCTTCCTCTGCTTTCCACCCTGTGGTATCTTCTGCAGCAGAGTTTCTCATTGTTTTTAGAAAATGCAAGGCAGTAGGGTGGACAGCAACGGTCCTGTTGTTGTTGTACAGAGTTGCAGCAATGTCGTCGGCCTCCAACAACACCAACATCTTGTCCCCTGCCCCCGTTACTAAGGTTGACAGTGTGGCGGAGAAAATTCAGCTCCAACTCCCTCCTGTGAAGCTGAATGGCACCAACTATCTTGATTGCGCTGCTGCGATCAAGACATTCATCAGTGCACGCTCGAAGGTTGGCCACATCAATGGGAAAATCAAACCACCAGAACTTGATGATAACAAGTATGATGTGTGGGATCATAGTGACAGCATTATGCAAACTTGGCTACTTAGCTCTGTAACCGATGGACAGTTAAAAGTACATTGTTCGGAAGACAACTGCCAGGGAGATGTGGCTAATACTGGGGGAAATGTACTGTAAAAAGGCAAATTCAGTGAATCTATATGATCTGGAAATAGGTCCATTTGTGAGTACTACTGTGCTCTTTGAGCTCTGTGGGAGGAACAAGATTCCTTTGCCATTAAGATCTGGGACACTATAGCTGATCACAGAAGATACCTTAAGCATGTTCAGGATGGAAGGGTTCTTCAATTTCTACATGGTCTTCTGAATATGAACCCTTAAGATCATTCAGCACTAGCTAGCACCACTACTAAAGCTACCAAGGGTGGAGACAGCACATACAAGGAGCAGACAAAATTGGGGAAGAAGTGCACACACTATAGGAGAATGAATCACTCAGTTGAGACCTGTTGGGAGTTGTATCCAAAAAAGAAACCTGCTAACTTCAAGAAGAGCCAGCAAGCTAAAGGGAATGTTGCTGTGACCAAATCCATAGGGCCTTCACAAGTCTCCACTCCTGATGGTGGCACAACAGGCCAAGCAAGCTTCATGGGACTTTCTACCTCTGTAATATACAACTTCCAGCAGTTCCTATCCCACCTTAGTACTTCTACTTCCTCCACTCAGTCAGGAACCAAAGTAACATCACTTTCTTCCCAGCACGGTGGTACTCCCTGGGTCATTGATTCAGAAGCCACCAATCATATACTGGAACTCCAATGCTATTTTCATCTTACACTTTATGCTCTGGACAAAGATAAGGTGACCCTTGCCGATGGCACTCCTGCCACCATTGCTGGCAAAGGCAACATTCCTCTTGATGACCACCTTATTTTGCCCTTAGCTGTTCATGTTCCCATACTTTCCATTAATTTGCGGTCAGTGAGTAGCTTAACAAAATCCTTAAATTGTTTTGTAACCTTTTTCCATGACCGTTGTACCTTTCAAGACTTGAGGATAGGATGGTTGATTGGGATTGGGCATGATGTAGGGGGTCTCTAGTCTCTACCAGCTCCAGTTCAGGCATGGTGTGGCTCTTCAGTCTGCTAGTATCGATGATGTGACCTGTCGGCTGAACTAAATTCAATTGTGGCATTCGTGCCTAGGACATCTATCTTTTTCTTCACAAAGAGTCGTGTTGCGATCGCAGCAAGCTGCTCATGCCCCCAGTCCAAGGAGTGAACATTTTCCCATGTCACCACAGCATGGGATGTAGTAGAAGAAGAACCGGATGCCATTTGATCTACAAAAGCATACCTAGAAGAATAAACAAAGTTAGAAAATGGTTGATGAAAATGGAATCTCTGACAAAATTTCGGCAGTCTCCCCAGCCCGGGAGATTTCTAGAAAGAAGTAGAAACGCATCCACTAGGGGAACGGTCCCTAAAACAGGCCGTGGGTATCACCCTGAGGCCAAAACAGAACACCTAGGGGAATAGCTCTGAGGGCAAGCCCTACTAGGAGCCTCCCGGCGTCCGAAAAGTGGGATTCGAATCCCGAACATCAAGACTCTCCCTCACCCGCTCGAAGGATGCCAACCACACCCTGAAGGTTGCTCGACGCCGTGGGTAGAAAGAAGAGAGGAGAGAGAAGAATTTTGTTATAATGAGAAGAGGTGAGGAGGAAAAGAAGAAAAATGGGCATATATAGGCCGCCCTCCCCTTGGTTAAAATGGCACGATAAAGAGCGTGTCGTACTAAGCCTATGTCCTCTCAAAATGGCGCGTCGGGTAACCCCACGCCGGATTAGCCCCTATACCAACCACGTCGGTTTAGCCACCGTGTCGGTTTAAGAGCCATCATGGGCCTCTGCCAGTCAGATGAAGAATCTACCTGGTCAGAGCTCATCCGCCAGTTCCGCATCGCTCGTGCCTTGCCTGTAGCACCTGTGGCTGGGGGGCATTTGTTGACACTCAAAATATGCTCAATGATGATCAAGCCTAAATGACAAGAATGATACGGCCCATTGAAGCAAAGAAGCAGAAGGAAACCAATACACCAAAGTCTTCTCGAGCTGCCAGAACCTCAGGTCACTCGGTATGAATGCTAGGGACTTCACCTCAGGAGAATCGAGAAGAACTCATAGCAAACCGACAGTGTCACCTGGCCTGCCCAATGAACCGGCATTGACTCAGTCGTGCCGCATAAATGATATCCATCATCTGACCAAGGACAAGGATATACCTGGTGGTCCGCCACCTGAAAGAGAAGCCCTCCTGAGGTGATAGAACGTCTTTGGCACTTCAGAACTGGGGACTGAAGGTTTCGTGGGTAGAAGACCCGGATGACCCGGCATGGGCACGTCTTCTCAGTAAATTGGGCTCGTTAAAGACCAGATGACCACCCAGTCAAGGCGAAAGCACCCCGGGTAGTGTTTCACTCCCCGAGAAGGCCACAAATGCAAGTCAAGGCGGGTCAGTAGCACGAACCTCAGTGCCAAAGGCTCCATCGGCGGAAAACCCACGTGTCCAGATTAAAGATGCACGAGGTTCCGAAAGCGGCCACCTAGCGGCCTGAAAGCTTTATCAAGACTTCCCACCAGAGTCTTGCTAGACCGTGACAAGATGAAGGATTACAGTGACTCCCAGAACCAATCTGGAGCTCATTGTCTGAACCGTGTCGAATGAACTGACAAAAGGAAATTAACCCGGTACACCCCTTACTCGGCGCACTCATTCCTCCGGCACCCCCCTTCCCGGCGCACTAAAACACTGTATGGGGCTTTCCCCGGCATGCAATCTCCACGCCGGATCATGGTCTCAGTATATATATGCACAATGGGGGGTCCAAAAAAAAGGGGGGTGGTGTGTGCCATTCGAGAGATCCAATCTCCAAAAAAGCCTAAGAGAGGATTGAGGAACAAGTAGGGTTTTCCAGAGAGTAAGCCTTAACACCGCCATCCTTCCCAAATCCATTCGCCCGTCTGAAGAAGCTCGGATCCGGGGAAGAAGTGGGCCGTTCCGATACTCTATTTCTACTGAGAAGTCTAGGTGGGTTCCTACGATTTCCCCGGTCATTCCCCATTGTTCCTCGTTAGTGTAATGTAACCGGAGGGGCGATGATATGAGCCCATCTCCCTCTCGCTATCCCTCTACCTCTTCTTCCTATGTAGTTCTTCTGTAATTGGGGTATGCCCGTCAGTATAATCACTGGGCGGTCTCCGTGCGACAACGTCGGACCATGCCAAATGTGTCGGAAAACACCGACAAGGTCACGTGGTCACACACACAACCTCCACCGTCGAGAGGACAACTACACACTGACAACCTCAGTCTCAAGCTAAGGCCAGTGGAAGAACACTGTCCCACACACTGGGTGACACATACGCCCATCTGCCGAAAGGGCCACAACAACACTATCGGTAACTCAACCTTCACCGACATAGGGTCCACTGCTCAAGTATATACATCATGGCCAGATGCATCCATCGACATCATATACTATGCCAAGGCCTCATATGTGTGCACACTACTCACACCTGGTCTCGGGAGGAGCAGAGGAGACCTACACACACACCACTCTCTGGGATTGGCTGGGATCCGCACCTCTATGCTTGTCAGCACGGTCGTGTCAAGCTACCCGACACAGGGTATGTGCCACTATATCCATCAGCAGTTGACTCTTATCCCAACCAAGGTACATACACTCAGGCAGTCTAGCCTCTACAGAAGTACTGTCAAACACACTAGGCAATTTTGCCCGATCTAACACGATTGGCCACTAGGATGCTCCACGGTCTCGTGGAGTCCCATCGAGCTCTATCATCAGCGGTCTTGTGGGAATCTACTTCAAAACACTGCTAGACACCATCTCATGGAAACCTCGAGAAAGGTGTGCACCTACATACAACCCACCATGAACCACGGTATGATGCTAAGGGGTGCTAAGAAAACTACCCCAATCGGATAGTAAAACTCGTGGACAACGGCCCACTAATTCATATAAAACCACCCACTGTGATCATGGAACTCAAGTGGATATGACCCTCCATGGTCACTGAACTCATGTGGTAAATAACACGCCATGGGCATGCAAGCCACGTGGAAACCATGCCACAAGTGCACGGCCAAACCCACCATGGGGAAACCATGAACCCTCAAACTATGTGAACCAATCCTCAGGCGACTGCCACCCTCACAAGCCTGAAATGACCTAATTTTTTTGAGTTTAGGTGAGTAAAATATTAAGTTTTGGATTCGGGGTGAAAAACCACATTCCCGAGGCCGAAAAGGCCACTAAAACCATGGGCCAGGGGAGTTCCATCGACCAGCCAGGGCTGGTCAGTCGACCAGAACTCCCATGGGTGAAAACCCCTGTAACTAGGTCAGCCTGCCACTCTAGGCTAGGTCGACCTACCCTAGGTCGGTCAACCGAAACCAGGGGTTCGGTCAACCAAACCCAACTGCATTTGGCCCTTTCCAAAGTTGCCATAACCGGTCAACTAACGCATGTGATTGGTCAACAGATTCTGACGACAGACCAACGAGGGGCCCTGTTCCACTCCCGACTCGCCCTCACAGTAAGCAAGAAGCTAGGGGAATCGATCCCCTACATCCAACACATTCAATAGGACCCAATGGGTCATAAGTCAACGATCAAAACCACGAATTCGATGCTCACCACGAATCATGCTTTAACCTTCCAGAAATAAGAACAAAACCCGCTCTTGGCCTCACCACGGCCCGAAACCACAAGGAAAGGTGCGAAAAGCAAGGGGGAAACATTCCTAAATAGCCATTCTACAAATACACTAAGAATCATCATCTGAAATGATGAAATTGTCACTCACCCTAAAACATGCATAAAACCCCAATAAGAAAGAAACCCGCTCGATCTCGCACCGATCGACATGAAAACATGGGAATTAATGCAAGGAAGGTAAGGATCCATCCCCCTACCTCCTATGAAGAAACAACGAAGAGGGGATGTCGATCCATGCCCGAAACTCCTCGTTTCATGGCCAGTTCTTCCTGAGAATGTGAAAGCCTTCCCGCCACGCCACTATCTCTCACTCTGAGCTCCGGTCCTCGACACTCGTCATCTGAGCCGCCCTTTACCTTGCCACACATCCTCCCCGTCAGCCATCGGAGAAGAAGAGGGAGAGAGGGAGAGACGAGAGAGTGAGAGGGAGAGAACGGGGGTGTGTGAGAGAGGGTTACGGGAGAGTGAGGGAGAAAGGTGAGGGGGGTTAAATAGAAATTTTTATTTCCTTTTTTTTAAATTCACAAGACCTCTAAAAAAACCCCCCTTAACTGCGGGGTTTGCCTAGTGGTTGAGTGATAGTTCGCTCTGCACCGAGTGTAGTCGTTGTCCACCGCTCTGATTTCTGCTTGTCTTGGCTTGATCTCATGGTTTGCCCGTGACCCGTGGGTGTATGTTGACATCCTATGAGGGCAGTGACCATGATGGGATGGCTAGGAGTGCTTGTGCGTGCAATATGTGTGTCTATGGGTGTCTATATGTATGTGTCTTGTCGGGTTTCGGTCAACCTGGTGAGACTAGGGGTTGACATGTGACCTTGTGTGTGTCTCAATGGCTTTGTAAAATTTGAGACCACCTTTCTAGATTCCTCAAGATATCGTTCTACCTCGGTTTACGTATCTAGATGTGTTAAGGATTCTTGGTGTCCCCTCGGGCCTCCGTGAGTCGTTTCCTGTTAAGCGTTGTTTCCTCTGGCTTATGTTTAGACCGATTCGGCTGCTTGTTCTGCTATTAGTGGCGATCTTGCCCCTGAGTCGTCTAACTCAAGGATCATTACGTGAGTAGGTCTAGTTGCCTTGTCCTGAGTTGTCAGTAGTGGCTGTGCTGCCATTGGTTCTTTGAAGTACGTGTGACAGTGCTCTCTTGCCTGTCTGTACATCCACACTCGTGTTTTGAGTCTCCGTGTCTTGTGAGCCTTCACTAGTAGTAGCCTTATGTCACGTTATGGCGTGACGGCTCTTGCAGCGGGGCACTTTCCTAGTTTACGATTTGTAAGCTAGTTCCGTGGGCCCCTGGTCCAACTGTAGCGTCCTTCAGAGGGGGAATACTAGCTAGAGGCCTGGCTTAGGCAGTGGGCCAGTGTGTGCACCCGTGGTCAGGGGCTTTGGACTTGCATCGTTGGACGTGACCCTACTAGTCACTCGCATTATGGTATTGTTCTGGTTCTAATAGTGTCTTTGTCTCAGCCTAGTCCTTGTGGTAGGTTACGCAGACAAGACGCTAGTAGGCACAGCATAAGACGTCAGTGGACACAGCTGGTTGTTATTCTAGTGAGGGGTACTCTAGTCATGTGGCACGTGGCTCATCGTAGTTCTCTTCGCGTTTCTTGTGGGTCGTGACCTCCTGGGTTAGCCCTCTCGTGGCTGTACTTGAGGTCAGTGTTCTTTCGTATGCATGACGTCCTAGTCATGTATGAGACTGTGTGCACAATGTGGTAGTCATGTCGTCTGGGTCTGCGTCTGTCTAGGTTTTCCTAGGTTTTCATGTTGTTGTTGTAGGTCTTCACTTTAGGCCTAGCGTCTTGTCGGCAGATTGGCAATTCCTGACTTCGTCAGATCAGAGTCTGCCATTCTGTCATTGCTTGGAGTAGTTCAGGGAGCCGAGTTTAGTTTGATAGTTGCGCCTATCCGGTACGACACTTTCCCTTTCCTTTTTAGCTCCCCCAGCTCATAGCTTGCTCCCTACTCCTGCATCCCTTTCCTTTAAAGCTTTGTAGTTTTGTTTTCTTGCTTTACTACTATTGTTACCTATTGCTTACCTGTTGTTTACCGACTCTTTTAGAGTGTTACTGCATGTTTTTCAGTGGGGATCCGCATGACCCCTATTGAGCCAGTGACACGCGGCTCAACCCTGCTTTTCAGGTGGGTCGTTGTTCATGCTGTTTCGGCGGGTCCTGGCGTAGCGTGTCGTAGTGGCCAGCTGGTACCTTCGTCGGGCTTCCCCTGACTCCTTCGATACGTCTTTTCTATTCTGTCGACTGTACTATTAGACTTGTCGTATTTTCCTTTGGATTGGACTCTGGTATATAATTACTAATTTAAACTGTTAATTAAAAAGTAATTTTATTTCTGCTACTTTAGCAACCCGATCTAATGAAATTTAATTGCTTGCTGTCATATCTCTATGGCTTCAATGTACAACACGACAATCCTTTTATCCCTTTAGGAGCTTTACCACTCTTGAGAGGCCCCCTAGGTTTCAAGTGGTATCAGGTGTATTCGATAGTCCTATCGGGTATATCTGGTATCCGAGATCCGAGTCGTCACAGACAGTCACATCATCCAGCATGGGCATCTAGTTAGGCTTGCATCTAGTAATTGGCAAGTTGGGCAATGAGGACCCCGGAATCAGGTCGATGGCATGCTGAATGTCCAGCATGGGTGGGAGACCCTCGGGTAACTCATCAGGAAACACATCAGCAAACTCCCGAAGGACATCAACAACGTCAGATGGGACGTCACCCTCTGTCTCTCTAACCACCTCTCGGACCACGATAGCAAAGATGGGATCCCCTCTGACAAAATCACGCTCAAATTCTCGGGGGTTGGCGAGAACCAACCTCCGAGGTGGCGGGTCATCTGAAGTGGGGGCGTTAGAAGGAACGATCATGGTCCGCGCCGGTGATGGGGTACTGGGCCCAGAAGTAGAAGGACTAGCGACGCTAGGCCCAGTAGGACCCCAGACGGATGGCTTCCCTGGCGGGGAGGGATGAAGGGTAATCCAATGGCCATTATGGTCAAATGTGCACGTGTTTGACTGACCATGAAGGGTGGCATCCCGATCAAATAACTAAGACCTTCCCAGGATAATATTGCCTACCTCCATAGGCAACACGTCACACCAGATCTCATCCTGGTAGGCATGGAACTGTAATGGCACTCGACATCGTAGCCGGATCGGGATGGCAGTGGAGTCCACCCAAGACACGCAATAAGGGGAGGGATGGTCCACAGGGGTCAACCCTAAGCGTGTCACAGTATCCGTGGAGATAACATTAATATAGCTCCCACTATCAATGATCACCTTGCAGGCTTTCCTACCCAGCCTCCAAAAGGTGTGAAAAATGATGGTGCGACGCCAGTCATCACTCACCGGCGGCTGGGTCAAAATACATCTAATAACACCCAGCTGAACATCATCCTGGCTCTGCGTGCCCTAGACATCTAACTGCTCGCCCTCAATCAGCTCATTGAAAAACTCCTCTGTGAGCTCCTGGTCAGCCTCATAACTGACTGGTATGATCCCAGATGCGGGCTCATCGGTCGAAGGGTCCCCGATAACCAACGAAGATTGGGTAGCGACAACTAACCACTTAATGACCAGCTCCTCCGCACCTATTACACTCCTGACGGGACCTAGTGCCCTGAGGTGCTCCACCAGTCATCGACCCCTTTCTCTTGTCATCACGATGGGTTGGGGGTGGTGGAAGCTGGGGTCGGGCAGGAATGGCGGGCTGCTGGGGTCGCGGGGCCGGAGCTTGGGGGCGAGGGGGATAGTCCCTCTAAGGGGGAGGATGAGGCCGAGGAGCATTGGGGTCCTGAAGAATGGGCTCATGTGGATGAGCCACGGGTCCCCGAGGATAAGGTCCAGGCGCAGCATGAGGATCCGACCCACGAGGATATATGGGTCTTAGGCGCTGAACCGAAGCAAACTCGGACTCAAACTACTCTAGCTCACGAGCAACCTGATTAGCCTCCTCTAGGGTCGTCACATGGCGGCGAAATAACTCATACTGATAAGGTAGTCGCAGACCCCGACGGAAGCAAGAGATCGTCATGACACTCTCCTCCGTGACCCCACATCGTAAGAAGTACTCATCAAAATCAACAATGTACTCTACTACCGATCGATCCCCTTGACTGAGACTCTGCCACCGATCAATAAGACGTTGTCGGTAGGTGATAAGGAGATATTTCTGCCTGAGCTTGGCCTTCATATCATCCCATGTCTCAATTTGGGGCCAATGTCGCTACATCTACAGGCTCTCCACATTCATCCAATATGTTTGTACCTGGCCAAGCAGCTTCATCTTGGCAAATCGGACTCTCATGTGGTCTGCCATCTCGAACCACTCAAAATAACGATACATGCTAGCCTCCCAATCAAGATAAACCTTGGGTTCCATGGACCCATCAAAGGTGGGAGGATCCACCTGCACGGACCTAAGAACACGCTTATCCTCATCATCTGTATTGGGCCGGTGGCTACGCCGGGCATGGCCATACCCCTCAAACTCGTTATCAGACCCAAAATCCTCAAACTCCTGAATACGTGGTCTCCGATCGTCGGCCCTAGGGTGTGCGGGCCGAGGGACAGGGCCAAGTGGGCCTTGGGCCTGCCCAGGGGCATCCTCCTACTGGACTCTACCCAGTAGTTCGTATATGTTTGAATGCCGCTGCTTGAGTGATAGGTTTCTATCTCATTATCATTTTTGATCTCTGCTACGAGAGAGCAAGTCTGACCCATCTCGTGACTCGACCTGAGCACATAAACGAGTCAAATGCCCTTGACTCACTACCGATTTCTCAACCGCGCACATCCTCGCATTTTCCTTGCAAGGGATGACTCGTGAGTTTGTGTTTATGTTAATGACATATATCCCATAGGCGCTCTTGGTGTCGTGTCTAGTTAACTTGGTTGTTCACGTTATTGCTAGTCATGTCGTCCAATTAGTCTCATCGTCGCCTAGAGTCTCAAGTTCGCATCCAATTGGTACTGAGTCGCATTCCGTCCCGCATCAAATTGGTATCAATAATCAGTAAAAAGTGTTTCCAATGGGCAATTAGGTCACCGCTTGCTGAAGATCATCATAGATGCCTGAAGGAAGATCTTGATTGAAGGGCTCGATCAGATATGATAGGTTGACGGCGTGGGATCTCCCACAAGTTGCCGCTATGATCCGATCAGATCTGCATAGGTTGGCTTGCGCAGTCCCACAAAAAGCTTCGCCACGGCCAGCATGGACCATGGATCGGCACGAAACTGGCGGCGTTGTAAAGCCGATAGAAAAAGACACGATCTATTTAGATTTCAGATCCAAAGGTGCCATGAGAAGGGCTATAGAATTTTTGTATCAGGGATGTAAATATCTAGACTGCTGGGACAGATAGAACTGCACAGCGCCATGGCTCGAATTGTTGTCGTAGATCTGCAGCTCCGATCGACACGAAACTAGGGCCAAAATGCTCCTGACTTGTAGATGTACCTTTGGTAATTTTACTACCAGATCTAAAGAGGATGAGGTGGTGGGTGATTCGTGATATGGGTAAGATTTCTAGATTGGTAGAAGTAGTACAACACACTAATGGGACGATTACGGGCCCTGACGTTGCACCTCAGTGTCAGGGAGTCACACCCCAGCTAGATCCCGTCGTAGGACTATCACTTGGGCATCACACTCAAGGAGGAACACAAGAGAATCACTCTCTAAAACACTCACTTTTTTCATAAATTCATCAATCTCTCATTTGCACAAGATACATGCGATTTATTGACACATGGGAGAGGGCATGGGGAGAGGAGGGCCACCAAGAGAGAGGAGGGGAAGGTGGTCTACATAAGAGGGGAGGTGGGAAGGAGGAATTTTTTCGCCTCTTTGGCTGGTCAAGGAAAGTGGTGCCAGCCAACCTCCCTTACCATGCATTTACACTAAGCAAGACCCATTCACACTTGGTCCTAGATCCTTTTCACACCTAGCACACTAAGCCCATACACTTGTTTACACTTACCCCTTTGGCCCATTTAAAGCCCAAATCCCATTAACTCTAGCCCATTAATATATTCTAGCACATTTACCATACAATAGTACAATTGTCCAACCTGGACTAAAAGAGGGCCAAACATGGCCTAAAAAATGTGAAATAAGGATGATGGCTTGGTTGACGCATACACGTCCTCCTCGAGCCAAAGATACTCCGACGTGTCATCATTCCCGACGTGTACGGCGGCGTGTGACCTCACCAAAAGCACAAGTCAAGTGTCAAGCGATAGAAGCACCTTCTCACTAGAAGAACAGCCAGATGCGTCCACTGTCGTCTTACACTGTGCCATAAGTATCTCACACACGCCTAGAATGGCGGTAACTGAGACACTCAACAGGAACCAAGGAACTACAATAACGAGTGACTAGCTAGGGTCACACCTGTCGGCACTCATCCAACTCTCCTGACAACGTATGCACACACAAGCCCAATGCCTTGAGCCAAGCCTTTAGCTAGTTTTCCCACAGTAGGATGCTACCGCAAACCAAGGGGGCCCATGAAAACTAGCCTAAAAATTGTCTATCGGGAACCGCCCTGCTACCACTCCTAGGTGGGCTGGCACATCAGAAAGTGTCATCAGTCTACAACTAGTGGAGGCTCACTAGACACAAAGACTCAAAATAGAAACATCGAAGTACAGACAGGCTAATGCGTACCTATCACGATTATCCACTTCTAGAGAGGCTAGGAGGAGTTCGTCATTTAGACAAGTGAAATTATATTAGATAAGAAGATTTATATATTAAACTATATTTCATTGCTAATTGAATCTATTGACTTTTCAATTCTGTAGCCTTCGACAGCATCCAAACAACCATCTCAATCTGTTGTGCTACGACGCTCGACGTCTAGGGCACCCACTCAGTCGTCTCAGGTATACTCATACCGATTGAGTTACACGGTACGAAATTATTTGAAGTTCTTATTAAACATGACCTCCGCTTCTCAGGCATTTGGAGGGAGACAACATGCCGCAGAGAAGTCACCGCTTGCTCCACAGAAGAAGAAATCATCATGGACCACATTATTCAAGAGTAAAAAGGACACACAACCACCAGTAAATCCAATGGACATTGTAGACTTGGAGATGTTAGATCCCAATGCAGATGACGACACTCCCGAGTCATCCATAGAGCTCCGTATCAGTGGGAGTCAGGATCTAATGAGGATAGTACATCGATGGGTTCTTCGTCCCATAGTGGTGGCAGTTCTCATGATAGTCAACGGAGTCGTCGTGGGGATACTAGTGTTGGTGGCCAAGAGTATAGAAGTGGTTAAGGCAGAGGTCACAGAGCCCACGAACATGGTCATCACAAAGGCATGGTATGGACAGAGGAGTAATATTTCACACATGCCACACAAGATGAGGACCACGGTGCTCCACCACCATGGGCTAGGTGGACAGCTAATTATTGGGATCCCTACTATAGAAGTTCTATTGCAGACTGTACTAACTATCAAAACATGATGTCTAATTTTGAGAGGATGAGCACACATGACTCTCACGAATCTGACAGTGAGTATGGATGATCATGGCAATAGCAACCCAGATATTATGACAATTATGAGAGTAGTAGTTCATTCTTTCCATCGTACCAATATCTTCATGACTATTCTTTAATGCTGCAATATACTGAAGGATATGGTCAGCTCTTAGCTGCGTCACCACCAGTCGTGTACTCACAGGATTCACAAGACTATGAACACTACTTACGCATGTACTGGAAGCACTATGTAGGTTCCATAGAATATGAAGACTATTTGTCCTATCTGAGGAGTACACATAATGTCAGATTGTTTGGAGATATGATATAACCAAGTTTGGGCCCATATGATTAGGAGTATGTATCATTTGCATATATTTGTATGCAACTATGAATTAATCATTTATTTCTGCATGTCATGACTTTTACACTTGCCCTTCAAGTTACTGATGCAAAATTGTTCAACACTTGCAGGTCATCATGGATGGACGACGCCACCCTGCGTGAGAGCATGGATGCACTGTTGAGGGTAATCGACATGTGCACTGTAGATGCTCTGGACATCGCATCACTCGCATACACAGATTTGCAGAGCAACTCGCGGGAGTTGGACGGGATTATCATGCATACTTCTTAGTTCCAGAGGATGTCTGAGATTACTTTCAGACATAGTTACGAGAGGGATATATTTCTCACAGTGCACAGAGTCAGGGCATCGTCTTCCACATTTAGGGTTCCCCCACCACCAGCACCGGACAGATCAAGATCTTCCTCCACGTCTAGGATTTAAGTACCACCAGTATCAGAACCACCAATAGCAGAATAGACATACATATATAGATGTAGTTAGTGCTGTTTTTAGAGGATTTCGTGTACCCTCCACCGCTGCACATGACCTATTATTTGTGCAAATGGTTACATATTTTTTAGACTCACCCACGTGCACTTACACCCACTAGGATAGAGTTAGATTATACGAGTCATGAGTCTCATGTATCTGATTCTGATTGGGACTCAAGATTCACAAATGAGTCGGATGAGTGACTTTTGACATTTTATACTTTATGAGTAGAGTTGAATAATATCATGAGTAAAGCTAATTATGTATATGTTCACTTTACCTGTTTAACTTATCTTTCTTTTGTCTCTTCAAATAATATATTTAATTGAGTAGTGTAATATGTTATTTCAATAAATAAGACATTAAGTAATTATTTAATTATGTGTATAAACTGAAGCATTCAAAAATAGAATTGATATTTGCAGATGGATGCAAGGGTGTTTATGAAAGACTCTATGAACAGAATACTTATCTAAACTACAAATCCTTCTTTATCACAATCAAAATCAACAAAAGGTAGAAGAAAGATAGAAGTGGGTCGAATGACTAGATCTAACCAAATTTATACTTGAATTTTGACAAAAGATTTTAGAACTTGAGCTCTCTTACCTTTGCCTTGAGAGACCGTTATTTGAGCATTCCTCGACCTCAAGGCACCCCTGCAAAGTAAAATCCTTATTTTAAGGTTTTGGGTACCCAAGTCATCTTGGGTGCCGAGAGATTAGTTCTGGATAGAGTCATGCACAGGCTGGTCAGTTGCTATCAGGGAGCCCTCATCAAGTGGAGACATATACATAATCTTTTGGTGGCCCATAAGTGCTTACATGCCATGAAGACTCCGAAGAGGCAAGGAGTGGTCTTGAAGCTAGATTTTGAGAAGGCTTCTGATAGAGTCAATTGGCTTTGTTTGTTTGAGGTGTTGAAGAAGATGGGCTTTGGGGATAAGTTGATTGGTTGGATCCAAGGATAAGTGTATTGGCTGGATCCGAGGATATATCTCATCTGCTTCTTTTGTTGTGCTAGTCAATGGGAAGCCGTCTACATACTTTTATATTGGCAGTGGGCTCCAGCAGAGAGGTCCTATGTCTCCCTCCTTTTTGTTCTGGTGGCTCATGTCCTTAGCAGGGTGTGGCAGAGAGTAGAGGCTCCACATTTTATTAGAGGCTTCCAGGTGGTTAGAGGGGGTCCCGTAGTCACCCACTTGTAGTATGTTGATGATATTATTTTGTTCCTGGTAGAGGGTGAGCAACACCTTTATGTGGCTAGACTTCTTTTGGACTTGTTGGAGGAGACCACTGACTTGTAGGTCAACTTCAACAAGAGCTTACTTGTTGGGGTTAATATGGATGATATGCCTCTTCTGTCGGCGACGCGCATCTTGGGTTGCCAGATTGATACATTCCCCATTTCATACCTGGGCTTCCCTTTGTCCCTAGGTGCTCTGTGGTGTGCTGATTGGATCCCTGTTACACAGAGGTATGAGGCTAGATCCGTTGCATGGAAGGCTGGACTGTTGTCATACGGGGGCAGATTAGTCTTATGCGGATCAGTATTGGACAACTTGCCTATCTACTTTTTTTTAGTGTTCCGGATCCCGAAGACTGTGTTGTAGAGGATTGAGTCCATTCAGGGGAGATTCGACATGAGAGTGAGGGGAGATGCATGGGATGACATGACATCAGGTGAAGGAAGGTGGCTGCTAGTAAGGAACAAGGGGGACTATAGATTAAGGATGTAGGAGATTTTAATTTGGCTCTCTTTTGCAAGTGGTTATGGAGATTGGGGACAAGGGATGATGGGCTATTGGTGAACCTTGTCAAGTAGAGGTACTATAGTAGGAGGAGGGTTTGGGCCTTGGACACTCCACCTATGTCCCAAACCTCCCCCATTTGGTGTGACTTTTTGACTTGTAGGGGCACCATTTCGACTAACGTTCGGATTTGACTAGGGAAAGACAACAAATGCCTTTCCTAGAAGGACAGATGGTGCAGTGACTCTCTTTGGAGGCGTCTTTCCCTAGCCTCTTTGCTGATGTTGCTGACTCTTTGGGAATGGTGGACGGGGTTTTTGACCCCCATTTGACTTTCAGGGGGGGTCTCAAGCCGGCAGAGATGGAGTTCCAGGATCTCCTTCTTCGCCTCCTTGACTTTGTATCGTAGTCCCTCGGGGAGGATGCGTGGACTTGAAGGTAGAGTGGGGAGAGATCTTTCTTAGTTCGGTGTGCGAACACTTTTATCTCGGACAGAGAGATGAGCCACAGTCTTGCCTCGCAGATTTGGAAGTCGAGGAACCCGCTGAAGGTGAAGATCCTCACTTGGAGGATTTCTCACGGGAGGCTCCCTACTCGTGACCAGCTGGTTTGCTTCATCCTTGATATCTAGTTTACTTGCTACTTATGTAGGCAGGGCTCATAGACCCTGGACCACCTATTCGTCGGTTGTTCGTACTCACGGGAAGTGTGGGATGCATTAGCTTTGAGGGTCGGCTGGTAGATTGCCCGCCATATAGAGGTGGATCATCTCATTGGTACTAGGGGTAGGGCTTAGCCCTTCAGAGGAGATGCGATTGTGTGGTGGTTAGTTCTTCATGCCACTCTTTAGTCTTTGTGGGGTGAACGGAACAATAGGATTTTTAGAAGGGAGACTAGAGTTGAGGAATCTCTTCTTTCTTTTGTGTGTGCTAGAGTGAGAGAATAGGTGGAGTTGTTTTGTACTAGGAATTCACTCAACTCCTCTCTTTTTGTGTTGTTGGGGGGCTAGTGAGGTCCGCACCGTCTTGGTGTGATATCTTTGTATAGGGATTTTTTAGGAGCTGCTTGACCATACTTGTACATCCCTTACTCTTTTTTGATTTAATACAATTGTGGTACAACCAAAAAAATTGAGCCACCTTTTCAACTGCAGAATCTATAAAATTATTATAAATGACCGGCCCCTGTCCAGTATGAACGATCTGCCATTTCGAACATATGGGATCGCTGATCCAATCTCAAAGATGTGGCCATAGATTAGCCTCCACCCTGCCTTTAAAAAAAAAAAAGACTCTTATGCTATGTTATTCGATTTAGTTTGTGAATTTGCTGCCAATTCACCTGTGTACGAAACCACATATCATGATCCAAATTGTATACAAGGTTTGATCTACATCTCATGTTTACCCAGCTTGCTTGTAGGAGAGCACAGTGGAGGATAAGATCATGCTAAATTGCTAATGGCAAGAGACTTTATGTAATAGTGGCAGTTTTGATTCTTTGAATTTATCATGCCACATCAAGCTTGAGAGACATGTCAACTGCTTTGCTAGTTGATGCACGATGTTAAAGGATGAAAGTGCTTGCAATGACTGAATGTGAATGTTATTTAGACAGAGAAGAAAATGCAATTAATCACAATTTTTCAAATGCTAAAAGTAATCATCAGCTCCAAATTGTTGATGTAGGTGAGTATTTTAATGTAATCTGCTTTTACATAAATTACAATCAGCTAGCTGAATACCCCAGTACTTAAGCTTTGATCTGGGGGAATATCTACCGGACTTATAGTTTGACGTGGGGGATATGGAAACACCATTAGAATGGCTTCCCTTGTAATTATTTTATCATGGTAATGAAGGAGTAACCACAATTGTATGCTTCTATAAGTTGATTAGTTGATGGGTGTGTTATCTGATTCCACTAACCAAGGTGCATAAATCGATGGTTGCATGCTGTTGAGGTTAAGTCCTTGGCTTCACTTTAGCCATTGAAGTTGTTGTCTGCTTGAAATGGGAAACATTCTTATCAATGTCATTCATTGAATTGTTTAGGCTGGATTAGATTCTACTATAAAAAGAAACTTGTTCACTTTTCTGCATGATTTTGTTTAGCATATTATCAATGCTTCAGCTAGGATGTCTAGGTAGTTTGTATTAAGAAAGATGAGCCTTCCGTTGACCATCAACTGGTCTTGTCCAGGTCTGGTGATAACAACAGTCTGTCAGGATGACAATGATATGTCAAGCTGACAGCTGGTGCAAGAACTATGTTGAGCACCCCTTTGACTTGGTCATCTGTGGCTTAGCCAACTCTAGTTTGATGAAATAAGGCCTAACAATCATTATGATTATATAGTTATCGATAATATTGGGACTTAATTGTTTATTGTTATGAGGGTTTAACTTTCACATAAAAATGCACAATGATGTCTCTACTGATGATTCTGTTTCTCCAATTCATCAGGTGCTGGAAGCACACCACTTCATTATGCTGCTTGTGGAGGAAATGCACAGTGCTGTCAAGTAAGTTAATTTTTCTGAGTTGATTCTTTTAGCATCTTCACTCAGTTTATTGTGTCTTATATACCACATGCCTGTTTCTCAGATTCTAATTGCCAGAGGTGCCAGCTTGAATGCAGAAAATGCAAATGGGTATTCTTTCTTCTTATAATCTCAATTGCCTCACCTATTAGTCCATCTTAAGCACATTATTGGATTACATCTCATTTTGGGTAGTGCTAATGTGTTTGATTAAGATGACTGATTTTTCTTAGCACTTGTAATTATTGTATTGGATATTTAAAAAAGTGAAGGGATAAAGTGAGCTATTCAGACTCTTGAGGAGGTGAGGCTTAAAGCTTTAAGCACAAGCCGTAGGCCTTAGGCAACGTCTTACGAACTTTATAAAATTAAATAATATGAAAAATATCGAACTAATGAACTCATTTATGGTATAAGCGAGTAGATATCTAACGTGGAGGTTTGTCTTGATAACTTGAGTGCACCAACATCATTCCAATTTTATCAGATGTCTCCTAAGAGACACTTGAGTGCACCAACATACTTCCAGATCTTTTAAGATACCATCTATTTATGTACAATTTGATGAATGTATTTATCACATTTGTGTAATATTAAATAAGAATGCCCATTTAAAATTTGGGTTGTTCGAAGAAGTTGACTTGTCTATTATGAGGAAGAACTGGATCACAAACTTGAAAGTTTTCAAACAAGCATTGTCTTGTGTATCATGTTCAACTGTGTACAACTATTAAAAGCTGTAGATGTCTATAAAAAGGACTTAAAGATCATGAATATATTTTTTTATTTTTTCATATTTTTCAAAAAATTAGAATTTTCTATATAAATCTCATTTCTTTTTCTTTTTCTTTTTCTTCTTCTTTCTTCTTCTTTCTCCCCTCTCTCCCGTGAGAACCTCCCCCTCTCCTTCTCTTCCTCCTCTAGCATGACGACCGCGGCGGCGCTCCCCTCCGGCTGCAGACGGTGGTGAGGCGACGGAGAGGCGGCGACGGCGGCGGCGAGGTGATCGCGGCGGCGTGCGGTTCATGGGAGCTCGTGAGAGTTCGAGGGCTTTCAAGCGGGTTTTTGAAGATCGGCGACGATCCATCACATTTTGAGCGACCTTGAGGTAGGGTGACGGATCCTTAGCTCGATATTTACCTTCCCCGCAATTTCTAGGCCGAAGGGAGGTTGAGAGTGGGTTACTTCGTGCCGGGAAGGGAAATCCATATTTTGGGGATCGAGCGCCTGATCTAGAGTTTCATCGCATTATTTGATAGTTTGAGGGCACCATTTGATGCCCAGGGGCTTGGGAAAGGGTTCCCCCTTTATTTCCCCATCACCTGGGGTGATCGGGGTGTGGAATGACGAATTCTGCCGTGTTTTGCCGTTCTCGATTTTCTGGGAAGAAAACGGTCTTAACAGGAACCGTTTCTATCAATGGCGGTCCTCAGGGTGACCGCCTATCGATCATGGGGCGTCGGTAGGGTATGTGGTCAGACGAGTGACTGCTACCCATGTGTAACGGCCAAGTGGCCAACCGCCTTCCTCGCGAGCCAGCGTGACTCCCGAGGTGTTTTCTAACCGTTGCGTTTTACCGTTGAACTATCTTTGGCCTTAGCGATCATGAAATGACTGTTTAACCCCATCTGGCGGTCCCAAGGGAGACCGTTTCAGCCCCCAACAGTCACAAGGTGACCGTTTAACCTTCCGTGCAATTTGGTGGCTTGGCGGCCCCAAGTGGGACCGCTTAGCTTCTGACGCCGCCCAGAGGTGGACTGCTTGGTTCTCAAACGGTCCTCAGGAGACCGTTTCTCCTCTCTGAGTGGCAGCTTATGGATGACCACCTCTCTTCACCTTGCGGTCTATCGTTCGACCATTTCTACCCTGGGATGGTCCAGAATGGACAGCCACTTGGGTTCTGTCCAACCAGAGTTCTGTTCTTACTGACTTGAGTCCCGGGTGAGTAGACCTCGATCCACATGTTGACCTGTGGTCCGATTGATGCTGGGCATCAGATGGGGGCCATGTGTGAGGGTGCCGTGGGGTCCCGGGTGATGCCGTGTTCTCGGCTTGTGTCACCGTGAGTCGGTGTCGGTGCGATGAGCGATCCTTGTACCTTGTCTGGTTCAGACGTTGTTCCCGTTGGTTAGAGAGTCTACTCCTTCAGTGACCCTCCACTAGTCATAGCCTTCCAACACGCGTGTGGTCCCGCCAGGGAGTGGTGGTGAGGCTATCCGAGAGAGATAGCTTTAGGCTGGTTGCCGTGGGCCTCCTACTATGGCGGCTCGAGTCCAGGCCGGGAGGAAAATCAGCAAGAGGGCCTAATGTAGCGCAGTCAATCAGTGTGTGCACACGTGGTTGGAGACTTTGGACGTGGGCAGACGAGCACGACCCCGACTGGACCCTTGTTAGTGTTACTTGTGTGTGTGTCTCAGTTTCCACCTGGGGCGAGCAGGGAGACACTGTGGCGCGGTGGTGTAAGTCGTCAGGGGACGCATCCAACTGTGCTTCTAGTGGGTGGTACAACTGTCTTTGCCAGGCGGTGACTCTTAGTTTTCATCACCATGGCGTGTGTCTCAGTTTTCACACCGTGAGATCGGCGTCAGGCGTAGCAGGACTTTTCCATTTATTTTTTCCAATTGTACTCGCCTTTGGCTGCTTTACGTTACAATTTTTCATTTTGCGAGGTGGGGGTCCGAGTGATCCCTACAGAGCCTTTTGTGTTATGAGGCTCATTCCCTGCGTTTTTCTGCGTTTCAGGTGTGGCGAGGTTTCAGGGGAGCGCGTCAGAGGCTCCACGTGGTTCTAGTGCCCAGGGTTAGTTATCAGTTGCCAGAGCCGGGAAACTGAATGACTAATCCAAATTATTTAAATCCATGCAGGGAAAGCGCAGGAACCGGATCTCATGGCTCCAGGTCTGTGCAGTGTACCTCGCACTGTCGGACTTCCAGCGGGAGCACCTGGTGGCCATGGGATTTGACGAGTTCCTGGGCGTGGAGGTGACGAGGCTCGACACCGCGCTGCTCTACGCCTTCCATGATCGGTGGGACTCAGTGAGCTGCACGTTCCTTTTCCTTTGGGGCCATATGGTCCCGACGCTAGAAGACGTCACGCGCATTACCGGTTTGAGGGTGCACGGGGCGACAGTCAATGGGACGATGCTGGCGGACTACCGGGAGCTGGCCCAGAGACTGCTGGTCCTAGAGTTGCTGATGCCGGAGGGTCAGTCGATGACACTGTTGAGAGCGAGGCTGCAGGAGAGTCTCAGTCTAAGGGGAGCTGCGATCGGGACAGGAGAGCTGTCGGAGCAACACTTGAGATGGCTCGTGGACCAAGCACGACTGCAGGTAGCAGCCGCACCAGGACAAGTGGCGGCCGTGGTCTCGAGGAGGTTCCTGATGCTGCTCTTCGGGAAGCTCCTATTTGCCACTCGGGTGGATGTGGTCAGCTACCGCTGCTGGAGGAGGTGGACCGCGTTGGGGAGTATGCATGGGGAGCGGCAATCATTGCCTTCCTCTTCGACACCTTGAGCTCAATGAGCCAGTAGACAATGCTCGGCGGCTTCTCTTCACTACTTCAGGTACGACTCAATTCTTAAAAGGATTACGCATATATGATTATATGTTGTATACTGACACTTATTGTAATGCAATGCACATGTGGGCCTATGTGTACCTCCCTGGGCTGGGGAGAGGAGAGGAGACGTACCCCAATCGGCTACCCATCGTGAGGCAGTGGACAGCACCTCGGGAGGTGGGATCCCTGCGTCGCCAGGTCTGGGCAATCCAGGACGACCTCGACACCATACCCTATGCTTTGGTAAGATCCTGAACATGAACTTTGTGCAAATGCAACTATATGCTTGTTAGGATGATGCAATTTGCCTATTTGACAAGTCCAGTGCACGCCCTACCAGGGAGAGGGGCACGAGGGCCAGCCATGGGTGGTGGTGGCCTTAACCTACGCGGGTCGAGACATCTGGCTCCACTACGTGAATGTGGTGGAGCCACTCCACTACCACCTGGTCATGAGGACCATCGGCATCCACCAGGCAGAGGTGGAGTTCCCAGCTCACGAGAAGCCAGAGGAGTGCGTCAGGCGGCACGCATGGGGCCTGGTGATAGAGATCGACTGGACTACTTGAGTATCAGAGTAGATCTAGGACTAGACAACACTTGGGCGAGTGGTACGTGCCCGGGTTAAGAGCCAAGAGGTCTATCTGACGGCCTACGCCCAGTGCTACAGAGACCAGGTCTTTTGTGGTGCCCGTCGACCGGTATGACTCTAACCTTATGCTTCTAATATGTTTATGATTATGATGCACTACCACCTGACCACCTATATGCAGCTCAACCCCCAGGGGCGGATCACCGAGCTCTAGGGCCTTCTTCACTCCTCAGTCCAACAGAGGGATGAGCTCCGGCAGGCGCTGGATCTCCTGGTGAGTTTTACTGAACCTTAGACTTAATTGTGCATATGCTTATGAGATTGACTAACCTGGACTCCTAAATGTAGCGGGCCGAGGGGACCCAGTGTCAAGGAGTTGACACATCATCTTCTTCCTCTCATCCATCCGCAGACTATGCCAAGCAGGATGCGGAGCTCGCCAGGATGGTGGCAGGAGGTGAGGCGGCCGAGGCCGCACTCGCCGAGAGGGTAAGTAAACAAGTGCACTTTCCCAGTTTATTATGATTATGAAATGCAATTAGCTGACCATGATGTGTGTATATGCAGACGACCAAGCTAGCAGCGGCGCTGAGCGAGGTTGCTCGGTTGAGGGAGGAGGTAGGGCACAGCTATAACGACCCAGAGCTCCAGATACCGAAAACCCAATGTAACATCAAATTACTGCTACCAGAAACTGGGGAAGTCACCCAAGAGGCTGATGAGGCCCCTCACATGACTGTAACACCCCTATGGTGGCGCGTTATGTTATGGTGGTTTTCGAGGATTGTGATTGTCAGTTGCTCGAAGATCGTGTCTTCCTCGAAGGCCGTGTTGGTTAGTTGGCTCTGACGGACCTCCCCTCGTGTGTCAACATTCTGTAATGCACCTCCTTGAGGCCGTTACAGTTGTTTGACCGATGCTTGGCTGGCTGGTGTTGCTATAACGCACCAACCGCCATGTGCCAGGGTTCTGTAACGCATCCCTACTGGGTCGTTACATGCCCTTTTGTCCGGGGACTTGGTCTGTTGGCCCTGATGCCCCTGTCTTGGTGCGTCAGAGCGTGTGACACGCCTATAGTAGGCCGTTACATCATTCGCGTGTAGGTTTAGGTTCATTGCCCCTGACGCCCCTCTCTTGCTGTGTTAGGTGGTGTAGCATGCCTGGCTTGGTGCGTTACATGGTCTGAGTTGTAGCTTTAGGCTTGGTTGCCCTGATGCCCCACCCTTGGCACATTAGAGCAGGTAACGCCCGTATAGAGGAACATTACAGTCCTATTGTTGGCCGTGATGGCCGTTGTTCTGTTCTGTGTCTGTTCGTGGGTTGGTCTATCTAAGGTTTGTGTTCTAGCGTGGTGTCTGTGTGTTGGTGGTTTTTGGATCGGTCAGTTTAGGAGACTGGATGCGGTCTCTTCCCTGACTGTGACAGTTCCCCTTGTCTCTGGTCTCATAGTGACTGTCCCTTGACTGTCGGGTTCACCTAGTAGTTGAGTGGTGGTTCACTTTGCCCAGAGCGTCATCTTCTCTGCTTGTGTATTGTTGGGTGTGTCTGTGTGTGTGTGTCGTGTCTGGTTCTGGTCAACCCGGTGAGACCAGGGGTTGACAGGTGACCTTGTCTATGTCTCAGCGATTTTGTCCAGCTCGAGATAGTGTTCTAGATGCCTCGGGGTACTGTCCTACCTCGGTCGCGTGTCTAGGTGTACTGAGGGTTCTTGATGTCCCCTCGGGTCTCCGTGAGTCACTTTCTGCGGAGCGTTGTTTCTTTTGGCTTAGGAATGGACTAATTGGCGGCTTGTTCCACTGTCTATGATGATCTTGCTTCTGAGTCATCCGACTCAAGGATCGTTACGTGAGTAGGTCTAGTTGCCTTGTCCTGAGTTTGTCAGCAGCGGCTCTGCTGCGATTGGTGCTTTGTAGTATGGGTGACGGTACATGATTAGCCTTTCTGTACTTCAGCACTCGTGTTTTGAGTCTCTATGTCTTGTGAGCCTCCACTAGTCATAGCCTTACGACACGCTTCGGTGTGACCGCTCTTGTAGCGAGACACTTTCTCCGTTTATGATTCTTAGGCTAGTTCTGTGGGCCCCCAGTCCAACCGTAGCATCCTTCGGAGGGGGAATACTAGCTAGAGGCCTAGCTTAGGCAGTGGGCTAATGCGTGCACATTTGGTCAGGGGCTTTGGACTTACGTCGTTAGACGTGACCCTGACTAGTCACTCATGTTATGGTACTGTTCTGGTTCTAGCAGTGTCTTTGTCTTGGCCTAGTCCTTGCGGTAGGTGACATAGACAAGACTCTAGTAGGCGCAGCATAAGATGTCAGTGGACGCAGCTGGCTGTTCTTCTACTGGTGAGGCACTCCAGTCACGTGGCACGTGGCATGTGGCTCTTCGCGATTCTCTTCGCGTTTCTTGCGCGTCGTGACCTCCCGGGTTGGCCCTCACGTGGCTACACTAGAGGTCAGTGTCCTATCCTATGCATGACATTCTGGTCATGTGTGGAACAGTGTGCATGATGTTCTAGTCGTGTCATCTGGGTCTGAGTCTGTCTCGATTTTCCTAGGTTTTCTTGTTGTTCTTGCAGGTCTTTGCTTTAGGCCTGGCGTCTTGTTGGCAGATCGGCAACTCCTGACTTTGTCAGATCAGAGTCCGCCCTTCTGTCATTGCTTAGAGTAGTTCAGGGAGCCGAGATTAATTCGACAGTTGCCCCTATTCGGTACGGCTCTTTCCCTTTCCTTTTTAGCTCCCCCAGCTCTTAGCTTGCTCCCTACTCCTGCATCCCTTTTCTTACCATCGTGAACTCCATGCCGTCAAGGGGAAAACCCTCGGTGACACTCACTGGAAACCCTAGACATCAGTTTTGGGAAAGCACCTGGAAACTACACGTAAAACCACATCTCGCAGATGAGACACAGAACCTCGAGTCACGACAAGCTCACATCACGTGACGGGAGTACCTCCCCACAAGAAGCAAGGCCAGATGCGTCCACTGACGACTTAGTCCACAGCCTCAGGTGTCCCCCTACGATGCCCCAAGCGGAGACTGAGACACCGTATAGTAACTAGGAACACATAACAAGGAATAGTTGGGGTCACGCTCGTCATCGCGGGTCCAATGCCCCCAGCCACGTGTGCACACATAGACCATACACCCTAGGTCAGATCCTCTAGTTGGCTCATCCCTAAAGCCTGGACTCAGGCTGCGCGGAGGGGCCCTACATTAACTAGCCTAAAAATCATCTCTCTCAAGTCACGCTCTCTACCATTCCCAAGTGTGTCGCACACTCATGCATAGGAAAACTACGACTAATGGGGATTCACTAAACGTAAACACTAAAAATCACGCACACACCCATAAATGCAAAGTATTAGGTGGCTCAGAGCCACCCAACTCTGGACAGTCCACTAGACCTGATAAATCCAGCAGACCTTGAGTCACAGGACTCGGGTCAAGATCGTCGCACATGACAACACAACGCTATCAATCTGGCCTAATCTCTAGGTCTAAAACCACGGTAGCATGGCTCACAAGCTGCCAAGTTAATCCCTCATCCAAGGGTCACACGAGAAACCTCCAACCCCAGACTAGTTAATTGGACTCGTAGTCCAAGGCCATTCACATAGCCCATTTGGAAACCACCTTCCGGAGAAACCCACATCATGCGGGGAAGACCCACCACACTCGTGCCGACTCACGGTGACTCGTCCGAGCATAACACGGAAACTCAGAACACACGCAACGTCACTCGGACCCCCAAGGTCGACGACATGCTAATTGAGGTAATCTGATACCTCCGGACACCCCAAAAATATGAACATAAAACCCATGATGTCTGGGACATCCACAAGATCGAAGTTCAACCATTGGGTCACAATCATGTCGATTGGGGCCCACACAATGCGAATGGAACACGGCTAGTACAAAAACACAGTGGTAGTCCTCTTTGGGCCGTCACAGTGAATGACAGCCCTCTCAGGACCGCAAAGCCTGGGCTAGTAGTCCAGCCAGGACCGTAAAACCGTAGAGACAATTGGATCGAAGGTGGTCGCCTCCCAAACCGCCTAGCACAATAGTGGTCCTTGGCCTGACCGTCGCCATCATGTGGCGATCAGTCACAAGGCTACTACTCCACCTGAACTCGAACGACTAAGAAGCATAAAAATGGTCATGCTCTGACCGCTAACCCCTGATTGGCGGTCTCCTCGAGACTGCTACTCTCAGTGGTGGTCTATCACGAGACTGCAACCCATGAACTGACTTCAGGGGACCCCTGGCGGTCTCCATATGATCGCCCCATCAAGTGGCGGTCTCTGGGAGGACTGCCACTCCAACTCGAGCATGAAAATGGTGAACTCCGTAAAAACCCCCATTCCATGCCCCATTCACATCCATGTGAAGGGAAAAACAAGGGGAAATTAGTCCCCAACCTCTCTAGCACCGAGAGGGTCCATTTAAACCCCAAAGACGCGATCAAAACACCCGATCTAGCTCACACCCCAAAACATACATTTTTTTCCAAAATGTGGAAATAACCCTGCTTAGCTCACCACGGCCCACAATACTCGTGGGAAAGGAAGTACAGAGGTTAAGGATCCGTCCCCTTACCTCCACCAAAGATTTCACGTGCCGAGGATGCTGATCTGCCAAGAAAATACCTTTAGAATGCAGTCGGTGCCCCGAACTCGCGGCCAAACATTGCTGCGCCACCGTCCCTCTATCCTCAATCCGTCCTTGCTGTCCTCGCTCCCTCGCCATCACCGCCTTGCCCCTGCCTGTCGCAGTTGGTCGACCGGGGAGAAGAGAGGGAGAGGAAGAGAGAAACGGTGGGGGAGAGAGTGAGACAATAAATTCAAACAAAATTTTGACAGCACCTCTCTTATCCTTAAGAGTATTAGAGAGGGTATAGGAGGTTTGTCCACGAAATGTTGAGACGAACTCCAGAAAGACGTCATGCTCGGATGGCACTCCCGTACCCCATGATGAGTGGGGAACCCAAGGGCTAGACCTCTGAGTAGTCCATATCACTCACAGGGTCGTCAATCGGTAGCTACCACTTTCTTTTAAGACCGCTTGTAGCATTGCGGTACACGCATATGGGTCCACGAGTGTGGACCTGGCATGACCACGTTTGGGCGGACTCGTATGTCACCGGGACAATCTGTGCCAGGAATGGCACCTATTAATAATTTGTTCCCTCAAATTAGGTATGCGGCTCTCATAATCCGGTGTGAGTAGCCACGAGGTCGCTACCACAACGAGGGGTGAAAGCCGAGTGGAAAACCCGAGAAATATGGTATGGAATTGAACTCTAAACTTTTAACAAAATTTTGACAGCATCTCCCCCTGCCTCGGAATGTGTTGGGGGAGAGGTATCGAAAATCCGTCCACAATGAGTTGAGACGGACTCCGACAAGTTAGGCATGTCGAAATGATAGCCCAGATACAACAGTGGGCGGTGACTGTTTACCGGTCAATTTTGACCCGTTTTAGGACCACAGGGTGTGCACAAAGGCTTTGAGGTAATTCGACACAACTATGGGTCGAAGGGTCTGCAAGGATAGGGGCATTGTTCACCTTTAAAGTAGTTAATGTTCTATTTCCCTGGCGGGATCATTGGAGCTCATGTTATGATATGTAACGAAGCCTCATGACCCAATGGGATGATGGGAACTCCCGTGAAGGCATGGAATAACATGGCCTTCCCGGTTTAACTCTGACAGCATCTCTCCTTAGTCTCGGGACATGCCAAGAGACATATAGGATACTCGTCCACGAAGAGCCGAGACGAGGTCCATAATTCATGGGCATATCGAAGCGCGAGAGCCACAAGGGTGAGAGTAATGAGGTACTATCAGTTGTTGGAACGATTTATTCATTATATCCCTATTGGCATCCGCTTATTTTCTCAAAATTAATTGAGAATTAAGCATAGGGAAACACTCCCTAAATAGAATAAAAGGGAACAATGCCAAAGGTGCCCTACCAGTCGAGTTGAGCTGAGAAATCGAGACACTTCTCTGGGTCAAATGGCACACCATAACAAGCGGGGATCGTTTCCGAGCACAGGATACTATACCAGCCAGTTTCTCCGACAACCGAGTTGGGTCCAAGGGTCGGGACAACCTGTCGTATCGAGCGGCACTCTGAAGAGAGTCAGGGATCACCCCCGGACATCCTGCATACGGTATCACACTGCTGGTGCCTCAACAACCGGGTTAACTCGGGACTCAGAACAGCCTGCCGCATCATGCGACTCTTCGCCAATGAGCGAGGGTCACCCCGACCACCAAACAAATGGCATTATCATATCGGCGCCCCAGTGACCGGTCCTAACCAAGTCCTATCCAGCTAGCCGTGACCCATGGCAACATCAACATTTGATCGGGCTCACCCTCGATCACTCAGCTTGCACGCTTACCCGCGTTCAGCATAGCTACCCGAGCCGACTCGGGGGCAGCCTAACTACAAGACACGTCATGTGGCACCTAGCAACGAGGCCGGGGTCTACCCCTGAGTCACCTCCCTTCAGTCGTCTGAAGTCAAAGGAAGACCCATCTGGGTGGACCACAAGCTTCAGGAGCTCACAGCAGCCTTACATGACCCACACACACGCGTGTCGGGAATTTTTGTGAGCACCTGGCGGGCGCGTAAGTCCCAGCCACTGTACAGCAAGCCGGAGCACAACTAAGGACTCCAAGTAACCCATCGCGTCATGCACCACCATCGTGCACCCTCACAAGTGGATCGACCTCCGTGAGGGGTTTAGGCAGACCAGACCAGTCCCTTGGGTTGGTCCACCAAAACCCTCCCTCCCCCACTCCGTAAACAAAAAAAATATTTTGGCAAGGGTTTACCCGGACCAAGTTGGTCCCCCAACTTGGTCCGCCTAAACCCATAGAATTTAGACATTATTGCTTTAACTTACCTCTCTTGAAGAGCTAGTGCTCAGGTGCTTGGGGATGGAGGTCAGCCACTACTGCGCTCCATGCTCCTCTTTGCTGGTCTTGGCCTGTTGAAGACACCCTCACCCGTTGTGCTAGCTTTAAAGGACCTCTTCATGGTAATTTGGGTGTTGTTTCTAAGGATTTCAAGGCTTAAAGAGAGGGTTTTTTGTGAGTTACGAGTTCAAGGTGCATTCCCAGTTATAAGGCTTAAATTTCCAGTCTTATTGCATTAGGATTGAGGCTGGGATGCCTCAATTTGAGTTAGAGTGGGTTTTAGCATAGTTTGGGTAGAGAGTCCCACTCGGGTTCAACTCTGTTCTTACCCTTGCAGTCTGTTGTGCGACCGCTAAGGTAGGTAGCGGTCTTCCGATGGCCGTTTCCTCCTTTTCTTCAATGCCTTCTCTCTCGTCTACCTAACGGTCACGTTATAACCATTTATCTCTATTTACGGTCTCACGAGGACCATTTCCTAGCTTCTCCCAGTTGGTGTGCATCTACCCTTTAGCAGCCTATCGTGGGACCGCCACCTAGGGGGTAGCGGCCCCGCCGTGACTGCCTCCTTCAACTGTCCTATGTGTTCTTTCCCAAAACCCCTTCTCTCTGGTCTTCATGCCTAAATCCACATTCCTCTCACTCTGCCAGTCGTAGGAGCCATTGTCAAGTTAGTCAGGTAAGTGTTAGCATACATGCATTAGCATTTTATAGTCAAAAGGATCATATTTTTTGCATTATGTCAAAATCATGTACATGCATGTGTCTCATCAAGTACATCAAGCAAGTCCCTCTCCTGGATTTCTGATGTCCCCAGTACCCTCATGGTGCTTCCCTGGCGGGTCCATGGCTATGCTCCCCTCCTCACGGCATCGTTGTCGCTCCTTTTCCTTATTCCTCTGATAGCTAGAGGAGCCGATAAGGTAGCCTCTATATGCACTACTGTGTGCACCACTCGGAGTCCTGTTGTGCTCCAATCTCTTGCCCAACAGCCAGAGGACTTCCTTCAAGCCTACCACTATGCCCTTCAACTCGACAACCTACAGTCGGGAGTGCTCCAGCTCGCTCCTCAGCCCCGCAGCCTTTGCTCGGAATCATTTTGCCTCCTCTTGCTGACGAGTGCCCTCGCTCAGCGCTGCCTCTAGCTCCCTTGCCTGCAGATGTGTTCATTGTAGTTAGTCATTTGCATTCATAATCATAAGGTCAAAGGGAAATATAGTTATTTGCTTACCCTCTGTGCGAGTGTGGCCTCGGCCTCCTCGGCCCGAGCAATCGCCCGAGCAAAGTCTGCGTCCCGCTCAGCCCGATCTACTGGAGGCTAGGAGGAGAAAGACGGAGCATCTGATTCCTGTCGTCGTGCTCCCTTGGCTCGCTGCATATAGGAGTTAGTCAGTTAGTTTAATGGCATTTGCATTTTAGGTCTAAGGTTAAGTAGAACTCACCAGGAGCTCTAGCACTCGCTGGAACTCATCCCACTGCTGGATAGTGGAGTGGAGGAGTCCCTAAAGCTCCGCTATGCGTCCCTAAGGGTCTAGCTGCATATAGAATGACAGGTTATCAGTGCATCAGATACCACTAGAAAGTATGAGTTTGAGGGTTCGTACTGGTCATCGAGTGCCTTGTAAGACCTGGTCTCCGTAGCGTTGAGCGTAGGCCTTCAGGTAGGCCTCGTCGCTTGTGGCTCAGGCTCACACCACCTGACCTCACCTAGTTCAGTCTCTGATCTGGTCCACCGCTCTGGTGATCCAGTCAATCCCCCCAATCAACCCGCGTAAGGATCACCCCACGCACTCCTCTATCGCCACTCGCGTCGAGAACTCCACCTCTGGCTGGTGACCTCCCCTGGTGTCACGCCCCGATGTGGAATATCGAGGCGCAACGATTCGTACACTCATGTTGATCAGAGCATGTATAATAGGGTCCAAACCACAAGAGGAGATAAGAAGAAAAGATAATTCTATTTCATCGAAATAAAGTTTTACAACATTCTTAAGCCTTAAGAGGCATAATACATAGAATATATCCAGTAAAGTGAAGTTCCTGGTTGTCTCTCTAACATCTCTTTCCCCAGCCAAAAAGGGGTCAAATATTTTATATGTGGAAGGGGTTGGCCACCGAAGAAGAGCTCACTGGATGGAGAAGACGAGAAGACGGAGAAAATGAAGATTGGAGACTGTCGGCTGCAATAGGGGGACCCAGACGGAGAAGATGAAGTGCTCACTAGAGAAGAGCTATGGGGTCGGCCACCGGAACAAGCTGTAGAGTCGGCCACCGGAGAAGACAAAGCTGTGGAGTCGGCCACCAGAGCTCACCGGCCAGAAGCCCCAGCGAACAAGCGAGGGCCGTCTCCACAGGAAGGGTGAAGGGCAAATGTAGGAAGGACACGAGTGTGGTCGGCCACCGATGGGCCCAAATGTAACAACAACAACCGGAGAAGAGGAAGACATGGAGGCGGCCACCAGAGCTCACTGGCCAGAAGCCCCAGCGAACGAGCAGGGTCATCTCCACAGGAAGGGCGAAGGGCGAATGTGGGAAGGACGCAAGCGTGGTCGGCCACCGGTGGGCCCAAATGTAATAACAGCAACCGGAGAAGACGAAATGGGGAGTCGGCCACCAGAGCTCACCTGTTGAAAGCCCCAACGAATGAGTAGGGTCATCTCCACAGGAAGGGCGAAGGGCGAATGTGGGATGGATACGAGCGTGGTCACCCACCGACCGAACCAAATGTAGAGTCGGCCACCGGAGAAGACGAAGACGTGGAGTCAGCCGTCGGCGCTCACCGAAAGGGCAAAGGGTCGAGCGACGAGGGTTCTGTCCACAGGAAGGGCGAAGGGTGGAGGAAGGGCGAAATGTGGGAGACGCACGAGGTGACCAAACGGGGATGGAGACGGGGATAACGCATCCCCACTTTTCGTGGGGATGAGTTATCCCCGTGATAACCCCGATTTCGGGGTTATCTCCATTCCTCTTAACCCTGTATATCCTCGCCATTTTTTTGCCAAACCAAATGGTGTCTAGGGTTGAACCGGGGATAACCCGGGTGTATCCCGATACCAAACATGCCCTTAGTGTCTTTAGTCTTCCCATGAGAGTTATGATGGGTAAGAGATGTTAGGTGTTAGGTGTTCAGATTTTAATGAGCGGCCATTTGGTCTTCTCATAAGGTCTATAAAAGAGTCTTGTAGCCCCACTTTGGAGGATATGGAGTAAGGAAGCTGAATGAAAATTTTTGGGAGATACCCACGTGATGTGTAAAGCCTTGTTGTGTTATCTTCTCCGAGAGGGAGATGGGGTGAGATACCCCTGGGTGAGAGACCTCTTTCTATCCACCATACTACACCCTTTCCCCCTCCATCCTCCCTACTCACCCTCTAACACCACTAACCCACACATCACTTGTGCTCCCTTGGCCCCCTTACACAAGTGGCAGGCATCTCTGCAGAGTGCTGCCATCCACCCCCCCTCCACCGGTGCCATCATCCGCCATCTCCCACCTCCTCCAACACATCCACGAAACCTTCATCGGCCATGCCATCCACCCTCCACTGCCATAGCCCCTCCCATCTACACCTCACACATCGCCAACAAATGCATCTCCAGAGCTCGCAGGTCCTGCTGGAGTCCACCGTTCAGCCCTCGCCCCGCTGGCTTCTGAAGACGGCCAGCCCCAGCCTGCATCGCCCCGACAAGTTGCTCCAGTTCTCCACCACGTCGTCGTCTGGAGTCCCATCAGAGCCAACAGTGGCGTCTACACGTGCCTGTCCATTTCCCGTCGCATGCCGCTGCCCATCTTCACCGTCTCCAACCACACTGCCCATCTTCACCGTCTCCAACCACAGCCCCCATCGGGCACCTTCCCCACCTCCCCATTCTCCCTTCTGTTGAGCAACGACCACTGTTGTGCCAAAACCCCAATGCCCATGCCCCGTCGTCCACCGCCTCCTTGCAGTCAGCCCACCCCATCGCCCTCCCCTTCCCCAACCCACCATGCAGAGCCAGACGTTAGTAACCGATGCCACCACCCTGAAAACACAACGCGCCTGCCAACCGAACACACCCTAGCCCATCTAATGAAATTTAATTACTTATTGTATATCTGTCAGTTTAATGTACTACACGACAATCCCTTTATCCCTTTAGGAGCTTTACCACTCTTGGGAGGCCTCGCAGGTTCCATGTGGTATCAGGTGTATTTGGTAATCCTATCGGATATATCTCGTATCCAGGATCCGGGTCGTCACACAGAGACTCTCCAAAAGAAACGTCGAAGTACGGACAAGGTAAACACTCACCTGTCACACACACTATGAACTGCATGGCAGTACACAGAATTGCCACTAGACTCAGGATAGACAACTAGACTTACACACAATGAGCCTTGAGTCACACGACTCGGGTCAAGATCATCGCACATCACGGCAACATAACATTAATCAGCCTAGTCTCTAAGCCAAAATATGATAAAACACAAATCACAGCACAGGAGGGAACATCGCTCAGACAACATAGGTATGCAAACTGAGGAAAGACAATACCTCCCAACACCTAAAACTAGAGTCTCGATCCATACAGGATAATTGAGACACTCACAAGGTCACGTGTCAACCACTGGGTCACAACCGGGTTGAACAGAAACCATAATGACTCTTGTAATCATACAAAACACTACTCAGTGCATTAGCATATTCGAACACCCTATAACACGGTCACAGCCCTCATAGGATGTCAACGACATCCACGTACAATAGGCTAACCAAGGGGTCGAAGCCAAGTCAATAAACATAGAGAAAACACCATACACTATTCGGGATAAGACCACTCTTCCGGGATCCCACGACACACAGATCTGACTCTCACAGAACACCCGAGGCATCCGTCGAGTCAAACGCCAACAAGGCACCGAATATTGGGTTCACCAGAGCCGGAGACAACTCACATAAAACCACAAAAATAGAAGACCATTAACATGGTGGACATCTGCGTCACGATGATAAACGCTTCCAAAGGATGCACCGCGATGCCACGGAACGCGTGCAACCCATACTATGCGTCAACGTGTTGACGCGGCACAAGCTAGGGTCGCATTAATAGACGCGGCCATAGCCTACAATGCGTTAATCATAGAACGTAGTGGAGACGTCAAGCGCATTCTTCAAGATCACGGTGGAGACCTTGAGCGAGTTCTCTAGGATCACGTCCAACACTTAGACCGCGTTCCTTTACCGCCCAACTATTCATCACCGTCGATGAACGTGGTCACACAATATAGCGTGTCTCACTGAGAACGCGGCTAACATGACCAGCGCGTTCTCGTCACGATGTGAAAATCGTAGAAAACCCCAAAACTCGGTCTTTCCATGCCCCAATCGCTTCTAAACGACGGGGAAACAACCCTAATCACCATATCTTCCTTCCACAAGCCGGAAGGGATCAAACCACGTACAAAATGACGCGATATGGGCGATTTTCCACAAATCAACCCATAATGACTCACGAGGGAAACCAGACTCCTACCAGCCCCAAATCACGACCAAATGCAATGAAACCAGTGGGGATGGCATCCAGACATGCCAGAGGTCTGAATGAGACCATTCAAATAGAAAATTATCGCCTAAAATGGCAAACACGGCTCACACCCCAAAACATGCTATAAATTCCCGAAAATGAAAAACTCACTCAAACTCACATGAATCGGCACGAAAATTGAGGGGGAAAGAGTGGCTCATTGCATATAGATAGGGGGAGCATTTTAGACTCATTAGTCTTTTTCATTCTGAACTCTCCTTGTCTAGTCATTCATATCACTCTCTTACTCCTGTGCGTTGAATCGGTTGCGAATTTTTTCATCATCTAAATTCATAACAATTGGTATCACTTCTTCCTACCTGATCTTGAATCTGAAATTTTTTCTGTGCTGCCCCTCAATTTGCTGAAGGAGAGCTTCACTTGAATTCCTATCATTACTGTCAAGCTGATCTGTCTGTATACCAGACTCAGCTATTTGTGTCTAAGATGAATTACTCAGGTGCATACCTCTTGCTGCATCTCTGTATCTTTTGCTGCATCCTTGTAAACTCACTGACCCCTGAAAATCTGATTGATGCACAAGCATGTGTTCAGATCTTTAAAAAGAAACTTAAACCTGATTGTTCTATTGATAAATTTAAGGTAAGATTGGTTGCTAAAGGTTACACTCAAAATAAAGGCATGGATTTTTTTGACACATACTCTCCTGTTTCTAGATTTGCCACCATACGTGTGGTAATTACCTTGGTTGCCATATATAGACTCGAGGTCCATCAAATTGACGTTAAAACTACTTTACTTTATGGAGATTTAGAAGAGGAGATCTATATGGATCAGCCAGAAGGTTTTATGGTGTGTGGACATGAGAATAAAGTTTACAAATTAATGAAGTCCTTGTATGATTTAAAACAAGCACCTAAACATAAGTGTCCCGGGCACCTCGTGGATTCTATGCCTATGTTTTAGGGTGTCTGGAGGTACCATGTTATCTCGATTGGCGTGCCCATGGGTTTGAGAGTCCAGGTGACGCCACGTGTTCTGAACTTTTATGTTATGCTTGATCAAGTCACCGTGTATCGGTGTGAGTGCGGTGGGGGTTTCCCCGCACGTCGTGAGTTCTCTGAAAAGTGGTTTCCGAGTGGCCATGTGTAAGGCCTTGGACTGCGAGTCCAATCACCCAGCTTGGGGCTAGAGGTTTCCTGCTTTTCCCTGAGATTAGGAATCGACTTGGCGGCTTATGATCTACCTTGGGAATCGTGCTTCTCTATTTTCTACGTGGGCCATGCGTGTGGCCTGTGGATTGTGAGTCCCATTTACACAGCCTGGGGTTGGAGGTTTTCTTGGTTCCCTTTTTGAGGGAATGGTCTCAACTGTCGTGAATTGCTCGTGAGTTATCATGCCGAGGTTTCTGACCCTAGGGTTAGGGTAGATTGACGGCCTGGCACCGTTCGGTGCAACGGTCTTGACCTTGAGTCATGTGACTCAAGGACCGTTGGATTTAGTGAGTCTAGAGGACTGTCCAGAGTCCAGTGGCTTAGCGCCACTTTGTTCTTCGTGACTTTCGAGCAGGGTGCGTGCGTGGTTCTCGAAGTTTCTCCTCTGAGAGTGGTCACATCAGTGACTCCCCACTAGTCGTAGCCTTCTGACATGCATGTGGTCCCACCGGGGAGTGGTGGCGAGGCTGCCCGAGAGAGAAGGTTTTAGGCTAGTTGCCGTGGGCCTCCTACTGTGGCGGCTCGAGTCTGGGCCGGGAGGAAGAACTAGCTAGAGGGCCTAACATAGCACAGTCAGTCACTGTGTGCACACGTGATCGGGGACTTCGGAGGCGTGCTGACGAGCACGACCCTGACTATACCCTTGTCAATGTTACTTGTGTGTGTGTCTCAGTTTTTGCCAGGGGCGAGTAGGGAGACACTACAACGCGGTGTAAGTCGTCAGGGGACGCATCCGGTTATGCTTCTGGTGGGCAGGTACTCCTGTCACGTGAGTCATGACTCTCCTATTTTTGGGTTCTATTTCTCATCTGCGAGACTTGGCTTCTGGATCGTTCCAGCGTGATTTCCCGAGGTGGTGGTTAGAGGTGCTGGTAGGGATTTCTGAGGCCTCGCCGGGCCAGTGTGGGACTTTGCGGTCCCGGTTAGTCATGCCTCTGTAGGCAGGAGTCTGCGGCAGGGGTGCCGTGAGTGTTTCCTCAGTAGGTCTGGTGTTAGAGTGGTTCGGTTCCCGATTGCGGGATCAAGATTTTCCCCTTTCTGTTGCCAGTAGGAGTAGCTGCAGTGCCGAGTTTTGACTGGCCATCGGTTCGCTGTTCCTGCTATGGTTGTTTAGCTAGTGCTGCTTTCCTTTTCGCCATTATTTTTCTCGGTTGGGATTCCGCGGGACCCCTATTGAGTCTCTGTTTGGAGACTCATCCCTACTTTTCAGGTGCGGTTGTTCGTCCTCAGGGTTCGAGGGCGTTGCGTGGAGGTCCTTAGCTGCCAGCTCGCCGGGCCAAGTGTTCACTTGGCATTTGGTACGTTTTACTACTTTAGACTGTACTTTTGTGGGACTGGACTCTGTTGTACTTAGCTGATTATTCCTGTTAATTGTTGAATTATCCTGCTTTATTTCCTATTTCTTTGTACATGCACACCCTTTTTTTGCCCGACGGGTCCTTTGCCGAAGCCACTCATGTGTGTTTCGGAGATGAATCGGGATACGCCCGGCAGGAAATCCCCAGGGGTGGGGCGGGCGGAAGCAGGCCGATGATCGCCGTCCAGAACTCGTCGCCCTTCAATGCCGAAATTCGGCGAACTTGTAGTCGGGGACAACGGCGGCGGCGGTGACGCGGACTCCTTTGTCGAGCGGACGCAGGCTGACCAAGATGACGTTTTTGCTTCCCGGGCCGAATCTCAGCCAGCATTCGGGGAGAAAAAAGTCGCGTTGGGGGCCGATTTCCCACGTGCGACCGATGCAATGTCCATTGAGATAAATGAAGCCGTTGCCCATCGCTTCGAGGTGGAAGTGCCAGGGAACCCAGACGCCCGGGCGAGGGGCAGGAAGCTCGAATTCAAAACGCTGCCACGTGAGGAGGGCCTCGGGGGCGGCGGGCGCATCGGGACCGACCCGGACCGACACCCAAGAGGGGCCGGCGGCTTCCAGAAGGGAGCCGGCGATGCCGCGTTGGCGCTCCACGGAGGCGTATTCAAGCGGGAGCCGACCGCCGGCGGAATACACACCTCGGATGCCGAGTGGCCATTCGTGCTCGAGCGTGAGATTGGTATGATGGTGAAGGCCGGCATTCTCGTAGAGCAGGGTCACGGGACCGATGGCCGGTTTGGCGAAGACTATGACATCAGGGCCGGAGGATTTCACGGGGAGGAAGTGCCCGTCTGCCCAGGCGAGGATTCCATCGGGGAGCGTGCGCGCGACGACATTTCCCCCAAGCCGGTTGACAGTGAGTTCGCTTCCGGCCGAGGAGGGAATACGGTAGTAAAGGAAATGGTGATCGACGATGCCGCGACTTTCGAGGGAGATTCCGGGGGACAGCAGGTTCCAAGAGGTGGGGAGCGGGTCGGTCATGCGACCCGAGCGGGTGAGATCGATGGCTACAGGGAGATCGGCCGCAGGGGGGCGGGTCGGCTCGGGCGAGAGACGGGGGAACCATTGGCCTTTGGCCGCATCGGCCATTTTGGGGGAGAGCACGAGGATTTTCGATCCGAAGGGCTCGAGGGTGAAATCGAAGGAAAAGGGTGCGCCTTCGGAGGGCGTCACCCGGGCGTGGCCCGAATGGGGCAACTTGCGGTCCGTGGTGCGAACGAATACGTAGCGGGTGCCGTCGGCCGCCTGCCTGAGCGCGATTTCCACGTCTGGATCAGCGACGGAGGTTTCGACAGGCACGAGTTTTGACCGGAGCAGGCTGGCTCCATGTTCCTGGAGGAAAGCGCCGATGGCGGCAACCCGTAGGTATTTATCGCCGACACCTCCGTTTTCGCGAATGGGCGCGTAGAAATCGTATGTGGTCGTGACTTCCCGCGAGGCCCAGTCGTCGAAATTCGTACCGCCGACCATCATGTAGTAATTGATGCAGGAGTAACCCAGTTGCAGGCAGTAGAGGGCCAGGTTTTGGGTCTGGACGGGGGCTAAGCCGTCGAGATTCTCGCTGAGCTGGCCGCCGATCGCGGAATACCAACCACCCTGAAGTTCCATCGCGCCGATCGGGGCGTAGGGCTGCTCCTTGCGCTGCTGCGCGACGATATCGGCCATTTTTTTGCCGACGCTCCATTTGGGGTAAGAGTTGATGAAGTCGAAGACTCCGGCGAGATCGGGGTTCTCGGAGTTGCGCGATTGACGGGTCCAGCAGGTGACAAGGGGGACGTCGATGCCCGCGTCACGGGCCTGGCGGGCGAGGGCCGCGAGGTAGCGTGTCTTGGCGTCGTCGGGCACCCACTTGACGCGTTCGTATTCGTTTTCGATCTGGACCATGATCACGCCGGGCGAGCCTGGGGGGAGGCGGGTGATCTGATGGGGTACGATGACACGTGCGACCGCGTCATACCAGTGCTTGGTCCATGCGAGGTAGGTGGGGTCGTCGGTTTGGAGCCAGACTTTGCCCTTGGGCCAGTCAACGGGTTTGAACAGGGGGACGAGCCATTGCGGGTAGCCACCGCCGGACCATTCGGCGCATATATATGGGCCGGGGCGGATGATCACGTAGAAGCCGAACTGCTGGGCCATGGAGATCCAGGCATCGAGTTCCGAAAGGTCGATCTTAGAGAAGTCGTCGGGGCCGGACGGGGCTTGGCGTTCGTGGTAGTTCCACGGCACGTAGGTTTCCACGACATTGCAGCCGGCCTCCTTCATCTTCAGAAAACGGTCGCGCCACAGTTCCCGGGGAACCCTGAAATAATGAAAGGAGCCGCCGTAGAGGAAGGTGTCGCGGCCTTCGATTTGGAAACAGGCGGAGTCGTATTTGATGCGGTCGGGGTGAGGGAAGCGGACCGGGCCGTCGGCGGCGCGCGCGAGGGACATGGCGATGATGAGGAGCAGGAAACCGCCGAGGCGAGGGACGATGGCTGAAGGCATTATTGAAGACGGTTGAGATTGGCGTCGAAGCTCAGCACTTGGCCGGCGGTGGTGGGGGTATCGACGAGGTGCGCGCCGAAGCGCAGCCTGAGCGGGTTGCCGAGCAGGGATCGAATGGTGGTGGAAACGAGGTGGCCGTCCTTCCAGGTGATACCGACCTCGAAGCCGCCGCGGGCGCGCAGGCCGGTGATGGCGCCACGCGGCCATTTGTCCATGGGCCAAGCGGGCATGAGGTCGACCTCGTCGTCCTGCGACTGGAGGAGCATTTCGGCGACGCCGGCGGTGAAGCCGAAGTTGCCGTCGAGCTGGGTGGAGGGCTTGTCGAAGAGATTGGACTCGGTCCATTTCGAGAGCATGAGATCGACGAACTCGCCCGCCTTTTCGGCCTCAAGGAGGCGGGCCCAGATGCAGATGCGCCATGCGTTGGCCCAACCCATGCCGCCGATGGCGCGGCGCTCGGCAAGGACGCGCGCGGCAGCGAAGACTTTCGTATCGGCAGGGGTGATGTCGAAGCCGGGGTAGACACCGTAGAGGGGCGACATGTGGCGGTGGCTGGGATCGGGCGCCTGATAGTCCCAGTCCTTGATCCATTCTTGAAGCTGGCCATGGGAGCCAATCTGGTTGGGGGCCAGTCGGGCGCGCGCATCGGTCCAGGTTTTGCGCAGACCGGCGTCGGTCCCGAGGGCCTCGGAGGCGTCGATGCAGGCGGTGAACAGATCGCGGAGGATCTGCATGTCCATCGTCGGGCCGTAGGTATTGGTCACGCCTCTTGTAAATTCATGCTCGGGTGAACAGGAGGGCAGGGTGACGAGCCAATGGTGTTCCGGTTCCTCGACGAGGGTATCCAAGAAGAAGCGGGCGCAACCCTTGAGGATGGGGTAGAGTTTTTGGAGGTAGGTCTTGTCTCCAGTGAAGCGGTAGGTGTCGTAGAGCTGGACGGAGAGCCAGGCACCGCCGGTTTGCCACTGCCCCCAAGATGCACGGTCTATCGGGGCGGCTGGGCGCCAGAGGTCGGTGTTGTGGTGCAAGACCCAGCCGTCGGCCCCGTAGGTGCGGCGGGCGGTTTTGGCGCCGGCACCTTGGGCGATATCCTCGATCATCGAAAAAAGGGGCTCCTCTGTTTCTGAGAGGTTGGTCACTTGGGCGGGCCAGTAGTTCATTTCAGTGTTGATGTTGACCGTGTATTTTCCGCCCCACGGGGCCATGAGTTTGTCGTTCCAGAGGCCCTGCAGGTTGGCGGGTTGGCCGCCGGGGCGGGAGGAGGAGAGAAGAAGGTAGCGGCCGAACTGAAAGTGAAGGGCGACGAGCGCGGGGTCGGACTCCTTGGAATAGCCACGGATGCGCTCGTCGGTCGGGAGATCGGCCGCCGGGGTGCGGCCAAGGTCGAAGCGGACGCGGCCGAAGAGGCGCTGATGCTCGGCAATGTGGTCGGCCTTGAGCGCGGCGTAGGGCTTGCCGGCTATCGCGGCGAGTGTGGCGGTGACGCGGGCGGCGGGATCTCCGGAAACGTCGTCGTAGCGATTAAAGCTGGTTGCCGAGGCGACAAGGAGGGTCACCGAGTTCGCGTCTTGGACGGTGATGGCATGCGGAGAGGAGGCGAGGCGGCCGCCATCGGCGACCACGCGAGTCCGGGACTCGAAGGTGAGGGCGGCGGGGATAACGACTTTATTGGTGTGACGGTCGACAAGATTGCCATTTTTGCCGGTGATGCGGAGGTAGGCGCCGTTCGTCGCGACTTTGGTTTCAAGGGGGGAGTCGTAGGTGGCGGAAAAACTGATGGAGCCGGGGTGGTCGGCGGTGATGTGGACGACCACGACTTGATCCACCGGAGAGACGAAGACTTCGCGTCGGTAATTCACTGTGCCGACGCGATAGGTGACGGTGGCGATCGCGGTGTCGAGGTCGAGCTGGCGGCGATAGTCGTCTGCGATTTGAAGGCCCGGGAAATCGAGGCAGAGTTCGCCGATGGTCTGGTATGAGGCCTGGGAGTTGGGCCGCCCCTGGAGTTTTTCGTCGAGTTTCTGGGCCGCGCCAAAGTCGCCCGCGAACATAAGGCGCTTGATTTCGTCCCGGGTGGCTTGGTCGACTTGACTGGAGGGCTCGTAGGGGCCGCCGGACCAGAGCGTATCTTCATTCAGACCGATACGTTCCTTGGCAGTGCCGCCGAAGACCATGGCGCCCAGGCGACCATTGCCAAGGGGGAGGGCGTCGCCCCACTGGCCTGCGGGGGTTTTATACCAGAGCACCAACGATTCCGGTTGGATGGGAGCCGCTTCCATGGAGGCGAGTCCGGCAAACAGACTGGTCATGAGGAATGACGCGACGACGCGGGTAATCATAAAGTATTAGATGGGACGGGGGGATCGTGGGGTGAAAAAAACGAGCGTGCGCATCCATGGCGCTGAGTATATCGGATGAATATCGGAGGGGCGCTTGAGTGAAAGGTGCCAACCCAAAGGTGAAATTAAGCGACAGCGGCTGGAGTATCACTTAACGTGGTAATGGATTCTGAGGGGAGGTGCTGGATAGTATCAATATACAGTGGAAGACATGCCGGTTTCCGTGCGCGTCGGGTGGCCGGGTCGGGTTTCGGTAAGTTGGGCGGAGACTGGTTCGTCGGAGGGCCCCGCGAGGTTTTTGATGTTGATGGTCTGGATGCGACCGTCGGTGAGTTCGACACGGAGAACGTTCGGGCCGGTGGCGACGGCGGTTTTGATAACCGAAGTCTTGGAGTAGGGTTCAAGGATGGTGAGAAACTGCGCATGGCGGCCGGTGGTGCGAACGGCGCAGACTTTGCGGAGTTGCTCTTCGTTGCCGACGGGCCAGTCGCCGCCGACGCGGGCTTTGAAACGGACGGCGTGGAGGCCGGAGAGGTCGTAGGTGAGGACGGCGTCCTGTTTACCATCAGAGGGTTCGGCCGGGAGGGAGGTAGTCGTGGGCATACCCGCGATGCGGACGGGGCCGCCTTCGTAATCAAGGCCGACGACAGGCACGGGGGAGACGTTTTTGGCGGAGGCGGATTTGAGTGAGGCGAGGGGAATCTCTCGGCCGGCGGCGGTGACGAGCACTGGGTCGGCCCAGAAGATGGTTTTCAGTGTTTTGGGAGTGCGGTTTACACTGGTGGTTAGTTCGAGGGTTTTTAGGCCGGTGATATCGGCGTCGATGACGCCCGAGCCGAGTATCCACGCTCCGAATACGCCCTCGGCGAGGGCGTGGCCGTCGGCTTTGACGGTGTAGGCCAGTTTTTTGTTCACCGCCCAAGATTCAGCATAGTCGCCGAGGGCGACTTCGGATTGGCGGGGCCAAAGGATCCGGGCGTCGAGGTGGAGTTCGCCGGGCTCAGAAAGGGAGCTCGCGCCTCCGGTTTCCCAGTGGCTTGTATCGCCGCCCCATTGGGTGCCGTCTGATTTGCCACCGATGCGCATAGTAGAGCGGATGAGCGCGGGGGCGGTGGCGGCGTAGCGGTCTACATTGGTGATGAACTGGCCGCTGCCGAGAGGGTTGGTATCGAACTGGGCTTCGTGCCGCAGGAGACGGAGCGTGGCGGAGGGAGCGATGGTGGCTCCGCGGAGTTGAAGAAGGTTGTCAAAGGTGTGCTCGCTGGCGGACTGGAGATCGTCGGCGAGGACAACGTAATCATCGGTCACGATCATGAGCCGGCGCTGGCGGACGGGGTCGGTGAAGCTGGTGAGGGCGCCGACGGCGGGGTGGTCGGCCGGGACGGGAACGTATGGGCGATCTCCCGATCGGATGCCGTCGATCTGGTCGTAGCCGCCCATGTAGGGCGGGTTGCTCCAGCGGGTGGTGGTTTCGGCGGCGACGGCCTGCATGAGTTTTCCGGAGTGGAAGAGAAGTGGCGTGCACTCGGCGGGTTCCTGCATCTTGCCATCGACGACGACCATGTTGTGGGAGAGGGAAACCTGAACCCACCACTTATACATGTACGAGCCGTAGCCGAACCAAGATGTTTCGGGGTTGTAAAAGCTGCGGCCATCGCGTTCGAGGGCATTGAGGGCGATGCGATCAAAGTGGCCGTGATAGCTGCCATGGGTGCCGTATTTGAAGACGGCCTGGATCTGATCGCGTGCCGGACGGTCGGGCGTTTGCGAGCGGAGGACGGCGATGCCGGCGTCGTCGGAGTGTCCCGAAACGGAATACACGGGAGGGGTATCGGCGGGCAGTTCGGGCACGCCATAGAGAAGGTCGCGCTTGGCGCTGCGTTTGATGATGGCGGCGTAGGCGGGGTCGCGGAATGCATAGTAGGCCTTGTCGAGGCGACCGCCGGCGATGCGTTCCTCGTGGCCGTCGCCCATGCCGAACATGATGCCGCGATCGTCGGGATAGATGACGATGGCGTCCCAGAGTTTTTTGAATGAGACGGTGTTGTCGCGGACGGGGCCGTATTTGCCGAAGGCCATGCCGAGGAATTTTTGGAATTCGAAGGGGCGGAGGCCGACCTTATGAGTGGTGGCCACAGGGAACTGCGCGTGGATGAGATCGATGCCGAAGGGACGGGCGGCGATTGCGAGATTGGTGAAGGCTTCGGCGCAACCGAGGTTGTAGGCGAGAGACATTTCATACCACCAACCGTCGTCCATGCTACCGTAGCGGAGGTGGTTTATGATGCCGCACTCTCCGTTCATGAGCGTGTCGAAGCGGGCCATGTCTTGGATGGCAAGGGCACACTCGGCGGCGGGCACGAGATTGAAGACGGACCAGTTGGAAATGCCGCCGTCGTCGAGGCCGGAGCAGACCCAGTCGATATAGAGCCGGAATGAATGCTCAATGAGGTGTTTGTCGTCGTCGGTGAGCACGCCGGCATCCTGAATGAGGTCGTAGCTCCAAGCAGCGACTTCCCAGAGGCCGCCTTCCTGGGGGATGCCCTGACTGTTTAAGTGGCGGCGTTTGGGGTAGCCGGTGGCGGGATCGGCAAGACGGCGAAGAAACAGGGCGATTTTTTCAGCGTAGTGTTTGTCTCCGGTGAGTTTCCAGGCGATGGCGCAGGGGAAGAGGTCGTTTTCGATGTAGGATTTGAAAACGGCGGGGGTGCCTTGGTCGGAGGGGAGGCCGTCGGGAGGGACGACGGGCACTTTGAAGGCGTCTGCGCGTTTGACGATGTCGGCGAGTTCGTCACGGGCCCAAGGGTAGTTTTTAACCTTGGCGCGGACCTCGTCCCATTCCGAAGGGGTGTGGACGAGATAAGGCGAGGGCAGACGGCGCAGGGTGATAAAGCTGAGTTTTTCGGAGGAGGACGGGGAGCTTTGAGGGGTGACGACGAGGGTTTGGGTTTCGCGGGCGCCACCGGGGAGCCAAGCTGGGACGGTTACGCTAACGGTGACAGGGGCGCTTTGGCCGGGAGCGAGGGTGAGGGCGGTTGGAGAGACGGTGGCGGGCATGCCTTCCCAGCCAGAGTTCTGAAAGGCTAGGCTGATGATCTGAGTGGTGTCGGCGCAGTTGGTGACAGTGGCGTTGTAGGTGACTGTGGAGTCGGCGTCGGCCGGGAGAGAGCGGATATAGGCATCGAGGTGGAGAACATCGCCGCGGACGAGGCGGATGTTTCGTAATTGGACGCCGCCGGTGGTGGCGGCGAGTCCTTCGTAGTGGCCGGCGAGCGCGATGGTCTTGATTGCGCCCAGCATGGCAGCTTGGCCTCGGTTATAGTCGAAGGCGGCAATAGGAAGCGTGATGGTCTGCCAGCCTTTGCCTTGGAGGCGGAGAGCGGCGCGGGTTGTATCGGGGAGATCTTGGCGGCCTTCGTAGGGCGGGCGGTTGAGGGTGAACTCGGCGATGAACGGAGCGGTGTCGCGGTCGAGCGCTATATCGAAACGCAGGCCATACCACGGGGTGAGATCAAGGGCGCTGTCGTTAAGTCTCCACAGGCCGTAGGAGTAAGAGCCGCGGGGGCCGGCGGGCGACGTGTAGCGGGCTTCGGTGCCGCAGGAAAGGGACACGGTGGCGTCGCCAACGGACGTGAGGCCGGTCCAGTTGGCGAAATTGCCGGTGTCGAGAGAGCGCTGGGCCGGAAGCGGGCGGGCAGGCGGGAAGCCGGAGTCGTCGGCGCGAACGAGGGGCGAAAAGGCGAGGGCGCAGGCGACGAAGAGCGATAGGAGCGATCGGATGGAAAGAGGGGTCATGTCACAAGGGGCATGGTAAGCGGGAAACCACGGTGGTTTGGCGTGGTTTTATGATAAAAACCAGAGCGACTTTCCCTGTTAATGGTTCTGGTATTCCGGAACAACGTCGTTCATGCCATTGGGGAAAATCCATATGGCATCGGGACGGCCAATTTGCCGTCGGACGACGGAGCCAACAGGCCAGTTTTTTCTGAAATCCGAAGAAATGCCGCACCGGCGCTTGCCGAGCGCCCGTGTCAGTCCTGTTGCCCAGTGGTGGAATCTTTCCCGCGTTCAAGGCGTTTTTTGCCCGTTCCAGTGCGCAGAGGAAGGGATGCTCCATCCAGCCAGAGCCCTTCAATCAGCGTTTCCCGGCATATGAAGGGTATGCCGTGGTCGTGGTTGCGTATCCTTGAGGTTAGGACCTCCGTGGCGGCGCGGCCAATTTCGCGCGACTGCTGTGCGATGCCGGCATCCACCCCGCCGTCCAGCACGCTCATGGCGGCCATGCCGACGTCGCCGGGCAGGGAGATGCCGAGCCCAAGGAGATCCTCTCGCAGGGAGCCGATGTCGCCCAGAATGGCGTCGGGGCACCATCGCTTGAGCCAAGCCCTGAGCGCCGGCTGTCGCGCGGCGGCGCCGCCTTCCGTCGGAAGAGAGATGGGAGGCAGGTGTTGTTTTTTCGGCAAACGTTGCTGTTCCATCAGAAATCCGGCCAAGGCGTGCGTGTTGGCGATCATGTGGCTGTTGGTTGCGAAACCGATCCGATCATAGCCTCGTCGGGCTATTTCGCGCACCGCGAGCCGGGCGTTGAACATTTGATTGCTGGAAACAAGATGGCAGCGAGGGGATGGAATCGAGTAGCCGAAACGAACGACGCAAAAGTCGTTCCAATCGAAGCCGGCCCAATCCAGCGTGATGCCCGAATGCGGGGGGATCAAGATGCCCTGCACATTGCGGGCACGTAGGATCTTATGGAGCCGGGGCAGCGCGCCTTGGTACTCCGACCAGATATGCTCCTGCAGGCGGAAGCCGTTGCGCTCGGCGGCTTCCTCGGCCCCGAGCCAGTATTCGTCGAATTCGCGGAAGGAGCGCAGGCGAGCCGGATCCGGCCAGTGGTTGATCCAGGCCAGTTCCGCGGAGATACGGCTGGTCCGCTTGGTCTGCCGGTATTGGGCGAGGGCGGCGAGCATCGGGTCGGGGCGATAGCCTGCGGACTTGGCTGCGGCCAGTACCCGTGTCCTCAAGCTAAGGGATATCCGGGGATGGTTTTTCAGCGCTCGCGATACCGTCGAGACAGAAACGCCCAGTTTTTTTGCGAGATCCCGGAGGCTCACGACGCGGAGCCCGGAATTTGCCTGCGAAGCGGTGGATGGTGTCCGACGGAGGGAGGGGAATGCTTGGGGTGAGCGTGGCATGTCCACAAGCTGTGATGGCCGCGCGGATTTGTCCATTGTGCGCAACAGTTGGCGCGGCGGGATGATTGTCATCGCGGCAGCGTAGAGTATCGCTTTTGTGCCGGGCCGATTCGATCTCAGGTTCTAGGCCTGTACCGGTCAAAATATCATGAATACCCCAATGCTCTGTCGTCGTCTTGGTTTCACGCTTGTCGAGTTGTTGGTTGTGGTCGCGATCATCGGGATACTCATGGCTATCATGTTTCCGGTCGTCTCCAGCGTTCGCAACAGCGCCTCGAAGGCCGTCGCCACTTCGAATTTCCGCCAGATCGGTATCGCGGTGGCGTTGTATGCGAGCGACCACCGGGGGCAGCTCCCCGGGCCCGCTCAGAGTGGGACATCTTGGCAGTTCCTCACCGGGCAGCAGGCGTTGTGTGGGACCGGCTGGCCATCATACCGTCCTTATTTATGCACGCCCTCGCCGACATCCATTGGCTCCTATCTGGGAGGCTCCATGCACATGGCGGTCATTCCCGGATATGGGAATTGCTATGTGTGCGACTTGTTCCTCACGCCGGCGTTCAAAGACCGAACCGGCAACGCCTATCCAAACGATAAAATATACCTGCTCGGCAACAGCGTTGATGGGCAGTATGCCCCTTTCGGGTCCAGTTCTGCGCCGGCCATGACCATCAACGCAATCTCCCGGTCGTTCGATATCGGCAATCGTTACATGCTGCGCGAGGGTCTGGCCAACAGTATCACCACGCCCATTCACGGGAATGGCTATGTGACCTTGTTTTTCGACGGACATGTCGCCTTCGTCCCCGTGGGCTCGACCACGATACTCAACAATTCAAACACTGGGTCTTGACGTATCGTGTCCTTCGATACGCGCCGTTTTGGCTCCTTGCCTTCGAAGCATGGACGGAGGGCGCATTCCAGTCCGTGGATATCAAAAACGGACCAATCGAAAAGGGCCTTTGATAGGAGATTGATCCCGACTGAGCATGGTAGCGTAGGCGGAGGGATCGGGGACGGCGGGGGTGTAGGTGTAGGTGAGCACGCCGATGCTTTGGTCAAACCGGGCGCTGATCAGGCTGGAGCCCGAGGTGGACCAGACGCCGCCGGACTGCGTCCACACAAGGCCGGGGATGTCGCTACCGATGCCGGCGAGGGCGAGGGAGCCGGCGGTGAAGCCAGGGCCGGTGAAAAGGGTCGCGGAGCCCGAGGCGGTGACACCGGCCAGATTGATCACCAAGGCGCCGGTGAAGGCGCCTGCACCGTTGATGCAGCCGGAAGTGTTGGTCAAGGAGAGCCGGCCTGCGCCGGTGTTCGCGATGTCGAAGATCAGCGAGGTGCTGGCGAGGACGCCAGAGTCCGAGAGAGCGAGGGTACCACCGGAGATGCGCGTCGCCCCGGTGAAGGTATTGGCTCCGGCGAGGGTCAGGGTGCCGCCGCCGATCTTGGTGATGGAGCCCGCGCCGCTGAGAATACCAGAGTAGGTGGTGCTCGTATTGTTATTGCCTATGGAGAGGGCGACGGCGGCGGAAGCGTCGTTGGTCAGGTCCAGGTTTTGCGCGCCTTGGAGCCCGCCAAGGGTGAAGGCCGTGAGGGAGTTGTTGAAGCTGATGCCGCCGCCGTTGTCATAGTCGAGGGTGCTGCCCTGCAGGGCCAGCGAGCCGTAGAGATTCAGGACGGTCTTCCCCCGGCGGTTGGAGGCGATCGTCGTAGTGCCTGTGAAGGTGTTGTCGCCGGCAAGGATCACATTGGCGACATGGCCATTAAGATCGTCGGCGTAGACAGACAGCCCGCCCGAGCCGGTGATCACGCTGTTGATGCGGACCGTGCGACTGTTGTCGGCATAAATGTAGCCGCGCGAGGCGCCAAAGGCAAGCGTGCCACGGTTGGAGATGGAGCCGATGACGTAGCTTTGGGCGAAGTGCATCATGCCGCTGGAAACCGTGAGCGTGGAGAACTTGCCCAGCGCGATAATTCCTCCGAGGGAGGTGGAATTATCCAGGGAATTTACGCGCGTGTCGGCGCCGATCGTGGCGTTGCCCGAAACAGTCGCATTTTGATCGGGCTTCATGCCGCCGGCGAGGGCGGCCGTCTCGGAGTCGGTGAGCGCGCGCAAGCCGTGGGTGGAATCGTAGGTTGCCATGCCGCGGGAATTCACGCCGCCGACGATGGCACCGACGACGACACCCGTCTGCGTGCCCGTTCCGGTGCCGGAGGTGGAGAGGACGGGGGGCGTGTTGAAGACGATGCTGGCAGTGGAGGACATCTGGCTGGCGATGGCGGCCATGCCCGGCGTGAGTATGGAACGGGGTATGACCAGCCAGCCGCCCTCCTTGATGACAAGGCGGTCGAACACGAGGCGAGTGCTGCCGCCATCATTGGCGGTTATGTTCATGCGAACAGCGCCACCGTTGATGGTGAGCGCGCTAAATTCGGCGATGTCGTTTCCTTTGGCGCTATTGAACGTGAAGTTGTTTCCGCCGTTGCCGTTGGCGATGGGGGCGCCGTTGAAGGTCAGGCTGTCAGACCAGGCGATCTCACCCGTGGCGGAGGGGGAGACCGTCAAGGTTGCCACCGTGGACGAGCCCGGGGCTCCAATGGCGGCCGCGCCATTCGAGCCGCTGGTCCAGATGGTCGTTTGGGAGAAGACCGTGTGGGCCATTAGTATCACGGCCGGAAAGGTCGCGGCCTGAAACAAGCGCCGGGAGAGCGGCCGGGCGATGAGCGGCCGGGTAATTTGGGCTGGGAGCTTCATGTCTATGCCAAGGCGATGAATGTTGGTTTGGCGAAGGGAAAGAGATCCTATGGGCAACGTTCCGGAGACGGCTTCGGCGATAATATTCAAGAGCACGCGGGGAACGAGCGACTTTGCAGTCCAAGTGATTAAGGTAAACATCACCTGCAGCATTTGTGGGAACACACATTGATGTATGAGCCGTTCCCGCCGTTTCGGAATTTTGCGCAAAGAGGCTGGTCGGCTCGGCCAAGGGAGGACAAAAAAGGCGGCACGTTTTGAACGTGCCGCCCGATGTGGGTGGAAGAGCTTTTAGCGGTTGGAGCGGCGACGGCGCCAGGCAGCGAAGCCGAGGACGCCCAAGCCGAGGAAGGCCGCGTAGGTGGCAGGCTCGGGGATGGCGGAGGCGAAGCTCAACTGGCCAGCGGAGTTGAGGCTGGCGGTGTAGTCGGTGGTGTCGTAGCCGGTGATGGTCAGGCCGCTGACCGAGCCGGTGAGGCCGCTGAGGATCGTGTAGGTCGTGCTGTAGCTGATGCCGCTGCTGCCGCTCAGATCCAGCGTGCCGCCAGTGATGGTGAACGTGCCGGAGCCCGTGATGCCGCCGGTCGAGATTGAGCTGCCACTCAGGGAGACGCTCCACTTGCCGCTGCTCAGGGTGAAGCCGGTGATGCCGGTCAGGTTGACCGTGGCGGAGAGGGTGCCGCCGTTGATGGTGACGGCGCCGGCGCCGAGGGCCGAGGCGTTGCCGGCGGAGAGAGTGCCGCCGGTGATCACCGTGCCGCCGGTATAGGTGTTGTTGCCGGTGAGTGTCCATGTGCCGGTGCCGACTTTGGTAATGGCTACTGTGCCGCTGCCGTTCACGATGTTGCCACCATAGGTACTGCTAAGATTAAGACCTCCCACTTGAAAAGTGGCCGTGGTGCCGGCGGTGGCGTTGGATAATGCGTTCACGCCGGTGGATGTATAGGCTGCGCTGCCAGTGGTGTTTAGATCGCCAAAAGCGATCGTCTGGTTGCCAGTTCCATTCCATTGAATGGTATTATTTAATACACTCCCTGCATTCAACTGTTGTGTGATGATCGCCGATCCTGCGCCGATCTGGCCAGCGGTCGAATCGCTGAATGCGTATTGTACGCCATCGTTGCTGGTCGTCCCGCTTGAGGTTAGAATCAATGTGCCGGCGAATCCCACCATGTTGCCAGCGAAGTAAAACGTAGGAGTCTGAAATCCTTGTGAGAGAGTAATCGTGCCTGAGCCTGTCCAAGCTCCGTTGGTGGTGGTCCTGCCATTGGTACCTGGTTGGAATACGAAGGTGTTTGCAGTGCCGTTGACCACGATAGTGTTGTTCGCGCCGATCGTCACAGCGTTTGAGGTTATAGCAATTTGCCCCGTGCCGTTGAAGAGCAGCGTTCCATTTGCCCCGAGATTGGCCGCTATGCTGTTTACCCGGATAGTTCCGCTCTGATTTTCGAACCCGATAGAGCCGGTGCCGTTGACGATCGCTCCGGTTCCAAATGGGTTATTGGTGCTGGTGCCGCCGTTAAGCATAAGCGAGGCGGCCCCTGTCAGGCTCAGGCCAGCGTAAAGGCTTGAGGTATTCTGGAAGTTTATGGTTAGCGTTGCGGCGGTGGAAGAGGTTACCACGGCGGTCCCGGTGGTGGCGCTGAAGCTACCCTTGGTCACGCTAAAGCCGTTCAAATTGATGTCGCTGGCGTTACCACTAAGGGTGAGGGCGCCAGAGGTTGAACCGAGTGCGGAGGCATTGCCTAGGCTGATGGTGGTGCCCGCTCCTACAGTGGTGTTACCGGTGTAGGTGTTGGCACCGGAAAGGGTGATAGTGCCCGAGCCCGCCGTGGTGAGATTGCCCGAGCCGGAAACCACGGCCGAGACGGCGAGAGTGGCACCCGAGCCAACGGTCCAAGTTTGAGCCGCGCCGAGCGCCACGCTGCCGGTAATCGTGGTATTGCCGCTGGACAGCGTGCTGGCGTTGATGCCGCTGGCGTCGATCTGCATCGTGTTGCTGCCAGTGTTGATGGTGTAGCCGGTGGTGGTGAAGACAAGGCCTGCGGCCTCGATGGCGGAGGTGAGCGTTACGGTGCCGGCGGTGCCACCAAAGCTGGCGATGGAGGTGCTGCCGCTGGTCCAAGTGGTGTCCACCGTGCCGTTATACCAGAAGGAATCAGTGGTGTCCCAGTTGCCGGTGCCGCCACCGCTGGTGCTCACCGTCGAACCTGGATCCCAGTAGTAGGTGGTTTGGGCGGAGAGGGGAATGGCAAGCGCGGACAGCAGGGCAAACGCCGTCAGGGCGGCTTTACCGTGACGTGAGGGGGAGGAGGACGCAGTTTTCATGGATTCAGAGTGGGTTATTCAGGAGAGGAAGGCATCGGGTTGCAGTGCGGATGCGACTGGGATTGCCGACAGCGTGGATGAGGCGATGAGGCCGGAGGCCAAGACTGGTTTCGCTGGTTTTGAGGTATTGTTAATTGTGGGCTTCATAAAACAGAGGGGATTGCCAGAGACGTGAAACAGGCTTTTTCCAGCTTGTGTCGTTCCCCTGGACGGACAACTTTCTCAAAGCGCACACTTGTGCGTAAATTGAGTTTTGATGCCTCAAATCCTCTTTGCCAAGGCCCGGTCACCTTGGTGCAGCTTGCCAAAATCGCCGGAGTGAGTCACACGACGGTTTCACGCGCACTACGTCATGATCCGCAGATTTCTGCGAAAAGGAGGGCGGAAATTCAGGCGCTGGCCCAAAAATGGGATTATCGGGCGGACCCCATGGTGTCCGCATTGATATCCTATCGTAACCGCACACGCGAAAAGAAGTTTCAATCCGTGATCGGATGGATCAACGCTTGGTCGAAACCGGAGAAGCTGTATTCCTACCGGCTGTTCGCCGATTATTTGCGAGGGGCTAAGGATGCGGCCGCGCGGATGGGTTATGCGATCGAGGAGTTCCTGATTTCTGAGAACATGCCCGCGAGAAGACTGGAGACGGTTCTCAAGGCGCGTGGGATACGGGGGCTTCTGTTGCCTCCGCATTTGGATGAGGGGATTGTCTTCGCGGACTTTGACTTTACGGATTTTGCCGTGATCCGCCTCGGGTATTCGCTACGCTGGCCCCAAGTTTCCCGGGTATGCGGCAGCCAGACCAGCGATGTCTTGGCGGCGCTCAAAGCGATGAGGGGGCAAGGGTATCAAAGAATCGGATACGCGACAAGCGCGGCCCTGCGCAGTCGGAGCATTCTGGACGCGGGGTTCCTCAAGTATCACGCGGACGGAGGCGCGAGGGATTTCTCCATGATGCTGGTCCTGCCCGACGCCGCCCAGCCGACGAAGAAAGTGACGGACTTGATCAGGCGATGGATGCACCGCAATCGGCCGGACGCGATTCTGACGACAGAGGGAAACATGAAGGCTTTGCTGGCAGGGGCGGGATATCGGGTGCCGGACGATGTCGCCTTGGCGGCGACCACGGTGACGGACTGCGACGCCGACACGGGGATAGATCAAAACGGGGAGGAGATAGGACGCGTGGCCGCCCTAAACCTGGGCACTTTGTTGCAGAACAATTACCATGGCATTCCGATGCATCCCCAGGACATTCTGGTGCATGGCACTTGGGTGCAGGGTCAGGACTTGCCCGTGAAATCGCCGATTCGGCTACAGATGTGAACGGCTGTTTGGCTTCCCGCTGTGCCCGCGAAGGGAGCGGAATAAAAAAGGGCCCGCCTTTGGATGGGCGTGGGGATGTTTTGGTCAGGAGCGAGAGCGGCCGAGTCAGGAAGGCCCCGCCGGTGGCCATTGCGCCGATCTGCCCGAAAATAGACGCTCTAGAGTGGGCCAGTAGTAGCCCTGCCTAAGGATCTTCTTCGCTAGAGCCTGGCCATTAACATGACCTCCACACTCGCTAGAATGGGCAGCTTCGGCTACCTTCCAAGCTTCATCATCATCTAGGCATCTCATGAGCATTCTATTAGTAGCACGCCTGTACAATTCTCCTGTAATGATAGTGTACTTTGAGGTGACTCTTCTTATAGACTTACGCTGCTCGGCGCTTGCCCCTTCTGGGAATGATCCGTCTCTGCAATACAACTTGATCTCATGATACCAGGGTAATTCTTCTTCCTCCAAGATCTCTTCCAACTCTGTTAAAGATACTTCCTTCAATTCTTACTTCTCGGCCCTCGCCTCCACAGTTTTTCTAAGGTTATGATACCAAGGATCTTGAAGAGAAGGTGCGTCCAGTCTCTAAACGACAATAGTCTCAGTGCTCCGACTGAGAGGGAAAGATAGAAAGGAAGTGAGTGATGCAAGAGCATCAGCAAGAATATTCTGAGATCGAGGAGTGTGGATGTAGATTAATTTGCGAAACTGCCTAGCTAAGAGCATGACCAAATCTTGATATGGCTTGAGCTTAGGGTCACGAGTGCCGTAAGTGGACAGAACTTATCACAGGACGAGCTGAGAGTCTCCTATGATCTTCAAGTGGCGCACGCCGAGGAGGTAAGCGTGCTTCAAACCGTCTAGGAGAGCCTCGTACTCAGAGATGTTGTTGGTGGCAGGAAATCGAAGCTGATAAGCGAAAGGGATCGTCACCCCTTCCGGAGTGAGAAGGGCAGTGCCTATCCCTCGGCCTTGAGAATTAAGCTCCCCATCAAAGTGCAGAGACCAGAAGGGATGATGGGAGATAGCAGAGAGATGCTCATTAGGGAAATCATCCTGAATAGAGTCAGTGTGAGGAATGGGAAGATGGTCAAGATGCTCAGCGATGGTATATCTTTTGACTACCTTCTGAACAACAAACATGATATTAAACTGAGAGAGGAAGTTCTGCCAGCGAGCTAACCTACTAAAAAGGACGGACTTTTCTAATAGATAGCGGATTGGGTCCATTCTAGAGATCAACCTAACTGGGTGGGCTAGAAAATAGTGTTTAAGCTTCTGAGCTACCCATACTAAGGCGGCACAAGTCTTTCCCATACCAGTGTATTTGGACTCAGCTGGGTTAAACAACTTGGAGAGATAATAGGATACTCGCTCTTTTCCTTCATTGTCTACTTGTGCTAAGACCACCCCTAGGGAGTCCTCGATGACCAAGATGTGTGAGATTAGGGGTTTCCTAGGGGCAGGAGGTTGCAAAACTGGGGGATTGGATAGGTAGACCTTTAAGTCCTCATAGGCCTTTTGATAATCTTCGTTCCATTCAAGCTTGACCCCCTCCTTTAGCAATTCGTAGAATGGACGGCACCTTTGAGAATGTTAGGATATGAACCTTCTAATGAATTGTAAGCGTCCAATCAGCCCTCGAAGTTTCGTAATATTCTTAGGTGGAGGCATGTCTATAACAGCCATTGCTTTGTTAGGATCGATCCGGATCCCCCATTTGCTAACTATAAAGCCTAGTAGCTTCCCCGAAGAGACTCCGAAAATACACTTCTTCGGGTTCATTTTAAGCTTAAACTCCCTAGCTCTCTGCAGCACCTTAGCCAGAATAGTAGGGTGTTCTTCCTTTGTTCTTGACTTCACCAGAATGTCATCCACGTATGCTTCCATGTAGATGTGCATCATATCGTGGAATATGGCCATCATCGCCCTCTGATAAGTGGCACCTGTGTTCTTTAGACCGAACGGCATAATCACGTAGCAATATGTGCCCCAGGGCGTGGTGAAGGAAGTTTTCTCTTGATCTTCAAGGGCGAGATGAATCTGATTATAGCCTGAATAACCATCCATGAATGACAAGGCTTCATGCCCGGCTGTATTGTCCACTAAAACGTCCATGTGAGGCAGCGGGAAGTCGTCTTTGGTACACGCTTTGTTTAAATCCCTGAAATCAATGCAAATGTGCACTTTTTCATCTTTCTTGATAATAGGGATGATATCAGAACCACATATTGGAAAGATCAGCAGGTGAATCAGGTGGCCACCTGGACATTAAATCAATCAGTGGGCAGCGCCCACATGGACAGTTGATAATGAGAAATTCAATCGACTTCTCAGGCCGAAGGGGAGACTGGAATGTTGAAGGATTAATAAGAAGAGGTGGCGAATGGTGAATAAAGCTGAGTTGCTGAAGGAGGGTTTTTATGCAGGAAGGAGACCAAGTAAAAAAAACAGGTGAGCTCACCCTTTCCCGTAGGCAGTAAACCAGCTTCTTCAGCTTCCGCTGCACAAGCCGAACCTCCTGATCCTTCTGGCAACCTTTTGGCTCTGTGAATAATCTAGCAAACGCCTGGCTGAAATCGAGCATATCATCAACGGGCCCCTTTGGCAATAGAGGCGGATCGGCAACTGTGCAAGCCGTGCTTTCTTTTTCTGACTGAGCTGACTGTGGCTGTAATGTTCCTGGCTGTAGAGGGACTTTAACAAAATGTTGGCGGTAGTCCCAAGTAAGTGGTCCTGAGTCACCCATCATTGATAATGTGGACTCTTGGTAGCCGAGACCCTGTCTACTCATCTTTCTACCTTTGGGCACGGGCTTAGTTCGCCCTTGGAGCTGCACCCCGAGGCCTCTCCCCAGTTGGTAGCCTAACTTCAGAATAATAGATCAGCCTTTAGAATCTCGGATCTTGGGCTTCTCTTTGATGTTAACAGGTGCAACAACGGGCTTGCGGGGTGCATAAGCCCAAGGAAAGTCCAGATCTAAGACTGAGATAACAGGCCAACTACTGGGCCATAGTGTGGGCATAATCTTCTCTGAGATAGCTTTGACAGAGTGAGCCGTAGATAAGCTTTTCACTTTGACTACCCTCCCCTGAAAAGGGAATTTAAGACATTGATGCGCGGTGGATGGTACGACACTAAGAGTATCAATCCATGGATGACCCAAGATTGCCTTGAACATAGGGTCGATATCCAACACATAAAATTCAATGGGCATGGTGTGAGGTCCAAGTTCGGCTTGAATAGTAACAACCCCGTGACATGCTCTTCTTGAATTATCATATGCAGCAATAGTAGTCGGGGTGGGCCGTAGAAGTTCTTCTGAGAGATTACAGGCCCTAAGGGTGCTAAGCGGGCAAACACTGATAGATGCCCTTGTGTCAACTAATGCTGCGTCCACACTGACTTTGTTCAGAATAATAGAAATACAAAGCGGCATTTGCCGAGCTCTTGGTGGTGCCAGCTCGATTTCAGAGAATGTAATTACTGGTCCTCTGGAGATTGTTGCCAGTGTTGTCAGAAGACTATCAACTGCGACGTCTTCATTAACCATCACCTTTTGAAGAAAGTTCCTTAATGCATCTTGGTGAAGGGTAGATCTCTTAATAAGTTCTAGCACAGATATCTTGGTGGGCACTATGTCTAGATGATGTAGCAGGTCATATTGAGTACCCGGTAACGGCTCAGTCTCTTCCTGTTGATTAGCAGCTGGCTGAGAAGACTGGGGATTCGATGTAGAAGCATAATTCCTTTGGAACAAACGCCCACTCCGCAGGGTAAGATTTTGTGTTGGCACAGCATCTGACGATGATAGAATGGGCCCGGTGGGGGAGATGAGTGGTGTAGGCGGAGGTAAGGGAGAGACAAGTGGGTTGGTAGAAATAAGGACAGGTTGCGGAGAAGGGGTAACAGGTGATGGGTAAATGATAGGTGTGGTGATTATGGGTGTAGGGTGATGCGGGATGGACCACAAACTCGACTCTAATTGGATATGCGATCCTTGGACTCTAAGCAAACTCATGATCGTCCCTAACGAGGGAAGCGTACGGACGTGCACGGTTGAGAAATCGGCCGTGAGGTAGGGTGGTCGGCTCTCTCTTGTGCCTAGATCGGGTCACAGGACGGTCACGCTCTCTCTCGCAGCAGTGGTGATATCAATAAATTTTGAGCTAGATTACCCTATCATGCTCTCTAACAGCGGCATAAACAAGTATATACGAAGTAAGCAAATCGCCGAGCAAAGGAGAGGGCACGATACCTCCACGCTCTCGGCAGCTAGGGACTTGATCCACCACCTCCACTCGGCATCGTCGAGTCACCTCGGGATCGTGTGTGCATCGGCGATTCGACAATTTTCGCAACCCCGTGCTCTAGATTGATTGTGTTTGCGAAATAGGTACAAGGATCTTCCGCATAGTGCTGCATGCTCCTTAGTGGTGTCACATCACAATAAGCTCCAGCGCTCTATGAAATCATGATCTCCAAGTCTCAAAGGAAATGAAACAATGAAATGGGCTAAAAATCTATCTAAGGAAGGCTCCAAAATAATGGTTAAATCGGGACATCAAAAATGATGAATAAGAGAAACGATGCAACTTGCGGACTAAAACGGGTGTCAACAAATGCCCCTCCTTGATGCCCGCTTTGCAAGGGAGCGAGCGAAAGTAGTGCGGAGGCAGAATGAAAAGGAGATGGAGTAAAAGTGACAGTGACGTGAAATGGAGATGAAGCGGAGAGAACTGATAAGCGGGTATCAAGACAAAAGACACCCGTCATAACCAATAAGCGACATGAATTCTCCTGAAAATGCCGAACTAACCACAAGGAATAATTGATAGGGATAATACGTGTCTAGAGAACTAAATTAAGGGAGGAAAAGGAAATATGACCAACCTCATCGGGGACACAATCCACAGACAATGAGGGGATCGGAAGGAATACAACGTAAGAGCTGGAAAAGGAAAGATAAACTTGAGATAAAATCCAGATAGGAATCACGCTGGCCAACCAGACCAAGTGGGCAGATATGAGAAATCGTTCAAATTCATAGTGGAATGAAGATCTCTTATCCAAGAGAACCGAAGTGCAATTAACCACTGCTGAGGAGAAACCTTGAACGGATCATGAGACGTGAATGCTCAAAATGATATGATGCATGCTGGGCTAAAATAAAGAAATCATCAAAATGAATGCAATGAAAGAATAGAATAGAAAGTACTAAGGGATAATATTGCTAGACCGAGCCAGGACAGGGTCAAGAGTCTTCTTACAACCACGGCGTGCGAGATAGAGTCCATCGTCCCCCACCCGACTCAACCGAGCGGCCTATCCAACTATTAACCGTACGCTCCTACATCATCATCGTTTTTGTTAAAGGGGAACATCAAATCTTAGAACACACAGAGAACCAGCTGGTCCTTGAGAAGCTATAGTAATGTAGATATTATATAGTAATACAACAATGAGCTGGGATAGAGAGCCATACCTGACTTACCTGCCAAGCAAAACGGTATTTTTTTTAGATTTTTTTTAATTTCTAATTTTTTTATTTTTATAAAATTTTTAATATAAGACAACAAACAACATAAATAAACAAGCATGAACATGGCATGAATGAATATGAATGAGCATGACATGAACATAACATAACAAGGGAAATATTAATGAAACATGACACAACATAACATAACAAAGATGCATGAAACATAACAAACAAACAAATGTCAAGCATGCATGTGACTGAAGACACGGTGGGACAAGACAACATGCACAACACGGAAGGACAAAGACACATGTGATGACACGATGAGATATTGACACGTGACAACATGGAGGGACATAGACACATGTGACAAGGACACGACAGATAAAAACACGTGTGATCATAGACATGACGGGACAAAAGACATGACCAACACGGAGGGACATAGACACATGCGACAAGGACACGGCGGGACAAAAGACACAGAGGACCATAGACATGGCAGGACATAAACATGTGGGATGACCACGGTAGAATAAAGACAACAAACACATTCTTCAATCAAAGCCCAAGATCAGATGAAGTGGAAGCGCTAGGTTCAAAATTGTGAGGCAATACCCTCTCATGGAGATATAAAGCAAAAGCTGAGCACAAGCTGAGAAGGACATAAGCTCCAGAATAGATCGAGAAACAAGATTGAAAAAGAGAACAAATCGAAAGATGAGTGTGAACAAGAAACATAGCGAAAGATGAAGAGCGAGGAAACATCAATGCCTACAACCTGCACACTGAGCAAACAGATTACGTACCTGTCCTCAAGATAAAATGCATGAGAAATAAAAGGTTCTCGACTTCACCAAGATGTCATCCACGTAAGTTTCCATGTAAACGTGCATCATATCGTGGAAAATGGCCATCATCGCCCTTTGATAAGTGGCACCCGCATTCTTCAAACCGAATGACATAACCACATAATAGTACGTGCCCTAGGGCATAGTGAAGGAGGTTTTCTCTTGATCTTCGGGAACGAGACAGATTTGATTGTAACCTGAGTATCCATCCATAAATGATAAGACTTCATACCAAGCGGTATTGTCCACCAAAACATCTATATGAGACAGCGGGAAGTCATCCTTAGGACATGCTTTGTTCAGATCCCTGAAATCGATACAAATGCGTACCTTTCCGTCCTTCTTGATGATAGGGATGATATTTTCCACCCATTGGGGATATAATACAACTCTAATGAATCTGGCCTTATGCAATTTGTCCACTTCTTCCTTCATTCTTAAGGCCATGCAGGGGTGAAATCTTCTTAATTTTTGTTTAACGGGTGTTGCCTTTGGTTTAAGCACTAGTCGGTGTTCCACCAAGGAGGGGTCAAGACCCAGCATGTCCTCGTAAGACCAAGCGAAAGAATCGCTATACTCCTTTAAGACCTTGATCAAGTCAGCTTCGACCTCTAAAGGAAGATTAGCAGCAATAATAATCGACCTGGGATCCTCGTTAGTTCCCAAATTTACTTCATTCGTAGGTTCATCCACTACTGATGACGGCTCATCGAATCTCTTTAGACCTTGCGCATATAGGCCGGCAGTGTCATCTACATCACTGTCCTCATAATCGACCGGGTCCTTCTCATCCATGACTTCATAGACTCCTAATCTGTCATCGCTCCACACCCCATCTTGTTCCCTATCGTCTTCAATCACGATTGCCGTAGCTATAAATTCTGGGCACTTCAAAAGGGCATGACATCGCTGAGCTAGGTCTTGTAAGAACTTATCAGGAATAGATCTAGAATGGCACGCCAGTGGGCATAGCTCAAATGAGGATGGGTTGTGAGACCTAGAACAAGATCCTACTTCTCTAGACCTAGACTCTACTTCTCTAGACTCGACAGACCCTACATCTAACCTAGGGGAAAGCAAACCTACTAGAAGGGAAGCAGGGGCCTCCTTCCCCTGGGAGGAGGATGGACAGAAGATAGCATAATCTTCCACTGAAATCTCTGTTTTAAAATTGATGTTTTTTTTTTGGAGATCAGTGGTGATCATAAAGCAATATGGAGGGGAGGGAGGAGGAGGACGAAGTGAGAGGGGATAGATGGACGGATAGAAGATGTCAAAAAAGGGATCAGAGGAGGAGAAGAATGGAGTAGAGAGATCAATCGGTGGGCAGCGCCCACATGGATAATTCACAATTAAAAATTTGGTTGGCATCTCAGGCCAAAATGGAACTGAGTATGGCAGTGAATCAATCATAAGGAGAGGTGCACGGAGGATGAAACTTAGCTTTTGAAGAAGAGACATTAAATGGGAAGGAGACCAAGTAAAAATAATAGGCGAGCTCACCCTTTCCCGCGGACGATATGCTGGCTTCTTCAGCTTCCATTGCACAAGCCGTACCTCCTGGTTCTTTTGGCAGTAGTTTGGTTCACTAAACATCTTGGCAAACACTCTGCTGAAGTCGAGCATATCATCAACAAGCCCCTTCGACGGCAGAGGCGGACTGGCAACCGTGCAAGTTGTGTTCTTCTTGGGCTTGCTTGGCAATGACTTCAATGTGCCCGGCTGGAGAGGACCTTTTACAAAATGTTAGCGGTAGTCCCAGGTAAGTGGCCCTGAGTCACCCAAGACTGAAAATGCGGACTCTCGGTAGCTGAGACCCCTTATGCTCATTTTTCTTCCCTTGAGGATCGGTTTGGTCCACCCTTGTAACTGTGCACCGAGGCCTCTCCCCAGTTGATAGCCCAGTTTTAATATGATAGACTAGCCTTTGAAATCTCGGATCTTCAGCTTCTCTTTAATATTGGCAGGTGTAGTGGTGGGCTTGCCTGGCGCATAAGCCCAAGGAAAGTCCAGGTCTAACACTGAAATAATAGGCCGACTGCTGGAAGGTCCATGAATGTCCTGTACAGTCAGCAACTGGCTTAGGGCATGCGTGTTTTTGAATTGTGATTGTTTTGATGCCAGGTGTGTTATGGCACCGCGGAGGAGGACTCGTTCCCAACAGGGGGAGTCGAGCGATGGTCCAGAGGAGCAGAGCAGAGCCACAGTTCCAGAGGGTGCAGCTGGAGGTGCGTGAGCTCCAGGGATGGACGATTTCTTCTGAGGCATGTTTGATTATGTCTTCCAGCAGTGGCAGCAGGTAGACCAGCAGTAGAGAGGAGATGCTGGCGAGGGTTCGTCTTCTCGAGGTGGTCCCGGTCAGATGTTGAAGGAGTTCTTGCAGTTTCAGTCGCCTTCTTTCGGTGGGTAGCCAGATCCCGAGGTGGCCAGAGAGTGACTGGGTGATTTGTAGAGGATCTTCAGTGCGATAGAGTGTGTTGAGGAGGAGCAAGTGGTGTTGTCTACACATCGCCTTCAGGGAGCGGCCCGTACCAAGTGGACGTTAGAGTGGGAGGCAGTGTTCAAGTCTCGTCCCCTTCGGCAGATCACGTGGCAGGAGTTCGTCGTGGCGTTTGAGCGCGCCTTCTGTCTGTCTTTCATCAGGACATAAAGGCTGCGTGAGTTCATGGAGTTGACCCAGGGTGACATATCAGTGATGTAGTACTGTGCCAGATTCGTCGAGTTGGGCCGTTATGCGTCTCACATCATGGCGGACGAGGAAGTGAAGACCGATCAACTCATCAGTGGTTTGAGGGTCGAGCTGAGGCACCATCTTCTTGCGTCAGGTTTGACCACTTTGGACGCGGCATGTAAAGCAGCATCGGCGTTGGAGAGAGATTTGCAGAGGATCCGAGGGCAGTGCTGGTCAGGTTCGGGCAGGTTTTGGTCAATCGATGGAGGTTCAGTAGCAGAGTACTGTCCAGCTCTCAGCAGGTGGTTCCGTGGTAGTGCAGTCTATGGCTCCCGTGCCAGAGTCGTCATCCTTTAGCTCGAGGCTCAAGAAGCTGCTCAAGGATGCAGGCTTTGGCGGGAAGCGTCGGGGTCGTAAGGGGCAGTCGCAGCAGGAGTCGACTAGCAGTGTCCAGCAGTCGGTAACTTTACAGCGTCGGAGCTTGATGAGTGGTGCTCAGGACGGGTGCCCCCAGGTGCGGTGGCTCTCATCCAGGCAGGCCGTGTTCAGTGCTCGTGGTTTGCTTCAGGTGTGATCAGCCAGGGCACATGGCACGTGACTGTCCGCAAAGACCGAGTCAGCCATCCGGGTTTCAGCAGCAGTAGCAGTTTCAGCCCCAGCAAGTGCCAGCACAGCCACAGCAATACCAGCGATAGGAACAATTTCCTCAGTTGTCTCGGTCAGCTACCGTTGGGAGGCAGAGATCCCGAGGCAGAGTGACCCACATGACCAGAGTAGAGGTTGAGGCGTCGCAATTGGTGAAAGGTACTCTTTCAATTTTGGGTTGTGCGGCTCGCATTTTGTTCGATTCGGGTGCTTCTCATTCGTTCATTTTGGAGGATTTTGCTCAAAGCGTGGAGGATTCTGTGACCGAGGTGTCCTGTGACATGGCGGTGGAGTTACCTACTAGCGATTTCGTGCACATTTTGTATTACTTCGAGAAGGTGTCCGTGTGGGTGGAAGGGCGGAACTTATTGGCCAGGCTCTACGCGTTATCGCTTTAGGACTTTGATGTCATCTTGGGCATGGACTGGCTCGAGGCGCATCATGCTTTGGTGGACTGTGGCTCAAAGAAGGTCTACTTCCGACAGCTTCGTGGACCCACCTTCTATTATCGAGGTATCCGATCTTCCTCTTCCCACTTGCCTATTTCGGTTATTAGAGCTCGTCGTATGCTTGATGCAGGTTGTCAGTGTTTTCTTACTTTCGTGGTTTTGGTGGATCGACAGTGTCCAAATGTGGAGGACATTCCTATCGCTTGCGAGTTTCCTGATGTTTTTCCTGAGGTGTTGCCAGGGTTGCCGCCACAGCGAGAGATTGATTTCGTGATTGAGGTGGTACCTGGTACGGCACCTATGTCGAAGGCCCCTTATCGTATGGCACCTGCGCTGGAAGAGGTGGACTCTCGGGTGGTGTGTCACTCACAACAGGAGGAGAAAGCCCAAAAAGTTCACTAGGGATCACCGCGAGGTCCTGATAAGCTACCAGATCAGAAACATTGAGCGTCGAACTGATACCATAGTCGTCTGGTAGTTCAATAACGTACACATTTGATCCACTCGTTTCACGACTCGAAAGGGCTGGCACTACAGGCCTAGAGTTTCTTCACGGTCCCTGAGGAAAATCATTCAGGTATGACCTTGATAATGACGTACTCTCCCTTTCGGAACTCATGGGCACGTCGTCGTGCATCAGCTAACTCCTTATACGTGCATTGCTGGCCTTTTAGACTCGACACATAAAGCAAAATAGACTCATAGACTCTGGAATGAGGACAGACAGAGAGACACAACCTAACGACTTCCTATGATTGACGACGAACACAAGGGATGCACTAAGGAAGACTCAATAAGACTATGGACACTGTCTACATACACCAAGTGTAAAGATAACCTAACCCACAACTTGATGTCATGAGTCTCAACCATTGACAATTGTCTCCGGTTTGAGAAGACTCATCCTCGGGTATTGAAGTGTGGGAGGATTAGGAGGTGGGTGATGGGAAGGTATTCCGGGTGTTTGGTGTGAAGCACGAAATAAAGGAAGTCCGGATATTGTCTCTCGTACACATGGCAAAAATCAGACCATACTGTGTCAACATAGGGCGTTGACAGTGATACGATAGTCACAAGAGGCTACACTACCGTAGGAGAGACGGGTAAAAGTGGGATGGCTGGCTGCATGGGGTCAGCAGAGGGCACATCCACTGTGGACAAGGTGGACGGGACAGACAGCTCTGGGATGACTGGTGGGGTTAGGGTGACTAACATAGCGGAGTTGCTGGCTGGCGTCTCAACCTAGCCCACTAGGCACTCTTTGGGATCGCTCTCTAACCCATCAACCTCAGCGAGGTACTCCTCGGCCAACTCCTAGTCAGCCTTATAACTCACTGGAATAAGCTTGGGTGGGGCATCCTCTGAATGGTTGTCCTTTAAGGTTGAAGAATGTGAAGGACACTGGTCGGAGAAATGGCTAATCCCACTACAGGCGGCCACAGGGGTGGGCTCTGGGAGTGGTGGCGAGCGTGAGCCCGGAGGCAGAGCAGACCGCTGGGGGTAGGTGGCTGGTGACACTGAGGTGATCGACTAAACGCCATCTGAGAAGATGAACTCACCGAGCAAGTGATGTGGGCGTAAGGTGTAGGTTCTTCTGTCTGGGTCGATGGTCGCTCTCCTCTCTTCCAACCAAGCTTTCCCTAAAATGATGCATGGACTAGCAAGTGTGTCGATCTTGCACCATGCTCCATCGTGATACAGAATGGGACCGAACCTCCATTGGAACTCTATGGAAGCTAAGCCTCCATTGAGAATAATCTCCCCAGTCTTAGAGAGAGACTCAACAATGTCCTGTAAGACACAATTAGACAACACCCTACTGATGAAGTCGATCTCCGTATGCGCCCCATTAGGTAGAAAGGTAGTCGACACGATAGGGCATTGGAACGACTCGATCGTCGATGTAGGGATCAGGTCAACCGGCATTTGAATCGTAGGGGCGAGACCCGGGGGTCAAGCCATAAGAGCCTAGAATTGGGCCACTAAGGATGACCAATCTGACACATGGTCTCAGGGAACCCCCATGGGGTTGGCGGGTAGCTGGACATGCAGATGTAAGACCAAGATGGGACAAGTAGGTGACTGACTAGGGTACTAGACGGGGGTAACCCTCTTGCATAGTGAGATCTTCCAGACAGACTAGATCTACCCTTCTGAAAACACTATTCAATATGCCACTAGATTAGTCATGCATGCAGACTCACGTGATGCCCTAGACTCAAAATTGATTTGACTCATTTTGGATGTAGACTAAAATGCAAAATGAATAACCTAGACTCAAACTAGTATCCAGTACCTGGTGGAGATATTGATCTGAAGACCAACTCACGCAATGAGGCTACCTTCCAAATAGGCGTAACCTATCATTCTGGCAGTGCCTTTTCATACTGGCTCACTGTGATGCTCTCACTGTGTTGCTATCATCAAAATAAAATAGCACATGCTTGTGCCTAAGGAGCACAAGTTTTTATGATGATGGCAATCACAAACATTGAAACATTGTATTAAACAAACTCAATGACTATATAAGCAAAACATCATTGACTCATAGTGTTTGCTAACATCAAAATATGGGGACTCAACAGGCCACACTTTTGATAGCCATAATGAAATGAACACATCTACGGGCCCCGCACTGCTTGTCCCTCGCTCGCGACACCCGTGGTTGTGGGGCATTTGTTGACATTTGAAATATTACTATATGGCAATCACGCTCCAGACGTGGGGAAGCTGAAGAGAGTTCGAAAAAGGGTCCTCTCAGGCTACTTAAGCCTCAGGTTAACTGACAAGAGCACCAGGGATGCTGCAACTCTTAACCTCGGGATGTCCAGAAGAAGTCCACAACAATCGGCGATGCAGTATGGTCTGCCGAAATCAACAGTCCACAAACAAATCGACATCGACTCGGTCGTGCGAAACAAACCCTATACTTCATCTAATCAAGATGAGAATGTACCTGGTGGTCCACCACCTGATAAGAAACCCTCCCGAGGTGAAGAAACATCCCTGGCTCCTCAAGATAAGGTGCCGAAGGCCGTGTCAGTGGTAAACCCGAGTGACCCGATTCAGGTACATCTTGCTATCGGAAAGGCCCGTAAGTAGCTGAGAAGCTACCCAATTGGGGCAAAAGTACTTCGAGTGGTGAGTCACTCAGTAACGACGCCTCGCGTATACATAGAGCACGTCTGGTAGCACAAATCACAGTGCCGAAGGTCAAATCAGGAGAAAATCGGAGTAATCTAACTCGAGTCTGACATGTGTCGAAAATCACCCAGAATTGTAAATCGGGGTTCGAAAGTAGGAAATCTACAATCCGAGGTTGCCCCGTCGAACCCTAAGCTTCACCAGACGCCAGGCTTCCGTCAGGGTCAGTTTCGAGGCAGCGAACAAAAATTACAAAGATGCCCCTTAGATGAGTCGATGCCACCGCGAGTCGATGCCGTGCAGATGAGTTGGCGCCCCTTCCCACGTGAGTCGGCACCCCTTTAACGGATTGGCACCAGCCCGCTATCCTAAAGGGCCTGCTCTGAGTATGCACGTAGTATGTTACTGTTTGATCGATGAACTCACCCCTTTCCAGTAATAAAGGAGACGACCATTTTCCCCTTTCACCTCCATCCCTAGGTTGTAAGGGCAATGGTATACTCCCTCGTCGCAACTGGGCTCATGTTTAGCCTATATCATCACCTATGATCATCTTCTATCTATTGCTATTCCATCCTCATAGGTCACCGCATGTGATCTACTTGGTGTTCGTTTGATTGCCTTGGAGAAATTCTATCTCCTGAAGTCATCATTGTTGGGTGGGTACTTCCCCTCTGGATGACCAGTGGCCTGCTCCGAGTGGTCATGCATATAATACCCCTTCACAGTGTCCTCTTTACCCTAGATCCCTCTGTCCGAATGGAGCTCCTGAAGCCACCCATTGTGATAATGGTTTATACGCATCAATTCATAATAGGGCCACAGATCTGCTGACTCTAATAGCATGTCCTGTACCTTCTTATGCTTAGAACAAAAAACATGGTGCATCCAATGCTTAAATTATCCTCAGGTAGGTCTATCCGTCTGCCACCAGGGAGGGGGTGCATCCCCGGTTCGTTGTTCTCTGTTCCAGATCCCAAACCACCTCGGCTCGGGGGCTTTCTCTTCTATAGCATTGTCTCTTGAGGACCTTCATTTCAAGGTGGACAATGAATGTCACCCAGATGACAACACAGAAGACCCTTACCCTAAGGTTCTGACTTTGGATTGTTGGGAGCCCTTAGCAGGCTAGTCCTCAGGGTTTCCACATCCATTCCGAGTTGCGAGATCACCGCATGTAGCCTCTCATTGATTATGAGTCTTACTCCGAGGTTCCCGTGTGTAGGCTCACTTTTCTCCTCTATGACCTTCTGAGTGAAGGGGAGATGCTGCCCAAATTTTCTCAGGATGTTTTTCCGGAGGGTCCGGAGGAAGAAGGTATAAAAGGGCGCGATGCCCAACAAGTAGAGATAAATCCTGAGGATCTAGATACAGAGGTGTAGAGAGGGCAAGATGCCCTAAGAGAAAGTTGGAGGGGGAGCAATGCTCGAAAAGTATAGGGGGACCCGGAGATCTCGAAGATAGTGGTGAATAAGAAAGAGGATATGGAGGATCTGAAGGTTCCAGAAGGCGAAGAAGATACGGGTTCGAAAACCCAAGAAAGAAGAAATGAAAATGCATGTGAATACAATGCAATGGATGCGATGGATGTATGAAATGCAAAGAATATGGGGGGTGAGAGGATGGGAACTCCCTCCTCACCCAATGGGTGGCCCATGAGATAGAATTCGTGATCGATAAGAATGTAGGTGAAGTAGAATAAAAAATGGATAGGGTAACGGAAGGCCCCCTAGTAGAAGAATGCTTGCCCCTCCATGGCGGTGAAAGTGTACAGCCAAACAGCCCAGTGGATAAAGCAAAAGCCCATGACGAAGCTTCAGTAATAAATGATAACTCCCTTGGAAGGCGAAGAGCAATAATGTGAGGGAGTTGATAAGTTGGAGTGGAAACATCGTGTTACCCAGGGATCGTGGCGTATAAAGGGTGTTAAACAAAATGGGCATTCTCCCCTTGTACGGAAGAATGGATTCGAGATTGGAAGCTTGGAACACGGGGTGCCTTGCCCGGCCCTTAGGCATGGACTTCCATGCCATCAAAGCTTGACGTTTCTTTCTGGTAAGCAATGGCGGGGACTTGGCCTTTTCAACCATGCTCGACACAAAAACATGGATTGGCATCCAGCAAATAAACTCTTGCATCTCGAATAGCATAGTCATGGCCAACTCCTTCTTGCCTGACTCTCGATCATCTTCGGCGCAAGTTCTTGCGGAAGGACACCCATTCTGAGTGGTAAAGGGAGGCGAAGCAGAGGCGGAAGGCTCCGTAGATGGTGGAGGTGTAATGGAAGGTGTTGGAGAAAGGGTAAGTGGAAGCGGAGGTTGAAACACGTCGAACTTCTCCCCTTGCTCAAAAGCGGACGGGGTTGACTCAAGTGTAAAAAGGGGTGGTCCCTGCTCAAGATTAGCCATGGGTAAAGGTGAAGGGTTAGGTAGTGGAGGGATAGGCAAAGTTGGTTTTGGTGTTATAGGTATAGCGGAGGGCCGAGGCGGAGGCAATGGGAGGTTAATTAGAGGAGGTTTAGTGGTGGGCTTGGCGGAAGCCGATGGCGTGGAGGTTAATGAAGGTATATTTGGTGGAGGTTTACTGGGAGGTTCGACGGAGGCCGGTGGTGTGGGGGTTAATGGTGTAGCAGTTGGAAGTATAAAAGAATGAGGTTTGGTATGTAGGAAACACCGGATGGGGTGAGAGGTGTTGGGGGTAGGAGAAAACTAATGATGCGCGGACGTGGGTGATTGGAGTAGTGACCCATTGTCGTAACACCAGTAAGTCTCAAAAATGGGAGTTGGATCGATGACGGTGGCATCGTCCTGAGCAGAAGGTTCATCTGGTGGTAGTGGAGGATGAGGAAAGCAAAGGAAACTCAGAAGGGGTGCCTTCGGGACTTCATCATCACGTGCCATCTTTAGTTCTTCATTATTAGACTCAAGAGGACACCGTGGTGGAGGCATGATGATAGGTAGTGGTGGAATAGTGTGATGCGTATGCGGAGGGGGAGTGCCATATTGATGAATGGAGTGGATAGGTGGAGGGCGGATGGCGTCCACTTGATCGTTGAAACCTTCTGGCTCTTGCTCATTTGCGTTAATGCTGTAATCGTCTCTCCTCTCCTTCCAATCTTTTTCCATCTTAGTAATATTATTGATAAAAGTATGAAGAGAATTAACTAGAGAAGGAGGAGGAGGAGCGGGCTGCGGGCTCGTAACCCTCTTTTGTTGTTCCTCCAACGAAGTGACTTTATCAACGAGAACCCATTGGAGGAGTGTAACTTGAGCAACGGAGGGTTGGCATGGTGCCCTTGAAGGAGAGGCCGCATAAGAAGGCCGTGAAGGGGGGTTGATGGGCTTACCCTGGAATGACTTTAGTCCTCAGCACCTGCTCCTTGCGATCCAGAATTTGAACAGGTTGCTCCTCATAAGATAGGTTCTACTGAAACTACATCTACTCAGAACTGATCACGTGTGTCGGATCATGCACATACCTTCTCAACATGGACATGTGGAACACCGGATGTACTCCCTCCAGAGACAGAGGTAAATCTAACCGATATGCCACATTCCCTAATTTTCTCTAGAATCTCGAACATTCTGATGAACCATGGATTTAGCTTCCCACATTTGCCAAACCGAACGATTCCTTTTGTCGGAGATACCATGAGAAAAATGTGATCACCAACTTCGAATGTCAGCTTCTTCCTTCGGTTATCAGCATAGCTCTTCTGTCGGTCTTGTGCTGTCGTCAATCTCTACCTGATCACCCTGATCTTTTCGGATGTTTCTTGTATAATTTATGGCCCCACAAGCTGTCTGTCCTCTGTTTCCTCCCAGCACAATAGAGATCTACAAGGTCTACCATATAGTGTCTCGAATGGAGCCATTCCTATACTTCCGTAGAAGCTATTGTTATAAGCAAATTCTACAAGTGGTAGATGTCACTCCTAATCGCCCTTCCAATCAAGAACACAAGCCCTAAGCATGTCATCTAGTGTCTGAATCATCCTTTCAGACTGACTGTCAGTTTTGTAGGTGAAAATCTGAACTAAGCTTGAGCCGTGAACCAAAAGCTTCCTCTAGAATCTACCTTTTCAGATCGGCTAAATCAGGCTCACAGATTCGGCGCTGAATCCGAATCACTCCATCTTCATCACGAGCAAAGCCGATCTTCCCGATTAATTATTGTAGTTAGGGATCATCTCTTTGCATATCTATCACCTTGTCAAGCATTATTGACCTATTGGTCAGTTGGGCCATAAATGCCTCACATAACTGAGGCTCGATCACAGCCATAACTTGCGCTGCATCTTCGATCATTTTCCAATCCTACTACATCATAACCATTTTTCTACTGAGAGCATCGGCTACTACATTCGTCTTTCTTGGATGGTATCGCAGTTCGAAGTCATGGTCTTTTAAGAATTTGACCCATCTTCTTTGTCTTACATTTAACTCCTTTTGAGAAAATAGGTACTTCAGAATCTTATGGTTAGTGAACACCTCGACTTGACGCCATAATGATAATAACGCCAGATCTTCAAAGCATAAACCACCGCAGCTAACTCTAAATCACGAGTCAGATAGTTTTGCTCGTGCTTCTTTAGTTGACGAGAAGTATAAGCGACCACCCTTCCATTTTACATCAATACACTACCTAGCCTAACCTTCAATGCATCAGAGTAGATGGCGAAGTCATCCGTATTGTTATGGAAAACTAGAACTTGTGTCGATGTCAGCCTAGTCTTCAGCTCTAGGAAACTCTTCTCACAGCTCTTAGGCCATATATATTTGACTCCCTTTTGGGTCAAATTGGTCAGTGGCACCGCTAGAGATGTGAATCTCTCGATAAAGCGGTGATAATAACTAGCTAACCCTAAGAAACTCGAATCTCCGTGGGAGATTTAGGAGTCTCCCATTCCAATACCGCATGAATTCTTCCCAAGAAATATCATGCTCTAGTCAATCAGGTTGATTCCTTAGCATAGACGCCCACTATACGTCTGCTCTCTCCTGCAGCATGAACGCCGCCAAACTAGTCTTATCCTCATCCGCATACTGGATGACCCAACAAATCTTTTCGATCTCGCGGAGCCAGTTTTCAGTCATGATTGGCTGACTCTCCCCCTTAAAAGAGGATGGAGGCATCCGCCGAAATCTCTCCATTATGGTCACCCCTACTACCATAGTCTAAACTAAGTTTACACGACTAAGTTCTTGTCATAACAACCTACTAGTTCAAGTCTTTTAAAATGTGGATTAAGCTGATGACTATTTATGTAAATTCTCAACTGCGGTTGCTCTGATAACATTCTCTGTAACGCCCTGACTCGAGACTCGGTCCAGTCGTAAAGACTCACGTCGGATTCTGAATCGGAACGTGACAGTGGGACAACCCAAATGGTACAATCATGGGTGTGACCTTCTATGGTGTCGAGTGCTAATCAAAAAAGATTTTCTTCTTCTCTTTTATTTCTGAATAGATCACCCTTCCAGCACCCAACTAGCACAGTACCGGAACCTTCTCCGGCTCATGCAAAAACCCCCTCACTTTGAGGCGACAGAATCGGCCCCAACTACAACTCTCCTGCCCAAGGCCGCGAAGAGGTCTAGGGCGAAGTCACCTATGAAGAAGAAGTTGGATGCCGCCAAGGTAGCTGGGCGGCGGGTGGCAAAGTGGAGAAAGACAGAGGCCGCCAAGGCTTCGACGACCATCCCTCCAGTGCCCTCGATCCCATCCTTCAAGGAATTTGCTACCGTTCAGGCTGAGCCGAGCCAGCCCGCAGGTCAGCCTGCTTAGCCATCAGCATTCTTCAGAATCTATTTGTAGCTCAGAATGAGGCTTTTACACATGTGTGCTTTCTCTCTAATTTTTTTAGTTGTCGTGGAGGTGCCAGCGCAAGTTTCTATTCCAGGCATGGGTGAGGCCGCGGTCCATACGGCAGTACAACCAGTCGAGGAGGCCATCCGCGAACCACCCCCCACCATAGAAGTCAAAGGGGGTACTTCGCTTCATCAGCTCAGTTGATTTCCTTCATCTATTAGGGACCCACAGGCTCTGACATAATCTGAAGCTTCCTTCACTTGGCAGGCGTTGACATGGCAATTACCGAACCGTTGGCGGCCCGTATGAACCTCCCGACGACGCACATGTATGTGAGGAAGAGGTCGAGGCTCAGAAGGTCACCATTGCGAAGCCCGCGTGAAGACGCGCCAGCCATCAACCTTGAGGTGGAGGCCTCCTCTCCAATAAATGAAGTACTTGGTGCAACCGAGTCTTCGTCAGGTGAGAAGGTATAGTATAATTACTCTTCCGATGAGGTATCTTCGAATGAGGGCATGTCCGGGGAGTCCGAACCTCCCGCACTGGCTTTGAAGGCCCTACTGCTGCCCGCCTCTCTGAGCCTGGTAGCAAAGGTGCTCGCAAGCGTGGATTTGCATATGTAGGCTAATTCTGAGGTTGTCCACTAACTTCTATCGTTGTCATTTTTGAATTCTAGGAGCAAGCCCCGCCGAAGAGTGTGGGGATACATGTTCCAGGTGTTCGAGCCACTCTCCAGGAGGGGGCCACCATGGCTTTGGGTAAACTCACATCCCTGGTCGAGGCTTTGTGGCAGGAAGCAACCTCACAAACTTTAGATGTCCCTGCGCCGGTAGCCGGGGCACCACAGCGGGGAGAGGTGGAAATAGCTGTGAGTATAGGCTTTCCCTTCTTGGAGCTTCCTCGGGACTGCTGATTTACTTTGGACCTGACAGGATCATGGCTCCCAAGGGTCGTGGAGGCCCATACGCCAGTGGCCGAACCTCTCGAGGCGGGAGAGATGTTGGAAATCTGGTTTTGATAATGACAACTTATGAGTCATGTAAAGTCTGGGTTAAATAATCCTCGTAATCAATTTCAATCTATCACCTTGAATAATAACGCAAGTTGAATTGGTTATGTCAATGCAGTTGTAGTTTTGCATTTGAGTCGGTGCATGTATTCACTATGTTGCATTGGAAGTATGTGCATATGCTGCACCACTAGCGAGTAAAGTCGGTGCAATATTTAGTCAAGTCTGTATTGAGTCAGTGTAATCGTAGTTCTAGGACGTAACTAAGTTCACGCAGAGTTAGTGCATTAGATTGAGTCAGTGCAAATCTCAGTTCTGCATACGACCAACCTGTTGCTCACCTTAGTGAAGTCAGTGCAATAACTGTCGCTGCATGCATTTGAGTGGGTGCAAGTTTTGCACCTTGCACGTAGAGTCATTGCACTTCTTCGTAGGCGAGTCGATGCATAAATGTTTCAAGCTTAGGCTCACCGCATATTAAGTCTGTGCATCATTGTTTATGAACGTTGAGTCAGTGTAATTCTTGCACATTGCATGTACACTCTCTATGCATTCCGTGCATCTCACACACGCATAATTGGTGTACTTCCACTATGAAAGTAAATCAAGTCTGTGCATCTGTTGAGTGTGTGGAGTTCCTGGTAGCGGTAATTCAATATTATATCAGGTTATCGGTACCCGGAGCTCTGGGTTGTTACACCCAGGGCTCCTTCTGACACTGTTTCTCTAGTGGTTGCAAGCTTTCGTAGCTGGCTAGATGATCTTTCCCCAACAAACAAATATTAAAAGTGTGGTACTAGGTTTGAGAGACTATTTTCTCGCCTCTACACTTTTTGGCGCTATATGTGAGAATTTGATCAAAAAGTCATGGCACCCCCGGGAAGCTACCGCAACACCAACAACCACGGTCGAGGGTCCCACTAGGGTCCTAGTTCCCACCGGGGATCACAAGAGGCATCATCCTCCACCCGACAGTGTTGGGAGGTCGCCACCGACGAACTCGCAGAGATGCTTCATCAGTTTCAGGTCTTAACGAACCTTTACCAGGGCCTCCTCAATAGGCCAACGGGACAAGAGCGCGCCCCAACAGAGTAACCTCAGAACGGGGGGGCTCCAACTGTTGCAAACTCTCGTCGGGTGTGGGAGGCTTCCCATGCCTCTACCGTACAGGCCAAGCCCCCGCGTAGCTTGCCCGCACCAAGGGCCCATAGCCCGCTCCACTCCAATCTACAAATGGCTGAGTGACTATGTCGTTACGAAGAAGTGGGGTAGGAGATCGAGGGCAAGGTCTAGTACTTGGATGGCATCCTACTCACCGCCAAGACTTGCGACCTTTTCGATAATGATGCGGACTTACATGCTCCATTCTCCAAGGATATCATGGAGGCCCCGATCCTGCTAAAGTTCCAACTGCCGTCTTTCACCCCTTATGATGATACCACCGATCCGGCTGATCATATGCACAACTTCGAGTCTAACCTGGTGTTCCACCTGGTCTCAGACGCTGTAAAGTGCTTGGCCTTCGTCACTACTCTCCGGGAGAATGCCTGGACATGGTTCGGGTCCGTAACGGTTGGGACCATCACTTCCTTCCAATAGCTAAAGAAGCTCTTCAAAGATAACTTTATCTGTTGTCGAAAGGAAGCCAAGTTTGTGGTGAGCCTACTCGCCATCAGGCAGGGTCGGGAGTAGAGCCTCTAGGACTACGTGTCCCGCTTCCGAGCAGAGGCACTCTGTATCCCTACCTTGACGTCAGCATTGCTACCACCACCCTAGCATAGGGAACCCAGGATTCCATCCTTTGACGGTCACTCGGAGTTGAGGCCCCAACAACCCTGATGGACCTCCTCGCCTTGGCACAGAAGCACATTAGTTATGAGAAAAACACTGTGGCCCTCAGTCGCACAGTCAGGACTAGTCAGTCCTACTGAAAGAGATCTGTCGACTCTCCTTGGGGGGAAAAAAACAAGCTAGAGTGACGAGACTGAGAGTACTGTGATAGCTTGGAAACCAAAGCAAGGGGCGAATATCGATGATGCACGCCCCTAACAGCCCCGCCCGAGTAGATCCTCATGGAGATCCATGAGGAACCCTTCTTTCAGTGGCCTCCTAAGATGAATTCTGATCCCAGGACCAAGAGCAGAAGTAGGTACTACCCCTTTCACCACGACCACGGGCATGACTCAACCGACTGCATCCAACTCAAGGATGCCATCGAGGATCTCAGCCGATGAGGACTCCTCGATAAATTCATAGCCAAGGCCGCAGAAAAGAGACAGTGCGAGTGGACCCCACAACCCATCGATAACTGACCCAACGGAAAGGAGATCATGGTGATCTCTAGAGGGGCGACTCCAAAAGATGTCATTGGTACGCATCAACAATCAATGCCGTGGAGCAAGGCGACAGTAACCACCAGGGAACTACCTAATCTCTGGAGGGGCGACTTCGGGCAGGAACATCTCAAAGATCCAATCATCTTCTTGGAAGAAGACCTAGAAGGTGTAACCACTCCTCACTCTGATGCTTTGATGGTCTCGACAACCATCAACCAATGTACCATGCTACATATTCTCGTTGATAATGGAAGCGGCCTTGAGGTGATTTCTTACAATTATTTGGTACTTATGGGTGTGGATTTGTCGTGGATAATGCCACTACACACACCTCTGTACAGCTTTTATAGCACAACAATTCTCCCGGAAGGGCGTATATTGTTGCCAATCACGTTTGGTACCACACCAAGAGATGTGACTTTACTAGCGGACTTCACCGGTGTGTGCAGGATGACCGGGTACAATGTTATAATAGGATGAGGTATCCTCAGCACCCTACGAGGCATCCCCTCATCTTATCACCAAGAACTGAAGTTCCCCACTCCTTGCGGGGTGGGAGAGGTCTGGGGAGACCAAAGAGAGTCGAGGAGGTGTTAATTGGTCTCCACATGTGATAGACAAGCCGAGGAGGCCCTACCCGAGAAGAAGACAAGGTTGGAAGTCCTGGGCCCGAGCACGAATACCCCGACTGAGGATCTATACCTCATCAAGCTGGGGGAAGATCTAAGAAGAACACTTCAAATTGGTGCCACACTGTCCGAGCAAGAAAAGGAGGCTTATGCAAGTTTCCTAGTAGCCAACCAAGACGTATTCGCCTGGTCTGAGGACAAACTGCTCAGAATTACGTCAGAAGTCATAACTCACTGGCTGAATTGGACCCATGTTGATGCCTGGTACAACAATGCAAGAGGCACTGCAATCCCGAGCGACATGCTATCATAAGAGACCAACTGAGTGAGAAGTTACGCTCAGGGCTGCTACAACCTACCCAGTAACCTGACCGGGTTGCCAATGTGCTCTTGATTCCCAAAAGCAACGGGAAATGGCGAATGTGCGTGGACTACATTGATCTCAACAAGGCCATGCCCAAAGATAGCTTTCCCATACCACAGATCGACCAGCTAGTCGACGCTATAGCAGGGCATGAAATACTAAGTTTTATGGATGCCTATTTAGGGTACCACCAGAACAGCATGCACAGGCCCGACCAAGATAAGATAGCCTTTGTCACTAACCATGGGCATTATTGCTACACCCGAATGCCCTTCAGGTTGAAGAATGCAAGAGCCACGTACCAATGTTTGGTCAATCACATGTTCGACGCACAGATTGGTCGCAATAGGGAAGTTTACATAGACGACATGCTCATCAAAAGTCTCAGGGTGGCCGAGCACCTCAGAGACTTGGCAGAGACATTCACTACACTTTAGAGGTACAACATGAAACTCAACCCGAGCAAGTGTGCACTCGAGGTCAAGTCATGAAAATTCCTTGGGTTCCTCCTCACCCACAGAGGGATAGAGGCAAACCCCAACCAAATCTGAGTTATGCTAGAGATGAAATGACCGGCACGGGTAAGGGACATGTAGTGCCTTACTAGCTGCATCGCTACCCTGACCCGATTCTTATCTCGCGTGACAGAAAGATGTCTACCCTTCTTCCGACTCATCAAGCAAGCAAATAAAGGGCCAGAGAAGAAAGGGCAAATCGACTGGGATCAGGAGTGTGAGCAAGTCTTTGAAGAGCTCAAAGAGTACCTAATGTCCCCTCCCATGCTCTCCAAGCAAAAAGGAGAGCAATTGCTCTTATACCTATCGGTAACCCCAAGCACCATGAGCGTTGTGCTTGCATGGGAAGAAGACAAGGTAATGAAGCTGGTCTATTATGTAAGCCAGGCATTAGAAGTACCAGAGCTTCACTACTCCCAGATCGAGAAGTTCACACTAGCCCTGGTCACGGCTGCACGTAAGCTGCGACCATACTTCCTCGCTCACTGGATTGCTGTTCTCACCAACCAGCCCCTGCGTCAGATCCTTCAGAACTCTGATGCCTTGGGAAGACTTATCAAGTATCTAGCTAGGTGAGTTTGATATTAAGCTTCACCCCAGGGCAGTAATCAAAGCCCAAGTTCTCACCGACTTCATCGCCGAATGCATGTTACCCGAGGAGGGGCCGCCTGAACAGTCCTCGTGACCTGTATGAGAACTCTACATTGATGGTTCATCCTGTGCCACTAGGAACGGAGTGGGACTCATCCTGTTGTCCCTGGAGGGGGTAGTACTGTAATGTGTCCTTCACTTCAACTTCCCGACCGCTAATAATGTGGTCAAATATGAAGCACTCCTCTCAGGCTTGTAGATGGTGAAGCACCTTGGAGTGTTAACTTACGAGCTTACAGTGACTCCATGCTCATTGCTAACCAGGTCAAAGGAGAATTTGAAGCCTGAGAGACAGCAATGATAAAGTACCTTGAAAAGGCTAAGTCAGCCACCCTGGGTTTCTCTCACTTCAAGATGGTGCACATCTCAAGGGAGGAGAATGTCTAAGTAGACGCTTTCTACCACCTAGCGTCATCAATAACTACCTCCAACTCGAGAGCTATCTTGAAAGAGGAGCTACTAGCACCAAGCATTGAGGAATCGATTCCCCAAGTGAACGCCATCGACTATGAGCCTTCATGGATGGATCTGATCTTAGATTTCCTCCTACAACATCAACTCCCTAATGACCGCACTGAGGCCCGCTACACGTGAGCAGGAGTGGAGCACTTTATGATCGTCGATGGCCGCCTGTTTAGAGGCTCACTTTTGGCCCCACCATCGAAGTGCATGTTCCCCACGGAAGCCAAGCAGGCAATACAAGAGGTGCATGAGGGGCTCTGTGGGAGCCACAAGGGTGGGTGAGCACTCGCACGAAACCTCATCTGGCAAAGGTACTAGTGGCCAACACTACAGTAAGACTGCCTCGACTATGCGAGGGACACTCCCATCGGATCTCCCTGGGTCATAGGATCACATCACAAGGAACCTGCTCTGATACCAACTGTTGGATGGTTAAGAGAGGATCTAGAGGGGGGGTGAATAGATCTGGGTTAACACAATGCACGCTTTTAGGTGGCTCGACTGTCCCAGGACAAAACTAAGTCCACTCCCCTCCCAACTAGGAGAGGCTTCCACTCTTTGGCCAAAAGATGATTAACCACACACACACACATGCCGTCGCAATAGCTAAACACGGGGACAAGTCCCACATGAGGATGAAACTCCCCACCAGACACAGGGACAAACCCCACACAAGGAGTAGACTCCTCACGAGGATGATGCCCTCACCACACATGGGGACAAGTCCCACAGAACAAGGTTGCTAGAAAATGAGAAACAAAAGAAAAATAATGAAATTGCTTGCAGGTGCAATGACTCCAGATGAAAATGGCACCAAGAATGATAGGGCAAGAGTTATCAGTGTGAAGCATCTAGGGCTGACTGTGCTGGCTACTGACCTTCCTCCTTCTCTTCCTCCTTTTCTTTCATACGGGCTTAGCAGGCACTCATCTTTCTTTTCATTCCTATCTCCCTCTCTTTCTTTTGCACTCAGATTCTACCTGACGGGCCCAGCTTCAACTCCTGCAGTCGCACGCTTCTTGCATGGGGTCCTTCCTTTTTATAGGCACAATCAGCCCTCCCAGAAGAAGGTTCCAGGTTGAATGTGATTGGCTCTTCATAAGTAATCATTTTTCTTCAAGGACCTTTTGCCTTGGCAGCCTCTGATTGGCTAGGGAGGCAGTAGAGAAATTTTCTAGCATTTAGTTACTTTGGTTGACCAGAGAATGTATGAGAGGAGCTTCCTAAGAAAGATGTGTAACATCTTCTTCTTCTTCTACAGGTAGGACTGTCAAGGACATCTTTTTATCCTGAGGAATCTCACTGATAGAGCATGTGATTGGATGGAGGCAAAAAGGTGGGTACCAGGATTGGTGACTGTTCCCAGAAATGGTAACTTACTTTTTCATGGACCAAAAGGACTGATATAGAAAACCAATGATGACAGGAAAGTTGACTGAGAAAAGATGCCTTTTTAGACCTTAAAAGATATGAATTTTAGCATTTGCGATTCCTATTTTTGGTCTCTGAATCCAATTCTGAAGAACTTGCAGGTTTGCTAAAAAAGTCCCTGGGAGCCCAGATGTGTTGATGCACATTTGAAGTTCTTCATCATTAAGGTCAGTGCAGCTGGTCTTGACATGATATATGAAGTCTACCTGTCTTCTGTAAGGCCTGTGCAACTACTAAGCTTCCCTTTCGAGGTTGATGCATATATGAAGTCTGCCTGTCTTCTGCAAGGTCTATGCAATTGTTGAGGTTCCCTTTTGAGGTTGATACATATATGATGCTTGGACATTGACAGGGTCGATGCACATTCGAACTTCTTCAATAGAGGTCGGTGCACATTTGAACTTCTTCAGTAGAGGTCGGTGCACATTTCGAGCTGCTTCAGTTGAGGTTGGTGCACATAGGAATTTCTTTAGTAAAGGTCGATGCACATTTGGGCCTTCTTCAGCTGAGGTCGGAGCACATTTCAAACTGCGTCAGTTAAGGTTGGTGCACATTGAGAACCAAGGTCGGTACACATTGTAACTACTTCAGTTAAGGTTGGCGTACATTAAGAACCAAGGTCGGTGCACATTGGAACCAAGGTCAGTGCACATTGGAACAGCTTCAGTTAAGGTCGGTGCACATTGAGAACCAAGGTCAGTGCACATTGGAACTTCTTCAGTAAGGTCGATGCACATGTGACCTTAGACTCAGTATGGTCTATGCACATTTGCAAACAACATGACCTAGTCTGTGCACATTTGTATTTATCATAACCAAGTCTGTGCACATCAACATATCAAGTCGTGCACATTGGCAAACAACATGACCAAGTCTGTGCACATTTGTATTTACCACAACCAAGTTTGTGCACATTAGCATATCAAGTTTGTGCACATTTGCTTACCAGGTCGGTGCACATCACTGTTTGAAGGCCCTCTCTCTCTCTCCTCACTCACTCTCTCTCTCTCCCCCTCACTCGTTCTCTCTCTTCCTCTCTCCCTCTCTCTTGATTTCGGCCCAGACGGGCCCCGATCTAGGTGCGAGAGTACCGACGGGATGGGCTCGATGCATAGATCACGGTGACGTCCTTCTTCCCTCGGTTCGTGGAGCATGGAGGCGAAACGGGTCTAGAGGAGCCGCGACATCCCTTCGTCTGCATGTGCCTCGAACGACGTTCCCATCGCGATTGAGGTAGGGGGATGGATTCCCTATCTCGCTAGGATCCCACCGGTACCACATGCGCCGTGGTTCGATGCCCTTTTCCACATTTTTCGTGCATTGTTCCATGTTTGGACATTTAGGCCTAATTTTTAGAAATTGATTGTATGTTGAGTTTGATGGCATGATTAGGTAGGTAATGAGTTGTATGGCATGGTAGTTTAATTTATTTTTCCTTTTTCAGCTGTTTCGAGCCGACTGGGAGGGTTTTTGGCCCAGGCCAACCCCGACCCGCCGTCACGGTGGCATTATGGCCACCTTGTGACCGTCTGTCCTTGTGCAGCTCCCATTGGACCGCACATCCCCTTTGAGTGGTCTAACTCGGACCGTTCAAGCCTTCGACCCCTCTTGGACCTTAGGAAAGTTTACACTAGAGCGGCCCCTTTAGGCCCGTTCATCCCCTTGAATGGCCAGGATTCCACCCGTCCATCTGGACGCACTACCCATTAGTGTGGCCGACCCATTTCCGTTCATCTCATGAATGGTATGCCCTTAGCCGCACATCCCCTTGTGCGGTATCCCCTTCAGCCGTATAACTCTTTGCCTTATTTCTGGTTGTTGGATGAGCGGGTTCACTCTCACCGCGCATCCCTTGTGCGATTTTCCTTTAGCCGTGCAGCCCTTCGCCCCTGTTTCTGTTTGGTAGACGTGTGGATTCCCTTTAGCTGCACATCTCCTTGTGCGGCAGCCATCCAGCCGTATCACCCTGTGGCCCTATTTCTAGGCGTTAGATGAGCGGGTCACCCTCAACCGCTCATCGTTTGAGCGGCATGCATGCGTCCGTGCATCCTTTAGTGTTTTACGTTGAGCGGCCTAGATGTAGTCGTGTGTCCCCATTATGTGTCGAGTTGTGCGGTGGATGTTCTATAGCCCTTCCCTTGTGCAGCGTGTATCCAACCCCCCATCCCTGCAGAATTTAATTTCAGCATATTTCTTTCATTTATGCTTTATTTAATGCATTATCAACATGTTTAATATATTTCAATAAATTGTGGCATTATTTTAGCTCCCAATAGAGTAGCTTTCTCTTTCCTTGTGATGGAGCCACTAGTCGTAGCCCAGCGACCGAGAGTGTCGGCCCATCTGGGAAAGGTGGAGGGGTGTTCCCATTGAACGGTTTGTAAGCTAGTTGCCTTGGGCCCCTGTTGCTACCGTTTCATCCTACAAGGGGAAAAACTAGCAAGAGACCTTGCTCTAGGCAGGAGTCAGTATGTGCATACGTGGTCAGAGACCTGGACTGACACTAACGAGTGTTGCTCTGACTAGTACTTACTTTGGTCCTATTACGCCTCTCGCTTGTCGTGTTCCAAACTTGCGAGTTACTTGAGATGCAGTGTAAGCCATCAGTGGACGCATCTGGTCTCTTCCTTCTGGTGATCTCTTCTTTTTCCTATCACCGGGTTAGTTGAGGTTTCTTCTATTGGTAGATTTAGTTCCTGACACTTTATATTTATATTAAATTGGCATACAGTTAGCTGTTTTAACTGCTTAGATAGGTTTACAGGTTTACTATAATTGTTTTAATTATGCCAATACATGTTTACTGCTTTAAATGCATGCTTTAATTACTTTATATTTGCCTACTTGCGCATTTAGTGTGAGGTAGGGATCCGCGTGACCCCTACTGAGTCTAGTTGTGACTCACCCTTCCTTCTTTTAGGTGAGCAGTCTCAACCTTCTGTCGGTGCTTCCCGAGCTTTTGGAGACCGTGTCTAGTGTGCCAGTAGTAGTCGGTTCATCCTTGTTTGTACTTTTGATCGGGGTATAAGCTACAGTAAGTAAACGAAAAAGTTGTCTACTCTAACAGTACCAAGCTATTGAACCTCGGTCTAACAAAACTTGAGTCTGTATCTACCGGTAGACAGGAACACCTCCCACTAGAAGAACGACCGGATGCGTCCCCTGACGTCTTACACTGTGTCACAAGTGCCTAGCTACAATGCCCAGGGTGCGAGACTCAAACACGCACAGTAACCAAAAGTACCACAAAACAAGGACTAGCTGAGGTCGCGCTCGTCAGCGCGGGTCTGAACCCTCAGTCTCGTGTGCACACTCAGACCATACATCCTAGGCCTGTCCTCTAGCTGGTAATTCACCCCAAGCCCAGACTCGACTGTGTGCGGGGGCCCTACGGTAACCAACCTACTCACCGTCTCTCTCGAGTACGTCACATCAGTGCCCCCAGTGGGTCGACACACGCCTGCCGTGGAAGCTACGACTAGTGGACGGGTCACCGGAGGTAAGAACTGACTCACGAAAATCACAGATCGAAGCAAACAGGACTGCAAACCACCCGGTGTAGCCCAGACTCTGGCGGTCCAACTCTAGAGTGCTACAGACTCTGGCGGTCCAACTCTGGTCCGCCACAGGACTCTAGCGGTCCAACCCAGGAGTGCTAAAAGAAATGGTCACACTGGCTCTGGCACACCTGCCTCAGGCCACCACAGACTCTAGCGGGCCAACCCTGGTGCGTTAGAAGACAAATCATGTTATCTCTGGTGCCCTAATCTCAGGCTGCTACAGCGCTCTAGCGCCCCCACATACGACCGCTAAAGGCACATGACCCCAACGGTCAAAAACCAATGGTCAAAAATCAACAGCCAACTCAACCCTTTGGCGGTTGAACCATAGAGCGTTACACGCTCTGGCGGTTTATCATGCATCCGCCAAGCCGACGGACGCCCTACCGATAAAATAGTACCCTGTGGCGCACCCTCCTTGGGCCGCCACAGCCTCTGGCGTGCCTACCTTGCGTCGCCAGTGAGTGTGGCGGTCTCTGGAAGGACCACTACACTCACCCGAGAACGGGACGGTGGGAACATTCCCAAAAACCTATTCCACGCCCCGATCATCCACAGATTATGGGGAAAACCAGGGGGAAGCTCCCCCGACACCCCTAGCATGCATCTACGCCCTCGAATCGGTCTGAAACGTGACGAAATGGCGGATCGGCACACAAGTCCTAAAACATAGATTTTACCCTCTCGGTGTGAAATAAGCCCCTCTCGGCCTCTCCACGGCCTACAAATCACGGGGAACGATGGGATGAGCATGGAAATCCGTCTCCCTACCTCAATGGAGCTCGAACTTTACTGGATCACTGCCAATCGAAGGAAGAAGCTTTTACACCCTCGGTTCGCCTGCCTCCCACCACGAAAAGCACGTCCCCGTGTCTGCCTCGTTGTTGCCGCCACCGCCGCCACTGCTGCCACGCCATTATCAGAGTGAGAGGGGGCAGTGCCTCGGTCGTCTGGGGAGGAAGAATGGCCGCGGTTGGGGGGGGGCACTCGCCAATGGTTGGGAAGAAGAAGAATAAGAAAAGGTAAAAAGGAAAACAAAAAAGGGTTGGTTTATATAAAAAATTTAGAAAATCAAAAAAATCCCCAAAAATAGAAGAAATATATTTTCTCGATCATCGTGACACGCTGATCGCAACTGTACCACCTGCGGGTAGGTGAATGACCCAGTTCACCCACTACAGGGTTCCATAGGTATTTTCGAAACACACACGCGGGAATCGAAAAATACGCAGAAAAAGTCGTGGAACGCGTTTTGACCTCCGAAACTGACCCGAATCACACGAATCCGAACACAAAAGATGTCCAGAAGATAATTCCAGATAGAACGAGTATAAATTCTCTGAGAAAGTAAGTCCGGGACCCGAGAAGAAGGATCCGAAGAGTCCGGGACATCACAACCCTCCCCCCTTAAACAAATTTCATCCTCGAAATTTAAGAACGAAGCACAGGAACAGGGGAAAGACTCACGCAAACAAATAAGGATACAGCTGCCGCATCTCATCCTCACGCTCCCAAGACGAAATTGAATTCAGAAAAAACCTAGTTTAGTAGTGCCAAAAAAAAATTATTACATCTAGCACAAAGGCTATGACAATCCACTTTAGTCCGCACTTATTATTTCAATAATCAATATTGTACATAAGCTCTCCAAGTCTTCCTAGTTCATTTAAGTAAGAAAGAATTAGCTGCAAGTCCAATAACAAGGAAACTAGTACCCCCAAACAAGCATCGGTGGTAAGATGAGAGACATTCATAAAGCTAACACAAACCCTTGCCATGCGACAGGGCAGGCTTCTAATTCCCAGTCTCCACTCAAATGGATCCAAAAGGCCACTAAATTGTCAAATTTGCACTCAGTTGAAGTTTATTCTGACCTTTCTGTGGTGGAAATGAACCACATATTTTTAAGTATGGCGATATAAGAAACACCATTTTTTGTGGCATGTGAAAATAAGATATACATCAGCATTGTAGTGGCCACTAAATTGGAGGTGAAGAGACTCCATAAGTGCAGTACCAGACCTGTATTGCGCCTGTTCATCACAATGAACTGAAATCTGGGTTGAGTGTTCCTGCATTCAAAGATATTATTTTGCATCATCAAAGATAAAAACCTTTTCAAAAATAAGAGTAGGTTCGGCAAGAACATGATGGCTATAAACAACGACACAACAGAAAATGGAAAAAAATCACACTGAAAATGATGCCGGAAACATGAGCTAACAGTGCCAGAATTCATATAACAAATGTAAATACCCGCTCAAACACAGTCCACGGTCCTGTGGCAGCACCCACAGCATTCAAACCTAATTAACAAACAGGAAGTCCGACTGGGAGTTTGAGAAATGACAGTGGGGAATGATGCGCAAAAAGGTTAGCAAATCAAGCAGCAAGACATGGGAACAGCAATTGAACTTTTCCACAGTGATTCTTATCTCGACTAATAACTGAACTTTGCAACAATTGGGAGAAAATTTTGAAATAAAAGACATTGCAAAGAGTCGAGCAACTGGCCACATTTTGCTTAATGTAGATAGAATAGCAAGGGCATAAAGAGCATGTTCTTGACCTAATCTGATCAAATGAAGATCTAAATTGACATGAAGTAATGAGCCAGAGAGCTCACCTCTTGACAACAAAGAGAGATCCCTCCACGTCCTTGCGGCTCTGTACAGATCAGAATCAAAAAATTACTAGGACGGTCACGAAGAACCCCAAAGGAGAAGGGCATGCGACGGCCACAGGGGAATCAGTCACCCAATCGACGGCCTCATGCCTAAATCAGGAACAGGGAACCAGTGGACAGGGGAGAGGCGAGAAAGGAAGAGGGAGGCAGCAATCCAATCGTACCCACTGGTTGAGATCAATGTTGAACTCGTACAGGGTGACGTGGGCGGCGGTGATTAGGATCTCCTCGACGAAAGGGTCGATCCGCTGGAGAACGGTGAGGTTGAGCACCTTGGTGCTGCTCTGGTCTAGGTTCGGCATCAGCTTCCCGCTGCTGCTGCTGCCGCCGCCGCTGCCGGCCCCGCCGCCGCTGCCGTGCGGGGACATCTCCTACTCCCTTCCTTCCCTACCCTCCTCGTCTCTCCTTCCTACCACCGCTGCTACAACTGGTACCACAACAGCTCCAACTGCACCTGCCGCCGATAGCGTCTTCCGGAGCACTGTGAAGACCCTAACGCAAGGACAGAGGCAGAACGGTGCGGTCCATCCGCTTTCTATGCACGGGGAGGAGGCGGAGGCGGCGGCAAATACGAGATGGTTACTAGATCGACGACGGCGGTGACGCCTGGCTGTGCTAACCCTCCGCTTGCTCTGCCGGGAGGAAGGAGAGCGGGGATGGGGGGGTGAACCAGGGAAGAGGGGAGCACGACACACGGGAGCAAGAAAGAAGGGGATGGGAACAAATAGCAAGAACTTGAGAGAGAGGGGCAGCGGTCGATGCTGTGGTGGTACAACCCTCGTCACCGGATGCGGGCACAGTGTCTAATAAATACTCTCAAAGAAATGAGGAATTTTTTAGAACATTCTCTCCTTATAATTTTATTTATAAAATTAGAAATAAATGAGTCTTCGGTGCCATAACCATGCATTTTTATGATTGTTTGCTACAAGATACAAATCATTACAAGAGACATTATCAATATCAATAGTATAGACATTATTATTTCTTTTTCCAATGAACTTGATTTCATTTGTGTTTTCGTTCATGACAATGCAGTGGGTTTCATCAAAAATAATTTTAAAATCCTTTTCGCACAATTGACTTATGCTCAACAGATTATGATTTAGACCTTTCACCAGAAGCACATCTTCAATAAGAATTTTACAGTTCTTACCTATGTTGCCGATCCTAATGATTTTACCTTTGTCTTTGCCTCCAAAGACAACTGAACATCCATCTTTATCTTGCAGTGTAGAGAATATCTTCTTGTCCCCTGTCATATGCCTTGAACAATCGCTATCTAAGTACCATTTGCTCCCCCTGGCTTCAAGACATATCTGCAAGAAAGAAAATTCTCATGTAATTATTTTTCATACCCAAACTAGTTTGGGTCCATAAGAGTTAGTCCAATTCTGTGAATATCTTTTCTTGGTCCAAAATGCTTGATTTCTAGGTGAGCTTTGCCTAAACCAACAATGGGCAATAACATGTCCAAAACGACCACAATGAAAGTAATTGACATTTGGAGACCTTCTTGGAAATTGATGTGGTTTTAGTTGAACATGCTTTGGTTTAGAGTGCGAACATGATGCACAATCATTTTCTTTTTCATGCACATGGGATGTGGTGATCTTATGCTCAAAGGATTTCTTGTTTTGAGGACTATACCCCAAACCTTCCTTTGGAAGTTAACCTTAGTCCCCAACAAATTATCTAGGTTTTGTTTCCCTTTAACAAACCTAGATAGAGTGGACTGAAGTTCAGCCACTTCTTCACCCAAAATCCCATTTCTTCTTTCAAGTTCTGAATTTGTGGATTTCAGAACTTCTTCTTCCTTTCTCAGTTTCTCACATTCTTTTTCATTTTCAGACATTGTTTGCAGCAAGCTCTCTTTTTCTTCAGTTAATTTGAATCATTCTTGTTCCACTTTCTTAAATTTAACATAGATATCCTCATGTGTTAGTTCATCAATCTTTTTCTTGAGGTTCTTATTTTCAGACCTGATTTTTTTATATTTCAAATATAATTTCTCATATTCAGATTCCCATTGCTCATTTGAAATAAAATCTGGGTCAGAAATTACCTCTGAAGTCTCATCTTCATGTGCCATGAGACACAAGCTCTCCACTAGCTCTTGAATTTCCTCGTCAGATGGTTCAGCCTCTTCATCGCTTCATGTGGCGACCATAGCTTGGGCTTCTTGTCCTTCTTGAATTTTCTCTTTAGATCAGAGCACTCTCCTCTCATGTGCCCGAGCTTCTTGCATTCGTAGTATATGATGCTACTCGGCTTGCTCGACTTGCCTTTGGTTTGAGTGGGCTTTCTTTGCCCCTTTCTGAAATTACCTTGGAAGTTTCTCTTTTTCCTCAAAAATCTCTTCACTTGGTGAGTTATCATCGCCAATTCTTCCTCTTCATTGCAACCATCACTTGATTCATCTTCTTGAGAGTCGTCATCAGATTGATGAGCTCTCAATCCGATCACCTTCTTCTTCTTGATATCTTCATCGACTATCCTCTTCATATTTATCTCATAGGCCATGAGTGACCCTATGAGCTCGTCGAGAGTAAGTGTGGATAGATTCTTGGAGTCTTCAATGACGGTGGCCTTGGTATGCCACGCTGGAGGGAGGGATCTCAACACTTTTCTGATAAGCTCAGAATTAGTGTAGTCTTTCCCAAGGCTCTTGAGACCATTCGTGATCTCAGTTAGCCTTGCGAATATTTTTGAGGTTGTTTCTTCTGGCTTCATCTTGAAAAGCTCATAATCTCGAACCAGAAGATTTGCTTTGCTCTCCTTGACTGTCGAGGTTCCTTCATAGATGAGCCGCAACTTGTCCCACATCTCCTTGGCCGAGTTGCACATTAAGACACTAGAGAATTTGTTAGGGTGCATCGCACATTGCATAATATTCATAGCATTGAAATTAACAGCGCACTTCTTAATTTCCTCGGGTGAGGGGCCACTATAGCCCGGTACACTGAAGACACCACCTTGCCAAGACTAGAAAGAAAGCAATGCTTGTGCCATGCTTAGACCGTCTTTGCTGCCAAAGGGGCCGGTTGATGATGTCGTTGACTGTTCAGAGATTTTCGCCAAGATGTTTACTGAGAAAGAAAGTTCAAGAAGACTCGAGGTGCAGGTAGTGAAGTATTCGAGTGGGAAGCCAGCCCGCTGTACGAGGGAAGAGGGGAGCTCGACTGTTATCTTCACTTTGCCACCTTCCCTTATGATTTCTATCTTTTAACAACTGGAGTTTATCCCCGATTCACCTCCTATTTTGGTTGATCTACGGGTGTTTCAGACCCCGCCTCAGCCTGAAAGGCCGATTGAAGTTCTGATTGTTCCTTGTCCATGTGGGCGCTACCCACCAGTTGATTTATCCACTCCCTAGTTCTCTTCCTCCGACCCCTTCTTTGATATCTTCTTTCCCACACTTTTCCCTCGGGCCCTTCTTCCTCCACCATCAAATTCTTTTTGTTGCGTGTTATCCACTAAGCTAAAAAAAAATGCCAAGTTTGAGACCGAGATCTCAGTGGAGTATTACGCTATGTCCTGCCCATCTTCTTTCCAGGGGCACGAGACCCCTATTTCCTTTCCAGTAGATTTCTTGTCTTCTATGTTAGATGTACAGTCTGCCGAGTCCGCTAGCCCAGTAGAGTTAGTTGGGGTAGAGTCTAGTTCTACTGTTTCTGGCCCTTCCACGTCTGCGATGCACCCGATGATGCGCCATTCTAGAACTGTTCCAGATAGGTTTCTTCAGGATCTTGCCCAACGTTGTCACGCCCTCCTAAAATGCCTTGTGTTTGTAGTAACCGCCATCATCCTAGAGGATGATGAGGGATTAGATGGGGTATTGAGCAATGATGGATTGGGCATTTATGAAATCGTAGATGAGAAGGACCCAATTGATGATGAGGATAGCAACGTGGATGGCACTGCTGATTTGTACGCACAGGGATTAAAGAGATTCGATGAACCGTCGTCAGCAGTGGATGAACCCACAAAAGAAATCAATCTTGGTACAGAAGAGGACCCTTGGCCCATAATCATTTCAGCTAATCTCCCTCCTCAGGTAGAAGAGGAGCTAATCAAGGTTTTGAGGGAGTATGGTGATTCCTTTGTCTGGTCCTATGAGGACATGCCGGGTCTTGACCCTGCTCTGGTAGAACAGAGGCTTATCCTCAAGCCAGGGGCAAAACCCGTGAAACAGAAGTTGAGAAGATTCCACCCTCAAATGGCCTTAAAGATGAAGGAGAAAGTTGATAAATTACATAAGGCCATGTTCATTAGAGTTGTTCTATATCCTCAATGGGTGGCAAATATAGTCCCTATGATGAAAAAGGATGGAAAAGTCCGGATCTGTCTTGATTTCAGGGACTTGAAAAAGGCGTGTCTGAAAGATGATTTTTCGCTTCCTCACATCAATGTGTTGGTTGACAACACAGTCGGGTACAAAGCCCTCTCGTTTATGGATGGTTATTTGGGATACAACCAGATCTATCTTGCTCTGGAAGATCAAGAGAAAATCTCATTCACCACGCCCTAGGGCACTTACTGCTACGTGGTCATGCCATTTGGATTGAAGAACATAGGTGCCACATACCAACGGGCAATGATGGTAATCTTCCACGATATGTTGCATGTTTATATGAAATCATACATGGATGATATTCTGGTGAAATCAAGAACAAAGGAAGAACACCCCGCAATCTTAGCTAAGGTGTTGCAAAGGGCTAGAGAGTACAAATTGAAAATGAATCGAAAGAAATGTATTTTTGGAGTAGCATCGAGGAAGTTAGTAGAATTCATAGTTAGTAAACGGGAGATTCAGATTGATCCAAATAAAGTAAAGGCCGTTATGGATATGCCACTGCCAAAGAACATTACTGAGCTTCGAGGTTTGATTGGGCGTTTGTAATTTATTCAGAGGTTTATATCTCAGCATTCACAAAGGTGTCACCCATTCTACGAATTGTTGAAGGCGGGAGCTAAGTTTGAATGGAATGAGGTATGCCAGACATATGTGCACCAGTATTGATGATTTACTTCTAGGCTTCTTTATAATTGTTCTAATTCTGCGTCTTGTAGCAACACCCATAGTTCCTCCGAGTTCAACCGCTGAGCAGGGCATCGGTGTAGAAGGGGCAAGTAGGGTTGAGGCCAAAGCCTCTATTCATAGTCCTGAAAGGGAGACTTTCCCTTCTCCCACTCTAGTTGGTGAAGCGGAAGGTGAGTTGGATAGCATCATTTTTGACCCCTTAGAACCCATGATTCCTTCTTTGTCTCATTCTCCCTTCTTATGTCATGTTCCAGGGGTCCCTAAGATTTTACCTGGAGCCGTTGTCCCGCTTCCAGATGCTCCTTTGCCTCTAAGGGGGTGACGGACGGCCTTAAAGGAAGTGGCAGCTCCTGCATGACACATCACCATGCGTTCATCTTCACGACGTGCATTCGAGGAAGCTTCAGAAGCTGCTCTGGGTGGGCTCGAGGCCCAGCGAGAGCTGAGCAGTCTAGTGGAGAGCTCTTCTGAGAGCTCGTCCTCTCCCTCCGAAGAGCAAGTAGATTATGATTACTCAAACGATGAGGGGTCCACTGAGGCTACTGAAAGAAGCTCTCTGACCTCTCAACCATTAATAGCTGGACTACCCATGTTTAGCCCGCCACAACTTATTCTTCAAGTTCCCAGCACCGAGGAAGCCTCCCCAAAGGTGACTGGCGAGACTAGTGTTGAGGAGCACCCTACCGAGCCTGATGCTCAGTCAACAGTACAAGACTTAGCGACTGTTGAGGTGAACCTCGCTACCTAACTTCTCCATTTTTTTTATTTGGCGAGCAAAATTATCTAACCCTCCCTTGCTTGGCTTGGATTTTCAGGTGCCGGCCATTCCTACCGAGACACCAGCTCCAGAAGTAAGTAGTGCTCCCCCGGCCAAGGTGTCAAGCCCTCCATCTGTTGTGCCCATGACCTAAGGAGATATCGTGACTGTAAAGTGGCCTGTGGTTGTTACAATTCTACCAGGGGTCGAGATAGTGCCGGTAGAATTGGATGCCCGGGTTGAAGCACTAGGACTCGGGTGCACCCTCGCGTAAATTCTTCTAGAAACCCCATGGCTTGAGTTGAGGCATGAAGCTGACCCTGCCCAAATTTCAGCTTTTACCACTACAGTAGTGCAGGTGTCAACTTCAGCTCCACTGGGTAGTGGGGAACTAGGTGCTGAGCTCGAGACCGAGGTGGCTCCAGAATTTCCTACCGAGACGGTGCTAGAAGAAATTGCTCAGCAGGAAACAAAGTCCATCAACCAAGGGGCAGTTGTTGAAGTTTAGGCCGTAGTATCATTGTCAACTCTTCCATCTTCTTCTTCAGCTATTGATGCTGACCTGTGGGCCATAGTTGACAATGAGGTTGAATTTCACCTCCCACCGGTAGCACCCTTTGGCCTTGTTTCCTTTGATGACCTAATCTAGTAGAACTTGCAAATGTTGTGGCAGGCGGTGTTATCTCATCTGAATTTGTGGTATCCTCAGCTGCGGGAGGTAGCAAAATGCCTCATAGTTGGTCTCCAGGCACTGGGATGCCCACTAGTAACATGGACTCAGTGGGTGATTCTGCTGCTGAAATTTGTGAATTGGGTGACTATCTGGTGCGTGTCCTAGGTGACCAACTGGCTGCCATGAAGCTACAGAGAGATGAATGCCAGGCAACTCTGGAACCCCTAAAGTCGACTATGCAAGAGTGTAGTGAAATTATCGTGACTGCATCTAAGCGCGCTCAGTTTCTGAGAGGCCAGGCGGAGGTGGTACAAGTGGAGCTTGTAGCTATCACTCGAGAATTGGAATTTCTAGAGCAGCTGGATACCTAAAGTGCCAAGGAAGTTGCCATAGCAGAGGGCCAGATTGCTTCGCTCCAGGAGGAGTTAACCAAGCTTCAAGCTGAGGAGACCCACCTTTAGGAACAAGCGGTAGCACCGTATGTTGGGTTTTTAGATTTTGAAGATATATTCTGCCAGTTGTAGCCGCCCCATGCCATCTTATTATACTCCTCGAGGGAGGAATCACATTGAACGTCAGCTCCACCTCTGAATACTCCTCCCATGGAGTCTAGTCCTGTGCAAACTCATTATAGAAGCAAAAGGGCCCGTTTGTAGAACTGGCAGACCCAGGCCTTCAATGTCACTCGGGGAGTATGTGTTGGCTTCTCCTTGCCAGCCCTAGCCAGATCTCTCCATGTCTTCAGAAGATACCAGTAGCTGTGTGACACTCGATATCCTCCCAGACCGTCCGTGTGGCTGCAGTGGAGGTCATCTAACACCACCTCCTCATAGCCTTCGCCGCTAAGCGGCAGACCAAAAATTCTGAACAAGGACCATAAGTCCAATGAAGTCTCTCCCTCTACAGTCGCCACTGTGTTCCATCGGCGGTTGAAGCGTTCCGCCAATGCCTGAAGCAGTCCCGTGTAGTATGCATATCGGATCCCTGCCCTCTCCATAAGTACATGGTAGTGATGGACGACTCCCATCAGCCACTCGGTAGCACCCTGGTGATATCAGTGAGAGGAGATCACCGCCCATCGGCTATACCAGTTGGTAACTGTCTGGCGTAGTACTCCATCTAGAATGCTATGATCATCATATCCCTCTCCGGCAAACTGCAGTCTAGACGGCTCCAACAGTAACCTGGTCGCAACCTCGGTCTCAACTCTGTGGTGACTGTGCAGGTCCGAGGAGGTGGGACTCAAAGGTGTAACTCGGACCCCAAACTGGTCCGCCCTGCTGAAGAACCCTAGACAGTCAACGTTGGGGAACTACCTCTGTCGCCAGTAATATGCCGAAAAGCTAGGGTAGTTGTGCACTGCCACTCTGTAGATGTCTCGGCCTAGCAAAATTGTTCACTCCAGTCGACGACGCTCTCCAGCAACTGAAGGATCGGCCGCCTCCATGCCGACCAAGATAAAGTTCCTCATGAACTCGAACATGTGTCGGTCCAAGGGGAACTCTCTCGGGTGGCCTCCAGAGCGGTCGTAAGTGTAGACTCCGCCCACCACAGAAAGCCTGGCCAAGTCCACTGCCCCGACTGAATCACTACCCTCGCCGACGTGGCCCTCTGCTACCAAAGATCGCCCCAAGTCCAGCTGGCCCACATTAGCCATGGTGATAGCAGGTGGGCCCAAGGAGGGCATCGGGTGGCCAGTCCGCCTCACCCAGTGGTCTTCATCCCGCTTTGCGTAGCTCTGTGCTGGGTCATCTCTTTCAAATCTCGCCGTAGCTACAAAATAATTGCACAAAAGGTGACTACAAGATGTTAGCAATGCACACAAAATGCTAGCATGAAAGAATATGTATGAAATTCCAACCCGCTACAACACCCAGAAGATGAGGCGCACGGGCCGTCCGCCCTCGTTTTCGCCTTGGACACACGCCCCGTGGGGGGGCATTTGTTGTACCCAGACTTTTTCCCTTGGTAAAAGCAAGAAATAAGGTCCGAAAATTTTCCCGAACACCTTCCGGGCATTATTTGTTCGGCATCTTTACGACATGATGGGTCCGATCAAGGGCCCTAACCAGCTTGCCGTGACTCATGGTGATACTTACAACCAGCGGGGACCACCCCCGAACACCCAGTATGTGGCGCTATCCGCCTTCAACCCAGCCACTCGGGCCAACTCGGGGGCGCCCCAGCAACAAGCTGCGCCATACGGCACCCAGCAACGAGGTCGAGAATCGCTCCTAAAATGTCTCCTTCCAGCATTCTAAAGCTCAAGGATTACCTCTCTCAGCCAACCTTCGGCTCCGAGGGCCATTAGCTTACTTTTACGGCCTGTAGTTACTTGTTGAGAATTTCCCCGAACACCTAATGGGCGTACGGTTTCCAGTAATTCCACAACAAGCCGGGGCTAACCCACGGCTTGGACACACTTGTCGCGTCATGCAGTAATCGTACAACAAGTTGGGTCCATTCCCGGCCCTCAGACACGTGACAATAGGCTGCTTACTTTCAGCCACCGGGCCAACCCGGGGCCGTACACCAACACGCCACGCAACCCAACATATCTTGTTAAGGTCAGACCCTTATGTCTAAAACAACTTCACTCAACGCCTACAAGCTACTATCCCTACAGTTGGCCGCCGTCATCGGCCCATTCGGATTGCTTGAGTGCTTGCTTGCTTACGTCTTAGGTCGTGTCACATCAAGTAAGCCCTTGAAGAAGACTCTAGCCCACCCCGAAACCTCAGGTTGCATCATCAAATGGGCCATACTCCTCAGGGCCTATGACATCTCTTACCGGCCACACATAGCCACCAAGGGATAGGCCCTCGCAGACTTCATTGCGGAGAGCACTGCCTCACCCGAAGAAGTATCCTTGTCTATGACATGCCCCACATGGGAACTCTACGTCGACAGATCCTCCAACTCAGTCGGCTATGGAGCTGGCATTCTCTTCTGATCTCCTAAAGGAACAGATCTATAGTATGCCCTGAAATTCAATTTCTCGATGTCCAATAGCATCTCTAAGTATGAGGCTCTCATCTCTGGAGCCAGGATTGCGCAATGCTTGGGGGCCGAGCGAGTCAGAATTTATACTGACTCCCAACTGGTTGCCAGTCAAGTCAACGGGGACTACGAAGCTTGGGAAACGCAAATGATTAAATACCTCCAGCTAGTGAAGGAGATAGCCAAACTATTCGAGTGTTTTCAGGTAATGCAAATGGCTCAGAAAGAAAATTCCTTAGTGGATGCCCTCTCTCACTTGGCCTCGTCCATCAGCCCAGAGGGCACCCGGTCAGTCCTCCTCGAGGAACTAGAACGATCGACCATGGAAACTGAGCTCGTGGCCATTGTACGCATGACTCCGAGCGACTGGTGTGCCCCATAAGTGTCCTGGCTCAGAGACTCCCGAGAGCCCCTCGACCTTCAAGATGCTCGAAAGCTGAAGTATCAAGCTCGATGTTTCATCCTTCTTGATGAAATCCTATACCGAAGATCTTTCTCTAGTCCCCTCCTCAAGTGCCTTGACGCTCCAGAGGCCAACCAAGCGATTGAAGATGTCCACGAAGGCATCTGTGGCGCGCACCAAGCAGGGAGATCTATTGCGGGGATTCTACTAAGGCAAGGCTACTAGTGGCCTACTCTCCAACATGATTTCTCAGCTTATGTGCGAAAATGCTATCGATGCTAGCGGTTCGACCATCTAGTCCACCAGCCAGCCTCAGAACTCATGACCTTAACTGAGCCCTATCCCTCTGCTCGGTGGGGAATCGGCATCCTGGGCCCCTTTCTCGTGGCGAAGGCTCAGAAGAAGTTCGTCATCATCGCCATCGACTATTTCTCCAAGTAGGTTGAGGCTGAGGCCACTGCCAGAATTACTGAGATAGTAGTTTGGAGTTTTGTTTGGAGGTCGATCATCTGTCATTTTGGCATCCCCCGAGTGATTGTGAGTGATAACGGTCGGCAATTTGATTCCACTTATTTTAAGAATAAGTGCTCTAACCTACATATTTACAACCACTTCACTTTCGTAGTCCACTCCCAGGCCAACGAGCTGGTTGAAAATGTCAACAAAATCATCCTCAGAAGCATTAAGGTCAGACTCGACAAGGCCAAGGGTAATTGGCTCGAGGAACTGCCTAGTGTACTGTGGTCGTACCGAACCACTCTCAAGAAACCCCTTTCCAACTGGTGTTTGGCACGGAAGCTATAATTCCACTGGAGATCGGCAACCCTTCTCCCCGAGTTGTTAGCTTCTCGCCTGAGTTGAATGAGCAAAAGCTGTCAGAGAACTTGGACCTTGGCAGATGAAGTGCGCGAGGTCACAAGGATCTGAGCAACAGAGTACCAGGGGCACATGACTCGCTATTACAATGCCAAAGTCCGAGGTAGACAATTTCAACTAGAAGATTTCATTCTGAGAAAGGCCAAAGCTTCTCGACTACTGGAGGGGATGGGGAAGTTGGCCCCTAACTGGGAGGGCCCCTACCGAGTGGTCGAGACACTCAGAAAAGGAGCGTATTAGCTGTCTACCATGGAAGGCATGCCTATTCCTCGGACCTGGAACGCAGTGACATTTTGAAATTTTTATTTTTGAGCTTCTTCCATAACATGTAAGAAACAAATTGCAATAATATCTCTCCTTTTATTGCATTGAACATTCTTCATACATCAAATAGGCCATAGCCGCTATAATATGTAAGAAGGAGAAAAACTGGTACATAACGAACTGATCACTCGATGCGGATAGGGTCGGTAGCCCCCAAGCCGAGCTACTGACTCCACCCCGTGTGGAAACTGGCTCGGATAAAGGGACAGATGACTTGGTTTGCTCGAGAAGTTTGGAAGATATTGTATCAGAGAAGAGAGAAAGGGAGAGGGATGCCCGAGTACCAACTTAGTAGAAAATAAGAGAAGTCCTCCTCTGCCGACTCTTTGGAAGTTGGACCATAATGAAGCCATCAAGAATTAATAGCATGGGCGAGAAAAAATAAGAAGAAAAAGAGTCATCATCCTTCAAAGAGTGAAAGAAGTTGGTAGAAGAACAGAAGAGAGAGAAAAGATAGCCACTCCCCAGAAGGGAGTGGGAGAGGGGGAGCGGGGATGAAAGAAAGGAGGATCAACAACTCCTCCCCTCCCCTCTCCCCGGTGGGGGGTGGCCCGAAGGTTATCCATGCGTCGACCCATCTTCCACGTCATTCGCCCCGTCGTCGACCATTCTTCAATGTCGAAGCAACAAGAACGCCCTAGCTACCGCTGTAGTCTTCATCTTCAGATTCATCTTCCATGCTTTGCCTGAGGATGATTAAAGAGAAAGAAGACGGCCGCTTCGCAAGAATGCTAGGAGGGAACCACGAACTGCAAGGGAAGCCTTAAGCGGCGTGAAGAGGGAGAGATGCCCTTTGAGACTTTTTTATAGGCCGAAGGGAGAGACCTATGTCTTAATTGAATCTCCCCTCAAAAAGACGTAAGAGGTAGACGTCCTTCCCCAGGAGTAGTTATGCCACCTCCTCCACGAACCCCTGTAGGAATACACAAAAATGGCAAGTCATTAAAAGTGTAGAAGGATGAAAAGATGTCTGCTCTACTCTCGATCGACAAGCAAGCCTAATTTTTTGGCTGCGAATCACGCGAGATCGTCGACTCACTGACAACCATGGATACGGTAAATCCTACTCAGTCAAAGGTGGTAACGTGCAGTCAATCGCATTTTGAATATTGCCTCCACTATATAGAAAGAAAATTATTACACTACTAAGTCCAGAGAGAAATTACAAAAAAGGAAGAAGAGATGAACTAACAAGGCAAGTACAAACTTCCTAATCTATGGAGATAGGAGAACTCGTGGAAGTCTGTGACCCCTCCTGAAACTCAACAGGCGAAGGACCCTCGGTGCTCGAAGATCTGCCCCCAGTACCCTCGGTGGCGACCGGCCCAGGCACTGAAGCCATTTGTATGAGAACTACCCCATCCACGCACCCTCCTGAGGCACCCGGTGTTGGCGATCTCTCCTCCACTAGGGTAGGAGAACCTTCGCTCGGCTTTTCATCTCTCGACATTGTCTAAGGAGAATCCAAACCATCCTCATCAGAGTCGTAGCGCTGCTCGGGGGGGAAGGTGAGCTCGTCGAGGACCTGCTCCTAAGCCAGTATGACTGCCTGCTTGAAACCTTGGGTGAAACCTTTCTGTAGTCCTCGTCGGTAGCCCAACTCATAGCACCCGAAGGCCGCCTACTTCAGGGCCTCTTGGTACTCCTCCCAGTTTTGATCTTGCTCGACCGCCTCTGCCCTGGCTCTTGCCACCTTCTCCTCAAGCTCGACCACCATCGCACCAGCCATGGCCAATTTTGCTTCGACCTCGGCCAACCCCACTCCGGCCTTGGTCAGCCTCGCCTCAACTTTAGCTCACACCACCCTGGCATCCTCCTTGGCCCGCTCGATCTCTCGGGCCTGGTCCTCGAGCTCCACTCGCTCGGCTGCCCATCGATCTGAGCGCTCCGCCTAAACCCGGTGCTCTTCCTCCAAGAGCTTACTCTTAAGCTCAACCATATACTGATCTTGGGTCAATTGCTTGGCCCGTGACTGAGCTTCCTCCTTATTCGCCCAGTCGTACGCTCGGAGTGAAGTCACCTCCTATCGAAGCACCCCGAGCTCGGACGTCAACCGACCAATCCTACGGTTAGACTCAACACGAACCTGGGACTGACTCCTCCCCCCGTTCACCATCTGAGCCACAAAGTCAGTAATCTTAGCTCCCAGTTGAGCCATGAAGATACCTCCTTCCATGACCCTTCCAAGGAGCATGGGAGGGGAACATTGTCGAAACTCCACCCGAACTGATGAAGGTGCTAGATCTCAGCGCCAATTGTACAGAGAAGCCTGGACGACAAACCGCCCTTGCCAAAGAGGAGGAGCCTCTTCCGAGAGTATCAGGGTCAGAGCGTCCCCTCCGATCATCTGCAATCCCAGGACGATGATGCTCGGTTCGACTCAGACTGTGGACGCACTGACGGGGGACTCTTCGTTATTTTCATTCGTTTATTCGTCATTTCTTTCGTTTGTTAGGTTTATTGAGTGCGAGGGCGTGCCAGTCACCGGGGTGACGATTTATGCGGGCTTGAAGAAGCCCAGGGTGCGCTCGTTCTGACTAATCAAACGATTGTGTAGTTCGTGTCGGGACTAAAGACCCGCCGCACCATAAAGGCTACGACGTTAATTACATCCCCTTGGAGAGGGGAAAACCCTTGATTAATCACCGGGAAAGGGGGCACTACGGCCTGAGATTCACAATAATGAAAGCGAGAGACTCTTATTCTTGTTCACCCCGACGGGGGTGTTTCTGTTCTCGAGGCACCGTTGAAGTATAATTGCCAAGTGCCTTATTGAATCTAGCCCACCTCCAAAGTTTCATCTTCGGGGAGTTCTGTGACCAGAGGAGAATTTTCAGGCATTGGGTGTGCTGCAAAGAAGTCTGCAATGGCCTGGCCTTTGATGGCCTTTTGCGACACATAAGAAATGTCAAACTCTATGAGAATGGCAGCCCATTTGCCCAGTCACCCTTTCAAGACTGGCTGGGAGAGTATATATTTGACCGAGTCAACCCTGGATATCAATTTGATTTCATGCGACAGCATGTAGTGTCTCATTTTCTTGGCTGCGAACACAAGAGCGGGACAAATTCTTTCAATGGGTGTGTATTTTGCTTCGACCCCATCCAATCTCCGGCTGAGGTAATACAAAGCTTGTTCTTTTCCTTCTTCATTGCTTTGGGCCAACATTGTCCCCAGAGAACATTCAGCAGCGGCTATGTACAAGATCAGTGGCGGCCCTTTAACAGGTGCCCCCAAGACTGGTGGGGTATTCAAATATTCTTTCAGCTAATTAAAAACCTTCGGGCATTCTTCACCCCATTGAAACAGGGCATCCTTCATCATCAACTTGTGGAACGGTTGGCACTGCCCCGATAGGTTAGAGAAAAACCTACGAATGTAGGCTAGCCGGCCTTGTAATGACCGTAATTTTGTCAAGTTTCTTGGAGGAGATAACTCCTGAATAGCCTTGATTTTTGCAGGGTCTATTTCAATTCCCTGGTGCCGGACAACGAAGCCCAGAAATTTTTCACTGGAGACACCAAAAGCGCATTTCATCGGGTTCATCTTCAGTTCATGCAGGCGCAGCCTTTCAAATACAATTCTGAGGTCAGCCAGATGATCCTCCCTCTTCTTTGTTTTGACGACCAAGTCATCGATGTAGCATTCGACTTTGTTGTAAAGCAACTCGTCGAATATTTTTGTCATCGCCCTTTGGTAGGTGGCGCCAGCATTCTTGAGACCGAAGGGCATCCGTTTGTAATGAAAAATCCCTTTATGTGATCGAAAGCTGTGTGGATTCTATCGTGCTCAGCTATCCAGATCTAATTGTAGCCAGATGACCCATCCCTGAATGACAATGCCTCATGGCCAATAGTGGTGTCGATCATTACTTCGGTGATTGGCACTGAAAAATCATCCTTCGGACAGGCTTTATTCAGGTCCTAAAAATCCATGCAAATCTAGATCTGGCCATTTTTCTTTTTGACAAGCACAATGTTGGCCAGCCATGTAGTGTATTGATTTTCAGCCATGAAGTCAACACCTATTAGCTTGTCAACCTCCTTGCAGACTTGACTTATCAGTTTGGGCCTCATTCACCGGGGTGATTGTTTCACCGGCTCGGTCTTAGGGTCAATGGCCAGGATATGTTGGGCAACTGCAGGGTTAAGGCCTGCCATCTCCTTGTAATTTCAAGCAAAATAATCTCAAAATTCCTGGAGCAGCTTTAGATACTCCCCCCTCTCTTCAAGTGACAAGAGGGCACTAAGGAAAGTCAGCCTGGGATCATCCTTGGTGCCGAGGTTTACTTCGACCAATTCGTCGATAGTGGCTTGGCCACCATCTTCTATTTCCGGAGGAGCCAGCTGTAGGTCTACAAAGCCTTCGTCATCTTCTTCAACTTCGAGGGCCTCGTAGATGCATTCTTGTCTTATTTCACCTAACAGCGAGACTTCGGCTCTACCCTGTTCTGAGCCAGTTGGCTGCTGGTCGGGCTGGATGAGCAGCCCTAGTATTGGCAGCGTATATTCTGTGCAGCTTGGATGTCGACTTCTGGGTGGCACGCCCTCAAGGGCGGGATGACTTTCTTCGGCCTTGGACTCTTGCGAGCTGTTGTTGGGAATTGCAGTCGTCTCCATAGAGGTAGACTCCCAACGTCTGCACGGAGTAGCAGCTCCGTGATCATTAGGCGCCTGTGGCCAAGATAGGCCCGAGCCCTTTAATTCAGCCGATGGCTCGGTTGTTTCATAGTCTCCTATGTATTCATCAGACACAGAGACTCAAAACACGAGTGCGAAAGTATAGACAGGTAAGAGAGCATTATCGCACGTACTTCAAAAGCACCAATGGTAGCACAGCCACTGCCGACAAACATAGGGCAAGGCAACTAGACCTGAAACTACAACGATCCCTGAGTCTCACGACTCTAAGTCAAGGTCATCGTACACAGTAGGACAAGCTGCCAATTAGTCTAAACCTAAGCTAGAGAAAATGACGTCATCGGAGGAAACGATATGTGAAGACCTGAGGGAACACCGAGGACCCACAACACATCTGGACACGTAGAACGAGATAAAATGATATCCCACTGTAGCCAGAACCATGTCTTGACCTGGACAAACCCGTCGAGACACACAAGGCTACCTGTCAACCACTTGGTGACCCCAGGTTGACCGGAACCAGACAATGATGACTCAACAGTAGGAAAAGAATCCTATCACAAGCAAGAAGACTCTTGGCTGCCTTATAACGTAGTCTTAGCCCTCATAGGATGTCAGAAGACATCCATGGGAAAATGGGCTGACCACAGGGACAAGCCAAGATAAACGAAAATGGAAACACCGGAGGATGACACTCTGGGCAAAGCGAACCATCACTCAACCGCTAGGCAGACCCAACAGTCAAGGAATGGCCGCTACGCGACCAGAGACAAAGACACTGGCAGTTCTAGATTGAGTCATTTAGGGAACTATCGCAATCAAGGAAGAGACCACATCGAGTCACCTGAACCGACCGATCCAGAGACTACCGACACACAGACACCGCCCTAAAACACAAACCTAAGACAGACCGACACGGAACAACCATTACGGCCAACGGACAACACCAAGGGGATGGGCGGTCACAAGAGGGCCGCCCAAGGGCATGAACGGTCCAGAGAGGGCCTGTGGACGTGTAAAATTACACGCCCATATGTCCCGTCCAGTTCAGCATCGACAACAACCTCAACTGAAGAAACTGCAAAGAAGATGGGCCATCCGGACTCTCCGAATATACACGTGCTGCCGTGAAGCCGTCTCTGGTGTCACGACATCGAAGAGAAACCAACCCCGAGAGGTTTACAATGCATGGGCCCCGAAGAAAATCAAATAAACCATGACTCGTGCTCGTGACGGGCTCAAACGTGCCCCAACGGCGCACTTTCAAGTCCTCAACGACACTCTCTAGTGCCCCTTTCAGCGACACACCCACTGGCAAGAGTTCTACGGCACGCCCCTTTCGGGCTCCTCAGCGGTACACCTGCGTTGGCCCTTCTCCGGCATGCCCTTAGCCACGGCTACCCGGCACACCCCCGTGGACCTCCAGCGGCACACCAGCGGCGTGCTTCCCCGGCACACCCCTGCTCCCCATTTGGCGGCACACCGGCCCTAACATCCTTAGCGGCACACCCCTCAGCTGCTCAACGGCACACCCCTACGTGCCTCCCAACGGTACGTCCTGAAGAGTGTCTTCACTGGCACACCCTGCAGAGCGCGTTCACCGGCACACTCCTATGCCCCTTCAACGGCACACAACTTGGGCGCTCCAGCGGCACACCTGGCTGCCCCCTTCAGCGGCACACCTGGCTGCAACCTTCAGCCCCACGCCTGGCTGGTGCCTCCAGTGTCACACCCGTCCAGCCCTTTAGCGGCATGCTCTGGCCGCCTTCCAAAGGCACGCTGCAAGCCCTTCCTTGCCCGGTGCATCCGGCAAGGGAAATGTGACGCCCATGCCCTAAGCCCTTGGCGCGCAATGGAATGGCCGACGTGTTGACGGGAGATGGGGGTACACAGGCTATTCCCCCTGCCACCAAGGATGGGGAAGTCAAATCCCCTTCAATGCCCTCACGTTCCCGCCATCGACGGCCCACCTTCGGATGCTCCCGCTGCTGGGGATATAAAACCCCCGTCCTCCATGGTGAACAAAGAGAGAGAGACACAGACAGACACACAGAGAATAAGAGAAGGAGAAGGGAAGAAGAGACGAAGAAGAAGAAGGGAGAGCTCCGCCGTGGGATCCCCCTTCGACAACCACCCAAAGAAAGAGTAAGGGAGAGAGAGACGAACTCGCACACCAAGAACTGCGAAAGCAGAACTAACAACAACCCACCTGAAAAGTAGGGGTGGGTCTCATGTCACTGGCTCAGTAGGGGTCACGTGGATCCCCACTAAAAAACACACAGTAACACACAACAACTAAAACAACAAGTAAGCAGCAGGCAACAACAAGTAAGCAATAGTAGTAAAGCGGGAGAACTAAACTACAAAGCTGTAAAGGGAAGGGATGCAGGAGTAGGGAGCAAGCTAAGAGCTGGGGGAGCTAAAAGGAAAGGGAAAGAGCCGTACCGAACAGGCACGACTGCCGAACTAACCTCGGCTCCCTGAACTACTCCAAGTAGTGACAGAAGGGTAGACTCTGATCTGATGAAGTCAGGAGTTGCCGATCCGCCAACAAGACACCAGGCCTAGAGCGAAGACCTACAAGAACCACAAGAAAACCAAGGAAAACCTAGACAGATAATAGACAACACAACTAGCACGTCGTACACACTGCCCCACACGCGACCGGAACGTCGTGCAGGCGAGAGACACTGACCTCGGGAAAAGCCAAGAGAAGGCCAGCCCAGAAAGGTCAACACGCACAAGAAAAATCGAGAGTCACGTGCCACATGACTGAAGTGCCTTCTAACTAGAAGAACAGCTAGCTGCATCCACTGACGTCTTATGCTGCGCCTACTAGTGTCATGTCCACGTACCTTACTGCAAGGACTAGGCCGAGACCAAGACACTATCAGAACCAGAACCAAAGTACCGTCATGAGTGACCAGTCAGGGTCACGCCTATCAACGTGAGTCCAAAGCCCCTAACCACGTGTGCACATACTGGCCCATTGCCTAAGCCAGGCCTCTAGCTAGTATTCCCCCTCTGAAGGACGCTACGGTTGGATTGGGGGCCCACAGAACTAGCATAAAAGTCATAAATCGGGAAAGTGTCCCGCTACAAGAGCCGTCACACCGAAGCATGCCGTAAGGCTACGACTAGTAGAGGCTCACAAGACATAGAGACTCAAAACACAAGTGTGAAAGTACAGACAGGCGAGAGAGCACTATCGCGCATACTTCGAAGCACCAATGGCAGCACAGCCACTACCGACAGCTCATGACATGGCAACTAGACCTACTCACGTAACGATCCTTGAGTCAGATGACTCAGAAGCAAGATCGTCACTAATAGCGGAACAAGCCGCCAATCTATCTAAACCTAAGCCCAAGAAAATGACACTGGCGAAGAAAATGACACGCGGAGACCTGAGGGGACACCGAGAACCCTCAACACATCTGGATACATAAACTGAGGTAGAACGATACCTCGAGGTATCCAGAAACACGGTCTCAAATTAGACAAAGGCACCGAGACACACACAAGGTCACATGTCAACCCCTGGTCTCACTGGGTTGACCGAAACCTGACACGACACATACACACAGACACCTAGAGACACACAAGTAGAGAAGACAACACTCTGGGCAAAGCGAACCACCACTCAACTGCTAGGTGAACCCAGCAGTCAAGGGATAGCTGCTATGCGACCAGAGACAAGGACGCTGGCAGTTCTAGATTGGGTCATTAGGGAACTGTCACAGTCAGGGAAAAGACTACATCCAGTCACCTAAACCGATCGATCCAGAAACTACCGACACACAGACACCGTCCTAAAGAACAAACCTAAGACAGACCAACACACGAACAGACATAGAAAAGAACACTGGCTATCACGGCCACAACAGGACTGTAACGCACCTCCATAGGGGCGTTACCTGCTCTAACGCACCATGGTAGGGGCGTCAGGGCAACTAGGCCTACGACTATGACTCGAACGACGTAACGCACCAACCAAGGCGCGTTACACCACCGACGCACTAGGACAGGGGCGTCAGGGCCAACGGGCCTAAAAGCCTACCACGAATAAGGTAACGCACCAGTCCAGGGGCATTACACAACCTGACGCACAATGTAACGACCCAGAGATCCGGGTATCGGTAAACCGATACCAAGACCTGGGGACGCCACCCAAGAGGCTGATGAGGCCCCATAAGGGTTGAGAAGTGTTGTTGTGCACGGGGTTAAACGTGCACGGACTTGTATTCAACGAGGAAGCAACAAGAGATGTGCAAGGACTTTTAAGTGCACGAAATCTGCGGAAGAAAGACGTGCATAGACTTTGTATGAACAAAGATGCACGGACTTCTCATTGCTCGGACCTTGAACAGATATGCTCGGACATGGCGACCCAAGCTATGAATGTAACAGATTAAAACCTACATGGGGTATGGCTTGCACGGACATTGTGAGGTGAAATCTGCACGGACTTGATGGACAAAGTATGCATGGACTTTGAAGGACAAAGTGTGCACGGACTTTGAAGAATAAAAAGTGCACGAACTTGAAGGACAAAGTGTGCACGGACTTTGAAGGACAAAGTGTACACGGACTTTGAAGGACAAAGTGTGTACGGACTTTGAACAAGCAATCCCAACAAAATTTTGACTAAGTCCAAAAATGTGCACGGGCTTTGGAAACATTGTGCATGGACTTGAAAGACAATGCTATAACATGTAGACCCAAGACATGCACTATTCATGCACGGACTTGGTATGAACAGAAGTGCACGGACTTCACATGGAGTGAAACAAGGAATGTGCACAGACTTATGTTTCAACACAAGGCCATAGTGTGCACAGACTTGTGTCTACTAGAAGACTAAATCATGCACGGACTTAATGTTTAATGCAATGAGGAATGTGCATGGACTTGTAAACGAACAATGCATCGAGCAGGATATTTCTAAGTCCAAAACATGCACGAACTTAACTCATGCGTAGATATTCAATTTTTGACTTAGCATAAAACATGCATGGACTTTAACACGCACAAGGGCAAACGAAAACGTGCATGGACTTGGGAGATGATAATAAAATGTGCACGGACTTCACATGTCAAGCATCAAACTTGTTTGGCACAAACCAACCATGCAGACAATCAAGTATGCACGGACTTGAGAAATGTAAGCCTGTGGAATGTGCATGGACTTTGTGATTTCATGCCTTAAGCTTATTTGATGCACTTTGAAGACTCTGCACGGACTTCATGAACAGCATAGAACATGCACGGACTTGTCAGGCGACAAACATAGACCCAAACGTGCATGGACTTAGACAATGCAGACCTCCTAAATGCATTGATAGACTTGCTATAGACAATGACTCTCCTAAATTCACTGATAGACCTGCAGCAACAACTGCAACAGATAAAACTAATCATGCATAACAGTTGGTGACTCAAGAAGTTGCTATAATCAAAACAACACTCCATCATAAGTTTCAAAACAACACTCCATCATAATTACAAGTTGCAAAACAACACTCCATCATAAGTTGCTCTATCATAAGTTGCTATCATCAAAATAACACTCAATCATTAAAGCTAGGAGGGCACAACAATCTCCACAGCATGTCCGTCGAACTTTTTCAGCTTCGACGACTTGGCATACTTCAGAGGGAGCTTCTTCAGCTGGTGTTGTAGCGGGTAAGGGATGCTGTAGAGATCTACAGTCACGACCCCTTCACCGAACTGGGTGAGCTTGGTCTTGATGATCCGCTCAATCATTTGACGTTGTGCCATAGGGTTCTCTGGCACCGGCGTGTTGGGAGTCCGTGGTTGGGCTTCGGCTAGGGGTGTGCTAAATCCAGTTACTGTCAGAGTTTGGGCAGCCGCGGCTAAGGCATTGGCGCCATTTTGCCCCCCTGATGGGACTGGTGCTTCAACCGAAGGCCTGGTGGGTGGCTGAGGGTTGAGGTCACGTTCCTAAAGGAAGTCTTGTAGGAGGGCCTTCAAGTGCTGGTTCTCCTTCATAAAGGTCTCGAGAGTCACCTCTTGGACCTCATTGGCTGGGGGTGATGAGAATATGTGGATGCTAGATCGGTAATCAGAGACCTAGATCCCTAAAGATGAAGTGTCTGTAAGAGATCCAGAGGGGGGTGAATGGATCTATCACCCTTTTAAAAAAACTGTACAACTGAAGTAATTACGAAATATAAGATAACTACTGCAGAACAAAGAGTAAGACTCAGTTGCAATCAAACTAAAGTAAATCAACCAGATCTGGTCTCTAGAGCACTGTCATTGTCCACGATGATCCTATCTACACTACAATGATTTATTGTAGCAGAAATTACAAGTGCATCATCATGCGGAGTAAGCACCTCTAGGTCTTTGTAGGAGAAGGTCACGACCTGCTGTTTGGGAGCTAGAGTCTCTGGCTTCACTGGTTCACTCCCTCGGCTAGCCCGCTCTACGTGGCACTTTCTCCCCCTACTAGTATCCTCGCCAGAAGCTAACCCTCCCGAGATCACATTAATGTGGACACCCCAAGGGCGGTTGTCGATCTCCTCTGAGGGGTCGAGGGGGCATCACGGCGATCGACCACGTACTAGGCCAGGTGCCCACGTCGAATGAGAGTCTCAATCTCATCCTTGAGATACTGGCAATCTCTAGTATGGTGGTCATGGTCGTCATGGAATTGACAATGCTTACACCAATTACGGTGCCGAGGGTCAGACTTCATTGCCTCGGGTCGAGGAAGAAGGCCCAAGTCATTGATCTACATGTAGATCTCATAGATTGGAGTGGGCAACGGGGGATAGCTCTCGAACTTCTTTGGCGGCTCTCTCCTATCGCCCTCGTTGTCTTCCTTTTCCCCTGTTAGGGGGGGCTGATCAGATTGGCGCTTCCTCTCCCCCTCCTTGCCTTGGCTGGAGCTATCCCAACATGCAGTTAGGACCTCCTCACACTCTGTGTGGCGTAGAGATAAGGTAACGAGGTCAGCAAGAGAGGAGGGAGGGTGGAGGACCAGCTTGCGCCTAAGCCCCTCATTTCGGGTTACCCTAGTCTAGGCGGTGATCGCGGATGCAACATCAAGTCGGGGGATGCGCAGGGCCTCCACTTTAAAGAGGTTGATATAGGTCTGAAGCTTCTCCCCAAGGGCCAACTTGAGCTCCATACGCCCCGCTATTGACCTTGGGGGGCCGTTCCCAACAAAGCTCTCCTTGAAGAGTCGCCCAAATTGTCGAAAGTTAGAGATGCTTCCAGAGCAAGGGCTTGGAACTAAGCTTGGGCACCTTGCACCAATGTGGTGGCGAAGGCCTGGCATTTGATAGGATTCGAGGCCCCCTACAGGGTCATTATGGCATCAAAACTATCGATGTGGTTGGCCGTGTTGAGTTTCTCCAGGTGATTTTGATGATAACAAAATCCCAAACTTAGTTTCCGCCTTGTGTCATGCCTGAGTACTCAAAAGAAAGCATTGAATGTGATTAAGACAAATGTGCATAATGTCAATGCTCAATTGTTAAAAGCCTTCCAAATGCATAAACTGAGTTAAATGAACCCCAATGAATGTTAAAGTTGTTCGAACACGTGAATGTAACTGAAGCCAAATTGGGTCAATATTTGTGATAATATCAAACCTCGGAATGGCCAATGGTTCAGTACCTTCATAATTGCAAAAGTGCATGTATAAGTCATTTCCAACTCAAGCTAAAGCACAAACTAATCATGCCCAGAATAACTCAAACAACATCAAACTAATTGGAACAAAGTGTGGACTCAAAGTTATTTGTATATGGATATGATTTATCGGGCTAACAATTTGTTCTTGTAGGTTTTCCAGAGTTTGGTTGACCAATGGACAGGGTTCAGTAGACCAATTTTTCTAGGGATCAGAACTCTGTAAAAGTTACAGAGTTCGGTCGACCGATTGAGGATTTCGGTCAACCGAAATTTCCAGGGATGAAAATTTATAGAGTTCTCAGAGTTTGATCGACCGATCGGTGAATATGGTCGATTGAACCCCTCGAGGCAGCAAATGTTGACTTTTTGATTCTTCAACGAGGGAACCCCTTCCTTTTGGTTTCTAATGCGGGATGACTCTGAGACTCGATATGTGGACACGATCCTATGACCTAGACGAAATGACGTGACTCACTAGACGGCGCGATCAGTAACTATATGACCAAGTTATCACCTAACGTGGCTCCCGAAGGGACAAGAATGCCCCAAAAATAAGAAGCACTCGCTCACGGTCATCCCCGGCGAGGGAAACGAGTCGATCTGCACGGTTGAGAAATCGGCGTTGAGTCTTGGGTGGTCGGCTCACTCTCGTTGAAGGAGTAAACCCACGCTGGGAAGGGCTTCTTCTATCTTCAGGCGAGGAGGAAGAGGAGCTGTGTGACTCTCTCTCCTCGGGATTCTTCGCATAAGGGGTGGAAGACTCAATTTTTCTAGGTTGGGGCTAGTAAGGGAAATCCCGACTGGGGCTTCCCTATCCAGCCAAACTTCCATCCGGTATTCCCTCCGAAGCAGCCGGTGATCCCCTCAGAGCTGGAGGAGGGGATTAGGATCCTTCAAAAGAATCACCAAACCACCGTTAAGTTGATGACCTTAGCCAACATTGAGGATTATCCCCGTCGAGCGCTGCCACCCAGTGGTAAGGACTTTAAGCTTTAGCTTTCACACTTTCTTATTCAAGTTGGTCGATCCCCTTGCTGATGACTTATTTTTTGTTGGGCAGAAGCAAGACGCGGTGGTGGTAAGGGGCAACCAGCCAATTGGGAGGTCGTCGAGCTAGAGGAGATGACTACTCCGAGCGTGCCTCAAGCTTCCGTAGGTCCTTCTTCCGCCCGGGATAAGGACAAGCAAGTTGCTCGGGACGATGCCTCCGAGTGCTGAGGGTCCAAGCGGAAGAATGCCAGGGAACGACTGTTGCTGGCTTCGATGAAGACTCTGTCCGCTAAGAAGAGTCGATCAAAGAAGGCAAAAACTGCCCGCCCGATCGAGGAGCCCGTAGCTGAGGGTGTCCGTCGCCCGAGCCTTCCACCGTTTGAGTCAGAGGTGCCCACAGCGATTGAGGGGGCCTCCTCTGAGCCGGCAGGAGCGTAGTGGGAGGAGGCCGGCTCCGAGATCCCGATCGGTGCTGACGGGGCATGTGGCAAGGAGGAGGATGTCGAGGTGTGGGTTCGGACCGAGCCTAGCATCATTGTCTTGAGATTGGGGACGACTGGAGAGGATGCTCTGACCCCGGCTCTCCTGGAAGAGGCCCCTTCTCTTCAGCAAGGGTGGTTCGCCGTCCAGGCCTCCTTGTATAACCGGTGTTGAGATCTGGCGCCTTCGCCTATTCGGGAGGAATTCCGGCGATGTTCCCCTTCCATGCTCCTCGAAAGGGTCATAGAGGGAGGCATCTTCATGGCTCAGCTGGGAGCTGAGATCACCGACTTTGTGGTGTGGCTGGTGAATGAGAGAAGGGCTCAGTCCCAAGTTCGCGCTAAGTCTGACCGTAGGATCAGTCGGCTGACGTCCGAGCTCGAGGTACTTTGGCAGGAAGTGGCTTTACTCCGGGCTCGTGATTGGGAGAGCCAAGAGAATGCTCGGTTATAGGCTGAGTAATTGTCCCAAGCTCGGTACATGGCTGAGCTTAAGAGAAAGCTCTTGGAGGAAGAGCGTCGGGCTCATGCAGAGTGCTCAGGATAGTGGGCGGCCGAGCGAGAGGAGCTCGAGGGGCGGGTCCGAGAGACTGAGTGGGCCAAGGGGGAGGCTGAGGCGGAGCGGGCCTAAGCCGAGGCAAGACTGACTGAGGCTAGGGCAGGGTTGGCCGAGGTCGAAGAGAGGCTGGCCGTGGCCGACGCGAGGGTGGCTGAGCTCGAGGAGAAGGTAGCAAGAGCGGGGCGGAGGCAGTCGAGCGATATCGGATCTCAGAGGAGTACCAGGAAGTCATGAAGTAGGACGCCTTTGCGTGTTATCAGCCGGGCTACCGACGAGGGCTGCGGAAGGATTTCGCCCAAGACTTTAGGCGGGCAGCCAGTCTGGCCCAGGAACAGGTCCTCGACGAGCTCTTCTTCGCCCCCAGGCAGCGCTACGATTCTGATGATGATGGCTCAGACTCTCCCTCATCAATGTCGAGCGATGAAGGGCGAAGCTAGGGTGCTTCTGTCTCGATGGAGGAGAGATCGCCAACTCCAACTACCTTGGGAGGGCATGCGGACGGGGCAATTCCCATACAAATGTGGTCAGTGCCCGGGCCAACCGTCACTGTGGGTATCGGGGGCAAATCTCTGAGTGCTGAGGGTCCTCCTCCCGTTGAGCTTCACGAGGGGCCACGGACTTCCCAGAGTTCCCCCATTTCCATAGACTAGGAAAATTTGTACTTGCCTTGTTAGTTCCCTCCCTTTCTCCTTCTTCCTCTCCCTCTCCCTCTGTTTCTCTCCTTTCTCTTCTCCTTCCCTCTTTCTCCCGTTCTTTCTTCTCTCTCTCTTCACTCAAGGGGACGACGGAGCCCTAGGCTCTGTCTTCCCCTTCTCCTCCCCCCCCCTCTCTCTCTCTCTTCCTCTCATCCTCTTCTTCTCGTCCTTCATCTTCTCCATCTCCGGCATCGCAGATAGGAGGCACCGCCGGTCGTGTCGGTGGAGTAGGGTGCGAGTATGTCGGATAGCGAGGACGTTAGTGTGCCGTTGAGGGAGAGCAGCGAGCGCACTGGGGAAGAACTTCAGGGTGTACCGGCGTAGGGCACAGAGAGTGCACCGGGGAGTGACGCACCGGGTGTACCGGGGAAGCCTCTATGAGTGTGCCGGGGAAGCAACCCAGGGGGTGTGCCGGTGAAGAGTAAGGGCACTAGTGTGCCGGTGAAGGCTCACGCGAGCATGCCGGGGAGCGACGCACCGGGTGTGCCGGGGAGGACGCACAGGGAGTGTGCCGGTGAAGGCCTCTCCGGGGTGTACCGGGGAAGGCCCTTATGGGTGTACCGGCGATGGGTGTTCACGGCGTGCCGCTGAAGGGGGAGAGGAACACTTCTTCAACTAAAGGACTTCTGGTGTTGTCCCGCGGGACCCACCACCACTTTGTTGTGGCCGTCACTCCTTATGGGCATGCACCCGTGTTTCCCCTTACGCCTTTGGCCTAGGGAAAACTCTGTCGAAATTTCATCAGAAATTGACGGAGTCTTGGTCATTTCAACAATAGTCCCCTTATAGCCTTCATTCCTCATAATCTCATTCATCACCTCCCTTTCCTTCTTCATTTATTATTTGTTCTTGGGTTCGTGGCACTTAGTGGACCTCTGCCAAGGCCATGCGTGGCTAGGGTCCTCACAGGCGTGCCGAATAAGGACGCTAGGGAGCGTACCGACGAAGGCCTTTAGTGGGTGTACCGGTGAAGGCTGCCCTGTGGTGTGCCGGGGAAGGCCACTCGATAGCGTGTCGGTGAAGCCCGCCATAGGGCGTACCGGTGAAGAGCATGGAGGGTGCACCAGGGAAGAGCTCCAAAAAGTGTACTGGTGAGGGGGTTTAGTGTGCTGGTGAAGGTCACTCGAGGGAGCACCGGCGAAGGCCGCTGGGGGTGTACTGGTGAAGGCCACTCCCGGGGCTTGCCGGTGAAGACCCTTCAGGGTGTGCCAGGGAAGGGCCGCCTGAGGCACGCCGGGGAAGACTCGTGCAAAGGAGTCTTAAGCTACTTCTTTCTTCTTTCTTCTCCTCCCTTTTTGCTTACAGTGGAGCCTTCTCCCCCTGCATAGTTCTTGATTTCTCATTGCCTGCAGTTCATTCTAATCTTTGTTTGTTGCACTTCACAGATCAATGGCTACCCCGAGTGGTTCTTCTGCTTTCGCCATGGCTGGTGCCGAACGTGTTCCTTCGTCCCCAGTGCCGATTGTTACCTGGTTCAACATGGAGGACTTGGACCGGGACCATGCAGAAATAGCAGCGTTGGTCGACTCCTCGAGCTCGGACACTAAGAGTATGCACGTCCGAAGACTTGCCAGGGCTGCGAAAGGGTTCACCTTTGATCATGCCATGGGGGACTACTGAGTAGATTTTCCAAAGGACAAACTTACTTCGTTTTCCTAAGCAGTCACAGTCTTAGGAGAGGCAAGAGCCGTGGGTCGTGAAGGCGATGGAGCGTGTAGTTTTACCGGCTCGAGATAACTTGTCGCATGTTGTTCCCAGGAGCATTCCAATATACTTGGTGGGCGAGGCCCGTGAATGGGAGCCCGTGCTGGGGCTAGAGGTTGTGCTGCCGACGAAGGACAAATTGGTGCGAACTCCGGGTTTCATTCCAGCCAAGTGGGACACGGCTGCAGGACATGTCCAAGGTGAGAAGCAGCACTCGGGCTTATTCTCGGCTCCTCTAAAGTGGGGCTACAGAGAAGAGCCATTCCCGAACTCCGAATTGCACACGGTTAGTGGCGTTCGAACTATCTATGAGCTGCCTTCGATGCAAGACAAAAATCCTGTCATCTCTCAGTTCAGATCTATCTGCCACTTCCCAGACCCGACCACCAGTCCTTAGAAAATCCATACCAAATCGAAATCTCCATAAAAGGTCACAAAAAATACCCTCATCTTCCATACGTTCATCTCTACAACTTTCCTGAAGAGCCCAATCTCCAGATCTGAGGTTTACCCTACGGTCAACGGCGGTTCTCAGGAAACCTTCTTGTTACTCTAAAATTTCAGCCACTGTCCAACAGAAAATTCAAAATTAGATCAAGGCCAGATCTGTGCCGATCCAATTTTTCTCTCTAGCCTTAGATTGAAGTGCTTCGAAACAACTTTTCGACGGTACCTTTGTGCTTTGATCCGACATCTGGATTGAACGCAGCAGTTGATCTCGCCGGAGCATGTGCCTGAATCAGAACCTGCAGATCCGTGAGCAACAACTCCAAAGCTTGGAGATCAGAGCCGATCGGCCTCCAACCGGTGTTTCCAACCGACCGCCGTTCCGAGGGAACATGCCACCAGGGGTCCCCATCGCAACGGGACCCACCCCAGTAAATCCGGAGGACTGAACGGTTTGTGGGACCCACGGACCCGTAGATCACACCGTCCGGACAACACCAAAATGTAGGTTCGGCACCGTCGGGACTCCATCAAGATGCTGCCCGTCAACCTGTCGTCGAAACTCCCGGGCCCCACATGTGACCTGTTACCTCCCTACATGGAGTGGGTCAAATTTTTATACCACTATAAAATTTTGTTAACTGGGAGTTTAAGATTGGTCGGGGTTGTCCTCCCCACTCCGGGAGCGTGGAGGCAACGATCCTAACTTCTTGGCGTTCATTTGCTTAGCTAGTATATGGTCGTATGCCACTGCGAGAGCGTAGGATCCTAGCCCGTGAGTCCATGTCATCGTTGTAAGTGTGAGAGTGACCCGTCTCGTGACTCGATCCGAGTCCGGAAGTGAGTCGACTACCCTTGAACTCTACCGGTTCCTCAACCGCGCACGATCCGCATTTCTCTCACTTGGGACGACGAGTGAGCTTGTATTTCTGTTAGCGACGTGTAGCCCTCAGGAGCTCTTAGTGTCGGGCCTAGTGTCTCTCATGCTCATATGTTGCTGGTCGCATCTCCATTTAGAGTCTGAGGTCCACATCACGTAGAGTCGGTCCCCCTGTCCATCCCGCATCACCATCCCTCATCTTTCCATAATCCCTCCAATCCAAGAGCCCCGCAACTGCATCAGCAACAATCTTCTTTCTTCCCCCAAGCTCCACCTCAACAAGATAACTCCCCTCAACCCTTTCGGCCTCCACCTCCTCCACAAAATCAGAATTTACCACACAATCCCCCTGTTCCCTAGTAATATCATAATGTGCCCCCACCGAACACTTATGATCCTCAACAGCCGAGAAGACCCGTAGGCCCCAAAAGAGCCAACTATCCTCCATTGCCCGAGAGCCTCCCAGACATTTTTAACGCCCTAATGGCCGCCAACCTGCTCGTCTTGTCGAAAGAAAGAACGGCCTGACCTCAGAATGTGGATACCTCTCAGTATTGTGTCTTCCATCGGTAACTTGGTCACAATATAAATCATTGTTTTCACTTCAAAGACTACATATATGATTTGAATGATCAAGGAGGCATTGATTGTGATGAGATGAGGAAAGTTGTTGCCACAATGAAAGCACGAACACCTCCTCGTCAGCAACAGGCTCAGCAGCTTCCTCAACAACAAATGCAGTAACCTCTCCCTCAACAGTAAGCTCCCGCACCACCACCGAACATGGGGATTGTCAACAATCCACTGTCGGAGCACCAACTGTTGAATCAGCAAGTAAACCCTGTCTCCTCCTTCCGGAAAGTCGAGAGAGGACAATGGTGGCATGAAGAAAGTGCCTCTGTCGGGGCCATCAACCAAGACCAATATCCACGTCCATTAAGAACAACCCTACAACCCACATCTTTTCCCCAACCATCGCAATCCCTCATACACATCACCGCTCAAGGCCCTACTACCATCAACTCCGTCCCTCCAAGGCCTCTTCTCATACGCACCCCTGTAAACTCACCCTCACCACAAAATCCTTCTCTCACCGCAAGTCTGCTGCCAAATAAGCCCCTCCTTATTCACCCTTCGCCAGTACCCGTTTCCCCTCAAGTTCCCCTACCACCTGTTGTGCCTAGCCCCTCCTCAGTCGGCCTACGACTACACCAATTACCCAAGCATCGTCTCTCCCTTCCAACTCCGCACCCGTCGGACCTGCCTTATCTCCTACCCCACCTTCCACTAATCCCCAACCCACAAGGCCTCTCATAAGAGTTCCTCCCTCCATCACTCCTCCTCCAACTCTCATCGATACCAATACACCTTCCACATCTATCACCCCTCCGCTCATCCAAAACCTGACAGAGGTACTAACCTCACAGACAATGATGCTCCGTAGTGAATAGATATTCCACCGTGTATTTCTACAACGGGAGCAAGAGCCAGCGCAAGGGCAATAAGAACAAGAACAAGAATCCATACCGGGCACCCAATATGACTTACTGAAGCATCTAGACAAGACTCCGGCTCAGATTTCTATCTTAGAATTGATCAGAAGGTCTACCACTCACCAATTGGCTTTAAAGCAATATCTACAAAAGGTGATGGTTAATGAAGACATTCCTGTTGAACAGATTACTTCAGTTTTAACTCTAGCAGGTGACTAGCCGGTGATTATTTTTCATGAGCATGAGTTAGCTCCAAAGCCAGCTAGGAAGTATGCCCTATGTATCACAGTTGATATTAATAGAGTACCAGTAAAGTAATGTTTGGTGGATAGTAGAGCATCTATCAATGTTCTACCTCCCAGTACCTTGAAAATGTGTGGCATACCGGACAGTCTGATTCGGCCATCCACTATTACAGTCACAGCTTACGACAATACCAAGAAGCCGCCCCTGGGCATGATTACCTTAAGAGTGGGGCTGGGTCCTCTTTGATACCATCTGATGTGAGACGGAGGTTGGAGGGGGTCTTCAAACGTGCTGCCGGCAGATGAGGCAGGCAAACTTGGACGCAGTCGAGGGCATCACCGCGATCTGTGAAGACGCGGTCTTCTTGGAAGTCACGTTCTGGTGAACGCGGCGTGACGAACGACCACGTTAGCGGCATTTTTTCTGCAACAGTTTGAGCCACCCGAACGATGTTACCTGCGAAGGTAGGCGACACACCTTCCAGGGTAGGTCGACACACCAGCCAAGGTAGGTCGACCTACTTGCCAGGGTGGGTCGACACAGTCCCTGTTCTGTCTCTTCACGTTGAGGTCGACTGAGGGGGGGGTTTGGGGTGATTTAAGGCTGTGTAATGGGGCTTTTGCAAGGTTTAAAGTTGGTAATGGGGAAGGAGAGGGTGTGGGAGAGTGAGAGGGGGGTAAGATCAACGGGTGGGAGAGAAGTAGCCATCATCTGGGCAGCTCGATCGCTACTCGTGTTGTCATAGGGTAAAAGAAAAAGGGAGAAAAGAGAGTAAAAAAAAAAGAGAGAGAAGAGAAGAAGAAGAAACAAATAAAAAAGGAAGAGAAAAAGAGAGAAGAAAGAAAGAGAAGAAGAAGAAAGAGGAACTATGGGGAGACACCTCCCGGTGCCGAATCATCACCGCACATTGACGAATACCTCAAGAAATAAACAAATCATGTCAGTTCCGCCACCCCGGTGATACCGACGAATGAACACCTTACCCGAGCCTTACGCCTGGGTTAAGGAAATAAACCCCTTCTTTGCGTTAGCACTGACCCAGTGCCGACGAACACTTCAAGAGACAAACAAATCATGTCAGTTTTGCCACCCCGGTGACACCGACGAATGAACACCTTACCCGAGCCTTACGCCTGGGTTAAGGAAATAAACCCCTTCTTCGCGTTAGCACTGACCAAGTGCCGACAAACACTTCAAGCGACAAACAAATCATGTTGGTTCTGCCACCCCGGTGATACCGATGAATGAACACCTTACCCGAGCCTTACGCCTGGATTAAGGAAATAAACCCCTTCTTTGCGTTAGCACTGACCCAGTGCCGATGAACACTTCAAGAGACAAACAAACCACGTCGGTCCTGCCACCCCGGTGACACCGACGAATGAACACCTTACCCGAGCCTTATGCCTGGGATAAGAAAATAAACCCTTCTTTGCATTGGCACTGACCCAGTGCTGGCGAATACCTCAAGGGACAAACAAACCACGCCAGTTCTGCCACCCTGGTGACACCAACGAATGAATGTCTTGCCCAAACCTCTCTTGGGCTGAAGTGACGAACACCTTCTGTTGACTTGGACTTCCCGTCCAGGTCATTTGAGTCAATAAACTCTTCTCCCTGTCCCTTCGGGTGACGAATACCTCCCTTTGACTTGGACATCCCGTCCAGGTCATTTGAATCAATAAACTCTTCTCACCGTCCCTTTGGGTGACAGATACCTCCCTGTGACTTGGACCTCCCGTCTGGATCATTTGAATCAATAAACTCTTCTCCCCGTCCCTTCGGGTCATGAATACCTCCCCTTGACTTGGACCTACCGTCCGGGTCATTCGAATCAATAAACTCTTCTCTCCGTCCCCTCGGGTGACGAATGCACCCCTTTGACCTGGACCCTTTGTCTAAGTCATTCAGATCAACAAACCCTTCTCTGCATCCCCCGCCCACTGCCACCTCTTCTCTCTCTCCCCACTCATTTCTCTCTCGCTCTCCCTCGTTTCTCTCACTCTCCCTCACCCTCTCTCTCACGTTCTCTCTCCTCCGCCCCCTTCTCTCTCGATTCAGGTCGTGTCAACCCCGGATCGTGACGCAGGAGGTACCGTTGGACTCGGCTCGTCGCGAGGATTGCGTCGGTGCTTTCCATTCCGTGGTTCGTGGGGCGTGGGAACGGGACAGGTCAGGGAAGGTCGCAGAGCTCCGTTGTCCGCATGCGCATTTTTCGAGGTTATTGTCGCGATCAAGGTAAGGGATGGACTCCTTACTTCGCTAAGATCACTTTGGTACCACATGCACGTCCATGCGTAGGTGTTTTCACCATTTTCTGTGTAAATTATATTTTTAAGATTTTTAGGCTAAAATGCTTGTAAAATTCATTATGGCCACTGTATCTGCGTTTTGATGCATGTTCTAGTTGTAAAAGTTCGTAGTTTAGCTTCTCCTACCATTTTTCCTTTGTTCCGCATCGATCCGGCTCGACCAGAGGGGAGTTCACCTCCGAACTCATCCCTCTTATTTTCCAGCTGGCATAACGCCCCTTCCAGAGGCCGTTATGCCCACAACGGACCCTTGGGGCATTATGTTTCACTTAACGGACCACCTTAGGACCGTTATGTCGCTGTTAACCCTGTAAGTCTGTAGGACCGTTTGGCATCACGGACCAGGTCCCGTCCGTCATGGGCACATAACGCCCTTCTCTAAGTGCGTTATGTGGTGTAAAAACTATGAATTTTCTGGATTTTATGCATTCGGGTGACTTTAATGGACCCCGCCTGGTGCATTATAGTCACATAGTGCACCAGTCCTGGCGCGTTATGTTCCCTGTGGATTTGATGGTTGATCGGTGGAGTATAACGGGCTAAGGGAGACGCGTTATACTCAGCATAACGTCCCATTGGTAATACGTTATGGTCTGCATATCTGTGAGGTTGAGTTCATTTATTTGCTCGGGTGAGCATAACGGCCTGGGGGAGGTGCGTTATGACCACATAACGCCCCGACCATGGTCCATTATGCTTTGTTGTTCTAAAAATGTTAGAAAAGCATGCATAATTCCCATCTAATGTGTTGCATGCTCTATTTGTGTTATTTTTATGATCAATGGCTCGCTCCTAGAATCCCAATGGAGTGCTTCGACTTCCCATGTGATGGAACCACTAGTCGTAGCCCTAGACTTCACGGATTGTCAACCCACCCGAGAGAGGTGGAGGGATAGTCCCATCAAATGGTTTAAGCTGGTACCGTGGGTCCCCGGCTGTACCGTAGCGCTCTACAGGGGGGGGAATCTAGCAGGAGGCCTGGCTCTAGGCAGGAGTCAGTGTGTGCACACATGGTCAGAGGTGAGAGCTGACACTAACGAGTGTCACTCTAACAAGTTCTCGATTGGTACGGTTCAATTATGCCTCATGCTTGTCGCGGCCTAGACTCGCGAGTTGCCTAAGATGCAGTGTAAGCCATCAGGGGGCACATCTGGTCTCTCTCTTCTAGTGGATTTTTCATGTTCTTTCTCCTATCACTAGAATAGTTGAGTTTATTCTGTTGGAAGATTTAGTTTTTAGCGCTAGTTCCTGTTGCTAGCTGCTGCTCTTGTTACTTATTTTTTTATGTTGGCATCCTGTTAGCCATTTTACTTGCCTAGATAGACCTTTCTGTTCTAGTCTAGTAGCAGGTTGATTTAGTGCATCTGCCTATTTAATTGTCTAAATGCATGCTCTAATTACATTTTAATTCACCTACTTGCTTGTTTAGTGCGTGGTAGGGATCCACGTGGCTCCTACTGAGTCTGGCTGTGACTCACTCGCATTCTTTTTCAGGTGATCAGTCCCAGCCGTCCACTAGTGATTCTCTTGGTTTCGGAGACCGTGAGTAGAGTGCCAGCCGTCGGTTTGTCTTTTGTGTTTTTGTATGGGGTATGCCCCGTGTAGTTGTAGTCTTATCCTTTCTTTTTACTGTGGGACTTGTACATTCTTGGTTACTATCGTAAATCTAGACTAGTGTATGACGAGATGGATCACATATTCAACGTGATGCAATGTATGGACCAGGAGAAGGATCTTCTTGCCACATTTCAGCTCAATAAGGATGCCAGTACATGGTGGAAGGCCACCTTGGGTCATCTTTAAAATGCGCAAGTTTCTTGGGGGGAGTTTCTTGAACTCTTCCGAGGAAAGTATTTCTTCGAACATGTCCGTGAGAGGAAGGCAGCAGAATTTGCCTCTCTTTGACAAGGCATGATGTTTGTGACCGAGTACGAGCTCCAATTCTCATGGCTGGCACCGTATGCTCCGCATCTAGTTAGCACAGAGCTTTTGAAGGATAATCATTTTATGGACGGATTGAGGCCCATCTTTGTTAAACAACTTGGCCTACAAAATATCTGGACCTATATGGAGATGGTCCACCAGACACACCTATGCGAGAGGACCTTGGAGAAGGTCAAGATATTAAAGGCAAGGGAGAGGAATCGAGCCAGAAGTCTGATAGGTGGGGAATGAAAGAAGAAAGATTCAGCATCAAGGAGTCTTACAACTCCCGTGACAATAAGAAGAGGTCAAGAAACGACAATGGTAGTGGCAAGAATAAGAAGGTTAAAGAGGAAGAGAAGCAAGTCATGACGGCTTACACGTTTTGTGAAAAATTTGGTCATTCGGTCGAAGAGTGCTGGAAGTGCCTCGGTGCTTGTCTACGATGTGGAAGTCGGGAGCACCGTATGCCGGATTGCCCCCTTATGAAAGATCAACCTTCAAATGGTGGATGTAGGCAGCAGGCTCATCTAAGTACTGCGCTGGACGAGGAAGCACCCAAGGATGATTGGGTAATGGAAGGTACTATTCAATTTTACTCACATCTCGCCTTAGTGTTATTTGATACCGGTGCTTCTCATTCCTTTATATCTACTACTTTTGCAAACACTTCACCAATTTCACCTGTTCCTTTACCTTTGCACCTAGCTATCACTACACCTTTAGGTTCTGGAACCAAACTCACAACCCACTACCTAAATAGTGAGGTAACTATAGAGGGCCGTAATCTCCTAGCAAATCTTATATGCCTTGACATGGAAGGTTACGACGCCATCCTAGGTGTAGATTGGTGATGCGGGACGGACGTGCGACTTGACTCCAATTGGATATATAATCCTTGGATTCTAAGCAAGCTCGCGATCGCCCCTAACGAGGGAAGCGTACGGACGTGCACGGTTGAGAAATCGGCAGTGAGCTAGGGTGGTCGGCTCTCTCTTGTGCCCGGATCGGGTCACGGGATGGACACGCTCTCTCGCTCACAATAGTGAATAATAATAAATATCGAGCTACATTACCCTGTCATGCTCTCTAGCAGTGGCATAAACAAGTATATATGAAGTAAGCAAATTGCCGAGCAAAGGAGAGGGCACGATACCTCCACGCTCTCGGCGTGGGGAAGACGACTCCGGCTGAATCGGTACTCCCAGAACAATTATTACATAAATATTACATTAAATGAATTACTGCCCACTCCACGCAGGGAGGTAAAGGGCGACACGCGGGACCCGGGAGTAGCGGTTTCGAGTTGACGGGCAGCTTCTTGCGTAGCTTCGGCGGCACACGTTCTCGCCATCGTGGGACCCGCGTGCTGGCCGGTGGGTCCATGTGGGACCGGGGTAGCACCGCTGTAGTGGGGACGCCTGGAGGGGTACTCCCGGGAATGGCGGCACGCTAGTTCGCCGGTCGGAGGCCGGCGGCTCTGATCGTCACCCGCCGAGATTGCTTCTCACGGGTCTGCACTTGCTATTTCACAGAGTGTGATCCAACGAAAGCCTCTGCTGTGATCGGCCCCGACGTCGGATCGATATGTGGTCAGTGGTGTTGGAAAGCCCTCTTGAAGTACTTCAATCTAGACCTAGAGAGATGAACTGGATCTGCACGGATCTAGTCTTAAACTATTTTTGAAGCTGCTGTTGGATAGTTCCCAGAATCTCATAATAGTAGGGCAGTTTCCTGAGAACAACCATTGACCACAGGGGAGATCTCTGATTCAAATCTTGAACCCTTCTTCAAAGTTGTAGAGCATTAAACTAGGTTTACGTAGACCAGCCTTACCCTTTAGGCCAATCCGCGTAAACCCTCTTGTGACCCTTCAAATTCCCCTATAAAAATCCCCCCAGGGGTAGGGCAGAAAACACACGAAGTACACACAAGGAGCATCAAGGATCCAGCACTTAGCACTTAACGCAGATAGCCAGCATCCGACGAGCTAAGAAGAATTGTGTGTGCGTGACTTGTCAGTCGGCTTAGCACGCCGAGGGTAGGCCCTTTGCACTTCCCTCGCATGTTAACTAAGCCGTAATACACAAGTCCACGCCCGCCACATGTGAGATGCTATGACAAGGGTAGATGCCCCCTCATTCTGGGATCGCCCCTTACATGTCCGCCAGCCACGACCATGCACGTGTCATGACGTCTTGCTCCCTCTCAGTAATGAGGCCACGTCGATCGCTTAACTCGAGCCGTGATCGACCCTCACCCGGATACCGGACTGACGTATCCCCTCAGTCACCCAGCCAGCAAGCCCCCGTTCGGCACCGTGGCCATGGTCCACGCCATGGGGGGGGATCTTCTGTAAAACACACATGTATTCATATCACGCATCGACCTGGGGACCGACTAGCACATCGAAATTGTCCCGTGGCATGCACCTGCTATACCCTGGCCTCCACGTCCCGTCTGTAAAAATATATACATCTCAGTGTTACACCGCCAATTGGATGTATGCTCTCACATCCACGTTTGGGCCTCCAGCAACCCTCTGTGTCACTTAGCGTGAACCCCAGCACCCTACGCCCCCAGCCAACATGACCCAGTCTGAGACGAACCTACAGCTGCAAAGTGCTCTCGGGTCTTCATCCCAGGCTTCAGGAATACGGACTCCGCTTCGACATGGATCGAAGGTCTTCAGATTCAATCCGATGCAAATAAACACCGAGTGCTTGCGATCGGTGGGGAAAGACGTCATGTACACGACTCCCCACAATCGCCTGCGCATTCGCACCCACGAAACTGTCCTCCCCTCCACGTGTCGCTCACCCCCTGAGTCCACGTGCCGCGCCCTGGCGGCGCATCCCCAGTTAAACGTTCGGTTCCACGGGTGATTGTCGAGAAATCGACTGGCACGCCCGCATCCCAGTCACGTTTCCCGTTAACCCGAAAAACCTCCTGTGTCACTCGGTCTCCCCTCGACTCTCCGTAAAAGGCGAGTGCACGGTGCCGCCTTGAGGTGGATCCGGTCATGAGAGGGGGTGCCCGAGGCCCGTTAACTTCTGACATCTCTCCCGTGGCTGTGTCCTACCCCTCACTTCGGTCACCGCACACACCGGTCCCGGCGGACCCTCCCGGGGTGGAACAAAAAGGATGGCATGCCCGGTGGGACGTCTCCCGCCTTCCGTCTTTTTGCAGATGTGAAAGTTCGTTCCATCCCTGAAGTCTGGGTGCCCTTTTCCTGTCCTTGCAGGAGGGGTAGAAGAAGATCACCTATTCGTACTTCCCAGTAGCTACCAGTTCGTCTCCCAGTTGCCAGATCATGTTCGACGACCACGCCCGGCCGTCACCTCAGCTTGTCCAAGACTCCAGCAACTATGGTGGCCGTCACCTACGGTCCCATCACCGTCGCCACCCAAGCATGGGTGGGCTACTTGGCAGTGTCGATCACTTTCGGCAGCTTCGCCCCAGTCGTCGGATCACCCTACTTCTTGGGTGTGGTCCCCGTGGCGGCTCCATCACCACCTCCAGCTCCTGTTTCCTTTGGTGCCACCAGGGCGCCACACCAGCTGCCAGTCCCGACAACCAGGCCGAGCGTCAGGCTCAGCTCTCCTGCCACCGGTGCCCGTAGGGGTTTTGAACCAGTCCCAGCCCGGGCAAGCATTAGTCCCCAAGCCCAGTCTCGACCGGCTTCCGACGTAAGCCTTGTGTCCCAGGTTCCGGTCTCCAGTCTTGCAGTTCACTTGGGCCTCCAGCCCAGAGCCCCAACCAAGCTGACTTCCAGTGTGGGTCTCCACCCTGTGGTGTTCGGCTCCTCAGCACTCTGCTCGAGCCATCAATCCCGAGCTCCCACCGAGCCAGCTCCCCACATGCCCCCTAACAGTCAGGGGATGCCCCAGCTCATTCCCACCCCATTCCCCTCTCCTCATCTCCCCACTATCACCGCCTTCCACCACTATACCTTGTCCAGGTCGCAGGCCGTAGCAAAGGCCCGAGTTGCAGATCCTGTCCCAAAGTCATTCGGCATCATCTGAAGGTGTACCATATATCGACGAAAAGCTCGTCGAGAAAGCTTCACATCTGTGGTGGTATCGTCGACATCCGACATCCCTGCTACTAGAGGATTCATTCTCCCCCGACTACGCAGATCAGGCCCAGCTAGTGACCTAAGGTGACTTCCTGGAGCTCCCATAGTGACATCCCATGGCTTCTGGAAGCGCCGCTCAACCGAGAGTTTCTACTACCAGTCTACGTCCATAAAAAAAAAATGGCGTCCCGTTCGGCATCCAGAGGAGCATTTCCCAAATTTTCTTCCCCAGGTGCGTAGAACAAGGCACTGAGGACCTGAACTGACACCCTTCACTCAACGAGCTCTCTCTCTCTGCCCCGACCTCATCTGGTGTTCTTCCTGGTTGCTACTCGAAGAAGACTCATCCACATTCATCGTTGACTTGGTCCCGCCATGATTTGACCTCGGGAGCGGTCGTGGCGGCTACAACCAGCTGCTGCTACACCCTGGGATCAGCTTGAGCCAGAGTGCAGAGAGCCTGTTCCAGGAGCCACCCTGGCCCGTGGCGATGATGGGTCCATCCACAAAAATTCTCCAGCGTTTCAGGGTCTATCAGCGACTATTCGGCACCAGTTTCGATGATTTTTGAGCTCGGGGGAGTGCACAGCGGCGACTATAGTGACTCACTATCCTGTAGTCCCAGACCTGGACAGAACTGGAGGAGTGCCCTTCCGGCCCCGACTTAGCTCATCTCCCCTCCCCGCCTGGCTGGCTTAGTGCCCCTCCCTGTGCGGAGGTAGTTTTGATGTAATCTTTAATTTCCCTTCCCTTAGTCCAACCCCCCTATGTGGGGAGTAGTGCTTGTATAAATCTGAATAGGGGAAGCTACATCGGCGTAGTGTGCGGGGAACCCACACTCCCCGCTCGCCCTCGTCTCTGGCCGGGATCGGTGTCTTCACGCCGATCAGGTGAGCTCCTGATCACTCTCCTCTACTGGTAGCATTATCTTTGCTAGCTTATTATTGCTTTCAATTGCCCATCGGATGGTGAGCGAGTGCCCGGTCCGGAATCCACCAAATCGAGTGCCACCGCGTAGCGAGTTGTGAGAATGGCCCTACACCCCACGCTTTCGACGTGCTGGCCGCCCGTCGAATCGGGCATCCCAGATCCTTAGGAGTTCAGCCCCAAGCTAGCCAAACCCTTGGAATCTCAAGGTCCAACCTCAGACCATCATTCCCCATTGCCGGTCCACCTACGGACCCGGGTGTGCGCTACGCGAGTGAGTTCGCCGTTTCTTTCGTGCTTGCATGCTAGGTCCAAGGAGTGGTCTCACATCACTTCGGCTGAGAGTCCAGAAGGCGGCATTCAGCAGCATCCTAGCAATCTTTGCGGGAAGTCCTGTGGAAGCCTGTCCATGCATTCAACCACTTAATGAAGTCTGGAGTCACTCTGGGTGAACGAGCAGGGGACGGTGCCCTGAAGGACATATCTTCCCGGTGGTGGAAATAATCCCACCATATACGAGCCTCATCTGCGGCCGTCTGGCCAGCCCGATGCCTGTTTGGAAGATTAAATCGGGCTGAAGAAGAAGGAATCTGTTGATCGTGCCCAAAATTTTGGCCAAAGCGGAAAGGATAGTACGGCTCCAGCCACAGCAAGCTGCTCTTCCTGAAGATGAGGACACTGGGGTAAATGGCTAGTGCCCAATCAATCAGCTCTAACTCCAAGATTGGCCTTGTGCACTTGGTGCCGGTGAGCAGATGAATGAACTCCTCTGTATCGAACAGGCGACAATGCCACACTTATGAACAAGCGGGCCTGAGCTGGTTGCCAGGATCTAAAAATGTAAAACTCCAGGGGAGTCCACAGGAACTGTGGTCAATTTGCCTCTGATAGCAAAAAGCTGATCCGCCATTCACCTCGGTGACACCGATGAACAAATATCTTGCCCAGACCCCTCTCGGGTCGAAACGATATACAACCCTTTGACTTGGATCTCCCGTCCAGGTCAGTTGAACCAATAAACTCTTCTCTTCGTCCCTTCGGTGATGAATAACCCTTTGACCTAACCTCCCGACCAGGTCATTTGAACCAATAAACTCTTCTCTCCGTCCCTTCTGGTGACGAAAACACCCCTTTGACTTGAACCCTGCATCCAGGTCAATCTTCCTCACTGAACCGCTCAGCGGGGCCACAAGGCTCGCGTGGTGGAGTGATCCCCTCGTCTCTCCCCTGGGGAGGCGAGCACTCTCCTACGTGCCTCTGTAGACCCGACCGAAGTGCTCCCAGACCAAGCCATTGGCATGAACTCGCACCCCGTAAAGGAGCAGAGAGAAAGAAGGAAGAAAAAAAAAGGAAGGGAGATTCGTGGGCCAGCATGCGAAAGTATGTACGCGAATGATTTTTTATTTCAAAAAGGGGGGATACACGTGCTTCGGGGCATACCCTTAGTTACATGTTAAAAAAGGGGGAAAAGAGAAGAGAAGAGAAAGGGAGAGGAGCAGAGTACGAGAGGAGGGTCAAGGAGAGCGGCGCTCAATCTATCCCTCGGAAGATCTCCTCGAGAGGGACGATCCCGACACAAGGTAATTCTGCCATGTCGCACAGTCGGTTCCTTTGCCCCTCAAGACACGCCAGCTCAGATGTCATAGACGTCGTTTCGACCCTGGCGATGACAATCTCCTCGGTCTCTCTAATCACGGCGGCCTCTGCTTCAGCCAGCTCGGCCTCGGTGGCAGCGAGATATTTCCTCAACTTCTCTACCCTGCCTGTGAGGGCACCCACACAACATTGGTTGTCATCCAGGGCCCTTCCGTGTTGCTCTTCATTGTTTCGCTGCACGTCTAGCGCTCGTAGGTATTCATCCTGCTGGGCACTGATGGCGGCGAGCTCATTGGGAGACCGGGCCTCGAGGAACTCGCGGCGGTTGACATACTTAACAGCAACAGGACCCATCGCGACCATTCCTCCAGAGGGCAACCCAACATTTGCAATGCCCTGGTCAGCTGTGCCACTACGGCGTGCACCCCCCGGTATGTGAGGGAGGGGTCGGCGAAGATCATCGACCGCATGACCAGCAGCATTTGTCAGACCGGTGCATCCGAGCTGACGTGACCGATGGAGGGCATGGCCGGAGGGTCGAACTCAACCATGTCGTCCACCACCGCCCACAGATCCGCGTCCACCGTGCCCGAGGAGGACGAAAGACCAACGGCTAGGTCGCTTGGGCGCCCGACCCCTATAGACAACTCCCGGCTGGTCATCGCCAAAGGAGCTGGTAGGGCTGCAACTGGACCGCCTGGCTCCGCCATCGCAAGGGACTGCTCCACCCCGCTCTCGGTCGTAGGAAGGGCAGGAAGCGGGACTGAAGCAGACGCCGCTATTGAAGGACCTGCCGCCTCTTCCGCCTGTGCTCCCTCTTCCCCGGAAGTCACAAGGCTGGCGAGCATCTTTCCCGAAAGCTGGCCCTCCTCGGGTGTCGTAAGCGGTCAGGGAGGTGGAAGAGGAACCATGAGTTTCAGTCCGCTCCCTGACTACAGGAACGACACCAAGCGCTCCACCTCCGACGCTGAGAGCAATTGCGGCTCGTCAACCTCTGCAGGACCCACTGCCTCCCTCCGCTTTGCAATGGCCTTGCGGGCTTTAGCGATGCGCGCCTCGGGGAGCCCTCCCTCCTTCTCAAACAAGAAAGTGGGATTAGCCTTCCATCGATCAAGGCACGCTACCCCGAATCTCAAGAAGATGGGAATAGGGGTCCCGGAGGTCCCATATTTACCTCATTCATCGGGACTATGCTGCCTTCCGGTGCTATTTCTCCTTCCTCCAGAATCGCACCGGTCAGCGTTGCAATCCCCACGGCCGCCTCCTGCTGCAAGACCTCGAATAAGGCCGCCAGCTTCCCCAAGCCGGCGTCGCCGCCCCCTAATCGCTCTGCTAGTGCATCTGGGATGGGCGCCTCCACGGTCTCTGTTAAAGTCAGTGCAAGTCTGAGTCCGTGCACCTCAAGCCAAAGTCCTTGCATCTCAGTTCAGCAAGTCCGTGCACCTCAAGCCAAAGTCCTTGCATCTCAGTTTAGCAAGTCCATACATTGTCTCCATCCATGCATACATAAGTCCATGCATGAACAGTGCACGTACTGTAACAAGGTCTGTGGATATATGTCTAAGGCTCGAACTAAGTCTGTGGACATCCTTCATATGGTAGTTCGAGCCTTGAACAACATACACTAAGTCCAAGCACACACTACTCCAAACTTGGAGCACATCCTTCGTATGGGATTTAAAGTCCAAGCATGTCTGTGCACTCATAAGTTCGTGTATGTTGTTCACCTGAGCCCGTGCACATTCCACCGACTTGCATATTCTAAGTCTGTGCATAGACTGAGCACGTTGGCTCCATTGCACAATGAAGTCCGTGCACATTCTAGATTGAATACCCAAGTCCGTGCACGTTATGCACACTTCAGTCTTAGTAAGTCCGTGCAGCTTATCGCTAAGTCCGTACACCATGCATAGAAAGTCTGTGCATGTACAGTCCTTGCATAGCAAGTCCGTGCATATGCACATTGCATCCATTTCAAACAAGTCCGTGTAGGTACAGTCCTTGCATAGCAAGTCCGTGCATAGCAAGTCCGTGCATGTCCTGTTGAAGTCCGTAGATGAACTGTTCTTTGCATAGAAAGTCCATGCATGTCTTGTTGAAGTCCGTGGATGAACTGTTCTTTGAATAGCAAGTCCGTGCATATGAGTCCATGCATGTTCTGACCTTGGCCAAGAACATAAGTCCATGCACATTCTCTTAAGAAGGAAAGTAGAGTCTGAGCATGTACAGTCACATCTCTATCAAGTCTGAGCAGCATTAAGTCCGTGCATGTTTCTTATTGAAACCAAGTCCTTGCACGTCTTCACCAAGTCTGAGCAGCATTAAGTCCGTGCATGTTTCTTATTGAAACCAAGTTCGAGCACGTTTTTGAACCAAGTCCTTACACGTCTTTATCAAGTCCAAGCTTGTACAGTCCCGTGCATCTCAGGTTCGAGCACATAAAAGTCCATGCACATTTTTGGTTGTTTGCTCATTTAACAAAGTCCATGCATGTCAAACCCCATGCATGCTTTTCCCTTTGGCAGAACATAAGTCCATGCATGTCAAACTCCGTGCATGTTTTGTCTTAGTCAGTAAGTCCATGCATGTTTGCCTGCACATCTTAAGTTCGTGCATATTTTTGCTTTGCACTTTGCACATTCCAAGTCCATGCATGAACAGTGGCCGTTTGCCTTATGCTAAGACAAGTCCATGCAGGGTGTGTGCAGCTTTCGTTCTGACGATATACTGAGTCCATATAATTCCTTATCATTATCTGATTGTTCTTTTTGACAGGACGCTTATTCTCCAAGAATGAGGAAGGCACGTGATCCAAGGACAAAGAAAAGCCTTGATTGCGACACGTGAAAAGTACTGAAGCTCAGATACTGCCACCTAGTAAAGAATCTCAGAGTCGTACAAGAAGCTTCGAAGGAAAAGGTGTTTTTTACATATGCCCTCTATCTGTTGGATATATATATACATAGAAGAGATGAGAATAGCATACAAGTGAAGTGCACAAGATCAACCGAGAGGAAGAAGAAGAAAATCAGAGAGAGGCAGAGCCTTAAAAGCATTCCATAGAAGTGTGCCAGGAAGCTTAGAGAGTTGTGTGAGTCTGTGGGAAAGATCCTCAGACCACCTATCATCGGTCTCTTGGTTCAAAACCAAAGCCGATCTACTCTTCTATAGAGCTACATTTCATCTATGTTTCAAGTTTTTCTGATTTCTTTGTTTTATCTTTGAACTCCTGTTTTCACAAGTTGTGTGTCAGCAGTTGTGGCAAGCTGTGTAGCCCAGCGTTAGAGAAGGATTTCTCTGGTAGCAAGCTGTGAAGCTCAGCAGTTGTAGGGAAGGTTTTTCCTAAAGCTGTGGATCAGCAGTGTGAAGCTGTGAATCAGCAGTAAGCCACACTTGGGTTGAGTGTGGGGTGGATGTAGGCTTCGTTGGACCTTTTCCATTCCTTCTTTGAGTTGAAGGAGCAAACCCATGCGGGCAAGGGCTTCTTCTATCTTCAGGCGAAGAGGGGAAGGAGCTGTGTGTCTCTCTTTGCTAGAGATTCTTCTCACAAGGGGTGGAAGACCCAATTTTTCTAGGTGGGCTCATCCAGAGACGGTGTCTTCTGGGGCTTCCCGATGGAGCCCAACTTCCATCCGTCTCTCCCTCCGAAGCAAGTGGCAGTTTCTCCGGAATTAGAGGAAGAGATCAGGATTCTCCAGGAGAATCGCTAATCGACCATCGAATTGATGACTGTGGCTAATATCGAGGATTATCCCTCCTGTGCGGTGCTACCGCAAGGTAAGAACCTTAGGGTCCTGCATTATGCCTCTGGGTCGGGCAGGCAGGCCTCCTTCTGAGGGTTTGACTTCTGTTGCTCAGATTCGAGGTGGACGGACGATGAAGGGGAGCAACTGTTGGAGCAGGAGATCGCCGTCTTGGAGGAGACGCTTGCTCCGAGTGAGCCTCGAGCCTCAGGGGACCCTTCCTGCGCCCGAGACAAGGGCAAGCAGAGGGCCCGAGGTGATGCCCTCGAGTGCCGTGGGGCCAAACGCAAGGACCCTGGGGAGCGGCTTCTGTTGTCTTCAATGAAGGCCCTGATCATTAAGAAGAAGCGGTTAAAGAAGGTGGAGATCGCCTGCCCAATTGAGGAGCTTGCCCGCTTGGTTGAGGGGCCATCAGCCAAGGAAATCCGCCATCTGGATCTCCCATCCATCAGCCCAGAGGTGACTGCCGCTGGTCGAAAAATCACCGCCGAGCCTGCTAGACAGTAGGCAGAGGCGGTCGGATCCAAAGTCTTGGCCGAGGCTAAGGGGCACGGGGCGAGGCAACAACCCAGCCTGAGCCGAGCTTGCTGTCCCGAGAATGGGGACGCTCGGGGGGGATGCCCTAGTCTTGACTCTTCCAGAAAGAACTCTTCCCCCTTCGGACAGTGCCTCCACCGTTCGGGCTTTTCTCTACCAAAGGTGCCGATCCTTGGCTCCTTCATTGGTTCAGGAGGAGTTCAGACATAGTCCCCCCTCCCTACTCTTCAAGAAGGTGACAGAGGGTGGCTTGATCGTGGCCCAACTGGGGGTCGAGATAGTCGATTTATTCTCATAGCTGGATAGTGAGGAGAGGTCCCTCTCTCAGGTCCACGTTGAGTCCGATCAGAGGATTGGGCAATTGACTTTTGAACTTGAAGTCCTTCAGCGGGAGGTAGCCTCGCTTTGGACACAAACTCAGTCAAGCCAGGAGGAGGCTCGAACACTAGCCGAGAAGCTGGCCCAAGCTTGCTACATAGCCGATCAGAAGAGCAAGCTCTTGGAAGAGGAGCATCAAGCTCAAGTCGAGTGTTACGAGTAGTGGAAGGCCGAGCGGGAGGAGCTCAACAGTCAGGTCTGAGGAGCCGAGTGAGTGTGGGGGGAAGTCGAGGAGGCGTGGATTGAGGTCGAGGTGAAGCTATCTGAGGCCGAGATGAAGTTGTTCGAGGCTAAGCAATGGGTGGCCGAGCTTGAGAGGAAAATAGAGCAAGTTGGGGTAGAGGTGATCGACCGATATAGAAGCTCGGAGGACTGTCATGCAACTCTCCAGAAGGCCACCTTCTCGTACTACGAGCTAGGCTACTATCAAGGGCTGCGGAGGGGATTTGCCCAAGGCTTCCATTGAGCGGTCATCGAGGCCCAGCAGCAAGTGCTTGACGAGCTCATTTTTGCTTCCCGATAGCACTACGACTCGGATGAAGATACCACAGATTCTCCCTCTCCGATGTCGAGTGAAGGGGGAAGCAAGGATGCCTTCGCTTCAGCAGAGGGATTGCCAACTCTGGCTACCTCGGGAGGGCACACGATCGAGACAGTTCCCACACGAGTGGGGTCAGTGCCTGGACCGGCCACCACCGAGGATGCTGGGGGCAGATCTCTTGACGCTGAAGATCCTTCATTCGTCGAGCCTCAGGAAAGGCCACGGGCCTCTCGGAGTCCCCCATCTCCATAGACTAGGAGGAACACGAGCTCGATGGGGTTTTTTTGTGAAGTTCGGGATTGATGTGGGGAACCTACCAGCCAAATCTCAGATCCAACAGATCTGAGACTTGAGCACGACAATTCTTGCTTTTAGGCCCTGTCTAGCAAAACTACAACTTGGACAGCACTTCGGAAGAAGGAACGCGGTGGCTCATTGGCGGCACAATCGGCAGCGGCGGCAATAGAGAAAGAAGATAGAGAGGAGGAGGAGGAGATAGAAGGGTTCTCAAATTCTGGAAGAAGAGAAACCAGAGGGGAGAGGAGGAGAGAGGGGCGCACCCACAAGGATAGCTCTTGGCTTTTTTTTCTCTTTCAAATGATCATTAATTCCACTAAAATGAAAATACAAGACTTTTATATGCCCATACAAAAGATCATCTTCACCCTTGGATCTAGGGTTTGATTAGGGGATGGACTAGATTTACCCATGTGAAAAAATAAAACTTTAAATCTATCCTAATGGGAGGGGGCACCCCTTGGACAAGGTTCCTTGATTTAAGGAGAGAAAATAGACTTTTTACCCCCCTTGTTCCCTTGCCTTGTCCATGAAGGAAAGGACCCTTCTAGAAGCCACCTGGGATGTTGACCAGTCCCACATGGGCCCTAGGGCATAGGTGGACCAATGAGGAAGAGGGTGGGGGCCCATGGCTGGATCTACTGGGCTTTTACACAAAAACCCAAAGACTTCTAAGGACTGACAACTTGGCTTATAAAGCCTTATAATTGCACACCTATTTATGCAAGGACATAAATACAAACTAAAGGGACATAAATGTAAATAAAAATACTAATGTCCGGGGTCGATTCCCATCAAAATGGGACCATGTGACCACTGATTTTGTGGTGGGATTGCCGAGGACTCCGAGCGGGCATGATAGCATTTGGTTGCTCGTGGATCGGCTGACGAAGACGGCTCGGTTGTTACCGATCAGAGCCAGCTAGAGTGTGCCCAAGCTGACACGTTTGTATGTGGAGCAGATCATACCCTTGCATGGGATTCCCATTTCCATCGTATCCGATCGGGATCCACGTTTCACATCTGGTTTCTGGAGGAGTTTTCAGAGGGCTCTAGGCACCGAGTTAGCTTTTAGCTCAGCGTATCATCCTCAGTCGGACGGTCAGTCAGAGAGGACCATCCAGACTTTGGAGGACATGTTGAGATCGTGTTGCCTGGAGTGGCAGGGAAGTTGATTTCACCACCTACCATTAGTGGAGTTTTCCTACCACAACTCTTATCATTCGAGCATAGGGATGGCTCCCTATGAGGCATTGTATGGGCATCCGTGTCGAACTCCGTTCGATTGGTTTGAGGTTGGTGAGCGTGTTTTGACGGGATCGGAGCTGTACAACAGTGTGTGAATGTTGTCCACTTGATTTGTCAGAACATGTTGGCAGCCCAGAGTCGGCAGAAGAGTTATGCTGACCGTAGGCGGTAGCCTCTCGCTTTCACCGTTGGCGATCGCGTGTTCTTGAGAGTTTCTCTGATGAAGGGGGTGATGTGCTTTCGGTGGCATGGGAAGCTGAGTCCCTGCCATGTTGGTCCCTTTCCGATCGTTGAGCGCATCAATGAGATAGCTTATCAATTTCAGTTACTCCCTGAGTTGGCTTCGGTGCATGACATGTTCCACGTCTCGATGTTGCGGAATTATATGCCCGATGACTCTCATGTGCTCGAGGATTCTATTTGGCCCGAGGTGACTCCAGATCTTTCTCTCCCAGAGTTTTCCATCAGCATTGAGCAGAGGAGAGAGCAGTGCCCTCGGAACAAGGTCATCCCCTTCGTTAAGGTGGTGTGGCAGTGACACTCTGGTGGCAAGGCTTCTTGGGACCGTAAGGATGAGATGCGTCAGCAGTTCCCGTACTTATTTAACTGAGTCTTCCTCTTCTTCCCACGTGGGTTTGTTCTCAATTTCGGGGATGGAATTTATTTAAGGGGGGAGGGCTGTAATATCTCAGACCTTTCGGATCCTTATTTTTGGGTCCCGAATCTATTTTCTCGGAGTGTACCGGCTCCGTTGTGTCTGAAATTACGTTTGAGACATCTTCTAATCGATACTTACTTAACAGGGAGTGAGTAACTAGAAAATGTATTGAGAATTTCCTGTATTTAGGTCTAGGACATTTAAGCTAGTTTATATGCCTATCGCGAACTCCATACTCGAAAACTATTCTGAGTTGGAAACACAACGGATGTATGAATGGTATTAAAATATGTCTGCCAGAGATACGTCAAGTTTGATGTTTCAACGGAAGAAGCAGTGCGAACCCCAATGAAAATAGATCAGACCCAGAGGGATGTTGGCCCAGAATAGGGTCAGGCTATGGCCATGATGAGGGGGAGTGGTCCCCAAGGTCCAAGCATGGCCTGTTGAGGGGGAAGGAACCCCGAGTCAATCGCCATTGACTTCTTAAGGATGGTATTTATATTTGTTTTCCTATTGTTATTAGGTTCCCATGACATTATTACTATTATATTGACATTGGATTCATTACGTTCGCTAAGAAGTGTAGAGGCTAGAAAATGGTTCCTATGTCACGTACCGCATTTACTATTTATTTGTTGGGGAAGTCATCTTGCGCCCGTGGAGGCCTGCAAACACCAGGAAGCAGAGACGTCAGAAGGAGTCCTGGGTGTTACCCCAGGGGAAGGAAGTCATCTCGCACCCGTGGTACATTGGTTGATGGTGGCCGAGACCACCAAAGCATCAGAGTGGGGCGTGGTCACACAATCTAGGTCGTCCTCAGAGAAGATAATGGGAACTCCCAGACGACCGTGGGCGCGGGTCCCATCAGGGGCCCAACTCCCACCGAGGATCGCAGGAAGCCTCTTCCGCCCACCCTCGATAGGAGGTCACCCCAGGTGACCTAGACGAGCTTCGTCAATAGATTCGAGCCCTGACGGAACTCTACCAGGAGCTCAGGGACTAACGGGTCCAGCTCCAGCGCGCCCTACCCGAGTAACAGGAGGACGAAGGGGGCAGGCCAGGGAAAACTTTTGCTAGGTGCGGGAGGCATCTCAGGCCTCGGCCACAAGGTCCCGACGATCCCGCAGCGTGCCTGCACCAAGGGTGCGAAGCCCACTCCATTCTAACCCGGAGATGGACCGCCGACTCCTGCACTTCGAGGAGATAGAGGACAAAGTCTGATACTTGGATGGCATCCTCTTGGCCGCCAAGAATCGCGACCTGATCGACAAGGACCTAGACTTCCATGCTTCCTTCTCCAGGAAAATAATAAAAGTCCCTATCCCGCCAAAGCTCCAAATGTCGTCGCTCACCTCCTACGACGGCACCACTGACCCGGCCGACCACAGGCACAGCTTCGAGTCCCACCTAGTGTTCCACCGGGCCTCGGACACTGTGAAGTGCCTGGCGTTCATGACGACCCTCCGAGAGAACGCATGGGCTTGCTTCGAGTCCCTGTCGGTCGAGACTATTTTCTCCTTCCAGCAGCTCAAGAAGCTGTTCAAGGAGAACTTTATCGGCTGCCGAAAGGTGGCCAGATCTGCGGTGACCCTGCTCGCCCTCAGGCAGGGCAAAGAAGAGACGCTGTGGGATTTCGTTTCTTGCTTCCGTGCAGAAGCGCTCCGGATCCCGCATCTTGACATCGGCATCGCCGCCACAGCCCTCACCCAGGGGACGTGGGACCACATCCTCCGGCGTGCCCTTGGGGTCGAGGCCCAACGACCCTTCTTGACCTCCTCGCCCTAGTGCAGAAGCACACACGCTGCGAGGAGAACACTACGGCCCTGGGCCGTGCAGCCGGAACCGAACGGTCCGACCGCAAGAGATCCGCCGACCCACCCCAGGAAGGTCGGAGTAAGCGGGAGCGACGCGACGGAGATCGCCGCGACCTCTCCAAAAAGGAAAGGGGCAATTATCGTCATTATACACCCCTGACGGCTCCGCCTGATCAGATCCTGATGGAGATCCGCGAGGAGTCATTCCTCAAGTGGCCACCCCGGATGAAGTCAGATCTGAGCACGAGAAGCAAGAAGAAATATTGCCATTACCACTGCGACCACGGTCACGACACCACCGACTGCATCAACTTGAGGGATGCCATCAAGGACCTCGTTTGTAGAGGACTCCTCGACAAGTGCAAGCCGAGGGGCCTCAAAATGGGCCTTGGGCTAAGGATAGGAGCTCATGGGAGCTAAGGGGAGGCATTTTAGGCCAATGGGCCATGCCTCAAGCTGCATGCCGCGTTACATGGTGGGTTGGCAGGGTAGCCTCGGGTAAGCCCGAGAGCTAAAGACGAGTGGCTTGTTGCCACACGTCTGATGGTCGGGGGTGGCCCCGTCTTGCTGGGGGGTTGTTGTAGGACCCAATTAACGTGCTGGCACCACGGGTTGACCCGTGGTTTAATGCCAGAGGGCTTGAATGTATGCGCCCACAAGGTGTTCGGGAAAATGCTGAACGTGCGGGTGTGAGCCCTGTACGCGTGCTGCGGGCCTCCAAAGCCTATGGTTGACTCGAGTAGGTCTCCCTTTGACCTTGGAGTGTTGGAAGAAGGCATCTCAGGATTGACTCCCAGCCTTTTCACTTGGTGCCACGTGGCATGGCTTAGCGTCGGGGCGCCCTCGGGTTGGCCCGGGAGGTTGTGTGAGACGCGGGCAAAGCTCGTAGCTGGGTGGCCGAGATTGGTTCCGGTCGGTTGCTTATGTGACCGTATGCTACGGCGAGTTGATCGGGGCCCTTGACGGGACCCACAGAATTTTAGAAATGGCTAGGTATCCTGTGCCTTAAAGGTGTTCGGGGAAATTCTCGAACCCTTTTTTCTTGGTATCTTTGCTGGGAAATTATTTGGGTACAACAAATGTCCCCCACGGGTCGTGCGTCGGAGGTGAAAATAACGGCGTACGACCCGTGAGCCTGCTGTTTCAGGCCGTTGTAGTTGTATTTTGACACTTCATGTGCCTTTGTTTTGTTATATTGTATATGTTGATTTTTCTGGTGTTCTGACCATTTTTGTGTGCCCTGTCTTACAGGTATGGCACGTTTTGGTAGAGATGAGCGAGTCCCGAGACGTGTGACCCGGGAGGAGGACCACTAGGTGCGACGGACCGAGCAACTGATGCCCCATCTAGGACCACTAGTTGTTACCGTGGCTAGTGTGAATCAGCTGGACTGGGGCCATATGACCGTGGCTAAGGGTCCTATCGGTGAGAGGATAGCTAGAGTCGGGATTGTGGAGGTGGCCCAGATTCTGGAGGTCGGCGGTCAGTACACTTATGACCGGAGTGGAGGCTACCCATTGGAGTTCCCCCTGGACCACCATCTGTTCGAGTTTGTGTAGTGCTACATCCCTCCTGGCATGGAGGAGGATGATTCACAGATCCTGGGAGCCTGTTGTCGTCTTGAGCGGGCTATCTTGCTAGGCAGGGGCATCCTACAGGGCGTTGCACTTGGCAGCTATCTGAGCTTCTCGAAGGACTATTGGAGGCAACGTCAGTTCCCCAGTGCTGAGTGTCTGGGATTCTTTGGCAAGGCAGAGTAGTCTGGAGTCAGAGTTGGGACACTGGGCCCTACTTCTTGGGACTTGCATGGCCACCATCACACTGAGACAGAGGGGACCGCGGGGTTGGTGCTGGAGCCTGTAGGCTTGCAGTATGCTGGAGAGGGCTATGACGACCATAGCGTCCTGGGTGGGGTGATGCGCCAGACCGTCATCAGTTGGTACAGTCGATGGGTGGTGATCCCATCGCACCGGTACCGCCAGGGGGCCACCGAGTGGCTGATGGCTGTTGTGCACCACTACCAGGTGCTGTTGGACCGAGCTGGGATCAGGTACGCGGTGACTGCCGCCTTGTACGCATACCCGTGCTACACCAGACTATTACATGGGTTGCTGGAGCATTTCAACTACCGGTGGAATACAGTGGCAACAGCAGAGGGAGAGACCACCCTTGACTTATGGTCTCTATTCTGGATCTCTGGATTGTCGATCAGCGGCGAGGGGTACAAGGAGGTGGTACTGGATGACCTCCACCATAGTCACACTGATGGACAGGGATGATATTGAGTGCCTTATAGTTATCGGTACCTTATGAAGACCTGGAGGGACTTAGCCCTAGCGGGGAGAGAGAGAGTTGCACAGACTCCTAGAGTACCGCTAAATGTATGGGTCCGTCACTTTTACAATGGGCCCTTTTGCTTCTACCAGGAGTTCACCAGGGATCAGACTCTGTGGGAGGAGTATACTGAGGTGGAGTTACGCTTCCGGACATACTCCAGATATGTATATGTGCAACGGGAGGGGTGGAATCCCCATGGTTTGCCAGACGTGACACACCTTGCAGCGTACCAGGCATATTGGTTGGCGACTTTCGTGGTCCCGCACGGATAGGATGGTTTACTGAGAGCCGAGTTGATGTGGCCAGCTTGCTTGTTAGCAGAGGGACGAGAGTTGGCCTTGGCTCCTGTAGTGTTGGACAACATCTATCAGGGATTGGGAGTTCTGGCGGTGCACCTGGCATCGAGAGAGAGGGGTATACTTCTACCGACCCACTATCTCAGTGTGTGGGCTAGATTGCTATTTTCGGGGCTGGTGGCACGAGGGACCGTGGTGAATCCGATGGCCCCACTTTTGTTCAGTTTCACTGGACAACCGGATGGAGACACCGAGGTACAGGTGGAGGGGGCTAGGAGAGCCCTTTGCTACCTGCCCGCCCGGGGTGAGAAGGGATTACCTTTTGACAGTGCCACGAGAGACTGTGGTCTTTTTCTGTGAGCTGTGGGTAGAGGGGCGACCAGCGCCCATGCTAGTTAGGGGGAGCCAGAGGCTAGACCATGGACAGAGTGGGTGATGAGCACCCGGTCGGTGGTGTTTACATTGCACCGATCTGTGACGAGTTCCTTTGAGCTGTACTGCCCTCATCGGTTCACGAGAAACTTCGGATACGATCAGGGGATCTCGCCAAATCGGGAGTTCCCTTTGGCGGGCCAGCCGTACAGAGGGAAGGACACCCACCTACTGGGGGCCGTATGGTGGGACTTTTACTACCTCCGGGAGCCAGAGTAGTTCCCAATGTCAAGATTGGGACGTTAGGGATGGTTCAATGTCCATTACACCAGGTGGTGGTTCGAGCACAGCCACCTATATCGACAGAAGGCCTCTGTGATCAGGAAGGCAGAGGAGAGCCGCTTGCTGAGGGAGAATCCACCTCCCGTCCCACTGGATAATCGGTACTTGAGGACCTGCATTGCTCGGATTCACCGGGATATCAAGCGAGTTGTGGAGCAGTGGCCCCGGGGTAGCCAGGGCTCTTCATTTGGGAGTTAGGGCAACGGAGTGGCGCTGAAGCCCCTGAGACATGCACCGATAGCGACGGTGACTACTGGGATGAAGATGCATCGACCGAGGGCACCTAGGACCTGGTGGTCCCAGTTCTTGGCCGACTACGGCCACCGGAGTAGAGGGTGGCTGGACCAGGCACTCCCGCACGGGAGCTTTGCTGACACGGCCGTCGATGACTGGAGACAGCACATCGGCCATGCGATTGGGTCAGTCGGGCCCATGGAGTTTGTGTCCCAGATCGAGTGTGCCCACACTCTGAGGTACATTCGGGAGGCCGTCGTGAAGGTTTCCTGGGCGCTGTCGATGAGGCCGGAGCAGCTGCTACCCTTGTCATTGACCCCCTTCGGGGCTTCAAGTAAGGTTCTTTCTTTTAGCACGTCACGTCTTGAATTTGTCATTTTTTTGGTGTGCCACTGGGGCATTGCATAATGCTATGTTTGTTGACAGGTTTTGCGGTAGTGGGGGATTAGCCCCCCATGGAGGCATCCTCGGGGAGTGGGGATGGAGGCTTGCAGCCTAGGCGGAAACGCCCTCGTGTAGAGGCTGCAGTGGCTGGGGCCGGTGGGTCCTCTGAGGGACTCGAGGCTAAAGAGCAAGTTAAGGCAGAGATGGCCTTGAGTAAGTGTCACTTCGACCCCTTTGTCCTTGCTTGGTTTAGCTAGGGTAGTTGGCTAATCTTGTTTTGTTGGATTTGTATTTTGCAGCTCCGCTAGAGGCTGGTGCAGAGGTGACTTTTTCGCCCCCTTGAGAGGTGGACCCTCCGTCTGAGGAGGGGGTTGTGGGTGAAATTGACATAGAGGGGCTTATGCGCTTGCTGAGCGAATCCCCAATTAGCATGGAGGAGTTCCCCGACTTCGAGTCATGGCAAGGTGGGGAGGGAAATTGTGCAGGTAAGAGCCTCTAACCTTGGGCATACGCCGTGGCTTTGGTTTGACTCTGGCTGTTAACATGACCATCTGGATTATGCAAGGGAGACACTGGCATCAGGGACCAGGGCTCCAATTGAGACACTGGGTGAAGCGCCTGGACAAGCTGGGGAGCCAGCACCCACGGTGACTAGCAGTTGCCAGGGTAAGTGCCCAATTGTTGTTGAGGGGATCCCCCTATTGTTCTTGCGCTTCTTGGTGAGCTAGCCTTACTGACTGGGTTTGCATTACTTGCTTGGCAGGTGAGGAGGCAGCCGTGGCCTTGGAGATGATTGAGGAGCTGGTGAACGCAAGCCCCTTGGTGGCCCTGTCATCCTTTGAGGGCGAGTCTGGGCAAGTGGGGTTCATGCCCCCACCCACTGTCGAGGGCATGCTGGGTGGACTACCGCAGCTACTAGGAAAGATTCCTCTCTCGCCTGTGCCTATCGTGGTATCGGCTTTCACGGTGGGACTGGTGGAGTCCTCCAGTGTAGGACCGTCTGGTATGTAACTGAGCACTTAGTGATTTTATGGGGGATTTGTTTGCTTTACCCACCCATGCTGAGCTTCGGTTGTTTGCCTCCATGGGTTACCCAAGACCATAGTCTATGATAGGGATGTCAAGTTCACTAGATATTTTTGGAAGACCCTGTGGCACTTGATGGCTTAAATTCTCCACGGCCTACCACCCTCAAACTGATGGCCAAACCGAAGTTGCCAATTGGAGTCTAGGGAACCTCCTTAGGTGTCTTATTGAGGATCGTCCAGGGAATTAGGATCCCATTCTACCTTAGGTTGAATTTGCATACAACGAGCCTGTCAACAAGACCATAGGGTTGGGTCCGTTTGAGGCTATACATGGGTACAAGCCAAGGAAACCTGCTAATCTCATTCCCCTTCCCCAGCATGCTAGAGTGTCTATTTCCCTTTTCAAAAAGAACATTCTATGCTTATTTTTCCTACGTGAAAAATTCCGTGGTCCACAGACTGGCACGTCCGGTAAGACCTTTCACACCTTTCTTCTTTCTGTCAAAGAAAGTCCCTAAACTTTCTTCAAGGTTCTGATCTCCCCCTCTTCCTCTTATAGGACGGGAAGAGGAGGGCACATCTCTTGGCTCATCTGAGAGCTTTTTGTGCATCAGCGCACTCCTTCTTTCGTGCTACGCACCACCACCACCAGCTACAACAAGGCGACAATGGCAGCCGTTACCTACGGTCCTCAGGTCGTTGCCAACCATGCCAGGCTCGGATACCTGACGACGCCCATCGTCTTCGGTGACTTCCCAGCAATTGTCGGCTCGCTCTTTTTCTTGGGTGTGGTACCTGTGGCTGAAGCCAGTCCAGCCACGCCCGCAATAGCAACCGTCGGGGGCGTCAGGCCCTCGGCCCCAGCACCTGGCGGGTTCGCTCGGCCAAGAAGACAATTACTGAGGGTGTCAGGCCCTCCACTTCATCAACTAGCCAGGTTCGCTCGGTCAACAAACCATCTATCGGGGGTGCTAGAACCTCCGCTCCAGTAGCTGGCCGGGTCCACCCAGTCAACAAGCCAATTGTCGGGGGTGTCAGGCCCTCGGCTTCAACAATTGGTCGGGTCGCTCAGCCAACGGGTCAGCTCTTGGGGGTGTCAGGCCCTCTACTGTAGCAGCCGGTCGGGTCTACCTGGCCAACTCTCCACAGACCAGGGGCGTCAGGCCCTTCGTCTCAACAAGTGGCTGGGTTTTCTCGGTCAACTAGATTACTGTTGGCGTCGCTCCTGCTCAACGGGGGCAACGCCGCCGCCTCCGCAATGGCTCAAGCTCTATGGCGGCCACCCTCAGAGGTACTGCCCCTACTCAACAGGGGTAGCGATGCCGCCACGATGCCGCCAGGCCTATGGCAGGCGTCACCAGCGCCGCTCCTGCTCAACGGGGGCAGCGCCACAGCCGCAAGGGTACAAAGCCCGCAGCGGCGACATCTCACTCCGGCAAGACTGTGATTGTTGGGGACATTCGTATTTAGCTCAATGGAGGCGAGCTGATGTTGCCACGGAACCGCCACGTCCCGACTATCCCCACCTCCAATTGCTTCGAACTCCTCTGGCAGGTCGACGGAGGGAAAAAGAAGAAGCCCGCCGTACCGGGGGCAAATCAAGGTTTAATATGACGGCCCAAACCACCCGCTCCTCGACCGCGGTTAGGGGGCAAACCAATTGAGGTGTCAGCTCCACTTGAAGAATATATGGGTCACTGTTGGTCACAGAATTTATTTTAAAACACATTCTTGACGACATTTTATGAAAAATGCGTTGTATGCTCTTTTTAAAAAGAAACATTCCCCTGATACAGAGAGTAATTCCGTGGGTGCGCAGACGATTTGGGTTCGGGTGCTGGACCTTTCCCCACTGACCGGAGTCAGTGTTGATTTACATCGGTCTAACGTCCGAACACCTTTGTTTGACTGTCAAAGAAATTCCAAAGACTTCGATAAAGGTTCTGAGGTTTGAGGGCACTCTCGCTCGGCTGACGCTCAAGGACCACACAACTACCACCAACATGTTGACTAAGTTAGGGTTAAGTCTGAGCAAAACCCTGGGATTGAGGAGTAGAGACGCAAATATGCGAAAGCCGTAGGCATTTTGAAGTGGTATTTATACTAGTCCAGATTTACAACATTAACCATGAATATACGAGTCCCACAGAAGGAAGAAGAAAGAAGACTACAACTACACGGGGCATACCCCAGGCAAAAACACAAAAAGAACAAACTGATGGCTGGCACTCTACGCACGGTCTCCAATGCCACGGGAACCATTGGTGGACGGTTGGCTCACCTGCAAGAAGGAAGGGTGAGTCACAGCCAGACACAGTGGGGTCATGCGGATCCCTACCACACACTAAACAATCAAGCAGGCAATTAAAATGCAATTAGAGCATGCATTTAAACAATTAAACAAGCAGATGCACTAATTTAACATGCCACTAGACTAGAGCAGAAAAGTCTATCTAGGCAAGTAAATCGGCTAACGAGATGCCAACATAAATAAATAATAATAAGAGCAACTGCTAGCGACAGGAACTAGCGGTAAAAACTACATCTACCAACAGAATGAACTCAATCGTTCCAGTGATAGGAGAAAGAACAGGAAAACTCTACTAGAAGAGAGAGACCAGATGCGCCCGCTGATGACTTACACCGCATCTCAGGCAACTCGCGAGTTTGTGCCACACAAGCGAGAGACATAATCGAACCGTACCAACCGAGAACTATCAGACGAACACTCATCAGTGTCAGCTCTCGCCTCTGACCACGTGTGCATACACCGACCCCTACCTAGGGCCAGGCCTCTAGCTAGATTTTCCTCCCCGTAGAGGGCTACGGTCGAGCTGAGGGCCCAGGGTACTAGCTTAAACAGTTTGACGGGACTGCCCCTCCACCTCTCCCAGGTGGGTCGACGTTCCGTGAAGTCTAGGGCTACGTCTAGTGGTTCCATCACATGGAAAGTCCAAGCACTCCATTGGGATACTAGGAGCAAGCCATTAATCACAAAATAACACGAATATAACATAGACGTAGCATGGAATGCATTAAATGTGAATTAAACATGCTCTTCCAAAATTCCCAAAATAGCAAAGTGTAACGGACCAAGGGCAGGTCATTATGTTACCATAACGCACCTCCCCCAGGCCGTTATGCTCACCGGTGCAAATACCAAAACTCAGACGTGCAGACTATAATACGCCATCGCAGGAGTGTTATGCTCAGTATGACGTGCCTCCACCCGCACGTTATACTCACCCGAATAACCATCAAAACCACACGATACATAATGCGCCACGATTGGTGCATCATAAGACTATAATGCACCAAGATTGGTGTGTTAAAGTCACCCGAATGTATGAAATCCATGAAAATCCACAGTTTTACGCACCACATAACGCACTAGGATCAAGGCGTTATACCGGCCATGGCGGACGGGACCTAGTCCGTCATGCCCAACAACCTACAGACCTACAGAAACGATGGTCACATAATAGTCCAAGGATGGTCCGTCATGTTGAACATAATGCACCCCCAAGGGTCCGTTATGCATATAACGGCCTCTGACAGGCGCGTTATATCAGCTGGGAAACAAGAGGGACGAGTTCGAGACCGAACTCCTCTCCAGTCGAGCCGGATCGATGCGAAACGAAAGAAAAGGGGTAGGAGAAGCTAAATAACAACTTTTTACAACTACAACATGCATCAAAATGTAAATACAATGACCATGGTGAATTTTACAAGTAATTTAGCCTAAAAACTCTAAAAATACACCTTGCATGGAAAACGATAAAAATACCTATGTATGGACATGCATGTGGTACCAAAATGATCCTAGCGAAGCAAGGAGTCCATCCCCCTATCTCGATCGTGACGATACTCTCGAAAAGCATGCATGCAGATGACGAAGCTCCGCGACCTTCCCTGACTCGTCCCGATCCCACGCCCCATGAACCGCGGAATGGAAGGCACCGGCGTGATTCTCGTGACGAGCCGAGTCCAACGATACCTCCTGCGCCTCGATCTGGGGTTAACACGGCCCAGAATAAGCAAGAAGGGGGGCGGAGGAGAGAGAAAGAGTGAGAGAGGGGGGGAGAAACGAGGGAGAGAGTGTGAAATGAGTGGGGAGAGAGAGAGAGGGCGGCGGTGGTTTTTAATAACTGTGAGGTCTCGAATAGTTTTAGTTAGATCGAATTGGGGGTGATCTATTCAACCCCTCCCCTTCTAGCTCACCTTCTGCCTTGTCTGTCACCCGTGCACTTTTTGTTGGTTGTTCATCTAAGTTGGAGCATACATTGTAGCAGAGTCAGTGTATACCCTTTTGATGTCCGAGCACATAACAACCCCGTGCATATTCTTACTCCGTGCATACCCCATGCATCTTTTTCCATCTAGTATATTCTCAACTGAACTAATGTTGTTTCTGTGTTAACAGGTAATGTTTCGTGGAAAACAAGGGTGACACGTGATCCAAGATTGGATGTAGTGCCAGGATCGCGACACGTGTAAAGTGAATGGCAAGATGCTACCATGTGTGAAGGTTTTGTGGTGAGATTTCATGGAAGGCACATGCCCTTTCTGCTACTGGTATAAAAGAAAGCTTTCTCCTTCCTGGAGAAGATTGATCATGAACAGCTTCCAGACAAGCAGAAGTCATCCTGTGCGATCCAGAGAAGAAGAAGAGAGAAGAGTAAAGAGAGAAGAAAAAGAGGAGAAGAGAAGGGTTGGTCGGAGAGTGAATTGAAGACAGATTGCGAGAAATTGTCACTCAGTCTTCTGGTTCAAAACCAAAGCTGAGATTGCTCAGTGTGAGCTACATTTCCTATTTGGGATCTTCATGTTTTTTCTTACGTTTGTCTCTTTATTTTTCTGAACCTGTTCTTCAAGCTATTTGTCAGCAGAGGTTAGGCTGTAATTCTTCAGCGTACAGAGAAGTGTTCTCTGGTCAGGTTAAGCTGTAACTCCCCAGCGCAAGCTGTTAGTCAGTGGTGTTGGTAAGCTGTGTAGCCCAGCAGTTTAAGCTGTAAATCAGCGGAGAAAGCCACATTCCAGTTGGAGTGTGGGGTGGACGTAGATCTCTAGATTGAGATCGAACCACCTTAAAAGCCTATGTCTACTGTGCGATTGAATGTGTTGCTTACCTTGCTTTAATTCCTTGTTCATCGCTCAGTAGGTGTTTGATAAGGGTAGTGTAAGATCCAGGTTATAGAACTTGTTCGGTCTCAGTTCATAATCCACATTAGACTTTGCTTGTGTCCAAAATTTTTAATCAGGTAATAGATCCATTCAATCCCCCCTTTTTGGATCTCCTACAGACATTCCATCTGTAGGATTTGGTCTCTAGGCGTCCATACGGTCTTATCAAATGACTCAACTCATACGCAGAAAATGAGTGTTAATAGATGCCCCTCCTTAATGTCCTCTTTGCGGGGGAGCGAGCGGAGGTGAAGCGAAAGTGAGATGGAACATGGAGATGAAGCGAAAATGAAGCAGAGCAGACTGAAAAGTGGGCGTTAAGGCAGAAGACACCCATTTTCTCGTCAATGAGCGATAGGAATCTTCCAGAAAACTCTGAATCTAAACACAAGGAGTGATCAGACTAAAATGACACCAGTCTTGAGGAACTAGCTAAATAAACAGTGGGAAAAAAATGGGCAACATCATTAGGGGACACAATCCACAACCAATGAGGGAATCAAAACGAGCAGTAAAAAGTAAAGAGACAGAGTAAAACTGCAGACGAGGACTCTTAGTCAACCAAACCAGGTGAACAGATCAGAGAGAACCTTCCAACTCTGGTTGGAATTGTTCCTCTTACACACAAGCATTGAACACACAGCTATCCATTACTAGTGAGACACTTTTGGACAGACCAGGGGTCATGAATGCTCAAAGATGCGTGTGATGCATGCTGGGGTAAATTAAAAGAAATCGTTAAAATGAATGCAAAGAAAGGATAAAATAGAAAGTACTCGAGAATAGTATTGCTAGACCGGGGCAATTAGGGTCAAGACACTATCTGCAACCACGGCGTGCGAGATAGAACCATCATCCCCCGATTTTTCCAACCTAATGGCCTATCCGATGATTAAGCGTGCGAACCTAGATCATCATTATTTTTGTTATAGGGGAACATCAGATCCTGGAACACGTGAATGGCCAACCGGTTCTCGAGATATTATAGCATAGATACCATATAGTAATGCAGTAAGGTAGTGACAGGCCCAATCAAAGATGCCTCGGGTCTTCTCTTTTGGGAAGGAGTAGGGCTTCCGTAGCTTCTCTTGTAGCGTAAGGCCTTGCCCAGCTGGCCGTCTGACTGTAGGGCTCGCCGTGTTCCCTGTCCTCCTTGCTGACTGGACGGAGGTATCGGGGCTGGTGGTTCGGGACCAAGCCGCATCTTCACCCCGTGGGCGGAGGAAACCCTGGGTCAAGTCTGCCACTAGTGCTGCTAGTTCGGCCAATTATGCCTTCAACATCTCGATCTCCCACTGCTGCCGATGATATAAGGCGAACAAAACGGGATCATATCGGGACAAACCTGGGGTCCGACTCGAGCCGCTGCTTCTTGCCTGGCTGACAGGCGGAGGTGAGAGGTCCTTGGTGACGTGACCCCTCGAAGTCACTCCTTCGGGGAAGGGGCAGGTTTTTCTTGCACGTCCTCGGAGAAGGGGGTCCCAGAGGAAGATTTCTTCATCTTGCGCTTCCTCAGGCGATAGCATGGGTTGCTTCTTGTGGTGGGCTTCCTGTAAGGCGACGGCTCCGGCGGAGTCCCTACTGAGTGGAATCGAGGCCGATATTGTGTCGACCTCGTAGTAATCTTCTGTTGAGAAACCCAAACCCGGATGCCTGGTGATTTGCAGGAGCCTCCGATCTAGGTTCGGCGGGTTCCACATCCGCTCGAACATTTCCTTCTGACTGAAGGGTTGGTAGAGGGAAATCCTCTGCTTTCTGACCACTTCGACCGCACGCTTGGCCATATAAGGGAGTCCTGAGATTGGGACATGCGGGTCATGGAGGTCGTCGGGGAATTGGCAATCATCGTCCCCTCTGACGGGTTGTTCATTGGCCACATAGAAAGTAGTAGGTGGCCCTTCCGTGTTTGGGACTTCAAAAGTCCGTAGCTGCTCGGCCACTTGGCAGTCAAGTTCCGCTATCGATTTAGTAATTCCTAGCAACACTTCGACATCTTCCAGCAAATCTTCGAGGTGGGGCACCCCCAATGTAGGATAGATATCGAGGGGGATCGCCTTGAACATTCCTTCCTCCGCGACAAACGGCACGTGGGGGAGCCACATAGCCTGGGGGTGGTGGAGGGAACCAACGCTCCGATTTCATCTTCTTCTTCCCTTTGTCGCTGGCGGCCTGCGGAGCCTGCTTCGCCTCTTCTAGGTACAGGTTGGCGTCTGATAGGTGACACTCGAACACCTCGAATGGGTGGAGGTCAGCAAAGATCCCGACTTCTTTTCCCTCGCAAGGGTATTTTATGCATTGGTGTAGGGTGGACGGCACCACTCTATTCTGGTGCAGCCAGGGTTGGCCGAGCAGTGCCTTGTAGGAGGTGTTGGAGTTGATCACGTGAAACTGGACCCTGGTGATGAAGTCGCCGAGGGCCAGATTAAATTCCGCCACCCCTATGGGCACCTCGCACTTCTGGTTGAAGCCCGCGATTTTAACATTCTTGACTTTGACTAAGTGCACGTTGAAGTAGTGCTTTTGATACACCTGGTAAGGGAGTATACTGACTGCCGCTCTTGGGTCGATCAGGACCCTGTTGATGGGCTGCCCATTTAGCTGCCCCTTCATGTAGAGCGGCCTGTTATGACTGCAGGTGGGCAGGAGCATGTCATCCTCAGTAAAGGCCATGGCCACTTCCGGTGACATCTCCGCCAAGCAGGCTTCAAGGTGCGCCGGCGTTTGGAGTGCGGCGATAATGGCTTGCCGCGTCTCTTCATCCAAAGATAATATTTCTCAAACGGTGCACCGGGCCGAGATCTTCTTGAGATGTCTGACTATTCGGTGGGCGGCCCGGACCATGAGCAACTTCATCTCTTCGGCCTTGTCACGTTTGCCCCCAGCCTGGACCTGGGGTGCCGGGTCGGAAGGTGGCTCCCCCGCTGGATCGGGTGCGGCTGCCAGAACTAGAGAGTACCCTGCCTGGCCTCCTCTTTTTCTTGCATGAATGTAGCGAGGTTAGGGATGCCGTCAAATTCTTCTATCGGTTGGGACGGGGCCACCATCGGTAGAGCCGGGAGTTTGTTAACTGACGGATTTTTGTTCTCACAGAACATATAAATACAAGTCTACATCTATCAACAAAAGGAATCGTGTATTCCTCATCCAAGACTAAATCTTGCTGAACTATGATCTCCAATTAACTCACTACAACCCATACAGAGCTGGACATCGTCCCTGCCCACAGAACAGCAGAATATTTTTCCCGAGCTTCAATCCAAAAGAACAGTGTTTTGCTGGATGAAATCAGATTGCCCACCTACAGCGAGGAGAAGAAGGGGCCCCTCTCTCACTGTGGACAAAATAAAAGATGAAGCCACCAATAACAGCACAAAAATAGCAGGAAAAAATGACGAATTCAGGAGAAATCCCAGCTTTCCACTCACCTGACGGTCCGCTCCCTCCTGACCTCCATTTCATCTTCAACTTTCGAAGAAAACATTGAACTGGAAAGCAAAGATCAAAGTAACGACTTAGCGGAGTCGGACAAGCGGCCAAGACCACAGCTTTATACCCCCCGCAGAGCTCAGCAACAGTTGGCGAAAACTGGGAACTTTCTCATAAAGGGGGGGAAAGTTAAAAGCAGCAATAAATCAGGGGGAGGGTAAAAGGGTCACGGAAGCAGCAAGCTTTGATCCGGGCATGCCCTTAACGCCATCACCACCCTGCCACCGCCAGAAGGAAGACAGACTCGTCCATTCCCCCGGGGGAGAAAAGAGGGCCAGATCCTCTTCCCTGCCAAAAGGGTCAAAACATGAGGGAGAGAGTGAGAGAGAGAGAGACTTGGAAGGAGGGGGAGAGCGGGAAGCCACAGTAAATCACAGCCAGAGCGGCAGGAGGGAACCGTAATTATGATTTTTAAACTTTATCACACTGCAGCGCACGAGCTGAAACCCAGAGAGAGAGAGAGAGAGAGAGAGAGGATGTTCTCTTATTCCGACCATTTTCTATTGTTTCCCCTCCTTTCTCGCCTTCTCTTTCTCCTCTGCTCTCTCTTTCTCCCTTCCTTCGATGCGAGGTCGTGATGAGCATGACTGCTCATATGCTTCTTCCCCCCTTCACACCTCTGCTTATATGATTAAGGGAGTAAACACGAGGAGAAAAACTTAGTGCCTGATGACCTTGCAAACGGACCAAAAGACAACGTTTTTATACAAAAAAGTCAATGAGTTCGCAAGAAGAAGGGGGATGAGAGAGCCCGGACCGGCCAGGAACCTACAACAGCGAACAGTGGAAACCATTAAAAAACAGCAGCATGGGACCAACCCTTGACCCAGAGTCACACAGGAGGGGGGGAAGAGAGAGAGACCAGATAAAGGGGCCGACGGGGACAACGGTGGCTGCGGACTCGGCCATTATTACTAGCGGCTCTCCTGTGCTTGTTCGTAGTCTTGATGTGGCGCATGGGCTGCACAGAGTTTCCCACAGCTTTGCGGCGGCAGCGCGTTGCTGGGTCACTAGAGTTGGAGTGCCGCACCAGCACCGTAGCGAGTAGGGACGCTACAACGTCACAGATGCCCACCCAACCGATGATCACGGAAAAAGAACTCTTGTGGCTATAGGCAGAACCGAAGGTGGTGATGGTGATGGCGATGGTGGTGGGAGCGGATGGGAGCGGCGCCATTGGCGGGGAGGAGAAGGCGGGGTGTTGGTGGTCCAAAAGCTGCGAGCTCGGCATGCCCACCGGGCGGCGGCTCCACCATCGGCGGGATGTTCAGGCGTGTGCTCCCGGCGGGGGAACACGTCGTGGTGGTGCCGCCGTTGCTTTTGGCGGTGGTGGGAGGGGACCGGTCCGGGACAGTAACGGTAACGGATGCGGATCACGGGCTTGGGTAACGGTCGTTGTTCACCCGCCTTTTTAGCCAGCAACCCTCCATTTATTAATGAGTTTTTGGGCACATAACGCCCAAGATTTCTCTTTGAATCATGGGGCATATTTCTAGTTAACCTTTTGTGTGTGCAGGTTGCAGCAGCCTCTCCAGCCTTCTTCCACCTTGAAGAGTACAGTTTTGAGAAGGGAAGAGGAAGCATTCAAGCCTCCATTCGTGCTCTTGCTGCCAGCTACAAGTTGATCAAGCCGAATCGTGGAGGCTCTGGGAACAAGTGCCCGAAGTGTCTTTCAGGCTCAAGATTCCCCAAGAGCTAGGGTTAGCAGTGCTCGTGAGTCTGACTGTCACCCCTGCTATCTGCCGTCAGGTGACAGAGGCTCAGCATGTGGACCCTGAGTTGCCCCAGATTTTGGCTTTGGCTGATGTGGTGCTCGGCGAGGATGGTGCGGTACGTTTTCATGGCAGGGTATACTTCCCAGCCGAGGAGCAGGTTCATCATGCGGTGTTGCGTGAGGCTCATGGGAGCAGGTACACTATACACTCGGGTGCGACGAAGATGTATCAGAACTTGCGGAGGCAGTTTTGGTCGCCTGGCATGAAGAGAGATGTTGCCGAGTTCGTGGCCAGGTGCCTGCCCTGTCAGCAGGTGAAGGCAGAGCATCAGCGACTAGGAGGTGTGCTTTAGCCCTTGGAGGTTCCAATGTGGAAATGGGACCACGTGACCACTGATTTTGTGGTGGGATTGCTGAGGACTCTGAGTGGGCATGATAGCATTTGGTTGCTTGTGGATCAGCTGACGAAGAAGGCTCAGTTGTTACCAATCAGAGTCAGCTGGAGTGTGCCCAAGTTGGCACGTTTGTATGTGGAGCGGATTTTACCCTTGCATGGGATTCCCATTTCGATCGTGTCTGATCAGGATCCGCGTTTCACATCTAGTTTCTGGAAGAGTTTCCAGAGGCCTCTAGGCACCGAGTTAGCTTTCAGCTCGACATATCATCCTCAGTCGGACGCTCAGTCAGAGAGGACCATCCAAACTTTGGAGGACATGTTGAGGTCATGCTGCCTGGAGTGACATGGGAGTTGGTTTCACCACCTACCGTTAGTGGAGTTTGCCTACAACAACTCCTATCATTCGAGCATAGGGATGGCTCCCTATGAGGCGTTGTATGGGCGTCCGTGTCAGACTCCGCTCGATTGGTTTGAGGTTGGTGAGCATGTTTTGATGGGACCGGAGTTGGTGCAGCAGTGTGTGAATGTCGTGCACCTAGTTCGTCAGAACATGTTGATGGCCCAGAGTCGGCAGAAGAGTTATGTTGACCGCAGGCGGCAGCCTCTCACTTTCGCCCTTGGCGATCATGTGTTCTTGCGAGTTTCTCCGATGAAGGGGGTGATGCGCTTTGGGGAGCGTGGGAAGCTGAGTCCCCGCTATGTTGGTCCCTTTCCCATCGCTGAGCGCATCGGTGAGGTAACTTATTGGTTGCAGTTACCCCCTGAGTTGGCATCGGTGCATGACGTGTTCCACGTCTCGATGTTGCGAAAATATACACCCGATGTGATGCGGGACGAGCGCGAGCATAGGAATGGCGACGGCGGCGTCTGGTGCGAACCTGTGAATACAGCCTTATGGCACTATGCTCCATGCAGGGAGAGGATCACGGGGATGGGATTGATCAATACAAAACTACCCTCACGCAGGAGGGGGGAGTAAGGGGAAGGGAGATGGGCCTGCTGCCCGATGTCTGCCCGACTAGGCAGAACCGACTTGGATCGAGCAGTACGCAGCACACGGGGGTCAGAACGGGATGCCGCTGGCACCCAGATGAAGCTGGTGAAGTTTAGAAGAGCTCCTGGAAGTTCAGCATCGTTCTGAGGTCGCGAGGGGGCGGGGCCGGTCGCCAACGATGAGCTGCACGACTCTGTCCTGCAGGTCCAATCTGCACGGTTGGCGTGCAAAGGGTGGTACGCTCTCCACTGAACTCCAAATGAGGCGGGACCTGCGTGGTTTGATAGATAACAGAAATACCTACATGTTAGTCAAATTTTGCGGGCATCGGAGCTCGGGGCTGGCTGCAGCCACCTCTGGACTGAGGCTCTAGTTTCTGGGCAAACAAGCAGACACAGCCAGATTGATCACCTTGGTACGGGCAGCACCAGACACAGATCATGACGAAACCACCTGGAGTGGTTTCATGACGTCGATATCTCTGACTTTGGTGAAGATGACTTGGGCCGAAAATCAGCAGAGGAAGGCGTGCCGGGGCTGACGATTTTACTGCACATTCTGGGCGGACTGGGTCACACCAGTCTGCCCAATATGCTCACCCTCTCACAAATGAAGGAAACTAGACTCTCCACTACTCTAGCTTCTCCTCTGAAAGTTCTATTGTTCCTTTCTCCTCATATGACCCACAGTGTAGCATGAAGAATAATACACCAATTGAGTCGATCCCCTTTTAGGTTCCATCTTCTGCACCAATTCCCTATTTCAAGCTGCACACTCCTTGGTAGGCTGAAAGGGCCTTGTATCTTTCTAGCGAGCTCACCCTAGACATCCTATGTGTAAGAGCATCTTACAAGCAGGCGGTCCAAGGTCTCCTCCTCTCCACACAAGCAACATGTAGTGGCTAAATTCTGTAGAAAAGAAGCAAGTCTGTCCAGGGTCAACAACCTCCCGTGGGAGATCCTTCAGATAAAGACCTTCACCTTCAGCGGGTTATAGGGAGCGCAAATCTGTAAGGCAAGGCAATGGCTCACCCCTCCGTCGGAGATGAAAGAGTAGGCTGACCTAATTGAGAAAGTGCCCTCCTCCTCCTCCCGCCTCCACCATGACTTGTCCTCTCTGTCCGGATGTGAAGCAAAGTCAAGGAGGCCTAAGAGGTCCTCTAGCTGCGCCATCTCCTCTGGTTTAAGATTCCTCTTGAAAGTCGATATCCATGTGCCTCCTGATAATCGAGGATCAAAAAACTAAACGACTGATGCCAGTGGTGTTGCTGAAACTGCAAATAACCTCAGGAAGGATGTCTCTAGTGCAAAGTCCCTGCACCATATGTCCTTCCAAAAAGGCACTTCTCATCCTTCCCAGTCATACCCGAACATTGGATGAGATGATGTCCCTACATGCCAAGATACCTCGCCAGATTGGTAAGATGTTGTGTTGTGATGCTGGTGCCATATCCCATCTCTCCCTTACCATAATATTGTTGCCTAATGATTTGCGCCCACAGACCTTCCTCCCCCACTGCTAACTTCCACAGCCACTTACATAAGAGGGCCATGTTGAAATCTCTGATATTCTTAATTCCCTCTCCTCCCATTTTCTTGCTTTTGGCAACTCTACCCTAGGAGATGTCGTGCCAACCCCTACACCTCTGCCCACTCCCATGCAAAGAGCTTCCCCTGGATAGATTCAATCTTCTTAGTCACTATCTTAAGAAAATCCAGTAGCTAGAGAGAAAATATATAGGTAGGCTATCGAGCACTAACTTGCAAAAAAACCAGTCTCCCACCCACAAGAGAGTAGCTTTGCCTTCCAACCTACCAGTCTAGACTTCTACCTCTACACCATAGGCTGCCACTCACTACAATGTAGGGTCATAGGAGATCGTGGGAGGCTCAAGTAGGAAAGAGGAAAGGTCCTATATGGCTGCGCACAATGAAAGTTGCCTTCTGAAGCATCCTCTCATCTATGTTTGCACCCACCAAGAGACGCTTGTTGAAGTTGACCTTAAGACCGTCGACCTCCTCCTGCAACTCAAGCATCAACCTAGCCACATAAAGCTAAGACTTATCCTCAGCTAGGAACAAAATGGTATCGTCTTCATACTGTAGGTAATATTACCACTGCCTCTACCAGCCTAAAAGCCTCTTATCAATCCTACCACTTATGCTCTCAACCACATCCTATTCAATATGTGAGCCACCAGCACAAAAGGGAGGGGGGACATAGGGTCTCCCTGGCGGAGCTCTCTGCCACTATGAAATGACGAAATCGGCCTCCCATTGACTAGGACAGCAAAGGTGGCAGATGTAATACAGGCACATATCCACCCAATCCATCTCTTCCCAAAGTCTATGTTCCAAAACATCAAAAAGGCACTACCAGTTGACCATGTCATATACTTTCTCGGCGACTTTGCTTCTTCTTTGTCAAAAAATGTTATTCTTGATGTTTCACTTGTGTTATCATGGTCAACTAGTTGATATCATGTCTCAATTTCTTCACAAGTCATTCAAGCTTTCTATGAATGAATATTTGGTATATAAAATAGTGGTTAGTGGAAGGTCGGATCAAGTCCAATTGGAAACTTCCACTATGCGTGAGTTGGATCTTCGGATTAAAATCTCCGCCACGTACCAAAATTAATTGATGAACAGAAAGTAAGTTACGAGTAATACGGGGAACATGAAGGACATTAAGTAATTTGAGATCACGTGAGGGAGAAGATAATGTGGCGGAGCTAATGGAGGTGATGGGTAGACCTTCACCATTCCCAACATGGAGTCTGTCAGAACCTGTGTAGCATTGCGGATTCATTAAGTCATGGTGGTCTGGCGTGACATGATGTGTGGCTCCGCTATCCGGGTACCAGGAGGAGGGCGCTGGCGGTGCAGGCACAGCATAGGAGGGTGCTGGCTGAACACTGGGACCGGGGTAGGTAGCAGCAAACGCAGCTGGATAGGTGGGCGGGCCATGGCCGCGGTAGACTTGCGCAGAAGGAGGTCCCGCAGGCTGCTGTGACAGCCACTGGCGATGTGTTGCTGGAGAGCCTGGCTTTTGAGAGGGGTAGCCGCCAGGAAATCCACGATTGAAGCGCTCAGTGCATTCGTGGCCACGGTGACCAAATAATAAGCAGATTTGACAACGGGGCACACCATGTTTACCACGCCCACGACCCCGGCTACCAGCGCTATTGGTGCTGCTGGAACCGCCACCACGATGCCCTTTGGAATGATTGGAAGCAGCAGTGGCGACATTAGCCGATGGGAAAGCAGACGTATCCTCAAGTTGGGCACGCTGCTGAGACATCAAAGTTTCATGAGCCGTAAGATGTGCTAAGACGTCCTCAAGAGTGAAGGACTCCAGCCGGGTAGTAATGCTGGATATAAAGGCTTCATAGCTCGGCCCAAGACCTGCTAAAACCACCATGACGAGGTCGTCCTCATCCATGGGGTGGCCGATCGCAGCCAGTTCATCGGCTATTGCCTTGATGGACTGCACATATTCTCCGACAGATGCAGTACCATGACGGATCCCATGGAGCCTGGTGCGGAGCTGCAAGACACGGGACCGAGAGCGCGATCCAAACGCACGAGCAAGCGCGTCCCAAACAGCCTTTGCTGTTTCATGGCCAACCACCAAGGGAAGAAGCGGTTCAGTCATAGAGGAGATGAGCCAGGAGAGTACCAGTTGGTCGGTGCGTTCCCATGCGGCAAAATCGGGATTGGGAACGATGATCTCCTTGCCGTCTTCTTCTGTGGACGTCAACACTGAGGACGGAGGATTGCAGGAGCCGTCCACCATGGACAAATAACCATGACTCTTCAGCAGTGGGACAAACTGCGCCTTCCAGAGGAGGTAGTTGTCGCGAGACAGCTTTACGGGAAGAAACGGCAGAATGCCCGATGGTGCTCCTGAAGAGGGGAGTTTGCTGGCTCCAGCCATGGATAGGTCGATGTTGAGCAGAGGAAGCTCTGATACCATGAAAGAAAGGGAAACAAGGCAGATGGAGAAATGGCAGATGCGCACCCAGTGTGCTCATCTACTGTATCACTTTTCATATATGTACTGTAGTTATTTTGTTACAACAGCCCACAAAGTTGGGTGCCCACCGTTCTTATCCGCAACAGACTGCGGTGAACATGGAATAAATGCAGATATACATGGATGTACACGGCTTGGTTACAACAACCAGGTTACGTGCATGGTTTATCTCGCACATGCCCCCTCAAGCTTAGGTTGTGAACAACATTAAGCTTGCCACGTAGATAGCCAAAGCGAGTCGTAGACAGAGCTTTAGTGAAAATATCAGCGAGCTGATCCTTTGATGATACAAAGGAGACTTGTAACTGCTTCAAAGCCACTTGTTCTCGAACAAAATGAAAATCAATTTCAATGTGTTTTGTCCGGGCATGAAAGACTGGATTTGCTGCAAGATACGTCGCACCGATATTGTCACACCACAATATAGGAGGAGATTGTTGGAGGAGACCCAACTCAGTGAGAAGAGAGCGTAGCCAAATAAGCTCGGCAGTGGCATTAGCTATGGCCTTGTACTCGGCTTCAGTGCTGGAACGAGCCACAGTAGATTGTTTCTTGGAGCTCCAAGAGATGAGATTGCGACCGAGAAAGATCGCATAGCCACTAGTAGAGCGTCGATCTGTAGAGGAGCCTGCCCAGTCAGCATCACTATAGGCCGTGAGTTGAAGAGAGGAAGTACGCTGAAGGAGCAGCCCATGACCTATGGTGCCTTTGAGGTAACGTAATAGACGCTTGACGGCGGCCCAATGTGCATGGGTGGGTGCATGCATGAACTGACAAGCCCGATTGACTGCAAAGGCAATATCGGGTCGGGAAATAGTAAGATACTGAAGGGCGCCTACAGTGCTCCGATAGAGAGAAGGATCTGGCAATGGAGTAGAGTCTGCATCGGATGACGGGATAGCTGAAGTCCCAATAGGGGTGGAGACGGGCTTAGCCAGTGCCATCTGGGAACGGTGCAGAAGGGCATTAATGTAACCAGATTGGGAGAGAACACAACCAGCTGGGTGAGGCTGGAGTTCAATACCCAAAAAATAGTGGGCTGGCCCCAAGTCTCGAACAGCAAAGTCCCTATGAAGGGATTGAATGAATAGAGCCACACCCCCTGCATCGGAGCCTAGAACAAGAATGTCATCGACAAAAATTAAGACATACAGTCGAGACTTAGCTGAGAGCTTGTAGAACAAGGAGGGATCCGTTTTAGAGCCAAAAAATCCCAGCTCTTGGAGTCGAGAACTGAGGTGCAGAAACCATGCCCGGGGTGCCTGACGTAGGCCATAAATAGATTTGTGGAGTCGACACACATGCTGCGGAAAAAGAGGATGACAGAAGTCGGGTGGTTGCTCCATAAAAACTGTTTCATCAAGAAAACCATGTAGGAAGGCATTGGAGATATCAAGCTGCCTGATGGACCAACCACAACTAACCGCAACAGCAAGTAGGAGACGAACGGTAGTAATTTTAATCACCGGGCTGAAGGTCTCATGAAAATCGACGCCAGGCTGCTGACGAAAGCCTTTGGCGACGAGACGGGCCTTGTGCCGTTCAAGTGAGCCGTCTGCATTATGCTTTAGTTTGAACACCCATTTGCAACTAACAACATTCATTCCTGGCTGACGAGGGACAAGTGACCAGGTGCCGTTGCGTAACAGTGCATCAAACTCAGCGGCCATGGCCCCCCGCCACGCTGGATCTTTGGACGCTTGCGTGAAACAGGTGGGCTCGATGGGCGCTATGTTGGACACAAAGCATGCTGGCATAGGATGGCGTTGGGTGGCCAGCGCCTGAGGTGAAGTGGCCGTATATAGATCCGCTAAAGAGCAGGTGCGCCGAGGCGGTGAAGAGGATGACGGAGATGCCAAGTCGGGATGCGAGGGTGATGGTACGGGCTCCGACGGAAGCGCGGGTGCTGCTGCAGGCGGGGACGATGAGGCTTGCGCGTCAGTAGGGCCAGCGGTATGAGCCGCCTGCACGGGCTCCGGCTGAGCCGCGGGTGCTGCCGCGGGCGGGAGCGACAAGGCCTGCGCGTCATCAATGCCAGCAGTAGGGATCGCCCGCAAATGTGCCGACGGAGCCGCGCCTGCTGGACCCATGCGAGCCGGAGCGAGAGCACTGCCAGCGGTGGTCCCCAGCGAGGCAGAGTGGCCACCGGAGGCCACACGTGCAGCGGAGGGGCAGCCGAAGAGGACTGGCGGCAGCGATGGTCGCGGCCCCAGAATGCCAGGCGTGCCGGATGGATGAGCAGGCGAGGGCGAGTCACCAGATACCGATTCTGCAAAGGGAAACACAGTTTCATCGAAAACAACATGATGGGAGAGATGAAGACGCCCAGTAGAGAGAGACAGACATCGGTAGCCATGATGTCGTGCACTATAGCCTAAGAAAACGCAGCGCTCAAATCGCGGTGCGAGTTTGTGAGCTGCGTATGGACGAAGGTATGGATAGCAGGCGCAGCCGAAAGTCCGGAGGAAGGAGTAGTCCGGAGGCTTGCCAAAGAGACATTCAAATGGCAAAACGGAACGAAGGACAGGTGTGGGCAAACGGTTAATCAGGTGGACAGCAGTTGAGACGGCCTCGTCCCAAAATTTATGAGGAAGCGATGCAGTGGAAAGAAGTGCGAGGGCGGTTTCCACAATATGGCGATGTTTTCGTTCGGCCGTGCCATTTTGCTCGGGCGTATGTGGGCAAGAGACCCGATGAAGTATACCACAACGATCTAAATGATGGTGGAGAGACTGATATTCTCCTCCCCAATCCGACTGAAGAGCAAGAATAGGAAGTCCGAACATACGCTCGACGTGACGTTGAAATTGGAGAAAAACATCCACAACATCAGACTTGCGCTTCAGTGTAAAAAGCCATGTGTAGTGACTAAAGTCATCAACAAAAATAACATAATAAGAATAACCAAAATGAGAGACTACAGGAGCCGGCCCCCACAAGTCAGAGTGAACTAATTGTAGTGGTTTGACAGAAGACGAAGGACAACGCACAAAGGGTAATTTGTGACTTTTAGCAACTAAACAGGACTGACAAGTAGACTCTTTCAGACGGTGAGTAACCGGCAACCCATACTTATTCAAAATGCGACAAAGGACACGAAAGTTGGGGTGCCCAAGACGAGCATGCCAAATGGGTGGAGAAGCATGCTCGCCAATGAAGGATTGAGGCGTCGGCTGACGAGAACATATTTGATAGAGGCCGTCCTTAAGTTGTCCACGATGAAGAACCTTCCCCGAGTTCCGATCCTTCACAAGACAAAATGTCGGATGAAATTACCGGAAAAAGCTAAAGGGGGCCAGCCTCGGCGAAAACCCGAAAGGGCGGTGAGGTTGGTAATGTGAAAAAAAAAAACTCCTTTCCCAGTCTGCCTTCTGGGTGGCTCCATCATATTGATGACTGGGATATGCCTCCCATGTTGTTCCTATAACACTTAGCCCCACCAGGGCATTCCAACGGTGTTACACTCTGTCCCGCCAGGAGCACCAATGTCATCATTTGCAATGGACTTGGCCCTTCGGCCCTTCAGGCTGTCAAGTCTGCCCATTTCTTTTCAAGAGTTGACCCACGCGCCCCTTGGCATGTTAGCTCCACTCATCTTTCAGGTCTCCTGGGGGTTTGGGTAGTATGCCTTTCTGGGCTATCCAAATCGACCTCCTCTCATCCCACCAGATTCGGCCTATGCACGTCCCTCTTGGGCTATCAACCCATCCTCCGCCTATTGGCTTTCGAGTCTGACTTTCGCGTCCCACTAGGGCTGTCAAATTCACCCTTCATTATCCCATTAGGATTGGCCTCAGCATGCCCTCTCGGGCTGCCAACCCACTATGCCTTTCGGCTCCATTTTATCCTCTTGGGCTTGGTCTCAGTATGTTCTCTCGAACTACCAACCCACTATGCCTTCCGGCTCCTTTTTATCCTCTCGGGTTTGGCCTCAGTATGTCCCTCTCGGGCCGCCAACCCATTCCTCGCCTATCGGCATTCCGGTTTGATTCTGACATCCCACTAGGACTGTCAAACCTATTTTCGTCCCACCGGCTTTAGCCTCAGTACGCTCTCTCGGGCTGCCAACCCACCTCGCCTTTCGGCACACCTTGTCCCACTGGGACCGGCCTCAGTACGCCCTTTTCGGGTGGTCAACCTATCTTGGCACCTCAAGGCTGAGGAACTCTGCGAATCCCATCCTCGCCAATCTCTCTCTGGAACTCCGATGGTGCCATGTACACTACCCGTACCTGCAACCAAGAGATCCTAGTCTTCCTCTTTCCCTGCATGCATTAAGCATTTCATATTAGTCATCCATTCATTCATTCATAAAAAAAGGGGCTCTGTCAAAGTGGCGGTCTTGGCCTAGACCGTTTCTTTCCTTTGTGGTCTTCCTCAGACTGCTTTCGTTCCTTGCGGTCCGTGCTCGACTGTCTCATTGGTTGCGGTCTGCGGTAGCCCGTTTCAGATGCTTGCGGTCTCCTGGAAGACCGTCTTTTGGGTTGCGGTCATTGGTTTGACCGTCTTTTCACCGCCACGACTGGCCGATTCACCTTTGTCTTCCCTGTATCCCATAGGCCATTTTATCCCTACAAATCATCCTATGGGGTCGTGTGACCCATTCTACCCTCAACCCCACGTCTATTTCACGATTTATGAATTAAAAATTGGGTTTTGAGGATCAAACTTACCTCGGATGCATGCGCTTCTCTAGTGGTCGCCTTTGCCGTTTCACCACCCTCGACGTCGGGTTCTACCGCTGTTGGTACCGCTGGTGCCGTGGAGGGCTCTCCCTCTGTAGTTTGGGTCGGTTGTTGGCGTTCCTCTAACAAAGGGTTCACCGGCGCTGCTGTGGGCTCATCGGTGAGTCGACGAAGAAACCATTTCGCGACGAGTGTCTTGGAATTCGTCATTTGCATGGGCAGGAGGGGACAAGCGAGAGAGGGCCCTGTGGGTTCGCCGGCGTTGGTTGCTCTGCATGACGCGGTTGTAAGCGGTCGTGTGAGGGTCGAGTGAGGTGAGAGGAAACGAAGACAAAAGGGCTTTCTCAAATTTCAAGCCGCCTTTAGGTTGCGGTCAAGCATCTGACCATTACTAAAGTTAGCGGTCTTATGGGGACCGTCATTTTGCTAACATTTCAAATTTAGAATCTGCTTGAGGCTGCGGCCATGCAACTGACCGTTAATAATGGTAGCGGTCTTACGGTGATCGTCTCTTTGGTTGCCTTATGTTTTGGATGATGGGCTTGGTTTCTTCATGATCCAATGGTCTTTAAGCCCTATTTTCTGCATGATATGCTTACTTTGATGATCCTCTTAGTTGGTTTGGCTCATTTTATGTTGTGGAATAAAAGGACTTAGAACTTCCCTGACAGATTCGGGTTGACGTAGAAGGTGTCCAACGCGGCATGGCTCTACCTTAGACCCAAAAAACGTCCCACTTTGGAGCCCTAGGTCATGAGAGGTATTTATAAAGCTCTAGAAACCCTAGGTCAAAGTTGTAGGATAATCTTATAAAAGAGGAGTCCAAAGGAGATAATGTGATAGAAAATCCATAGGATAACCTCCCTAAGGTAGGCAGGATGTGATCTGGATCGAAACTCTTAGGATAGAGACCCTAAACAAGGACTCTAGGGCGTTATTGACTGGAGAAGATAGAGTTCTAGCCGAAGGAGGACTCTTCTAAGGACGCGTCGCTCGACCGACCGTGACTTGGAGGAAAGTGGTCGGTTGACTGATCGTAATCAGGAAAGGTTGGTCAAAAATGTAGAAATTTGGAAAAAGGGCCTCTAGGGCTTAATGTGCCAAAAAATATGGATAGAATGGGCTCACAATGAGTCAAGGAAGACTCCAAAGCGATGGCCAATTTGGGACATCATTAGGATAAATAAGAGAAAATTACAACTTGAAGGCTAAAAATGGGTGTCACCACCTGGTTCAAAGCCGAGTGGTGATGTTGCTACTACTACTAGAAGGTTGCTTCCTTGGCTTGCTAGGTGGCCTGTATTCAATAATAGTCAGCTAATGGGATAATGTGATGAGGGTTCATTCATGAATAGATAAATGTAGATAGTGTACCTGGGAGTATGGCTGTCATTACTTTCAGAGGTGGTGCATTGATTGGGTTCTTGCACTTCTTAGCATAGTACCCAAACATCCCATACCTCTTGCACTTGTGATACCTTTTTGATCTCTTCTCCTTCCCTTCATCTGCATATCTTATCTTTTTCTTCCTTGGCCTACCTAGTGGCCTTTTAACCTTAGGAGACAGTGTGGGATGTTTCAATGTCAATCTTGGCCACATAGATCTATCAGGGCATGGAGATATGTGTATGGAATAGGCAGCTCTATATTTGTCAGTGGTATAACACTTGTTTATATAGTCATCTCACTCAACACCCCTGCAAGAGGAAAGAAAAAAGGCCACATGGACACATGGCAACCCTGTGAGTTGCCACCTCCTACATGAGCAAATCATATCTCTCATATTAACCACCACCCGATTATCTGAACTGCTCACTTCCCCAAAAAAGTAGTGGACTTTACAACTGCGTAACCACCCAACCCTCTACTTATTTCCTATATATGAGCCCTGGCCCTGGGAACAAGACTGTCCTTCCACTTAGCTAACTTCCTCCTCCTCAGTTCCATGGACTTCTTGATTTGTTGTCTTATAGTGTCAATGCAATCTAAGATTACCTTATATCTGGCCTCCCCGATGAAAGCATTGAAAGATTCTGATAGATTATTGGTCAATTAATGACATTTTGCTTCTCTTCCAAACATGCTTCTACTCCACCTTTCATCTTTCATCGTAGCGAAGTTTAGATAATGATAAGCATCGGGACTAGCTTCTTTAATCTATCTCATATACTCTTCAAATCCTGGCTTAGTGAATGACCTAGCTGCATTCCTAACCAACTTCTCCAAGAACTTGTCTGGGTACTTCTTAAAATTCTTATACCCTCACTCGAGGAGCTCTCCATTCATTCACCACCACCAAGTAGACAACGTTAGGGTTAAGTCTGAGCAAAACTCTGAGATTTAGGAATAGGGATGCACGTATGCAAGAGCCATAGGCATTTTCGAAGTGACAGGGAATTTTCTGGACTCCGGAGATATTTTGGTAATTTTACCACCCCAAGGATATTTTGGTAATTTTCCAGGCCAAGGGTATTTCTGAAATTTCTGGACTGGGGCAGAAGTAGGATCGGGTTGCTGACTTCTGAAGGCTCTGAGGCACTTTTTGGAGGATTTTAGGGGCTCTGAGGCCATTTTTAAGCCATAGGGGTATTTCGGTAATTTTACCACACCCTAGACCTAGGTTTGAGGTGACACCCGGGTGTTAGACTGAGCTAACAATGTTTCCAGATCAAAGGAATGACAAGGGACTTCGTAGTTGTGGTTTGGTTGTTTACATTTCTGTCTACGATTAGATGCTTGCTTAGGCCGTGCTAAATCGTTTCCATCTAATCTGATTCCATTCCGCTGCATAGGTTTTCCAGATTCGGAAATGTGTTCTCAGATTTCAGCATAGACGTAATTTTTAATAGGGTGATTCATTCACCCCCCCTCTGAATCCATAGCACCGGACCCAACACCACGGGCACCGCCCGACTCATCCTTCGCCCACGCCACCTATGGGTGGGGGGCATTTGTGGACGTGTAAAATTGCACGTCCGTGTGTCTTGACCAATCCAGCATCAACAAATAACTTCAACTGAAGAGATTGCGGAGAACACATCCCTTCCGGACCCTCCGAACAAATAGTACACTGCCGTGAAGCCACTCCCAGAGTCAAGATAGCAAAGAGGAACCAACCCCTCGGGTGCTCACAACTCGTGGGCCCCGAAGGGAACTTAGTGGATCATCAATCGGGCACCATACGGGCCCAAATCCACTTCAACGGCATGCCCATATGGTCTTTTAGTGGTATGCCCAGTGAGGTCCTCAACAGCACGCCTATACGGGCCTTCAGTGGCACGCCCTCGCGCCCCTTCAGCGGCACGCCTTCTTTGGATTCTTCAGTGATACACCCAGCTCTTTCAACGGAACGACCTGACTTTTCTGCAACGACGCATCCGGCAGGGAGGATCTTATGCCACGTCCTATAGATCCTCGACGCTGGTGTCAAATGGGGACGGGGACACACAGCCTACCTCCTGTCAACCAAGGACAACCCAAGTCAAATCCCCATTAATAACCCACATACCTGCCTCTGTCGCTCCGTGCTCGAAGGCCCCTGTCGTTGAGGTTTAAAAGCCTCTCTTCCCCGGTGAACAAAAAGAACAGAAGATACACACAGATAGAAATAAGCAACACAGAGACAGAGCGCAGAGACAGATAGAAAGAAGAGAAGAAGAAGAAGAGAAGAAGAGAGCTCCGCCATGAGGTACCCCTCCGACGACCACTAGAAGAAGAGAGTAAGAGAGTGGGAGAGAGAAATGTAGCAGGGAGAAGAGGGAAGAGTAGGGAGCCGTCGCCCCTGCTCAATCCCCCCGTTCCTCCTTTTTCCTTCTTTTTCTTTCTTCCTCTCCCCTATTATGTTCAATGTACTCGATCTCCATTTGCCTGATTACATGAGTTTTCCTTGGAATTCTGATGGCAATTGTGATGCGGGATGTCCTCACCAAATTGTAAATTGTCTGAAGATATGTTATATGGGACTTTGGGTCAACTCTGATACTCAATGCTAGGCTGAAACTATATGGGCCCAGATATTGTCCTAGGGGCGAGGCAAAGCCCAGACATGTACCGGTATTATGAATGATCAGGTGTGGCATTACACCAACTATATGCAAGATTTGATCTAGACAAATTTACATCATGGGAATCTTCCGTATATGCGTGACTTGATATGTTTGAATTTGAGGTCTGGAATGGACAAATTGTTGATATGAATACTAGTGCTCGTAATCTCTTGTATATGTTCTTGGTTATTCTCTCTTCATCTTGTTCTTGTACATGTCTCTCATAACTACTTGAACATCTATGTGACCTTGTTACTCTTTGATAGTGATTATTATTTTAAGTCATGCATCATTGATATTTTTCTTGCTTTATTAAATGACTAATCACTTATATTTTGCCTGATGATAGAGAGCAATTCTTACTGAGCTTCTTGCTCAGATAGTTTCTTTTTTAACATTTTTCATGTATTAATGAAGCTACTCTAATAGATGGGGAGGGGCAAGAGTGATAGAGCTACCAAAGTAGTGAAGAGTTGTGTCTTTTATTTTCTTGAGTCGAGTCCTGTAATTTCGAGTTGTTCCTACTTTTATTAACATAATGGAGTCAAGAGTTGTAAAAATGATTTATTGCTATTAATAAAAACTTATATTTATTTTGGCATCATATTTGTCGCATGTTTATGTCTTTTGGTTTGCTCTATATCATGAATGAATCACTGCCACGTTCCGAGCGTCTCTTCTGCTGCTATCAGTTCAGGGCATCTGGATCTGTGGTGCCCGAGGACGTGCAGGAGCTGTAGGAGCTCGCTGTGGTGGTCGGGCTGAACCCTCATTACCCCCGGTGCTGGACTCTCCATGGACAAGACGCCGAGAACTTCTTCTAGGTGCCATCCTGAGCTATGAAACTCTATGTAGAATTCCTTGAGGATCGAACTCAAACCTTGTGGATGAGGATGAGGAGAGACCAAGAGTTGCTCCTAGGGCTTTAGATGAGCTTCTCCACAATCTGGAACTCTGGAGATGGATGTGGAAGCGCACGAGCCACCGCGAAGAGTTCGTTCCCAAGGTGTGACGAATCCGCCGGAATGTGTGCGAATGAAGAAGAGGTGGTGATTTAGGGCTAAGCGAGAGTGGAGAGGGGGGTTTTAGGTCTGGAGGAGAAGTTGGGAGTGAATAGAAGTAAGAGTGTGACATAAGGGAAGTGAAGGCCCCCTTAAATACGAGTTCGGACGCGGTTTCGGCCGGTCCGATCGCCGGTTTCGGTCGACCGAAAGTGATAAATCGGTCGACCGAAATGGTCGACTGGCCCATTTTCTCCCATTTTCTTTCTTTTTCTTTCCTTGTCCCTTTTTTTTTAAAAATCTTTTTCTCCTTCTTTTCTCATTCTATTTTTGTTTCTTTCCTTCCCCCTTTTTGTTTTTGTTTTTTAAAGGAAGGAAATCAATGAGCAATGATAGATCGACCACCCGGTTTAAGACTGATATTTAAGGTGGGAGAGAAGAATGAATGAGACATTGAGGGGTAATCTTTAACTTCCCTTCAGAGCATGCCTTAGGTCCGGCATCGATGGGTCCACATTTATTTAACCAAGGGATGTTTGGCCTTACAAAAAAAATAATCAAGAAAGGGCTATATATATATATCAGTACAATCAAGCATACAGGGACATAAGTACACACAAGGTGTTAAGTGCATACAATATGCATGATTATCTACCCTTCGTGTATGTACGAATGCAATTGTAACCCTTAGTGCAAACCTATTTGAGAGCCCTCACCCTTACTCAATGAAGTACCTTTTTTTTATATATATATTTTACCGAATAATCCTGGTTTAGAAGTGTGAAAAGGCATCAACTACTTGGTTGTGTGTATCAATGAAGTTCCCTGTATAACCTCTCAGATGATGATATGACAATTATGCTTGGACCTAGGGTGTTTTACAGAGATTGGTGAATAATTTACACTTGTATTCACACACAAGATTGGAGGACATTCCATCTCAATTCTCAAATCAGGCACATGATTTTTGATTTAAGGTACCGGGGTCTACAACTTCTGACGGTTATTGATTTAGCCTCAGCCGTTAAGAAGAATGCTACATGTAGTTCCTTAGAAGTCCATGAGCTTGACACTCACGGAGAACCAAACAGCCCCCCACTGACACTTGATCAACAATGCATCTATCATTGGTATGTGTAATCAAGATCAATTGGGCTTAAGATGGACATTCATACACCAAGACCTTTTAACCAATCAAACATCAGGAAATCAATTTTTTGGTTATTATGTGAAGACTCTTGGAGATATGATTGAGAGCAGACTTACATGCATACATATCTGATTTTTGGATTGGCATGCCGTGGGATGAGAGGTGGTTGAATCATACCTTGGAACAGTAATGGTTTACTGTTTTACCATTTGATTTGTCTGACTTTTGGGATTGTGATCATTGCATTGGACATTGGTTTTGCTTCAGCCATCCACATTTCCTTATCGCCACCATTGTGTATTTTGCTTGATTTATGAAAATCCCTTCCAAAGTTTGCCTTACCTGCAATCCAAGAACGAAGGTTAGCTCTCCCATTAAACTCATTTCAAATTCTCCTTGCATAATTCCTGCAAAATCATCACATAAGTTATTTATTAGTAGCTTTCAAAATTGATGTTATTCACATGTACTTGAGCTACTAACAAAGGTTTTTACCTGCTTACCTTGTGAGACGTGTTTGATTAACGTTACCTCTTGGGGCTATTTTGAATCACAAGATCAGGGCCTTTTATACCATTGCCTTGGGTACTCAGCAAAATCATTTCGTGCCGGTCGACTTCGTCGGCCGCGTCGGCGTGCTTGATCTCGAGCGGCACTCCCGCATCCTGCGCGAGGCGGGCGTGCGCCCGATGCTCGCGGCCGACCATGTGCTGCCCACCGGCACCATCGTGATCCTGGTCGAGGGCAATTCGCGCAGCATGCTCACCGAGAAGGGCGCGAACGCCGCCCTCGAACCATCCGCGGTGACCGACGCGATCCTGGATGGCGCGACCGCGCTGCACTTCACCGGATACAGCGTCTTCGAACGGAACGAGACGGCGCCCTTCGTGAAGCTCATCAAACGAGCGAAGTCGCGTGGCGTGCACGTGTCTGTCGATCCGGCATCCGCGGGATTCCTCGTCGATTTCGGTGCGGCTCGGTTCCTCGAGGCGGTGGCCGGAGCCGACCTGCTGTTCCCGAACCTGGACGAAGGGCGCGTCCTGACTGGTCTCGACGACCCGACCGCGATCGCTCGCCAGCTCGCGAAGAAGTTCCCCGTTGTCGCCCTCACACTCGGCCCGGCGGGAATCGTCGTTGCGGCAAAGAATGAATCCATCACGATCGACGTCTCCCCGACAAAGACTGTCGATCCGACCGGCGCGGGCGATGCCTTCTGCGCGGGCTTCCTGAGCGAGTGGTTGAGCTCGCGGGACGCCCGTGCGGCGGCAGAAGCCGGATGCCGGCTCGCCGCCCAGGCGGTCACGGTCGTCGGTGGCAGGCCACCAGCGTCGACGAAGTAGTGCCGCGAAATGGGGGGACCTGGGCTCAGGGGCGCACTTTCGCGGCGAACTAGTGTTGACAGTGTGGAGCGCGAATGAGCGCCGACGGCGCGGCAGTCCCCAGGGCCAACGACGCCCTGCTTCGGGAGAGCAAAGACCACATCGCGATCGGTGTGATTGAGCTCTGCCGCGAACTTCACATCCGCGCGATGCTCGGCGGTGGCCCGGTACTGAACGCCAACGGGTTGGTTTCGCCGGTCGTCTCGAAGAGCGCGGCGATCCTGGTCGACCCGGCATCCTTCCGCCACCTGAGAGTCGCCCTGCTTGAGAAGGGATGGCACGACTCCACGCCGCGCAGGATCCGACTGCTGCCATCCGCCCGGATGGCGCTGCGTCACGACGATGAACTCGCGACGCTCAACGTCTACCCGTTCATCCCCGGGTTCTTCAACGATCCCGAGGCGACCTTCGACATCATCTGGGAACGCCACAAGGAAGTGCCGCTACGCGGTCACACGGTGCGGGCGCTGGGGCGGATCAACTCGGCGATCCTCGCCAGCCACGATGGACTGGATGGCCGAGCGAGCCGTGCTCGCAGCAACTTCGAGTACTTCGTCGACCAATTCTCGCGAGTGCTGACTCCCAAGGACCGCGCGATCACGGTCGACCTCATCCGCAAGATGGGCGGCTGCGCGGAGATGAACCGGCTGATCCTGGCGCTCGGCGAGCAACCGTGCGGGTTCACGCTGCCGTCGGTCGCGTACGTGCAGTGGCGGCTGCAGATTACGGATGTGTCCGACCAGGTGCGTCGAGCAGTCGCGCTGCTCGAACTCGGGCCCGATGGACGCCAACTGCTGTACGCGAGCAAGTCGGGTCGACCGCAGAACTTCGGGGATGTCGTGAAGTCGATTGTGCGCCTGCCGCGCACGATCAACGACGTGTTCGGATCGCAACGTCGCTGGAAGCGCAGCCTGCAGCAGGTCGTTAGTTAGAAGCAGACTCGACGCTGGCCCGAAGCCGGTCGGTGAGAGTCTCCAGTTGCTGGAGTTCGGCGGCGCTGAGGGCCGTTCCGACGTGCCGATCGATCGACTCGGAATGCGCGACCGCGACGCGCCGGAACAGCGCGAAGCCGGCATCCGACAGGCACACGAACGTGCCACGACCATCCCCCGGATCGCTCTCCTTGGTGACGAGACCCTTGGCGACAAGTCGATCGACCATGCGGCTCACGGATGGTTGCGTCAGCAGCAGGTGGCGACTGAGATCACGGATGCGTAGTCGCCGACCGTCCTGGCGACTGAGGTTGAACAGCACGTCGTATTCGTTGAACGAGATATCGAATTCGACCCTTGTTGGCCATAGTACTACATTTTCTTTTGATCATTTTGTGTGAGTTCAATTTTAAGATAGTTAGTGCACGTGTAGTAATGACATACATTTTCACGTTATCACATTTTCGATGAATGGATGCCAATGTTGCCACAACGATATAGCCAATTCACCATTGATAAAAAGGTGATTAAAGTCCTCAACTTGGGGATCTTGACAATAAGAACATTTTGATGCTATTTGAATTTCATAGTCTGCTAGCCTGGAGTCACCTAGAATAGCTCTATTAAGGACTTTCCAGCAAAATAAGGAGGCCCTTCTATGGAAGGAATTATGCCAGATTCTTACTAAAGATGGTCTGTTGATGCCAGCTGGTCTAGAGATTTGATAGGCAGATCTTGCGCTAAACTTGCCATCTGGGGAAGCCTTCCAAATACACCTATCATCCTCATTGGTTAAAGAGATTTGCTGTAACAGCTCAGCACAAGGAAGCAACTCTATGATCGGATGCTTGCTATCTTGGAGTACTTCCCTGACCGATGCGCTAGGGACATTGTCCATTTGTGAGAGCAATCTCTTCAAGGGCCCATTGTCAGCCCAAGTATCATTTAAAAATCTATTCTACATCAATCGATCACCAACAAGCCACCTTGAGTTATCTTGAATGATTCTGTTTGCATACAAAAATAACTCCCTGGAGCTTCCCTGTGGGAAAGGCTTCTGCCCAGTCGGCATATAGGCTTTCAAGAATCTTTTCCTAACATAGTTAGACCAAAGTGAAGAACCATGATATATGCTCCAAAGTTGCTTAGTGGTGAGGGAGATTTGCTCATGCCAAAGACTTCTTATTCCCAGGCCTCCCTCCTGAAGGGGTTTTTGAATCTTGTCCCAAGATACCCAATGACGGTGATGGCACCCATCAGTTCCATCCTAGAAGAAGGAACCAAAGGATTTTTCCATAACTCTAATAATTTTTTTAGGGAGAGATGAAGCAGCTACAAAGTATATGGGTATGGAGAAAAGAACTGAATTGATTAGAGTAACTCTGCCTGCCTGTGATAGGAGTTTAGATTTCCAGCTTGACAGTCTTGTATTTACTTTCTCCAAGAGAGACTTATAATCAGAAGATAAAGTCCTGCCCACCCGGATAGGGACTCCTAAGTAATGCAAAGCTCAACTTTGGTGTTTGAATCCCATTGTTGCTTTGATGCTGTTGATAACGCTGGAAGGAGCTTTAGGCGCTAGGAAAAAGCAACTCTTACTAGCATTAACTTTTTGACCCGATGAGTGTTCATATCTGTCAATAAATTGGAGGAGTTTCTTAATGTTCCTCGTCTGGCCATTCAGAAAAATTAACGTGTCATCAACATATCACAGATGAGAAATGATTGGACATCCTCTTGGACCAGCAAAGGGTTGAAGAATTGAACTGGTGTAGAGATGGCAGATCCCCCTACTGAGAGCTTCTTCCATAATGATAAAAAGAGCAGGAGCCAATGGGTCTCCTTGGCGAAATCCTTTTAAGGACTTAAAATAGCCCGCCATAGATCCATTAAAGAGCACCGAGAACCAACAATTGGAGCCCCGGATGCCCATATAGGAGATGAACCATGTGGAGAAACCAAAACTACGCAGGACTGCAAACAAAAATTCCCACTCCACTCTATCGTAGACCTTCATCATGTCTAGCTTGAACATAACATTATAGCCTCTAATTTTCCTGCCAAGGTCTTTAACAAGTTGGCGAGACAAAGAAACATTGTCTAGGATGAATCTTCCCTTAATAAAAGCTCCTTGTTCCTCAGAGATAATCAGAGCAAGAATAGGGGTGAGACGATCACGCATCACTCTAGACATAATTTTGTAATAAAAATTGCATAGGCTGACAGGTCTAAAGTCACTGAAAGAAGAAGGGTTCTATTTCTTGGGAACCAAGACAATCAGAGATGTGACTCCTTGAGGGAGAGGAAAATCGTTAAAGAAACCCTGCACTTCTTCCACCACGTCATGGCCTATTATGTCCCAACATTCAGTATAAAATTTACCAGTGAATCCATCAAGACCTCCTGTCACTAATGGCAGGTTTGTGGAGGACTAGTCGGATTATGAAATGCTATGCTAGAATAAGGTGACAACAACAGATTCCCCAAATATTCATGCCCTGTTAAAATGGTTAATAGATTAAATAATGTGCAAACCAAGGTCTTCAATCCCGGTACCAGCACGAACCGGTACCGGCCGGTTCAGAACTGGTTCGGCCCCCTGAATCGCTTGAGACTTGAGAGTTGAGGCGATCTCCGCTCCCGGTCCGCCTCCACCCGCTCCGCAACCTGCCCAGCTCCGCACAACCCAGCCCAGACCCGTGACTTGCCCGATAGGGATCCGTGGCTGAGCCGATAAACCCCCCTTTTTCGTCCGAGTCTTCTCTCTCCCCATCGTGCCCTAAGTCTGTCTCCCATCTCCCCCCCTCATGCGAACTGCGAACGGCGGACAGCAGCGAGCGGCGAGACGGACGGCGGCGAGTGTCGCGGCGGTGGCAATTGGCATGTCAGACAGCAGCGACCAGCGCCCCAGTACCTCTCGGCCCGTCTCTCTCACTCTCTCTCTGTCTCTCTCTCTATTTCTCACAGTCCCACTCCCACCGGCCACCCCTATTCTCTCTCTCTCTCTCTCTGTCTCCCCCTCTCTCTCAATTCCAACAGTGAGATGAGCTCGGATGAAGAGGTACGACTGTTGCAGCCTCCAATTTCTTTTTATTATTGTTTTTTATCCCTGTACCGGCCGGTACTGGGCTCAAATGGCCAGAACTAGACCAGCCAAGGCTAGTACCGGTACATGCCAGCCGGGTACGGTATGTATCGGGCAGTACTGAATACCATGGTGCAAACTGAATACCATACCGGTACATGCCAGCCTGGAAGTCATCAGTGAGGAATAAAGTGAAAGGACGGGAAATTACAGTGGCCACGTAGAAGAGACACAAAAACGATGCATCTAAACATAAATTTACAGAAAATGGTGGTGGGAAACCGACAATGTTTGCCAATTTGGGAGGTCAAAAGACGTATCAAGATTGGATAAGTTTCTAAGGCAAGTTGGCGCTTAGAAAGTGAGAGAGAATCTCAGAACCATGGACAGTGAGCATAGATAAAAAGTGATCTTTGATAGAACTTGAGAGATGGCACTCCAAGTTGACTTTTCCAACATTCTTCCAGCACAGTGCAGAGCTCCATTTCACCATCACATGTTGATGACTTATTGTGGCCCATCCAAAGAGGGATGGCATGGTGTTGGAGGGTTTTGGTGGTGAAGGGTGGGGTGGTTGGGTGTGTGGGTGTGGGTGGTAGGTGGTAGGTGGGGGGCATGAAAGGGAAGAGGTTCCTTGAGAAAAAAAGAAAAATATTATCTTCTGGCTATCTTCTAGCAGTTCCAAGCATTATCATCAAATTTTGCATTGCAGTACTAGGCATAGTCTCCAGCCCCATGGAGACCTGCTCATGTGTAAATTAGATGTAAATGCAATTGCAGGATTGCTTCACTAGACATGGAGCTAACAGTTAGTCTAAAGGAAGATTAGACTTGGAGGTTGGTGTTTTAAGTGATACACAAAGAAGGCACTCACAATCTGAAGTTTAATGGTTTTGCCATCTTGCTCGACCGTGCGAATTTTCTGCAAGACATCACAATAACAGTACTATTAGTAGCCTAATCTTCAGTAAATGTCAAGGCAAGGAGGTAGTTACACTTACGAAATCAACTCCAATGGTACTGATGTAACTCTCCAAGTATGAATCATCCTGAATAGATAACAAAGTGATTAAAAGGAATTATGTGCAAATGGTACTTGATACGTAAAAGAAACTTAAGCATTGATGAGGCACCTTAGCAATTGTGTTATACTATGAAGGACTTACTAAAAATCTAAGCAAAAAGGATCATTTATCTCTTCCTTCTCTGCTTCTGTGGTACCCAGAAGCCAGATATTGAGAAATGGTGAGCTTATACTGTCGCAAGGAAAGAAATACCCATATCTAGAACTTGCCCCCCCCTTACACCTTTGTGGGTTCTTTGCTCATCAAGGAAACAAATATATGAACATTTATTACTCCAAATGCTTTAGAAACGCCCCTGTCCAGGGTGCCTCTTCTGTAAGAGACCGCGCCCCACAGTTCCGCTTCATCTGCAGGAGGAACGTCGTCCTCAGCATCGACAGCGACAAAACAAACGAGGAAGACATCCACAAGAGCATCACCGCCGCCAAGCGGCTCCTCAAAGCCCACGACTACTTGCTGGTGGAGTACACGAGCTACGCCGACACCTCCACCATGCCGGGCCACTACGTCCTGTTCTGGGAGATCACCTGCATCTCCGAAGCGGAAGCGGGCACAGCAGCAGCAGCAGCAGCGGCAGCTCCAGCTCCACTCGAAGGCGGCCCCCTCCTCCAAGACTGCTGCCATGTCGTCGAGGATTCCCTGGGTTACGTGTACCGCCAGTGCCGGTCGCATGACAAGTCCGTTGGGCCGCTGGAGATACGCCTGGTCGAAGCGGGCACATTCGACGCGCTGATGGACCTGTGCATCGGGAATGGCGGATCGATCAATCAGTACAAGACGCCGAGGTGCATTCAATCTAGTGCGGCGCTGGAGCTGCTGAACTCCAAGACCGTCGCTTGCTTCTTCAGTCGAAAGGAGCCTGCTTGGAGCCCTTGACTAGCCAGCCATTTCTTCGCCGCTTTCGCCAAACAGGGGGCTTCACAGCCTTGTCTTCCCTGACTGTTGACCACTAAAAAAAAAGGGGTGGCATTCCCTTGTTATTCATTTCGGAGAGGGGAACGCATGCATGATGATGCAAGTATGTAATGCATTCCAACAGATTTGAGTATGAAGTAGAAGACTAATTGGGTAACAAGCTATCCACGATATTGATCAATTCCTTAACAAGACCCCAACGAGTCAACATTAACCCGGAAGAAGAGCAAAAAATTGTTGAGGGCCTGTTTGATAGCAGACCGAGCTAAGCCGCCAGTTGCTATCCATCGTATTCCACCATTTAGGTGGAATATCTAACCAGAACAAGCCGCCGGGTTTATAATAAATAACACATATTTCATGTGTTAACTCCATGTTATACCAAATCGAGAATAGGACGTGACCGGCGAACAAGAGCAGTGACCGGTGAACAACTTATCCCATTCGACGATATTCTGCTATCAAACATGCCCTTCGTATTTAAGGTAACATCTCTTGTAATTGCGTTTTCTTTTTTTGTGAAAAGAAAGAGAACTTAGTGCAATCATAGACGTAGAAAGTGCACGATATACGTAAAAATCTTATGTGCTCAAGTGATTTGATTCTTTCTTCCTCCTCTTTCTTCTTCCTCTATCTTTGTCTATCGTTACTGGTGCTCCATTTCTTAACACAAAGATCCTCAATCCGAGCTCGAACATGCACATAGCTTTACCACCTGCAGCTGTCTTTGTTAACCATCTATGAGGCTGTCTTATGCTGTCAGAATAGCTTTTCAGTGAAGATGGCACTCGCCAAGATCTTACAGGCCCGGTAGGTGGTTGCATGCCACACAGTGGAGCAGCCTTGAAGACTACGTTTGATCTGAGAGTCTTCCACACAGGAAGACGTATCCCATCATCTCTAATTAAGTTACGCACTTACAATGCAAATACTCTTTGAAAAGTGACTAGAAATGTAACATATCCCAAATGTTTCATATGGCCATGTGACGGCCTCCTAATCAGTGAACTACAGCGAAGAGTTTATCGTCATGCCCGTGAATCATGTTTTAGTAACTATATGAACTGAATTTAATGTGGGAAAGAAGGTGGGAAAATGCAAGCAATATGTACCCGCTGCAATGTGAAATATCCCTTAGTGTTTATCCATAAGGTGGCCTAATTAATTTTTTGATCTTTAGATTATTAAAAAAATCAATTATTAAAGATGTTTACCTCTAAACTCAAATTAGATGAAATTAATGTAACTCAAATAGTATTCTTGATAGGAGAGACAACTCTTGACGTGGGAGCCAACTCATCACGAGAGTGAGTCTTGGTCTCTCTCTCTTCACGTGCAAGGCTTTTGGGTTCCTATCGACCACAAAGATTACAGAGATAAGTGGGAGAGAGAAGATCTCATGTTCATTGGTCTCGCGTAAACTGTTCGGACAGAAGTACGATAAGCCCAGAGAGCCTCGACGAGGTGATCTGGCCAATCAGAGTAGTGATGAGATTTGCATGTCTTCTTGATTATCTTGATGAGAGTTTTATTTGTAGCTTCGACTTGACCATTTTCTTATAGATAGTATGGGGATGAATGATGCAAGTTAATGTCATATTACCACACATGTCGCGAAGCTCCTGTGATGTGAATTGAGGTCCATTGTTAGTGACGATGTCACGAGGGACGTCGAACCTGGCGAGGATGTTGTGCTTCATGAACTTTACCACTGTCGATGCCTTGACTTCCATGAACACTTTAGCTTTCACCCATTTTGTAAAGTATTCCATTGCGGCAAGGATGAAGGATTTCCTTCAGACTTCTCTGGTCCCGTCTTCCAGAGGGCTGACTACGTCGAATGCCCACACGGCGAAAGGCCAAGGAGCTATGAGAGGGTGGAGTGAAGATGAAGGATCATGAACCTTATCTGCATGAAGTTAGCATTTAGTGCAATGATAGACATAGTGGGAATAGTCCTCCTCCATGGTAGGCCATTAATAATGCCTGAGTTGTTGAGCTAGCATGCGACTGTTTACATGGCCACCACATTCACTAGAATGTGCAGCCTTGACGACTGCACGAGATTCAATCTCATCGAGACATCAGAGGTATACTCCACTAAGGGATCTTCGATGCAAGAGACCACCTATGAAGGCAAAGTGCTCCGTGGCACGATGAATGGTTCGTCTATTGGGGGTGGTAGCGTATTCTAGAAATGATCCATCACGGAGATAGTTCTCATTGTCAAAGAACCATGGGTTGCCGTCATCGGGATCAATTTTTGGCTCATGAGAAAGGGAATGGATTTGGGGAATAGGTTCCAAGAACTACTGAAACCATGGATCAACGTGCGAAGGGGTGTGAATTCTTTACACGATGACAGTAGCCGAAGGTATTTCAAACGGAATTGTGAGGGACGATGATAGAGAAGCTAGAGCATCAGCCAAGATGTTTCGAGCTCTAGGAGTGTGCACTAGAGTTAGCTTCCTAATCCATCGGACTACTTTGCTAATGAAGTCCTGGTATGGTCTTAGCTTCGGGTCTCGGGTTTGGTACTTGCTTAGGGATTGTTGGAGTATTAGCTGTGAGTCTCCAATTATTCAGAGCTCCTTGACTTCGAAGGCCAATGCCATTTTCAATCCCGTAAGGAGCGCCTCATACTCAGCCACATTGTTCATGCCAGGGAAGGACAATTGACAAGCGTGTGGAATAATTACCCCTTTTGGAGAGTGAAGGATAGCTTCAATTCCAAAACCCTTGGAATTAAGTGCACTGTCAAAGTATAGAATCCACAAAGGTTAACTATCGATGATGGCTCCTAACTCTTTGTCTGGAAAATCTTCATCGATGGGAGAATGTGTGGGCAGCGGATGCGGGGCAAGGTGCTCGACAATGGCATGCCCCATGACCGCCTTTTGACTAACATAGGTGATATCGAACTGATTGAGAAAGCTTTACCATCTCACTAAGCGGTCAGTCAATATGGGTTTCTCTAGCAAGTATTTGATTGGGTCCATTCGCGCCCAGAGCTTCACCTCGTAGGCTAGGAAATAGTGTTTCAGCTTTTGGGGGACCCTAACGATGGCCGCACAAGTCCTTTTCCATAGCAGTATATTTCTTCTCTACTTCAGTAAACAGTTTTGACAGGTAGTAGACTGCTCGTTCTTTCTTCGCGTCGTCGTATTGAGCTAAGACTACTCCAACAGATTCTTCTGTGGTGGATATGTAGAGTAGTAGAGGCCGACCTGAGACCGGGTGTGCCAAGACGGGAGGATTATGGAGATAGCTATCCAGGTCTTCGAAGGCCCTTTGACACTTGTCATTCCATGCGAACTTCGCCTCTCCCTTGAGCATGTCATAAAAGGGTTAGCATCATTGAGACTGGTGAGATATGAATCTCCTAATGAACTGCAAACACCTGATCAGACCTTGGACTTCCTTGATATTCTTGGGAGGAGGCTTTTCAGTGATTGCCTTGGCCTTGTTAGGGTCTATCAGGGTTAAGCTCTGAAATAAAATAACTCATGAGAGATATCCCTCCATTTGTCTATCCCCCTATCAAAGAGGGGTTATGACATTCACCGTCCTCGCCTCCCTGTGGTCGATGTTACGATGGGCTTCCCGACGCTTCGTAGTACACGATAGGCTGGTGGTCTTCTTGACGCGTACAGGTGCGAGAACCTGCAGCATCATTGCATCGTGTAATCTCTTCCTCCAACTGCACTTCCGTGGTGGCAGGGGCACGAGAGGTCGACCATCCCCATGAGTGAATAGAAACCCTCTTGTAATGGGCTAATACCATCCCAAAATGACTACCCACTTGAGAGGCCCACATCATATTATTATTAGGCCCTCACCCTCAGCTAATATCTAATATGAGACTAAGTGTTCTCACACAATAAATCTTTTCCCGTTCATGAGGCACCGCCCCGGTGCCTACTATGGGAACGTTTAGGTGCCCCCCCTGTTGCTACCTCCCAGATGTTTATGCGCGTTTTCTCATGAACATACTCAGACATTAATTTGCAATGAGTTAGTACCATCTCAAAATGACTAACCATTTGAGAGGTTCATATCACATTATTATTAGGTCCTCACCTCTCAGCTAATATCCAACATGAAACTTACCGAGTGTTCTCACATAACACCTGTCCTGTCTTATTAAACACACCCACCCTCGTCTCTTTTTGCATTGAAGGCTTCCCCACCGCTCCCCATTCTCCTTCATGTTTGGACCGTTAGTCATGCTGTCGACGGTGGTGGTGATGTCGTGCTCCCTACCGTTCATTGTCACCCTGTCGGTGCTTTGTCGGTGGGTAGCTTTTGGGTTGCTCATCCAGTCGTTGTTGTCGTTTATTTCTGTCTAAGGCTGCGTTTGAGAAGAAACTCACCGTTTCTCATTCTCACAAAATTCACACTCTGAACTGTACGAACAGTGTAAGAGGATTTGTCATCATTATTAATATCAGAAAGCTACTCTGTGCTTCATTCGCAAGATTACGAGAATCGGATATTTTTGTGCTTGTATTCTCTCTCTTTTGTAAAAGTTATTCTCTCAAAAATTAAGGTAGTTCTTTGTCATTTGAAAGGGATTAAAATTGGTCGGCAGATTTTAACGCAAAAACCCAGGTTGGGCATGTTCCCAAATGAGGCCTAAGCTACTCGTAATATTTTTGCCCCCTCTGCTAGGTTCCCTTGGATGAAACAAATAATATTTTGTTGTCTACGTTGAGAAAAAAAAACACTTTGGTAGGTAGACATGTTTATTATCCGATCTTAGTTAAGTTAGGAGCATGGGTTACATCCATCCCCCATGAAGCAAACCCATGTTCAGTAACCACGTTTTACTGTATTCTTTAACATGAAATCGATGGTTCAATTTTTTTTTATAAAAAAATCATGACTTATGTTCATCACCCCATGAACCAAATGCATGTCTCTGTATTTTTTTTAAAAAAATCTTGAAAGCAATCCGTAGGTTACATCTACCACACTCCATCAGATTCAGATGTTTGTCTCTTCTTAATTGTCTTCCTTCCGCGACATCTGAATGCCTGTCTGAACACTGAAAACATGTTTAAGTGACATCTAATGATTTTATCTATTGCATTTGATCTCATGACTCGAGGCATTTAACATGTTATAATCCGTGGATTAATTCAATGTTAATCAGTTTGGCCATTGCCGGACCCAAGTTTATAATTCTTTTTAAATGAAGAGTGCCAGGCCCAGGTTTCGAAAGTGACTTGGGTTTTTCATGGTAGATGCATTTGTATGCTAACTGCTGAAGATCCATTACTGCATGCTCTATTATTGTTTTGTTCTCTTCCGGCCTCTTTGTTAATGGGATAGGTGAAATCTGGGTGGCGTATTCATCGGCTGTCATCCGAGTTCATCGGTCCCAACCTTGCTCTCATTTGTTAGGCCGCCTTTGATAATAAGATAGGGTGAAGGCGAATGATGTACTCGATGGTTGCTTTGCCGTATTCGTCAGTTCTTATCTTGTTCGTCGGTAAAATCACTTTCTACCTTTGATAATGTATGGATTAAAAGCTCAAACCTGTATTATGCCCTATTTGGTTGGAGTATTAGTTTTGATATTATTTTTTAAAAAAATATATAATATAAATATTGATGAGGTATATATATGGAGATCATTTTTGTGCCCGTGTCAATTTTTCTTTTTTGCCCTTTTTCAGACAGTGGGAGAATCAAAGACTCTTTCCAATACCCTTACCATCATTTCGCGTACCAAAACGAGCGAAGGGCTTTGTATTCTTGGGCTGAGTTTTTTTTTTTTGGGCCGAATCGACGTTCACGCGTTTTGCAAATTTGAAAAAATGGTAATTAGGAAACCAGTCAAGCGAAAGCCCAAATTCTAGAAACTCTCTTGTTTAATTCCATTTCTCTATTCCTCCCCGTGGGAAAGTAGAAGTGGAAACACAAACGCACACACACACACACACACACAACACAGAGAGAGAGAGACTGTGTGTGTGTGTGTGTGTTGTGTGTGACTCAAATTTTTCCCACCTCGTCCACCAAGCTTTAAAAATTAAAACTAGAACAACGTTTAGCGTATGGTTGCAGCCTTCATATGCTGAGTTAGCATCTTTGAAGTCTCAATAAAGCTTTAGAAAGTTGCAACTCTGGAGTTTAAGTGACATCGCAAGAGAAGAGTGTTAATTTGAAGTGGCAAGGGGAAGAAAAACACTCGCATTTCTCTTAGTAGACCTGGAACTGCATGGGAAAGGAAATTTCAAACGTTACATCCATGAGAAACGCTCACTGATAATGGCATGCGGCCGGGAAAGTGTATAACTTTTGTTCAAAGAAGCACTCATACCAAACAAGTAGCTGAAAAAAAATGGGTTGATGTCAGACAATGACTAGAAAAATAAATAACGGCCAAGGATATGACAATGTCTAGATGAAGTTTATATTATGAAACATAGAAATGCCGTGTTACACTGTACATTGAGAAATGTAGGATGCTGCATACTTCAATTAGACATTCTGGCTGAGCTTATTTCAGAAAAGTAGTACACTTTTAAAGTGCAAGACACAGAACCCAAAAACCTTGATCTCTCATCTTTCACTCAGAGAGGCCGACAACAGGGGGGGTGTCTCTTTTAGTCCCACTAGCCTCCCCAACCAGGTTTCGGTAACAGCATCCACAGATTCAGCCCATAGAAGGGATAGAGAGTTCCGAATACCTTTCGTCTTCTTGTCTTCCAAGTATGGGACAATATGCGCCCTCATGTCGGCTAGAGAGATTCCTAGATGATTCCCTGATACATTGATGAACTTAACTCGCCCCGCTTCATTCAATGTTTTCAAGCCAATCCAATCTTCTTTGTAGAGTGAAGTCTGCATCAGGTACATGCAAAGGGAATGCAAAACAATTAAAGAAGCAAGAGTAATAAAATAATTCACAAGTTTCGTTCCAATTTTATCGGATGTCTCCGAAGAGAAAAATAATTCACAAGTTAGCATCATAGTTTTCAGAAACAAGATTCTCACTACAATCAGTCATCAATGTCATGTCCCATTCTGATGTATATACCATATGAAGCAAAATGTACACATGCCAGGACCGATCCTCCCAAGTTCTCTCAATAAAGTACAGTTTCCATGGTCTAAACAATGCAGCAGGAGAGAGCACAATGGAATAGGCCTAGATCTCCCTTTTAGGTTAGAAAAATTATGCATAAGTTATTCTAGTCTATGCAATCATTGCGATGACTGTCGTACAATGAAATAACCACAGGTTCAGAAGTCTGCTATGAGATGAACTTAAAAAGTCGACAGACAGGCAAATTATAGATAGAAATGTACCAGGTAAACAAACAAGACAAGGAACAAGGCAATGTAAACCCATGAACGCCTCCGTGGCGCATTTTTTGGTTGCCAAGATATTCCAGATCTTCATCACATGAACTAGTGTTTGAAAGGAATTGCTAACTACAAGTCCACAATGAAGTGAGGAAAAACTGTCTCAAACAAATCTGACTACAAAACCAACAAACTGTGTTTCAAACAAAAGAAACTGCAAAACCAAAAGGGTACACCCAAAGATCAGTAGATCAGTGATTACAGAGCCAGTCAACGACATGAACTCTTATCATTTGGAGACTCTTGCTCTCCCCTCATCCTCATGATCTTTCCACTCTCAAAAAGTAGCATAGAGTTTGCTTACAGTTATTTGGGATAAATGTTCTGCCTCTAGAAATCCACTCTGGCTCGTCAGGGAGTCTCAGTGAAGGGTTGATCCATGGAGAAAAAGGATATTCCCCTTCTAAGTCTGAGCTCCGAGCATACGCTCTGGCCTCGGGCATCCCCAAGGGAGTGTCTTATTCGCCTATTACTGGCTCGATCAACAACACGCTTAAGTTCCTCCCGAGCATTAGAAATCTTCTACATAGACGACCGTGCCAAAACTTGGTGGACCTCGTTTGAGCCCTTAACTCTTAATTTTATAACAAACGGACCTGCAATACAGAGATGGGTTGTCACTTACTAGACTATGTAAGTCTTCGTGGACCTTTGAGCTGTGAAACATTGAGCCGGGAATCTTCCCCTCTCCATCCCTAATTGCATGGGTCAATAAGCCCATCTTTCTCCTTCATCCAGAGCTCCAAGCACAGTTTACAACGCCTTCCACATGATGCTGCCAAATGTTGCTCCCTGAACTGATGCTTCTACAAGAAGAAAGGTAGCTATTGGGCTGGAAGCACTAACCCTTTCCCGTGACAAGAATGAACTTAATGTTGAACTCATCCTTATGTGTCCTTGAACACATATTTGCCCAACTGATACCTGGAGATTAAATATAGGTTAACGCTACACTCGAAATGCTCCCACTATGTTACAGAGTCCACAAAAATTCTTATGAAAACCAGATTCTGCTTACATTTCCAAACATACCAACAAGCATGAACGCAGGCGCGTTGAAACCCTAATCGAAGAACGTGCCAATTTCTGCTCTTGCAATCGCGTTAAGGGTAGCTTAAAAAAAATGTTTAAGTGCAAATAAGATCATACTTGGAAAAAGTTTACTGTCAAGTTTAATAGTTTATATGATTAAATATGCTTATGCAAATCTAGGAAGCCACTGAGAAATGAGAGGAGGCGGGCCGCATGCTGGGGCGGCGACAAACATGCCATAATTGCATGAGTGTGAGTTACCGGTTTTCACGCATATTTTGCAAGTGGACCTATGGTTTTTTTAATCAACGGCACAGATGGCAATGTCACTTGGGTACAAAGACGGGCATAAAATAGGGAATTGAGTACCAAGATCATTTATCAACTTAAAAAGTCAATGGTAATGCTCTTCTCTTCACTCAAGACTTCAAAAATGAGATATCCATGTCCTTCCCACAAAGCTTCAAAAAGCAGAAGCATCTATATACTCGGACTAACATTTCATCCTCACCATCTTGGACCATTTTCTGTGCATCAAAATGGGAAGTCCATGTTTTGTGACCCACCTCATAAGAATACTACTACATGGTACATAAAGTGATCCTCAAGAAACCGGGTGGTTCTTCTTGGATTATGGATCAATGCATTTAGGCTGGGAGTAACCGTAACAGCAGAACTTGCACCATTCAACGATGTGCAAGATCAATAAACTTGTACAAATCCACACAGCAGAAAAACTTGAAGCTTTCCTGGATTGTACTCACTAATAATACACAACCACTTGTCAACAAATGCCAAAAGAAGGAACAAGATAAAATGAACGTCTTGTGCCCTTTCATATTTACAGCATTAGCGCTTCTCCTTTTTTCAGGACAAGTATTATGGTTCACCTAAAATTCTCTTCCTTTTGCTTTACTTTTCTGAGATTTCAGTGGACCATTCCAGCTATTTCATATCTTCAAAGAGGATGGGGTAGTACGGCACTTCCAGCTTTCAAAATATGTTCATCTTGCATGTGCGTAGTGCTGCAAGTAAGGAGAGAGGGAGCATACAGAGTGAGAGAAAAAGAAAGTAAGTAAATACAAATAGTTGAAGAACGAAAGGAGACCTGAGGTAGCTTAATGCGGACATCCTGTAGAGGCAGGTGAATACAAGAAGATGTAGCCCTATTGAGTAAAAGAATATGAAAGTTCTAGCATACCTGTGAAAAGAAACAGTTGATGAACATTGTCTCTACACGTGATATCTGCCTTGAATTCTAAATTTCGTGAATCCACCTTATTGTCCTACAATGGTCTACTTCTTTGGAATTCTATTGGCTACTAAAACTATAGTGGATGTCAAATCATGCGACCAATGCATGCGCATATAGGGCCCAATCTGGTCCTGGGAGGAGCACCCGAAAGTACTTGTGCCCATAGGAGTTGAATGATTATGGTGTGGCATTGCATCGAAGTGCATGACTAGCTTGAAGGATGACATTCCACAATCTCTCTCGTGCTTGACTTGACTTGCGTGGCCCGGAATGGGCTAGTACTTGGATAAATAAGTAGTCACTATCTCGTGACATGATTTGATATTACATGCTTGGTCCCCTTGATAAATTTTACTTGATGCACATGATATCTTGCTAGCTCGTTCTTGATATTTATTGTCATTCTACTCTCGTCATTTTACTTGTATTTTTTTCTCATGCATGAACATGCCACATTGCATAGTGTATTAATCACTTAAAGGAAGTCTGGGTCTAGAGATATAATTCCTATTGAGCATTCGCTCATCAAGTGTTTTCCAATATTTTTCAAGTAACTCAGGCTCTGACTCGCAATCAGATGGGGATGACCAAGAGTGATGATTGTAGAGCTTCCAAGGTGTCAGTGCAAGTCACATCGTGTCTGAAAATCAACATATTACTATAAAGGACTTGCAGTGTCACATCTTCCCTTGAGTCATTATCGTGTCTTTTCCTTTGAGTTATTGTCAGGACTTTCTTATTTAATTTGAGTCGTGATGTAGGAGGCTTATGTCCTCAAGATATTTTTCCTTCAAAGTCTTCCGCTATCAATAACATTTGGTTGATTAGATATTGGTATCAGTTAAGGATATTGTTGACATTGTGGATATATGATTTAGTATTGATGGTATTAGATTGATTGTTAGTGATGACTTAATTTGTTGCGCACTCTGTCATTATCGAAATTCTTATCACTCTGATTGACATGAATGATGATAACTCGTCAGGTCCTCCGGATTCCTTCCGCTCGGGGCGTGACAGTCATGAGTCGATTGTGGTCATGATGATGTAATGTTTTTTATTGAGTCTAGTTTTATGTTGACACTGAAAATATTCTTAATAATTACATTTGCAGGTCTTAAGCTCCGACCAAGCGCTCTTACGTCGGTAGAGAAGAAAAGAAGAAAAAGGGTAGAAGAAATGAAGAAGAAGAAAAAGGAGAAGAAGGAAGAAAGGGACCCAATTCAATTGCTATTGAAGTCTATAGCTGAGGAAGCAGTACAAACCATCAACTTGGGACAGGCAATGCTCACATACAGAAACTGCCCTATAAAGTAGATGCACTTCAGGGCTCTTACATTAAGACAAGTGCTATTGAAAAATTCCATAATGTAGCATTTGGCAATCATGGAGAACTTTACACGTAGGGGTTTGGCAGGGGAGGTCGCCTTGGGCACCCAGATTTTGATGTCCATAGTGGTCAGGCTACTATTATCACTCCTCGTCAAGGGACTTTGGGGTTAGGATCCCGCCATGTCAAGGCCGTTGCCGTAGCAAAGCATCACACTATCATTGCAATAGAAGGTGGGGAGGTATTTGCGTGGGGTCATCGACTTATAAACCCAAGGCGTGTGATCATTGCTAGAAATATTAGGAAAAATGGAAGTCCCCCTCTGAAGTTTCATCACATGGAACGACTTCGTGTTGTTGCCATTATTGCTGGAGTGATCCATAGCACTACTCTTACTAATGATGGTACTCTATTTTATTGAGTGCCCTCAGATCCTGATTTACGATGTCAACAGATGTATCCCTTGTGTGGAAGGAATATTGCGAGCATTTCTATCAGAAAGCATTGGACTGTTGTTGTTACAAAAATCGGAGATGTTTATATGAAGGGTGGGAAGAAATACAAAGATGAAACACCTATTCTAAGTCCTTGACATGTTAAGACTAAACGTGGATTGTTAGAAAACATAAGTACAAATTTGCTGATGAACATGAAGAGTTTGATGAAGATTTTATGCTTCATAAAATGCTGACAGAAAAAGGTCCTCTGCCACAGTCTCGAGAGTCCATCAAAATTACTTTTGACAACCTTTCGTATATTTGACTAGACAATTCGTATCATACGACAGAAAATCCGTTATGTGACACTGATACAGTACTGAGTCAGTCCCAGTCATTTTGCCAAAAAAAAAAAAAAGACTCAAAGTGGGGAATACCCAAGTTATGTCCAATAATTTTTCATTAAACACGACAAAAAAGTATGGAAAAACCAAGTGTGATGGGGTCAACATTTATGGATAACGGCGATAAAGGTGAAGAAAACCTTGAGGCGCTTAAAGAAAATTGTGGCTATGGTTGGCGTCTTTCTCAATAGCTCTCTCAAACAATTCTCCCCCATTGGAGATTCATCAGCACAGAGACGTAACTATTCTTGCATGAGCAGCATTTCGACGTTGAGAATCTTAAATCTCATGGATCGCCACATGAAAGAGTACAGTTATGTCCAAGGATCCTCCCCCTTGGGACCTTCCGGTGGCAAAGGAGGTCCAAGCACAACCGTAGGACGTTGGTAAAAGTTCCCCTATAGGTTCACAGGACAACTTCAAGTGTCGCCGCATCCGACTGTAATGGCATTCACAACATACTTGTACCAATCACTGGTCAAAAGAAAACATATTTAGACAAATCAAGGGGCAAAACAGTGCAAGAAATTTCTGCAATGTAAATACAAACATAAGCACAGTACACATGCATACACCTACGATCTTGAACCAATAATCAGATCAATACATGCAAGGGAGTTAATCCTCTTTTGTTCTCGGCGCACTGAGACCTGCTCCAGCTCTTTGATTAGCAGATAGGTAAGAAGACGCTGGGAAAAGAAGCAACTATCCCACAGTTTGTAGTGTTTCTTTTGGGAACTCTACTCCTGCTTTTCCAACTCCCCCATTCTCTCAATGATTGCCTGCAAGTTTGTCAAAGATTTAAGATTTGATTTGATGGACACAAAAAAAGGACTAAATAATAATTAGAGATCGAATTCATAAGATTTAGATGTACCTTCTTGCTTGTCTCTTGAAGTTCCCCAGCGAGTATGAATTCATCGAGTATCAAATAAACCTGCATTCACACGAAGGCAAGTGGTAACAACTACCGAACAGAACATGTTGATACTTCACATATTAACACTATCTCCTTTTGCTCCAGACTAGTAAGAAGCGAGGAAAACTAATCAAATACAGACGTAAATCAGAACCTGATTTTTTTTATCCTTCTCATACTCAATTTCATGTCTGCCGATAATGAATTAAAATGTTCTGAATCAAGTATTAAAATCCAAATGTGCTAAACATGCACGTAATGCATGCAAATGCATTTAGAATTTCATTTGTCCCCCAAACCTGGTAACCAAGGAAAAAAACATTTAATCTTGGTTTTCCCACTAATGATCTGAAACAAGACAGATTTCTTGGTTTCTTGATGCAGAATTACATTCAAGTCAGAAGAGTTTAAGTCCTGACTAGAAGCTAAATAACCTGAGCAAGAGTGACCCTAAACGCCAATTTTGTTTCGTGAACACAAACCAAGAACAAGTCCAGAATCCTGATACAGGTCAGCCCAGATTTAACTCAGGTATAGAAATTCTGAGGGGAGAGTGAACTAAGCAATATGTAGTGATATGTACGCGAGGAGTGTCCCAGTTAGTTAAGGCCCTCCATGTACACCAGGTGACCAAGGTTCAAATCCCACAGGGGTCAGGTTTAAACAGGATTTATAAAAAGGCTGTAATATAAGGTTAGTAGAGTAGGATTTCCAACCAAAAAAAAAAAGTGCAGACACTCCTATCTGGTGCTAGTGGAACAAGTACATTAAGACATCATCTCCATGAGGAACACATACCTTGTGAAAATTAAATACAAGATCAAGCTCACAGACATTGCTGAAGAAATGGTCCAAAATCTCCACAAATAGATGGATGCACTCAAGGTATGCCAACTCATTATCTGTCATATCAACACACATCGAGAAAAATAATCCAGCATATCTCCTGTAGATGACTTTATGAGTGCGAAACTGCAAGAATGTGTACAATCACAGCGAGGTGTCTTGAATACCGTGGGATTGCCCCTGATGACTTGCACTGTATCATTTTGCCCTTTGATAGGGCGTATCATATATTATGGCACTTCAGTTGGTGCCGACGACTTGTAAGTGCAGCAGCCTTGTTGAGTTACACCATCGTGCTTCTTATTATGAGAGTAGATATTCGCCCGTTGAACGCAATCCGAGGGTGTTCGTTCAAGACGCATTGGGGTTTACATCTCAGTCTTCTCTTCTTGTTCTTTTCTTCTTCTTATGGCTCTGTCGATCAAGGTAGACCTTAGTGTAGTTGAAATCAGGGCCTGTGCTTGCTTGAGAACCCATATTTGCTCACATTTGGCTGGCTTTGGGGCCAACCCACCCTTCATCTTGGATTCGGAGTGATCCATCTTGCACGGGGCCAACACTTGGAAGGTATTGCGTACTGACACCATTGAAATCACTTTACTTGGTGTAATCATGGCCTATCGGCCATTCAGAAACACTCGGACGCTTCCGATGAGTAAGAATTTGCCCGAAGTAGATAGCCAGCTTTGCAATGTGCGGGGCTCTTCTTGGCTACCCTCCTGGCGGCCGATGTGCACTTCTGGTTGGTGGACACATGGGAATTAATGTGGTAGACGTGGCAGCCCACCGCAGCAGCATCAGTGAGGGTCGCCTTGGCAGTGGCGATCGATTCCATCTCCTGCACATGCAGGAGCTCCATGAATGCGACGCCCAAGAAGTTGGGGAAGCTGACAATTGGTGGGAAACTGCTGAACTAGATCGGCACCGCCAAATAGCCATGGGTGGCATGGCTAGCAACAACAAGGCGTGCAAAAGACACGGCCATCATAGTTGTCAAAATGCAATCTGCAGGGTTTAAGCCAAATTGTTAGAATTTTAAGAAGAGGCCGTTAGGCCCCCGATCCTAGGAAGGAGATGAAGGGAAGTCCAGTCCCATTGGGCGTGCCAGACGTGTGGACACAATTTTGGGGGTATTATTTTTGTTTGTTTGTTTGTTCATCTGTTCATTCGTTTATTCGATTTATTTGTGCGAGGGTGTGCACATCACCTAGGTGATAATCTATTCGGTCTTTGAGGAAGCCCTTGGTGCGCTCGATCTGACTAGTAAGTCAATTATGTGTATTGTGTTGGGACTGAGAACCCATCGTACCATAAAGGTTACGACGTTAATTACATCTCCTCAGAGAGGGGAAAACCTTTCATTGATTGCCCGGAAAAGGGGCCCTATGGCCTGAAATTCATAATAACGATGCGAGAGTTAAATCTCAGATTGCATTTAAACAAACCCCGCATTACGGCGTAGATGTTGATTGATACATATATGTTGGTCACTTGCATATCATTTCTTGTTCAGACGAAAGTCTGCATTTGTAGTGTCGAAGACGGTGATAAAACTATACAAATGTCTGCCGCAGACATGGAAAGTTTAATGTTGGTGCGGGATTAGATCCCGGTAGAGACGGGTCGAGTTAACCAACTATTGGCCCGAGATGAGCTCGGATCATGGCCATAACGAGAGCTCCCGAGGTCCACGTCCAATTTAGTGGGGTATCATTGCTATTCTCTTCACATACAGTCTTGGGAAGCGAAGGTCCTAAGGTATGCATGGTTATAGCATTTTTTTTATTATCATTGTTCCAATTGTTAAACTGTATTGTTTGTTCATGCACAGGTGGTTCACGTTCTTGTATTTATCAGTTTAATATCTTTTCTTTAAATTGGTTATTTATTATTTTTATTTGGAAGGCACGTCAGTTTAGAAGGAGTATAGGGGGCGCGCCGGTTAAGGCTCAAGGTGGAGGGCGCGCCAGTTTAGAAGATGCATAGGGGCGTGCCGGTTTAAGGTGGCATAGTAGCGGTGCGCTGGTTTAGCCACAAGGAGGGGGGCACCAATTTAAGGTGGCATAGCAGGGGCGCACCGGTTCAGCCACAAGGAGGGGCACGCCGATTTTGGTAACAATGAGGGGAGGCGTGCTGATTTTGGTGCAAGGAGTAGGAATGGGTTTTAAGTGAGGAGTCAAATCGGTGTGGCACCCCCCCCCCGCACCGGATTAGGCCGCGCTGGGTTAAGGTTTAATGGATTGATGTTCTGTTCTTCTTTTTGTTCGCTTACAGATTAGCCATATGTTTAGGTTGTTTATTCATTCACCCCAAATTGGTTAAGGGGAGGATTCAAAAGTTTTATTCATTTATTCATTAATCCAACAAGAGGGCTTGAATGCTTATTTATAGGTTTTATTACAGAGGGGCTCTGGAACTCAAATGTTATGTTCATGCATACTTCAGAGGGGTTCAATCACACACAGCTAGAGAGTCCTTTTCATTCATATATTCATCAACCGTGCAATTGTTCATCACTCTTATTAATTGCACCCCTGGTGAGAATTGGGAAGCATCTCCCCCGGACTGAGGCCTAATAGAGGAAATGGGGGATCGTCAAACAGAATATTTCGGGACTATCCCCAAAGTTCGCAGTAGCCATACGGCGGTCCGATGACCCATAGGTGAGTGCAGAGACCAGAGGACTAGCCTTCAAGGGTTCTAACAACTCACATGCATTAGCTTTTTGAGAGCTCCGAAGGTTTCGATGTTCGCCAAGGAAGGCTATGAATGTTCATCCCTCAAGTGGGTTCCCTTGAAGACCATGCCACAGAGAGGCAGGCTTCTACGGGCCCTAGATGATAAGAAGACCGGGAGAAAGGGGAGGAGGCCAAAGCAGTAGAACACTATGCATACTTGCAAAAGTCACTCTTTTTATTCATCCCCAAGGGAAGGGGGGAAATGAAATACAGAAGGGGATCTACCCCAAAGCAAGGGAAAAATACAGCGGAGGAGAAGAGGCAGACACTCCGGTGGGGAAGGGGGAACAGAGCACAAGCTCTTCCCCCCCAGTCTCACCTCTCTTCTCTCATAGACTCTCCCTTTTTCTTCACTTCTCTGGCACAGGGGGGGTGGAGTTTTCTTCTTCGGATGGCCTCTCTGGAGATGCAGAAGCTGGAGGAGGAGTTCAGCCCTGTGGAGGAAGAAAATCCCAGGAGACTCCCTTTTTTTCGTTGTCTTTGTCTTGCCTTTTTATAGAATGGTCAGTGGCGGAGGGATTTCCCACCACTTCTTTTGTTTGCCAAATAAGTGGAGTTGACCTATTACACTGGCATTCGGTGATTCGCGGAGTACGTTGACGTTCATCCGAGGATAGGATGTTTGCAAGTTTACCGGGAGATCTTCTGATGCCACCACCATTGATGCTTGCCTTCGCCGCTAATGCCGCTGCGTTGTCGAACAGCGGTGGAGACAGGCTTCTCAGCATTGAATGCTCCTTGTGCCCAAGGCTGATGCGAAAATAGAGTATCGCAAGTCAGATGGGATGTCTTTGGGTTAAAACGGCGCAGGGGGTAGGCGTACCAGTTTAGGCCCATGCTTTAGTGTGCCGAGTTAGGTTGCTCAAGGGGGCACGCTAGTTCAGCAAGAGAAGAGAGGAGTGCCGGATCAGTAGGAGAATGCAGGGCGCGAAAGTTTAAGACCATCTAGGGTTGCGTCGATTTAGGGTAATTGAAGCATGGCCGCATCGATTTAAGTGTCGAGGGATTTCATCCCAACTTCGTGGCGATTCAGATAGATGCTTGCCCTCCTATGATGCTTTTGCTTTAATGCATTGCCTTTGGGGTGTTTAATTCGAAGCCTCCGAGCCCCGATTTAGGACTTCGAATGATTTTTGACGCATGACGAACCCGTTTCTGAATTCCTGGGTTTTTCCTGATTTAGCCTTTGGCACTGCAAGTTTGGGAGCCGTGGCCATATCTTCTATTTGAGGAGCTTCTTCTTCGGGTAGCGGACCACCAGGTGTGTTCTCATCCTGATCGGGCAAGGTATTGGGTTCGTTCGGCCTTTCCCTCTTTGACTTGCTTTCGGGTGTCGAGATGCGCATGCTGTATGATCATCATCATTCATTCTTTTTTTTAAGGTCCACATTGCATTATAAGGTCGATGCTGATGTACACACTGTGCGCTATCAGGTCGATGCACATATGCATTTTGTCTAGAAGGTCGATGTAGCAGTAGAAGTCATGCAACTCTAAGGTCGATGCACATATGCACTTTGTCTAGAAGGTGGATGCAACTGTAGAAGTCATGCGACTATAAGGTCAATGCACATATGCACTTTGTCCAGAAGGTCAATGCAGTGGTAGAAGTCATGTGACTATGAGGTCGATGCACGTATGCATCTCTGGTCTAGTAGGTCGATGCATGTGTAAACTGTATGCACAGTCTAGTCGGTGCCCCTTGAACAGAGTCATACTATCAAGGTCAATGAACCTTGTGCACTTTGATCACAGCATGGTCTTTCAAGTTGGTGCACCAAGTACATAGGTCAATGTTACTAGGCACTATATGTTAGATGCTGTAGCATAAGGTCGATGCATGTTATAGATGGCTCGATGTCAGTGAGCCATCATGTGCAACATAAGGTTGGTGCAATAGAAGTCTTCATTCTCTAGGTCGATGCACCTTCATTATAGAGTCTGTCTGTCTAGAAAATAAGGTCCACCTATACGACTGTAAGGTCGATGTTTCTATTCTAACTTGCTACATGTGTTAGCTATACAGCCTGATATATCTTGTTCATGTATCGATACTTTTGCAAAATTTTCAACATTCATTTGCATCAGCGTATTACAATTGAGAGTCAAAATGTCCCAATCCTCATTCTATAACTGTCCATCTATAAAGATAAAGTAACATATTAACACAAGTAATTAAGTAAATTCTTTTCCTCTTATTGATAAAATCAATAAAGGCCAACCTATAGCTCGACCTGAAGTCTCTTTTCTGGTGTCTTCGATAAACGACCAATGACTTTTAAGGTGCTTTGAAGCACCTCGCCATCAATATTTGCATTGGCAATGTATATAAATCGAGGGTTGAGGAAATTACTTGCATTTGTGTATAATTAACTAAATGTAAGATGTAACTTAACCTAAAAACAATGTACTTTATATTAGTACAATTAATCAGTCACAGCATGCAATTCATGGAGTAATGTGTTGTCCCATCTGCTGTCAATAATTTTCTACCACTTCTCATACTCATTGGGAAAGGATTTCTGCAAGTCTAACTTGACACGGTCCATGGCCACACACAGATATCCCATTTCATTCTTGCCATCGCCATCTACCATTCTTAGGACCTTTACGAGAGGTGTGACTATTTTTATATAACGTGAGACCATATCCCAAAATTTGTTGTCTTCCCCGATGTGGCACACATCCAAATAGTCCATCTGAGGATCAACATTAGATTTGTCTATAAAATCTCGCATGGAATTGTGGTACATAAAAGACTTGAGTTCATTCTTATATCTGTGCAAGAACTCCAAGGAAATGAAATTCGAAGCAAATCTTGTTGGCCCTACACGGATGATATCTCGACCCCCACTTGCATGCTCTCTGAACATATTCAAGATCCTAGGGTGACCATAAATGTACTGAGTGATATTATGTGCCCTCTCAATTGTCTTCTTCACATTTTTGTCATTCCCAATGTCTTCAAGTATCAAGTCCAGATAATATGCGTCACGTGAGAGCCAATATAAATGCTTGCGCTTCCACATTAACTTCCTCCCAGCAGTCTTGTAACTGACTTCATTATCGATGGCTACTTGCACAACATGTTCCTCTCCAATTTGTTCTAACATCTCATCCATCAAATAAAACAAATAATTTGCATTCTTTTCATAATTTGGTGCATCAACTGATTTCATAAAAAATGTACATTCGATACAATAAACAAGAAAATTGGTCATGGACTTCTTCGTGGTACCAGTCCAGCTATCACACATAATGGTGCATCCTCTCTCCATCCAAATATGCTTGAAGCTTTCAACCCACTGATGAAGCTCTTCAACCTCTCCCTCAAAGCCACGCCCGTATATGTCTCAACGTGACGAGACCTTGAAGTCAAGGTCAGCATCTGCTATGGCATCAAGCATAAGGTGCCAATATTCTGATTCAACTACATGTGCAAACACACCTGCATGGAAAAACCATTTGCAAATACTTTTAAATACATGCCCAGAAGCTTCAGCTGATTTTTTGAGCCCTCTCAATACCTGCTTGATTTTTGGCAGTGTAGCACTTTGCCTTCTGTGCACATATCTGTCCATGGGGCCTACTCTCTGCGGGGCTACACCAATGTCAGAACATCATGCTACACCAACTGTACTGGAGTAGATCTCTGATCCTATCGGTGATTTTCCCTTCCTTTGAGACATACGCTCACACTCTACTGCTTCGGTCAGCTCTGGATATAAATCCTCAGTGTCTTCCTCATCATCATCACCCCTCCTTCTTCTGCTTACTCTGCCTGAAATCTCCTCATAAATTTCAGTCTGATCTTCAGCCCTTCATTGCATCCTATTTTTTTTGCCCAGAATACAATGGCACATTTCCTCTGCCACCCGTCGGGGGCATACGTCGCATTGCTTGACCTCTCCTCTTATGCCTGCCAAATGCTGCTTTCCTCTAGTAATTCCGCCATGTATATCCTTAACACAATAATTACATTTGACTTTTCTTCTTCCAACATCAACTAAGGTGAGGTGGACCCACCTCGCATCGTCCTGCCCTTGCTGCTCATCACCTTGTTCACGTCTACCCATAATGCAGTATTCCCTAGAACCAGCAACGTCCAAGCTGACGCCATGGTAAAGTTGGCTATGACCGGGCGAGACGTCACTAGACCTGTGGAGCCTCAACCAGTTGAGCGGCTTGCCCATAGATGGGGAGCCTTATGAAGAGGATTCCACCGAGCAATGGCTGCCCTCGTCGCTCCACCGTCGTCCCCCACCGCCCATCAACTGTCCTGTCGCCCGCGTGAGAAAGACGGCACCTTTTTTTTCCACAAAATTTTGATCATACGAACCGCCAGCAGGGGCGCGAAGCTGTGCGTCCTCCATGGCGTCATGGGCCACCTTCTTCTCGAAGCAACCTCCCCAGGCAGTCGCACCCGCCCCATCGGTCATGGACGACCCCGTTGCTCGCATCTCCTCACGCCACCCGCACGTCCGCACCTGCGCATCCCCATCTACGGCGGGGATTTGTCTGGGTTTCGCTTTCTCAGCAGCGGGTTTGTGGCGACGCTGAGGGAAGCCCTTCTGTGGCCTCCTATGGGGGTGGGCATGTGGGGACGGCGGGCGGGCGGTTCTGGGGACAGTGGTATTGGTAAAAGGAGGAAGCTTTCCTTTTCTTGGAGACCAGGGGAAGAAAAATTTAAGCAATCGAAGCTGAGCAATCCTGTTGGGAGATTCCGTCCGCTCCTGCTGCTGCTCTGGGTGCTTCTCCCTCGACGCAATCATGGCGTCCCACTCGCTTTTCCGGCACGCCCCCACGCTTCCTCTTCGCGCAATCATTTATATATGTGCCTGTACAGTTGTTTCTCCCTTTTAAATTAACCCGGTCTCCGTCTCGGGCACCTTCTTCTCCTCCTTCCTGGGGCCGGTGTTCGAAGGCGACTCCTCCGGGAGGATCTGGGGAATGGTTTATGCTTCTGCGCCATCTCTTGTTCGATTGGGTCTGGTTTGATACCCAGAAGTTGTGCGGGGTTGGAGTGGGAAGGAGGAAGGCACGGCAGCCATGGGTATGGATGGTTTTATGGCCTCTGCGGTGGCTAGGCTGGGGTTGGCGGCCACGTCCGACCATGCCTCGGTCGTCTCCATCAACCTGTTCGTCGCGCTCCTCTGCGCCTGCATTGTCGTTGGCCACCTGCTCGAGGAGAACCGCTGGGTGAACGAGTCCATCACTGCCCTCCTCATCGTGGGCTCTGATTCCTTCTTCTTTTCTTTCTCCTGTTCTGCTTCCTGTTCTAGGGCATTTGTGTTTTCCATATAGGAACGCCGCCAAGGTGGGATTTTGTCGCCTCTGCAGAACCGCGACAAATCTAACTTTCTTTCGTTGCAGGGCCTGTGCACGGGAGTGGTAATCCTACTGACCACCAGCGGGAGGAGTTCTCACATTCTTGTCTTTAGCGAGGACCTCTTCTTCATATACCTGCTTCCGCCTATCATATTCAATGCTGGGTAAGCTTGCTTTTGATTTTTCTCGATGATTCTCCACTGTTTGTTTGGCATCAAGGTGAGAAAATCGTGTGGCACGATGTCAAGGCCAAAAAAAGTATCTAGTATAAGATAATGTTGGGGAGTTCCAAGGAGAAATCTCTGTATGTATATTAGAACTAGCATTTGCCTATAAACTTATCCCTTCATTTGCTCTTGAAAAGAATCCATATCTTTAGTAATCTTGATTCTGCAGTGCCATTATTCAAACTCCATTTTGGGCCTTTTCCCCCTTTTTGTTGATCATTGGTGGTCTGAATGGTTTTTGTTCTAATTATGAACTGCCTAGGCATCTCGAATCTTCATGAAGATGCATCGAACCTTGACAATTTCAATCTTTCCATTTTGCCATTTCAATGGTACGAGATATTTACCAAAGTACTCAGCAAGAACTAAATAAGAAATTGTACTCGGGTCATGTTACACGTGGGATGTGTGGAATTTTGCCTTGCAGTGCTACGAGATGCCAATATCTGAAATATGCATCAATTGATGGAACTCAGTGATGTTATGGAAATTCTCTGAAAAAGAAATTTCTGACTATATTGGCCATTCTGGAAATGGTGCATGTGTTTTGTGCTTGATATGTATCATATCATACCAAAGGTGGAGTTCTTGATAGTAGAGATCCAATCCTCATTTCGTTGCATATTTCTTTCTGTCATTCCAACAAACTCAAAAGTTTTAGTTTTAACCTACAAGTCCTTTTTGGACCGTCAATTCCACTAAACTCCAAACTTTTGGTCTTGACCTACGAGTCTTTTTTTTGGACTGTCGATTCCTAAAAATTCTCAAGTTTTTGGTGTTCATTCACATATGTCCCTTTGGGACTGTCAACGCAAAAGACCACCTCAAATTCTCCAATGTTCAAATGATGAAGAAGCCGACCCTATCACCTCTGAGGTCAACACAATTGAAGAATATGGTCCCACCGAGAAAGAGGAATAAGATTAGCGTGAGCTGATTATTAAAATATAGAATGGTTGTCTCCCTTCAGATCGGGCTCAAAGGGTTTAGCCGCTGCGAATGGGCAATATCACATCCATTATATAGACTGGTGCATGAAAAGGACAAGCCCGTCCTCTTACGTTGCCTCTCGTCGAAGGAAGCCAAGATGGTCATGCACGAGATCCACCCAGGGCTCTGCGTTGCCCATCAAGCTGAGGACAAAATAAAGAACAATATAAAACTTAAGGGTTTCTACTGGCTCACCATGTATGCTGATTGCAACTGATACGCCTGCACATGTCATCAATACCAAGCCTTCGGCCCAGTGCCAAGAAAACACCCAAGCTAGTTGCACACCATGGCTCCTACATGGCCCTTTACAGAATGGGGAATGGATATCGTAAGAACCTTTCCACCATCTACAAGAGGCTACAAATTTATCCTAGCCACTATAAATTACTTCTCCAGGTGGGCCGAAGCTATCCCTCTGCGGTAGGTCACAAGAGACGCAGCCGCCCAATTTGTCAAGCACCGTATTATATATCGATTCGGCACTCCTTGTCGAATCATGTTAGATAATGGCACTCCATTCAAAAATATGACCTTTTACCAGTTGACAGCAAAGTTTCATATCGACTGGAGAACGTCAATGGTCTACAATCCCCAAGTCAATGGATTGGCAAAAGCATTTAACAAGATCCTCTACAAGCTCTTGGCTAAGATCGTCGGCAGCTGCAAAAGGGGCTGGGGCGAGAAAATACACGAAGCTCTCTGGGCATACCAAATTGTCTACAAGGCTCCCACCAGCTATTCCCCCTTCTCTCTGGTGTATGGGGTGGAGGCTGTAGTATCAATTGAAATTGAAATGTTATTTTATTGGGTAGCCGTGCATACCGGCTTGCAAGCCCACGAACGAGATAAAATGGAAAGGAGGCTCGAAGAGATGTCTAACCTTGAAAGCAAAAGACTGGAAGCCTACAAACATCTTCGGCCATACCAAGCCCGAATGACTCGAGCCTATGATAAACTGGTAAAACAAAAGGCATTCAAAAGAGGTGACCTCGTCATGATGAAAGAGAGAGAAGTCATGGCTGGAAGACCCAGTGACAAATTACAGCCCAATTGGCGTGGGCCCTATATTGTCACAAAGGTCTAGAAGGAGGCGCATGCACAATTGTTGACCATAAAGGAGAAATGTCATTCCCGCCACTGGATGGGAAGCATTTAAATATACTCTGCTCCCGAGGATGAGTTCTAGTAACAATCTACACAAGGTTTGCCCTCCTCCGCAAGGGAGTAAGGAAGGGTTGGGGAGTTACCCCCCAAAGAAAACCCAAAAGTCATGGTTGCTTTGAACAGTTCTTGTTCACGTCCCACCGTGCTAAATCCCAAAGTTTGGCTTTCCACTTTCCTTGGTCAGCTTCAAATCCCAAAGTTTGGCTTTCCAACTTCCTTGGTTAGTCCCATATTCCCAAATCTTTGGCCTCCCAACCTAGTTGGTCGGCCTCAAATCCAAAGTTTTTCGGCTTTCCGATTTCATTGGTCAGCCCCAAGTCCCAAAGTTTGGCTTTCCAACTATCTTGGTTAGCCCCATATTCCCAAATCTTCGGCCTCCCAACCTAGTTGGTCGGCCCCAAATCCAAAATTTTTCGGCTTTCCAATTTCATTGGTCAGCCCCAAATCCCAAAGTTTGACTTTCCAACTTCCTTGGTTAGCCCCAAATTCCCAAATCTTCGGCCTCCCAACCTAGTCGGTCAGCCCCAAAATCCAAGATTGCAGCCATTTTACTTGGACATATCTCTTCTATTTCAAGTCATAGGCTGTTGCATCCTTTTATGCATTTGTTGCTTATACAAAAACACATTTCCATAAACCCATCCAAAAACTTTGACTAGACAATGATGCAGAATTTTTTGGTAAAGAGGTTCAGCAATATCTTGTCTCCCATGGCATTACCCATGAATTCACTTGTGTTCATACCTCTCAGTAGAATGGAATTATGGAATGCAAACATAGACATATGTTAGATGTCACTTAAGCACTTCTTTTCTTTTATGCGTGAGCTTAATGTCTGGCACAATTTTGACAGCACCTCCCACAGACCGATGGTGCTTAGGGGTGTATGAGATGGGTATTCATCCACGGATGACTGAGATGATCCCTCAATCATTGTGGTGTGCCAGAGGCGGCAACACCCATGGCTCGTAAGGAGGTGACAGAAACTTTGAATTCAGACGAGAAAGTAACGGGATAGAGTTGAAATATATGTCTACGTAGGCTGTCTGGCCAGCGGTAATAAGGCTAACAGATCAGTCTTGCGTGAGGCGATTAGTGAAATCTGTTGAGATAAGGACCCATATAGGAAAAGCAGCGGCAGTGAAAATATGGAAACATTACACTGTTTCATAGCGATGCTATTCATGGATGTCCGATTACAGAGTCATATCCATTGCATTGGATAAACCCCAAACCGAGAATTCACATAGTAATGTAGCCATCTCTTGGTCGACTGGTTCGTCCATATACCATCATTCACAACATATTCAACGAAATAGCAAGCAACAGAAAGGAAAGGGTAGCAAGAAATAGATACATACGTGTATCTGCATGGTGCATAGGGAACAAACAACATGTATGCATACAGTAGAAGGACAAAAGAAAATCCTCCCAACTATGTATATTTTTGATTCATCTCCTTGGGGACAGCAAGCATAATCATAAATAGGGGGAGTGCCCGAAGAAAGGCCTACAAAAAATAGAGACCCAATTTTTGTTCTTACATTGCCCAGAAACGACCTGGGCTGAAAATGAAAAGAAAAAGGGGAACGGATACACCAAAAAAAAAAGACAGACATATAAGGTAAGGGGAGAAGAGAACGAAGCATTGACTCCATCTCCACCCCCCCGGGCCTCACCTCTTCTGCTCCTTCCTCACAGTCTCCCCTTTCTCTACTTATCCTCTCTCTCTTTTTTCCTTTCTTCTCTATGCACACCCCTTGTTCCCCAGATTCTCTTTATGTTCACCTCTCTCCATCCCTCTTCTTCTTAGCTGCCATCTCTCCTTTTATAGGGCAAGTAGGGAGCAGTTGGGGAACATCCTCTGCTCGCACAGAGGTGATCATTGTCATACTGGGCAGCGCTGCAGATAGTGACATGGCTACCGGAAGAAGCCGTTGCCGCCGAATGAACCCCTGCATGCCGGATAAGGTGAGGCACTACCAGTTAAAGGCCCTCGATGGCTGCCGCGGCCAGTTAAAAGCCCATGGGGCTGCCGTTGTCAGCTAAACCCTAAAGGGGCTGCTAGTTAATGTTGAAAAGAGGCCACTCATTAAATGTTCAAGAATACTACTGATTAAACAGCTAAAGGGCTGCCGCTTATGGCCAACATGGATATTGTTTAAGGATTTCCCCTTCTCTTTTTTATTCTTCATTCTCCAAATGATACCTCAACTTTCATGCCTCAACCCATGGTCATATGTCTTGTTGCATCCCCTAATTAATGTTTGGTGTATGTTTTAATGATATCAAAACGATTGTGCTTGTGTGTATGTTTCATTGAGCAACATGTTTGTATCTTGATTGATGAGTGAAAAGATGACTTCAAGGTTCTCACTTGAAAATCATATGAATAATTGTGTTTAAGAAACTCATGCTACATTATCTTGGCTTGCAGGATCAATACCCATGGTTCATGCTTCGAATTCAAAGGAGAGCATCAATGAAGTTCTTATTGAAAAAGGGAGTTAACTCACTCATTGGATTATGTCGACTCCCTTTATATTTCATGCATTTCATCAAATAAGTTTTCAAAGTCTTGGTTGGGTAGAACATCCTTCATCATCAACTTGTGAAAGGGGTGACATCGACCCGACAAGTTGGATATAAACCGCCAGATATGGGCAGACAGTCATGTAGAGATCTCAGCTCGGAGAGGTTCCTTGGTGAAGGTAGCTCCTGAATTATCTTGATCTTTGTGGGGTCTATTTTAATTCCCTGATATCTGACAATAAAACCCAAGAATTTACCGCTCGACACTCCGAAGGCACACTTCATGGGGTTTATTTTTAATTCATACTGTCTGAGCCTTTGAAATATGACTCGGAGGTCCTTCAGATGGTCTTCTTTTCTTCTGGTCTTGACCACCAGGTCATCTATGTAGCACTTGACCTTGTGGTGGAGCAGTTCATCAAAAATTCTGGTCATTGCCCGCTGGTAAGTTGCACAGGCATTTTTTAATTCGAACGGCATCCTTTTGTAGTGATAGATGCCCTTGGGGGTTCGGAAGGCAGTGTGGACTTGGTCATGCTCCGTGATCCATATCTGATTATAATCGAACGACACGTCCATGAATGATAGAGCTTCATGGGCAGTTGTGGCATCGACCATGACTTCCATTATTGGCACCAGAAAGTCATCCTTAGGGCATGCTTTATTCAGGTCTCGGAAGTCTACACATATTTGGATATGTCCATTCTTCTTGTTCACAGGCACAATGTTAACCAGCCATGTGGCATATTGATTTTCTTCGACAAAACCCATATCAATGAGTTTGTCTACTTCTTTGCATATCTGAGTGATAAGCTCTAGTCTCATGCGTCGTGGCGATTGCTTCACTGGCTCTGCCTCAGGGTTTATGGCCAGTTCATGCTGTGAAACTGCAGAGCTAAGTCCTGGCATCTCCTTGTAAGTCCAGGCAAAGCAATCCGGGTATTCTTGCAGCAACTAAATATACAACTTCTGTTCTTCAGACGACAATTGAGCACTGAGGAAGGTCGGCCTGGGGTCATCCTCATTTCCCAGGTTAACTTCTATCAGTTCATCGACTGTAGCTTGGCCTCCGTCTTCTATTTTCAGGGGTGCCGACTGGCGGTCGATGAAGCCTGAAATATCATCTTCTCATTCGAGCACTTCAAGCTCTTCATTATGTTGCCCCCAGACCTTGTCAAGAGCTTCTAGTTCAGCCGGTGGCAGCTACGCGAATTGTTCTATCAGCAGATCTTCTGCAGCTTTGATTTTAGTAGATGTGCTAGCAGTTTCAACCTCTACTGGTGTGTTGGCAGCTTTGAAAGACTGATGGTTGCCTAGTGCTAAGCTAAGGGAGCAACATTCCAGCACTGTAGCAGATGAGGATGATTTTTCCCCCATGCCTCCTTGAATTACCATGTCTTCAATGGAGGTGACTTGTTCTTTTCTGGCAGCGGACATTTCCCGATCAATCTTAGAAAAAACTTCCTCGATCGGTATAAGGGGTGCTGATATCACCACCAAGGGAGGGCTACAGGAGAAAGAAACCCCTGCCTCTTTAGTGTCTTCGGCTTCGCTACTATTGGCCGTGTCAAATCTGGGTTGAAAAATCGTCTCTTCAGGGTAAACCTACTCCCAACACCTGCAAGGAGCTAGGGCTTCTGATTCTGGGTCTCTCGACTGAGCCAACCTGGTATGTTCAGCCTTAGCCAGGTATTCATCATAAGTTACCCCTGGTGGACTATCCTTTGTTGGGAAGAAGGTGGATATGGCATCCACTTCATAACCCCCAGTGTAATAATATTCCTCAAGGGTGAAGCCCAACCCTGGATGTTGGGAAACACGCCTAAATTCTTTGTCTAGGATGGCAGGATACCAAAGCCTTTTGAACGCTTCTTTCTCTTTGCGAGGCTAGCCAGAGGGGATATGCTACTTCCGGAACATCCTAGCCACCCGGTCTATTGTGAACGTCAACCCTTGAACGGGGATTAACGGGTTCTCTATATCTTCAGGGAGATGACAATCGGCATCTGTTGTGTCTCTATGGTTTTGATGATATCAATATTCATAAGTCATTCTTTGTTTATGCCAATATTCATAAATCATTCTTTATATGACCCTTATTGTGTTGAGGATCATGGACAGGATAATCTGTAACCCAATTATCAGGGCTTCATATTCTACCTCGTTGTTTGTGCAAGATTTGTTTATTGAGCAGGAGGTATATATGACCTCTCCCTCAGGAGATTTCAAGACTATGTCTGCCCCGGCCTTGACTCTGGCTGCTCCAGTTGCTGGGATGTCAATTTTGGATGAACCATCAAAATACAACTGCCACAAGATGGGCTGCACTTGGTCAGCTTCCAGGGTCTCATCTTTAGGGAGTTCTGTCTCTAGTGGACAGTCTTCAGGCACTGGGTGCGCAGTAAAAAAGTCTGTGATAGCCTTGCCTTTGACAGCTCTCTGCGGCACATAGGAGATATCGAACTCCATGAGAATCACCGCCCATTTACCTAAGTGACCTTTGAGAGCTAGTTGCAACAGGATGTATTCTAGCGGATCCGCCTTAGATATTAGCTTTATTTCATACGACAACATACAATGTCAGAGTTTCTTGACGGCGAAGACCAGCGCCGAGTAGAGTTTCTCAATGAAAGTATATTTTTCTTTAGTCCTGACCAATCTTCGGCTGAGGTAGTAGAGGGTTTGTTCTTTCCCTTCTTCATTATTCTGGGTAAGCATTGCCCCCAGGGAGTAGTGTGCGGCTGCTATATATAGAATCAGCGGTCGTCCTTTCACCGGTGCCCCTAGCACTGGAGGGGTTTTTAAATAATCTTTCAGCTTGTCAAGAGCTATTTGGCATTCTTCATCCCAATAAAAGGGAACATCCTTCATCATCAACTTATGAAAGGGTGACACCGCCATGACAAGTTAGATATGAACCGTCGGATATAAGCCAGGTAGCCTTGTAAAGATCTCAGCTCGGAGAGGTTCCTTGGCGAAGGTAGCTCCTGAATTGCCTTGATCTTTGCGGGGTCTATTTCAATTCCCCGGTATCAGACAATAAAGCCCAAGAATTTACCGCTCGACACTCCGAATGCGCACTTCATGGGGTTTATCTTTAGTTCATACTGCCTGAGCCTCTAAAATATGACTCGAAGGTCCTACAGATGATCTTCTTTTTTCTTGGTCTTGACCACCAGGTCATCTATGTAGCACTCGACCTTATGGTAGAGCAGCTCATCAAATATTCTGGTCATCGTCCGCTGGTAAGTTGCGCCGGCATTCTTCAATCCGAACGGCATCCTTTTGTAGTAATAAATGCCTTTGGGGGTTCGGAAGGCAGTATGGACCTGGTCATTCCCCGTGATCCATATCTGATTATAGCCAGATGACCCATCCATAAATGACAGAGCTTCATGGCCGGTTGTGGCATCAACCATGACTTCCGTGATTGGCACTGGAAAGTCATCTTTGGGGCATGCTTTATTCAGGTCTTGGAAGTCTACACATATCCGAATTTGTCTATTCTTCTTTTTCACAGGCACAATATTGGCTAGCCATGTGGTATATTGATTTTCTTCAACGAAACCTACGTCAATGAGCTTGTCTACTTCCTTGCACATCTGAGTGATGAGTTCTGGCCTCATGCGCCGCGATGGCTGCTTTACCAGCTCAGCCTTGGGGTTTATAGTCAGCTCATGCTGTGAAACTATAGGGCTTAGCCCTGACATCTCTTTATAAGTCCAGGCAAAGTAGTCCCAGTATTTTTGTAGGAGTTGGATATACAACTTTTGTTCTTCAATAGATAGCTGGGCACTAAGGAAAGTTGGCCTAGGGTCATCTTGAGTTCCCAAGTTGACTTCTATCAGTTCATCGACCGTGCATGGCGTCCATCTTCTATTTTCGGAGGTGCCGACTGGAGGTCAACAAAGTCAGGGACATCGTCTTCGAGTTCAAGCACCTCGGTCTCTCCTTCTTGACTCATCTAGTGCCTGCCGGGGGTTATTAGTTCTACCGATGGCAGCTGTATGAATCACTTTATCAGCAGGTCCACTGTGGCTATGACTTTACCAGATGAGCTGGCAGCTTCAGCCTCTGCTGGTGTATTGGCAACCTCAAAGGATTGACAGTCATTTCTTGCTGAGTTGGAGGACCAATGCTGCGATTTAGTGACATGTGAGGGCAATTTCATCTGGGTCATGTGTGTAGTCCGTGGACCGTGAGTCCAATTACCCAGCCTGGGGCTGGAGGTTCTCTTAGTTCCCTTTTTGAGGGAATGGTCTCGGCAGTCGTGAACTGCACGTGAGTCATCGTGCCTAGGTTTCTGACCCTAGGGTTAGGGCATATTGTCGGCATGGCACCGTTCGATGCAACGGTCTTGACCTTGAGTCTTGTGACTCAAGGACTGTTAGATTTAGTGAGTCTAGAGGACTGTCCAGTGGCTTAGTGCCACTTAGTTCTTTGTGACTTTCGCACATGGTGTGTGCGTGGTTCTCGGAGTTTCTCCTCAGAGAGTGGTCACATCAGTGACTCCCCACTAATCGTAGCCTTCCGACACGCGTATGGTCCCACCAGGGAGTGGTGGCAACGCTTACCCAAGAGAGATAATTTTTAGACTGGTTACCTAGGGCCCCACGTCTTGTAGCCAGAGTCTGGCTGAGGGGAAAACCAGTCATAGGCCTGACCTAGGACGCATGGTCAGTGTGTGCACACGTGATTAGGGGCAGTTGGACCCACGCTGTCGAGCGCGACCCCAGCTAGTTCTTGTTCAGTGGTTACTTATACGATGTCTCAGTTTTCACCTGGGGTGATGCAGGGAGACACTTGAGGCACGGTCTAAGATGTCAGTGGAGGCATCCGGACTTGCTTCTAGTGGGTAGGTACTCTTGTCACGTGAGTCGTGACTCTCCTATTTTCGGGTTCCATTTCCCGTCTGCGAGACGTGACTTCTGGACCATTCTAGTGTGTTTTCCTGAGGTGGTGGCCAGACGTGCTTGGTAGGGATCACCGAGGCCTCGTCAAGCCAGTGGGGGGCTGTGCGGTCCCAGTTGGTCATGCCTGTGTGGGTAGACTTCCACGGCAGGGTTGCCGTGAGTGTTTCCTCGGTAGGCCTGGTGTTAGAGTAGTCTAGTTCCCGATTGTGAGATCGGGATTTTCCCTTTTTTTACCAATAGGAGTAGTCTTACTGCCATGAGTTATTGGCTTCTGTGGTTTAGTATGACTATCCCCTTCGTCGTCATTGTACTCCTCCCATCGTTGTTGTTACTTAGCTAGCGTAGCTTTCTTTTTCGCCGTGGTTTTCTCGGTTGGGGTTCCGCGGGACCCCTACTGATTCTCTATTTAGAGACTCATCCCTACTTTTCAGGTGCGGCGGTTCTTCCTCGAGGTTCAAGGGTGTTGCGTAAAGGTCCTTGGCTATCAGCTCGTCGGGTCGAGTGTTCACTCGACATGTGGTACGTTTTACTACTTTAGACTGTACTTTCTATTAGACTGGACTCTATTGTAGTTAGTTACTATTTATTTCTATTAATTATTAAATTGTCCTGCCTTATTTCTTATTTCTTTTTACCTCCATACTCCTTTTTAGCCCTTCTGAGCCCTCCGACTCGTGGGTGGCAGGCCAGGATTCGAATGGTATCGGGCTCCTCCCGGTATCCAGATCTTGGGTCGTTACATCCATTCTCATCTTGACATTTCCTTTGTTTGGCAGCAGCTCAAGAAGTAGTTGACGCTGCTGTGACTACTGAGGGGACTGCAAAGGCAGCGGAGGATATAGGGAGAGAACCTCCCACCATGGCCATGGTGGAGGGAATTGAGACAACCAAAGCCGTAAAAGGGGGCCCCTCTGCCGCTCAAGAGAATATCAGGCTGCCTTTGCGTACACTGGCTAGTGAAGCCGAGGGTAAGCTAAGTGACCTCACTTCTTCTCAATATTTCTTCCTCTTTGATGCCCTTTCGACCCCACTTTATGCATATCTTTGTGCTGTAGTGGCCGAGGTAGTTAGTGCTGAAGTTTGGACACCGACTGCGGATGTCCCTCTGCCGCGGGAAGGGCATAAGACTGCATTGAAGAAGGGTACTATCCCCTTGCGATGCATAACCACCCGTTCAGCAACTCGAAAAGTAGCCGAAGTGGCGAGCCAGCCCAAACCTAGTATAGGCATTTCTTCCAGCAGCTCCACTTCCCCTTCTGATGAAGAAGTTGACTATGGTTCTTCTGAGGGTGAGGAGGAAGCATATTTATTCTTAAGAAGATGAGTGCCCAAGATTTTTGGGACTTTAGGCCCATCAACTTGCTCAATATTTTGAACAACCTCTTTGTGGCACGAGTGTTTGTTTGCTATGAAGCAACAAAGGAGAAAAGGGGTGGTTTTGAAGTTGGACTTTAAGAAGGCCTATGACTGGGTGAGTTGGCAGTGTCTCTTTGATGTCTTGCACAGGATGGGTTTTGGGGGCAGGTGGATTGATTGGGTCAGAGCTTGCGTCACTTCTGCTTCTTTTGCTATTCTTATTAGTGAAAAGATGACCTCTTGGTTCCATAGTGGTCGGGGGCTATGCCAAGGGGACCCTTTGTCTCCTCTCTTGTTTGTGCTTGTAGCTCGTATTGTGAGTAGGGTGTGGCAGAAGGCTGAGGCTGCTGGACTGATCAGAGACTTTCAGGTGGTCAGAGATGGCCCCTCTCTTTCTCACTTGCAGTATGTGGATGATACTATTTTGTTCCTTGATGAGGGTGGGCAGCACCCTTCGATGGCTAGGCTCTTGTTGGAACTCTTGGAGGACATCACCGGCCTGAAGGTTAATTTTAATATAAGTCTCATGGTTGGGTTGAATATGGAGGCAAGACCTCTGTTGCGGGCGGCCATTTTGCTTGGCTGTATTATTCGGGAGTTCCCTTTCTCCTACTTGGCCCTTCCTGTTTCCTTGGGACCCCTCCGTTGTGCAAACTGGTTTCCCATTATTCAAAGATATGAGGCTAGGCTATCTGGTTGGAAAGCTAGATTATTATTTTATGGGGGTCGACTAGCTCTATGTAGCTCCGTGTTGGACTTCCTCCCTACTTATTTTCTCTCTATGTTCCACATTCCCAATTCGGTGGCTAGGAAGCTTGATTTTATTCAATGCAGATTCGTTTGGCATGGCATTGAGGACCGATGTAGAGGCTGACATGCTATTTCTTGGGGCAGGATAACCACTAGCAAGAGCAAGGTGGTTTGGGGTTGAAGCATGCTAGAAACTTCAATTCGGCTGTCTTGTGCAAATGATTGTGGAGGTTGGGGTGTGGTGAGGAGGGGTTGTGGTCCCAGGTGATTAGGCAGTGTACTTCCCTTCAAGGAGGGTTTGGGACTTGGCTCCTTCTCCGTGCTACAGGGCTTCTCCTCTCTGGCGGGATACTTTCTCGTGCAGGGACTATTTCGTCACCGGCGCCCGGGTCCAACTGGGAGATGGCCATAAGTGCCTCTTCTGGAAAGACAGATGGTGTGAGGATTCCCCCTTGGAGTCCTTGTTTCTTAGCCTTTATGCGATTGCTAAGGTGCCTCTGGGCACTGTGGCTCAGGCTTTCGATCAGCACATCCGGGGTGGCTCCTGAGCACCGACCTTTAGCCGTGACTTCAGTCAAGAGGAGCTGGGGCAGCTTCATGGCCTTCTTTCCTTTCTCCTATCCTTCCATCCTCAAGGACGTGAGGATGCATAGATTTGGAGGTGGGAGAAAAATGGCATCTTCTCAGTCAAGTCAGCTTATGACGTTATTTCTGATGGAGGTCTGCGCCATGGCTTTCATAAGTAGGTGTGAAAACCGAAGATCCCTCTCAAAGTCAAGATTTTGATTTGGAGAATCTCCCATGGGAGGCTCCCCACCCTGGACAGGCTGTCTCGTTTCATGCCGGATATGATCCCGACCTGCTGTCTTTGCAGTGCCGAGGATGAGTCCCTCGACCACCTTTTTGTTGGCTACTCCTACTCTCAGGGGATGTGGATGGAGATTGCTCTGAGGACCAGTTGCATCATCCACCTGCAAAGTGAGATTCGCTGCTTGCCTTGGGAGTGGGATAGGCCTTGGCCCCACAAGTCAGACATAACGGTATGGTGGCTTATCCTTCACGCCACGTTATGGGCACTGTGGGGAGAGTGGAACCGCCGTATCTGCAAGAGGGAGTCGCATGCCGAGGATGCTCTTGTTGATTTTGTATGGGCTAGAGTTAAGGATTGGGTGGGCACTCTCTCTAATATGAATTCCTTTGTTTCTCTTTTTTTTTGGTTATTTGGGGGGGTTAATTGCTACACACTCTCTTGGTAGTCCGAAACTCTTCTAAAAGGATCCGAAACTCAATAGAGATCCGACAGGACCTAACAACGATCCGCCAAAGATCCAAGATATTACAAGAACACTCTCGGAGAGAGCCTTGGCTGAGCATATTTACAAATACATCATCTATCCAAGGAGCTGCAGATTGCTACAGCAAAGGAGTGAGCGTACCAAGCACTACATTCAGTGAACTCCAACTGATAGAAGCATGAAGCCTAGTGTTGAGCGAAAGGCAAAGCTAGTTTCTTCCTTAACCACTTCTACCCCATGCTGAAGCAAGAAAGAAAGAGAAGCATCTTCCAATTGCAGCTATATCCATAAATTTCTTATAACTGTCTTCCATGATTCTCTGCATTTATCTTTGAAGGCTTTTACGATTGTAGTTCAAGATAGCGATGGTTTCACTCTCATACTTCTATCTTGAACAAATTGTATTTCAGTGTACACAACTTTACCTATCAAGAGGCAATATTTGTGTAAACCCACTTAACATTGGTTCACTTCTCCTTGAGGGGAGAAGTCCCTTATTTGCGGGCAAGAGTGCTTACAGGAGACTTGACATTTTGTTTCCCTTACTTGTGGGTAAGAGTGCCTACAAGAGACTTGAAATATTAAGTTTGGTTGTGCCATGAAGTCAGTTGGAGCTCTTGTGAAAGAGTGCCCGTGGTTTGGATAAACACCTAATCAAAACCCGTTAGATATGGCTCTGCTTGCAAGTAAGTTGGAGCCCAGTGAGTGAGTTCTTGTGCTGTAGCTGAACACTTGATCAAAAACAACCAACGTAAAAATTATTCCTTATAAGGATATAGTGGAAATTCTAGTAGTTGCTGGGCACTGAATGTAGGATTGACTAAGGTCAAGGCTGAATTAGTATAAATCCTTATGTCCTGTGAGATTGTCATTAGTGTGATTGATGTCTTTTTATTTTTGTTCACTATACCACTATAGCATTCACATTCCTTGTAATGCCCCAGGATCTGATTCCCAATTTATGGGCGCAATTTCTTTTTTTCTTCCATCAGACCCTTGAGCATTACTTCATATGTACCGCGGAAGCACAAATTTATGAACATGCATATATTCGCATGAGAGACAGAAACCACAATTACATGGAATTAAAATAGAATTTCAACCATTCATGATTTCCAAGAGGAGTGCATATTCCAGAGAAGAGTACATATCAAAAGTTCCAAAATAACCTAAGCCTACATACGCTCACCACCCCATAACCATACATATAGGAGAGACATTCATCCATGTCATACCCAGATGGACTATGATCTAGCTCTACTCCTCAGCTGCAGGCTCCTCCTCGACCTCCTTCTCTATGTCTCCTGAAAATGTGTGTCATAGAGGGGGTGAGTGTGACGCTCAGTAGGTAGCCTAAACAAACCGGGGTTAACTCGCATATATATAGCCAAATTAAATACATAATTCAGATGTTAATAATAGCATAGTACATTCATTATCATCTATTTAAAATAACTCATAAGAGGAAAATACGTATTCTTAACTAACATATAAGGTGGGTCCATGCATGCAACAAGACCTCAGTGAAGGAGCAGTTCACATTATCACATTTTCTTTATTATTCATGGAACCGAATAGCTACCACAAACATAGGAGGCTCACACACATAATGAACGAAAGAGTACTGCGCAGACCTGAGAGTGAACTCTCACCTAGACTCCTGTGGCCCACAGCATTCTGTGGCATTACGTATCGCCGTCCCACAGAACAATCGGCCGAGTCATCGGATTTCACCTAGATTCCTATGGACGAATCGTAGGAATTTTAACTAGGGCATTACGTATCGCCGTCCCCTGGGTTCTTTTACTTCCGCGGCATTACGTATCGTCGTCCCGCAGAAGGGACCAAAGTCCTACCTCACAGAATGCTGTTGTTTTCCATTCATAACACTCACACTATTTTTGCGTTCACATTCATATTCATTTTCCAAATACTAGTATGTTACTTTGATATGACATGCTTGCTTCCAACACGATTAAGTGGACTAATCATAACACAGGGAGCATGATCAGGGCCCCCGGTGAATATTTGAGAGAAATTCTACGAAAACTTTTGGGTCACTTAATATACCGAAAATACCTTACCAAGTCCCGTGGGTTTAATTAGATTTGGGGAATTGGAAACTCGTCTCTCTCCTCCCTTCCCGTTCCTACCTCTATGTAAACCCTAAATGGACGGACATAAGATCTATCGCATGGTTGGCAAGTCCGTAGGAGACAGGCGATCGTCTTCCTTCTCATCCACTTTTAAATCGACAACATCATCTCTCTCTCCCCCTTCCAATCCCTAAACCTTAAATGGGAGGATAGAACTACACTCTTCGGCGGATGAGCACAGTGATTGTCTTTCTTTCCTTCCACTTTCACATCTTATACCATGTTCTCCCTTTGTCTTCTTCACTCGCATACGCATTTTTCACAAACAACGGCATCAAAAGGTGAGCACGAGTGACAAACGGTAACATATGGGGGCAATAAATACCCGTGAGGATGGGCGAGCAGCACGAGCATATTGGCGAGTGAGCACAGGCGAGTAGCAACCCAACGACCCACCAGGAGGACCCTGAGAGGGAAGAAAATGAGTGGCACGAGCACCGAACAATCTAGTATGATACGTTCACTAAATATGGTGGAGTGTTGCGATGTTTCATAATGTTATTGCCAGAAGAGGTGCAAGGTTTACATCTCAAATTAGGAAATAAATAGAGGCCGAAGGTTCTATCGATGTGCCAGTTGGAAGGTATGACGTTTACAAGTTCTTCGATGAAATGTCCCTAAGAATCCACCACATTAATTTCAAACTAACAGGACAAGTTAATAATCATGTTTGCAGGAGGATAATTACTGTGATTTTTTATTTTGGTTGATGATGCATATCACAGTAACGTTGACTTGAAGTATTAGTTAAATTCTATGGAGTCATTCCTTGAGAAGAAGTTAAGTTTGTTTGAGCGAAAGATTGACATTCTATAAGCGAAGGTGAGCATGAGACCAGTAACAAATGATAGGGCCAATGAATTATGGTTGAAATTGTCTCTGAAGAGACTGCTCTAGTACCTAATGGGGCCGGGAGTCTTGTTCTATGTTTGTCACTACCTAGGTTGAAGGGAACTTCAAGAATACATTTAGGCTTTAATTAGGGATTACATATTCAATGTTTGCAGTGGATTAGGGGATTGTGTCTATGGTGTTGAATCTCTAAATGTAACGGAAAACAAATTTAATCCTCCTTATAATGGGGAAGAAGTTTAATCTTCCTAGTAATACAATGTCTACTTTTTCTATGTAATTTGATAGTGTTGTTTAATCCTCCTTGTAATGGAGAAGAAGTTTCATCTTCCTAGTAAGACAATACCTACTATTTCTATGTAAATTGAGAGTGTTGTTTAATCCTCCTTGTAATGGGGAAACATCAGGTAAGTGTGCACAACCACAGGAACTGGCATTGGAGTAGGGATGCCCAGCCACTCCATGTATGCCAATGGTGGACGTTAACAGATAAACATCAACATGCAGAAGTAGGCTCTGGGACAGCTAAGTAAGTGCACCAACACCCAAGTAATAACATCAACATGCAATGCATCAAGATGGACATCCTAGGCACTACAAATGAAGCCTTTAATCAATTGACACTAGTAAACTGAGATTCCAGACACAGCTAGCATTTCAGTACACTTCAAACACGAGTTTCAATCTTAAACAATTCCCATCATTTGTCAACCCTAAACAAGAGTTTCAATCACAAAAAACCTAGACCTGCTTTCTCAGAGCATTCAACTCTGTCGTGTCTGAAATTTTGTTTCGGACATCTTTCGTGTTCGGATCGGCGCGATCCGGGGTCGTTTCGGAGGCCCGGAGACGTTTCGCAACTTTTTTCGCGTGTTTTTTCGATTTTCGACCCAGTTTCTGGCAAATCATTCGGCACGCTGTTGCGGGCGAACATGGTCGTTCACCCTGGCGTGAGTGGTACCGTTGCGATCGGTGCGCTCAGAGGATCCTGTCAAGAAAAATAAAAATAAAGAGAAAAATGAAAATAAAGAGAAATGAGGGTTTGAAAGAGACATTTTGACAAAACCCTCCGCCTACCTACTCCACTACACAAAACCCTCTGCCTGCCTACCCCATTCCACAAAACATTCCGCTTACCTTTTTCGCTCCACAAAACACCTTTGCTACACCACCACAACCTTTGCATCCCCTATAATACCACAACGTCACTCCCCCTAATGGCTACAATAACAAGCGCCTGGCTCCAAAGAGAGCCCAATACCCTCCTCTACTAGAAACTCTCGTCAACATCTTTTCGACTCTCATGTCAGTTAGTGCTATACAACTTCCTCCAGAACGGCCCACATGGAACCCAACCATTGATAAGACAAAGTATTGTATGTTCCACAGGCAACCGAGGCATACAATTGAAGGATGTTTTTAGTTTTGAGATTTGGTGTATGACCTCCATTAAGGGCACCGTATTGATTGGGCAGAAATGCACAAGACTATTGTTGAGATTAAAGAGAAAAGAAGACAAGCACCGAGGTAGCAAGTGCAGTAGCAACAAGCACCGCCGCCATAGCAGCAGCTGTAATAGCAATAGTAGCCAGTTCAAGACTTGGGGATCCATCATAACCCAATGTCGAACCACCCTCCCGCTCCGCAGCCTCAGCCGCCAGCACCGGCTCAGGCTAATGTAGTTCAACCCCTGGCTCCCTACGCCGGGTGGTCTTTTGACGATGATGGATCTGCTCCACAAATCATGGCCCTCCACCATCGCTACCCTTCACCTTCCCCCGCTTCCACTATCCTTACACGTGCACACTAAGCCTCTCCTCTGCCCGCTACACCATTCGTCCTTCCATTTACTATCCCTTATACTCCCACGCCAACATCCATCTCTGCGCCTCCATCTGGCCCATTACTCGTTACTCCCGCTACCATCACCACACCATCACCTAGCCTTTCGCTTAACACCCCTCCACTAGTCCTTACACCTCCATCTCCCCCAACACCCATAATCACCACAGCTATCATTAACCCATCACCCGTTACCCCTTCTCCGCAACCTATCATTATTTCCACCGGCCCAATTGTCTCTTTCACACCCTCCACCACACCACTTATCCACCCCGCTGGGCCCATTATATCGCCATCAGATGCCGTGCCGGCACAAAATCTTGCCCTGCGGAGCGGGCTTTTGTTCCAAAGGAACTATGCTTCTACTTCTAATCTCCAGTCTTCCCAGCTAGCTGCTGATCAACATGAAGAGACTGAGCCATTACCGGGTACTTAATATGGCCTGCTACATCATTTAGACAGAGTGCCCGCTAAGATATCTGTGCTGGAACTTATTAAGAGATCTACCATTCACCAAGATACATTAAGGAATTTTCTTCAAAAGGTGATGGTTAATGAAGACGTGACAGTTGATAGTCTCCCAACAGCATTGACAATAATCTCCAAAGGACCAGCAATCACCTTCTCTGAAACCAAGCTAGCACCACCAAAAGCTCGGCAAATGCCGCTTTGTATTTCTATTATTTTGAACAAAGTCAGTGTGGACGCGGCATTAGTTGACATAGGGGCATATATCAATGTTTCCCCGCTTAGCACCCTTAGGGCCTGTAATCTCTCAGAATAACTTCTACAGTCCACTCCGACTATTGTTGCTGCATATGATAATTCAAGAACAGCATGTCACGGGGTTGTTACTATTCAAGCCGAACTTTGGCATCTCACCATGCCCATTGAATTTTATATGCTGGATATCGACCCTATGTTCAAGGCAATCTTGGGTCATCTGTGGATTGATACTCTCAGTGCCGTACCCTCCACCACGCATCAGTGTCTCAAATTTCCTTTTCAAGGCAGGGTGGTTAAAGTGAAAAGCTTATCTATGGCCCAGTCTGTCAAAGCTATTTCAGAGAAGATTCTGCCCACACTATGGCCCAACAGTCGGCCTGTTATCTCAGTCTTGGATCTGGACTTTTCTTGGGCTTATGCACCCCACAAGCCCGTTGTTGCACCTATTAACATGAAAGAGAAGCCCAAGATCCGAGATTCTAAAGGCTGGTCCATTATTCTGAAGTTAGGCTACCAACAGGGGAGAGGCCTCGGCGTGCAACTCCAAAATGAAAAGATGAAAAGAATTTCAATATATGAAGGGCTGACTTTCCCTAGTCAGGCCCGAAGGGGAGTCAGAAAGCATAAAAGAAGAATGTAAATTCTTACTTGCAATATGACAGGGGTGATGAGCACACCTGGTCCCCTACCAAATGAACAAGAATCAACCGAGATTGCTGGAAGAAAAGACCCGATGATAAGACGGGACAAAGAGGAGGCTGAGCTACTGCAAACCACAAAGGGCAAGCAGCTTGCTAAAGAAAACATCACTACTGTCACCGCCAGAATAGTGACGTCTAAGCAAGAAGGAGCATCTCCGCCTCCTTCAATTGAAGGTCCTCTGGGTAACACGCTCAAGGGCATCAGTAATAAAACAACAATGGACTCTACCATCCTGATGACACTGCAAAGGTACCAGCAAGAGATAGAACTACTGAAGAAATAGTTAAATGAAAAGACTGAGCACGTTGTAGCACCCGAGCAACCGGGGGCACAAGACGAGCCATCACGGGAAGGTTCCAACTCTGGGGGTGCTCCTTCACCGACTGTTCTACAATCTGCAGACCAGAGCTGGGCTGCTCCCCAGAATTATTCCCAGTGGCTCCGGCCAGCACGGCCAATGCCCCTTCAAATGCAGTGGCAGGCTCCCCTGTCAGAGCCTTTGCCACCCAATGCTGTGACTTCGGCCGCATTATTGATGCAGCCCACCCACCTCTACCCTCAACCAGTAGAGCCAGTTATGGTAAACAAGCCATTGGTGGAGCAGGTGGTCGAAGCAAGGTTGGCGAAGACGGATGGTGATGACTACGCCCCCTTTGATATATATGAAGTACCATATCCAGCCTATCATACTGCAAAAAGATTACTGCCTGGCATCAACAAACTACCAAAATTTGACAAATACAACAGACAGGGCTCCCCGAAAGAACACATTGTGCACTATGTAGCAGTCACGGATGACCTGGTAGTGGATGAATCATACTTGCTAAAGTTCTTCGGGTCTTGTCTGACAGGACCTACCTTCGAATGGTATTCTAACTTGCAGGCCAGATTTATTAAAGACTGGTCGGATACGCAGCAAAAATTCACTGAAAGATTTGACCTCGCCGAGGTAGAGGTAACCATGGCTGAGCTATTGGCTATCAAGCAAAAAGATGATGAAGCCGCTGCAGAATATATCAAAAGATGGAGGGATCTCAACACAAGGTGTCGGCATCCTCCGCATCCAGAAGATGAAATACAAATGTGTAAACAAAATCTGAAGAAAGAGATCTTGGAAAAGATAATCAGAATAGAAATTTGATCTTTTTACCGATTAATTGATGTTGCCACAGAAGTGGAGGACTTCTTCGAGAGATATCCCTCACTTCCTGTCGGTCCAAGTCATCAAGACAAGCAAGTTAATAAACGACCGATGCTGAAGGTGGTCCACGCTGTTAGCCTCAGGGCGTAAAGGCACAAGTGGGTGCACAATTCTCCCCCCAATGAACCTACGGAGTGTCAAGAAAGGCCTCGCTGGCAAAATAAAAAAAAAGAAGCTCTATGCTTTCCCAAGGGACAAGACCCGAGCATTGTTTGAGTGGGCGGTCAAATATAATAAGATCACTCTTCCAAAGTTAAAAGAGACCTGACGACCTCTGGAGAAGAGATGATCCTTACTTCTACCCCTACCCCCAAATCCTTGGACATCCTATTGAGGGTTGCCAAATATTCAAGGACATTGCCCAGGGCCTAATCAAAAGAGGGGAATTACAAATAGGAGATTACAAAGTCGATCCTCCATGCCTGCATGAAATGCCCAATCTGGGGACATCAGTCAATGTGATATCTATATGTCAGCAGCTGCCTGAAGAAGTGCCAGAGGTTCGCAGCCGGCACACCAATGAAGACTGTGTCCCCGTGCTTGAAGAAAAATAAGAAAATTGGCTAGTAACGCCAACAAGAAAGAGAGCAAGACCGACACTTCGCCCGGCTCCAGAGGTCCAGATTCGTGGATCCATGGCCCAGCCCACTTCAATCCCTATAGCTCCTATCTACCTTCAAACAACCCCTCCAACGGCTATCAGGAGGCCAGCATATAACAGAAGCAACAAGCCCCGGTGCGGGTGTGTGAAGAAATCAGCTCAACTGTGAAACAACTACAAACCGTTACAGACAGGCTATACGAGCATGAGCACCTCAAGAGCCAGCCTGTGCAGCAAGCACCTTAAAGACTCAATGAGTCCCACCAGCTAATAAAAAGAACTTAAGAAAAGGCAAAGGTGTTCAATGCACCGAGTAACTCACTGTGGGGGTAGATGCCAGTCATATGGGAGAAGAAAAAGAAGAATACAAAGGGTAAAATAAAATATGTTGCTCTCTCCTATAACATGTTGTCAGCACCGTCCAGTGTGGCTCAAGCTGCTGACGAAGAAGACTAACAAATTTACTTTATGTCAAAGGGAGCAAATCAGGATAAAGCTTCTGCCTCCCACCATGTTGTCGGATCTAGGAGAATATCAAGACGCCCGCCAGCCAACAAGGGGACACAATACCACATTCCTCCTCGGCTCGGACGCATAAAACCTAGGGAGTTCATCTCAAAGAAACTGGACGCGTCTAGCAACAATGACGGGATGCCACTCACCCCAGTCAAACTGGAGGTGAAAGATAGCACCCTCGGCCCCTCCTGGCAAGACCAGGCCATGGTTGCACTGTTGTACCAGAAGCAGCAGGAGATTGAGATGCTACAAAGGTGGCTAAATGAAATCAATCTAAGTTCACCTATGCCACAGTTGGCAGGACATCTACATGAGGCGACACAAGGTAATGTTAGCTCACCTAAAGCTTCCGCACGGCCAGCCATGCCGTGAATAGTACATGATGATACGAGGGGCACCCTCCCTCAACCACTTCAACATACAATCCCCTGGGCTTGTCATGGGACAACAAAAGCATCTCCGAAGATGGTGCCAATGAGACCGTGCATGTAGTCGGATAAGCTAAGGGCGGAGCGAACAATGAATACAAAGGTGGCCAAAGAGGAAGTCACCGAGGCCAAATTACAAGCAGCCAAACAAAAGGATAATGAGTCCGTCATGGACTACATAAGAAGGTGGGGTGAGACTTCGGCCTTCAAGATTTGGTCAGAGAGTCAGGATTGCTATTCATCCTCCGGGGTGGAGTTCTTTTGTAGGGCATGAAGGGCGCACTCTTGTTCAGAGAAGTGCCGCTCGAAATCTCATAGGCGGAGGGACAACTCTTACTGTTGCGGAGCCGGGGGACTATTAGTATGTCCCCGACAGTTGCCCCGCCACTCCTCGACGGGGGCGTCTGCTTTTCGAGTGTTGCTGAAGTAACCCAGATTTCTTTCCTCTCGGATTGGAGGAAGCTTCTTGCTCCGGGGGCGAGATTTATGAGGGTCCACTTGGCCCATTGTGAATGAGTCACCCACCCTGGAGAGTGAAGTGACCTCCGGCCATTTGCCGAGAGGCTTCTACTCGGGCGGGACTCACCTAAGGAAGCTATGACCTCTCCTCCCTGGCCACTTGGGTCCTCATCAAGTCAACGAGGATATCCAACTTGGCATTGAGGGTCTGGAGGGCATCGGGGTTCCCGGGGGTGGACTATCCCTCTGCGGCCGACAAAGGTAAGGTATTGGCTTGATTGTTGGAGAGGGGGCCTGTGGAAGAGCAGAAGGGCACATGCTCCCCCTCCACGGTCGCCGGTGCCTTTCCTATGTCACCGGCGTTTCTCCTACTGGAACTTCTTCACACCATACTAGCTCTTTGTACACTTCCCACAGACGGTGCCAGATGAAGAGGGGTGATCTCGCGTTGGATCTTAAGCTGTACGATCCTGGATTAGCCCTTGTCGTCACCATGATTGAAGGATCTACAAGGCAGGAAACAGATCAGAAGAACCCAGGGTTCGAACCCCAGGGAAAACCCTCTGATGCTTAAGTCAACAAGCTGATAGAGCGTAGGTGGAAGGGATGCAGGAGGAGAGAAAGTGAGGGACACGAGATCACTCTCCACCAGTGAGTGTGGTGTTGAGTACTCAGGATCACCTTATCTTTTCAAAGAGCCTTCTTGAGTTTATATAGCTGCTTACTCTCCTAGCTGGAGATAGGGTAGCCAGAGGGACCAGGGAGCATTATGTCCCAGTGGAGGGCTCTCCACCATTAAAGGACTCTTGCTCTCCCCTATCCTTTTCAGCTTCCCACCTCCGAGCGACAATGAGACTTTTGCAGGGATGAACGCCCCATTAAGAGAAATCTCCCCTCACTATTAGAGGGACTCTGTGTGGTGAACCGATCCTGATCATCCCTTATGGGATATCTTCTATGCCAAGCACGGGACATCATCTTAGGGGCACTGAGGCTTTTCCCGAGCGATGGGGGCAACATCAGCATGTTATGCTTGGGTGCCGCTTGGGCTCTTCTGAGCGACTGTTACTCGGTCTTCAGGGCCAGGAGGTCGCCTAGGAAGGGTTGGTCCAAGCATTTTGGGGCTTCAACATAAGTGGGCCCATTTGCGGGACTATCACTTAGAGAGTTCGGCCTAGAAGGGTCAGATTGGACCTGGTTGGGTCAGATTGGGCCTGGTTGGGCCGTCGTGTGCCACATATCTTTTTGGGCCACAGATTTACCCCTCTCTGCTAACGATTTCTCAATGCTTTGATAAGAGTACTTGATGAAGTATAATTAAAATAAATAAATCATCGGGATGAAACATTCTGCTGTCGACACTCTCCTCCCCTGGAGTCCTCTTCATTGTGTAAGCCATATCGCATACTCTGTGTGCCCACAGGTTCCTCTACTCCAGAGGCATGTATATAGACACACCTCCCTTCGGCCCCAGGGAGCAACTTCTTAGAATCTTCCTGCTCATAGCTATGAGCTAGGGGGAAGAGGAATCATCCCTGCACCCTTTATGTTGCATGATGCCCCAACTAGTGTTCGATCATTTGCCCCATTAAATATCCACAGGCTATATGCTAGCCAATTAACATGCTATTCTGTTAACCCACACACTAATCTGCTAACACTTATGCCAATCTGCTGGGTCTGAATGCTAATTTGCTAATAGTTGATCCCTCGACTGAGTGCACTTTGTACATGCATTGCATGTGACTATTTTTCTTGAGGAGTCTAGTGGTCCCGGGGGGGAGGAACATTCTCCATCGATGGCCCTGAGTCACCATTGGGTCATAGGGTCATGTCCCTTGATGGCATGTTCCCTTATAAGTCACTAGAGGTGAATATCAATGGGGTTCATCACCCAATATAAAATCCACTGTCCTTGAGAGGACTGTGGTGACCACGGGTTGTGTGCCCCTCGTGTGCTAGCCCTCATGGTTTCCTCCCTCACTGGTCATCCCTTTTGATCATGTTTCAGCCCATGGAATGCTGGTGCCCCTTATAGGCTCGCCCTCGGGGTCTTCCATCCATTTGGGTTTGCTGGCCGCCGTTGTGTCACCCGATATTCAGGAGCTTACTCCAGTTATGTGAGTATACCTCCACTTCTCCCTTGCAATCCGCTGGATATGGGGAGATGCTGCGTGAATTCCACCTAACTCAACTAATTAATTGCCCTTACAATCTGGGCTTAATAAAACATGATTTCACAATAACAAGCTTCTATGCTCGAGTATGAACCTCGCATGAACTCTGACCCTACTCTCAAGGCATCCAAGACTTCAATTTGCTCATTAATTAACTCAATTAACATCAAAATACCCCCAAACAGCTTGATAGGTCAAATAAACTAAAAAATACCTAGAAAATCACCTAATCCGGCGTGGCCCTAATCCTCTGCGTGGCCCCCTCTTGAGCCGATTTAATGACACTCTCAACTTCACCAAATTTCAAATGGTCTCCACCCGGCGGGGCCTAATTCGGCGCGCACCGAGTGGACCGCACTAGGTGAGCCCATTGACCTCCCCCGTGCTGTTCTAATGCTATACCTACATCACCCCGTGCCATGGAATGCTTTACATAGGCTTAACCGTGCCAATTTTGAACAAAACATCCCTTTTCGCGCCGTTTTAACTCTTCGCTCATCTTCGAGCTAACCCTCGCCTTCCACAGCATGGGCTACTCAATATGATCAGCCATAAACCAAAAAAAAGAGATGGATTAAGTGTAAACTATCTTCATCGTGCTATTGTTAATATATGCATTATGCATCGACATATGTTCACACATGCCACGTTAACGCATGCTTGCCTGGGCAAGCCTTTGGTATATCAAATGGCACTGATGGAAGGTCAGGTTACGCCTGACTGGAATCTTTCGCTATGCGTGATGGTGGTCTTTGGACCTATGTTCTCTGCCATGTACCAAGGGTCCGAACTTAATGAATTATGCCTACTCTACATGATTAAAGAAATAACAAATGAACCATGTTATGTGATTTTCTAAATTTTGCTATCACATGCATTCTTTTGCATTCTATTTCAGCCTCGGATGGCCCATTATCTCTGTAATTAATCAAAGATTTTCCTTCTTATTGGAGGATGTAATTAACGCCATAGCCTTTATGGTATGGCGGACTTTTGGTCCCGACACGAATCTCACTCTCGCCTGATGCGGGTTAGATTGAGTGCGTAATAAAATTGTCACTCAGTGACTTGCACGTCCTAAATAAAAAAAACATATAATAACAAAATCTCATCCCCACACCATTCTCTTATCATTTTCCAAAATAACATAATTAATCTCCATTTAAATTCCAAATCAAATGATCCAAAACTTAGACAAAACTCATAATATCACAACAGATATTGTAGAGATCCAAAATGTTTCTTTAAGAGTTAATCCATGGTGTTTGGACTTTAGGCTGATGTAAATAAACACCAGCTACAGTTGATGAGGAAAGATCTAACACACGAACCCTAAATCGTCCGATAAACTAAACTCGCGTAATCAATAATACGCATGTTAACCAGTTAGCTAAAATATGTACATATTTTTCCAACAAATGGATATGCGTATGAAACAGACTGACACGCCCGGTGGGATCTTTCCTACCTTTTGTCTCTCTGTCAAAGAATACCTCGACCTTTGCAAATGTTGTGACGCACTTCATACTCTTGCAGGAGAAATAATAGAAAATTTATGCGATGATGACTGTTGTGACTTACGGTCTGCTCGTCATTGCCAACCACGCTAGGCATGGCTACATGGCAATGCCGATCGCTTTCAGCAACTTCCCAACAGTGGTTGGATTCCTCTTCTTCCTAGGGGTGGTCCCCGTCAGTGAAACAACTCCAATCGCATCTGTTGCTACTGGGGGCATCAAGCCCCAAGTCTCATCCCGGAGCTCTTCGGTCAACACAATTCATTTCCCAATTGCTCCCACCATCCGGGGGCAACATTGTCAGTGTAGAGCCAGAAAGCCCATTGCGGCCATCTCACACTCTGGCAAGTCGGTCCTTGTTGGCAATGTTCATATCTGGCTTGGTGAAGGCAAGTCAATCATGCCACGGGAGGATTATGTCTCGACTATTCCAATCTCAAATTGCTTTGATTTGCTCCTCCAAGTACGGGAAGACTAGGCGAAACTGAAGAAGTCTGGTGTCCATGCCGCTCCTGTCAACTAGGAGCAGGCACATCAGTCAAAGTCTAAGACCCCTAAACCCAAGCAAGGGGGCAATCTGATGGAGGAGCGTCACCCTCACATTAAGCAAATTTGTGTCACCAAACAAGAGGCCTGAGCCCTTGGGAGGGCTAGGGCAAGTCAATTTGTACAAACGTCGAATCAACAACAAGTTGAAGCCTTGGTAGTTCAAAATGTTCAAACGTTACGCCCCCGTGGGCAGACAAGAAAAGGGCTTTATAAGAAACCCAACAAAGTTAGACGGTCCTTGGAACTTACTCGACTAAATGTGACTTATCAGACAAATGCTTTATCACCTAGGGTGTCAATCTTTAACTGACTGGAGGCATCCGCTCTCTTGGGTTCTCGACCCCAGAAGAAGAGAAGAGTGGTATAGGTTGCTAATGACTCCATAAAGTTGTTTATCTGCTACACTTCCTTTGTAACTAACCGAGCAACCAATTGAACTGCTTGAAGAGATAATCGAGGCAGCTCAAACTCAAGATCCGAATCCTTTCCTAAGTTCCTTAGAAGAAGTATCTGATGATGATCTAAGTTTGTCGGAAGATAACTCACCTTTGAGGAATTCGCCCTACAATATATCTGAAGGTTCAGTCGAAATAGCTCACTTAACCCGCAAAGATGAACCCATAATCGAACTCAATGTCAGAAAACTTGTGGACGAGGAGAGTAAACCCAGTCGAAGGTCAATCTCTGATTGGCTGGGGGCACCTTCCCATCCAAACTCATATCCCTACAAGAAAAGAATGGTGCAAACACCTAAAGGCATTGCATAGGCTCACAACAACAACTCTTCCGAAGTTAATAAATCTATGGTGCCAGAAGATCTAACTCAATGGACCCACTCGATCAGCAAGGACGGTCCCATTACTTTAAGGCTAAGGAATATTCAACCCAAAAGAGCCATTTGCGGAGGTGTCATCTTGGCAAGAGATGCTTCAATGCACTATCAATGATGACATGGCCCTGGGGAGTGTCCCCCAGGACAATGGCAAAGGCATTACTTTGGAGGGTCAAACATTGAAGTCCCTCATTCGAGACTATGACAGCGGGATGCCTTGCTCATATGTCTCGTGTCTTCATCAATTAACCAAACCCACTACGAGACTCTATCAAATGCCGAGCATTCGGTGATAATGGTCAAAGCGCCAATTGTTGAAGTCACGTCCTCTAAGGATTCTCATACCTTCAATTTTAGTTCATAGCTTCGCTGGCCGGTGAGAGAGAGCTCGGTCCCGCAAGCCCATTGTTTCTGAGTGACCACCATAAGAGAGAGTGTGTGCCCGTGCCCTCGGCACCGGGTCGGCCCCTTTGAATTGGACTATTTATACTCGTGGGAGATCCCTTTGGCCTTGCTGGCTCTCTACCAGCAAGGGTCCAGCCCTCACATCCTCCCCTCGAAATCGTCGAGTCACCCCGAATTTTGGTGAGTGTCGGGTGAGTAGGTCGCCACTATCAGCCCGTTCGGGTTGCAAATTGTGCTTGCTTGCGTAGGTCTGAGGTTGTTTCACATCACCGACCCTGATGATGCCGAGCATTAGATAAGGGAGATTGAATGGATTTTTCATGTCATGTAGTGCACGGAGCAGGAGAAGGTTCTACTTGCAACATTCCAGTTAGAAAGGGACGCCCATCTCTGGTGGGAATCTGTAGAAGCTACTAGAGACCAAGAGCAAGTCACTTGGGCAGAATTCAAGGAATACTTCAATAACATGTATTTCTCTGACCGTGTACAAGAGAAGAAGGCCACCGAATTTGCCACACTTAAATAGCGAGCCTTATCGGTGGCCGAATACGAGGCTCAATTCTCAAGATTGTCACGGTACGCTAAACACATAGCAAGTACCGAAAAGATGAAAATTAGGAGATTTCTAAATGGGCTTCGACCCCAATATATTACACAGTTGGTGCCGATGGACATACAAGTCTACTCGGAGATAGTATAGTGAGCCCAATTGTTGGAAGACGCCATGGAATTATTAGATAGGATCCATCGAAAAGTTGAGAAGGAGCAAGTCAACAGCTCCGGTACCTTTAAGCCAACCTTCAACAAGAAGAGGCTTAGTAGTGGAGGAGAGTCCTCCTAGGAGAAGAAACTCAAGAAAAATAATAACAAGTCTTTCTCCATTACTGCCACACCTTCCAAAGAGGTGTGCAAACATTGCGACAAGGCCGGCCATCAGGCTGAAGAATACTGGAGAAGACTAGGAGCTTGTCTCCGTTGTGGAAGCCGAGATCATCGGATCTCTGATTGTCCATTACTCAATGATAAATCCGGAGACGAAAAGCATCTGGTGAAGAAGAATGCACGCCTCTAAGCTCTCCAAGAGGCGAAATGAGACGAAGGCAGACTGGTGGAAGGTACACTAGAAATATGTTCTAAGTCTGCTCATGTCTTGTTTGATACTGGTGCATCATATTCTTTTATTTCCAAGAAGTTTGCGAATCCAGTACCTATGGAGTCGGAGTGGATAGATCTGATAATTTCAACCACTCTCGAGAATGAATCCAAAATTACACACCATTATCTAAATTGTGAAGTAATGGTAAACGGGAAGGATCTACCAGTAGACTTAATATGCATAGACATGAAAGACTATGATGTCATATTAGGAGCAGATTGGCTATCAAAGTATCAGGCAACAGTTGATTGCCATAATGGCAAGGTAACTTTCAAGGAGTTCCCGAAACTTGTCTGCACTAGCCCCAAGAGTCGAAGCAAGTCACCTCTGATTTCGGCTCTCTGAGCTAGTAAGCTAATAAGGAAAGGGTGTGTATCTTTCCTCACTTTTGTCACCATAAGAGAAACTAAGGAGTCCATGATAGAAGACATCCCAATAGTTCGAGAGTTTCCTGACGTATTTCCAAAGGATCTGCCTGGACTACCCCCACAAAGAGAAGTGGCCTTCACCATCGACCTGGTCCTTGGTGCTGGTCCAATTTCTAAGGCACCTTATAGGATGTCCCCTGTCGAGCTCAAGGAGTTAAAAGAATAGTTAATGGAACTTATAAAGAAAGGGTTTATCAGACCGAGCACTTCCCCATGGGGAGCGCCCGTACTATTTGTATAGAAGAATGATGGATTGATGAGATTATGCATCGACTATCGATAGCTGAATCACTTTACTATCAAAAATAAGTATCCACTACCAAGGATCGATGAGTTATTTGATCAGATATCTGGATCAAAGTATTTCTCAAAGATTGATCTCAGGTCCGGATATCACCAACTGAGAATCAACAAATAATGCATAGAAGATATGGATGGAGAGACAATACTATGTGCTATCCAATGGAACAAAAATCATCACAATCGGACCCCAGGAGGTCAATTAAATCACTGAGCAAAGATGTCCCTGTGAACCTGTCCCTGAGCCTGGATGCAGATTTTATGTATAAAATATAAAAATAGTGACAATATTTAACTATGCAAATGTGACCCAAATAATACAAATGATATATGGATGGAAAGACAATACCAAGGGCTACAGAACAGGCCCAAGAACAAGGCCATCTGACCTCGGGAAGGCAATTAAATCACTGAACAAAGACGTACCTGTGAACCTGTCCTTGAGCCTGCCTACAGACTTCATGTAGAAAACTAAAAAATGATGACAATATTAGACTATGCAAATGTGACCCAAATAATGCAAATGATATATGGGTGGAAAGACAATACAAAGTGCTATCCAACAAAACAAAAATCAGCATAATCGGACCCCAGGAGTAAAAGTTATGCATCGACGAACAGGGCCCTATGAGCACACACGCAGAACTGCCAGAATCCGTAGTGGTCTACCAAATGACCAGTTTTTGCCCCCTTGTGGTCTACCAGAGGACCGCAAGGCTACCAGAGCCCTTAAAACACCCAAAATAGTGGGAAATGGAGAAAATATTACCTAAACATGCACATGTACACACCCAACTTATAAAAGAGCATAAAAATAAATGTGATGGGCACTAGGTGTCCCACCGTGATCGCCAAAAAATGAGGTATTGATGGATTAATAGTTCTACCCTCCCCCCACACTTTAGACTAATATGCATGCATGCAGCATGCAACAATATGAACAAAAAAAAGGGCGATGGAAATATAGAAACACATACCGTGATCGCCACCAAGGTTCCAACAACGCCGAAAGGATGAAGAGATAGAAGAAATGACGCCGTGTACCTTGGAACATGAAGAGTTGATCATGCTTGAAGACCAGGGTACGATGTGGATTCAAACCTCCTCGTCTTCCAGCCGGCTAGAAGAAGAGGGCCCCACGTTCATATCATGCTCTCTAGCAAAACAAAGCCAAAACACAAGGATAAAAACCCATTAGATCATGAAGTGTAGCATCAATCCCGCAGTGATAAAATAAGGGTAGAAATTGAGGTTAAACTCACCGGGGAGAGATTTTTAACCCCTATGGAAGGGTGAAAATAATAGGTGTGTGTGTTGTGGATGCATGAGAGTTGAAATCACGAATTAAGATATAAAGAATAGGAAGAAATCATTGATGCAAAACGTGCAAAAGTGCAATTATAGCAGAAAACAGTGTAAACTGTGATGATTTGTGGAATTGAGGAAAGGAGAACTAAGAGTATAGACCATGAAAACAAGCCCAGAAGGATGGAATGGAAAGGTAATACTTCCCTCTTCAAGATGGGGTCAAAAGTTGTAAGTTGGAGATACAGTATGGCTTCGCCCCACGTCTAGAAAGAGCCCCCCCATTGTAAGAAATCAGGGTTTCAGAAAAGTGCAGAACAGAGTGGTGAAGCCTCAAAAGTTGGGGGTTGAAAGAGGGGAAAAAGATGAGAGAAATAAGACACATATATAATCAAAACGATGTTAATACTCCCCTCTTCAAGATGGAGTTGAAGGAGGACGAAGAGGATGAAGCATGACTCCACCCTAGCTTGATGAACAGGCCCCCTTCGCAGAGTTATAGCAGAAAATCAGCAAAACTGTGATGATTTGTCGAAAGTAGGGGCGAAGTTAAGAGGACAAATGTTGATGAAATTGAGCAAATAAAGAACCAAAATGAAGTTAATACTTTCCTCTTCAGGCTAGGGTTAAAGAAGGATAATGACAATGCAGCATGGCTTCGCCGTCGGCTTGGAAACATGCCCCGTCGCAAGGTCTACACAGAGCTCTTTATATAGAAAACTGTTGGAACCCAGAAGTTTCTGCCACGATTCCAGAGGATAGAGTCCACTAAATCTCAAGACTTATGGATCAATCTCGAGATATAATACAAAGGATAAGAGGTAGGAATAAGTGGGACTCAATTTAGAGGAAGGATCTAGAAACTCCATTTTTTTCAGGCTAATCTCTACAGATTGATGCAATCTATCGATTAGAAGATGTTGGAATGCTTTAGGATTGGATTGGTGGTCTAGTTAGGACTCTAAAGTCATCCAAATCTTTGAAACTCGAGCTAACCCTATAAATAGACCGCAGAACCAACCTACGCGACCCTTACTTTTGGCTCGCGTGAAACTAAGGTAAGGAGACAGGATTAGAGGTATGTTCTTTAAAGGTTTTGATTCCCATTATTAAGTTTTAACTTCCCTCAAAATCTCGTCTTAGGAGATCAAGCTAGTAGGGAGAAAGGGGCGAGCAAAGATGCTGATTCTGCACGAGTGACTCAGGAACCTGTGCAACGGACCCAGGAAGATCAGGGAAATAGAAGCCATAAACGAGGTATTTAGAACTAGTGCCTTTAGCACTTTTTGTTCCCCTTTGTGTCTTCTATCTACTCTCCAATTTTTACATTTTTAGGTCAGGAGAATCAGGAGATAGAGGGGCAACAAGTCACTGGTTTAGCACTAGATGTACAGGATTAGGATTATCTTACATTAAGAAATCCAAGGTCTAGAGGGACAAATCAAAGGTAGGTTATCTCTTAAATGGCTCAAACATGATGTTCGGGACAAAATCCCTCTTCTTCCCATCAATTTCATGATTCCCGAGATCTGAACCGGGTGAGAATTGGAGCAGTGCGGAAGAGCACGGGAGTTCTCGCCATCCCTCTACTACCGGCATGAAGGCATCACGGCGTATGCTTTCCTTCAAATCCTGTAGCCAGGATTGCAAGGAAGATAGCGTCTTCAGCCACCCGTGCAGTAGCTAGAAAGCCCGTCTAGCATTCCCCTTGAGTTAGCGGTGAAGAGCCCAAGAGAGGAGAAGCTGCATCCAGGCTTCGTCCAATTTTTCCAGACAGGATCATTTCTCCCACTAATTTTCATAGTCATACCCTATCTGCTTGAGTCCTTTCTAGTCTATTTTTCTTCTCAAAACTCATACCCACACTGTGATCCCTACCTATGTGTAGGAAGACAGACTGAGAGATCTCAGGTCCGTGGTCATTGGGTTGTGTACCCACAAGCTATTGGACAGCGATCGAAGAGAATTTTTCTCTCAGTTAGAAGATGTGAATTAGCGGTAGTGCTCTTGCACTAGTGAAGTCTCACTCAATTGAGTGAGGGGTGGACGTAGGTCTCTAGATAGAGATCGAACCACCTTAAAATTTCCTATCTGAGTGGCTTGCTTGTTTTCACGCATTGACGATAGATGTTTGTGTAGAAGCGTTGATCATTCCTCCTTTGTGCAGTTAGCTCTATTGTTGTTGGTCATCCTCACTTTATTGCTACATAGCATTTAACTTTTGATCGATCTAGAAAAGAAGGGGCTGATCTATTCACCCCTCCCCTCTAGATCCACCTATCACTATATAACACGTGGTATCAGAGCTAGTCTCTCTGTATGTGGTCTAACGACCTTGAGAGAAGTGGTGATATGGCTATTAAGGGTCACATGCCTGAAGGGCATTCTATAAATAGACCTCCATTTTTGACTGGGATAAACTATCCTTACAGGAAAAACCATATGCAGGTTTGTATCAGAGCCCAGGATCACGAGATTTGGAGAGTGGTCAGCAAAGGTCCATATGAACTGCCCGAAGATGAAGACACATGGACCAAGGAGCAGATAAGAAGATCCACTTTAAACTGGGGAGCCAAGCACATTATGCAGTGCTCCCTTCACCCGGTAGAATTCTCAAGAGTGTCAACGTGTGCCACTACAAAAGAGATGTGGGACTGTCTTGAGGTAATCTACGAAGGGACATCACAGGTATGCGAGACTAAAGCCAATATGTTAATTTCTGAATATGATAAATTTAGAATGAAACTTGATGAGTCTATTTTAGACATGTATGCTAGGTTGACAATGCTCACTAATAGCTTGACAGAGTTAGGTAAGAGTTATTCCGAGCAGGAGATTGTGAGAAAGATTCTTAGATCCCTAACTCTTGCATGGCATACAAAGGCAACTGTAGTTGAAGAATCCAAGGACTTGCCATCACCCGGGGGTGATTGGGGCGTGGATCGGTCTTTTTTGCCTGAAATTGTATTTTTTGATTCGGAAGCAGGTAGCGATTGTACCAGAGACTGCCACCTTCCTCCGGATGATTAAACGGTCTGTTGGAGACCACCTTTTGGCCTTGTAAGTCGGTTGTAAGTTGTTGTCTTGCGACTGACCGCCATCTGAAGGTGGCGGTCAGGCGAAGACCGCCACTTCGTGGGGTTGGCACAGGCGTTCAGGGGTGGATCCTAGAACACGGTTGTCCAATTGACCGCGTTCTAGAGGTTGCGGCCACCAGGGTGACCGCATTTTGCCCTCTATGGTTTTTCTGCTTCTGTCGACTGGTGGCGGCCCTCTGGAGACCGCCACCCCTTGGTAGCAGCCATGTGATGACCGCCACCTTCTCTGGGCGTTCCTTTTGGGTCATTTTGGCTTCTGGATGATTTGTTTTTGACCCGTTTGATTCCCATTACCTCTATGGGTGTTCCGAGGGCCCCGCAGGGACCGTGACTGTGTCTTTGAGTGTCTAGAGGTACCGTGTTACCTCGATTAACGTGCTTGTGAGTCTTGAGGGTCTGGGTGACCCCGTGTGTTCTGGGCTTTTGTGCTACACTTGGTTGAGTCACCGTGGATCGGTGTGAGTGCGGAGGGCTATTGCCGTACGTCGTTAGCTTTTCAACAAGTTGTTTCCGTGTGGGCCATACGTATAGCCCTGGGACTCTGAGTTCAGTCACCTAGCTTGGGACTGGAGGTTTCTTGGGTATTCCCTTTAAAAGGAAATGGTCTTGGTGGTGGGCCACCTTAAGAATTAACGTGGATCATGATTTCTGACCTAGGGATAGGGTAGATTGACGACATGGAGCCATCTTGTATAACGGTCTTGACCCGAGTCTCGTGACTCAAGGACTGTTAGATTTAGTAGGTTTAGTTAGCCGTCTCGAGTCTGGTGGCCCTGAGCCACTTGGTACTCCGTGTTACTCGCGATAGGTGCGTGCGTGACTTTCGATGTTCACATTTAGTGAGCCTCCACTAATCGTATCCCGACGACACACGTGTTCGGCCCACCTGGGAGTGGTGGCAGTGTTACCCGATAGAGACGATTTTTAGGCTGGTTACCGTAGGGTCCCTCGTCTTTGTAGTCCAAGTCTGGGATGGGGGGAAAATCAGCTAGAGGATCTAACCTAGAGCACATGGTCTGTGTGTGCACACGTGGTTGGGGGTGTCTGACCTGTGCTGACGAGCGCGACCCCAACTAGTCCTTGTTCGTGGTACTTGGTGCGTGTCTCATTTTCTACCTAGGGTGTGTAGGGAGACACTCTGGCCCGGTGTAAGTTGACAGTGGACGCATCCGGCCTTGCTTCTAGCGGTTAGGTAGTCCCGTCATGTGACGTGAGATTCTCGTGACTCGAGTTTTCATTTTCCATCTGTGAGACATGGTTTTACGTGTAGTTTTCGGGTGTTTTCTCGATGTAGAGGTCTAGGGTTTTCGGTAAGGGTTAACGTGGGGTTTTTCTTTAGACGGTGTAGGGTTCACGAGGGTGAGGTCGTGACCATGTTCCCAGACCGTGTGATCTTGGGCTGGGCCTTTGTCAGCAAGGATGGGCCTCCACAACAGCGTTGTCGTGATGTTTCTTCTGGCCGCATAGCCGAGTTTTTTCGTTAGTCCAATGGTTCCCCTACTGTGAGATCAGAGTGTGTTTCTAGTGCCATAGGAGTAGTTATAGAGCTGAGGTCGCATCGACTATCGGGTTTTAGATTCTCGTTACGGCTATTTGCTTCATCGTTGTCGTTGTTGTTACTACGCCTGTTGTTGTTCTTGCTCGCACTGTTTACCACCGTTGTTTTACGATTAGGGTTTCACGGGACCCCTACTGAGCCAATGAAATGAGGCTCATCACCTGTTTTTGAAATGTGACAGTTTCTCTTTGAGGTTCAGAGGTGCAATACAAAGGTTTGTAGTCGCCAGCTCGTCTGGCCGAGTGTTCACTCGGCATTGAGTACGTTTCTTTCCTGTAAATTATACTTAATTTAGACTGGATTCTATAGTTTACTTTTGACCGGGGTATGCCCCGCGTAGTTGTACATTTGGACTTTGTATATTGTGGACTTATGCTTTTGGCAATTCTTGACTAGTGTATATGTGGCTAACACTCTGATATATATAAATATTTCAATTACTTCTGGATTTCAATTTAAAATAACTATTTTAATTTAATCTACACATTGTGTAATTCCTATTCGTTATACGCTCCCTAGACAAACTCCCCCAACCCTTCAGGGGCCTCATCAGCCTCTTGAGTGACTTCCCTAATACTTGGTAGAGGTAATTCAATGCTACATCGGGTTATCGCTATCCGGAGCTCTGGGTCGTTACAGTTGGTATCAGAGCGGTGTTGAGGAATGTGTAAGGAATCGAAATTGCATAGCGATTGTCCAGAATTAGTCCAATTACACTGTCCATTGCTAGCTTAGGATGTTTTCCGTGCGATTAATGAATTTTTCGGTCCATTATCTATTTGCTAGTCGTTTCGAGATGCCGCCTCAGCGTCGAAGAGCCCCTGTTCCTCAAGAGGCGTGCAGCATTCCTTAGAATATTCCTGCTCCAACTCTCATTGTTCCAGCTCCAGAAGATGCGCCTGGTAGTCGTAGAAGTGCATTAAAGGAGTTTTTGTTATTTCATCCGCCCACATTTGAAGGCCAGACCAACCCAGATGCCGCCCGAATTTGGTTGGACGCCACCAAGCGCGTGTTTCGTTCCATGGAATGCGCGGAAGATGAAAAGGTGATGCTCAGTACTTTTCAGCTCCAAGGCGCGGCGTTGACTTGGTGGAATACTGAGTGGGAAGTTTCTTTCCAGTCCCGCCCACTCCGCCAGATCTCGTGGTCTGAGTTCGTCGCCACCTTTGAACTCACTTTCAGCCTGGCTTATCTTCGCATGGATAAAATGCAGCAATTTTTACAGCTTATCCAGGGAGGGATGTCGGTGCTTGAATACTGGAATAGATTCATGGAATTGGGCTGTTATACACCCCACATTCTTGCAAATGAGGCATTAAAGACAGAGCAATTTCTGCATGGCCTCCGTGCTGAGTTGAGGCAGCCACTGATTGTTGCCCGTGTTACCACTATGACTGAAGTTTATCAGGCTGCAGTAGCGTTGGAATGGGATTTGGCAAGATCCATGGTTCCTTCTCAGGCATTGTCGGTTCAGCCGACAGCTCAACTTCCTTCGGGTTATTTTCCCCCTATTCCAGGATTTCCTTCTGCCACTCCTGTAGCTAGTGGTGCAGCTTCTTCTTGCAAGTCCTAGTTTAAAGGATTCAAGAACAAGAAGAGATACAAGAAGAGATTTGATCGACAAGCTTCATTTGGTGCTACCCAGTAGTCAGCCCCATCTTTCCAGCAGCGACAAACTTCTGCAAAAAGCCAATTTAAAGGTTGTGCACGATGTGGTGGTAGCCACCCAGGTAAACCCTGCTCGTTGCCGATGGTGTGTTTTCGATGTGACTAGCCAGGCCATGTGGTGAGAGACTGTCTAATGAGAGCAATTCCAGTGCAGTTTGCTTCAGCAGCTCCATCCCAGCCATCCCAATCCCAATTCAGGCCTCCACTTCCACCGCCGCCATCTCAGCAGTTTTAGCAAATGCTCCCTCAGGCTTCAGCAGCATCTTCTTTCCAGTCTTCTGCAACTGTCGGTAGAAAGATGAAAGGCAAGGTGACTCATATTTCTCGAGCAGAGGTTGTAGCTTCCAATCTCGTCAAAGGTACGATTACTATTTTTGGTTGTGCAGCCCATGCTTTATTTGATTCTGGTGCTTCTCACTCTTTCATTTCTGAGGACTTTGTTGCATGTATCAAGGAGCCCATGATTAAGGTAGTATGCGATTTAATTGTTGAACTGTCATTTGGGGATTTCATGGCGACCCCGTTGTGTCTCGAAGACTCACCTGTTGTGGTTAGTGATCGGCCATTGCCGGCGAGGTTATATGCATTGCAGTTGGCAGACTATGATATAATTCTGGGTATGGATTGGTTAGAGCAATATGGCACTTTGGTTGATTGCAGATCTAAGAATGTCTATTTTCAGCCACCTGAAAAATCGAAATTTCCTCGATGGATATATACTTCGCCAAGTAAAGATTATGTCAGGGCTTGCAAGGCCTATGGATAAGTAATTGCAGTTTGGAAACATTCAGAATTTTCCTAGACGCAGAACTGTCTGAATCTGAAGTGAGTTTGTTTTTCATAGAAACATTAAAACATTCAAGATCTCCACATTTAATGGTGTCTCTTCTTGTTTGTAACGAACCCAAACAAACAAACAAAAAACTTTGTCTGAATGCTTTTATTTAGAGAACCGGCCAAGTTAGGAAGCAAGAGGTGGTAGCGTATCACATGCCCACCAACTTGACATGAGAAAGGTGGTCTGGATCGATTCTTGATAGCTAAGTATCTTGCATTTTGCATTTACAATTGGATATAGTGTTGTGAGGTGTGAGCCCATCAATGTTGATGGATGAGAGCGAGGTTTTTGAGTTTTCTTCGCAAAGCTAAATGTTTTTTTTAAAATGCGTTTAGTATGTCATTTGGGGACTGGATTCTCCAGGAATCTAACTTCCATATGTAAGGTAGTATCTTACTACAATCATACATCGTAATCTTGCCGAATCTCAGAGTGACATTAATTATCCTTGGTTCGATTTCTGGCACTTTCTCTGGATAAATTTGCACCACAAGTGCCACAATCAGAACTCTCCGCTTCCTAACTCACAAACAAAATTGATTTGTGCTGCCTGTTACTCTGTCTAACTTCATGCATAGCCCCACAAAACCTCAATATTTCTTTCTATTTTAGATGCCATTCTCCCGTTACATCCATCAATCTAGGTTGAAACCCCACCATCATTAAATGGCTAGAACCGTTACGCCCATTGATCTGAGCTTAATTTATTTATGACAAGTTCTCTTCAAGCTGATCTGCCTCATGATTTTGATTATACATTCTCTCTAGAGTCATTTTCATGCGAGCATGCATAGCTTATTGCATTTCATGATAATTGGTAATCCACTTAAAGTAATGCTGGCATTTAAAGTTTAGCCCTACTGAGCATTCACTCATAAAATTTTTTCCCTCTTTTTCAGGTAAGTCTGATGAGGAAACCAACACGGATGGGGATGAGCAAGAGTGAAGTCTAGAGCCATCCAAGTGTCGAGAGTTTTATAGTCTTGTCTACTCTTTTGTTTCTTGAGTCAAGCGTTGTAATTTCTTCTTATTTAGTCATCATACTATTTAGAAGAAATATGATTATATAAATAAAGGATTGGGTTATTGCTATCGTGCGCGCTCTATCTTTGTGTTGAATGCACTACGCTCTACTTGACATGAATGATATAGACTCGTCACGACACCTCTGAGTAATCTTCCGCGCTCGGGACGTGACACCTTACATGTATGAAGTCCATGCAGGTTGTCTCCCTATGCGTTAAAGTACGTGCATGTTGTGTCCATGCTAGTTGCACGCTTGCAAAATAAAGTTCGTGCTGGTTTTCATGTTGATCACATAAGTCCGTGCACATTTTAGTTACGTTGAAAGCACAAGTCTGTGCATGTTCTAGTTTTGTTCAAAGCATAAGTCCGTGCATATAAGGTCCGTGCATATCATTGTTCATGCATATAAGGTCCGTGCACATTTCTGATCAAGCAGAGTCCATGCACACTTTTCCAACAACGTTTGTGCACGTTTCTTCCGAACTAAAGTCCATGCACACATAGTCCGTGCACGTTTCGTTCTCACATAGCACACTTTGGCAAAGTCTGTGCATGTTGTACATCCTCAAGTTGAGTCCGTGCCATAAACACACGGAAAGGAGTCTTATTCAACAGAGTTTTGTGACAGTCTCTGAATTTGATTTCTTGAACAGTCTTGGAGTAAAAAGAAATGAAGCAACGATGGATGATCGACTGTAGAATCTTCTCCATTTTCTGTACAAATCTTTATCTCTTGGCCAACAACTTTCTTCTTACATTTTCTAAAACAAAAGAAATAAAATAAGACTTATAGCAGTGAAATATTTTGTATACTTATGAAGCATTCCTTATCAAAATGAAATATTTTGTTACTGATACGTTGGTGTAGAAGACTTAAATTGTTTGTTGATGGATGTGTTGAGAATACATTTAAGGCGCATGGCGAAGACAATGGTCGCTGCAATGAACGCCCCGATGTTCATTTGAAACCGTGGGCGCCGGGTTAATATCTACGTCTTACGGGTGATCGGGGGACGCGGGAAGGGCGGCGACGATTTTGATCCATTCGTCGGCCATCAGCGCATGACCCGCATAGTTGGGATGAACGCCGTCCCAGCACCAATGGACGGCTGGGGCCCGCTTACAGGCGGCATCAAAGACCGGCTGATAACGAATGACCGGCAGGTTGTATTTGGCCGCAAGGCGATCGACGACGGCCACACGTTTTTCCAGTTCGGCCAGCTTGGCCGGGTAATTGTCCTTGAATTTTCCGACCGGGAGCAGGAAGGGTTCGCAGAGAACGATGCGGACATTGGGCAGGACCGCCAGTGTTTGTGCGATCAGAGCGTCATAGGTGGGCTCGAACTGCTCGAATGGCTCATCTTTGCTCCAGAAGGTGTCGTTGACGCCGACCAGTATGCTCAGCACGTCTGGCTTAAGGTCGAGCACGTCCCTCTGCCATCGGGCCTTGAGATCAACCACCCGGTTGCCGCTGATGCCGCGATTGATGAAGGTCAGATTGCGCTCGGCGAGCTGGTATCCGAGTTCGGCGGAGATAATGAAGGGGAAGCTCTGCCCCATGGTGTGGTTGTAGTCTTGACCACTGCGTGCACGACCGCCGTCAGTGATGGAATCGCCTATGAAAACAACGGTCGCTCCGGGCTTGAGCGCAGGCATGGCGGGAACGGACGTGGCCGCGCTCAAAGCCGGGCGAAACACGGCGAGGGCAGACAGCACAAGCAGAGAAGGGAGTTTTACAGGGATACGCATAAAAACAGGAGGGGATTAGGAGAGAGGGGGAGGCGGGGGGCCGTGGATACGTCGCAGGGGGAGAATCAAACAGTGGCATATCGAGCTTGTTCCGAGGGGAATCACGTCCGGGGCTAGCCGAGTGATCCCACTCCATCGGGGCGCCGAGGGCGGCACGATGGAATCCATGCTTTCCCCGTTAATTTGTCCTGTGTCCCGCCCCGGTTTCCGAGGCCAAGTTCCGGGATGTGCACTCGGCGCCACCCACATATTCCGAGGGCTGTTGCTTGGGCATGTGTTGTATCAAGGCATCCACTTTCAAATGAGGGTGGGCGAGGAGGTCAGAGGCGGGGCGCGACGCTGCCTTCATGGTCTCCGGTGGCCAAACGGGTTTCCAAGTAGCGACCGTCTTCGCCGGTGGGGGTGGTGGTCTTGTCGATGACGAGCTGGCCGCCGGCGGGGGGCTTGGGCACGCGGAGGATGGCGGTGACGCCTTCGGGGATCTTGATGTGGAAGAGCAGGGAGCCTTTTTCTGTTTTCCAAGAGACGGGGACGGGGCCGAACTCGGTCACCACAGTACCTTCGGCGAAGGCGAGGTCTCCGAGGTGCGGCTCGATGAGCAGGGTCTTTCCGCAGGCGGGCATGACGGGCCGCACGCCGAGGACGTAGGCGCTGAGGAAGTAGCCGGGGAACATGCCGTAGCAGTGGGCCCGCGAGCCGCCGCGAAACTCCTCCCAGCTTGTCTCCCACTGGGAGTCCGCCATACCTCGCCACCGAGCGCGGAGGGTGTCGAGCACCTCGCGGTCGAGGGCGTCGTCACCGACCGAATACAGCTGCTTGAACAGATAGTAATTCATCATGATGTGATCGGTCCTGACCTGGTCGCGATGGGCGAGCAGGTAGTGCAGGGCCTGAGGTCGGCGATTGGGTGGCACGATGTCCTGATCAAGCGCCCAAAGAGCGGGGAAGGCCGTTGGTTCGATGAGGTTGTCGACCACCTTGAGCGTCATTCTGCGAGCGAGCTTGTCGGCCTTTGAACGGTCGTCGGCGGAATAGTAGCCGGAGTAGTAGGTGCCTTGGCTCGGATCCCAAAGCACCTTGTTGAAGGCTTCGGCTAGGGAGCGCGCCGCGTCCGCAAAGCGGTCGGCTTGAGAATGCTGTCCGATCGCCTCGCCGAGGCAGGCGGCGTCAACCAATGCCTTGTAAACGAAGGCGTTGAGGCCGGCGCCCTCGCAGGTGACGTACCCTAACGGGTCGCCCCATACGATCCATTCCCGCGCCCGCACGAGGCCGCGCTCGGTGCGGCGGACCAGAAAGTAGTCCATCTGGCCGACGATGACAGGCCAGATTTCGCGGATAAGAGTCTGGTCTCCGGTGCTGTCGTAATAACGGCGGGCTCCCTCCACCCAGTCGCAGGCGCGATCCTCCATATTCGCATGGATGTCGAAGCGGTCCGAGCAGGTGTGGGCCTTTACCCAGCCGCCCTTCTGCTGGCTGAGGGCGGTGCGGCGCAGCAATTCGCCGAGCAGGCGGGCGTCGGCGTAGAGGGGCCGGCCGTCATCGCCTGGGCCAGCCATGGCCGTGCGGGTGACGTCGAAGTCGGGCGGATCGCAGTCCATCCACTCGGCACGCTCGCGGTCCGCGCAATCGACGTAGGCATCCTCGCTGAGGATCTGTAGGCTTCGAGCGCAGACCTTCCAGAGTCGGTTGAGGAGCGGGTCGTTCGAATAAAAGCTTCCGACGCAATCGAAGGGATAGAGACGTTCATGTAATGAGAGATCAAGGATGGTGGCGCGGCCTGACTTGACGGTGATGGTGCCGCCGTCGAAGGCGCAGGTGTCGCTGCTGATGTAGGTCTGTAGGCCGGCGCGGGCGATGTAGCGTATGCCGGCATAGTCGAGGGTAAGTTCCGTGCCCGCGTCGGCGTCGTATATGCGAAGTTGCGTGTAGGCCTGGACAAGCCGCCCGGCGGAGAATCTGAGGCTTTGGCCGGCGGTGAGCGTGACCGGAAACGAGGCTTTATCCTCGAGCCGGATTTTGACCGGTGTGTCGCGAAGGAGGGGGATGCTCCTTGCGGTGAGGGGACCCCAGGCGTCACCGCGGATTTTTACAGATGGCTTCCATGTTCGATCGTTGTAGTCTGGGAGCGTCCAGTCTTCATCTTCGACGCGGGCATCGATGTTGTCCACTATGTTGGCCCAGTCGATCTTGGCGGGACGGTAGCGGGTCTGGTCGCTCCATTTCCAATTCTCATCGGTGCGCAGCATAGGGAGCCCGTTGACATCCAGGCGGAGAGTCAGCCCCGGCTCGTGTTTCATCATGCGGGCGTTGCAGCCTTGCCCTATGCCGTCGTTGGTCTGGCGGGTTTGGCCGTCGTAGCCCATGACGACGATGGCGAAGGTGTTGGGTCCGGCGTGCAGATGGCCGGAGAGGTCCACCGTGTCATATTCGGGCCCGCGGGTATCGAAGCGGTTCGGGCCGCGATGGACGGGGACTCCGTTAAGCCAGACGAGATAGCGGGCGTCCGCGAAGATGTGGAGCGCGGCATTTTTGGGGTCGGAGGGAAGAAGAAAAGTCCGGCGGTAGGCGATGAAGGAGCCGGGCGTGCGGCAGGCGATGTCCTCCGGGGCGGAAATGAAAGTGGACTGGAGTTCGGCGCCGAGCGGGTCCGGCCGGAGACCCAGCGGTGTCTGGGCTTGTGCCGGCCGGCTGGCCAAAAGGAGACCAAAAAAGAGAATACGATACATGGCGAAGCAGCGTTTGGGGGCAGTGAATAGGGATATCATGGCTTGGGCGGGAGTAGGTCTATGACCGAAGCTAGAACATTGAAATGGGAGTCACAATTGAGTGAATGGCAGATTTTAGCATAATGGACTGCATTGTAACTGTCTTAAGGTATGTAACTTACCATGTTAAGTTAAAAACCTACGGCAATCCCCTTGAAGTGGTGCGTTGATTACCCCGTCTCCAAAATACGCCTCATCCCCATAACACCCCGTGGTATTGCTTCCGAAAAAATACCTCCCCGTCGTTTCTACGCCTTTGGGGCCATCAACGCTCCGCTCGGGCGGGCGTGCCTGCGTCGGCACAATTGGAGTAATTTCGGGCTGCCCGAATTCACCGGCAGAAAAACTTTGCCGACCCTGAGGATGCGCCCGCGAATACGCACATCGAGGCGTGGCATTTCCGCCCGCTGCAACTGTCCGAAAGCATTTCGATTTTCCCATGACAAACCTGCCCCGACTTTCCCGTCTTTTCTTGTTTTTCGCCGCCGCGCTGGCCGCGGTTTCCACCTCAGCGCGGGCGGAGGAAAGTTCGTCGCCCTGGCTTGAGGTCGGGGGGAGGAACTTCGTGGGCTGGACGGGCGTCCGGTCGGATGCGAGCGGCGTGGCGACCTGGCAATTGAAGGACGAGGCCGTCTTCCAATACCCGCAGGGGCCGCGCGGCTGGTATTTCGTGGGCTTTCGGCAGGAAAACGACGGCACGGCGGACTGGCGCGGGTTCTACGGGTTGCAATTGAAGGTCCTGGTTCCGAAGGGGCGCACGCTGGCGTTGAAAGCATCCATCGGCACGCCGACGCGGGAGAACAGGCAGGAGTTTTTCCTCCAAAGCGCCATGGATTCTTCCGTCGTCGGCAATGGCCAGTGGCAGACGGTAACGCTGCCCTGGACTGGTTTTGATTATGACAAGGGGCTCCGCGGCTTTTTGGAGTTCATCCAGAAATTGCAGCTCACCGGCAGGTTTGCGGACGAAAAGAAGGGCGAGATTAAATTGAAGGATGTCCGCCTCGTTCGCGCAGCGACCATTTGGCTCGACGCCCCCGTGGAGGGAGAAGCGACCGCGGCGGGCAAGGCGGTCACCTACGGGGTGCGTATCGGCAACTGCACCGACGCGTCGCAAGCCATCATTCTCAATTTTGAAAAATACGGATGGGAAACGATGACGCCCTCCGTGACGCCGTCGCGATTCACCCTGGCTCCGGGCGAGGCGAGGGATTGTGTCGTTTCCGTTCAACTGCCGGAGGACGGGATCCCGCCGGGGGGCCACGAGAAGCAAACATTGGTGGCGACCGCCGCCGGACTTGCGCCGGCCAGGCTGGAATTCATCACGGCGCGCGACGTGGCGCGCCCGAGCATTCTGCTGACCGCGGAAGGCTGGGCGGGGGTTCGCGCGAAAGTGAAGCGCTACGACTGGGCCGGGCGGCAGGCGGAGGATTTTATCAAGGATGCCAAAAACTGGCGCGTGCCGGAGGCGGCCACGCCCGCCGACTACGCAAAAGGCTCCCAGCATCACGCCTTTGTTTTCTGGGTGGGCGAATTCAAGCACCTGCGCGCGGCGGCCATCGCCTGGCAACTGACGCGCGACACAAGCTACGCCGAGAAAGTCGCGCTGTTTTTGCGGCGGCTGGCCGATGAAAAGACGGGCTACCCGGCCACGCAGGCCGCCGTCAGCGAAGGCGAGCCGCAGGAGGGCGAAAACTGGCAGATCGTGGCCATCGCCTACGATGCGATCCAAGACGCAAGCGTCCTGAGCGACGGGGACAGGCGCGCCATCGGGAAGGCGTTTCGCCTTTATATGAGCAACGTCGAGACCCTGCTCGACGCGGGCAACATCGGCAATTGGAACGTCGCCGCGGACACCGCCGCGTTGTTTTGCTCGCTGAGCCTGGGCGATTTGTCCTCGGCCCGGCGCTACCTCCACGGCCCGTGCGGTTTTGAGGATTTCGTGACCAAGGGCATCATGGACGACGGGTGGTGGTGGGAGTGCTCGACCGGCTACAACTTCTGGGTCGCCTCGGAGCTGACCCAGGCCGCGCTGGCCTGCGAGCCGTGGGGCATCGACTTGTTGCACCGCCAGTTTCCCGCCAACTTCTCGCGGAACACCATCATCGCCCCGTGGGGCCTGACGCCGCCCTACGGCGTCTCGTTTGAAAAATGGGGGGCGAATCATAAAAACACCCGCTCGATCAAGCAGCTTTGGGATGCGGTGCCCGGCGTGACGGATTACCGAGGCGTCGCCTTCGGAATCAACGACGGGCACGAAGACCAGGTCGGCGGCTCGCGGATGGAGCTGGCTTATTATGCCTTCCGCGACCCCGCGTATGTGCCGTTGATCAAGATGAGCGGCCAGCGCGATTTGATTTACGGCGTGCCGGTGTTGCCGGAGACGGCGGACAAGCCATATGTGAAGAGCAGTTGCGCGGAAAACCTCGGCTTCGCCCTGCTGCGCTCGCAGACGGAGAAGCGCCAGCCGGCCGGGCAAATCGAGGCCATCTTCAAGATCGGCACCCAAGGCGGGTTCCACGGGCACTTCGACCGCTGCTCGTTGGATGCGATCATGCGCTACGGCCGCAGCTTCTGGAGCCCGGAGTCCATCTGGTGGGGCTACGGGAATTTCATGTATAAGTTTTTCGTCCAGAATTCCGTCAACGCCAACATGGTCGTCGTCGATCAAAAGCAGCAGGAGGCCGTGCCTTCGAAACAACTGCTCTTTTACTCGGGCGGGATGATGCAGGTGTCGGCGCAGGAAACCGACGCGCGCTGGTCCGATCCGCCCTACGGCGGGATGGTTTACGACAGCCAGTCCAGCGGCGGCTCCTCGGCCGATTTACCCGCCATGATGCGGCGGAACAAGCAGAGCTTCCCACTGGTGAAAGACCGCCAGTGGGGCGAGCTGGGGCCGCTCGGCGACCGTGTGCTGCAACGCCGCCTCGGCCTGGTCACGGACGACTACATCGTCATTGCCGATTATCTCAAGGCGGAGAGGCCGCACACCTTTGACGACTTGTTTCAGATGCAAAACTTCCGCGCGCTCACCGCGCCGGGGAAGAAATTCTTGGGGCACGAGGCCCAGTTCAGTTCCGACCCGCGGAGCTCGGCGCAATTCATCACCGATTGCGACTGGTATGAGGCCGATGCGCCTTCGCTGGGGCACTTTGAATATGACTTCAAGCCTGGGCCGGAGCGAAAGTTCGACCAGAATGTCCCCGGGCTCCTGAAAATGGACGTTCGCACCCTGTGGCCGTTGCACCAAAAGATCATGCTCGCGCAGCCGCCAGAGAATTTGGGCGGCCAGCAATGGGTGCATTATAAAGTCAGCGCGGAGGGCAAAATCCTCGCGCAAGGCGAAAGCGGCGTCTGGATTCTGGGCGCGGTCAACATCGACGTGCCGGTCGGCGGCGCGAAGGAGCTGACGGTTGAAATCACGAGCGACGGCGGGAAGCAAAAAACGCTCTTCCTTGCGAACGCGCGCTTCGTCGCCGCCGACGGGACTGAAATCCCCGTCGTTCAATCGTCCTTGGGGAATGTCCAGGCATCCAAGCCCGGGGAGGATTATTACGGCGGCCCGATCAAGATTGCCGGCGAACCTTACGCCACGGCGATTCCCGCGCAGCCGCTCGACTCCCAAAAGCCGGTCGTGATTCACATTCCCGTCGCGAATCGCAATGCCGCTCGCTTCAAAGCGGTTCTTGGCGGCGATTATCCGTTCGGCGATGAAAGCGAGCGGCGAAAAGTTCTGGCGATCCGCAGTTCCGGCACCGAGGCGCGCTTTCTCACCGTGCTTGAACCGTATGAGGGCGAACCGATGGTCAAGTCGGCCGTGGCCGAAAGCGCCGACAAGCTGCGCGTCGAACTGGCCGACGGACGCGAACAGGTGATCACCATCACCAGGCTCGACAGCGGAGAGGGGAAGGTCCGCGTCCAAATTGTCGAGAGCAAGGACGGCAAGGTTCTGCGGCAGGAATCCACCGAGGTGAACACGCAATAAGATTTCGAACAGCTCATGAAATCCATCCTGACGTTTTTCAACCGCCCGCGGGCGGCGCTGTTGCTTTTCGCATGTCTGTTCGCGTCGACCGTCTCTGGGGAGGCCGCGGACTGGCAATGGTCGTCGGAAGTCGGCTCCATGACGGTTGGAAAGTCCGCGACGCACCCGCGCGCGTTTCTGTGGATTCCGCCGGATTGCCGGCAGGTTCGTGGCATCGTTTTCGGGCAAAACAACATGCTGGAAGAGGGAATCCTGCAGGACGCCGAGTTTCGCCGGACGCTGGCGGAACTGGGCTTCGCCGAAATCTTCGTCACGCCGACGCTCGACAATTGGCAGAAGGCGGGCGGCAACGACGCGGCGAATGCACAATTCGACGCCCTGTTGAAAACCTTCGCGGAGCAATCGGGTTACGCGGAGCTGGCGTTTGCGCCGATCGTCCCCATCGGGCATTCGGCGATGGCAAGTTTCCCGTGGAATTTTGCGGCCTGGAATCCGCGGCGGACCATGGCGATTTTATCCGTCCACGGCGACGTGCCGCAGACGACGAGGACGGGCAACGGCAGGCCGAATCTCGATTGGGGGGAGCGCAACATAGACGGCATTCCCGGCGCGATGATCATGGGAGAATACGAATGGCTGGAGGACCGTCTCCTCCCGGCGTTCGCCTTCAGGGCCAAATATCCGGGCGCGCCCCTGACGGTGTTTTGCGACGCCGGAAACGGGCATTTTAATTCCTCAAGACAGTTGCTGGATTTTTTGTGTCTCTTCATCCGAGACGCCGCTGCGCGGCGCCTGCCCAAGAATGCTCCGCTGAATGAGCCGGTGACGTTAACGCCTGTCGAGCCGCAGGACGGCTGGCTCGTGGACTGCTGGCGCGAGAACGAGCCCGTCACCTCCCCGCCCGCGCCTTGCGCCAACTATGCGGGGGATCGCACCAAGGCCTTTTGGTGCTTCGACGGGGACATGGCGCGCTTCATCGAAAACTGTTACTCGGGCTCGCGCGGAAAGCTGCCGCAACTGGTGGATGTCGCGCAGGACGGGAAAAGCCTTCCGCCCAACCCGAAGGCGTTCGAGCTGGTGCGGGTGCAATGTCCTCCGCTGGATGATTCGCTGACCTTTCGTTTGCAGGGCGCGTTTCTCGACGCCGTTCCGCCGGGTAATCCTGAAAAGTGGACCGGGTTGGCGAGCGGCGCGCCCCTGGGCCACGCCACGGACGGCGGGCCGGTGACCCTCTCGCGAATCACCGGCCCAGTGGAGCAATTGAACGCCGACACGTTTGCGATTCGCTTCAACCGCCTGAGTCTCCCGGCCGACAGGCGTTACGGGGAGATTTGGCTGTTTGCTAGGCATCCGGGCGATGCGAAATACAAGAACGCGGTCGAGCAGGCGCTGCTGAGAATTCCGGTTTCCCTCACGGAAGGCGCGGAGCAAACGATCACGTTCCCGCAGATTCCTGATCAGACGCTTGGGACAAAGTCGCTGAAACTGACCGCCACGTCGAGCGCCGGCGCGCCGGTTTATTATTACGTTCTCGAGGGCCCGGCGGAAATTGACGGCGCAGTCTTGAAATTCACGAAAATCCCGCCCCGCGCGAAATTCCCTCTGAAAGTCACCGTCGTCGCCTGGCAATACGGGCGCACGAGCGAGTCGAGGCTGAAATCCGCGGAGCCGGTCGCAACGACATTCTATATCAAGCGGTAAAAACACTCAAAAATGAAAACGTTATCATACTTGGTCTTGTTTGTGTGGCCGCCTTCGCGAGGCTTTCGAGCGTCGGCCCGCTCGTGGATTCGATTACTTCGGCAACCCGGCCTTGGAAGCCGGACATGAGTTCAGCGAAGCGCACAGCGATGTGGTCACGGGTGAGGTCACCAGCAATCAGGTGCCCAACCCCACCGCTCTGCGCTTTGGTTGATCCAATACGCCGGATGTTAACCTCTTCAACCAGGACGGCCTGCCCGTATCCCCGTTCCGCACAGATAACTATTAAACCATGAAACCACACCTCCTCGTTCTCTGTAACTTTCTGCTGCTGACGATTGGATCGATCAAAACGCAGGCCCAGCCGACAAACGCGGACCAGGCCCCGCCGCCTAAAATCGCGCTTGATGGTTCACCGAACGGGACGGAGGCTTCAACCCCTCCCTTGCCTCCCGCGAAAGTCCTGTCGCACGGTAAGAAAAGCGATCTCATCACCGACTTCACGCCGACGATCACGGAGGTGCGAAACGCGACTTCCGGACTGCTGCATCCGGGCGTGCTGATGACCAAGGCGCAACTCGACACGATGCAGCGTCACGTGCGCGCGGGGGACCAGCCGTGGGCGAGCGCGTTCGATGCCTTCAGCAAGACGGAACGCGCGGGTACTTCGCCGCGTATTCATTACGAGCCTTCATGGACGTCGGTTCCGTCCGGCGGGGGGCTCGGCAAGGGCGGAAACTATGTCACGTTTCGCATGGCGATGGATGGCGATGTCGCGTTTCATCAGATTCTGATGTGGTACATCACGGGGGACGAAACGTACCGGCTGAACGCACTTAAGATCATCCGGGATTATTTCTCGATTCGGTCGATTGGTTTTCATTGGGACTCTCAGATTCGCTGGGGCGTGGCATCGTACAAATTTTGTTTCGTGGCGGAAATCCTGAAATACAGCGAGGGCAAGACGCGGGACAGCCACTGGACCGACGATGACCAGGTGAAATTCAGCAACTTGATGGAGATGGGGGAGAAATTGCTGGCCGGGACCGGCTATTGGATGAACCAGCACGGTTTTTCCACGATGGGTCAAATAGGGACGGCGATCTTTCTCGACGACAAGGAACTTTACGAGACGGCGGTGGAGCGCACGACGGTAAATTCCACCGGCCAAGAGGGCGGGCGCAATGGCTCTATCAAATGGCAGATGCGGCTGGTGACGGAAAACTTCCAGACGCACGAGAAGGTGACACCGCAGGTGCAGTTGGTGGAGATGATGCGCGACCAGGCACATGCGTGGATCAATGTCGCGACGCTCTCGACGCTGTGCCAAGTGATCTATAACCAAGGGACGAAGGTCGACCCGGTGACGGGCACGGTGAGCACGGTGTCCAACGCGGTGGATGCGTTCGATTTCCTGGACAACCGGTTGCTGGCGGGCACGGACTACATCACGCGCTATACGCTGGGACAGTCGGTGACGTGGATTCCGATCGATATGGGCGATCACATCAACGGCGAGCCGCGCAATTTTCTCGATCTCGGCATTCTCTACAATCACTACAAGTACGCGGAGCGGTGGAGCACGAGAGACCCGCGCTTCCGTGCCGTGGCGGCGGCCTACGAGTCGATTTTACCCGAGGGCGACGGGACCGATTTCCCGCTGGAAAGCACGCTGCTCTTCACTCCTGACGACGGGTTGATCCATGCACCGTAACCCAGCAGGAATTCCCTGCCGGTGGGAAATCGCTTCGATAAGCGGCGACATTCATAAATTTTTCTGTATCGAGATTCATTCACTGCCATTATAAATGCTATTGCGGATGCAGTCGAAAATTTATATCAATGAAAATTCCTTATTTTATTGCTGAATAATCATTGTGGCCCCTTTGGGTTTTGTTGTAATGGTATTATCCTTGGCGTGCATCGCACTCACTTGATTTTCTCTTCCGATATTTTCCTTGGGGTAACTTACATATCGATGGAGGGGTGTTAAGTTGATGTTTATCATGGACGAAACCGTAGAATATTATCCGTCTATGGCTTAAGCAAAGGGGGTGTGTTTTGCCGGGACTAAGATACAGTGGGTTGAATGATCGGGGACAGTGTTAGGCAGTCTGTTCCGTCCATGTCGGACCGTGGACAAACCAGCTCCCATTGCGGAATCCCATCGGTTCGATGTAGAGGTGCTCGGTGGAGTCGGCATAGCGCAGCACCGGATCGGTCGTAAGGATACGGCTGCCTTCGCGAAGGGCGTGGCAGCAGAGCCAGTCGCGACCATCGGGGCCTTCGAATATAGAGTTGTGGCCAACTTCGACGTAGGGTCCGGGTGTGTCGGCATACGTGATGTGGGCATAGCCCCCTGCGCGCGCCTGTTTTTCTCGGTAGGCACGTTTGCGGGTGCCGAAGATCGGATCGCGAGGGGTAAGCGTCCATGGGCCGAGCGGTGAATCGGCGCGCAGGGTGCCGATTTCGTAGCCGCGCGTCCATGCTGAGAAAAACATCCAGTAGGCGCCGTGGCGTTTGATGACAAACGGACCTTCGATACCGCCGATCATCCAATCGGGATTATTAGGCGAGCGCGGTTCCAGAATTTTCTGGAATTCACCATCGCGGGTGAGGAGGCGGCCGGCGCCGAGATCTATCTCGGCCTGCCAGAGCCCCCCGCCGCTGCAATAGAGGTAACTGCGGCCATCGTCGTCGGCGAAGAGGGACGCGTCGTTTTTGAAGCCGGAGCCCAGCCCGTGTGGGGTGACGAGCGAGTAGGGGCCGGTGATGATGTCGGCGACGAAGAGCCACACGCGGTGTTCGTCCATGCGGCGTCCGGGATGCTCCGGACCTTCATGGCCAGAATTGACGGTGAGCCAAAAGCGGCCTCGGGCGCGATGGATTTCGGGGGCCCAGAAGCGTCCGTCGTAGGGGCAGTCGTGCGGCAAGGACGCTGCGTCTATAAGCCAACTGTGGTGGGTCCAGTTGAGAAGATCGTCGGAGCAGAGTAGGCGCACGCCGGGATTGGCACCGCCCCAGACGGGTTGAGAAGTTCCGGTGAGCCACCAGAGATTGTCGATTTTTAGAATGCAGTGGTCGCGCAAAGACAGCGTATCATCGCGGGTGATTGGGTTGGTGTAGCGGAAGGGGGGCATGTTGTTTTAATGGCGTAGTTGAACTGGCCCATAGACGGGCGCGAATGGCATCGGTGCTGGCACGTCTTACGTTGCAATAGGTCGCGCCCGTGCCGGGCATCCAGCTGAAACCGTGAGGACTGGATAGGCGAGCAGGCTGAGGCCGAGGCGCATGATGATTTAGCGACGGATGAGAAGTTCGCAGGTGACGATATCGGCGGTGCGGATTTTTGGAGGGACTGGCCGCCCCCATTGCCAAGCCGCTACGACGACCTTGACCGGATATCGGGCGCGCGAAGGGATTTCATCAAAGACGAGGGTGTCGCCTTCTATACGGGCGGGGCCAGTGACCATGAAGTATTGTACGGGGAGGCCGGAGCTGGCGGTGGCGTGGAGTTTTATGGGATCAAGCCGGTCGAGCCGCTTGTCGGGAATGGAGGGAAACTCGATGCTCTGCGGGGCGCCGTCGGTGAGGACGATGCGGACATTGGCATGGGCGGGGCGATCAGTGGGTTGGTAATCGGCATTGCCGGGGTGATAGGCGATGATGGTGGGCTCCCAAGGATTACCCTGAGGGCGGAGGGGGCCGAAGTGCGGGACGATGCGGAAGGTGTCGGGGCCGACTTGGACGAGGGCGCCGCTGCCGACGCGGTAGCAAATGGGGCCGGGGGCGTGGCCGAGGCGGGTTTCGGGGGTGAAGAGATCGGTTTCGGAGTCGAGGCGGTCGAGGAATTCCGCGTGGAGGCGGAAGGTGCCGGCATCATCGATAAACTCGGGGGTGAAATAGTAGGTGCCTCCGGTGGCGGCGGCGTGGCCGCCGGGGCCGACAAAGTTTAGCTGCTGGGGTTTTTTGGCGAGCTGGGTCTCGAGGTGGTGCTGCACTGCCTCGGCTAGTTCGCGGCCAGGATACCAGAATGCTTCAAGCGGGTTGCCGGGGAAGTCGGCATAGGGATAGGCATGGGTGCCGGGTTGGCCAAGGGCACGGATGCCGATTAGCCAGCCGTTTCGAGGTGAGACGGGTTTGAGCGAGACCGGGGCGTCGAGGGGGGCGTTGTCCGGGACGCGGAGGGCCACGACTTCCTTGAGAAAGAGGGCGAGGAGCGGGATCGAGTCGTTGCTGACGGCGCAGTGGCCCGAGCCGATGTCTGTGTAGAAGCCAAAGAGGGAGGCGTCGCCGTGGGCGCGGACGCGGAGTAGTGTTTCAGCATTGTCGCCGGGGGCGGCCCAGAGGCGTTTGGTGGCTTTGCCGTAGTCGAACCACTCGGACTCGATGTTGAAGATGGGTATGCCTTGGGGGCCGGGGCCGTTGAGGGCGTTGTTGAGGCCGGTCTTAAGCGGGACGAGGGCGACGATGCGCGAGGCGTCCCAGCGGAAGATATGCCAGAGGAACGGGCCGGCGGAAGAGTGGCCGAAGGGAATGAGGGGGGCGTATCGAATTTCCGGATACCCGGACTCCAGCGCTAGGGCGGAGAGGACCGCTTGGAGTTGCCGACCAGCCTCGGCAGGTTTTTCCTCGGCGGGGGTTGATGCACCCCACTTGAAGCCGGGATTTAGCAAGAGATCGAGCGGGGAGGCGGTGTCGCGGCCGGGGTATATTAGGACAGCTGCGAGGTCGTTTTCGGCGAGGGCGTGGCGGAAGGCGGGATTCTCGAAAAGGGGTTTCTCGAGCATGTTTTGGAGGGCGACGACGACGGCGCGCACGCGGTGGCATTGTGGGGGGACCCAGAGCACGGCCTGGCGTCCCGGCGCGGCGGGTACGGGTACGGAGAATTGCCAGATTTCATCGCGGGCAGGTTGGCAGGCGGCGAAGAGCGGGAGACCGTAGACAAGCAGAAGTGCGGCCAGTACGTGAAGGAGGCGGGCGGAAAAAATGGCAGAAACGAGCGGTTTGATCATTGGTGAGAAGGACGGTTGGATCTATTGGCTTTCGTGGCGCGGAGGAGCAGCGCGCCGTGTGGGCGGACGAGCGCGGCGAAGCTTCCGGAAAATATGTCGAGGTCGCGGTGCCGCCAGAGGTCGCGCAGCGCGTATGCGCCGTCCAGCTTGGCATCCGTCCAGTTCAGCGCCACTTCCGCAGTGGAGTTGGTGCGATTGAAAAGGCCGACCACAATCGAGCCGTCGCGGAGTTTCTTGGTCCAGACTTCGGTGCCGCGGGATTGCGCGACGCAGCGGGCCGATTCTCCGAGGGGATCCTGGTTCACGGCGATCACTTCGTCATTGGTCAGGAGCGAGAGGGTCCATGAGTCGAGGTCGCGCATGTCAGCGCCGAGCATGAGAGGGGAGGGTGCGAGAGCCCAGAGGGACATGAGCGCGACTTGTTCGTCCTTAGTGAAGCGGGTTTGGCGTTCCTTGCCGGCGATGGTGCATTTGATACCGATGTGGCCAAACGGGATCATGTCGGCGTCCGGCCAGTGTCCGGGGCCGCCGACGCCCTGCCATTGACCTAGGAGATCGAATGCGCGGTCGAGATCCACCCACCGATCCCAAAAATCATTCGAGATGCGCCACATGTTCGCGAGGCGGCTGATATGGTCGGCGTGTTCGAGGGAGGTGGGACCGGGCGAAGTGCTAAAGACGATGGGGCGGCCGCAGTTGTCGATGGCGCGGCGGATCATTTCGATTTCCGACGCCGAGTAAGGCTTGGAGAGGTCGTCCACTTTCACGAAATCCAGTCCCCAAGAGGCCCAAAGGCGCGCGCAGGAGTCATACCATGCCTGTCCGGCGGGATTGTCGCGTACGCCAAACATGTCGGGGCACCAGGCGCAGGTGCTCTTCGTGTCCGCCGCATCGGCCGCAGTGAACGAACTGCCCTCGATGGGAGTCTTTGCTTTCACGGCTTGCCGCGGGATCCCGCGCATCATGTGCAGTCCGAACTTGAGTCCCATGGAATGGATTTCATCGGCCAGAGGCTTGAAGCCTTTCCCGTCCACGGCGGAGGGAAAACGGTTCAGCGAGGGGAGGAGCCGGCCGTAGCGGTCGGCGAAGAGTGTCGCGCCGGCGCGTTCCTTGTTGAAGTTGCGATCATCCGTGGACGAGACGGCATCATACCAACGCGCGTCGATCACGAGGTAGCTCCAGCCATGGGGAAGGAGCTTTCGTTTCATGGCGGCGGCGTTTTCGAGCACTTCCTTTTCGTCGATGCTGGTGCCGAAGGCGTCGTAGCTGTTCCAACCCATAGGCGGTGTGGGGGACCATTGCCAGTAAGAGGGGCAAGGCTCATCTGGTTTGGCGATCGTCTGGCCGGAGGAATCGGCGAAAAGCATGCCGATAAGCGCGGACCAAATGAACACGACCTTCTTCATGGAGCAGGATCTTTGGCGAAACATGGCTGTGCTGAGGTGAGGAGGTGGACGGGGCTGCGTTTAGGGAGCGGTGGTGATTTGAAGTCGGGCGGTGCCGCGGATGTCTTCGGATGAGGCGCCGACCTGAATCTCGGCGGGGCCGGGGGGGACGACGTAGCGATTGGTGGCGACATCCCAGTAGCGCCAGGCGGAAGCGGGGATTTCCAGGGAAATAGTGGCTGTTTTTCCGACGGGAATGGAGACGCGTTGGAAGGCCGCAAGCGCGTGAATGGGCATGGGCACCGGGGGGGCCAGGTGCTTCACATAGATCTGGACCACTTCTATGCCGTCCCGGGTGCCGGTGTTCCTGACGCGAACGGTAACGGTGACTTTTCCATCGACGGGAAGTTTGTCGGAGGAGAGGCGGGGCTGGTCGTAGGCGAACGTGGTGTAACCGAGGCCGTAGCCGAAGGAGTATAGCACCTTGCCGGTGAAGTAGCGGTAGGTGCGGCCGGCCATAGCGTAGTTCGTGAAATCGGGCAGATCCTTCGTGGAGCGATAAAAGGTGACCGGAAGGCGGCCGGAGGGATTATAGTCGCCGAACAAGACTTCGGCGATGGCGCGTCCGCCTTCCTGTCCGGGATACCAAGCTTGAAGAATGGCCGGCAGATGTTCGGCCGCCCAAGGAAAGGCGACGGCGCCGCCGCTGAAGTTGACAAGGACGACAGGTTTTCCTGTGGCGGCGAGGGCTTGGAGAAGGGATGCTTGGTGCGACGGGATTTCGATGCGAGTGCGGTCGCCATGATCGAAACCCTCGTAGGACTGGCGCATTTCCTCTCCTTCGGCCGAGGCGTCCATGCCGCCGGCGAAGATAACGAGATCGGCCGAGCGGGCGGCGTCGATGGCGGCCCGGGCCTCGGGCGTGTCTACCCCGAGGCTTTTTCCGGGAGGCAGGACGAGGGGGCAGCCGGGAAGGGTGACGATTTTGACGGCTGGGCCGGCGACTTCGGTGAGGCCGGCGGAGAGGGTGACGGGGCGGGAAGGGATGCCGTAGTAGTTGCCGAGGAGGACGCGGACGGAATCGGCATTGGGTCCGATGAGGGCAATGCGATGGATTTTGGCCCGGTCGAAGGGGAGGATGCCGTCGTTTTTAAGCAGGACGAGCGAGGCGCGGGCGGCCGCGAGGGCGAGGGCATCGTGCGCGGGGGTGTTGTTTTCCGAGGGAGGAATATCGAGGTAGGGGCAGCGGGCCGGGGAGTCGAAGAGACCGAGCTGTAAGCGGGCGGTCATGACACGTGCCAGGGCAACATCGATGTCCTTTTCGGTAAGCAGACCCTGATTGACGGCGCCGGCGAGGGATGCGTAGTCGCTGCCGCAGTTTAGGTCGTTCCCGGCTTTGATGGAGAGGGCGGCTGCCTCGGCGGCGGTTTTCACGTATTTGTGGTGCTGCCAAATGTCGCGAATGGCATGGCAGTCCGAAACGACGTAGCCTTGGAATCCCCACTGGTTGCGAAGGAGGTCGGTGAGGAGGAATTTGTTGGCGGCGCAGGGGACTCCGTCGACGCTGTCGTATGCGGACATGACTTGGCCGACCTTTGCCTGACGGACCGCGGCCTCGAACTGCGGCAGGTAGGTTTCGTAGAGGTCGCGGATGGGGGGACGAGCGTCGAAGGAATGGCGAAGTTTTTCGGGGCCGCTGTAAACGGCGAAGTGCTTGGCACAGGCGATGATTTTCCGGTAGACGGGGTCGTAGCCTTGGAGCCCTTCGATGAAAGGAACGGCCAGGCGGGTGGTCAGCGTCGGATCCTCGCCATAGGTTTCCTGTCCACGGCCCCAGCGAGGGTCGCGGTCAATGTTGATGTTAGGGGTCCAGAAGGTGAGGCCGTAGAAGCGGCGCGTGTTGGGGTTCTGGGCGCGAGCCCCGTTGTTTTTGGCGCGGGCCTCGGTGGAGATAACATCGCCGATGTGCCTCATGAGTTCAGGATCCCAGGCGGAGGCGAGGCCGATGGCCTGCGGGAAGACGGTGGCGTGTCCCGCCATGCCGATGCCGTGGAGGCATTCGTTCCAGTATTCGTAGCCGGGGACGCCGAGGCGATCAATGGGGGGGGCGTCGTTCATCAACTGATCGACTTTTTCGTTCAGCGACATGCGGCGGATGAGGTCGGCCACGCGGACCGAGACCGGCTGGGTGGGGTCGGTATAGACGCGGGGGGATTTGACGTCGGGTATGACGGAGGCGGAAGGGGCGGCAATTTCTGCAAGATCCTGCGCCTTGACGCAGGAGACGCCATTGCCTTCGGCATTCAGGATTTCGATGGCATTGAATTTGGCGTTGTCCTTGCGCGCCTCGAACTGAATGGCGAGGGGGCCGCGTATGGAGTCGTCGAGATGATGGACGCGCGCGGTGAGGACGTATTCCTTCCGCGGGCCGGCGAGGGCATAGATATCGAAGTTCTCGGCGATTTTCCGTCCGTCGCAAGTGATGTCCATGAGCCGTTGGCCTGGCCCGTTCTTGTCGTTTTCGGCGAGATAGATCTCGATGGTGTAGTCTCCCTCGGGGAGGCCGGCGACGGAGGCGGTGAAGTTTTTGCCGTAGATTTCCTCGGTGTAGTCGCCGGGGTTGGTGGCATCTTTCACGACGATGGCTGGATTGTGGCTGGAGTGTGCAAACTCACCGGAGACTATAAAGCTCAGGCCGCAGGGGCTGGGGGCCGTCTGGGCGGCCGGGAGGGCGAGTGTGGAGGCAAGCGTCAACAGGCAGAGGCGGGCAAGCGGGCGTAGGTGGTGCAATGGAATGGGAGGGATCGGGTGACGTGAGAGGTGGCCACGGGGTGCAAGTGGCGCGTGCAAACGGATGGCGAGGGCGAGAGGTGTCCGCCGAGAAAAAGATCAAAAGAAACGGACGGTAACGGTGTCGTCGGCTTTAAGGACGACCTGGACTTGCTTGCCGGGCGTGATCTGGACGGAACGCGCACCCTCGACCTGGGCGGTCTGCCAAGGTCGGCCGCACTGGAGGGTGAGGGTTTGGTTGATGTCGGACTGGATGCGAGCCTGGACCAAGCCGGGTCGCCAAGCGAGATGTTCGACCTCGGCGCGGGTACGGGCCATCAGGCCGTCGATGGATCCGGTGAGGAGGAAGTCGGGGAGGGCGGGGAGGAACTCGATGACGCCGGTGTTGGAAGACACGAGGGATTCGTTGACTACGCCGACCACGCCGATGCAGGTGTCGGTGCAGTAGGTGTCGGAGCGGCGGTCGGTGTTGTGGTCGGTCAGCATGGATGGGTAATAGATGTCGCTGGCGAGCAAGTGGTGCAGGCATCTGGCAACATCGGTGCCGTCGCCGAGGCGGGCGGAGATGAGGGCGCTGTGGATCGAGCCGTGACCGGTGGTGTTGTCGCTGTGATTGAGGCGGTAGCGGTTGGCGACCGCCTGGATGGCGGCGGCGCGCAACTTGGGGTTGTCGCGAGTTTCATAACCAGGCCAGGCCACGTAGAGATGACTGCTGTGGCGGTGATTGTTGTTTTCGACGTAGTCTTGAGTGGCCCAATGGACGAAGTTTGACATGCACGGACTTTGTGAAGACGTGCATGGACTTAATTCAAAACGTGTACGGACTGGGTTTCAATAAAAATAAAACATGCACGGGGTTTGACTTGCATGGACTTTGTGAAGACGTGCAAGGACTTGGTATGCACGGGACTGTTCATGCTCGGACTCTGCTTTCCTTCCTAAGAGAATGTGCACGGACTTATGTTCTTGACCAAGAGTAGAACAAGCATGGACTTTACAATGCTAACCGAAAATCTGCACAGACTTTAGATGTAAAATGTGCACAGACTTAAGATGCACCCCAACAGTAATTAGTCTAAGTCTAAAATATGCACGGATTTTGTATAAGACATGCATGGACTTTACAATGCACAGGGAGAAAAATTGCATGGACTTTATGCAAGGGTGAATAGTATGCATGGACTTATACTTTAAATGCATCTAAAATATGCACGGACTAACTATATGAACCTAGCATTAAACATGCATGGACTTTACTTGTGAATGAACATCTAACAAATACCCAATCATCGAAATGCATGCACCATCACTTTATATCAATGTTGGCCATCATCAAAACAAGGTTTACAACGGTTTTCATCTTTCAAAGCTTCTTCAACATTTTTTAGTTCAATTTAAGAGACAAGAGCAATTTGGTCCAATTCTTCAACTATTCTAAAATGTGACCTGGTTCTAGGTAGGTCATTCAAACTACCAATGACATTCTCCAAAGGATGATCTTTAAGTACTCTTATATCAGTAATGTCATTACCTTCACCAGTAGCTTGATCCCTTGAGTTGCTTGATTCTCCCAAGTCACCATTTCCTCTTGTCTCTTCTTGAGGAAGATCATGCTTTTCCTTCGTGGTCAAGAATTTCCCATCGTCATCATCTTTCCTGCAAGGTTTGTCATTTTTAGTATCATCATTGAATTCATCAAAAGTGACATGGGGTGATTCTTCCACAACTTGAGTTTTGATATTGTAAATTCTATAAGCCCTAAAATAATCAGAATAGGGAAGGAATATACCTTCATCACTTTTAGGCTCAAACTTATCCAATTCTCTTTTATCATTGTTGTGGATAAAGCATTTAGATCCGAACACTTTGATGTGAGAAAGAGAGGACTTTTTACCTTTGAGCATCTCATATGGAGTCTTTTTGGTGAGCGGCCATACCATGGAGCGGTTAATGATGTAGCATGCTGTATTTAGTGCTTCAGCCCAAAATGTTCTAGGAAGTTGTCATTCTGCGAGTATTGTTCTAGCCATCTCTGTGAGTGTTTAGTTTCTCCTCTCAACTACCCCATTTTGTTCAGGGGTTCTTGGTGATGAAAATCTGTGTGAAATACCTTTAGACCTGCAGAAATCATAGAAGTCAGCATTATCAAATTCACCACCATGATCTGATTGAATGTTGGAAATCCTAAACTCACCATCTTGCTTTGTCTTCATGTAGAGTGCCTGAAAGTCATCAAAAGCATCATTCTTATGTGTAAGAAAGAATACTCATGTGAACCTAGAGAAATCATCCACTAATACATATCCATATCTCTTACCACTTAGACTCACAGTTCTTGTTGGCCCAAACAAGTCAATATGAATTAGTTCAAGTGGTTTAGATGATAGACTTTCATATTTATTTTTGAATGATTTTGTTGTTTGCTTCCCTTGGGCACAAGCATCACAAAATTTATTATCTTGCATAAAGGAGAGTTCAGGCAGTCCTGTCACCATTGAATGTTTCATTAGTTTATGCAAGACATTGTAGGTAGCATGTCCTAGTCTACGATACCATAATCATGCAAGTTCAGATTTTAGTGCAGCAAGACATAAATTCAAGTGAGCTAAGTTATCTAAGTCAATCATGTAAACATTGTTGACTCTCTTACCAGAAAACTTGATTTTATCAGATTTTGATTCTAAAATTTTACATTCATGAGAGTCAAATATCACTCTATGTCCCTTGTCACATAATTAACTTATGCTCAACAAGTTGTATTCTAACCCTTCAACTAATAAGATATTTTCAATAGAATTGGAGAGATTCTTCCCCACCTCTCTCTCTCTCTCTCTCTCTCTCTCTCTCTCTCTTTCTCGCTAGCTGCCAGCCCAGCATGGCTCGTCTTCTTCTCCTTTGCGTAGTCCTGTGCTGTTACTTAGCCAACACCTCTGCTGCCCGGAAGCTGCTCATGTCTCTAGACAGACCCACGTCCGACCTGTCCACCCTCGCCAGCGCAGCTTCTCCAACCACACCGGAGAACGGCAGAGATAACACTGCCAACGCGCCTTCTTCCAGTGGAGGCGGCAGAGGCGTTGCCACCGCTCCATCGCCTTCTTTCACTGTACCGGACGAGAATGGAGGCTCGTTTGCTACTGCCTCTCGAGTAGAGGAAGCGCCGGAGGCGGGGCAGCAGCGCCAGGGCCACCGGTCCTCCTCTAACCCGGTCGGGGGGGACGTTATCGTCGGAGGGCTGGCGACGGCGTTCCTCGCCGCCATCGTCTGCTACATCCGGGTGACAAGGAGAAGGGACGATGAAGAGGTTCAGGAGAAGGTGTAGTCGATGTGCTTGTTGCTTCTTCTAGCTTGTTCAGTTTTTGGAGGAATCCCCCCCACCCTCCACCCCACTTCAGTATGAACTGTACATAATATTAAAGGGCTAGAGTACTTCTTGTCCCGACCGGAAGAATGGATCACCGTGAGATCTGCATGTGGAAACAAACTTTGGCACAGATTAGCATTCTCAGATCAAATGATTTACAGAATTTTACCATAAATAGTACATACGCGGGCTTGTTCCTACGTACCTCTACATGTTTGAAGCCATTCATCAGATAAAATGCTCAGCGTGTGTAGGGCGAGGACTAGTGTAGGAAATGATCAAATGCTACCGAAGCAAGAATACACTTAAAAGAATTAGAAGGAAAAACAAATCCAAACAACATGGGTAGATCGGAAGTTCAGAATAATTATGAGTAGAAGACAGCGGGCTAGCTGAACTTGATTCATCTTTCACTCTGCACATCATCTATATAATTTTTTTCATGCAAAGAAGGCGCCTCTTCGATGAGTTATGTTTAAATTATCCTGACATGAGTAGGATAGGGATTAAAAGAACTCCCGACATTCTCACATGAAATGAGTACGTGTTGAATCGAGAGCAAGAAATTAAATAGGCTGAGTTGGATTCGTCAGTGCATGCATGGGAGATGCTTACGATCGATCTCGCAATGAAGAGCACAGGTGGGAGCACTGTTGGAGTAATAACAGTTGGGGGACGGGCGGGGATTGATGCAGAAAGCTTGGCCCACGCGCACACGTGAGGGCTAAAGCCTGCCCACAATGAGTGACCCGCAGCGCCCATGTCAATGGTGGACACGAGAGCGTGGCCATATCATGGACTGTCACATCAAAATGATATGCGAAATTCTACTGCAATATATAGGATCACCGATGATTTTATCATCAATATTCTATAACATTTTAAATCGAATCAAATCAGACGACCTTTAAATGTATTAGAAGGAAGAGCAAATTGAAAGAAAAACTCCAATATTCGTGCTCACCATTCGTCGGATGATTAGAAGACTCTAATGGAAAACAGGTGGACTGATGGAGAGAGGGTGAGGAGGGGAGAGTCCCATCTGTTCACGTTGAAAGCGGTCAAGTTGGCCCACGTGCACACGTGAGGTCTGCAGGCCCACAACAGCGATCTTGCGGCCCAGATTAGTATGGAGACATGACAGCAGTGGCCCACATTACGATTGGGGGCATCAACTCTGACGGCCCACCCATTAAGACCAGAAGAGATAGAGGAGGAGAAGGATGGAAGCCAACCGTGCCCAGTTAAGACACCCATCGCGGTCCGGACGCGGTCGTGGGCCGAAATGTGTGGCCTACTTGGGACCCCAAGGCACAGCTGTCTCCGCGATGGAGGCGCATTGATTAGACAGCCGTGATCGAATCTTTGAACCCAATCTCGTTCCATCCAATCGGGTGACATGACATTATAGATAGGAGCGTGAAGGTGGCCGGGAAGGCGACTGTGGGGTCATATATCGTGCAACTATTTTTATCACATTACTGTGGAGGGCAGATGAATAATACATTGATAAATGCAGCAAACGGGAATTCAAATCCTTGGCCAGGGGTCCTCGTTCCTACCCCTCTCACTAAGGACTACCCAAAGTCGGGCGTGCATTGAAAGGTGGCTCCCAATGGTTGACTGCCCGTGGTTAATGGTGGCTTGAGAATCATTCAGCCTCAGAGGGAGAAGAGAAGAACAAATGGGGATAAGCTTTGTGCGGGTTAGGAGATATTGGGACTCAAATTTCTTCCAAAGTACTACCCCTCAGAGAGGCAGTCTGTTACGCCGGGACTTGTGCCTTTGATTTTTTTTTAGACCCTTGACATGCATACGACCAAGATTTTTCCTGCAGGGACTTTGCCTCTCTTGACATGCCTTTCATAGTTTTACATTTATGGAATTTGACTTTGATAATAGCCCTTTTTGGCTAGATTTATCATGAAAAGCTCATTTTATTTTTGGGTCAAGACTGTCCCTATTTGAGACTTCTCTCGTATTGGGGAGTACCTAGGATGGTCATCTCATCCGTCAAACTCCTACCCCTGCACTTGGCCGAGCAAAGAAGAGAAAAGACTTTCATGCATACCCATGGCATGGCCAAAGTAGCAACGGTATTTACCAAAGGAACCGGCTAAGGACGCCGTGAAGTGTGTGGAGTGTCCAGCTAAGGGTTGCCCTTAATGAGTGGGAAAGAATGCCATACTCCCAGTGCAGGGTACTTATAGCAAAGTGCTGCATAGCAAGCCTAAAAACTCTATCTAAAATTCAATCTAGGATAAAGGTCTTAACTACCACTTTTAATCATGTTAAAAAGTACTTCATTTTGAAAACCATGTGTGAAGAGTTATTGAATGCAACTCTTGTGCAAAAATATTACCTTGCAACCTTGGAGCAGCTACCAGAGACGATCTTGATCATCGTGGGATCTGTAGTCCTCAAATGGTAGCTAGAAGGATTGGAAGTAAAGGTTTGAAGTAGTTTGACACGAAGGAGTGGTACTAAGACCAGACTCAGACGAATAAGGAGAAAATGAAGAGAGGCGACGGCTAGAACTCCCTCACTACGGTGCGGAGACCCTGATCACATGAACGGTGTACAGAAGGAAAGGGGAGATTAAAAGGAGGAGTGAGGACTAAAGCCTCAGAAGTAGTGGGAGAACGGGCAGATGCCCAGAGCAGTGGATGTGGAAGAAGTCGAATCGGACCCAAAATCGAGAGAAATTAGAAGGAGGAATTGATAGATGGAAAGAGGGGAATCCAGAGGGTCCGGAGGCAAGGGAGGAGAATCATGATAGGAAGAAGAATCTGGAGACTCTGGAGGAGGAAAGTGATGGGAACACAATGCCCTGGGAAGAAGTATAGGAAAAGGTGAGTTAAGATGAAGAAGAGAACAGAGGATGCGATGTCCTGGAGAAATCAGAAGAAAGATGGGGATGAACGGGTGTGATGCCCAGGAAGGATGGTGTAGTAGAAAGAAGAGTCTGGAGGTTTCAGAGGAATGGAGTCTGAAGGGGTGCGATGCCTTGGGAGGAAGTCTGGAGATTCCGGAGGAGGAAGACAGAAAGGGGCACGATGCCCGGGAAGAAAGTTCGGAGGTCCCGGAGGAAGAAGAGATGAAAGGGCGCGATGTCCTGGAAGGTCAGGAGATTCTGGGAGGATGTGGAGAAGAAGGGCACGATGCCCGATAAGTAGAGAAAAATTTAGAGGATCCGGATACAAGAGTTGGAAGTGGGCGTGATGTTCTGAGAGAAAATTGGAGGGGGCGCGATGCCCAGAGAGAAAATTGAAAGGGGATCGATGCCTGGCAAGTAGAAGGGGACCTAAAGATCTCGAGGATAGAGGTGAATGAAATGGAGGATGTGGAGGATCAGGAGGTTCCAGAAGGCGGGGAAGATACGGGTTCAGAAACCCAGGAAAGAAGAAATGCAAATGCATGCGAATGCAATGCAATGGATGCGATGAATATATGAAGTGCGATGAGTGCAAAGAATGCATGGGATGAGAGGATGAGATCTTCCTCCTCACCCGTGGAGTGGCCCATAGAGAGAAAAATGTGGATGAAATAAAATAAGGCTGCGGCGAGGTTAGGTGGCTGGTTAGGATTGCTCATGGTTAGGTGGCCATGAGTGTGCTCTGAGGAAGTTATTATTATTTTTGGTCACCCCAGCTTGAGGTTTATCTACCCCCTTGAGGTGTTAAGATCGTTATTCGAGGTGGCAAACCAGGTGCTTTGATCGAGAGTTGTGCTGGGGTGAATGGAGGATCTTCCTAATGAGTTGCTAATTATCAAGCCTGATTTTTTCGTCATGCTCTGTAGCGTTAGAGATTACGTTCCAGTCCTGATTATTTTGCTGATCTCGAGGCAGGATTGGGCAGAGGTGCCCGAGTGAGCTCTAAGCCTTACGCTTCTACACGTGAATGAGTTGTGTTAGCTCTGGATTTGGGTTCATGGTTGTGTGGTGGTGGCTTGTTTCGTAGCCCAGATTGTGGAATTTGGGGCCACTATGCACTGCCTTGAATGCACCATTGGAGGTGATAGATGAGATGTAAAGGTTCTATGGCAGATTCAGGACCTAAGGATGAGCATTGGTAGGTACCGAGCATGGTTCGTGTCGTGGCTCTTGGCATGGTGGTCTGCGCAGTAGTAGCTCCAGTGATGGATATTTTTAGGATTCGAGAATCGAGAATGGATTTGGTGTTAGCAAAGATAGATTCTAGGTAATATTGTCTAGTGGCTAGAGATGTAATTGGCTTCGAGCTTGGCATCTTTTGTGGTTTCTTTGCTCCTCGGTAAACGTTTTGGCTTGTTAATGGTTCTGGGATCAAAGGTAGGCATAGTGGGGAGCGTGTGGCAGTGGCTAGCTCAACCGCTATGGCAAAGTCTGGTTGGAGATTAGCCGGGCCAGTGCTCGAGGCGTGGTGAGTTGCGGTTCAAGGAATTACAATGATGGTGTGTAGGGAGATGTTGCAAGTGTGGTCTGACGAGACACTTGGCGAGTGTTATCGGGGGAGCTGACCTGATGGTTTTTTCTGGTGTTGGAATGTACAGTTCCTAACGTGCACAAGGTTTGAGGTCAGGTCAAGTGTGGAGATCTTCCACTTTGTAGGAGGTATGTTGGTTTCTCCTTGGTCGGAGAGATGTGCATTTTTGTTGAGTTCCGACGTCTTGCATTGCATGTTCAGATTGGTTGGCCCCTTGTGTGCCATGAAGTCCATGTGAGACGCATTTCGTATTTTGGTAATGTGGCTACCTGTGAGATGTCATGACCATTTCCGTGAGGTGTAATAGTGTTGGCACTATTCCAGAAGGTTGAGTGCCAGTTGGGCGATGCTTGCGAGAATTTGTGGCTGGCATTATGATTTCTGATGCGCTGTGGATCGAAGCTTGTAGAGTTGCAGGAGGGTTGCCAGATTAAGAGAGAGAATCTGTACTCTGGGTTCCAAGTTATTGAGCTTTCCTCACCCAAGTTTAATGAGTTAGCCAGTCGAGTTAAGGATTATCGAGATGGCAGATCCTGAGTCGTCAATGATGATTCTGCATGTGGTGTAGAGTGCGCAGCGGAAGCTTGCTGGGCCCATAACCCATAGGTCCAGGATCATAGTATTGGTGATTATGGGTGGATTTCTTGAGGAAGAGCATTAGAGGATTGGTTCCTCGATGTGAGATTGTCCCTGGCTGTGTGGGCCATGTCGGTTGCCATGCCATTGCTTGAGACATTGTGGCTTGTGGCACTGGCAAGATGAAGAGTTGGGGAAATATGATGGCGAGTTTGCCGCATGGGTACTTTGTTCTTGGGTTGGGAGTTGCGCCCTCGAATGGGATCGTGGCCCAAGAGATGTGACCTTTGAGAGATAATTATAGATCCTAATTGGTAGCTACGAGTACTTGTTAAGGCTTGCCGATTGGTCAGCTATGGTAATGCCTAGAAGAGGCCCAGTTGAGTCCAAGAGTTTCAGAATGTTGTGAGAAGGACTCAGCTGTGATAAGGATCTATGATGTTTAGAGATCTGTGTGCATTGGTTGCAGCATCATCAAATAGGATGCTATGGTAACAGGCGATACTTGTCTATTTTGTAGATATGTGCTGAGGATTATTCAGGATGTGTCCTGTGGCTCTGTGGCGAGATCTTTTAAGTACATGGCACATATTCCGGTATGATGTTATTAGTCACACTTTACACTTAAGCACACAATCTTAGACTTGTGAACCTCTCCGCAGATATTCCTTCTATCAAACTAGGTGATCTTATTTCAAGGTCTCTGTAAGTCTCCGTGAGCCGGAGATTCTCACTAGGACACCGAGCTAGTTGTACCCTTAAAACCCAATTTGTCTAGAAAGCACTTGCACAATCGGTGATTTTTTAAGTTTTGGATTCCAAACGGTCCTCAGGTGACCGCTAAGGTTCACTTAACGGTTGGACCCATGGCCGCTTCTCTTGTCAAATGGTCATCCCATGACCGTATATCTATCTGAGTCAAGTTTTCTTTGTTTTGACTTTGACACAACATAAACGGTCCTGACCAGATAGCATGACTCTGCTTAGCAGTTTGGACTTGACCGCCTGATTCTTAAAACGGTCCAGCAAATGACCGCATGGTTCCTGATTCTGTCTAACCTGAGGTTTGCCCTTGGGGTTGATTTTCTTGAATTTCTAGATGATCTTAGGATTATCTGGAGTCTCAACCCATGTTAATAAGTTAATGTTATGTTATGGAACTTAAGTAATGCACCGTTATGCTACCGGAATGTCACCCTAGCATAATGTCCTTTTTAATTCTTCTTTGAAATCTTATATCAACTTTGGGTACGTTCTATACCTTGGTTACTTGATCATGAAACTTGTTATTGAAATTGAAATTATTGGCCGACATTCTTGTTATACTCGTGGAAGTAGCTGGATTTATAACGTGAAGATGCAAATCGGGCACTGATTGTGTCCAAGGGTAACATGCTAGCCCCCTCGGCTGATTGTCAGAAACGTGTTATAAACCATGGGGTACGATGATACTAGCGTTGCATTGCGCTGGGAGTACTTTCTTTTATAAATGAGTGAAAATCACGAGACAATCTAGTGAAATTACATTCTCACGTGTTAAGTGACTTTCTAGTGAATAGCCTTTATGGTTATGAAAAGTGCATTCTCGTTACATTCTTGTTCGTGAAAGGCCATAATTACATTCTTGTTATGTGCTTGCTCCATCCTGCTTGTGTATCTCTTACCTTGATCTTATCTTATTACTTGTGTTACTTTGGTATTACCACATGATTTATCGTATTTTCTCATCTTAACGCTTTCTAGAGCTAAAATATTAATCATTTAAATATTACCTCAATGTTGATGCGAAGATACCTACTGGGCCAGTGTGCTCATTACCCTACTTTCTAATATTTTCAGAAAATACTAGCGAGTCAGGTTCGGATTGTGCAAGTAGCGGGTCTGAGAGCGATTGAAGGTCAAATGGAATGAGAGAAGTTGCAGTTGCTTAGTGTCTAGTCGAGTCATGTTGTACTTTCTCTTTTCTTGAGTCATGATATAAGGATGTCAAAAGTAATGGTCTTGTGTCCTAGTTGATTTTTATTATTATGAAATGAAGTTGAAGTTTGAACAATTACTTGTGTAATTACTTTTGTGTGATTGTCTTATGCTCTAATTTCTTGCTTGCGAGAGGCTTACCATGTCGACTGTTCACGTTTCTCGAGAATCCTTTCGCTGCATTCATAACTCGGGGTGTGACAGTTAAAGTGGTATTAGAGCATAGGTCTCAGGACTTACTTATTCTTAGAAAAAAAATATCATGTCATAGGTAAAGTCCAAGGTTAAGGACCCATACCTATGAATTAGGAAGAAATTCCAAACCCATGTGAGAATTGGGTAGAACACGGGGTGAGATAGTTGTATAAAAAAAATTTCTCTAAGTAAATCTTCCCAATTCGAAGGAAATTAACTAAATGTCTATTTACTAAGGTACCTCAATTTCTCAATGGCTCATCGTGTGAACTGGGACGAAATGCAACAAACTATTGCAAGTCTTACCTAAGCCTTGCAAACTGTAGCCCAAATTGGCGCAAGGGCTGGCATGGGTAGCTTACACGGTAATTTTTGAAGTTTAAATCTCCCACAGTTCTCAAGATCTTCTAACCCAGACGAAGCAGAGAACTAGATCGTTGAGATGAACCATTATGGCGCAAGTCGGCGCTAGGGCAGGCGCTGGTGACTTGCATCGAAATTTCTAGAGTTTAAACCCTCCACGATTTTCAGGTTCTTCTAACTCGGATGAGGCAGAAAACTAGATAGACGAAATGAACCGCATATTCGAGTCATGCAGTGTACTGACCAAGAGAAGGTTTGTCTCGCCACGTTCCAGTTGAACAAAGACGCCCGTACCTAGTGGAAGTCTATTCCTGCACCGCCTGTAGACGCACCACATACTTGGAACTGATTTCTTGACCTTTTCCAAGCCAAGTACGTCTCCGAGCATGTTAAACAGAGGAAGGCAGCCAAATTTGCGTCACTACGTCAAGGTATGATGACGGTGGTAGACTACGAGCTACAGTTCTCTCGCCTGGCACCCTATGGTCAGCATCTAGTGAGCATTGATCTTTTGAAAGTAAATCACTTTATGGACAGGCTGCGGCCCATTTTCATCTAGCACCTTGGCTCGCAGAATATTCAGACCTACGCAGAGATGGTCCAACGGGCACATCTATGTGAACAGACCTTGGAAAAGGTCGACAAGCTCAAAGTCAAAGTAGAGGAGCCGAGCCAAAAATCTGATCAGCGAGGTAGGAAGTTGGAAAATTTCAATATCACCTGCAATTCTCGGGATAACAAGAATAGATCCCAGAATGGGAACGGTAGGGAGGATCATCGGAACAAGAAGGTTAAAGAAGAAGAAGATAAGCAAGTCATGGTGGCTTGTACATTTTGTGATAAATTCGGTCATGCGGCCGAAGAATGCTGGAAGAGTTTGGGCGCATGCCTACGATGCGGAAGTTGGGAGCACTGTATGCCTGACTGTCCTCTGATGAAAGAGCAACCATCCACGAGGAACAATGGTGGACGAAAACGACAAGCTAGATTGAATGGCGTGTTGGAGGATGAACCAACTCAAGAAGGGGAACTCATTGAAGGTACCATTCATATTCATTCCCATCCTACTTTTGTGTTATTTAATACAGGTGCTACTCATTCCTTTATCGCTAGCTCATTTACAAAAACATTACCTATTTCACCTGTTCCCCTACCATCGGATTTGACTATAGTTACTCCTCTAAGGTCGGGAACAGAGTTGAAAATCTATTTTCCCAATAGTGAAGTCACTGTAGAAGGTCATAACCTTCCCGCAAATCTCGTATGCCTTGATATGGAGGGCTACGATGTCATACTAGGTGTTGATTGGCTTATAGATCACGATGCCTATATAAATTGTCATAGTAGGATAATCTCTTTCCAGAAACCTGGTCTTCCACAATTTTCCTTTCTTGGTATCAAATATCGGAAGCATCCTTCTCTTATTTCATCTCTTCAAACTTGCAAACTCATTTCGCAAGGGTGTGAAGCTTTCCTTGTCTCCGTAGTAGTTACCGAGTCTAAGGAGATCCAGATAAATGAAATCCTCGTAGTTAGGGAATTTTCAGATGTTTTTCCTTCTGAGTTACTTAGTTTACCGCCCGAAAGGGAGGTTAACTTTACCATTGAACTCACACCTAGAGCAGCACCAATGTCAATAGCTCCTTATAAGATGTCCCCCACTGAGTTAAAGGAATTAAAGAAGCAACTTCAGGAGCTGCTAGAAAAAGGCTTCATTCGACCTAGCACATCCCCTTAGGGTGCACCGGTCTTGTTTGTCAAGAAGAAGGACAATTCCCTCAGATTGTGCATTGATTACCGGTAGTTGAATCAGCTTACCATCAAGAACAAATACCCACTACCACGTATTGATTAGTTGTTTGACCAACTTTTTGGCATGGAGTACTTTTCCAAGATTGACCTCAGGTCAGGCTATCATCAACTAAGGATCAAGGAAGAAGACATTCACAAGACTACTTTTTGAAGCACATACGGACACTATGAATTTGTGGTTATGTCGTTCGATTTAACTAATGCACCAGCTGCATTCATGCAACTAATGAACAATGTGTTCCAGCCATATCTCGACCAATTTGTGGTCGTGTTCATTGATGATATTCTCATCTATTCGAAGACAAAGGAGGAACACGAGGAACATCTAAGAAATAAAATAAAACAAAAAAGCTATTTTTGAATTTACGCTCGACTAGTAGTCACTATTCACTTAATTAATGCCTCACTGATAAGTCATTTATTCCAAAAAAAAATAAAAAAGTTGAATTTGCGCCCAACTAGAGGTCATTGTTTAGTGAATTAATGCCTCTTCTCGAAGTCATTGATTATAAAAGTGAAAAAAGAAAAAAAAGAGAAAATAAATGAGTGACGGACTCGAAGTCACTATTTCATTAAAAAGTGCCCTCTTTTGGGTCGTCATTTCACGCAAAATGTTTCAAGCATCTTGTATGTGCATCTTTTCAATTCCAGTTTGCATCTACTTGCCTGCATGTTGCATTTTTCTCTATTCTTCATTGTTTGCCTTAGTTGATTAGAGACTTGGCCCCTTGACCCTCTGCCAAGGTCAAAAAGGACATTCCCCTTGCTTATTGAGCAAGGGGCCAAGCCAGACAGATGAGTTAATCTGTTTGTTTATATGTGAAAGATAGGAATAGGAAGAGTGCAAACGTACAAGGATATCCAAAAGGAACATTTCAGGTAACATCAAAATCTCACATATATGCATAAATATCGGTGAACAAAGGCAAGGAGGGGTTATATAATGATACCTCTAGCTCTCACCACCACTCTCCTCTGGTCACTCACTGCTCTCTGCCTCACCCCTGTCCCTGGGAGGAACCCGTGGGGGCCTCATCGACCCCTGAGAGGCTGCTGACCTCCCAACCCGAGCTCGCTCACCCGCCTCGTTCCTCTGCTGAGTAGAGGAACCCGCTAAGTAGCTCGTACCAGAATAGGCGCTGGGTTGCCCCTCGGCCCATGCTCGCTCCCGACCTCTCCGGTAGTGCTCCTCCGCTACTCTAGCACGCTCCTCGGCTGTGCCAAGTCGGAGTCTCAGCTCAGATAGCTCTCCTTCTCGCTCAAGCCGCTCCTCTCGCTCTCTCAGTCGATCCTCTTGCTCTCTGGCTAGCTCTCTCCTCTCTACCTCTAGGAGGATCCGCAGCTCTATCACTTCCCGGGGTAGCACCTCGGTCTCTCGACACCTCCTCTCGGCCTCCTCCAACTCCACAACTCGCTGGTCACGAATCGCAAGCTCGGTGCCAGCTAGAGCAGCCCGAGTGAGAGCGTCCCGTAACTCTACAACCTGTGTTATGCAGCACATTATCAGCATTCTTGTTCCAATTCCATCATTGTTTGAAATAAGCTTGAACATCATTTGAATGCTTACCCGCTTAGCTAGGTCACGCTCCGCCTCCTTAGCCCGCGCTACCGCTCCTGCTAGTCGCTCCTCCAGTGTGGTGATCTCGGTGGCCTGGTCCCTTGAGCTAGAAGCACCTCCTATCCCTCCGACTGCCGCTCCCTGCTAGGCATGCTGCATTTATTGAGACTGTCAGTGGTTGAACATCAAAATTTCAGAGATAATTCACAGCATATAGATAGTGCATACTCACCAGAGTCTCCAAATCTACTCGCGTAGTCACCAACTAGGCCTCCAGGCTGTGGAGACGGGCATGTAGGTTCATTGCCGCTGTGTCATGTGCATCCTGCATAGGCCATTCATTAGTTGCATATCTCATAAGCATATAAATTAAATTTAGAAAGCATTCATACATACCCCTCTCAGCCTCATCTGAGGCTGACCCACGTATGTCTCCCAGTACCACTGTAGGTATGCCGAGCTGTCTGGAGCGTGGGAGAAGACTGGGATCCCGCCTCGTTGCCAGTCGGTGAACTGCTCCGGGAACCGCAGTCGCCAGTCTGTTGTGGTCGTTCGTCCTCGGGTCTTCTGCCCAATCCCCCGAGGCTCAACTGCCTCGACCCACTCCTGGTGCAGGCCGAGCGTCCTCATCACCAACCTAAGCCGTAGCGGCTCGATCTCGTTTAGGCAGTGAACCCAGAGGTCACGCCCAAAGCGAGGTCAGCCCGCTACGACCCACGGCTGGCCCTCATCAGGCATCGCCTCATACGTGTTGGGAGACATAGAGATCAAGCTAGAGGGGGAGGGGGTGAATAGGTTGATCTATTTGACCAATTTAAAAATAATTAGACAATGATCACGAACAACGCCTCACTCATAACCCAAACACATCGAGCAGCAGAGCAGGCACATGCAAGAAGCACACGTCTGGCGTCACCTCAGCCAACATGAAAATCAACCTCGATCACCGAGAAAACACACTCCTCACCACAAAAACCAACACTGGTCAACACCCACGCTTGGCAGACCAACCAAACGCCAGCTTCACAACCCGCTGACTGATCTAACACCCTGCACCAAGGGCAACCAACGCTGAGCTTCCACCAACTCACACCCGACAAGCCGGATGCTGACAATAGCACCGGACCAACTCTGCCAGAAGACAACTTCTCACAAACCCCAGATCCAATCTGGGAAAAGTACACCTCATAATCGGCCACCCATGGCCTCGCTGGCATACGGATCTCGCCACTCTCGAGCCCCAACAACCAGCATCTTCTGTCTTTGAAAGACCACCCACTGGTCACCAGATACGCATCAATGGGAAACCTCCACCAGCTCAACCGGCGCGCTCCAAATCACGATAGGCCATCCACTGACTCTTCTATAAACCAACACCACAACTCTAGCCGAATCTCGCTCGGACACCACAATCGATCTCGAACTTCACGCCTAGTCTACCCTCTCAGGGGAGCACGACGAAACCACATGACAGGATCCCACCTCGACACGCACGTCACTCGATGTAACACACCAGGAAATCCTCCCCTGCTGGACACAGACCAGGGATCACCATACCCAACGCCAACATCTCATCAGAGACCTTCGCACACAGGCATCGCCCTTTGTCCTGTCTCATCAAACTCTTCGCCTCAAAACGATCCAAAAGGATGCCTGCCAATCTTGATTCCGCTCTTACCATAGAGCCTAGGGACACAACCTCTCACAACCCATGGCACACTTCTCCAGAACCGACAAGTGCCGCCTGCTACCACAGCAAGCATGTCGATAACATCACGACCAATGCACACGGGTCCCCAGACAATACACTTCTTACCAAGGTCGGTCACTCGGCCAACCTCCCCAGTCGCTCACGGTAACCAACCGGGACCCACAATCTTGTCAGAGATCACTTCTCCAAAAACACGATCTCACCCAAGGACACAGCTTCCAACACAGAAATGGGGTACTCATGCGGTAACCCTGCCAGCACATTTTCTCAATTCTCAATCCAGCCAGTGCCACAAACCACAATGCCTCAAGCAACGGCACGGCAACAGCACGTCTCACGCAACCCGAGATAAACTCACACCGAGGAACCAATCCTCCGACGTTCAACACATCCTCAAAAATCCACCTGTAGCATCCAACGCTATGAGCCACCACTGCGCACTCAGATCCACGTACGCAGCCATCACAACGATAACTCAGGATCCTCCATCCCGACAATCCTCTACAACTCCGCAGGCTCTGATCCTTAACACATCGAAAATCACAACACCAGCTGCTCTCATAAACACCGCCCAACGGGCACTCATCCTTCTAGAGCAATGCCAACACCCTTACATATCAGGGAATGGGCAATGCTTCTCACTGGCAACCACCTTGCCAACACAGGATTCGTCTCGCACGGACTTAATGCACACGAGAGAGGCCAACCAATCCGGACACATGATGCAAGACGATGAACCTTAACCCAACGCGATCTCCGCCAACCAATGGAAAAACTCAATACTCCTCCGACCAATGGAAGGTCCCCGTGCTCGACCCGACCTCGAACCTTGCACACGCTGGGAACAGCGCCTTCCAGCACCGGAAAACTATTACTTCCGTCAGGTCAGCACCTCTGACACAATTACCGAGTGTCTTGTCGGGCCACGATCACAACACCTCTCGATGCACTATCGCGGTGACTCCTCAAACCGCAACACACCATGCCTCGAACTGCAACACGAGCCACAATCAGCACCCGCCAACGCTCATCCTTGAGTCACAGGCTCGTCACTGAGCCTTCACATCTCGAACCAGATCCAGGGCAACCATTGCCCAATCCAAGAAGATCCTCCGCTCATCCGAGCACATCTCGACCAGAGCGCCCGCTCTGCCACCTCAAACCACGATGCCTAGCCCAATGAATTGGTCCCACTAACCAACTAATCAACCTAATGACACTCAAACTTAGGTAAATGACTGCCTAACCTCGAAACTGGACTCAAATAAAAGGAAAATACATCAAGTGACTTAAAGAGAAAGCTCAAAATGGATAATTAGGCCTACTTAGAGTGATGCCCGAGCTCACACAACTCCGGAGTGTGACGACGACCCGAGCCAGAGAGAGTCATGGGTGATGCCTCCATCACTCCTAGTGCAACATATAATGCCTCTAATACTGTAAAGCCTAGACAACAGCATAGAACTCTGTCATACGTGGAGTACCCCAACTTCACGTTACTCAGCTTCTCACTAAAATATGCTATAGGGTGTGACTCTTGACTCAAAACTCCACCTATACCAACTCCAGATGCATCACAAGAGACATTAAACACCTTCGTGAAATCAGGTAACAATAGGATAGGTGCCTAGGTCACGTGCTCCTTAATGTCCCTAAATGCAACTACGACATTCTTCGTCCACACAAAAGTGTCCTTCCTAATGCAATCAGAGATCGGGGTGGTGATGAAACTAAACCCACAAATGAAACAATGGTAAAACGTCATGAGGTCATGAAAGCTACACACATCATGGAGCATGCGGGGCTCCGACCAATCCACAATGGCTCGAATCTTCTCCGGATCAGTGGAGACTCCCTTACTAGACACAATGAACCCCAAGAAAGTGACCTGACTAGTCATGAATGCACACTTCTTGAGGTTGGCATACAAGCGCTCTCTCCTCAAAATCAGGTAAACCTGCCACAAGTGGCCTTCCCTAGAGCAGCTGTAAATAAGGATGTTATCAAAGTATACAACCACAAAGACTCCAATGAGAGGTCACAAGTCCTAAGTCATCAGCCGCATAAAGGTACCAAGGGCATTGGTCAAGCCGAAGGACAAGCCATCCTTAGTCTTAAACGCGGTCTTCCATTCATCACTAGGTCTGATCCTCACCTGGTGATAGCCACTCTTCATATCAATCTTGGAGAAAATGATGGCTCCTGCCAACATGTCCAGCATATCATCTAAGCGAGGAATGAGAAACCTATACTTCACGGTGATCCTATTGATGGCGCGGCTATCAATGTACATCCTCCATGTGCCATCCTTCTTCGGGGCCAGTAAAATTGGAACAGCACAAGGGCTCTTACTATCCCGAATGGAGCCCCTCTTCATGAGCTCATCAACTTGCCACTGTAACTCAACATGATCAGTGGGACTCATATGGTAATGGGGTAGGTTCGACAAGGAAGACCTTGGAATCAAGTCGATGGCATGTTGAATGTCACGCATAGGGTAAGACCTTCAGGGAGGTCTTCCAGGAAAACATTCCCAAACTCATGCCAAATAGCTGCAACCTCGGGTGGGTGCTCACCCTTGGCCCCTCTCTCTACCTCACATACCACTATAGGAAAGACAAGATTCTCTCGACAAAACTCATGCTCAAACTCTCGGGGGCTAATCAACATCAAAGTACTTGGCTGGGATTCTTCTGAAGTATTGCGAGCGGGCTGAGAGGTAGTGGACCGAGATGGGGTGCTAATGGGCTGGGAGGTATTGGCCCGTGATGGCATACGAGAGGGAGAAGGTGTGATAGGCCCAGAAGGACCCCGAATGGTTGGACTCTTGGGCTAGGATGAGTGGAGAGTGATGTGATGGCCATCGTGGTCAAATGTGCAAGTGTTCAACTGGCCATGAAGGGTGGTGTCCCTATCAAACAACCACGGCCTACTCAAGATAATACTACCCACCTTCATGGGTAGGACGCCACACCAAATCTTGTTCCGGTAAGCATGGAACTGTAGCGAGACTAGACACCTTAACTTGATAGGGATGAACGTGTTAGGTCCGATAAGTGCAGCGGGATCTAGAAGGGGGGTTGAATAGATCCGATGATAAATTATGCCCAATTTAAAACATAGCTAATTAAAGTACACATCACTGCAATAGTGTAGATAAGGCACATAAACATAAGGCATATTTGATTAAGCATAAGTTGTAACGCCCAGTAATTTTGAAATAATTCGAATGACGGATCTGGGGGCGAGAGCGAGTGATGGACGAGAGGAGCCTAGTTGTCAAGAGTCATGAGTCTATTTGTAGTCAATGAAAAGCCATGATTATGTAATTTTGTTTGTCTAGAATTAAGTGTTGATATAAACCTTTGATTTTATTATGATTCAATAAAAGTTAGATTTTTGAGTATATGATCTTGTGTTCACTCTTATGTGTGTGAATATTTAGCGCTATGATTATCATTCTAGCGTGAAGCTTATCTTGCCGGCTGTTCATGTTCCTGACTTAATTTCGCTGCATATCTCGGGCCATGACAATTAAGTTGGTATTAGAGCTTAGGCATAAGTAAGCCCTAGAAAAATGTCATGTCATAGGCTAAGTCGAAAGTTTAAGGACCCAAACCTATGAACTTGGAAGAAATCTTCAAAGCCCATGTGAGATTGGGTAGAGCCCGAGATGAGCTAGTTTTCTAGAAATTAATCTCTAGATAAATCCTCATAGATTCCACAGGAAATTACTAATTGTTTATCTTCTCAGGCACCCTATTTTCATAATGGCCACTAATCGTGCAAACTAGGAAACTATGCAACAAACTGTTGCATGTCTTACCCAGGCCCTCCAAATCGTTGCCCAGGCTGGTGCAAGGGCAAGCGCTGGTGATCTGCACTGAAATTTCTAAAGCATGAACCCTCTGTAGTTCTCTAGATCGTCGAATCCGGACGAAGCTAAAAGTTGGATAGACGAGATGGACTAGATCTTCAACATCATGCAATGCTCGGACCAGGAGAAGGTCTTTCTTGTCACATTTTAATTGAACAAAGATGCACGCACATGGTGGAAAGCTACTTCGGCCCATCTTCAAAATGGACAAATCACTTGGGTAGTATTTCTTGAACCCTTCCGTGCAAAATATTTCTCAGAGCATGTCAAGGAGAGGAAAGTTACACAATTTACCTCCCTTCACCAAGGCATGATGTCCGTAGCAGAGTACGAGTTGCAATTCTCAAGGTTGCCGTCGTATCCTCCGCATCTTATCAGCACAAAAATCTTGAAGGCTAATCACTTTATGTATGGGTTAAGGCCTATCTTTATTCAACAACTTGGGCCTCAAAATATCCACACATATACGGAGATGGTCCATAGAGCCCACCTATGTGAAAGGACCCTTAAGAAGGTTGAGAAATTCAAGGGTAAGGGCGTAGAATCTAGCTGGAAACATGAAAAGAAGGGACGGAAGGAAGATAAATTCAACATCACGGGCAGTTACAAATCTCGTGACAATAAGAAGCGGTCCCATAATGGCAATGAGAATGGCAAAAATAAGATGGTGAAGGAAGATGAGAAGCAAGTCATGGAGGTTTGCACATTCTGTGAGAAGTTTGATCATTCGATCAAAGAATGTTGGAAGCGCTTAGGAGCGTGTCTACATTGTGGAAGCCGGGGGCACCGCATGTCGGATTGCCCCCTCATGAAAGGACAACCTTCTAATGGCGGACATAGGCGATAGGCTCGTCTTAATGCCATGTTGGATGAGGAAACACCCAAGAATGATGGGTTAATGGAAGGTACCATTCATATTTATTCACATCCTACTTTCATACTATTTGATACTGGTGCTTCTCATTCCTTTATATCTACTGCTTTCGCTAAAAATTTGTCAGTTCCACCTGTTCCCCTACCTTCGGACCTAGCTATCACAGCACCTTTAGGTCCCAGAACTAAACTTACAACCCACTACTCAAATAGTGAGGTAACAATAGAAGGCCATAATCTTCTTGCAAACCTCGTATGCCTTGATATGGAAGGCTACGATGCCATCTTAGGCGTAGATTGGCTTTTTATCATTATGTCGATATTAATTATCGCAATAGGAGAATTTCTTTCCACAAATCTGATCTTCCATGATTTTCTTTCCTTGGCATTAAATATAGGAAGCATCCTATCCTTATCTCTTCCCTTCACGCCTGCAAACTCATCTCGCAAGGATGTAAAGCTTTTCTTGCTTCCGTAGTGGTCACTAAATCTAAGGAAATCATCCTAGAAGCAATCCCCACTATCCGAGGGGGCTGGGCTAGTCCGCCTAAACCAGGGGTTTAGGTGGAACAGCCTAGGGAGTCTCGGCTGGTCCGCCTAAACCCTCCCCAGGGCATTTAGGCGGAGCGGCTGGGGAGCTAGGTTGTTTAGTAAAAGAATTTTTTTTATTCTCAAGGGGTTTAGGTGGACCCTCAACCTGGAGGTCCAGGCTGGTCCGCCTAAACCCTCCCCTGGGGGGGTTGAGGCAGACTGGAGGGAGAGAGAGAGCGGGCGGTCCCCACCTCTACAAAATCGAGATTTTTTATATTTTTGTCCTACTTTGACCAATAGCAAGAGGATAAAAGGATACTGGCTGCTGGAGGAGACTGGGATTGACATTGACTACATGTGTGGACCCGACGTGTGACCCCGCATCGTTATTGTTGACGAACCCTCCGCACAAGGTATGCCGGTTGACTTTGCACGATCCTTACACGAACCGAGAGCACGAACTGGAAGCGACTGAACTGGGGAATGGTCGGGAGGCCACTTGGCTGGGAGGAGGGCACGCTCCCCAAGGGGGTTTGCCCTCCTCCTGATCACGATCGCGCCCAGAGCGAACTCCCCCTAAGCGAGCCGCAGTCCCGAGGGATGGCCCTCAGGGGTCTTCTTTTATTGTCTGGAGGTGTCCTTTAAGGGACACGGGGCTCTGGGATGCTGGGATTAGCCCGTGGGGGCTGTTGATGTCGAGTCGTAGCTGCCGCTCGCAATGTGTTCGGGTAAATGCCCGACACACTTCGGGTTGTCGAACGGCCTGGATAACTGGCTGAGGGGCCTCGGGATGGGCCTTCGGATGAGGATATGAGCTCGTGGGAGCTGAGAAGAGGCACTTTCGGCATGTGGGCCTGGCCTCGAGGTGTGTGTCACGTTGCACGGCTAGTTGGCACGGGTTGACCTGAAAGCTCAGGATAAGTGGCTCATCGCCACGTGTTTGAGGGTCGGGGGTGGCCCCAACTTATTGGGGGGTCGTTGTAGAACCCGGATGGTATGCTGGAGTCGTGAGTCAACCCACGGTTTGCTGTAGAAAGGTCGGAATATATGTGCCTACAAGGTGTTCGGGAGGATGCCCAGCACACACGTGTGAGCTGTACATGTGCACTGTAGGCCTCCAAAGCTTATGGTTGACTTAAGTAAGTCTTCTTTTGACCTTGGGGGGATTAGAAGAAGGTGCCTTGGGGTAGACCTTGGCCTAGTTACTGGGTGCCACATGGCATGACTTGTAGTCGAGGCGCCCCCGGGTTGGCTCGAGAGGTCATGTGGAGCGTGGGCAAAGCCCATAGCTGAGCAGTTGAGAGTGGTCCCAATTAGTTGCTGGTGTAGCTATACGTCACAACTAACTGGTTAGGGCCCTGGGTCGGGCTCACTGGGTTGTAGGAAGGGCTAGGTAGCCCATGCCTTGAAGGTGTTCAAAGAAATTCCCGAACCCTTATTCCTGAGCATTTTGCTGGGAAATTATCCGGGTACAACAAATGCCCCCCATGGGGCGTGCATCGGAGGTGGAGATGAGGGCGTACGGCTCGTGAGCCCCTCATTCTGGGTTGTTGTAGTTGTATTTTGACACTTTATGTGCCTTTATTTTATTCCATTTCTTATATCAACTTTCTAATGTGCTGACTATTTTTGTGCTTCTTCTTGCAGCTATGGCCCGATTTGGCAGAGATGAGCGGGTCCCGAGACGTGTGGCTTGGGAGGAGGACCATTGGGTACAGAGGACTGAGCGGCCCATTCCTCCCTTGGGCCCGCCAGTCATTACTGCAGCGGGTGCATATGAGCTTGATCTAGGATGCACGACTATAGTCGAGGGCCCAGTCGGCGAGAGGGTGAGCGGAGTTGGGGCCGTGGAGTTGGCCCGGATTTCAGGAGCAGGTGGATTATACACCTATGATCGCAGCGGGGGCTACCCAGTAGAGTTTGGTGCGGACACCAGGTGAGCTAGTGACACGTCGGCGAACCGACGGTGCCATACGCGGAGCACCAAGTGGATTACATCGGCTTCCCTTCCAATTGGGGATAATTTGATTTCAATTTGGGCTCTTTTTGCTGACAACTTGACTTACAAAGCCTTATAATTGTACACATATTTATGCAAGGACATAAATGTAAACTTAAAGGATATAAAGGTAAATAAAAATAGTAATGTCCGGAGTCGATTCTCATCACTTGCCCAGTCCCTGCCTCAACGATCGTGCACCCTCAAACGTTGCTCGATCGAGGCACCCTGCCTGATCTCTGCCTCGACGTTCGTGCACGACACAACGTGACTTGATGAGAGCATCCTTCCCGATCTCTACCTCGACCTTCGTGCACAACATAGACATGGCTTGATGAGAGCACCCTACCTAATCTCTGTTTCAATGATCGTGTACCATCAAACATGGCTCAAATGAAGCGCCCGGCTTGGTTCCCCGTCTCGATGATCGTGTGCCACTTTGGTGTCGGATAAGCATACCCCCAGTGATGTTACTCGGACAATGAGCATACTTCACAAGTCCCGGCACAAGATGAAGTGCCAGGCCCCTACCTCTGTCAATGGGCCCAAGCACGACCATCAAGGTCTCGCGGCGCCCATCTACTTCAGTCACAACGGTGCCCCCGACACCGGACTGCCAGGCACTCCAGTCACATCAGGGCCCGCGTCATCCGAACCCCCAACCACTCAATCACAACGGTGCCCTTGGCACCCGACTGCCAGCCACTCCAGTCACATCAAGGCCTGCGGCATTTGATCGCTCAGCCACTCAGTCACAACGGTGCCCCCGGCACCCAACTGCCAGCCACTCTAGTCACATCGGGGCCCGCGGCATCCGATCGCTCGACCACTCAGTCATAACGGTGCCCCCGACACCCGATTGCCAGCCACTCCAGTCACATCAGGGCCTGCGACATCTGATCACTGGACCACTCAGTCACAATGGTGCCCCCGGCACCCGATTGCCAGACACTCCAGTCACATCAGGGCCCCAGCACCTGATCGCTCGACCACTCAGTCACAACGGTCCCCCGGCACCCGACTGCCAGCCACTCTAGTCACATCGGGGCCCCCTACACCCGATCACTCAACAATTCAGTCACAATAGTGCCCCCGGCACTCGACTGCCATCCACTGCAATCACATCGGGACCCTCGGCACCCGATCGCTCAACAACTCAGTCACAACGGTGCCCCCGGCATCCAAATGTCGGGTCCAGACTAGCTCCGACGACGGCCAACAACTCTAGTCCCACCTATGCCCACAGCACCTAACAATTTCGAGCTCAATGGCCTTTGGTCGCTCCAGTCATGGCGATGTTCACGCCGTCTAACTGCTCCAGTCTTAACAGCGCCTGGTCACTCCAGTGACAAGTGGTGCCTACTTTTTTCCTTCACTCTTCCCTTTGAACGACAACCTATAGGAGACTACAACCCTACCACCGGCGATGATGATCGTCGTGTAGGGTTATCCTAGCGCCCGATTATGGCTGCCCCGGGGGGCCCGACATTGGCCCCCTTAGCTCCTTTGCAGTTTGTTCCTCCTTCGATTGTCCTTCCACAAGAGAATGCTCCGAGATTTGGCAGAACATTCGCTAAGGTCCTATCTTCCTCTATGAAGCTGTCGGCGATCCAGGGTATCGTGCATGAGCCTGCAATGATGGACGACGGATAACCTGCTATTTTCTTCAGCACTGAGGAGATTCAGAAGTCTCTACAGCCCTTTGCCTTCTCATTAGTGACGTGTACCCCTCGTGGCAAGCCAGCCTTTCCTGAAATCAGAGCGCACCTTACAAATAGATGTGGGTTTAAGGAGGACTTCATGATCAGTGCTCTTGATAAGCGCCACCTCCTGCTTCATTTTCGGAACTATGAAGATTACCTCCAACTGCTTCTGCGGGATTATCTATTCGTGCATGGCTGGCTATTCAAGTTTTTCAAATGGATAATGCAGTTCTCACCTACAAAGGATTCGCCCATCCTGTCGATTTGGATTGCTTTTCCTGGGCTTCCAGTCAATTTTTTCATTGAGCCTTTGCTTCACTCCATTGCTTGCAATATTGGACGTGTGCTGAAAATCGATCCTTCCACCTTAAATCTGTCCAATACAATGGTTGCTCGTGTTTGCCAGTTGCCAGAGCTGGGGTATGCCCCATGTACTTATACTTTCTCCTTCTACTGACTATACTTATTTTGGACATGAGACACACTGGACATTGTAGCTTTTAGTGAGTAGTTATTTATTTAATTTCCTACATTATTATTTAGTTGCTTCTTGTGCTATCCTTGCAGTCACTTTTAGCTTCTTGTGTACCCTCACAACATCCTTTAACCCTTTCGAGTCTTCGGGCACGTGGGTGGCGGGCCGAGGTTCGAGATGCGCTAGTTCCTTTTCGGTACTCTGATCTCGAGTCATTATAGTTGGTATTAGAGTGGGATTGTGGAGGTATACAATAACCTGAAATGATTATAGTGGTCTAGAAGGTCCATGAATGTCCTGTATAGTTGGGGACTGGCTTAGGGCATCGTGTGTTTTATTGATTCCGTTCATTATTTTCTTGCTGCTAGGGAGTTATGGCACTGAGGAGGAGGACTCGTTCTCAGCAGGGAGAGTTAGGTGAGGGTTAGGAGGAGTAGAGCAGAGCCATGCTCCCAGAAGGTGCAGCTAGAGAGGTGCGAGTTCCTGGAGCAGATGAGTTCATTAGAGGCATGTATCAGTATGTTCTACAGCAGCAGGGGGGTGAAGCTGTCGAGGGCTCGTCGTCTCAGGGTGGTCGTAGTCGGGTACTGAAGGAGTTTTTGTAGTTCCAACCATCCCTTTACAACTGACAGCCAGATATAGTGGTAGCCAGAGAGTGGTTGGATGAGCTGGAGAGGATATTCAGTTCGATGGAGTGTGCTGAGGTGGAGAAGGTGGTGTTGACGACCCATCGATTGCAGGGGTCAACCCAGACCTGGTGGACGGCAGAGTGGGGAGCGACATTTTAGTCTCATCCCCTTCGGTATATTGCATGGTAGGAGTTTGTCACGGCATTCAAGCGTGCTTGTTGTCTGTCCTTTATCAGATCGTAAAAGATGCGTGAGTTTTTGGAGTTGGTCTAGGTGGACATGGCAGTGATGCAGTACCGATCAAGGTTCATTGAGTTGGGTCATTATGCGCCTCATATCATGACAAATGAGGAGCTGAAGATTGAGCAGTTTGTCCACGGTTTGAGGCCAGAGCTAAGGCATCCCCTAATTGCCTCAAGTGTGGAAAGTTTGGACGTAGCTTGCAGGGCAGTGGCGACATTGGAGAGAGATTTGTAGAGGACTCGAGCGCAGGGCAGTGTCGGACAGACTCAGACAGGTCCCAGTCAGCCGACAGTTGTGTAGTAACAGATTACCGTCCAACCTTCAGTGGGTGGCTCAGGGGCATCTCCGTCTGTGGCATCAGCAGCAGACTCATCATCTTTTGGTTTGAAGCTTAAGAAGTTGTTCAGAGATGCTGGGTTCGGTAAGAGACATCTGGAACACAGGGAATCGAGGCAGCAGTCAGTGAGTAGTGTTCAGCAGCCCACACCCTATCAGTGTCAGGGCTTGGTGAGTGGTTCTCAGAGTGGGTGTCCTCGGTGCGGCGATTCTCATCTAGGCAGGCAATGCTCGGTGCTCGTGATTTGCTTCAGGTGTAACCAGGAGGGGCACATGGCACGTGACTATCCCCAGAGGCCACGTCAGCCGTACGAGCTTTAGTAGCAGTAGTTTCAACCCCAGTAGTTACCACCATCGCAGCAGCCATACCAACAATAGGGTCAGTTTCCATAGTTGTCGCGGTCAGCTACTGTAGGGAGGCAGAGATCTCCAGGCAAAGTTACACATATGACCAGAGCAGAGGCTGAGGCGTCACAGTTAGTGAAAGATACTCTTCTGATTTTGAGTTGTGCGGCACGAGTTTTGTTTGATTTGGGTGCATCTCATTCATTTATATCAGAGGATTTTGCTTAGAGTGTTGAGGAGCTAGTGGCCAAGATGTCAGGTGATTTGGCAGTAGAGGTGCCTACCAGTGGTTTTGTGCATACCCCATATTATTTTGACAAGGTGCCTGCGTGGGTTGAGGGGCAGAACGTGTCGGTCAGGCTTTATGTGTTATCGCTTCAGGACTTCGATGTGATTTTGGGTATGGACTGGCGTGAGGCCCATGGTGCGGCCGCCCAGCGCTGCAGGTTGCCCTCGATGCCGTCGGCGTAGACTTCGGCCAAGCTCATGGCGCGATCTCCAGGCGAAGCAGCTGCTGGCCCTGCGGGTCCAGCGTGATGGGCGCGTTGCGCACCACCGGCACGTAGCGGCCGGAGCCGTCACGCTTCAAACCGTACTCCGGCAGGCGCGCGGCCAGCTGCTGCGCGGTAATGGGCGCGCCGCGCACGTAGAACACGCCGATGGGCGTGCGCTGCACGTCGGTGCCCTCGCTGCGCGTGAAGGTCATCGCGTTCAGGCGCTCGGCGGTATAGGCCTGCAGCCGGTCGTCGAACGTGCTCTCGTCCATCCCGCGCGGCAGGAAGGTCTTCACGCCCGCGCGCGTGACTGGCCGGCCGATCACCATGGCGATGGCGTTCTCCGCGTTCGCGCTCATGGGCTTCATGCCCGACGGCGCAATCCCCTCCTGCTCCAGCGCGGCGCGCACGTAGTAGGCCGCGTCGATCACGTCCTGCTCCGCCGCGTCGTTGCCCAGGGCCCCGCGCACGTGCGTGGCGATTTCCGCGCGCCAGCCCGCCAGCGCCGAATCGTCCTTGGCGACCGTCTTGTCCTTGAGCGCTTGCGCCCCGCGCAGCACGTACACGGAGGCGGCCCGGCCGGCGGTGGTGCGATCCAGCCCCATCTTCAGCGACAGGGCCAGCGGCTTGTCGTGTGCGTCGATCTGTTCGGCCAGCGCCGCGCCGCGCGGCACCGTGAGTTGCCCACCGGTCTGCGCCAGCACCTCGGCCCGCTGCTCCGGCGGCATGCCCTGCAGCATGGCCGTGAACGCCTTGGTCTCGTTGGGCTGCAGGGGCGAGACCGGCGCGCCTGCGTAGGTCTCCACGCCGTTGATCAGCGCCAGGCGCTGGCCCACCAGCTGCGGCACCTGTTCGGGGGCCGTCAGCGTTACCTCTGGCACCGCCGGCTGACGGCCGAAACGCGTGGCGGCGGCCCACGGGTTTTCCTTGTAGGCGGCGCGCTGGCGGTTGGTGATCTCGCGCGCGGACTGCACCAGCTTCAGCTCCTCGGGACTGCCGCCTTGCAGCGCCAGCTGCGTGTCCATCTGCGCCAGCCGCTGCTCCTGCGACGTGAGGGTCTGCGCGCCGTGCGTGGCACCCACGTAGCTGCTTTGCACCAGCGCCCGCGCGCCTGCCTCGTAGGGCGTGCCGATGGTCTTGGCCAGCACCTGCTGCTCGTAGTCGGGCGAGACCATCTGCCCGGTCAGGGCGAACTCCCGCAGCGCCTTGACCTCGTCCTCGGCTTCCTTCAGGCGCTTCTTCTGCTCGGCCTCCATCTTGGCGCGGGACTGCTCCACGTAGGAGGCGGCCCGGTTGCGCAGCGTCACGAGCTTCTCCGGACCGACGGCGTCGAAGGCCGTCACGCCGCTCGGGCCCGCCTCCACGCCGATGCCCATGCGCACGTTCAGCGCCTGCAGCGCGCCGGCCGGGTCGCGCTCCACCAGGATCGCGCCCAGGTCCTCCATCACCTTCTGGCGGAAGGTGGCCTTGGTCTCCGCCGCGACGGTGGGGTCCCAGCCCATGCGCTGGGCCTTCTGGTCGATCGCCCAGTTCATCCGCGCCAGACCCCCGTCCAGAGCCTGAGGATCGAGCGGGTTGTCGAAGATCTGCCGGCGCGCCGAATCGACCGTCTCGTTCTCGGTCAGGTCGTTGAACCGGTCGGTCTCGGCGGCCTGGTGGCGCAGCAGCGCCGAGCGGAACTGCAGGCCGGTGGTGGGCACGCGCTGCTGGAACAGGCGCCGCTGGTTGTCGTTGGCCAGCGACTGCTCGATGTCACGCGCGGCCGCCTTGAACCGCTGCTCGTAGTCGGCGACGAACTTGGGCGAGACGACGCCGGAGCCGCGCACGCGCGAGAAGCCCTGCTCGCCGGCCTCGAGGTCCAGCCGCTGCTGCTGCAGCCGGTTCAGGGCCGCCTCGGCCACCACGACGTCCTGGCGGGCGTTCGTCTCGGCGAGGATTTGCGAGGCCTGCGCGATCTCGCGCCCGGCTTCCAGCAGCCCGCGCGCCATGCCGCTGTTGTCCGCCGGCTGGTAGGAGGCGATGCCACCGGCCGGCCGCGGGGTGGGGGAGCGGCCCAGGTCCGTGTAGTCGGGAAGGCGCGGCATCAGTACCCCATCTCCGTGCCGGGCAGCGACGGCCCGTCGCCACCGAAGCGCTGCAGCATCGACGAATCGCGGGAGAACCCGCCCAGCAGGCTCGCCGCGGCGGACAGGTTGGAGCCGCGCTCGGCGTTGCGACCGGCCACAGCGCGAGTAGCACCTTCGTATTCACGGGCGGTCGCCTGCATGCGCAGCAGGTGCGCCCGCTCGCTGCCCTCGTACAGGGCAACTTGCTGGCGGTAGGCGCCTTCTTGCGCCTGGCGGGCGATGATGTTGATCACCGTGGGGTCGGAGGCGCCGCCGCCGCTGGCCGCCGCGCGCGCGAGCGTCTCGCTCATGAGGTAGCGCGCTGCGCGCTCCTCGCTCCAGGCGGTGCGTTGAGACGCGGCGAACGCATCATTGGCCTGCTCGCGCAGCTGCGCCGCTTCGAATTCGGCGGCCTTTTGCAGCGCCTCGCCGTACGCGGCCTGCTGATCGCCCGCCTCCAGCTTGCCGGCCACCTGCATGCCGGTGGCCACCGCATCCCACAGGCGCGGGGAAGTCAGGAAGTTGGTGAAGAATTCGCCGAGGCCCGCCATCAGTGCTGCTCCAGTTGGACGCTGATCGCCACCACGGTGGCCGGCCGCGGCGCCTGCGCCTGCAGGCACACCCGTGCGTCAGTGGTCCAGGTGCCGGGGAAGGCGATCGCTTCCTGGTCATAGGATTCGGATACCTCGGTGGTGACTTCGACGCCCTCTTCCACCGACGGCATGTCGTCCATCCGCATGGAGCCCGTGTCGTTCAGCGTCGAGCCGAACTTGAGGCCCTTGCGGTGCGTGTTCGCCAGAATGAGCCCCAGCTGCGGGATGGTCTTGTGACGGTTCAGCGGGTTGACGCCGTGCAGCGACAGGCCCAGCTTGGCGCTCTTGAACTGCGCCGTGTAGCCCAGGCCCACGACCACCTCGCTGGCGGCGGTCTGCAGCGTGATCTGGCCGGACGTCACCGTGTAGCGCTGCGTCCATGGGCGCTCGGTGTCATTGGTGCCCACGTCGGCGCCGTCGGCCCACACGACCACCTGTTCGCCCTCAAGATGGTCCAGGCCGGTGATCGTCGTGGTGGCCACGCCGCTGTAGTGCACGAAGGCGTCGGCCAGGTAGCACCAGTCGCGGTCGCCATGACAGTCATCTTCCTGCGCCCACTTCTCGAGATACCGCACGGTGTTTCCGTCGATGGTGCGGCGCACAACGTAGTAGACCTGGTCGTCCTTCTTGCCGGTCTCGGCTGGCAGGATCACCACGTCCTCGATGTCACCGTCCGTCTCGATGGGCACCCAGGCGAGAACGTCTTCAGACTTGCTCAGCACGGCCACGATGGCGGTGCCGTCGCTGCGGATGCAGTGAACGCGCGTGTCGGGCTTGCGCTGCACGTCCATCCGGGTGATGCCCGGCGCGCCCAGACCCGGCACCAGCTCCATCATGTTCTTGGCTTGGTAGTCGTAGCTGCCCAGGTCGAACGCGAGGTCGTAGACGTTGGTGCCGCTGCGGTCGACGAAGCAGCCGCCCTGGTCGATCTTCACCGCGTCGACGGCGCCCGAGCCCTGCGTCGACGACGGCTTGCAGTTGAAGTTCGTCGGCGTGAGCGCTTCGTCGAGCGACGAGGCGCGCACCGTGAACTCGGCGCCCTGCGCGCCCACCAGCAACCCCTTGAGACTCAGGCCGAAGTTCACGACGTCCACCGGCCCGCCGCCGATGGTGCGGATGATCGGGCCGGCGCTGCCCTCGAAGGTCTCGTCGAAGCCATCGAACGCATCGGAGATCGAGCCCCAGATGCCGTTCAGCCCGAACCACCACAGGCGCCCCTCGTGCAGGCGCACGGCCGTGGGCCAGCCGCGTTCGTCGGACCACTCGCCCTCTTGCCAGTCGGCCGAGGCGCCGGTGCCGCCCAGGTCAGACAGGACTTCGGCGGATACCTGCGTGGTGGAGGTAAAGCCGGTCACGCGTACGATGCCGCGTACGCTCCCCGAGCCGATACGCAGCTGCATCCGCACGTTGTCCGGCGGCACCGCGGTGGCCAGCCGCAGCCGGTAGTACACGATCTGGTTGTCCAGCCCGTCGTTGTATGTCGTGGTGACGTCGGCCGTCCAGTCGAGCGAGCCGCCGATGTTGGCCCACGTCGCGCCGTCGTAGGAGCGCTGCAGCCTGACGGTGGAGCCGTTCTCGTCATCGTCGATGATGATCGAGAACGTGCGCGCGGAACCAACGCCAGTCACGCGGATTGCGCTGGTGGTCGTGTCGCTCGTGGCGCTGGTCGTGCTCACGTGCTGGCCGATGGACTCGATGCTGAATAGCGCTCCGACGTGTCCCGACTTGAACAGCGCCTTGGACGCGGTCAGCGTGATGTTGCCGACGATGGCCGACGCCGTGAGCGTGACCGGCCCGATGTTCAGTAGCCCGAACGGCCCGTCCTCGGGCTGGTACAGCACCACGGACCACGATCGCGCGCCCGGCGCGACGCCGCGCCGCGCGGTCGTCGGCTGGGACAGCGGGCGGCTCCAAGTAAAGGATGAATGAATTTCAGAACAACTCTCAATAATATCAGATTATAAGAAGCAATAAGACATCAACTTCAAGGATCAGTCAATCATCCAGGTTTTGGTACTCGGCGGAGGTTTGATCAGAGATCTCCTCACGCAAGAGCTGGCATTCTGGATAGGCTTAACCTATCTTTCCAGCCACACCTTTTTATATACCTACTGGATGAAGGACTTAGGCACATATAACAGATGAACGTATCAGACAAATTAAACACATGCTAGCATCAAACGATCCTATACATTCATCTAATCACATAGCAGAAGATATACGCAATCACACAGAAGACAATTCAGTTTTTAGGTGGTTCAATCTTGAGCTTGAGATCTACGTCCACCCCTTACTCAATCAAGTAAGGCTTCCACTACCAAACAACTTGAGTCTACTGATCCACAGCTTTGGAGATAAATTTCCTACAACTGGCTGAGCCTCACAGCTTGCTGTCTGAGGATCACACCTCACCGCTGAGCACAGCTTACAAAGAGTTAAAAGAGAAAGCTAAAGAATGAGGGAAAATGATAACAGAATAAGGAAAATGTAGCTCCATTGGAGCGATCTGACTTTGGATCTGATCCAGAAGTTAGGACAGAACAAAACCTCTCAATCTCACTTTTCACACAGACTGAATTACGGCACTCTGTTTTTCTTCTTTCTCACCGCAACTGGCTCTTTCACTCTTGAACTACTCTCAGATACTTCTCGCTCTCTTCTCCTCTTCTTCTGATCTGCTCTATGCTCTCTTCTTCTGCGATTCATTGTTGTCCTTGAATTAGAGCGCTGGATGCCTTTTATAGGGCACAAGTCCTGTGGTCGCACGAGCTCTCTATTAGGGCGCATGGAGAACACATTCCCGTGCACTTCGAGAGTCCACGTATCAGGAGCAGAAGGTACGATGATCCACGTGGTAGAATCTTAGAATAGCTTCCCGTCTTGGATTGCATGCCCTTAATCCGCTTCACTTAAGTTCCATGTGAGAGTGATGCAGTTAGCCTTAATATAACCCATGTGTTCGAACATGGATCTGGGTTTTCAAGATAAAAGATGAAGATGTATTAGTTATAAAGTAAATGATAAGCATAAGCACAAGTTCTATCTTAACAGATTCAGATGTGTCAAATGAATGCACAAATTCTATGCAGAAGCATCGATGCATAAATGAGATGCGTCAGCCTGTATAGCTAACCCATGCAACCTGTTTGAATAAAACATCGACCTATAATGAAACACAGGTAGACCTTAATAAAGGCGCATCGACCTTGATAGAGACAACTTCTATTGCACTGACTGTATGTAGCAGAGACTAATAGGCTTGCATCGACCTTTCCAATGCATGCATCGACCTTATGTTGTAGTCGCTAGGTCACTAGCATCGACCTTTCTCCAACCGCTAGGTTGCAAGCATCAACCTGTGTACAAGGTGCACTGACCTTATAGCACAAGTTGTGAACAAAGTGCATGAGGTGCATCGACCTGATAGTGTGTGCTATGTTCAATGTGCATCGACCTAACTATGTATACTGTGTACAAGGTGCATCAACATTTTAGACAATAATGGATATGTGCATCGACTTTCTAGACTTAGTGACATATGTGCATCGACCTTCTTGGTCTGTAACACATATGTCCATCGACCTTTTAGACTCAATGACATATATGCATTGACTTGGTAGTACAATGAAATGGAGGATGCATCAACCTTATAATTCAACAATTATGCATATGCACTGACCTCCTAGACTCGGAGTGAACATGTCCACTGACCTGATTATCTTAATGTATGAATGTGCATCGACCTTCTAATGCAACAAAATGAGCATGCATCGACATGATAATGACCAGATACTCAATTTGACTTAAGAGTAACTACAAGATATTAAATGAATGATGCTATCATTAAAACACAAATTACTGCCAGCATCAAAACACATCATCAAGTCCAGAGGAGACACAACAATAGCGAGATCGTCCGGGGTGACTTCTTGGCGTGGATAGGTAGAAGAGGCTTCCTATGATCCATATGTAAGAAGAATAGAAATTACATAATTAATATTCATATGTTGGAGGGAGAGAGTTAATTATAATTTTTACATTTAAACAAACTTTGATCAAATTTCTTCCTTTTGTAAATAGTGCTCATCTCCCTCTGAGGCGGCAACTTGGGAGGAAGAAAGACGACGTTGAAGCTCCGACAGTGGTTACTTCGCGTGGGCTATGACGGTGGCTCCCGATGTCGGAGAGGAAGAGAAGAAGTCTCGCCACTGCCGCCACGGTCGTCGCCCACACACACATGCATGCTCACCGTTGGCCCCCTCGCCGTTGTTGCTCTCTCCCTCCTTCTCTCTAACCTGCACAGCCACCCACGCAATCACCGCCACCATCTTCCTTCGCGTCTCTCACTTCTCAGCTCTCTCTCTCTCTCTCTCCACAGCCCTCACCAGTCGCTACTGCACTCTCTCCCTGCTAACCACAGCCACCATATCTTCCCTCTCTCTCTTTCTCACTCCACCTCCGCACACACACCCTTCACACACGCCCTCTCCCCATTCCTTCTCTCTTTCTTTCTCTAGCCCACGGCCCATGCACGACCGTATACGCACACCACCATCCCACCGCAGCCACCATCCCTCTGCTGCACCACCGTCACACACGGACCCTCTCCCATCTCCCCCTCCGCCTGCACCCTCCAATGCGGCATCACCCCTCGCCATTGTCACTCTCCCCCTCTCCCGCACACACTCGCCCAGCCCTCTCACCACCGCGTCCCCCCCTGCATGCCTCTCTCCGTCACTCTACTTCCCTCTTGCACCCTACACACACACGTCCCCCTCCGTCGGCGTCAACCTCTTTCTCTGATCTCTCTCTAACCCACACAACCACTGCAGCACCACCTGCCCCCTCTCGTTGCATCGACGCTCCCCCCTCTCCTCTTCGTACACACTCGGCACTGCACCATCGGCGCCGTCGTTGTCTGTGTGCACCGCCCTACCTCTTCACACAGCGGGCCCGTTCAATGCAATGACTTCTTCAAAGGGGCCAAGGCCCATGCTCCCAGCCGCGGTCCTCCCCACTTAGCATTCGCATGTGGGCGGCCGACTGCCCACTTGGCAATCTTGACGCGAATCCCTCACGCGGACAACTACGTTCTCCAACGTCCCATGCATGCAGCAGCATAGCTTCAACATACCTTCACGTGGGCTTCACCCTCCCTCACAAGCCAAACGCCCCTTCAACGCCAGCGCCCTTCTCGCTCGGTAGCCTCCTACCTTTGCGACGTCAACACCACAGCCGCCCCCCGTGCAGTTTTTCATGCGGAACAGCAGTGGCAAAGCCCCCACAACGTCTTCAACATGGCCTTGGCGAGGGCCCCTTGACACAACACGCCCTTGCAGGCGTGTCTCACGCGGCCTCTTTTCTCACACGCCCTTCGCGTGTTCTTCACATGGCCAAGCCCCCATTCACATGGCCGAAGGTCTATGCAAGCCCCTCACGTAAGCTCTCTAAATGGGCAGCTTGAGTTTTCAATGGAAGTGGGAAGAAAATGAGTGTTCACGTGGAGGAACAGTGGTGATTTTGTCCCCATAAAAGGGCATGAGAAGGGGCTCGGGAGCTATCATTCTTCTTCATCTCCTCTCACTTCTATTTCCCTATAGATAGTATTAGGAGTAGGACCTCTCTCTCTCTCTCTCTCCCTCTCTATCTCCCTTGTGATTCCGTAAGATATTTGAGACTTCTTCCCTTCTCTTGTCGTTCTTCCACCCTAGATATGCTGTAATTTATTTTGCTATTTTGGTTGTAATTTTTATGCACTTGTAAGTTTGTTATAATTTATGTTTAATTCGAGTGTCGTTGTTATTTAATTATTCATTTTTATTTAGCACAATATCTCTTCATCTCCCTCTAATCTCTCTCTAAAATTTTTTATCTTCTACCTTCTAAATTTCATCTAAAGTCGACTGAAGAGAAATGGATCTTCCGATCGAGTGCACGTGGTTGTCCTCGACAACTCGTGATTCAAAGGCTCAAGGATACGATGACATTACCCTCACACCACGGCCACAAAATTCTCTCCGTCTCAACTGTGGCCACTACAAAAGCTAGGAATGCACTACAACCCTTGCACATTGATCTGACTACCTTCATGGCTAAGACCATAAATTTTCCTAACCCAATCTTGGGCAAAGGGTGGAAAAACTCCTTCTCACCGGGCATGCGAAAAATAACACGTTTCTTGCGGCAATCAATGAGAGCATAATGCTTCTCTAGCCAATTAAGACCAAGAATTGCATCATAGTCCTTCATCTTCAAAAGATAGAAATGTCCAGGTAACTCCCGCCCTTCAACAAATACAGGTAAGGAATGATAACTTTTTGTAGTGGACAATACTCCGACTAGGGTGTGCACTAGAAGAGGCACATTCAAGTCCATTGCTACCAAACCCAACTCATCGTGTAACATTTTGAAAATTGGTCAGACACAAATGAATGAGTAGCACCAGTATCAAACAAGACTCTAGCATAGAAGTCGAATCAAAAGTGTACCTTCAGTCACATGGTTCGCTTGTTCCGCATCCTCTTTAGCCAATGCGAATACTCGTGCTGGTGCTCGGGAATTTTCGACTGGCTTTGCTGCTGTTGGCGCTGCTATTGCTACTACTGGGACTTTACTGGGCGTGGATAATTGTGCCTTTAGACAATCCTTGATCTTGTGATCTGGGCTTCCACCTCTAAGACACCTACCAGTTACCATCCAGCACTCCTTACGACCATGCCGTCTTCCGCAATGCTTGCATTCTGTCTTGTCTCCTGACGATCCCCCCGATCCATCAGCTTGTGGTGAAGCTGCCTTTGTCGGTGCATAATCTAATAGTCGAGAGAAAGACTTCTTCTTCTTGCGGTCTTATCATTGAAAAGTAGACGACGCCCTCTTCATCAATACTTTCTTCTCTTTTTGATATTGATCCATTTCACTTTCTTGTCGACACGCCGCACTAAGAGCTTCTTCCATCGTCCGATGATTGAATGCCATCAATCTAGTCCTCAAGGATAGTTGAAGGCCCACCACGAACTTCTTCACCTTTCACCTTTCATCAGTCAAAAAATATGGTGTATATCTTACCAGCTCTGCAAAACGTGCCTCATACTCGAGCACCATCATGGATCCTTGGGTCAGAGTAAGAAACTCCAGCTCTATTTTGTCATGGACATGTTCGGGAATATACTTTGCCTTGAATAAGCGAACAAATTCTTCCCATGTCGCTTCCACCAATCCGTCCTCAAATTGGTTCCACAGAATAGAGGACCACCACACATCAGCACACTCCTGAAACCATATGATCCAAATTGAGTGAACACAATGCTAACCAACTGCTTTGCACAAAAGATGAAGATAACTCCCATACCTCCAACATAAAGGATGCCAAATTAACCTTCTCATTCTCATCACATCGAATGGTTCGGAACACCTTCTCCATAGCCCGCAACCAATGCTCCGCAACTAGGGGTTGACTCTCCCCCTTAAAAGATGGCGAGTTCATCCTTTGAAACTGTTCCATGACCGATGGCCCTTCAATAACCCTTTGAACTATCTCCAGGTGCAGTGGGGCCTAAACCATGAATACCATAGGTTACTCATAAGGCCCGCTCAATTAAAACGACACACTCTAACCAATCTATATCGTACCTGGTCTTGAGCTTGAACTTGAGCTTGCAATGCAGCAAGCGCGTCGGCCTGGGTTTGCATCACCCGTACCAACCCTTGAATGAACGCACCATAATCAACTAATGGCGGCGGCGGCGGCACCGACAATCCTTGTTGACCTTCCTCCCCATCTCTCCTCGGTTCCTCCTCCCGAGCAGGGGCAACAGCAAGGTGACCACGGGATGCCATAACCTTATAAAACAATGGATTGATGAGGTTGAGCTCCTAATTATTACTAATTCATTTCTTCATAGGTATATTTTCTGCTCATTTAACTTGTGAAACTATTTAGATTTTGGGATATGAATCTAGCTGATGGTTTACTTATGTAATTTCTCAACCATGGGCTCTGATACCACTCTCTGTAACACCCCACCTTAGGATCCGGTCTAGTTTCTAACTCTCTTCGGACTTAAGGGGAATGACTTCTAATGGACCTTATTCTTCTAATGGGCCTCATTCCCTTAATGGACTCTCTTCTTATAATAGGTCTTTTTCTCATAATGGGCCTCATTCTTCTTCTATTTATGCTGCCAGCCCAATGGGTCCTTATAGTTATGTTCCTTTCAGCCCCACATATGCTTTCACTGCCGGAAGGGGCTTTTCTTCTCCATCTCAATCCGAATCCTCTCATCCAGCCCATTATCATTCTGGTTCATATTCACAATCTCTTGTTCAGGCTGGCCCATATTCCTCTTGATCTCTCCCTACCTAGGAGATGATTGCTCAAGCCCAATGCCAGCTTGATGAACTCCAACACCAAATCAATCCCAAATTCTCCTCAAGTGTTTCATTCGCATTCTAAGATCTCCTGCTTCTGCCATCTTCACAAATTTTCGCATATTGCCATTATGGTGGAGTTGATGACCCCTTTGTGCACTTGAAAGAGTTTGTTTATGAGTCAGCCCAGTTTTGACATGACCAATGCTTGATGACCTATCTATTTGGTCTACCTTTGGAAGGCCTGGCTCAGGATTGGTTCTTCTCCCTTTCGCAAGAGCAGGTTGTGAATTTCTAAATTGTGCAAGACAAGTTCATCCAGCACTATCAAGACCAGGTTGGGCCCAGATATTCTATGGCGGATCTGGCCCATGAGAAGATGGAGTCAGATGAGGAATTCTACACCTTTATCGACCACTGGCGTCGCCTGGCCGCGCAAGTCCCAGGACACATTCCGGAGCAGGAGCAAATCAAGATGTTGATATCCAATGCAACGCCCGAGTACCGATTTATCTTAGCCCTTAATGACATTACCTCCTGGCAGCAACTATATAGTCAAGCCCGCTTTATTCACCAATAAATCCAAGGTTCCTTTCACCCCGAGTCCCCTTCACCATCCGTCCCCACTTTTACCTCACCCTCTACAAACCAACCCTACCCTTCCACGAGTCCACCCATCATGAGTCAGCCTTCCACTGCCTATCAGCTCTCCATAAATCCTTACACCTCTACGTATCAAACCTCCACAAGTCAACCCTCTACATATCAACCTTCCATGAGTCAACCTCTCGCCTCCTCATACCCACATGTGTCTCCACCTGTGTCTCCACCTCCATTCAAGGAAACACCACATCCCGAGTAGGTGGATGCCATCTATATATCCCCTCATCCCACTCCACATATGCTTTCACCAAATCCCTCCACCACTAGCCAAGCACCCTTGCCTATGCAACCCCCACTTCTGTCTCCGCAACCCCCATTTCCTTCTACCCCGTCTCATACCCCTCGGCATCCACCTTCCCCGAAACGGGATCCTCCTCCATTGTCGGAGTGCTTCACTGATTTTTTTCGGGCTTTGATGGCCGCCTACGCATTACCGCTCCCTCTGGTTGTGCCTTGCCAACCCGCGGTCGGGAATATGCTTCAGTTTTATGAATTTCACCGCCAGCAGGGGCATTTGGTCGAGGATTGCCCCGAGTTCTGGGGATTTGTTTATGATCTAGAGGATAAGAAGAGGATTGATTGGGCTGCCATGCATAAAGTTATTTTAGATCTTCGTAGCAAGCAGCAGCAAGAAGCGCCACCCAAGCAGCCGTCTCCATCACTATAAGACTAGGGGCACCCCTGTGATTCCTCTTCGTCCACTATTGCACCCAATCCATCATCTACTCCGTCGCCTAGTCCATCACCTGTTCCCTCACCTATGTCTCCACCTACCCCATTGCCATCTCCTTCTCTGCCCACCCCATCACCTTTACCATCTCCTACCCCGGCTCCATCGCCTTCACCTACCCAAGCCTCTGCAAGGCTAGTGCCTCCCCTTCTTCTCCTGTTACCTCCACCATTGCTTCCACTCCTAACACCGCTTAGTGTATCATATCAATATGCCGACGCTGGGCCCCACAGCCTTCCGTTTCGTCTTTGCCTTCCTCTCCACCACCTCCATCTCCACCACCATCTCCATTTTTTTTATATAAATCTATAGTCATCAAGTGACCTAGGGAGAGTGCACCCCCGGTCCAAAGGACGAGGATGTACCCGTATCTGTTTCGGTCGATACTGACATCCATGATCCCTTCTCTCAATTTTTGTCATGGTATCAGACAGATACCTCCCAGGGGGAGATCCCTCATTCATTGTTAACTTGTTGCCGCCAAGATGAGGACTCTTCTGTCAAAACCCTCTCTCCCTCTCCCCACCCCCCAAGAGTTGCTGGAGGGTCCACACTCCTCTTTTGCCACTTCTGAAATGTTCACCTCCATCTAAGAGGTTTTTTGGGAGTTCCAAACTCCTCTTCTTTGTGCCACCTTCAAGGGGGCTTTCCTGGAGTTCCAACCTCAACTCTTCTCTACTGGGCAAATTCTTCTTGGTGGATGGGAGTCACCATCCCATATCAAGTTAGTAACTTGTATCCTTGTACCAGTCATCTTCTTTCCTTCGGAGGATGTTGTCCTTAACGGCTCCACCTATGACTGCTGTAGAGAATCAAGCACTACAGATGAGAACTGTCAAGCTGAATGAGACCAACTATAGATTTTGGTTAATCTTTCCTTGCATATTCCTCAGAGGGTGAGGGAAGATAGGATACATCATTCGGTCCAGTAAAAAGCCAGCAAATGCAGATCCCAAGTGCTCCACTTGGGAGTTGGAGGAGAATAGTCTAATAATGGGTTGGATCCTTGATTTTGTCAATCTCAACATCCAACACATGAGTTTGTATATTGAAATGTCATATGAGATGTGGCAGTTATTGGAAAAATTGTATGGGCAGCATGGCAACATTGCTCATATGTGTCAGTTGAACAATGAGGTTCAGGTTCTCAAACAAGGTAATATGACTAATCTCTTATTTTAGTGAACTGAAGATCAAGTGGCAGGAGTTGGATTATTACAATGCCTACAAGTGGGTCTGTACTGTTGATCATAAGTAATACCTAAAGGATATTGGTGAAACAATTTTTTTTTCAGTACCTCGTTGCCCTTCAATCTCATTATGAGATCCTACAGGGTTAGATTCACGATGTTGACTTGCTTCCCACTTTGGAGGAAGTGTACTCCAAGATAGTCAATCAAGAAGGGAGGTAACTGGTTATGTCCGGTGGTTCTACCATGCCTCACACGTGTAGTGTGGGGGAGTTCACTATGCTGGCCCCGAATGAGAATAAGCTCAGGCTACCAGCAAGGCCAAAGGAAAAGCCAATCAACCTTGTACACATTGCGGGAGAGAAAAACTCCAATGTGGAGTTCTGTTGGGAACTCTTATCCCAAGAAACCTCAGAAGTTCCGAACAGACAAGGGGGTGTCATTGGCCAAAGGCAATGCTCCCATCAGTTAGCCTTTTGGGACCCCTCAGACCTCCTCCACTGATGGTGCCTCCACTTCTTCCCAGATGACCACGTTGTCTCTTTTTACAATGAATACCTACAATGGATTGTTTCTCAATTTGTTACCTCTTCCCCATCTTGTTGCCTTTGCCTCTCTACTAAGTCACTACCTCTTTGTCTCCTTCCTAGATCATTGACTAAGGTGTTACGGATCACATGACCAATATTCCAACGTCCTTCACCACCTATTCCTTGTGCTCTAGACATGACAAAATGACCATTATCGATGATACTCATACTACAAGAGTCGAAAAGGATACCATTTGGCTAAGTGATCATTTCGTCTCTCCTCTACTCTTCATGTTCTTGCTCTTTCCATTAATCTTTTATTGCAGAGTAGATTAGAAAAACTTTAAATTGTTCTGTAACCTTCCTTCCTCATTGTGTCTTTCAAGACCTATAAATGCGGCTAATGATCGACATTGGTTGTGAAATGGGGGGGCTCTATCACTTTGAACCTAGAAGATGTTTAGCCCTTTAGTCATGCATTAGTCATAGTTTCAACCAGCAGTCAAAAGATATTCATTTGTGGCATAATCACCTTGGTCATGTGTCTTTGGTTCCCTCCGTGCTTTATTCCCTACTGTTGTGATTTAGTCCCATATCGTATATCCATGGGAATCTCACCTTTATCCACGCCAGCATTAACACAGGGATGCTTCTACTGGGGCTAAAGGTCCCTACTACCACTCGCAACATACATCCCTGCTAAATTAAAAATTTTAAAACCCACCGCCATTTCTCTCTCTCCCCACTCAACTCACTCTCTCTCCCTCGTTTCTCTCCCCCTCTCTCACTCTTTCTCTCTCCTCCGTCACCCTTCTTGCCTGTTCTGGGCCGTGTCGACCCCAGATGGAGGCATAGGAGGTACCGTTGGAACCGGCTCGTCGCGAGGATCGCGCCAGTGCCTTCTATTCTGCGGTTCGAGGGGCGTGGGACCGGTACGAGTCGGGGAAGGTCGCGGAACTTCGTCATTCACATGCGCATTTTTCAAGGTCGTCGTCGTGATCGAGATAGGGGGATGGACTCCTTACTTTGCTAGGATCATTTTGGTATCACATGCATGTCCATGCATAGGCGTTTTCATCGTTTTCCATGCAAGGTGTATTTTTGGGATTTTTAGGCTAAATTGCTTGTAAAATTCATTAAGGCCATTGTATTTGCATTTTGATGCAAGTTGTAGTTGTAGAAAAGTTGTTATTTAGCTTCTCCTACCTCTTTTCTTTTGTTTCGCGTCGATCCGGCTTGACCGGAGGGGAGTTCGGTTCCGAACTCGTCCCTCTCATTTCCCAGTTGATATAACGCGCCTGTCAGAGGCCGTTATATGCTTAACGGACCCTTGGGGGTGCATTATGTTATACATGACGGACCACTCTTGGACCGTTATGTGACCGTCATTTTTGTAGGTTTATAGGTCATTGGGCATGATGGACTAGGTCCGGTCCGTCATTGCCGGTATAAAGCCCTCCTCGTAGTGCGTTATGTAGTGTGTTAAAACTGTGGATTTTTCTGGGTTTCATATGTTCGAGTGACTTTAACGGACCAATCTCGGTGCGTTATAGTCTCATGGCGCACCAGTAGTGGCATGTTATGATTTGTGTGGTTTTGATGGTTATTCGGGTGAGTATAACGCGCAGGTGGAGGCACGTCATACTGAGCATAACACCCCAGCGATGGCGCGTTATAGTCTGCATGTCTGAGTTTTGGTATTGCACGGGTGAGCATAGCGGCCCGGGGGAGGCACGTTATGGTCACATAACGTCCCGCCCTTGGTCCGTTACACTCTACTATTTTGGGAATTTTGGGATAGCATGTTTAATTCCTGTTTAATGCATTTCATGCTACGTCTATGTTATAGTCGCGTTATTTTATGATTAATGGCTTGCTCCTAGAATCCCAATGGAGTGCTTAGACTTTTCATGTGATGGAACCACAAGACTTAGCCCTAGACTTCACGGAACGTCGACCCACCTGGGAGAGGTGGAGGGGCAGTCTTGTCAAATGGTTTAAGCTAGTACCGTGGGCCCTCGGCTCGACCGTAGTGCTTTACGGGGAGGGAAATCTAGCTGGAGGCTTGGCCCTAGGTAGGGGTCGGTGTGTGCACATGTGGTCAGAGATGAGAGTTGACACTGACGAGTGTTACTCTGACTAGTTCTCAGTTGGTACGGTTTGATTATGCCTCTCGCTTGTCGCGACACAAACTCGTGAGTTGCCTGAGATGTAGTGTAAGTCATCAATAGGCACATCTGGTCTCTCTCTTCTGGTGGAGTTTTCTTATTCTTTCTTCTGTCACTGGAATGATTGAGTTTACTCTATTGGTAGATGTAGTTTTTACCGCTAGTTCCTGTCGCTAGTAGTTATTCTTGTTATTTATTTATTTATGTTGGCGTCTCGTTAGCCGATTTACTTGCCTAGATAGACTTTTCTGTCCTAGTCTAGTAGCATGTCGAATTAGTGCATCTGCTTGTTTAATTATTTAAATGCATGCTCTAATTGTATTTTAATTGCCTGCCTGATTGTTTAGTGCATGGTAGGGATCCGCGTGACCCCTACTGAGTCTGGCTGTGACTCACCTTTCCTTCTTGCAGGTGAGCCGTCTCAGTCGTCCACCAGTGGTTCTCGTGGTTTCGGAGACCGCGCGTAGAGTGCCAGCCTTCGGTCCGTCCTTTTGTGTTTTTGCCGGGTTATGCCCCGTGTGGTTGTAGTTTTGTCTTTTCTTCCAGCTGTGGGACTTGTGTAATTTTGGTTGTTGTTGTAAATCTGGTCAATACAGAAAAGAACAAGATCAACATCCCTTCCGACTCTGAGAGTCCAGGTTAGTGGAGCCATGGCCCCGCCCGCTCCGCCCTCTATAGTTCTCACTTGGCATCAAATAGCCCCTCCTGCAGCTATCAAAAGGCTAGTAGACAACACGAAGAAACGAGCCCCGGCGCAGGTGCATGAAGAAATCAACTTAGCTGTGAAACAGCTACAAACTATTACAGACAGGCTACACGAGCATGAGTAGCTCAAGAGTCAGCCTATGCAGTATGCCCTTCAAGGACACAATAAGTCCCACGGGCTAACAAAAGGAATTAAAGAACAGGTAGGGGTGTTCGACGCACCAAGTGACCCACTATGGGGGCAGATGCCAGCCATAAAGGGGAAAGAAGAGAAGAATACAAAGGCTAAAATAAGATATGTTGCTCTCTCTGGCGACACGCTGTCAGCATCGTCCAGTGTGACTGAAGCTACTAATGAGGAAGATCAAGAAATCTGCTTTGTGCCGAAAGAAACAAATCAGTCTAAAACTTCTACCTCCCATCGTGTTGTTGGGTCCGGGAGAATATCAAGACACCCGCCAGCCAACAAGGGGAGACAATACTATGTTCCTCCTCGGATCGGAGGCATAAAACCTAGGGAGTTCATCTCAAAGGAACTAGATGCGTCCAGTAGTAATGACGGAGTGCCACTCGCCCAAGTCAAATCGGAGGTGGGTGGTAGCACTCTCGGCCCCTCTTGGCGAGGCCCCGCTATGATGGCACTACTACAGCAGAAGCAAAAAGAAATTGAAGTGCTGCAAAGGTAGCTGAATGAAATGAATCTAAGTCCACCTATGCTGCAACTGGCAGGACATCTACATGAGGCAACACAAGGCAGTGCTAACTCACCTGAAGCTTTAGCACAACTAGCCATGCCACGAATGGTGCATGATCATACGGGAGACATCCTCCCTTGACCACTTAAACATATAATCCCCTGGGCATGTCAGGGGGTAACTAAAGCATCTTCGTCAAAGGTGCTAATGAGGTCGCGTATGCAGCCGGACAAGCCAAAGGCGGAACAAACAATGAATATTAAGACGGTCGAAGAAGAAGCCACCGAGGCCGAATTACAAGTAGCTAAACAAAAAGATAGTGAGTCTGTCATGGACTACATAAGAAGGTGGAGGAATCTTTGTGAAAGGTGCAGACATCCATCGAGCTACGGGGATTCTGTTCAAATCTGCAAAGAAAAATTGAGAATAAAAATTCTACGATGGGTCATTGACATTGAAGTCACGACCTTTGAACAACTGGGTGACATTGCAGCCAATGCCGAAGTAGTTCTTGCAAGGCTCTGCCTGGCTTCAACAGTCTTGAGCCAAAAGAATAAATTGACTGGCGAACACTTGACACAAGAGGAGATTTACGCCTCAAATTTTGAAGCCTTCGAGAAACAGAAGAAGAAAATGAAAGAGGCATCTTTCGTTGAGCCGGTGAAACGAGGGCCCTCATTAAGGGGTAAAATGATGAAACAATACTCCCTTCCGAAGGAAAAGACTAGGGCTCTTTTTGAGTGGGCCCGTGAATACGACAGAGTGGTTCTTCCAGAGCTGAAGAAACCAAGCGATGTCGAAAGAAAAGATGATCCACGCTTCTATCCTTATCACCAAATGTTGGGACATCCCATTGAGGATTGCTATGTGTTCAAGGACATTATCGAAGGCCTAATCCAAAAAGGTGAACTACAGATGGGCGAGTACAAGGTGGACCCACCACGCCCTCATCAAATACCTATCCTCAAAAGAGCAGCTCAACACAGCACCACTATCTTAGCTGCTCCTCAAAAATCTAACTGAAGCTGAGGTCTAGCAGGCCCGCATAGCTGGAATGCGGATGCTTGCCAATAGAAAGAAGAATGGCAAATAAAAAAAAAGAGAGAGAGATAAGAAAGGAAAGGTCCTGTTCTGGGGGCAGGCACCAAAAAAAAAATGAGAAGCAGAGACAAAAAGATAAAATTCAAAATAAAATGAAGGAGGCCTTGATGGCTGCATCTGCCAAGGGAGATATCACTCCCATCATGTTTTGGTTTGCGGCCTTGCGATAGACCGCAGGTGGCTTAGCGGTCTCGGGGAAACCGCCAAGCAGGGCTCAAAGGTCACGGGATGACCATTTTCATGCCTTAGTCATTTGAGCATTTCTCGGGTGTTGCGGTCCTGGTTGGACCGCTAGCTGAGTTTTGCAGTCCATAGTGGACCACCGTGCTGCCAAGCGGCCTGGGGATGACCGCTTGGGTGTCCCTTATGTTGGTTCGATCCTAGCGGTCGCACGTTAGACCGATACCTAGCTTTGCAGTCTCTAGGAGACCGCCAGGGTATGGCTTGCAGTCAGGGTGTGACCATTTTCTGGTTTTTGAGTTGCTTGAGGTCGGGAGGTATAGCGGCCATGCGACTGACCGCTAGGTGGCACCCAGCGGTCAGGCAATGGACTGCCATCCTTCTTGGCGGTCTGGGAGTTACCGCCTAGGTTCTGGAGGTGTCTGGGGCTATGCGGTCCTGGCTGGATCGCTATGCTAGTTTTTGCGGTCCTAGCCAGACCTCCAAGCTCTGTGATGGTCCAGGGAGGACCGCCTCTTGGCATTCGTGTTTGCCGTGCCCATTTAAGCGTTGTGTTGGTCTTCGGTCGACCCGGTTGTGACCCAGTGGTCGACCTTTGGCCTCATAAGTGTCCTGGACACCCCAAAGATTCTATGTCTGTGTGTTAGGTTGTCTAAAGGTAGCATGCTACCTCGATTAGTGTGCCCATAGATTTGAGAGTCTGAGTGACTCCATGTGTTCCGGACTTTTGTGTTATGCTTGATCGAGTCACCGTGTATCGGTGTGAGTGCGGTGGGGGTTCCCCCGCCCGTCGTGAGTTCTCTGGAAAGTGGTTTCCGAGTGGGCCATGCGTAAGGCCTTGGATCGCGAGTCTAGTCACCTAGCCTAGAGTTGGAGGTTTCCTTGGTTCCCTTTTTGAGGGAATGATCTCGACAGTCGTGAACTGCTCGTGAGTCATCGTGTCGAGCTTTCTGAACCTAGGGTTAGGGTAGATTGACGGCTTGGCACCATTCGGTGCAACGGTCTTGACCCCGAGTCTTGTGACTCAAGGACCATTGGATTTAGTGAGTCTAGAGGACTATCCAGATTCTAGTGGCTTAGTACCAATTGGTTCTTCATGACTTTCGCATAGAGTGCGTGCGTGGTTCTCAGAGTTTCTCCTCGGAGAGTGGTCACATCAGTGACTCCCTACTAGTCGTAGCCTTTCGACACGCATGTGGTCCCACCAAGGAGTGGTGGCGAGGCTATCCGAGAGAGATGGCTTTAGGTTGGTTGTCGTGGGCCTTCTACTGTGGCGGCTCGAGTCTGGGCTGGGAGGAAGAACCAACTAGAGGGCCTGACGTAGCGCAGTCAGTCAGTGTGTGCACACGTGGTCGGAGACTTCAGACGTGTGCTGACGAGCATGACCCCGACTAGACCCTTGTTAGTGTTACTTGTGTGTGTGTCTCAGTTTCTGCCTGGGGTGAGTAGGGAGACACTGCGATGCAGTGTAAGTCGTCAGGGGACGCGTCTGGCTGTGCTTCTTGTGGGCAGATACTCCTGTCACGTGAGTCGTGACTCTTCTATTTTTGGGTTTCGCTTCCCGTCGTGCGAGATGTGGCTTCTGGACCGTTCCAGCATGTTTTCCCGAGGTGGTGGCCAAAGGTTCTTGGTAGGGATTACTGAGGCCTCGCCGGGCCAGTGTGGGATTGTGCGGTCCCAGCTGGTCGTGCCTGTGTAGGCAGGCTTCCATGGAAAGGCTGCCGTGAGTGTTTCCTCGGTAGGTCTAGTGTTAGAGTGGTTCGTTTCCCGATTGTAGGATCGAGATTTTCCCTTCTGTTGCCAGTAGGAGTAGCTGTAGTGCCGAGTTTTGACCGACCACCGGTTTGCTGTTCCTGCGGTGGTTATTTAGCTAGTGCTGCTTTCCTTTCCATCGTTGTTTTCTAGGTTGGGGTCCGCGGAACCCCTACTGAGTCTCTGTTTGGAGACTCATCCCTCCTTTTTAGGTGCGGCGGTTCTTCCTCGAGGTTCGAGGGCATTGCTTAGAGGTCCTTAGTGGTAGAGGTGCATATTCGGCAGCAGTGCCATAACCGGTGGGATGCATGTATATCCGGTGGCCCCTCAAACATCTATATCCGCTGGCCCCCCTCAAATACGTATATCCGATGGTCCCCCCTCCAAACATGTACATCTGGCAGCCCACTATTCTATCATAAGCGGGAAAAGCTTATATCTAGTGGCCTCTGCTCATTTTTGGTGGCAAGCACTCTTATCTGTCGGCATGGAGCATATCCGACAGGGACACGTCCTATATCCAGCAGGCACCTCTTAGAGCCTTAATAGGCGACAGCGATATGGATACCCATGTGCAAGGTATCTCACATGGGACGTGGAGGCAGGGTCCTTGTGTGGACTTCACTAAGTTGAGGCTTGAGGGACCTAGCATTACCTTCTGTGAGTAGCTGGATCAGCATACAAACGGCACTTATTCGGAGGGAGCAAATGTAACCGACAACCCACAAATGCCATATCTAGTAGGCCCCTTGGAGTCAACCGGTAGGGGTCTTACCCCATTAATCGATAGCTCCCTGCACACTCACATCCGGAAGGGGCCATCCCCTGCACACTCATATTTGGAGGGCCATCCCCCTCACACATGCATATCTGGCGGCAGAAGTTGATATCCGACAGCAGAGGTCTATACCTATCGGTGGAAGTTGATATCCGGCGATAGAGGCTCGTATCTGGAGGCTCTGTTTCTCTTTGATGTAGGCTAACCTTTTCTCAAGACCACTGGGTATTACCCTTATCCAGGGGGCCCTACTCTGCTTTGCCCGACGTGCAGTGACCATGGAATCGAGTATTTCCCCATCGGTGAAAACCTCGAATAGATGACATTGTGGCCAACTTGCTGCTCACCCCAAATCAGGGAAGTTGATGGTCGACGTGAAAAGGGAAGGGCTGGGAGAAGACTTGGGGATCTCCGTTGACCCATTGCTGCCAACATTGCCATCTCCATGAGCTGATATACATATAAAGGAGAGGCGAGAAGAGAGGAACCGGGAATGGAAGAGATGAAGAGGAGAATAGAGAGGGCTGGTCCCGGCGTCCCAACTGCTCCTACTCAAGTGAGGAGAAGAGAGGAGGGAGGGTGAGTGAGAGAGAGTGGTGAGGCTTTGTGGGGGCGAAGGAGCTAGCGCTCTGTTTCCCCTTCTGCTGTATTTTGTTCCTCTGGTCTTTGTTTACCCTTCCTCTTCCCTTACGATGTATTAGTCATTGTATTCACCTTTCTATGAGGAATAAAAGAAAAGCTTCTGAGGTGTTCTTGGTAATGCACACTTCTTCAGCATTCCTATTCACGTACCATTGTGTCACATTCCTTTCGTAGTTTCCACCTATCTTGAGCATAGTAGGCTCCCCCTTTCTGCTCGTATTCTGCTTAATGGAGCCTGTATCACCGGTGATATGTTCCTCAGCGAAACTAGCACCCAGATCCCTATGGATCTCCATACCCCGTGGGAGGCGCTACCATCTTGTGCTTCGAAGGATCCGCGTCCTCGAGTTCTTCCCCATTTGTTTTCGCAGTATGTTCTGCTATTCCTCTAACTTGGATGTTGCCGCTTTAGTGCGCATCCGTACAATTTTGGGGCCTTCTCAGACTTGTCCGTGGATGAGTACCAATTTTACTACCCCCGATCGTTCCCAATCAGGGGAAATGCTACGGAAATTCTACCAGGAGTGCAACTAATAAAAGGAATAAAGGATCGAATAATTCTAACCCTAGAAACACGGGTAAAAAAAATGAAAAAAATGAATGAATGAACAAACAACAATCGAACTGCCATGATCGTTGCAGCACCCTCCTCGGACAAAAGTGAGCTAAAATCTTGCACACATTCAAGAAGCCCTTGAGAGCATTCGAGGGGCAGCTTTCTTTGATATAGTGGAAGAAACATTGCAGAATGATGATTATTGCCAAAGGAGAATTTCTGTCATAAAGGACTTCCGGGTGATGGCCAAAGATGTCTTTGGAGCCTGTTTGTCATCTGTCAGTCCTGAAGGAAAGTGGGAAAAATAATAATGTTCAAAGTGAGCATGACTTTCACTTGTGTTAGATTTGCATATTCAATAAGACATATCTTTTGGCCCATTTTTCTTGATCCATTTCTTGGGTTATGAATCCAAATTCTTTCATGTCACCTTTTTCTCACATTTAGGCCAAGTCGGCCCATTATGGTCCAACTCAACCTTTATCATTCACCCAACCTGGCCTGACCCACTACGAAAGCCCATACTCTTGGTCGGCCTATAATGAAAGCCCATCACTCATGGGGGCCCAGCTTCATTCCTTTACTCAAGATCATACCCAATCCACTTAATTCATTCATGGGCCCTATGATTCATCTCGCACCCAAGAACAAGCCCAACTTCCTCAAGGACTCTCCACCCTTTCTTATGATTCTTATTGGGGAGGATAACATAATAGTTCTTGGGATTCTTATCACGATTCCCAAAATTCTCTGGATCAATTCTTTCAAAATTAGGCTCCATCTTCAAATAACTTCCATGATCACGTCCACTATGGAAGATAACCCACATCCTCTCCCCTACCTAACTATCAAGTTGATCATTATTCAACTTCTTATCCTTTGAACTCTACTTGTCAACCTACAAATCTATCCCCTCTATGCCCAATTCTCAATAAGGAGGAGAGCTTTGATCAATTTTATCAATTCATCATGGCTCAAAATCTATCCATCCAAGCCCGACTAGATAGACTTGCTAAAAACATCAAGGGCATGGAAGAGGATCAATTGCCTAGCTACTCTAATGCAATTTCTGATTACCAACTTCCAAGATTTGACCATAATGAAAGCTTTTGTGATCAACCCATGATTTCCCATGAACACATTACTTAAATCACTCTCGATTTAGATCATGTGGGATATATAGAGGAGTCTTATCAGGAAATTTTTGAGGGAGTAAGCTATAGCTATAATGATGATCAAAAATATGAGCTTGAGGAGCTAGAGCTTAATTGCTCTTATGCAGAGAGTTCTAAAGAAGTTGATGATCTCAAGTTGGGGGTGAAGAAGAGAAAAGTAATATGCTAGTCCATGATCAAATCCTATTCACTTCCTTTCTTAAATTTGAGGAGACCTTCTTCCAAGGGAAGGATGAAGAGGATGTGCGAGTGGAGGATGAATTGAGTGAGGTCATAAATGATCTCTCTTGGGTGAAGGAGGAGGCGGGTACCCTACATGATCTCACTCTCGATTGGGCATCTTTAAATCAAGGGGAGGATATTAATTTTCTATCTATTCCTGACATCGACAACTCTCACTCTGTGGTGGATACTTTCATGTTGGCTGATTTGTCTGATTCTATTGAGCCCTCCAAGCTTTATGGTGTTGAGGAGTATGTTTCTTTCACTTTTGATTTTTCTTATCTCCTTGACACTGATCCTTTGATTAAAACTCCTCTCTCTTTGATCCCTTCTCACCTCATCAATATTCATGTAATTCCTAAAATTGAGGTGGTAGAAAATTTTTTGAAAGATAATAAGGTCTGCATTCATGTTTTCAACACTTATAAAGACCTTAAGTTTAAAGAGGAATATTTTATAATTGATGATGTAACGACCCAAAGCCCATGGCACCGATAACCCGGTACAAGTACCAAATTACTGCTACCATGAACTGGGGACGCCACCCAGGAGGTTGATGAGGCCCCCGAAGGGTTAGTGGGGTTTGTTGAGAGATTGCATTAGAAATTGAAATTTGTAGGCGCGCAATGTTAACTTTTGCAACAATTAATTAGAATAGTGTGGAAGTAATTTAAAATATCAGAGTGGTATTTATATAAACTAGTTCAGAATTATAACATTAACCATGAATATACAAGTCCCACAGAAGAGAGAAAAGACAAAGTTACACGGGGCATACCCCGGACAAAAACACAAAAAGGACAGATCGACGACTGGCACCCTACGTGTGGTCTCCGAAACCACGAGAACCACTGGTGGACGGCTGAGACAGCTCACCTACAAGAAGGAAGGGTGAGTCACAGCCAGACTCAGTAGGGGTCATGCGGATCCCTACAACGTACTAAACAAGCAAGTAGGCAATTAAAATGCGACTAGAGCAATTAAAATACAATTAGAGCAAGAGTCCATAGAAACCAACAGAAGGTTCTAAGGATCAGATTTGAGGGAGAAATCAAGAAATCAAACTCTGTAATCTATCCACGGAGTAGCAGAGAATAGCAATTCTGCTAAAACTTTTCCGTTAGACATAACGCATCCACGATAGACTGCCATGTGAATATAACGCACCATCACCAGTCCGTCATGTGACCTTATCCAATAGAAGATAAGAACAACAGGCGAAATGTTCAGACTTAGGACTCTGGCGAGTATAATGGATAGGAACAAGGGCGTTATGTTGAGATATAATGGATGGAAGATGGTCCGTTATGGCAATGAAGACGTCCAGGCAGACGGGGGCTGGGATGACAAGGAAGTCGGTGGAGGAGGTGGTAGACTCAACCTTTGGGGGTATATAACAGACCAGGGTACGTGCGTCATGTGATGTGTACGACGGAGGAACATAGATCCGTTAAACAACAAAGACGCTAGATGAGACAGAAGGAGAGACAGTGGGTGAGACGGTGGGTAAGACGAAAGCCTCCACTCTGAGAGAAAGTAACGGACTAGGATGAGGGCGTTATATGATGAATAACGGATGGGTATAGGTCTGTTAAACTATAGAGAGACGCAACATGAGATGCTGGATGAGATGCTGAGAAAGACGATAAGAGAAGACTATAACGGACCTTATAAGGGCGTTATATAACTATAACGTGCCATTGAGGATGCGTTATCCATAAAAGGGTGATAAATGGCATGGAAGTGCTTGCCTAGCATCAAAACATGGATAAGACCCAACCAAGGAAGGCAATGACCCATAAAAGAGACTTCTACCATGCCCAAGAAGACTCGACAAGGGTGAACAACTTGGAGCATCATTAAAAATGAGTAAGGAGACGACCCAACTAATTGGTCATAAAACGGGTGTCAACACACAGCAGAGGATGACGGCAGCACGGGAATGGACTCTCGGAGAAAGCCTTTTCCCCCATGAAACCTAACCTTCCTCCCCTCTGATTGGTGGTGGCTCTTTAGCAATCATAACCACTCTCTCCCCCAATTCCTCTCTGGCTCTCACTCTGCGTCTTCACTCCTTGGCCCCTTGTTCTCCTTCTTCCAGCCTTTTTCTTCTTCTTCTTCTTAGTTAGTTGGTCGAACCAAGTAGAGGAGGGATATATATATATCTAATGTTAAAACGGCACCATGGAGGGCGCGCCGGGGAGGATGGCACCGAGAAGCAGCATCCAATCTCCTTTTTGCACGCCGTATTAGATGGCACCAATTAAAGGGGCACCGGAGAGCTCCTGCATGTCGTATTAGCTTGTTCGCTTGACGTGGGACAGCCGATGAGTCCGGGGATGGTTTTGGAGGCCACCGTTGACTGTTCCTCTCGCCGTGGCTCTTGAAGAACCTTGACGGGACGTTGACGAAGCTCTCGGCATGGCGTACGGCCTCAATTCAAACTTCGAATGAGTTTGGCTCGAGCACGCGGGCTTTCCGCTGACACAGCCTTTGGCACTATGATCTGTGCTTTCGGCTCGGTCCGATTCATGCTCGAAGTTTCCTTGTGGGATGGTATGACATCTGAAATAATTTCGCCCTAACTAGACGATCATTCGGCCGCTAATGGACCCAATATAGTGAGAAGCCAAACCCGTGTCGGGTGATCGGGACCTTCTACTAACAGAGCCTCCGGTTCCTTGTTATGAAGGGCCGATGGCGTTCTTCCTCCTCAGGAGAGTCTTCACTCAGGTGGCGAGCCGCCGAGTAGACCATCGTCCTTGGTCGGGCGACAGGTGTAGGGTATGCGGCATGACGAAGTCGATGCCGGATCATTAGGCAGGCTTGGTTGCACTACCAGTTGGTTGTGGATTCATCTCGACTCTACTGAGGCGAACTCCTTGGCGTTCATTCTAGGTGACTCGAGGCTCTGGCAGCTTGAGAAGTCTTTAGTAGGGTGATCTTCATCTACTTCTGTGCTTCAGTGGGCCGTATCATTCATCTTTGCAGCTTGGTTGTTGATGATCATATTTTAAGTGCCAACAGTAGACAAGCATTTTCTTCTTTTTTAAAATATAAAGACGGAGATGGGGGATTGAGTCATTCGAGCTTAAATAAACAAAATCACTCAATTTATTGATTAATAGGGTTTGTTTAATTCTACTATTAATATCAAAAATCACCCCAGAAGCGAGGAGGAGATCACACAGCAGACGACTCGATTCTAGCATCAAAACGGCACGGTATGCGTAGGAGAAAGAGATGAAATGACAGCACAACCATAGGTGCAGGGGTGAGGCCTTGAAATGGTGCACTGCTTTGAGGGCACGCCGGTTCAAGGCGCGCCATTTCAAAGGCGCGTCGATGAACCATGGCGCCGATTCGACTCTGTTTCATGAAAATCGAGTTTCGATTGATTTATTTCCAGGTTTATTCAAGTATTTTAGAAACTTTTAGGTGTTTATTGAATTAATTACACATCGGGTCGGTCCCGGATAGCTCAGAAGTCTAGTCACAAGCTCACGCGAGGTTCATACTCCAGCGCGGTGATTGTCCCGAGTTGAGCAAGTTTATTGAGTTAAGATTATTAAGTGGTTTATTTACTTATTCGAGCCAAGAATCTGGCAACATCTCCCCATCCCGGAGGATGTGTCGAGGAGAAGAGGGGAATACTCACGTAATCGAGCAACCCCTAAAGAGCCAGGTGGCACAACGACGGCCGGTAAAACCTGAACGGACAGGAAAAACCCTGAGGGCCAGCCTACGAGGGGCACCAAGTCCGTAGGTGGAAGGTAGACGAGCAACATGACTCACAATGGGAGCGAGAACCCGGAGGGCTAGCCTACGATGGGCACGTGACCCGAGTCGATACTACGCCTGAGTCGGGATGACCGGTTAGAGAGGGAAGCCCCGAGGGCCAGCCTACGAGGGGCACCCGTCTCACGGTCACCATAAGGCCCATCAGGGACTGTGGATTTCAAGTGTTGGGATTAACCCATTTTGTTGTGCCCTCGTTAATCCTTAGGAGATTCCTTACTGTTAGATGACCCCCTCTAGACATGGTGGCGTTACAGTGAATCATTTAGGGGGTGTCCCCCTCTCCCCGGTCACCGGATCTCGTCAAGGAGAAGGTAAGACGGCGCGGTTGCCAAACATGCACGATTAATAGATCAAGCATGATAACCGTGGGTATACACATATACATATAGATGGACATATATTAACAGGTTAACAATACACTCATTGGGCATATACATATATTAACAAGGCAACAGGATGCTCATCAGGTTAACGTCCAGAAGACAGTGAAGCAGGGTATAGGGATGGCCTCATCTCCTCCTGTTCATGATTGGGAAGAGGAGGGGGATAGGAGGACGAGCCCAGAATTGGCCAGAGGGATGCACACATGTGATGGTCTCTGGCGACCAAACCTTTGGCGCTCGAATTGAAGAAAACCCTGGGGAGAGGGGGCATTGCTTTAGCCCATGGCGCACCAGGGCATAGGTCCAGCGTCAGAGAAGACGGGTACAGACAGAGATCGTTCACACAACGTAAACGCACAAACGGGGGAGAGATTGGGTAACTAGGAGAAAATGAATTCGGCGCCGAACATATCCATGAATATTCCATTTAGTTCTCAGTGAGTGAAGAGATGTACACATTGCACATCACCTATTCCAACACTGGCACTATTGCACGGCGTCGTATCAACGGCCATAAGAAGAAGATGCAGTGAGGAGAAAAGAGAGAATGCAGAGATGAAATCAACATTGAACCCCTCGAGTCATTAGTGCACTCATTCATTTCATAAATAGAAGATAGATGCACAGATCGTTCATTCCGGTGCCGGCGTTGTCGCACGGTCGTCGTTTACATCGAATGAAAGAAGAGATTACAAGGAATAGTGAATAACAGAGATAATGGGGGGGAGGAAAGAAAGGCTCATATCATCGCCCCCTTCTCCCCCTTCTCACTCACATCACATCGGAGAGAGGAAAAGAATCAGAGGGGAATCGATGAAGGCGCACGATGACCCACCTAAGAATGGAATAGAGCAAAGACTTCTTCTCCGGCGTCGGGAGCTTCGAGCAGAACAGAGAACAGCAGCGGCGGGGGAAACTCTCCAGAAATGGTACGTGTGACATGAATAAGCATATAGAATTAAATACTTATCAAGTACTCATCCGGCATATCTGTCGTCATATTTCCCCAACTCTCTATTCCACCAGTGCCACAAATCACAATGCCTCGAGCAATGGCACGACAATCGGCATCGCTTACACAACTAAAGGCAATCTTATATCGAGGAAGCAACCCTCTCTATTGGTCAAAACCTCCAATACTCTACCAAATCTTGGGAATCCTTCCAATTCCTACCATCAGCACAATCCTAGACCTATGAGTTGTGGACCCACCAGGCTTCTGTCGTGCACTCTACACAACACGCACAAACACTACAAATAACTCAGGATCTGCCATCCCGACACATCTCAATCATGGCTGGCTAATTCCAGAATTAGGGTAAGGAGAGCTCAATTACCTCAAACCCAAAGCACAGATTCTCTCTCCTAATCTAGCAATCCTCTTGTAACTCCACAGGCTCCGATCCACGATGCATCGCAAATCTCAACATCAGCTACGAATTCTTGTACACATAGCCCAATTGACACTCATCTTTCCATAATAGTGCCAACACACCCTTACGCATCAAGGGGATGGGTATGAGTTCTAACGGTCAGTCGCACTGCCAAAACACAGAACACTTCTCATACAGACTCCTTGGCATACAAGTGGAGGCCAACCAATCCAAACACACGATGCAAGACTATGAAACTCAACCAAAATGCAATCCTTTTCGACTAAGGAGACAACAATTATGCCTTCCACGAAGCAGAAGATTTCCACACTTGTCTTGACCTTAAATCTCATGCATGCTGGGAACCTCGCCTACCAGCACCAAAAAGAACCATTGCTACTATCTAGTCAGCTCCTCCGACAACACTCGCCAAGTGTCCTGTCAGACCATACTAGTAGTATCTCCCAGCACACCATCACAACTTGCCGAACTATAACTCACCATGCCTCAAGTACTGACTCTACTGATCACCAATCACACTCTGCCGCAACGGTTGAGCTAGCCACTGCCACACGCTCCTTACCTATGCCTGTCTCTGATCCCGGAGTCATTAATACGTCAAGACACTTATCGAGGAGCGAAGAAATCACTAAAGATGTCAGGCTTGAAGGCTGCTACACTAATAACTACAGGCCATTATTCCCTCGAATCTATCCTTGCTGACACTGGCCCATTCTCAATTCCCGAGAATATCCACCTCCTAAGCAGCTACTGGCGGACCACCACGCCAAGAGCCACAACATGAACCATGATCAGCACCTGCCAAAGCTTATCCTCAGATCTCCAATCTGCTGCGAAACCTACACATCTCATCTGCCGCCTTGCATGGCACATCTAGTGTGATGCATACGGCCTCAATTCCACAATTTGGGCCTTGAGCTAAGCCATCGCCATACTAACTTGAACCAAATCCAGAGCTAACACAGCCCATTCACGCGTAGATACATAGGACTTAAAACTCACGCAGACATCTCTATCCATTCCTACCTTGAAATCTGCAAGAATAATCGAGACTGGAAAGTCATCTCTGACACTATAGAGTATGACAAAATTGTCGGGCTTGACAGCCAATAGCTCACCAAGAAGATCCTCCACTCATCCAAGCACTCTCTCGATCATGATGATTTGCTACCTCAAACCACAACCACAAAACCTCATGGCTGGCTAGATCTCAAACTGGGGTGGCAAAAATGATAGTAACTCCATTGGAGTATGGTCACGACCATCTCATAATGAACTATCCTCGCCAGCCACTTGGCCTCATTGCTGATATCTCTGATGCTGCAATACAAGCTCGCACCTGCCGACAAGACTCTGCCCAACCCAGTGCAACCAAGGCCACCACCACTGGGGAAGGTAACTCTCTATCTTACTCCTTAGGCCCCTCGCTGGCACTCTGACAATAACTAAATCTGCCTTCACACTGCCAACACTGTGAACTCTAGCTCTCATGTGAGAAACAACGCGGTAAATAAACACAAAAATCCTATGCCAGCTGTCGACTGTACTAGATCTTATGGACTCTAGAACACTATAATTATCGTGAAAAACCCATACTTAAGGTAACCCATAACAGTTGGGGACAGAAACTAGACTCCCAGCATGGAGCTATCTTTAGCCTAAAGGTGCTGTAGAAGCGAACTCATTTTACTTAACTAAATTAAAACCTAACTAAGCCACCCAAATGTGTGAAGGAACTGACATTATAAGCATGTGAATGAATAAGTAATAGAAATGATAGCATGTTCTTGCACAAAACAAATATACCTTTGCAAATCAATAGCGTGGAGACTGGCATCCTGAAGCGAGAGCTTGACCATCGAGATTTGAGGAGTGCAAGTTTGGTATTCCTTGCTCGATAGGACAAAATGGAGAAGATAGCAAAGGATTAAAGATTCCTCTACACGGAGGAGCAACAGACACCAAACTAGATGAAGAATGATAAAAAGGAAGAGAGACGAGGGCTAAAACTCCCTCGTTAAGACACAGAGACCCTGATAACAAAGAACTAGATACAGAATGAACAAGGATTAACAAAGATCAAGGTGGACTAAAGCCTCGAAAATAGCATGAAAAAGGGCAAGGACCCCAAAAGGGTGAGACAGAAATAATGGAAAAACAAAGAGGAGATGACTGTTGTGAAGATGAAGAAGGAGAATGATCATCCGATGTGGTCGGAGAAGAATCATAAATAGCATCCAGCAGGGCTAGAGAAGGAAAAGTGTAAACATCTGATAGGGCCGGAGAGGAATCAGAAACAACACCCGAAAGTCCCGAGGAATCAGAAGATGTCCTGAAATTGGGATGGAAGGAAGGATCCGGAGGTTCCGGATGAGAAGAGGAAGAATCAGGAGAGGCTCCAAAGCCAGGGTGAAAGACAGGCATAGGCCGAGGCCTAGACTTGTGAGAGGAGGAAGAAACCAGAGGCCCCAGATGGGAAGAAGAAGAGGAATGGGGGCTCGTTGACCCCAGAAGAGAGGAGAAGATCATAGAAGCAGGATCTGAAGTGGGAAGATACACCACCCAAGGGTGGGTGCTGAGTAGAAGAAATGATGAATAAAAGGAAGGAGAAAGAGAAGTGGATGCTTGAGTGCACATTTCCCTTCTTGGAAAAAATATCTTGAACATGAGCCTGCCTGGTGCGGACCCAGACCTTTGGGCTTCTTGTTTTGCAATGTTTTCTCAAATAATGGGCCCATCTAGCAGAAGGCCTGGCCCTGTTATGAATATGTAGCTTCGCTGGGGCAGTTGCCCTTAGACATCTAGTGCTAACAATATGTGGACATTCTTGAACAGTGAACTCCTTAGATGGATGAGCATCAAAAAACCATGGAGTTTTATCACTTGGCACTAGCAGCACGAGATTCGACAACTCCACTTAGAAATCTGACATGAACCATAACTCCCTTCCTAGTAGAGAAGGATGAAACTGAGGGAGAGTAATGCACGGCATTGACGTGACCGGCGTACTGATGAACCACGGGAGATTACATAGAAAGTGCATAATGTCATTCAAAAATGTCGAAGACACGGCCAACTGCCCCTTGAATATAGAACTCATAATCTGCTTGGCAGCCATATGAGTTAGCACAATACGGGTGGAGAACCCTTCCGGGCCAGTTATCTGAACAGTAATGGAGTGAGAGGAAATAACAACATCCATAGTGAATCCTTCGGCGAGCAATGAGATTGCCCCCGACCTCGCTTGAGAAGAAACTGACACCAAGGCAAGGGAACACTTCTTGGCAACCGTCATGGGAAGCATAGGCACATAAGTCCCAAAATAGCTAGTGACCAGGACTCAAATCGGCATGCGGCAGATGTAATCTTGAATCTTGAAATAGACAGCCAGTATCGAATCACCCTGACTTGGCTCATGCTCTCCCTAGGGATCAGACCCAAGGGGCACCAAAGGTAATGCACACCCACTCCGTGGGGTGAAAGTAGGTGGAGGGATGGGTGTAAAAGGCTTGGATGGCATGGAAGATTTAATGTGGATGGTGTGTTTAGGTGGAGGCGAAGGCAATGTGGGTGGAGGCGAAGGCAAAGGTGGAGCTTGCTCAGGCTCGGGCAATAATGGAGATGAAGAAGACGGTAATGGGGCAAGCCTGCAGGTTGGTGATTTTTGACACCAGGAGATCAATGCCATGACGGCAAAGAGAATGCGTCATATGTGGTGATAAATCCCTGGAGGGATCAAGAGTTGGTGTGAAATCAAAGGGGGTCTTTTCATTCATTAGCTCGAACAACAGTTCCAAGCCAAGGCTAAGATGTTTGTCGGCTTAGACCGAAGGTCATGACGCCGAATAATGTTTACTGGCTTAGGCGAAAAGTCATGACGCTAGGCAAGGATATTTAACGGCTTAGACATAAAATCATGACGCCGTACAACTTGGCTTAGGCGGAAGGCCATGACGCCAAGGCAGAATATTTATAGGCTTAGGCATAGGGCCATGACGCTAAATAACTTGGCTTAGGCGGAAGGCCATGATGCCAAGGCAGAACATTTAACGGCTTAGACGTAAAGTCATGATGTCGTATGACTTGGCTTAGACGTATGGTCATAACGCCAAGGAAGAATTTTTAACCGGCTTAGGTGGAGAGCCATGACACCCGACAGCTTGGCTTAGGCAGAAAGCCATGACGCCAAGGCAGAATTTTTAAACGGCTTAGGCAAATTGTCATGACGCCGTACAGCTTGGCTTAGGCAGAAGGCCATGATGCCAAGGCAGGATTTTAAATGGCTTAGGCGAATTGCCATGACACTGTATGACTTGGCTTAGGCAGGAGGCCATGACGCCAAGGCAGAATGCTTAAACGGCTTGGCTTAGGTGGAAGGCCATGTCGCCAAGACAGCGTTTTTAGACGACTTAGGCAAATTGTCATGATGCCGTACAACTTGGCTTAGGTGGAAGGCTATGACGCCAAGGTAGAATTTTTAAACGGCTTAGGCAAATTGTCATGATGCCGTATAACTTGGCTTAGGCAGAAGGCCATGATGCCAAGGTAGAGTGTTTACCGGCTTAGGCATAGGGCCGTGACGCCAGACAACTTGGCTTAGGCGAAAGGCCATGACGCCAAGATAGCATTTTCAAACGGCTTAGGCGAATTGCCATGACGCCGTACAGCTTGACTTAGGTAGAAGGTCATGACGCCAAGGTAAAATTTTTAAACCGGCTTAGGCGGAGAGCCATGATGTCGGACGGCTTGACTTAGGCGGAAGGCCATGATGCCAAGGTAAGATTTTAAAATGACTTAGGCGAATTGCCATGACGCCGTACAGCTTAGCTTAGGCGGAAGGCCATGACGCCAAGATAGAATGTTGACCGGCTTAGTCATAGGGCCATGACGCCGGATAACTTGACTTAGGCGGAAGGCCATGATGGCAAGACAGAACATTTAACGGCTTAGACGTAAACTCATAACGCCGTACAGTTTGGCTTAGGTAGAAGGCCGTGACGCCAAGATAGAATGTTGACTAGCTTAGGCATAGGACCATGACGCTGAATAACTTGGCTTAGGCGGAAGGCCATGACGCCAAGGTAGAATATTTAACGGCTTAGATGTAAAGTCATGACGGCGTACAACTTGGCTTAGGCAGAAGGCCATGACGCCAAGATAGAATGTTGACCGGCAAAGGCATAGGGTCATGACGTCGGATAACTTGGCTTAGGCGGAAGGCCATGACACCAAGGCAGAACATTTAACGGCTTAGACGTAAAGTCATGACGCCGTACAGCTTGGCTTAGGTAGAAGGCCATGACGCCAAGATAGAATGTTGACCGGCTTAGGCATAGGGCCATGATATCGGATAGCTTGGCTTAGGCGGAAGGCCATGACACCAAGGCTGAACATTTAACGGCTTAGACATAAAGTCATGACGCCATACAGCTTAGCTTAGGCAGAAGGTCATGACGCCAAGATAGAATGTTTAACGGCTTAGATGTAAAGTCATGCCGCCGTACAGCTTGGCTTAGGTGGAAGGCTATGACACCAAGAGTAAAAGGGTCTTTTATTGTTTGGTCGAATAAAAAAAAGGTTCGAACCAAACGTCAAGGGATCTTTTTGTTATGGGGTCGAATGGAAGGCCCGAACCAAAGGTGAAAGGATCTTTTTATTGACTGACTGGACGAATGGTCCGAGCTAGAGGCACCTGTCTATCTCTCCTTAGTCATTCACAAACATAAAAAAATGAAAAAAAAAAAAAAATCCTACCAGCGGTGTAGGGAACTCTTGCAGCTCACGCCTTAGGAGCATCAACTGGTAGGACAGGGGGGTAATACTCATGATGGGCTGCCACCGTAGGGCTAGTGGCGCCACTGCCAAATGCTACTGTCGAGAACTCCCCATTGGGATATAGTAGTAGCTCCATAGCTACATCGTTGTGTGTCATTACCATGTCATGCATTTTTTAAAAAAAATTACCTGGAGAAACGGTGTAAAGTCACTCACGGTCACCTCTCAATCTATCCCTTGGGACAGGCTTGCGAAAAAATGCACCAATATGATAGCTCCCTAGGCATATTGCCCTACTCTCTCCAGGTCTACTAAGAGTTCTAGGAAGCAGCAATGGATGTCATCTCCCTTGGCATTCAGTAGCAATATCCCCAGTAGGAAAATGAGGAACCTCCTCAAGTCCATATTCGACCTCTCCTAGTTGCTCGCATCCACGCTATATACAATACGGGATCCTCTTTCAACCCTCTCCATGAATTCCTCCAAGGACTCGTCACCTTGCGGACGAGTATTAGTAAGCCCTAATGCCTCCATGATAGATGCCCTGACTACTGACCGGTTCTTTTGGTCCTTCAATTCTAACCCCAAAAGCTTCTGAGCCCTAACTCTCGATAATTAGGGTAGGTAGCCCCAGTCACCGCCTCCCCATCCACTCTGAGGCCAATGATGCAGATCACATCCTCCAAACTGGGCACCATATGACCCCAGGGCATCAGAAAAGCCCGAATCTCTGGGTCCCATCTTTTACACAATGCTTGGATGAGGGTGAGGTTGAGTTTAATTGGTTCGACCTGTAGGAAGGCACTGAATCCCATCGTGTCTTGCCAAGCTTTTTGGAATTCTGGAAGACCCCGATATGCAGCCACTACCAATTCCCAAGAGATGTGTGACCTCATCATACTCTATGCATACATAAGAAACAAGAAGGGGGGTACATTGTCAAAACAAAAGGAAGCAGAAAGGGGAGAAAGGACAAGGGAAGAAGTGAAAGGTGTTCATTTACAAGCTGGGATTGGGTCCTCTCACTAAGGTGACCTTCAATATCGGAGAGCCTCCTGGAACTGCTGCTGGATCTACTTCTCTTCGAGGAGTGGGAAGATTTACCCCCCATTCCGAAACTAGATTCACCCTCCATTCTGAAGATTGAGAAATCCTCACTCCTTCCCCTCCTTACAAAATTTTGCTCTTCTAATCAGCCCTCACCGCTTTGAGTCCTTCAAGTGGAGCGAAAGGGGGAGCATTTATAGGATTTGAAGGGATGCGATCCAGACCTGTCACCATTACCTCATGCAGTGGCCCTTGTAACGAAGCACCCTCCTTTCACTCTCATATGTCACCTAGCTGTTCACTTCGAGTTAATGAGTTGGTGGCATAACTTGTTGATTCGCACCCTACGTGGTCAAAAGATTTCCTGTGCTCATCATCATCTTGCAAATAATTTTGAGTACGAAAGAGGACTAGAGGTCGGCATCATTAAATTTGGTGATAAACTCTCTCTTTGAAAGGAATGGCCATGGCGAGACACGATTCCCAGTTTCGGGGTGAAATCTTGTTGAACATATCACGTGGGAACAACGTAGAAGAGAAGAGGCGTAGAAGAGAAGGAACACACAAAGGATAAACAAGTGACAATAAAACATTCCATCCATTTTATATATAAACTGGCATGTACATCATAAGTGAGGGGGTGATTGTATAAATACCTCTCTCTAACTCTCACCACCGCCCTCACGATCGTCTCTCTGGTCATCTCTCTCCTCCCTCCTAAGATGGGGATCCCTAGGAGGCCTCATGGAGGTCTACGAGGCGGTGCTCACCTTGCCCCGCAGCGCCCGCTCAGTATCAACAGCCCAGTGCGCCCTTACCGAGGAAACTAAAAGGCTACCAATAGAGAAGGAGCCAAACTGACGAAGTCACACTGCGTGCTCTCGTCCCCTCTGATAGCGCTCCTTGCTATCCTTCAATCTCTGCTTTGCGTCCCCAAGGCCCAATCGGAGCTCCATCACCTGGGCCTCTAAAGCCCTCCTCTCATCCCAATCTCATAGCCACTCCCTCTCCACTCTCTCTGTCTCTCTCTCTACATCCTCCTCGCCACTTGGAGGGAAACTCTCAACTCTAGCACATCTCGTGGCAGCTCCTCGGTGTCACGGCATCATAGCTCTGCCTCCAGCTCCACCACGGTAGCTGCCCGGGCGTCACACTCCTCCTCTACTCAGACAAGCGCACCTCGGATCTCTGCCACCTGCCAAGGCCCATACTCTCATGAGGTTAGAAGAAAGTTGTGCATAATCAAATCCAGAATCATGCAAACAGCACTCACCCAAGCTGCGAGCTCACGCTCGGCCTCCTCTGCACGTGTCACCGCACTGGCGAGCTGCTTCTGGAGGGAGATGACCTTTGGAGGAGGAGCCTAGGAGCTAGAAGAGGCTCCCCCAGTCATCCCCGCGACTACCCCGTGCTGGGCACGCTGAAACCAAGAAGTAAACGATAGTTAGCAACTAAGCATCAAGAATCCAGGTACATAAAAAAATTGCATTGCATAAACTTACCAAGATCTTCAGCTCCTGTCGAGTGACAGTCAACTGACATCTGGCATCCGCCAGCTGGACCTACAGGTTGGAAATAATGGCATCGCGGGCATCCTGCATTCATAAGCATGCAGGTTAGTGTCATATACATATGCACACATTCATAAAATAAATCAATACTTATTTCATACTTACCCCCAGTGGTCTACCGAGCTGTAGGCGAGCCGCATGGGTCTCCCGATAGCGTCGCAGGTAGTCCGTACTGTCCTACGCATGTGACACCATGGGGATGCCACCCTGCTATCAGTCCTAGAACTACGTAGGGAAGCAAGTGTGCCAATCAACATGTTTCACCTTACCCTGGGTCTTCTACCCGATGCGGCTCGGTGCGTCCACCTCCAACCACTCCTGAGCCAACCCTAGGGTCCTCATCACCAGCCTAAGCCAAAGCAGCTCGATCTTGTTCAGGCAATGGACCCAAAGGTCCCACCCGAAATGAGCTCGGCCCGCCTCGACTGAAGGCTAGTCAGCATTGGCCATGTCCAAGTAGGGTCTCCAAACCACCTACATTGCCATGCATGCATCATGTCAGTCATTACATTCGTAAATAAAAATAAATATTACACACAAAAAAATCATACCATGGCCTCGAGGTACTCCATCAGCTAGCGTCATAGCGACGTCAGCTGATAGGAATGTGGGGCCGGGTTCACTATCGGCCTCCACCACTGGGCTAGTGGCACAACTGCCAGGTGCCGCTGTCGGGCCCTCCCCATCGGAAGGTAGTAATAGCTCCACACCTGCATCCATTGCACGTCATTAGTATAATCAATTGCATGAGCATAAAATAAGACTAGCTGTAATAAATAAATAAATAAAATACATTTACCCGGAGGAACAGTGTGAAGCTACTGATTGTAGTCTCTCGACCTGTCCCCAGAGATAGGTCAGCGATCAGATGTGTGAGTAGGGCTACACCCCACGCATACTGTCCCACTCGATCTAACTCCACCAAAATCTCGAGGAAGCGACAGTGGATATCGTCTCCCTTCGTGCCTAACAGAAGTCATCCCACAAGGAAGAAGAGGAAACTCTGAAGGTCGCAGTCCGCTCTCCCTTGGCTCCCTCCAGGCACGCCATGAACTCTACAGTAGTCTCGTCGACACGCTGACGAGCATCGATGAATCCCAGCACCTCCATGACGGCCATCCAACTGACTGTCTGTGGACGCACTTTTTGGGACATTTATTCTTTTTTGTTAGTTTATTCATCTTTTCGTTAGTTTATTTGGTTTATGAGTGCGAGGGCATGTCAGTCACCGGGGTGATGATTTATGCGGGCTTAAAGAAGCCCGTGGTGCGCTCGTTCTGACTAGTCAGACGATTGTGTGTATCGTGTCGGGACTAAAAATTCGTCGTACCGTAAAGACTACGACATTAATTACATCCCCTCGGAGAGGAAAAAATCCTTGATTAATCACCGAAAAAGGGGGCCTTATGACCTGAGATTCATAGTGATGGGAGCGAGAGTGAAATCTCAGATTACGTTTAAACAAACCCTGCATTGGGGCGTAAACATTCACAAGTATGTATATGTCGGTCACTAGCGGACCGTTTCTTGTTCAGACAGAAGTTCGTATTAGTAGCATCGAAAACGACGATAGAAACTGTATAGATGTTCACCGTGCATACGGCAAGTTTAATATGGGTTGCGGGACTGGATCCCAACAAAAGTGGGTCAAGTTGACAGACTATCGGCCCGAGGTGATTTCAGACTATGGCCATGTCGGGAATTTCATAGACCACGCTGATAACATAAGGCGTTGTTGATTTTCTCTTCGCACCCAGTCCGAGGGGGTGAATTATTTAGGTGTGTAGCCCGAGCTTGCCAATGTGCGCCCTCGCAACGCGGATCGACCTGCGCGGTCAGGTCGCGGGACAAAATTTTAATTGAAGCACGAGTAGTAGAGTTTCTTTCATTTTTTTTATTGGCATTGATCTTTTGTATTTTTTTGGTTTGAACCTTTCAATTCTTTTTTTTACTAGCTATTTATCCCTTTTGCGAGCAAAATTTGACCTTCTGGCGAGCCCAGTGACCTGATCACAATTCGGGGGCGAAGTCCCACAGCGGCTGGTCATTCCAGCTATGTTGCGGGTGAAGAGTTGAATGCTTCCATCCTTCTTTGTTTTTCTAGTGAATGGTCTTCGGAGGATGGCTGGCCTCTCGAAGATCGAAGTCCTTGCCCCTAGCTTTCGCGGAGGTGAAGCAATGTTGTAGCAGTGTTGGCGGCCTATCGACCCTGCTCCTAATGGAGTGTGAGATTGGTGTCCCTCTTGGATGTCTCCCACGGTCCGTGCCAGTCTCTGCTGGCTTGAAGGGATGGTCCATGGGCCACGTAGATAGGTTCTGGCGACATGATTTTCTTCCTTTTGGCCCTGTGGAGCCGAGCAAGTAGGTGATAGTGCCCCCTCCTGTGCTGGGAGCGTGCAGGCCGAGCGCCTTGGGTAGGCCTTCTTACTGTAAAGGCTACACTAGTGGGACCCTCCTCCTGGCTGGGCACGAGTAGTAGATGCCGGGGAGGTGTGGGCCGGGTCCGCCTTCTCAGCCTGTAGATCTTTCTTTGGTCCTTCTAGGCGGACCCTTCCAGAATGTCCTCCCCTGGCAGGGACAGTGCGGGTCCTCTTGGGCACCCAGATCTGTTTGAGCTTGGTTGGCTTTGGGGGCAACCCTCCCTTCACCTCGGACACAGCACGGTCCGTCCCGACCTAGGCCAATGCTTCAAAAGGATTGTGCACCAGCACGATCGCAATCACCCTGTCGGGCGTGTTTCTGGCTTGGCGGCCATTCAAGAACACTCGGACTCCTCTGATAAGCATGGATTTGCCCGAAATGGATAGCCGGCTCTGTAGTGTGCCAACATTCTTCTTGGCTGCCCTCCTAGCGGCCGACGTCCACTTCCGATTGACGGAGGCGTAGTGGTCAGCTTGGTGGACATGGCAGCTCACCACCTCGATCTTGTCAGATTTTGTCATTGTAGTGGCGGTGAAGTCCACCTCCTGGGTCTCCAAGAGTTCCACGAACGTGACCCCCAAGAAGTTGGGGAAGCCAACGACAGGCAAGAAGTTGCCAAACTGGATCGGCACGGCCAAGTAGCCATGGGTAACATGGCTAGCCACCGCGATCGGTCCGAGGGAGACGGCCATCACGATCACATGAATGCAATACTCTGTAATTGACGATTAAATAATTAGTATTTTAAGAAGGGGCCATAAGGCCCTTAATCCCGGTGAAGAGATGAAGGGTGATTTTAGTCCCACCGGGTGTGCCAGACTTGTCGACGCACTTTAATTCACATAATTATTCTATTCGTTTATTTAGTGCTTGGGTGTGCCAGTCACGGAGGGACAGTTTATTCAGACTTCATGGAAGCCCTGGGTGCGCTCGATCTGACTCCGTCAGACGATTGTGTAGTTCATGTCGGGACCAAAACCTGTCGCGCCATAAAGGTCACTACGTTAATTACATCACCCATACGGGAGAACACCATTGATTAATCGTCAGGAATAAGGGCCTCATGGCCTGAAAGACTATGTTAATGGAAACGTGATGACATCAATCTTGAGTCACATGAAAAGCCCTGCGTCTAGGGAAAAGCATTCGAAACATATCGGTCACTCATGGACCATTTCATGTTCGGACGAAAGCCCGTATTAAGAGTGTCACGAAGCCACAAATGGTCCTTGGGCGGATATCTGCCGGAGGAACGGTAGGTTCAATATTTGATGAAAGCTAGTCCGGACCTCAATGAGGAAGTGAGCCTGACCTTAAAAGATATTGTCCCAAAGCAAAGTTGACTCAAAGCCATGGTCGGGGCAATTTTCGAGGCATGAGTCTGACTTGCAGGGGTAGGGTTAATATACCAGTGCCCAAGTGAGGGGAGGTGAGATTCTCCGAATTACATAGCAACGTGTGTGTTTTGCATTTTTATCTTATTACTTTTGGTTCCGTTCGAGTGTAGATTTTATTCCATTCACATGTGTTGTCTCCCCCTTTTTTATCGTATTTTGATTGTATTATCATGACTTCCCTGTATTATTATTTATATGTTGTGTCCCATTTAATTCTAGATAATTACCAAGGTCGCTACACTACGGCCATGATACCGTCAACTACATATAGCTCAAAGATGCACTCGAGGATCTGGTCTAGTGAGGACTCTTGGAGAAGTTCATCGCCAAGGCCATCGAAAGATGGTCGCCGAGACCTTGGACACCACACCCCATCGATAGCTGACTTAACGGGAAGAATATTATGATGATCTCGAGTGGGCTAGCATCAAGGGAAATAGTTCTAGTAGACGACGGGCATATGCCTCCCAAGTTAACTAGGTCGATTGCGACGGCATAAGCAATCATGATCTAAGTACTCAGGACCGTCTCAAGGACCTCATCTTCTTTTAAGATGAGGACCTGATGGGCATAACCACTCCACATTTTGACACCCTATTAGTCTTGATGTTATCTTTTACGACTGTCTCATCCTCATGGGTGTGGATCTTTCCCGCATAGTACAATTACACACATCATTGCATGGATTCTCCGTCTCCACGATCTATGCCTAAGGGCACATCTCCCTTCTGATCCCAAGGGACTTGACCTTCATAGCCAACTTTACGATTGTGCGAGGCATGACCGACTACAACACCATTATCGACTGAGGAATCTTTGGCATATTGAAAGGCATTCCCTCGTCATATCACCAGAAGTTGAAATTCCCCACTCCCCACAGAGTGGGGGAAGTCTGAGGTAGCCAAGGGGAGTCTCGACAATTCTACTTGATTTCCATTAGAGAGAGAAGGATGGAAGACACCCCATCGGAGAAGAAGCCCATAATAGATGTGTCTGGACCTAGAGAAAGCACTCTAACTGAGGATCTTTTCCTCATCCAATTTGGTGAAAGCCTAGACCACACACTACAGATAGGCTCGTTGTTGTCCAAGTAGGAGAAGGAAGCCTGTCGATGCTTGTTGAAGGAGAACTAGGACATGTTCGCCTGGTCCGAGAATGAGCATCTTGGAATCCCAATAGAGGTAATCACTCACCAACTGAAGCTGGATCCTAAGTGCCACCCGGTTCAACATCGCAGGAGGTGCTATAACCTAGAGTGACAAACTATTATTAGGGAATAGTTCAACAAGAAACTAGGCTCCGAACATCTCCGACCAACCCAATATCTAGACTGAGTCGCCAATGTGGTATTAGATCCTAAGAGCATTGGGAAGTGGCGCATGTATGTGGACTACATCAAACTAAACAAGGCCACTCCCATGGATAGCTTTCCCATGCTACGGATTGACTAACTCATCGACGTGATAGTCGGGAACGAGATGTTGAGCTTCCTAGATGCCTACTCTGGGTACCACTGGATCAGCATGCACAAGCCTGACCAAGATAAGATGACCTTCATTACTGACCATGGGTTATACTGTTACACGATGATGCCATTTAGGTTGAAGAACGCAAGAGCGACATACCAACACCTTGTCAATCACATGTTCGATCCCCAGATCGGCCGCAATATGGAGGTCTACATCGATGACATGCTCGTCAAAAGCTTACATGCTACCAACCACCTGGAAGATCTCGTAGAGACAATCGCCACACTACGACGATACAACATGAAGCTCAACCTGAACAAGCATGCATTTAGAGTAGGGTCAGGTAAGTTGCTCAGGTCCCTAGTGACTCACTGGGACATCAAGGCTAATCATGACCAGATCAAGACGGTGCTAGCAATGAAGTGACCGGAGCATGTACGAGTCGTATAATGCCTCACTGGCCGCTTAGCTACACTCACCTGATTCCTATCTCTAGTAGTTGAAAGGTGCCTCCTATTCTTCTGGCTGATCAAGCAAGCCAAGTGATGAGGACATCTCCCACCACTTCATTTTTTTTGCTTAGGACCCTGTTGCTCGCCATTGACGGATAGCCGTGTTTGCCACTTTGCTTCGAGTCATGTTGTGTATTAGTTTCTTTATTTTAGGTCATAGATCATGTAATTTTTCTTTTATTTGAGTCATGTATCTTGGTTAGCAAATTATTCACCTATGTTTTGAGTCAAATAGGCCTCTAGTCCATCAATTGGGCCCATTGTAGCTCCCTTGGATAGCGTCTAAAAATCTGTAAAAGTAGTCGAAACAATCCTGGCGAAGAGTACAATACGACTGCAGCATCCACGAGTCGAGGAACTAAAAGATAACCAGGACGAAGTGTACTCAACTCAGGAGCTACAAAAGTAGTCCGAAACTCTTCTAAAAAGATCTGAAAACTAATAAAGATTCGGCAGGACCCAATACAGATCCGCCAAAAATTCAGGACGTTACATTGTAGATGGTCTTCTTTCTTTCTAGTCTTGACTACCAGGTCAGAGCAGCTCATCGAATATTCGGGTCATTACCTGATGATAAGTTACAACGGCATTCTTCAGTCCGAACGGCATCCTCTTGTAGTGATAAATGCCTTTGGGAGTTCGGAAGGCCATATGCATCCGGTCTTGCTCAACGATCCATATCTAGTTGTAACCGGACGACCCATCCATAAACGATAGGGCTTCGTGACCAGTTGTAGCATCAACCATGACCTCTGTTATTGGTACTGGAAAGTCATCCTTGGTACATGCTTTATTCAGATCTCGAAAGTCAACACATATCTGGATCTGTCCATTCTTCTTCTTCACGGGCATAATATTGGCCAACCACGTGGTATATTAGTTTTCTTCGACAAAACCCATGTCAATGAGCTTGTCCACCTCTTGGCATATTTGTGTGATGAGCTCTGGCCTCATACGACGGGGTGGCTGCTTCACCGGCTCGACTTCAGGGCTTATAGCTAGCTCATCTTGTGAAACTGCGGAGCTAAGTCCTGCCATTTCCTTGTAGGTCTAGGTGAAGCAATCCCAGCATTCTTGTAGTAGCTGGGTATATAGCCTCCTTTCTTTAGCAGGCAACTGGGCACTGAGGAAGGTTGGTCTAGGGTCATCCTCGTCTCCCAAATTGATTTCTATTAGTTCCTCAACTGTGGCTTGGTCTCCATCTTCTATTTCTGGGGGGTGCAGGCTGAAGGTCGACAAAATCTGGCACATCATCTTCAAGCTCGAGCACCTCTAGCTCTTCACTCGGCTTGGGCACAGTCTCGTCAGGGACTTTTGATTCAGTCAGTAACGGCTATATACATTGTTCTATTAGCAGATCTACCGCCACTGTAGTTTCAAAAGATGGGTTATAAGCTCCATCCCCTGCTGATGGGCTTGCAGTCGTTAAGGCCTGGTGGTTGCTTGTTTCTGGGTTGGAGCAACACTGCAGCTCTACTGTACAAGGTGAGAAGGTCTCACCTCCTTGGGTCACCATATCCTCAGTGGAGGTAGCTTTTTCATTTCTGGTAGTATACACCTCTTGATTAGTTTTGGCAGAAGCTTCCCTAATCGGTGTGAGAGGCGCTGGCATCATGATCAGAGGAGGGCCACTGGACGGAGACGACCCTATTTCTTCAACATCTTCGGCTTCGCTACGGCTAGCCATGTCAAATTTGGCCTGAAGAGCCACTTCTTCGGGGAAGACTTGCTCCCAGTATCGATAAGGAGTTACAGCTGCTACTTCCAAGTCTCTTGGTTGAGCCGGTTCAACATGTCACCTTCTACTGGGTAGGCATCGAAAGTTGCCCCCTGTGAGTTGTCTTCAGTCTGGTAGAAAGCGGAAATGGTATCTGTGGGTGTAGAAATGTGGAACGCGGCGTCACAAGTCACATGAACAAATATATGTGTATAAGTGATAACATAATGTGCCAATCAAGTGAAGATCATGAACATGTGACTTTGTAAATGTGGTAGCATGATCATATAGCAATGCAAAGGCGATAAAAGATAGGGAAAGAATACCATGATCGCCACCAAGGAAAGACAACGCGAAAGAGCGTGAAAGAAGACTATGCACGTTGTGTACCTTGGAAAAAGAAGATGATCGCACTCAATATAAACAATGCGAGAACCAATGTGGATTACCTCTCCTCGCCTTCCAACCAGCTAGAAGGTAAGGGCCTCACTTTTCATGCTTTCCTACAAAACAAAGACAACACAAGAGGCAAAACCCATTAGAAAATGCTAAGTGTAGAAATCTGTCCAAGTGCATAAACTAGCATAAATGATTTAGGGCAAACTCACCGGGGGAGGTATTACACAAGTCCAACAACTGTACAATAGTCAAAATATACAACTACTCGGGGTATACCCTGGCTAAAATTAGAGAAAAGGACAAAAGACCACTGGCACCTACTAACAGATAGACCACTCTTGGCACTATGCACGCCCATCAAAAGCACTGGAAGCTCCGGTAGATGGCTACTGCTGCTCACTTGGAAAAGGAAGGGTGAGTCTCACAGCCAGACTTAGTAGGGGTTACGCGGACCCCTACCTCGCAACTAAACAAAGGAAAGAAATTAAAGCATGCATTATGAATTAAACATGCATTGGCATAATAATCAACAGTTTAAGAAAGCTATAAGACTAGCTAAATAGTTTAACAACAGCTAACTATGATGCCAATTTATTTAAACACGAGAGTAACTAAACCTACCAATAGAATAAACCTCAGCATCTCCAAAGTGTCAGGAGAGAGAAAAGACCACTAGAAAGTGAAACCAGATGCATCCACTGACAACTTACAATGCGTCTCAAGTATCTACACTAGTCTGGAACGCGATAAGTGAGACACATAATAGTACTAGAAAATAAGAACTAGTCAGGGTAACACTCGTTAGTGTCAGTCCAAGCCCCTGACCACGTGTGCACACACAGGCTCATTGCCTTGAGCCAGGCCTCTAGCTAGTTTTCCCCCTAGTAGGACGCTACCGAAGAGCAAGGGGGCCCATGGAAACTAGCTTAAGAATCGTAAATCGGGACTACCCCACCACCTCTCCCAGGTGGGCCAACACGAAAGGTCGTCGGGCTACAACTAGTGGTTCCGTCACAAGAAAAGAGAAAGTTAATCTATTGGGATCTAAAAGTATGTCACAGTTTATAAAATAATTTAAACATGGAAAATATGCAACATGGAATGCATAAAAAAGTAAACATGCATGAATTAGAATCTGCAGAAGAATGGCAGTTGCATATAAGCCCGCCATAGTTCTCTGGCGGTCTAGGAGTGGTGCGCTACAAGGGATGTGGCGCTCTAATAATGTGCCGCTAGGCTTCATCGAGAGTCTATTTTATCTACAACTGTGGCGCTCTAGCGATCTAGGACTGGGCCGCTAAGGACCCTCTGGTGGTTTTACGATGAGCCGCCAAAGTAACCGCCCTATATGGTCAATGGTCAATAGACCTGGTCAAATGCATGTAGCAGTCAAAGGGTGGGCCACTAAAATGGGTTTGGCGGTCCAATGGTTGGCCGCTAAAATGTTTGTGGCGCATGGGCTGTGGATCGCCAAGGTCCACCTCGTTACGGTTACCAAGAAACGGTCTCTAGTAGGACCGCCACCCTACCAGAGAACCAAATCCGCGGAGATAACAACTGCCTCCCGATTGACCCAAATCGATGGGAAACTCGATTTTTACCTATTCCCTACCATTCCACCATCACAAAACCATAGTTTATCATCTAAGAACCCAGCAACGATGGCCATGGAGGATTAAAACATAAGAATGATGTTCATGGCACGAAAATCAAAATGATGATGTTCAGGGTGTGGAAGACATAAAGATGATGGGCATTCATGTGACACGACCTAGGGATGGGTTGGGACTGACCAAATGACCCTCAGACCTAGATTTGCAAGCAAATACAACAGACCAGCAACTTCACTCGAGCGGACTCTCCCGCTAAGAGCACACTAGTGCCCGTAGGCAACTCAACGATGGTGAAGAGGGTCCGGGACGGGACCTTGTTGTTTCGAGATTTGGCTAGCTTGAGGTTGAATCCCAAAGGGGCCTGGGATGCCCAATCTCGCGGGTGGCCAGCACGCCAAGGGCTTGGGATGTAATGTCTCTCTCACAACTAACCTACATTAGTCACTCAATTTGATGGAATTTGGGACATGGTGCTCACTCACCGCAAACGGAGCTGAAAATAATACTAATCAAGTATAGTATTCTAGAAAAGAGGAGGGAACCAGCAACTCACCTAATTAGCATGAAGACGTCGATCCCTACTGGAGACGATGGCGAGTGGGGAGGCGGGGGTAAGCACCTGCATGCCACGCCGATGACGCTTTGGCCGATGACCTGCTTCGGCCGCCCGGAGGAGAGGGGGAGAGAAAGAGAAGAGAGAGAGTAAGAAAGAGAGGGGGTGGGGGGGTTATATATAGAAAATCAACAATTCTGAAAAATATGAAAAATATGAAAAAATTATCTCCGCGATCCTCGGAAAGAGCACAACGCGGTGGTACTGTCCGTCAGAGAACTCAATGGTTCACCCTGCACAGAATTCTAAAGGCTCATTAGAAAAAGAGACACGTAAATATTTGGAACAATCTCGGGGCATTACAGCCCTCCCCCCTTAAAAGAATTTCATCCTTGAAATTCTAGACAAGCACTAAGCCACAAGGGGAGAACACTATGAACCGACTGACGACGCCGTTAGGGCCCCAACCAAATCTCGATACTCGCAACAATCACGATCCTGAGGGACGCGGTCAGACAATGATCATGGGTAACGCCTCACTCACAATCTAAGACACATCGATCATCAGAGCAGGCAAATGTAAGAGTACAAGTCTGGCGTCGCCTCAGCCAACATGAAAACCAACCACCAATTAAAACCACACACTCAGCGGACCAACAAACATCAACTTCTCAACCTGTTGACAGATCTCAAGTCCTGCACCCGGGGCAACCAACACTGAGCTTCCCTCAGCTCACACCTGGCAAGCCGAACACCCTCTGCAACACGGCCAACCCTGTTAGAAGATAAACTCCAAGCAAATCCCAGATCCAATCCAAGAAGGCACATCTCATGATCGGCCAACCTAGGCCTCGCTAGCACACGGCTCTTGCCATTCTTGAGCCCCAACAACTAGCATCTTCTGTCTGTGAAATACCATCCACTGGTCACCAGATATACGTCAACAGGAAACCTTGACTTACTCAGCCTCTTCCTTATTTCCTGGTCCTGCACTAGATCTGAAGGGCACATTCCAAATCTCAACAGGCCATCTGCTGACTCTCCTACAGACTATTACCGCAACTCAAGCCAAATCTCGCTCGGACACCACAATCGATCTCGAGCCTCATGCCAACTCTACCCTCTCAGGGGAGCACGGCGAAACCACATGACAGGGGAGCACGATGAAACCACATGACAGGATCCCTCCTCGGACCTCACGTCACTCGACTCAGGCTTATAGGGAAATCCTCCCTTGCTGGTCATAGACCAGGGATCACCATATCCAACGCCAACGTCTCATCAAAGACCTCCACACACAAGCACCGTCCTTCGCCCTGCCTCATCAAATCCTTTACCTCAAAACGATCCAAAAGGATGCCTGCCAATCCCGGTTCTGCACTTACCACAGAGCCGCGGGACACAACTTGCTACCACAGCAAGCTGGTCGATAATGCCACGACCAATGCACATGGGTCCTCAGGCAATACACTTCTTACCATGGTCGATCACTCGGTCAGCCTTACCAGTCAGAGATCACTTCTCCAAAACTCAATCTTATCCAAGGACACAACTTCCAACATGAGTCGAGCACACAGCTTATCGACTCTGACCATCACGTCCTCGACCTTCGTTAGGCTACAGCTCGACGACTCTGTCCGGGTCTAACCCCAACGCCTAACATGACTTCCAACGCATGAACAAGGTGCTCATGCGGCACACTTACCCACATTTTCCCCAACTCTCAATCTAGCTAGTGCCATAAATCACAATGCCTCAAGCAACGGCACGACAACAACACGTCTCACACAATCTGAGACAACCACACACCGAGGAACCAATCCTCTGATGCTCAATATATCCTCTGCAATTTTGCAAGCTCCGATTTACAACACCTCGAAAAATGCAACACTAGCCGTAAATTCTCACGGACACTGCCCAACTAGCACTCATCCTTTTGGAGGAGCGACAACACCCTTACACATCACGGGAATGGGCAATGCTTCTCACAAACAGCCACACACTAGCCACAGTGATTAAGCTAGTCGCTGCCACACGCTCCTCTCTTACGCCTGCCTCGGATCTCAAAACCAATAACACGTCAAACGCTTACCAAGGAGGGATGAGAATCCACCAAAATGCCAGGCTCGAAGGTCGTAATACCTCTAGCCATCGGACATCATCTCGACCAGAGCGCCCGCTTTGCCACCTCAAACCACGATCTCAACACTTCAGGGGCTGGATAAATCCTCAGCTGGAGTGGCCAACACCAATAACAGCTCCCTCAGAGCACACTCACGGCCACCTAACCACGAGCAATCCTCACCAACCACCTAACCTCGCTGTAGATTCCTCGAGCACAGCACTGCAGCGGTACACCTGTCGGCAACCTCTGCCCAACACAGCACAACCGGGGCCACCATCGATGAGGGAGAAAGTTCTCGACCTCGATCCTCAGACCCCACGCCGACACTCCGACGATGACATCAACCACCTTTACAGTGCCAACGCCGCGGACTCACGCTCTCACGTGAGAAATCAAGTGAAAAATAAGCACGAAACCCTATGCCAGTTACCGACTATACTGGACCTTATGGACTCTGATCACTGTAATATCTCAAATTCCCATGTACATCCACAACACTAGATCTGATACCATCTGTAACGATCGAAGATCCAGATATCGAGAACAACCCGATACCATTCGAATCCTGGCCCGCCACCCATGAGCCAGAGGGCTCGAAAGGGCTAAAAGGTGTGTGTGAAGGTACATAGAAATATGAAATAAAGCAGGAACAACAATTATAATAACCAATTAAATAATCTAACTATAGAGTCCAGTCCAAAAGAAGTATAGTCTATAGGAAAAGAGAATGTACTCAATGCTGAGTGAACACTCAGCTCAGTGAGTTAGCAACTACAAACCTCTGCGCTGCACCTTCGAATCTTGAGGAGGAACCACTGCACCTGAAAAGCAGGGGGTGAGCCTCCGATCATTGGCTCAGTAGGGGTCTCGCGGAACCCCAACCTTAAAATAGTGGTGGTAAAGAATATCGCTAACAACAAGACAACAACAAGAGCAACAGCTGTAGGAGGAATAGTAAACATGACCATGATAGTCGACAAAACCATGGCTCTATAATCTACTTCTACCGGCATATAAAGCAAACCCTAATCTCACAGTCGGGGGACCACTGGACTACAAACCACCCTGGCTACACTGCCTGGGAAGCCATCATGACACCTCTATCATGGAGGCCTATCCTCACAAATGAAGGCACAGCCCAAGATCACGCGGTCTAGGAACATGGTCATGACCTCGCCATCATGAACCCTCCACTATCCAGGGAAAACCCACGGTAAACCCTATCAGAAACTCTAGACCTTTATATTGGGGGAAACACATAAAACTACGCATCACAGATGGGAAACCAAACCTCGAGTCATGAGAGTCTCGTCACGTGATGAGAGTACTACCCACTAGTAGCAAGGCTGGATGCTTCCCCTGACGACTTAGTCACGCCTCAAGTGTCTCCCTACTCGCCCCAGGTTTACACTGAGACACTGCACCAGTAACCACAGAACAAGGGTCTAGTCAGAGCCATGCTCGTCAGCACATGTCTGAAGTCCTCGACCATGTGCGCACACACTGACAGACTACACTATGTTAGGCCCTCAAGCTAGTTTTTCTCTCGGCCAGGACTCGAATCGCTACAGTGGGAGGCTCTACGACAAACCAGCCTAAAAATCATCTCTCCTAGGTATAGCTCTCAACCTCCTCCCAGGTGGGTCGACACATACGTGCCTAGTCAGCTACGACTAGTGGGGGCCACTAAGCAGATGACTCTCGACGAAAATAACCGAAATACAGATAAGCTACACAGAAGCCCATCATAATTAGCTCAAAAAATGGGTGGCACGATGCCACTGAACTTTGGGCAGTCCACTAGACCTACTAAATCTAACGGCCCTTGAGTCACAAGACTTAGGTCAAGACTGTCGTACAGGGACAGCTCCATGCCATCAATCTGGCCTATCCCTAGGACAGAAACCACGGTAAAATAATTTATGAGGTGGTACATAACCACCAAACCTAATCCCTTTCCAAAGGGGGCTAAGAAACCCTCCAGCCCCAGGCTGGGTCACAAGACTCGTAGTCTTCAGGCCATACGCATAGCCGACACGAAAATCACTTTCCGAAAAAGCCAATGACATGTGGGAATAGCCCTCCGCACCCCCTACCACCACAGCCTCCATGGAGACCCTAGCCACATCCTCCCCCCTCCCATAGCCGTCATCCCTCATTTCCTTGCTGTGTTATTCCCCCTCCTACTTCATTTTCCATCCCGAGGTCGCAGCTCAAGTTGCAGTTCGTAGGCAGTAGACTAGGGTCCTGGAAATAACATCGTCTCCAGCCCTTCCCTGATCCCCCTGGTGGCAAGTCATACCTCTCCGGAAAGGTCATCCAGAGAGCTTTCCAGGAGAGGTAGTTTCGTCACCGTCCAAGCCCTAAGCTGCCTATGAGAGTGATTTTTCCCCGACTACACAGGACCACTCAAGCAGAGAACCAGAGCCAAAGAGAAAGTTTGACCGTGGCTACTCCCTTGCAGATCTGGGCGTGAAACTTGGCTGAGAGCTTCCACTACTAGTCCTCTGTCATCCCCAAGAAGTGGAATGAGATTTGAACATCGTCATCAAAAGTTCTGATTTTTTTCCCAAAGGTGTGCCAGGTCAGTCTCCCTGTTCCAGAACTGACCCACCCCCACCGTTCCGGCCAGTACGATCAGCCCCGATGTCAGTTGATGGCGTCGTTGGTGTCGGATGAAAGAAGACTTGACCAAGATCACAACGGCTCTAGTCTTGTCTTCAACGAATCACAGCACTGTTTGAGATGTCTACATCTTCCTGTAGCATCTCCCTGGGAGTAGCCAGAACCAGAACAGTCTCGTCCTGTTTCAGGTCCTACCCCAACCAGCAACCTAGTCAAGGGAATTCAAGAAAATTCAGACATCCTCCTGGGTAAAGTATGAGACTTTTACCACTGGTTTTATCCCATTTGGAGTTCGGCGGTGACCGTGGCGGTGACATCTTCGACTGTCTATCTAGTGATTCCAGAAGCTGGTAGCATCGGTGGAGCCCAACACGATGATTTTCTAGCTTTACTTCCCCTCCCTGCCTGGCTGGCTTACAGCCCCTCCCTGTGTGGAGGTAGTATTTGGTTGTAAATATCTTAACCCCCACCCTAAGATCCCTCCTCCTGTGAGAGGTGTAGTGTTGTAACCCACTTATTTTCAGGTCAAGCGCCATCACCGCGGCGTGCGGGGGTATGCCCACGCTTCCTGGCACACCCTCATCTCCAGTCGGGATCGCTATTTTCACACCGATCAGGTGAGCCTTGGTTACCCCCTTGCTGTTCTTTCCTTTGCTGGTTTAGTATCGCCGCTAGTGCCATCGGACGGTGAGTTGAGTGCCCGATCCCGAATTGCTAACATTTGTGTGACTACCACGGGTGAGTCATGAGGGAGTCATTACAATCCACGCCCTCGGCGTGCTGGCCGCCTGTTGGTTTGGGCAACCTAGACCCTTAGGGGTTCAATCTCAAGCTAGCCAAATCCTGGAATAGCGAGGTCCCACTTCGGACCCTGTCCACTATCGCCGATTGGCCTATGAGCAATTGTGTGCGCTATGCGAGTGAGCTCACCCAAGTGAGTCTGTTGTCAATGTTGCATGCTTGTGGGTCATAGGTCCAAGGAGCATTGGCCTAGTGGTTGCCATCCCTAGGTCGTGCGACATTAGGTTCAAGGCCAGTGTGAGGGAGAGGGTCGTGAGGCTTGGGGGTTTGGTTTAGCTAGCCAAGGGGGCTTTAGCTGGAGGAAGAGATACCAGGGGCTGAGAGTTTAAGGCAGTTTGGGGGGACAAGGACCAACGGTGGTGTTGGGGTTTGGGTTCTCAGAGAAGGAGAAGGGACCCTCCTCCATGACGAATGGGTGAGGGTGAAGGCCAAGGATCCCTTAAATGGAGCCAAACCACTAGGGGAAGAAGAAAGACGGTGGAAGAGCATAGAGGGGAACCCAATCCAACGGGAAACAACACCAACGACGGGAGTATAAGAAGAACAAAAGAAAAAAGGTTTTATTCATGGGAAAATGGGAACCAAATACATCAAGCGTAAGAAGAAGAAGGAAAAAAGTAAGGAAAAGAAACAAAGAGAGGAATGGGGGTTGAACAGGGGCGATGGCTCCCTACTCTTTCCCTACCCCTGCTACGTTTCCCTCTCCCTCTCTCTCTTACCATGTGAGTAGCCGTCTATCTATCTTGAGAGTGGATGTCATGGTGGCCCATGGCTCTTCTTCGTTTCCAATTACTTCTTTCAAATTCGGCCCTTTGTACCCCAAACCACCTCGGGGAATGAGTTTGTGATTTTTGACGGGCTTAACTCTACCTTGGAGACTGGCGCCCAAGCCGTTACCAATCTTATAACCCATTTTCATCATGATGTTCCAACTCGGGGTGTTCCTCATATTCTTCTTTTTCTTCCCCTTTTGAGGTGGGGGTGGTGCTGGTGTTGACGCAGAAGCTGAAACTTGTGGCCTTAACAAATCGTGCCGCGGGTCGGCAAGATCTAACACAGATAATAAGGGCCTGTTGGCCAGCCATATGGAGGGCACCAATGTGGTAGAGTGTATGTCAACTGATGGCAAAATGGACATACTAGTGACTTTGATGACGCGCCCCTTATGTGAAATTTTATGCATTGATGATTTGTTGAGGGTACGACGTCAAGCACTTGGATGTACGGACGGCCCAGAATGCCATTAAAAGTTGGGTCCATATCTAAGATGTGAAAATCTGTTGTAACTGTCACGGGACCACTGTCACGGGACCCAACCCGACTTTCAAAGTGATCATGCACATGGGTGACTTTTTCGTATTATCATAAGCAGTAACTGTAATGGTAGATGGTTGTATCTCACTGTCTGGAATACCACACAATTTCAAAGTGCTAGGAGGAAACACATTTATGGATGCACCAGTATCCACCAAACATTGACTGACAGGCACTTTGTTAATGTTAATGGTAATGCACAAAGCATATTTCCTAGCTGGCTTTGGAGCCAGCTCATGTTCATAAAAGACAATAGCTGGTTGGTCACCTGTCGGGGTTAAGACTGAAGTGATCTGCTCAACTGGAATATCTTCATTGACCATCACCTTCTGTAGATACTGCTTTAAGGCCTGTTGGTAGGTGGTGGATCTTTTAATCAACTCCAAAATAGAAATCCTAGCCGGGGTCTTGTCCAGATGTTTTAACAAATCATATTGGGTGCCTGATATGGATTCTTGTTCTTGCTCTTGCTCCTCTTGCCCTTATGTGGGCTCTCGCTCCCATTGCGGAAACATACGATGAAATATCCATCCACTACGGAGCACCATAGTTTGCGAAGATCGCGCCTCTGTCGGGTTTTGGATGGGCGGAGGATTGGTAGATGTGGAAGGGATGTCGGGGTTGACAGGTGTTAGAGATGGAGTGACCGAAGAGGGAACCCTTATGAGGTGCCTTGTCGGCTGAGGATTAGTAGGAACTAAGGTAGGGGGTAGCGAAGGTCCAGTGGGAGAGGGACTGGATGGGGCGGATGGTGCCTGGTTGGTTGGAGTGGGTATAGGCCGAAGGAGGAGGGGCCTAGGCAGAGGTGATGGATTTACAGGAGGTATAGTGGATGTTGGTGCAGGTAGGAGTAAGGGGGTCTTTTCCAGCCAAGGGTAATTGGTAATGGGAGGAGGAACGGGTGCCGATGAGGGGTAGATGAGGAGAGGCCATTGCGGCAAAGGGTTTGTGGAAGGAGGAGGGGTTTGTGGTGAGGAAGGGTTTGTGGGGGTGCTGGTGAGGAGAGAACTTTGCGACAAAGGGTTGGTGATGGAAGGGGTTTGATTAGCAGGGCGTATAAGGGGTCGGGAAGGTTGTGGAAATGGAGAAGGCTGAGGTGTTCTTAGTAAACAAGGCAACTGATTTTGATTTATGGAGGTGATGGAGGCGCTCTCTACATGCCACCCTTGTCCTCTCTCCACTTCATGAAAAGAGGTGATAGGGTTTAACTGTTGATTGGGTGTTGGGTGCTCCGGTAGCAGATTGTGGACAATCCCCATGTCCGGCTGTGGTGCTTGGACTGGGTGTTGTGGACGCACTTTTCTTCGGAGGGACATTCGTCCCGTTGGTATTTGTTCAATTTTGTTATGTGCGTGGGCGTGCTAGTCACTGAGGTGATAGTTTATTCGGGCTTCACGGAAGCCCATGGTGCGCTCGGTCTGACTTCGTCAGGTGATTGTGTGGTTCGGGTCGGGACCTGCTCCTGTGACGGATTGGTGTAGGTCCGTTATTTAACGCAGAAGCTCTATTCCCAGAACCAGTTCATTCAACGAGAGAATCAAATCAAGTCCTTTTCATACAATAAGAGGCTTTCATTCTCATTATTCAATTGAACTACATTGTATATCAAACCATCAAATTCCACTCTTTTCATTACATCAAGAAGTAAAAAGAATCAAAGTACATTCATTTTCTTGTCGGCTTGAGGCTGGATTTTTCGCAGTTCCTTCACGTAAGCCCGGCAACGGTCGTCATCTTCCTCCACTTCTTCCTGCCACGGATGCACCTTACTGATCTCCCACATGGTTAGCACGTTTCGAACCGCTCTTTCATCTTTCTCGGTCTCTATCTTCCTAGCTTGAAGGGGAGGGTAGTGTGCAAGTGTAGGAGCGTTGGTTCGAGATAGCCCAATTTGCGGTGAGGGTTGTAGATCACCAGGGTAGTGTCCCCCACTAGCTGAAGGTCTAGGCCAAGTCACCGTGGCACTCTGAAGGTGGCACTCCGAAGCACGTTTGGATGCATCTTGAATCTGTCTATTGGCATGGTATTAAGGAAGAGGTGCCAATCGTTGCATGTCTTCTTATCTGCTGTCCGGCATTCAACCTATTGAGAAAATTCGAAAGCCCCTCCAATGAAGAATAGTGGGTGGCTCCCAAAGATCTGGCTCATCGTGGTCAACTCTTACTTGTGTTGGAATTTAATTCTGATCCCTATCCAGCATTCAAGCAACATCATGGAGCCGAAAAGAGGTCCTCCAAGGCAAGCCTAGCTGAGCCCTTCTTATAAATATACAAGGACCGCTTGAGAGATGGACATTCCCCACCATAGCCCACTAATAATGCTCAGATTTTGGACGTCTAGTAGATGATCGGTGGTGGAGAAAAGGAAAACCCCACATAAGCACACCGACACCACTTTGGCTATCGTCTCAAATCTGCCACTCTTATTTTTGCAATAAGCGGTTATCCATTGGGCCATTGGAAGCAAGTGCATATGTTTGGGGCTAATCATGGTCCTCACGTCCTTCTCACTATGAATGAAGTCACTCAAAATCAATGAAGGTTCTATAGGTTCTACGTTGTGGCACACTAGGTCCTCATCCCCTGCTTTGGCCTTGGCAAAAGAAAGGTAAGTTTCTACTTCCTCCAAGAGGACTGTGGCTTCAAAAGAAGGGAAGATAAAAGTATGAGTTTGAGGATGCCATAATTCTACAAGGGCAGAGATGCTTGCCCAATCCAAGTGCAGTTTCTGAAAGTTCTTCCCTAAGACAACTAAAGGCTGAAGATGCCACGCGCTTAAGATCGATAAGACCTCTAAAGGAAGTTCTTTGATCATGGGAGCCACCCACTTCAGATTAGAATAGCATCTAGGGCTAGGAAAAGGCTGAAGAAGAAATAAAGAAGAATAGGAAAGGAGAGAATCATGAGAGAGTAGGAAGTACAGAAAAAAAATTGAATCTTTGATGAGAACTTGATGACTTAACTCCCTTGGAGGGTGTGAACTCAGGTGCTTAGGGATGCAGGTTAGCCTTTGAAGTTCTTCATGCTCCTTCCTAGCTGCTTTAGGCCCGGTGTAGACCCTTTCCTCCATGGCAAAGGCTCCAAAGCTTCTCTTCATGGTGTTCCTAGCTATTTCCTAGGTTTTTCTGAACTTGTAGTAGAAAAATAAGATGAGCTACGAATTTGGGGTTTGATTCCTACTTATAGAGGCTTGATGTTGGTGTTTAATGTGGATATTATGATTAGGAAGTCCTATCCTAGGCCTAGAAGGGCTCTAGCAGGGATTAGGCCCCTTTCTATTCAACTTCGGATGGCCTTTACAGAGTCCCGATCGAACTCTGCTACTGATTCATTTAACGCTCTATCGTGGACCCTTTATACTCTCATAACGCTCCCATGTTGGTCTATTAAACCCTGCCCGTCAACCGCCTTAGTTCTGTCAAGTATAACGCATGGGCCATGGTCCGTTATATTACTTAACAGTCTTAGGCTGATCCGTTAAATATTTTTGTTGCAAGATGAGGGTCTGTTTGTTCCCTCTCTATTTGATCAAACCTGCTGGTCTCTTTTGTATTTCCACACACGCATCCGTCACTCCGTTCTACATTCATTAACCACACGTTCACATTCCCATTCACACAAATCATGCATTCACATCCACACGTTCACATCCACACATTCACATTCACACATTCCCATTCACACGTTCACATTCCCATTCACACACTCATATACACACATTCACATTTCACATTTTCACAAAACCAAAAATTTTCTTCATTTCATCATGTTTTAATTGTCACATCCAAAAACAACAAGAAAGAAAGAACAAAAAAACCAAAAAAACAAAAAAGAGAACCAAAAAATAGTAAAAACACCAAAACCAAGAACAAATGTCACTCGGCCGGTCTGTCTCCTGGGCTGCCCCTGTCCCCAGTGCCCTCGTGCCGCTTTGGTGGTGGCTCCATGGTGCTATGCTCCTCTTCCCGTGGGCGTCTCCGCTCCGCCTCCTCGTTCCTCCGGTGGCCGAAAGATCTAGCCAAATAATCTCCCACCGATGCGCTCGGTGCCGCGCTCCGTGAGCCTCCTACTGCGTCGCTCCGAGACGTACTCTGCTCAGATCCTCTACCCATCAGTCGGAAAGTCCGCTCCATTGTCCGGAGCTCAATCCTCAAGTCATGGACCTGGAGTCGTGCCTCACGAGCCTCGGTCCGGTACCTCTCTATGTCTACTATCTCTCCACTCAACCGGGTCACTTCCCCCCAGAGTCACTCAATCTCTTCCCGGAGACGAGGTACCTCTGCCGCTTCTGCTCGGGACCACTCCGCTGTAGCCAATGCTACGGTTAGTTCTCTCGCCTGCATATTGCATTTGCGTCGTGGTCAGTCTAGGCACATGCATAGGTCATAAAGCATTTTAGGAAAAGTTTGAGTTCTTACCTGCTCCGCGAGGGTAGCTTCGGCCTCCTCAGCTCGAGCTACGACCCAGGTAAAGTCTGCGTCTCGCTCAGCCCGTCCCCCGGCAGGCTGTGTAGAGGAGGATGGTGCATCTGGTCCGATCCTCTGGGCTCCCTCGGCTCGCTGCATTTTCAAAAGTCAGTCAGTTTGCATAAAGCATTTTAGTTTTAAGTCTAAGGAAAGCTCACCAGAAGCTCCAGAGCTACTCGGTACTTGTCCCGCTGCTGCACGGTGGCATGAAGTAGTCCCTCAAGCTCGGCGATGCGTCCCTGTGGGTCTAGCTGCATTTAGAAACAAGTGTCATGCTTATAAGATTCATTCATTCATGTAAAATAGAAAGGTTGAGTTTAGCATTCATACCGGTCGTCGGGTACCTCGGAAGACCTGGCTGCCGTATCGACGGGTGTAGGCTTTCAGATATGCCTCATCACTATCAGCCTGTTCTTTCACAGCCTTGCCCTTTTGTTTCCAATCTTGGATATACTTTCTAGCTCGGCCGCTCCAATCAATATCACTGCTAATCCCTTTTGCAGATTTTCCCGAATGCTCATCGTGTCAGTGAGGGAATCTCTACCCACGGCTGCCCCGCGTGTCCCTTATCCCCTTACGGTGTCCAACACACCTGAAAGGGCCATTTAGCATTTGTCAGCATATATAGAAGCATATAGAAACATGTAGGAGCATATAGGAAATTCAGGTTTTTTTACCGATGCATGCGGGTATGAGTCAAGATCCTCTTGAATTGCCCGAGTCAACCTCTGAATTGACCCTGTGGCTTGGGCTATGTTCCACCACCTCGCGATGGGAATCTGCCCCGGATATAGCTCGACTCCTCGGCCAATCCCAGGTAGGTATATGAAAGCCCAGAACTGGATTTTTTTTAGAGATGTCAGCATACAGTTAATTAAAATAGAAAGTATGTAGAAGCATTTAGGCACTTACCTGCAGGAAAGGTGAGAAGTCGCCTAGCATCGTCACTCGGTCAGTCGCACTGAGCGAGTAGAATAAGAAAGCCAGCACTGCTGCTCCCAATGCATATCTCCTCACTCTGCTCAAATCTGCTAGCAGGGGTAGGAGCCTGCAGCTGATCACGTTGGCTCGGGTCGCGAATAGGAGCTTCCCGAACAAAAGCATCAAGAAGCATCTCAAGACCCTGTCTCCCTCTGGTCCCGCCTCCGCCGCCACACTCGGGCGCGCCTGTTCGACCACTCGGTCGATGTGCTGCTCCGGTAACTCTCCCACTGCTATGGCTGCTCTCCGGAGCCCCAAGCTTTCTTGTAGCACCGATCGCGATAATTGGGATGATGGATGCCCTGGCCTCATCAAATCTAAATGAAGCAACTCCTGGGCAAGCTCCCGGTAGTCAACATACGCCCACCCAGTCACTGCCTTGCCGTGCACTCGCAAGCCGCTGATTCGGGCCATGTCCTCCAGCGTCGGTATCATATGACCCCACGGGAATATAAATGCTCGGCTAACCGGGTCCCATCTTTCATGCAAAGTGAGTAGGACAGCCGTGTCTACTCTCGCTACCTCAATACTGAGGACTTCCCCGAAGCCCATGGCAGCCAGTCTCTCCCTTTGGTACTCCGGCAGCGCGAGGTAGACCGCCCAGACTTGTAGCCATGTGATCCTCGTTCTTCTTTTCCCCTGCACATTTAGGTCTGTTGAGTCCCAGAATGTGGCAATCAAGAGGGTACCAAGGCATCAAGTGTCAGATAATAAAATAATAAATCACATCATGGTAGACATCATCAAAACCAGGAGGACAACATCCAGTCCCTCCCGCCTGTCCTCCCCTCTGATGAAAGTCCTATAAGGATGCAAGCTGTCAGTCTCTGGGCGCCAGTCGGCCACAGATGGGATGGGCTCCTCTACTGGCAAAGGGATTTACTGGAGGGCCACCCGCTCATTGCTCATGCGGCACAACCCCCGAAGTGTCTTTACATAATCATCTTTCCTAATCTTCGACAAGTTCGGAATGATCTTGGATGAGCGGCCCTTCGCAGCCTTCTGCACCTCTAGATAGGCCATTACCTCTGTGTTGGTCCAAGACTTCAACTTCTTCAGATTAGAAGGTTCTATGTCAAGGATTGGCTCGAGTTGGGAATCCAAAAATTTGCATTCAGCAACGGACCAGCATTCTCGGTGAAAATTTCCATAAAACCCCGTCCGTGCATTCCACCACTTGATGTATTCATGGGTGATGCGGGAGAAGTGAGTAGGAGGCGGAACCCTGAATGATGCATCCTCTCAACGGTGGAAGTAGTCCCACCACGCACGAGCCTCATCATTGGCCACCTGGCCGGCTCGGTGCCTGTTCGGCAATGCAAACTGTGTTGAAGAGAAAGGAATATGCTGGTCATAGCCAAAGTTCTGACTAAATCGGAAAGGATAATATGGCTCTAGCCACAATATGCCACTCTTCCTAAAGACAAGGACGTTGTCTAATAGCAAGCGCCCAATCAACCAGTTTCGACTCCAAGATCGGCCTTGTGCACTTGGTGCCAAAGATCTGGTGAATATACTCCTCCATTTCAAATAGACGACACTGTCACATCCTATTCACGAGTGGACTGCAATGAGCCGCTAGGCTCCAGAAATATAGGATTCCAGGCGAGTCTATTGGGACGTTGGTCAGCTTGCCCCGAATGGCGAATAGTTGCACTGCCGTTGAAGATGATTCGGCACTTGCAAATTCTTTCATTCTCAAGAAAGGACGAGATGACTGTAACGCCCGAGGCACAGCCTCCGGGAACAAGGTGCAGACCCAAGCATTAAGGAAATGTAACGGACTGACGGTCCGCAAATTCCTGGGAAGATGGTTCCTATGCAAGTCTCCCAGCATCTTGTAAATCAAGCATAAAGCTATCGAACAAAGGGACAGCTTCCTCCCTCAAGTGATCAGACAAGCGGGGTAGATGGCCTCCGCTCTGATTATGCTCTCGTCACCTTATGGAAGAGCGAAAGAACAAAGCCAATAGGCCAAATATGCAGCACTGTGTGTAACTGCATCAATACTAGTCAGATTCAGGCCTCCCTGTTGCCCTCCCTTCAAGGCGGATGGAAAGGAGGCCTGTCGTCGAACCCTCTTCTTCTGCTTCACAGCTGTCGGTGCCACAGTGGGGAGGTCTTCGTACTTCTACTCCCCGCTGAAGAAATGCAAAAGCCAGGTGCCCGTCCGCACATGCCTCTTCTCTCCAAGCTTGCGCGCCTCCCTCATATCGTATGAAGACCGATAGAGTGTACGATATGTCTTCATTAAATAGCGATAAGTGAAGCCTGTCAAGTACTAGCCTTCGCTATCGATCTGATCCTTCAGCCAGTCTGGCCAACAAACCTCCTCATACGGATCTCCGTCAATTGGCAGGCTACTAAGCTACGAGAGACTCCAAAGATCCAAGGAAGTTTCTCCCTCCGAAGTATAGAAAGTGTTGTACTCAGGACAAAACACTTCAATCATACCATAGCATAAACCTCTGGAAATGGGATAGGGGTACCTTGAAGCGTACACGCTAAGATATACACCAGCTTTCACCAGAATTGGAGCATTGTGTTGCAACACGTAGTCTGTGAATTCCATAGGTCCAGGTTTGAAGACGTGGGCGTCAGTGGCTTTCAGCTCGGCGAACCATCCCACGAAAATTTGATGCTTGAAGCGGACCACCAGGCAGTCCAGCAGGAAAGATTCATCTCTATACCCCCACTTCAACGGGGCAAGAAACAAGCCAAAGATGGGTTTCTCCCTATCAGTGCATCTTAGAACTCAAATGGCTTGGGCAAATAAAATGCACTCAAGTAACAGTGATTCTTTAATCAACTTGTTTCAACTTGATTCACTCAAGACTTAAAACAAGTATGCAGCATGCAAATGAATTTATCACCAGATGTAAAATTAGACCATCATAAGCGAACCTAAGCATTCATCTAGCAAAACAGATTGAACAATCAAACCATAATGCACAGTCAATTTTTAGGTGGTTTGGTTCTCCAGACCTATGTCCACCCCACACTTAAACCGAGTGTGGCTTCACTGCTGCGCCTCATAGCTTGCATCCGCTGGGCACCACAGTTTGCCAACAACTACTGCCTCATAGCTTGACCAGAGGAATAGACTCCTCTCTTCCTCCTACCCGGAGGAAACACTAGTGACACCCCGCCACTAGCAGACCAGAGATCGAAGCCTCTCTTCCTCCAAACCAGGAGGGAAACCACAAGTGACACAAAGTCACCTGCAACCCGGAGGACCAATCCTCCCTTCCTCCAAACTGGAGGGAAACCAGAGACCGAAGCTTCTGTTCCTCCAAATCGGAGGGAAACCACAAGTGACACAAAGTCACCTGCAACCCGGAGGACCAATCCTCCCTTCCTCTAAACCAGAGGGAAACTAGAGATCGAAGCCTCTCTTCCTCCAAACCAGGAGGGAAACCAGAGACCAAAGTCTCTCTTCCTCCAAACCAGGAGGGAAACCAGAGACCGAAGTCTGTCTTCCTCCAAACCAGGAGGGAAACCTCAAGTGACACCAAGTCACCTAAAAATCGGAGAACAAATCTCCCTTCTCCTGTGACCACAGGAGAGCCCGATCTCAAGCCAGAGGATCGGAAGAACAAAGAAACAGATAAAATGAAGGAACAAAAGTGGAAAACACAGTGACTGGAAGCTGTAAAAGAATGAAGCACAAATGTAGCTCTCTCTTGGAGCTGACTGGCCTGGATTTCATCTAAGGTCCAGTAGAGACTGATCTTCAGATTCTTGTCCACGAGCTCTCTCTCTATCTCTCTTCTTCTTCTTCTTCTTCTTCTTCTTCTTCTTCTTCTTCTTCTTCTTCTTCTTCTTCTCTTCTTCTCTCTGCTTTCTGGTAATTCTCCTTTTTCTTCTTCTCACCGTCTACTTCTTCTCTACTCTGCTGCTCTGCTTGATCTCTCACCCAGTGGTCTTCACCTTTTTAGAGATTATTCTTGGACAGCGGAAGGATCCTTTTATACTGCCTCTGTCCGAAGGCCCCCTAGGCGTGTGGAGAAAACACACCGCCTGGAAGGTTCAGGAGACCTTTGCCATGTGATAGAATCTCCCAACTTGGTTATCCACATGGCAGCATCTACAAACAGGGATCTGCCTTGGATCACGTGCTTATCTGCTCCAACAACTCAAAAAATCCCTAGCAATTGATCAAACACTTAGTCAGCAATGAAACAGTGTATTGTTGCCTAATATGTACGAGGTTTCAAATGCAGACAAGAAACATGCACGGACTCCAATTTTCTACCAAGACTATAACATACACAGACTCATGCTTTCAAAACTTATGTAAGTATGAACAAAAGTAAAAGATGCACAGACTTGACCTTAGACATTGTTCACGGACTTTATTACCCCTTGCCAAACAAATGTGCACGGACTTTGATGTGCACGGACTTGTTCTATGAACAGAAACATGCACGAAGTTAAGAATGCATGGACTTGGACAAATGCACAGACTTGATGGTTGCATAATATGCATGGGATTTAGACATATGCACGGACTCAGTTGGAACTGCGAAATGTGCACAGACTTCTACATGCTCGGACTTGGTATGAACAAAAGTGCACGGACTTCTACGTGCTCGGACTTGGTATGGACAACATACATGAACATGCACGGACTTTGTATGATCAAAAGTGCACGGACTTCTACATGCTCAGACTTGGTATGAACAAAAGTGCACAGACTTCTACATGCTCGCACTTGGTAAGAAATGTGCATGGACTCATGTTCGGACCAAAAACATGCACAGACTTTAGAGTGCATGTACATGCACGGACTTCGAAAGCGCTCCGAAAGCTCTTCGATTTTGATCCGAAGGATCCAGGTTATTACAACCTCCCCTCCTTTAAGAAATTTCATCCTCGAAATTTAAGGAGCCAACAAGGAACAGGGAAGAACAACCCAAATGGCTAACAATACTCTCCAAGTACCAGCCAAACCTCAAACACCAAACACGAAAATATGATAACACGATTCTCGAAAATACAATTCAGAGGAACACTGCCAGACCATGATCACAAGCAAGATCATCATGCTCCGGATCTCAAGGCACACCGATCCACAGAACGAGTACGACACACAAAGGAACACAAGTCTGGCACCTCCAAATAGGGCATCATCGCTATCGTCTCATAAAATAAGGAGACACGACCCATGCCACGAAAATAGCCACCGATAACAGATACTCATAGACAAAACAAGCATCAACTCTTCACAAGGAAGATAGAATCTCAGCTGATTGCTCCGACCATCGGCTTCCGTGCCATAACAACAAACGAAATTGGCACGCAAAATGCCAAGGACAACACTAGACCACAAGCACAATCAGGTCAGTTCTCACTCAGGCATTACATCTGATTCGAGTTGCCTGCTAACTCTACCACGGTAGAAGAGTACATCGCAACCAACCGATAAGATCACGATCCACACAATGCCAAATTCAGACTCATAGGGAACTCCTCCCACGTTGACCATAAGTAATAAACCAACACACAACCTCAACCACACCTACAAATCCCTGGCTCCATTCCCAACACAGAACCATGGGACACAACTACAAGCTAGGTCACATCAGGACACAATTACAGCTGACCACATGATTGAAAGGGACTAGCCACGCACAACTTACCAACAAGGACCCACAACAACACTCGAAAAAATATATCTCTAGGACTACGATCACGTCCCGAGAGCACAGCTTCCAAGAAACATAGAAAAAGAAATGGTACTCAACCAGCATATTCGTCGACAGATTTTCCCAATTCTCAAAACTACTAGTGCCAACAACCATAATGTCTCAAGCAACAGCACGGCAACCAACAGCAGCAAGGCACACATAGCCAAGATAAACTTACACTGAGAAAACAATCCTCTCGGCTGGTCAGAATCTTCCAACCCCGATCCTTGACCTGTGGGTGATAAGCCCATGCGCTTCCGCTGCGCACTCAACACAACGCACACAGGCAGAACATACAACTCGGCATCTACATCTCAGCACACCTCTCAGCGTCATCGCAACTCACAAAATTGTAATGTACCATGCCTCGAGTATCAATCCTGCTAACAACCGATCACAAGTCGCCATAGTGCAATCCATCGTGCCAAGGGCCATAGCACAAGCCACAAGGACCACCAGTCTCAGCTTATCCTCACGTCCCGAAATAATTATTCAGCCTTCACAGCACAACAACTGCCAAAACATGACATGCCGAACACGGTGCACAATGGCCCCCAATTCACAAACTAGGTCCAAAGCCAGGCCACTATCGACACAAGAGCAGATCAGGTTCAGAACTATCACAGTCCACACATAAGTAGACATAGGATGAAGGTCTTACCGAGACAGCACTTCCAAGGTTCAACTCAGAACGACGCCACAAGACAAGATGAGAAAGATCAAGCTCGTCTAACCGCAGCTTACCAGGAAGAGAAGCCTTAGCTCGTCCGAGCACCTTCTCAAATAGGGCATCCAAACAACCACCTCAAAGCACAACCTTAACACCTCAGGGGCTAACCAAACCTCAAGTTGGAACGGCCATATTCCCATCAGCCACCTGAACACGCCATGGAAAAATGTGAACACTGCACCACAGATTCACACCAGCTGGCAAACTCTGGCCAGCGCAGCACAACTGAGACCAACACCACGATAGAAGAACACTCTCCGTCACATCCGGACGAGAGTAAAAATCACCTCGCATAGTGCCAACACAGCGCAGGCAAGCAGTCACACGAGAAGCAAAGTGGTACAGAAATACAAAACCTATACCAGCTACTGATTATACTAGACCTTATGGACTCTAAGCACTGCAATATCTCGAATTCTCATGTACTTAAAACTTTCACAAAAGGAGAGTAGTTAACACTTAATGGGCTTGAACACGTATGTTTTATCTTAGAAACCCAAAGATAAATGGGCCTCGATCTTAAGCTGGCCCAATAGCTAAACACATGTTAAGGGATTCGCGTCCAGAATAATGAACGCTATTTAAAATGGCACATAGAACAACGGACGTTATTTGTCTAAAAAATTAAAACCAATAATAGAATACGACGCCTTTTAAACGGGGTGTTGATAGTTAACGGCGCCCTATGAAATTGACGCCAAATACCCGCCTACATTTAAACAACACTAACCAAATATGCATGCTCGATGCTGCATGGTTTAAACTATTAGGGTTTATAGACAATTCTATGGTAAGCGACTGTTAACCGAGAAGGTAAGAATAATGTACGAAAAGTTTTTTTTTCAGAGAGCATTTACTCTCTAGGGTTTTGTTTACAAACTGTGCAGGTGGCCGATGGCTAGGAAGGGAATTATTAACGCTGGAAAGGAATTAAATCTTGCCAATCTTGATCGGAAGCCTTCCATTATTGAACATATAACTCTCCAAAAATCCTTCACCTCAATAAAGACCATTCCCCATCGAATGTGTCGACCCCGTTTGCTACGTCGTCATCCTGCTGCTGCTTCCTTCCTCCTGCACGTCTTCCTCTGCCGTGCATTCCACCGTCTTCCTACTGTAGTACCGGATGTGAAGTCTTCTTCCCTTTTCCTCCTACTGTCGTTGGAAGCGCCTACATCCCTGCATTCTGCCGTGGCCGAACGTGGGCATCCTCTTCCTCCTGCTAGTGTACCGTTCGAGCGTCGTCCTCTTCTTCTTACCAAACGTAAAGGAGCGGCGTCCCTTCTTCTTCCTGTTCCTATTGCTGGTTGCTGTGGAAGTGGCCATCTTCCTTATTTTTCCTACTACTGTGTGGTTCTTCCTCCGTCTACATGTCGCTGTGAACGTGGGAGAGCAGCCAAGACTCTCCTTCTTCGTCCATCTTCTTCCTGTTGCACATCACCTTGCGGACTTCATACTCTATTCGAAACAGAGTATCGTAAAGTTCACCTATTCATCACCCAACCGATCCTAAAGGTAGGTCTTCTCTACCCAAGACCAAAATCCATGTTTAAAACAGGTAATAACTAGTTAGTGCATGCATGTCTAACGTAAGGATCATCTCTGTAATTATCATCTTCAGTTCATGTTCTAAAGTGATGCGCGTCCATGATATGAACCGCTATTTGAATCAACGCTGAACCCCACGGACGCTGTTTATCCTTGAATATTGCATGCTACTCGTGATTTGTTTTCTTATTTCTGAGAATCATCGCCCTCCATGAAGGATGCCTATTCCTTTTAGTGCCTGATTTACAGGACGCCTACACCTGAGGATTTATTAATCTAGCATGATTAATAGTTTAAATCACTGTACATTAAAAGAAACAGCGCATGTTAAAACAAACGCCATTTAGTATAAGCGCCCTGGAGACAGGACGCTAAAACCCTGAAATATCTGTACGATCAATGAACACAGTGTTTATAATTCCTGTAAACAGAAACTGAACTGCACCTGTTGATAAGAACATTAATTAATATTAGCGTCTATCTATGTAAACGATATTCAGTTTTCATTTGAAATTATTATCCATGCCTTGAAATGTATTTCTCTAAAAACTGTAAGACAAATTACAGGGAATTGGGAATCAACGCCTTCCTGGAAGGATGCTGATTAAGTTAAATGAGATTATATAAATGAATGCACACCTGTCATAACAGACGCTATTTGATATAACACCTGCCATGAAGGACGCTATTTTCTCTGCTCGATTATTTTCCTGAGTTTTCAACCCCCACTATGGGGCACCACTTGGCACTCTCATCCCACTTCCGTGGATGAGGTCCCTATTTTGGTTCGATCGACTGCCCTCAACTCTCCGGGATGATTGAGCTCTCCGTTGGGCATTTCGTTCCTTTGGACTAGCGATTTCATCTTAGAAACCTCCGTCAGTCTCTGCTAGCCTTGGATTCCCTCAAGACAGCCGAGCAGGTTGTACCCTAACTTGACCGCCTTCTGACTGACGTAGGTGATGTCAAATTGGTTGAGAAAACTTTGCCATCTCACCAAACGATCAGTTAATGTGGATTTTCCAACAAGTATTTAATTGGGTCTATTCACGCCAAGAGCTTTACTTCATGTGCGAGGAATTATAATGTTTTAGCTTTTGGGTGACCCAGACGATGGCCGTGCAAGTCCTTTCCATGGCAGTATATCTCTGCTCAGCTTCATTGAACAATTTGGACAAATAGTAGGCTGCGCATTCCCTCTTGGCATCGTCGTATTGGGCCAATACTGCTCTGACAGATTCTTCCGTGGTGGAAACATAGAGCCGCAGAGGCTAACTCGGGACCGAGGGTGCCAGAACTAGATGATTTAGGAGATAGCTCTCCAGGTCATCGAAGGCCTTTTGACACTTATCATTCCAATCAAATCTAGCCTCTCCTTTCAGCAAGTCGTAGAAGGGTTTGCATCACTGAGAATGATGAGATATAAATCTCCTAATAAATTACAAATGTCTGATTAGACCACGAACTTCCTTGATGTTCTTGGGAGGAGGCATTTCGACAATGGCCTTAGCTTTATTAGGGTCGATCTCGATCCCTCTTTTGCTGACTATGAACCCTAAAAGTTTACCTCAGGAGACACCGAATACACATTTCTTGGGGTTCGTTTTGAGCTGGTACTCCCAAGACCGTTGGAGAACTGCCCGGAGGATTTCTGCATGGCCACTCCTGGTCTTGGATTTAACCAGAATGTCATCTACATATACCTCCATATGGACGTGCATCATGTCATGGAAGATGGCCATCATCACCCTTTGATATGTTACCCCTACGTTCTTAAGACCGAAGGGCATGACGACGTAGCAGTAGGTCCCCCATTGAGTGGTGAAAGAAGTTTTCTCCTGGTCTTCCTTTGCTAGGCAGATCTGGTTGTACCCCGAGAAACCATCCATGAAGGAGAGCATCTCGTAGCTGGTGGTGTTGTCCACTAGGACATCTATGTGTGGGAGAGAAAAATCATCCTTTGGGCAAGCACGATTGAGGTCATAAAAATCTATGCAGATGCGGACCCTACCGTCCTTCTTCATAACAGGGACGATGTTGGCTACCCATTGCAGATACAAAACTATCCTGATGAACTTGGCCTTATGGAGCTTGTCCACTTCTTCTTTGACTTTGAGTGCGAGCTTCGGGTGAAGTCACCTTAACTTCTGTTTGACAGCTCGAGCGTCGAGTTTCAGGACCAAACGATGTTCTACCAATGACGGGTCCAGCCCTGACATGTCCTCGTAGGACTAAGCGAAAGCATCAAGAAATTCCCTGAGAATCGTCACAAGAACAGCTTCCTCCTCACCAGTCAAATTGGCACTTATCAATATAATATTGGGATCATCCTTGGTGCCGAGATTGATTTCCTTGGTGGATTCGTCAATGGAATCGCTAGGTTGATCAAATTTCTTGGTTCCAATGACGAGGGAAGCTATGGGATCACCACCATCTTCTAATGGCTCTTCTTCTTCTTCTTCAGCGTCACCATCTTCTTCTAAGACATATACCCCTAGACCGTCATCTACTGAAGATCCTTCTAGTTCAACTGCCCCTAGGAGAATGGGAGTGGATGTGAATCCAGAGACCTGACAAAGCTACACACACTTATCGACCAACTGGCTGATGTAATGCGTGGGAACCTGACGGACACTAGGTTTTCTGGAAGGAAAGGATGCTACGTACAGACCCTGACTTGATCTAGACTCTACCTTACTATGTACAAGGGGAATTTGTGGAAGGGAATTCAGGGTGGAAAGTGCCGGCCCTTGGCCGAGGGAACCATTTTCCAAAGAGGCCATTTCGTCAATAGTGAGCTCACAGGCCCATGTTTGAGAATCGACATTTTTTTTTTGGTGGTCATGGGTGAATGTACAGACCCTATGGGTGGATTGCCCCATGACCGGATAGGTGAGGAGTGGAGGGAATGGTGGGTGAAATAAGAAGGGAATGAAAAGGATAGGAGCGGGCCTGTCTAAAGAGAGGAATATACCTGAGGGGAAAGCCGGTGGTTTTCATTGATGATATATTGATTTATTCAAAGACCAAGGAAGAGCATGAGGAATATTTGAGGATTGTATTACAGATATTGAGGACAAATCAGCTGTATGCAAAACTTAGTAAATGTGAATTCTAGCTAGAAGAAGTATCTTTCTTGGGTCATGTGATTTCAAAAGATGGACTATCCGTAGATACATCAAAGGTTGAAGCTGTAAGGAATTGGGAAAGACCGACTAATGCTAGCGAGATACAAAGCTTCTTGGGTCTTGCCGACTATTATAGGTGATTTATCAAGGATTTCTCCAAGATCGCCGTACCACTCACTAGGCTAACCCGCAAGGAGATCCACTATGAATGGAGCGAGGATTGTGAATGAAGCTTCCAAGATCTCAAGGATCACCTAACTACTACCCCGGTCTTAGCCCTACCAATTGAAGGAGAGAAATTCGAAGTATACACCGATGCATCTAGCATTGGCCTCGGGTGTGTTTTAATGCAACAAGGAAGAGTTATGGCTTACTCTTCTCGTCATTTGAAGAAGAATGAAGAAAACTACCCAGTTCATGACTTGGAGTTGGCTAAGGTAGTGTTTGCATTAAATATATGGAGACATTATCTATACGGAGTGCAGTTTATTGTATACTCCGATCACAAGAGTCTCAAGTTTCTCTTCTCTCAGAAGGAATTGAATATGAGGTAAAGACGTTGGCTAGAATATCTCAAGGACTTCGACTTCACTATACAATATCATCCTAGAAAGGGTAATCCCGTAGCTAATGCCCTCAGTCGAAAGTCAAGAGCACTATTAGTCAATTGCATGATTCAGGAGTGGAAATTACTAGAATAATTCTCTAAGCTTGATATAAGCATGGACAAGGAGAGCAGATATGTTACATTATCACACATGAGCATACAACAAGAACTACTATCAGAAATACAAGGACTTCAAGACAATGACCCGACATTAGTGGAAATCAAGGGCAAGATGGAAGAGCAAACTGATTTCAAACTAGCAACAGATGGAATGTTATTATTCCGAGATAGAACTTGTATACCGAATTATCTAGAGTTAAAGATGAAGATCTTAGATGAAGCTCACAGATCAAGGTATACCATTCATCCAGGATCTACCAAGATGTATCAAGATCTAAAAAGAACCTTTTGGTGGCCAAACATGAAAAGAGAAGTAGCGGACTTCGTGTCTCGCTGTCTCACTTGCCAACAAGTCAAGGCAGAACATCAAAAGCCTGCTGGTAAGCTATATCATCTAGATATTCCCAAGTGAAAGTGGGAGGATATAGGCATGGACTTCATTATGGGTTTGTCTAAATCAAAAGGAGGACATGATGGAATATGGGTCATCATCGACCATTTGACCAATCGGCACACTTCTTGCCAATCAAGAGTCGATGGTCAGTTGATGTTCTTGCTACTTTGTACATTAAGGAGATGGCCAGGTTACATGGAGTTCCTGTTTCGATCGTGTCTGACCGAGACCTGCATTTTACTTCTCATTTTTGGAAGGGTCTACAGCATTCGATGGGGATGAGACTGAACTTTAGTACTACTTTTCATCCTCAAATGGATGGTCAGACCGAAAGAACCAATTGAGTGGTAGAAGACATGCTTAGAGCTTGTATTATTGATCTTGGTGGAAGCTGACATGATCACTTGCCTTTGGTCGAGTTTGCATACAATAACAGTTACCAGGTAAGTATACTGATGGCACCTTTCGAAGCCTTGTATGGAAGGAGCTGCCGATCACTCTTGTGCTGGGATGAAGTTGGCGAAAAGTAATTATTAGGCCCAGACATGGTAAGGGATACCACTGACAAGATTCAGCTCATTCGACAAAGACTTCAAGGGGCTCAATCTAGACAGAAGGCTTATGCTGATACCAAAAGAAGAGATCTCGAATTCCAAGTCGGAGATCACGTATTTCTCAAGATATCACCCGGACGTGGAATAAGGAGATTTGGTGTGAAGGGCAAGCTTACACCAAGGTTTATCGAACCTTTTGAGATACTAGAAAGAGTTGGCGAGGTTGCTTACCGAGTCGCTTAGTGGCCATAGCATCGAGCTGTGTGGCGTCACGGATGATCTTCATCGTGTCCCAGAGCTTCTGATGCTCGGCATCGTATTTCTCAAATTCTAGCATGTTATTATTCTACTGGATAACCTATGTTGTGTTCTATGATTAACGTAGCGCCAGAGGTAGCTTCATTGATTGGGCCAGATGAGTTACCTCTCAGATCATTTCCGATGATGATGCAGTTATCTGGGGAACCATTCAGGACGATAGCGAATGCCTGTGTACCGCCTGCTGTATTGCAAATCTTGCTGTTGTAGACACGTAGTTGTCCACCAGTGGAGTCCTTGACTATGCCACCTCTAGAGACCAGAGAGACACCGTTGTTGGTGATCCTGCCTCCGTGGACAGAGGTATCTCCACCAGAGGTATCTACAATACCGTGACCAGAACATTGGTTGATCTTAGGGAAATAGATTTCCATGTCATCGTTATTGGTGGTGATCTCAATACCATGACCAATGCCTGAAGGAGGTGTGGTCAGAGTTGGACCAGTATCTCCGATACCAGGGAGTTCACAATACGGACCAACAATCTTGTGTTGTTCCCCGTATGTGTCCAGATATATTTCAGAGTTACCGTCTCCACCACAGAATGGCATTAGGAGGCGGATACCGTTGATTGGAGAACCTGACAAGCCTACGAAGGCCATACCAGTACCAGAGTTACCAAAGGTAGAACAGTTACGTATCTCACCCAGGGTCATCTGAATGCTACTGGCTACTGTCTGCCACAGGTAACCTTGGTTAGCGTTCATCTGAGAGAGGTTCAAGTCCATCTCCCATTGAGACGGGATACCTGCTGCACCCAGACCATTAACTATGTGGAAGCCTGCTCCCAGGTTATGTTGAGCAATGCAGTCTCTCAGGACAGAGAAATCGGTAGGACCCAGGTCGAAACCATTCATATGTCTCTCAGATATAACCTCTGCGATGTAGGCTTGAGAGACACTAAGGTTAGCTTCAATACCATTGGCACCTGAGGTAGGCGTACCAGTGCGGGTAATGGTGAAACCTTGAAGTTTGGGGCTCAAACAATTGGGAATTACAATACCGGGGAGAGAGGTGCTATCAATTGTAATCTTAGAGATGTTTCTACCATCGCCAATAATGCCACAACCATTTCCAGAGAATTCTAGGGTATCTGTGATCCGGTAGTTACCTTTAGGGACGTAGATGAAGTTGCTGACTTCCATTGCATCTAAGAATGCTTGGGTGTCATCTACAGTACCATCGCCTACCGCGCCAAAGGATTTGATGTTAGCAGTAAAGGCTGAACCACTAGAAGCTGCGGTAATTCTACCAGCAGCGTCTACGGTGATATTAGCTAGGGCATAAGAACCTGCAGAGACGCCTGTAGTAGTTAGCTTAGTACTGGAGATTGAAGCATCTTTTACAGTAGCAGAGATGGAAGGAGTTTCATCATCGTATGCTAAGTCAACCGTCTCTGTATCAATGATGATTGAACCAATAGCCTCTCTAGCATCTTCATCAGTATATGTTTCAATACTGATCTCCCCAGTCTCTGTGAACTCTGCTAACTCTTGGAGACGGAGGGGTTCTGTTACAGAAGTGGGAGCTGGGAGGTTAAGGATGCGGAAACTATTCATGTCGAGATTAGCGTTCATCTCATTGGGAGAAGAACCGTCTCTCGACAGAGTATTGTCGATTGCAGTTTCTAACAGATCGAAATTGTTGTTTATTTGAGCAGTAGAAGGGAAGAGGAGGTTTTCTACGTTGCTTAGGGTTGTTTTAGGCAATCTTTAAGCTCCTTAATTTCTTCTGAGAGTTTGGAGATGTGGATAGCTTGAAGTTCTATTGTTTGCATACACTTCTGGAGTAAAGCCCCTAGAGAGTGTTCTTTAACGATCCCATCAACACAATCATTCAGGTCGGGCATTCCGTAGAGATGGCCGTTCTCTTTCCAGTAGTTTGCGTACTGATCAACTTCAAACATTTCAGGATCAAGTTCATCATACTTCTCCTGAACGCGTTCTGAGTATTCTTCTGTCTTGCCTAGGTACTTGTTTGTCGAGGGAGCGTATAATGAATTGGAATTACACCACGCGTAATATTAATTAGAACAGTAATTTAAACTGAAGTACGGAAGTAATTAAGATATATCAGAGTGATAGTCAATATACAATAGTCCAGAATTGCTAAAAGAACAAGTCCACAACTATAAAAAGTCTGAATGTACAACTACTCAGGGCATACCCCGGTCAAAAGTACACAAAAGACCCCACCGACACAGGCTGGCTGGCTAAACGTGGTTGGGAAAAGCACAGGGACCTCCGGTCGAAGGCTACGGTTGCTCACCTGAAAAGGAGAAGGGTGAGTCACAGCTAGACTCAGTAGGGGTCACACAGAACCCTACCATGTAACTAAGCAAGCAGGCATGCAAATGTAAAGCAATTAGAGCGTGCATTTAAAGTAATAAACATGTATTGGAATAATTTAAACACGTGGATTGTAAAGCTGTGAAACCTGTCTAAGCAGTTTAGAAAGCTAGCTATATGCCAATTAAATATAATTTAATAGCGACAGAGGCTAAATCTACTAATAGAATAAACCTCAACTAATCACGTGAAGTGAGAGACGGAGAACTCACTAGAAGGTCAGAAGCGTCCACTGACGGCTTATACTGCGTTTCAGGCAACTCGCAAGTCAGACAGACACAACGAGCGAGAGGCGTAGAAAGTACCGAAACAAGAACTAGTCAGAGTAACACTCGTCAGTGTCAGTTCAAGCCTCTGACCATGTGTGCACACACCAACCCCTGCCTAGGGTCAGGTCTCTAGCATGTTCCCCCCCTGTAGGATTCTACGGTAACTGCGGGGGCTCACGGTAACTAGCCTAAAAACTGTTAGATGGGAACACCACTCCACCTCTCGCGGGTGGGCCGACACTAAGGTCACTGGGCTACGACTAGTCGCTTTATCACGAGGAAAGAGAAAGTAATTGTACTGGGACATAAAGATATATTTTTAATCCATAAAATAACTTAAACATAGCGAAGAATGCATTAGAACAATGATTCACTACTCTTAGCATAGAAGAGATCATAACGGATCAGTTCTGCCCCGTTACATAACATAACGGATCAGCTCTGCCCCGTCATATAACATAACGGATCCGGCAAAGGGCGTTAAAGTAAGATAACGTGCCTCCACTTGTCTGTCATATCCATCTGATCTACTTCCAGATACACCGGTCATAACGGATCAGGAACAGTGCATTATGTAACATAACGCGCCACTACTGGTCTGCTATGGCCACCCGAGTTATTTTTATAAAACTCAAAAATCCAGAGAGTATAACAGATCAAGGGCGGTCCGTTAAGGCCATCAGAACGTGAAAAATTCACAGTTTTCCACAACTATAATGGTCATACATAGGGGCGTTATGCTAATGACTTAACTAATGTATGCATGAGAATAACGGACTGGGTGTGGTCCGTTAAAGAAGTATAACGCGCCATGTGTAGTGTGTTATACACATAACGGTCACTGGCATGACTGCCATGTGAACTGGGCAGCGGGTGGGTTTGGTTTGAAACCAAGCCACCCTCCGGTCGACCGAAATCGATGGGGTTCGCTACAAAAACCTGTAACATGTCTTCCCCAGCATCCATACCACTCAATAAAAGCTAGAAAACATAAATACAATGCCCATGGATAATTAAAAACACTAAGTACCATATTTTTAGAAAAATTAAAAATAGACATTAACTAGGCTAAACGGCCATGGATCGGCATGCATGCGGCGTCAAAGCGTTCCTAGTGCAGAGACGGCCCCATCTCCCTACCTCGTTCGCACTGAATCGGCCGTTTCGGCCACATGCACGTGAAGTGGAGGCCGTGCCCCTCTCACCCCGTCCTGTCCAACCGTCCCATGAACCGCGGAATGGAGGGCGTCAATACGATCCCCTCACCGCGCTAGTTCCAGCGGTGTCCCTCGCATCCCAATCGGGCCCTGAAAATGGCGAAATCGAGAAGGAGAGAGAAAGAGAGAGACATTAGGAGAGAGAGGATGAGAGAGAGAGATATATATATCGAGAGAGTGAGAGAGATTAGTGGGAACCGTACAGACGCCCCAATTCCGTCTACTCCATGCGAGCAGTCTTCCTTCCTAGTAGAGAAATGAGAATATGGGCGACCTACTTCCCAGATCATCCGGATTGATATTAAAAGAGAGGATACTCTGCGGTGGCCAAGTTCACCTGTGATCAGTGCCCAACATAGAATCTGGACCGAGAATTCCCTATTGACCAACACAAGCCTCCTATTAGCTTTAATATTAGATCAGATCTCAGTCGACAAGGAGGAGAGCGAATAGTATCATTGTTCACAAATTTACCTACGGTTGAAGCTAAAGCATGAAAAGTAGATGTTCATGACACAATGCCAGTCCACAGAGTACGCATATTCCAAGCATATGCTTTAGTTGATCCAGAATATGAAAATGGTAACTCTCACTCATGCAAAATATGAACTAAATACCACCATACGGACGACTAACGGCAGACTGAGAAGCAGTGTACTGAGAACAAAGGATTTGACATGCTAATACCAGCTGGAAATACGTCCATGTAGGCTAGCGGCACGTATTCGGTTGTAACCCCTCAACGGCCTGAAGCCCGACGTTCTATTCTCGAAGCCAACTCACACTGCCCTAACAGATCGATAGTCCCTTGACGGTGGTTCAGGGGGCTGTTCCCTTGGAATCGTCTGCCTGTGACTTTGGGAGTAGAGGAAAAAATAAAAGAAAAGAAGGGTTAGACTGAACATACAGATGCATTGATCTGTATAAACTCTAGCAATGGTCACAAAATAAACAATGGCGGAGATGCTAACCGTTCGGGGAGAAATGGGTTTTCAGGATTGTAGGCTTGATAATCAAATTGATTGCACTGAACAGCTGCTGGATAATGTGAATCATTTGCAGATGCCAACCCAGTAAGTGGCTGGTAGTATTCATCTCCTGGAATTGGGAAGCCAGTAGAACGTTGGTGATATACGTCTCTCCTAGGTGGCAAGCCAGTACCAGGTTGGCGGTATGCCTCCTCTGCGTGTGGCAAACCAGTGGCAGGTTGGTGGGATGCATCTCCCGAGGGTGGAAAGCCAGTAGCAGATTGGTAGTATGCATCACTCGTAGGTGGCAAGCCAGTCACCGATGATGGTTGATGGTATGCATCCTGTGAAGGAGGCAAGCCAGCAGCAGATGGATGTTGGTAGTACGCATCTCTTGGAGGTGGCAAGCGACTACCTACCATCGGTTGACGATATGCATCCTGTGAAGGTGGGAAGCCAGCAGTGGGTGCATGTCGGTAGTATACATCTCTTGCAGGCAGCAAGCCAGACATTGCCACCGGTTGACCGAATGCATCTTGTGAAGGTGGCAATCCAGCAGCGGATGGATGATATGCACCACCCACGGGTGGCAGCCATGCTGATGGAACATAGTGGCGTTCCACATGAGAAGGGGCCAGTGCCATGTGAGCTGCTGGAGCATTAGGGTGATTTACCAGAGGTGGTAGCACTGACGGTGCATACCGAGAGTCAACTAGAGGTGGGGCATATGGGAAGCCACCCGATCTGTATCGCTGATTGAGAAGCCGACGGTGCTGTTCTTCCGCAAAAGGAGGAGATGATGGATATTGCTTTGGACTGATGGGTCGAAACAATGATAGCAATCTCTGTACCTATATCCAAAATCAAAAGAGCCACTGAGGTAAAAAAGGAAAGCAAGCGTAATACCAGAAGAGGCATCTACAGTCTCCAAAATGGATATGGATTCAGAAGCGATCACACCTGCTCTAAATTAAGTTCAGGATTGAACTTGCCCCTATCGTAGTTTTCTTTTATAGCATGCTTCAATGAACTCTCAGGAAGAGGGACGCAATCCTTGACAATTTTGAACTTCACCTGCAGACACACACGTCATATAGACAAACCAAACAGACAACAGTACAATACAAAAGCCAACCTACACATCTAGCAACAACTAGCAAATTTTGAGATCATCTGTAATTATCTCTTGAATGAAGAACCCGATAGTCAAAGAAAACAGAAACAGATGACTCCAACTATAACATGGTATTTTTTTTGTAAGTGGATGGTACCACAGTTTATATTTTTTACAAGAATTCGACAGCATCTCCCCTTGACCCATATGTAAGGGAGATATGGGGAACGCGCCCACATGGAGTGGTGAAACCCAACAATTAGAGGTGGGCGTCTGAAGATGGCCGCACCTTTGATGAAAACCTCAGAAAACACGAAGGGAATGGTGAGTGGGAGACAACTCTAAGGCTGGCTACAAGTGTCAAGGGTAAAGGGCAGGGACTGGCTGCAAATGCTAGGGGTGAGGCACAGGGTGGAAGGCAAGGTTTAAAGTGTTGGCGAGGGCGCTTAAAGGTGAACCGGGCAAGGCAGGCTGGAGGGAGCCGAACTGCACCAGTGAAGGGTCTGGCCAATGGGCTGTACCAGTGAGCGAGGCATGGGGCGCAACGGTAGAGAGGGATTGGCTGAGGGTGTGCCGGTGAAGGGGAAGCTGGGTGTGTACCAGTGAAGGGGGAGCTGGGTGCTGAGGGCACACCAGGCAAGAGTTGTGCCAGTGAAGGAATACAGGGACGAATGCACCGGCCAGGGAAGCTGTGTCGGGCTAGGAGCGTACCAGAGAAGGGTTAGCCCAAGGGTGTGTCGGCCAGAAAGGTTAAAGAGGTTGAAGATGCACTGGCCAAAGGCTATGCCGGTGAGGGGGTGCACAAAGGGGCTAGTGTGTATGTCGGCGATGGCACCAAACAGGTGTGCTGGGGAGCGGGCTCTGGGGGCATGCTGCTGAAGTAAAGACTGAGCAGTTGGTGGCCAGTGAGAGGGAGAAGGCCGTGGGATCTGGGGGGTTTTGTTCAGCTGGCAAGAGGGGCTTCAGTTGGGAACAAGAGAGGCTAGGGACTAGGAGTCTAAGGAAGTTGGGGAGGACGAAGATCAACAGTGGTGTTTGGGGGTTGGGCTCTCTGGGGAGAAGAAGAGACTTCCCTATGTGGCAGATGGGCAAGGGTGAAGGCCAGAGGTCCCTCAAAGGGAATTCGAACCACTAGGGGGGGAGAAGAGGAACAGCAGAAGAACACACAGAGGGACTCAATCCAACGAGAAATGACACGAACGAAAATGGGCAACGAAAGAAGAATTTTTATTCATGGCAAATGGAGACCGAGTACATTGAACGTAAGAAGGGAGAAGAAGAAAAGAAAAGAAAAAGAAAAGGGAGGAACGGGGGGTTGAGCTTCCCCCTTTTCCCTGCTACATTTCTCTCTCCCTATCTCTTACTCTCTTCTTCTGGTTGCTGCCGAATGGGAGAGCCTCTTTCTTCTCTTCTTCTTCTTCTTTTCTTCCTCTTCTTCTCTTCTCTCTGTGGGGACGCTTCGCGGATTTGCCTCTACTTCCCTCTCTCTGTGTGTGTATGTCTCTCTGTGTGTCTCTTGTGTCTGCGTGGAGACGGGCCTTTATACCCCAACGGCACAGGGCCTTCGATGCGAGAATGGTGGAGGCGGGAACGTGGGGCATTAATGGGGATTTGACTCCGACCGTTCTCGGTGACAGGGAGAGTAGCCAGCGTGCCACCCTCTCCGTTAGACACCTCAGCTAGCCCGTTGCGCGCCAAAAATTCGTAGGGGAATGGCATAAGATCTTCCCTGTAGGACGTGTCGTTGAAGAAGCATGCCGCTGAAGGCATTTACAGCGTGTCATTGAAGAGCATTGGATGTGTGCCGGCAAAGGGCCCTTGGTGAGTGTGTTGCTGAAGACAGGACAGAGCGTGCCGCTGAGCGGGCTTCAGGGGTGTGCCGTTGAAGGCCCGTTGGGCGTGCCAGAGAAGGATGCCAGGGTGTGTTGCTGGAGGGCCACCCTGGGCATGCTGCTGAAAGGGCCCGCAGGGGCGTGCCGGCGAAAACACCTAGCTGGGTGTACCGGTGAAGGCACAGATGAAGTGTGCTGCTGAGGAGACCAGCAGGGGCGTACCAGTGAAGGGGGGCACAAGGTGTGCCGTTGAAGGGGGGCACAGGGTGTGCCATTGAAAGGGGCACAGGGTGTGCCGTTGGGGGATCACCAGGAGTGTGCCGCTGAGGGCATGCCTGAGCCCATTGTGAGGGCTAGTTAAGGTCTATTTGATTTTCTTCGGGGCCCATGCAGCTAGAGCATGACACCAAGCAGAAGGGTGTAGAATCAGAGCCCAATAAGGCAGGTCCATTAGGGGCCACAGTTCAAAACCCTTCCAAGTCTAGATGGGCAGAAGAGATGAAGCTGTCCAATGTCCGAGCTGCAAGTACAATAATGAAGCTACTTAAGATGCTCCCGGTGAGGTTCACCATCTGGGAGATCCTTTCTTTGAGTGAAGAGACCCGACAGGCGATCATCACCACTCTGCAGACGCTTGTTCAATATGAAATGTGCCTGGCTGAGGCACTGCCAGAGGCTAACGTGACCTTCACTCAGGAGGACATGCTACTTCACACTCTCAGCCACAACAAGTCGCTATATATGAAAGGGCATCTAAATGGTCGAGAGGTGAACAAAATCTTGGTCAATCCCAGAGCAGTTGTCAACATCCTGCCCTATAGGATATATCAGAGGCACTACTTTAATGTGCACCTCGATAGAGTCGGTGATATGCATATCGCCGGCTTCAACCAAAAGTGTAAAGTGCTGCTGGGGGTAGCAGAGTTTACACTCACACTAGCAGACCTCACAACAAAGGTGCAACTTCATGTCATCGACTCCCGCAACTCCTACAAGGCTCTGCTCGATCGTCCCTGGCTGCATGAGAACATGATGGTGCCCTCCACGCTCCATCAGTGCATCAAGTACAACCTGGAAGGGAAGGAGGAAAGGATATTTGCTAACCTTCACCCTTTCAAAGTGTTCGAGTGTCACCTGGCGGATGCTCCTCTATATGCAGAGCAGTCGCAAAGGACGTCTGAGCCCATGACCCCTACCAGCATATCAAAAAGCACCTCTGGCGATGATTGATTCCCACCGCCACTACGTGGGTATGTTAATCCCAAGACGGTCTCACACATCACCATCACCGGGGACGTGGGCAGAGTAGCACCTCCCGCCATCTACCCCGAAGCCAATGAAGTTAAGGTCGATCGACAGCACGACCACATCGGGGTCCCAGAAGGCCTTACCAAGCCAATTCTTGGACTCGATAGCACTACTTTTAAACCTTTCAAAGTTTGGGAGGTGACGCATATAGACGGCCCCAGCAGCTTATTTTATACGGCTAAGGAGCACCCTACACGGGAGGACACCGATTGTCATCTTCCTAAAGATATATAAGACCCGTCAGTTCCCATCCAGGGGTTGGCATTTAGAACAAATCGAATGGCCAGGATTTTCCAGAAGGAGCACATCCCCTCCGGCCAGCCCCGTAAGAAGAAAGAAGTATTCCAGAAGCTGTGGTACCTCGCAAGCCTGGACAAAGAATTGAGATGTCACTCTCAACACCCAGGGTTGGGCTTCACCCTCGAGGAATACTATTCTAGCGGGGGCTATGAAGTGGACACCATCTCTGCTTTGTATCCTGCTGAGAACAACTCACTGGGGGCAACTTTCGACGAGTACCTAGTAGAGGCTAAGCACATTGAACCAGCTCGACCAAGAGACTCAGAATCAGAAATCATAACTCCCTGCGAATGTTGGGAGCAAGTCTTCCCCGAAGAAGCGGCTCTTCAGGCCGAATTTGATACAGCTAGTAGTAGCAAAGCCAAAGATGTTGAAGAAATAAGGTTGTCTCCCTCCAGTGGCCCCCCTCTGATGATGATGCCAGTGCCTCATGTACCGGTCGGGGGAGCTTCTGCCAAAACTAATCAAGAAGCGCATGCTACTAGAAAAGAAAAAGCTACCTCCATCGAAGACATGGTGATCCAAGGGGACGGAGTACTCTTACCTTCTACTACAAAGTTGCAATGCTACTCTAGCTCAGCAGTAAATAGCCACCAGTCCTCCATGACTGCAAACCCATCTATGGGGGGTGAAGCTACTAACTCACCCCTTGAAACTACAACAGCAGTGGATCTGCTGACAAAGCAATTCACACAACCGCTACTGGCCGGATCGGAGATCCCTAATGAAGCCCAAATAACACAGAATGGGGAGGTCAAGGTGCTCGAACTTGAAGATGAGGTGCTAGACTTTGTCGACCTACAACCTGCGCCCCCAGAAATAGAAGACGGAGGCCAAGCCACGGTTGATGAGCTGATAGAAGTCAACCTGGGAGATGAGGACGACCCCAGGCCAACCTTCCTCAGTGCCCAGTTATTTGTTGAAGAACAGAAGTCGTACATCCAACTGCTACAAGAATACCGGGATTGTTTCGCCTGGACATACAAGAAAATGCCAGGGCTTAGCCCTGCAGTCTCACAACATGAGCTAGCTATAAGCCCTAAAGCTGAGCCAGTGAAGCAGCCACCACGACGCATGAGGCCAGAACTCATCACTCGAATATGCAAAGAAGTAGACAAGCTCATTGATGTGGGTTTCGTCGAAGAAAATCAATACATCACGTGGCTGGCTAATATTGTGCCCGTGAAGAAGAAAAATGGGCAGATCCAAATATGTGTCGATTTTCGAGATCTGAACAAGGCCTGTCCCAAGGATGACTTTCCGGTACCAATAACGGAGGTCATGGTTGATGCTACAACCGGTCACGAAGCCCTATCATTTATGGATGGGTCATCCGGTTACAACCAAATATGGATCGCGGAGCGTGACCGGATCCACACTGCCTTCCGGACTCCCAAGGGCATTTACCACTACAAGACGATGCCGTTCAGACTGAAGAACGTCGGCGCAACTTATCAACGGGTGATGACCAGAATATTTGATGAGCTACTCTACCATTAGGTCGAGTGCTATATAGATGACCTGGTAGTCAAGACCAGAAAGAAAGAAGACCATCTGCAAGATCTTCGAGTTGTATTTTAGAGGCTCAGGCAATATGAACTAAAGATGAACCCTATGAAATGCGCGTTCAGAGTGTCGAGTGGGAAATTCTTGGGCTTCATCGTCAGATATCAGGGAATTGAAATAGACCCCGCAAAGATCAAGGCAAATCAGGAGTTACCCCCACCAAGGAACCTCTCCGAGTTGAGATCTCTACAAGGCCGCCTGGCGTATATCCGACGGTTTATATCCAACTTGTCGGGACGATGTCACTCCTTTCATAAACTAATGATGAAAGATGTTCCCTTTTATTGGGATGAAGAATGTCAGACAGCCTTTAACAATCTGAATAACTATCTGAAGACTTCTCCAGTGCTGGGCGCACTGGTGAAAGGACGGTCGCTGGTCCTGTACATAGCAGTCACACACTACTCCCTAGGAGCAATGCTAGCCCAGAATAATGAAGAATGGAAGGAACAAGTCCTCTACTACCTCAGTCGAAGATTAGTCAGAACTGAGGAGAAGTACACCTACATCGAGAAGATCTGCCTGGCGCTGGTCTTCGCAGTCAAAAAGCTCCGACACTACATGTTATCGCATGAAATCAAGCTAATTTCCAAGGCGGATCCGCTAAAATATATCATGTCCCAACCGGCACTCAAAGGCCGCTTGGGCAAATGGGCAGTGATTTTTACGGAGTTTGATATCTCGTACGTGCCGCAAAGGGCCGTTAAAGGCCAGGCCATCGCAGACTTCTTTGCTGAGCATCTAGTACCGAAAGACTGTCCGCTAGAGACAGAGCTCCCTGAAGATGAGACCCTGGAAGTCAGCCAAGTGCAGCCCTCATTGTGGCAATTATACTTTGATGGCGCCTCCAGAGTTGACACCCCAGCAACTGGATTAGCCAGGGTCAGAGCGGGGGCAGGCATAGTCCTGAAATCTCCAGAAGGAGAAGTTATTTATACGTCCTGTTCAATAAACAAGTCATGTATAAACAATGAAGCAGAATATGAAGCCCCAATAATCGGGCTACAGATTTCTCTGTCCATGGGAATTCAGATGTTGGAAGCATTCGGGGATTCCATGCTAGTCATAAAATAGCTGGAAGGAGAATTTGATGTGTGGAAGCAAGAGCTCCTCTCTTACCACCGGCTGGCACTCTGCTTGATGACAAGGTTCTACTTCATCAAAGTCAAGCATATCAATCGGGGACAGAATGCTCAGGCGGATGCCCTCGTAAAGCTGGACAGCTCTTTGGTGATCCCGCCAGACATGAGCCTGAATGTAACGGTAATTAACCGACCATAAGTCCCTAGCAGGACAGAGGTCCTGATCGATGAACAAGAAAATGAAGCGGCAGCTGTAGAGGAAGTCCAACAGCCCGATTGGCGGGAGCATCTCTTATGCTGGTTCCGACACCAACGGCTCTCGAAGGAAAAAGAACAAAGAATGAAGCTCCTACGGGTCAAGGACTCCGATGACATGAGGAACGGAACCATGTTCCGGATAATGGCAGACGCCCAGAAGAAAGTCTTACTTTGTTGCTTGTCTTCAGTAGAAACTCGGTAGGTAATGTAGGAAGTCCACGCCAGATCTGCCGGAGCACACTTGGCTGGTCCGAAAATGAAGATTGAAATAAAGAAATTGGGCTACTACTGGCCCTCTATGTTTGACAACTGCTGCAAGTTTGCTAAGGCATGCCAGAAGTGTCAAGAACATGCCACTGTGTCAAGAAGAGCACCAGCGCCGCTGCATCCTACTGTACCAAGTTGGCCGTTTACCCAATGGGATACGGACGTGGTAGGGCCACTGCCAGCCCCTTCGTCGAGATGCAAATACATCTTAGCAGCCATAGATGGTCCCGGCTCTGTCGCCACACTCGGACAAGCCTACTCGATCACCCGATCGATGTGCTGCTCCGCAGGTCAAGTTGCCCTCAGTGGCGAAGGATAGCTTCAGGAAGATCCTGCGGGACCTCTGCCGCATCGGGATTGACCATCTGGACTTGATCAACTACCCGTTCCTGGTAGAGGAAGAAGGCACTCTGGTGAAGAGTTGGTGCCCGGAGAGTGACCGAACCAGCCCGTATCGCACCTTCGTAAGGAGGGAGGAGCAGAGGCCCGAGAACTACAAGGACACCACCTGGCTGTATGTCCTCCTTCGAGTGCATGGGCTAACGATTGAGGATCGACCAGTGGTCATCCTAGGCAAGCGTCTATAAGTTGCCTATTATTATGCTGATGGGTGGGGGATGGACCACTTCAGCCTCTTTTGCCATCTCGCCACCAAGAAGCATGCGGATTTAGCCACTCTTGCCGATCGCTGCCAGACGATCGGAGATGTATGCTGGCTGGTCTGAGAGGCCGCGCGCTGTGACAAGGAGCCATCTCTTAGCTACTGGCCGATAACATTGTGGCTTTACACCAGCCCCTACGGTATTTTGATGTTTCCTTTCTGCTTGCATTCTTCATCGTCGCCTCCTTTAGGGTACTGGGAGCCAATCAATTCTTTGCTTTCCTTGTTCTCTTCTTCTCACAGACCACCCGAACAGCACGCAAATGGTGACCTATCAGAAACTTCTCCGGCAGGTGGAGAAATTGGATTACTTCGAGGTGGCACCTCCGGCACCAACTACAACTCCCCTGCCCCCGCCTGTAAAGAGGTCCAGGGTGAAATCGCCTACGAAGAAGGCCTTAGACAAGGCCAAGGCTGCTGGGTGACGGGAGCCCAAACGACGGAAGACGGAGGCTACCCAGGCTGTAAAGACCATTCCTCGGACACCCCCGATCCTGACGTTCGAGGAATTTGTAGCTGCCCCGGTTGAGCCAAGCCAGCCCGCAGGTGAGGTTCCTCCAACATGGACGTCTTCCAGAATCCGCCTCTACTGTAGTGTAAAGACTTCATATCTGAGCATCTCTTTGTTTCCTTCTCTCTTTTTAGCTGCCATGGAGGAGCCAGCCTATGTGCCGATCGAATTCGATTCGAATCTTATTTTGTTTGGCAGGCCCTGACGCGATCATTGAACCGAAGGTGCACCTCAGAGTTCACCCAGAGGATCGCGTCTACGTGAGGAGGAGGATAAGGTCTGGGACCTCCCCGTCGCCAAGCCCGCGCGAGGAAGCGCCGGCTATCGACCTCGCGAGGGAGACTCCCACTCAGGTGAGGGAAGTGCCTGCTCGACCCGCGTCCTCGTCGGGCAAGAAGGTGGATTATGATTATTCCTCTGACGAGGTGGTTTCGGGGGAAGGCGTGCCTGAGGAGTCCAGACCTCCTGAGTAGCCCCCTGTAAGTGTGAGTCCATTCATGTAGGGCTTCCCCTGTGACCATCCACTGATCTTGTGTCTGCTGCTTGTTGACTTTCAAGAGCTGCCCCCACCAAAGGTTACAGAGGTCATCGCCCCGGGCCTATCGGTCGGTGGACTGGAGGGAGTCCACGCGGGCTTAGGCAAACTGGCGTCTTTATTCGAAGTTCTGCGACAAGAGGCAGCCGCAGAAACTTCCAGTAACCCCGGGTCGATGGATGAGCCTCTGGAGGAGGGGGAGATCACGCCCGAGGGTAGCATAGTCCTGGTGGCTGAGGTAAGCATGGGGACCTTCTAGCTCTCCCTTTGTCTTTTCATGACTTTTGGGTGATTCGTCTAAGGCAATGGGTGACTAACCCTATCTTGTATATTCAGGAGGAGACAGAGCTCCCGGAAGCACGCGCCGCCAGAGCTCGCAGGGCTATCCCAAGCAGAGGGAGCTTCTCAGTCCCGCTAGAGCAGACAAGCTGAGATCACTCTGGGGGCCGGAGGTGGAGCCATTGGTGTCGCTTCTGCAGTCAGGGGACAGCCTGGAGCTAACGGTTCCTCTTCTGCCTCTTTCGAAGCTCTTGACACTGGAGGAGACCCAGCTATTGCGGGGGATCCTGGCAAGCATCACCATTCCCGGGGAGGAGGAAGCGCAAGTAGAAGGGGCTGCGGGTCTCTTGGCGTTCTGGGGTTAAGGGACGGAGTCCATGAAGGTTTTTAGACAAGTCCGTGCATATGCACATGGTTGAAGGACGAAGTCCAAGTAGGGTTGGATAAAGTCTATGCTGTCTGTTAGTGAGACTAAGGCGAAGTCCATGCATGATGTATGCAGGTTAAGGGTGAAGTCCATGCATGTTTGGACAAGTCCATGCAACTGGGAATGAAGTCCATGCAAGTTTGGACTAAGTCTGTGCATATGCACGGGGCTGAAGAACAAAGTCCGTGCATATGCACGGGGTTGAAGAACAAAGTCCGTGCATGGTCTGCACGGGGCTGAAGAACAATGTCCGTGCATATGCACGGTGTTAAAGAACAAAGTCTGTGCATATGCATGGGGTTAAAAAACAAAGTCAGTGCATGGTCTGCACGGGGCTGAAGAACAAAGTCCGTGCATATGCACGGGGTTGAAGAACAAAGTCTGTGCACATTATGCATGGGGTTGAAGAACAATGTCCGTGCATGTTGTGCACGGGGTTGAAGAACAAAGTCCGTGCACGTTGTGTCTGTGCATATGCACGAGGTTTGGGATGAAGTCCATGCAGGTCCTGGGGTTGAAGAACAAAGTCCATGCACGTTTTAGCCAGGGTCCATGCGAATGCACAGGGTTAATAGACGAAGTCCTTGTAGATGTTCAGGCTACGAAACGGAGTCTGTGAATATGCACGGATGCAACTTTTGGGGTGAAGGGGTAGAGTCCATGCATGCTAGGGGCAAGGTCAGCGCATGGTCCGTGCTTGAGCGAACGAAGTCCGTGTACATGGGGCCAAAGGTTGAAAGAAGGTCAGTGCATATGCAGGGAGAGTGAGTGTAATTATGGAATATGCAAAGGGCAAGGTCAATGTATATCCTGGTAAGGTCAGTGCACATGCAGGCCAAGTCAGTGTACATGGGCTGAAGTCAGTGCACATGCGGACTAAGGTTGGTGCACATACAGACTAAGGTCAGTGCACATGCAGACTAAGGTCAGTGCACATGGGCTAAAATCAATGCACATGGAGACTAAGGTTAGTGTAGGGTCCATGCATGTGAGGGCCAATGTCAGTGCATGTATACAAAGGGGAGCAAGGTCTGTGCAGGGTCCGTGCACATGGGGCCAGGGGTTATGCAAGGTCCGTGCAGGGCTTGTGTAAGGCATATGCATGCGGAGGGGTGAAATCCGTGCATGGTCCGCGCACATGCAGACAGGGTCTGTACAGCTATAGGACAAGTCGGTGGACATGCGAGCAGGGTCCGTGCAGGTGGATAAGTAGGTCTGAGCATGCCCAAGTAGGTCCGTGTAGGTGTGCAGGGCTCATGCGAAGGGTGAAGGCCAAGTCAGTGCATAGGCAGGCAAGGTCCGTGCACGTGGGGGCCCAGGGTTGAAGGAAGGTCAGTGTATATGGGAGTGAAGCCAGTGAACATGTGGGCAAAGTCCATGCAGCTACTCAGGGTTCGTGCAGAGATGAAGGCGACGTCAGTGCAGGGTCCGTGCACATGGGGCCGGGACTTATGTAATGTTTGTGTAGGGCTGGTGTGTGCAAAATGATGAAGTCCGTGCATGGTTTGCATGGGGTTGAGGTTGCACAGGGTTGAAGCCGAAAGGGGATAGGTGCACCAGGGAAGGCCAGGGGCATGCCGTTGAAGGCTTGGAAGGGTATGTTGGCGAAGAAGGTGCACCAGCAAGGGAGGTGTACCGGCGAAGGGTGAACTGGCAGGTGTGTCGGTGAAGGAGAGGGCAGCCTATACCAGTGAAGGGCTTAGCAGCAGAAAGGGGGGGTGCACCGCTCAAGGGATGTGTGCCGGCGAAGGACAAGGAAGAATGTACCGGCGAAGGGGTCTAAAGGCACGCCGTGGAAGTGATGTGACACCACTAAGGAAAATGCAGTGATGAGATGGAAGATCCTTGGACCTACTTCGCAAGCGTAATGCGCAAGAGTGGAGAAACACGTAGACATCGAAACAACGTCGCACACACGATCCCGGTGGTGACTCTGTGATGCCGAGTAGAGGTGGCGGGGCAAGACCCTTGCTGGTAGACATAGATTATCAACTGGTGAAGAATAATCTCGTGTCTCTCTCCTCATTTTTTTCTTATTTTTTCTACATTCTACTCTTGTCCACGCTGACTTAGACATCAAAATATTTTTCTTGAGATCTCAATCTCATGTCCCCTAATCTTTATCCTTTCTATGCCGATTTTTTACCGGAGATGGTCTACGAGATCTATATGAGATCTATTTGGTGGACTCAATTCCACCGGATAAGACGGTCTGCAATCAGATACAGGATCCAATCTCTTCACACGTATAAAAAAAATCTCTTTTAGTTTAGTTTCTTCGAGGAAAGAATTTCTAAATCTCTACTTCCCGTCTTCTCTTCACTTCAGGTGTCATCAGGTAGATGTCTAGGCATTAATGTAAACATATTACCCACACAAATGTAGAGACAAATGTGATGAATACAACACAGACACCAAAGCTAATAAGGATATATACGGACAAAAAAGTCCTTCTAAATTTGTCCACTTTCGGACAAAATGCGTTCAAGGCCGGTCTGTCCCCGTAACTCGGGTCCCCGCCGACGTCCTTATCCGAAGAAAGACTGCCACGTCAAAATTAAAACAGTGGACGCGTAAAAAGACGCATCCACGTGTCATCTACCACCCTTTCCAAACAACACGCCAACCCGAACTCGCCATCCTCACCTCCTTCCGGAACCCCTTCTTCCTCACTTCTCAGGAGGCCTTCCACCACCGACCTCTGGATGCCCGTCCCCGTCACCAGTCACCACCCACCTTTGCCCTCCCCTGCCTCGGCAGCCGCCACCACCACCACCACCACTACCACCCTCTTCTATAAAGAACCCCCCACAACCATACCTTTTCCCCCCTGTCCACCGTAGAAATCATAAGAGCAGAGTCCTCCAAGATGGGTGAAGAAGCTGGCGGCGGCGCAGCCGGGAAGCCCGGCAAGGGTATGGTATATCGCAACACCCCCACCCACAGCGCAGTACGCGCCGTCTGCCTCGGACTCCTCCTCCTCCTCCTCCTCCTCGCCGGCATCACCGCCCTCGTCCTCTACCTCGTCTACCGCCCCTCCAAGCCCCGCTTCGCCGTGGTCGCCGCCGCAATCTACGAGCTAAACTCAACGTCCGCCCCCGCCCCCACCTCCGTCACCGCGAGCTTGCAGTTCACGGTGGTGATCCGCAACTCCAACGCTCGGTCGTCCATCGCCTACGACCAGCTGGCGGCATACGTGACGAACCGGGGCGAGGCCATCACGCCGCCGGTGCCGCTGCCGCCGCTCTTCCAGGACCGCGACAGCACGGTGGCGGTGTCGCCGGTGCTGGGCGGGGTGGCCGTGCCGGTGTCGTCGGGAGTGGCGGGGGGGCTGGTGGCGGACCAGGCCTACGGGGCGGCGGCGCTGCGGCTGCTGGTGATGGGGCGGCTCCGGTATAAGGCGGGGCCTTTTTACAGCGCGTGGACGCGTCGTCGCGCGGTGCGATCTGCTGGTGGGCATCCGGCGGGGGGTGCCGGGCCAGGTGCCTCTCCTCGGCGCCCCCGACTGCGACGTCGACGCCTGAACAAAGTGTCACCGTCTTCCACCAGCAAGCAAGGTGGTCAGAAAACCATGCAAGAAGAAGCAGAAGTAGGAGGGCAAGAAGGAGTCTGTAAATACTCACCCTCTGTTTCCTTTGTTAGATCTTCTGTGGATATGTACGTGTTTCTGTGGTGTTTGCAGATACTGCATGGAGAAATATTAATGGAAACACCCAGCAATCTTCCACTGAAACCTTGTTCTTCTTCTCTGTTCCTCCTGCGTTTTGTTCGGCTATTCATGCTAATCCAGTCTGAATTGCTCATACGGAGGAGGGAAGCAGTCGATTAAACGCATCCTTTCTCTTGGGAGCACAGTGCTAGTTAATTTGATGTGCTCTTGAGAGTACGAGGGGGAAGGGGAATCGAACTCGAGAAGGGAACATGGCTCCTATCGCAATGGCCCCCACGCTTGCTTCTCCTTTGTTCTCAACCCTTCCCTTGTTCTTATCTTCTTCCAGTAACTATATAATTGTTTGTACCCGAGCAACTGAGGTAAGTTGCCATCTACGTGCTGTCCGGATGATCTGTGAAGAGGAAGGACAAGAAAAGTGAAGAATTGATTAACGTCCAGCACCCTGAAAGGTAGTCAGGAGAGTAAAAGGAAGAGAAATGTCAAATACCATGTGGGCCAGTATAGAGCCGCAATGATATTGACCAATAACTGAGGGATGGATCTTTGTCACGGCGGGCAGTCTCTCGGACCAGCCAACACACATCTCCGATCGTCTGGCAGCGGTCGGCAAGGATGGCCAAGCCTGCATGTTTCTTGGCGGACAGATGGCAATATAAGTTGAAATGATCCATCCCCCATCCTTCGGCATAATGGTAGGTGACGTGCAGACGCTGCCCGAGGATGGCTGCCGGCCGAGCTTCAATTGTTAGCCCATGCACCCGCAGGAGGATGTAGAACCAGGTAGTGTCTGCGTAGTTCTGCAGCTTCCGCTCTTCCCTCCTCACGAATGTGCGGTAGGGGCAAATCAGGTCCTTCTCGGCCCGCCAGCTAGTTGCGGGGGTGCCTTCTTCTTCTGTCGGTAGCGAATAATTAATCTGCTCTAGGCGATCCGATCCGATGCGACAGAGGTCCTACAGGGTCTTCTTGAAGTCATCCTTCGCCACCGGAGGCAGCTTGGCCTGTGGCGCCGATTTACACTCTCGGGCCACCTTGCGAGTGATCATGTAGTCGGCCACATCCTTGTTCTTGCCACGCCACAGGCATAGGAGGTGCTCTAGGTCGATGTCAAGGATGGGCACGGGCAGCCGACTCAAGAATCTTCTCTCCGCCCCATCCCAGCAGTCAGTCTTGTGAGACCGATAAAAGGCTGTATGTGCGTTCCACCACTTCACGTATTCAGGTGTCACCCGAGGGATGCGACTGGGGGCTGGTACTCTGAAGGTGGCGGTGTCTGTACGGTGGAAGAAGTCCCACCAGACACTGGCGTTCTCTGCGACCAAGCCTCCCCGAAGGGTCCGCGTCACTAGGCCGAACTGGGCACTGTGTATAGAAATATGCTGGTCGTAGCCGAAGCTTCGGCCAAAGCAGAAGGGGTAATACGGCTCCAGCAATAACGTCTCCCCCTTCCTGATTGCCAGCACGCTGGGATGGATGGACAACGCCCAGTCCCTCAACTTGGGTTCTAGCAGCGGGCGAACCACATTTGCTTAGCTAATTGGGTGGACGTACTTCTCCACCTGGTCATTCTTGCACCCTCTCTTACTGTTCACCAGAGGGCTGGAGTGCGCAGCCAGTGCCCAAAAATGAATAGTCACAGTGACATCTTGAGGGACTATGGTCAATCGGCCCCGGATATCATACAGCCACAGAGAGGTAGGTCCCGGCTGAGCACTGACAAATTCAAGCATCCGCAGCACGAGCCCCAAGTCCTAAATGGCATGCGGGGCGAACTCCGAGAACAGAGAACAAACCCACGCATTGAAGAAATGCAGCGGGCACACATACCGGGCCTGTCGCGGGAACTGATGGGGGCTGATATCCCCTAGAGCCTTGTATATTAGGCAGAGGGTAGCTGGACATAGAGACAGCTTAATCCCCCACACCATCTGGCACGTCGGGTAGATTGCATCTGGCCGGATCACCGTTTCGTCCCAGTATGACATTGCAAACGAACACAGCCAGTATGTCAAGTACATCGCATAGTGTGTCAGTGGGTCGACCGCCATCGGGTTGGGCCCACTCTGCCACCCCCTGGAGGGGATCTTCGCGTCCGTCTTGGGCTTTGTACGCTTCTTACGGGCGACGATGGTGCTGATGCAGGGGAAGTCCTCATACTGCTTTGGCCCATCATAAAAATACTACAGCCACAGGGTCATTCTAACCCTCTTCCTGTCCCCGCGGCGAGGCTGTCTTTCACCATGGGCTGACTGATATAGCTCTCGGTATGCCTTCATCAGGTACCGATATGAGTATCCCAGAGAATAGTAGCCATCCCCATCAGTTTCATCTTTGATCAGGTCCGGGAGGCACACCTCTTCATAAGGCTCCCCATCAATGGGCAAGCCGCTGAGCTGGCTAAGGCTCCATAGATCTAACGGAAGGGTTAAAAGGATGGTGTGGAGACTACACAAGTATCACAAATAATTACAGAAATTAAAGCAGTTTATATAATAAATAGAAAATTAAATTAACATTTTACATGATACATGGTCACAAGATAACAATAAATAACAACAACTGTAGTGCACAACTAGTACAAGGAGAAGAAAGAAAAGTAAAGCTACACAAGGCATACCCCGGCTCTGACCTCTAGCACTAACGCTGGGCACCCGAACCACGCTGAGTCTCAGACGCGCTCCCCTGAAGCCGAGCCTCGCCTGAAACACGGTAAAAATACACAGGGAATGAGTCTCGGAACAAGACTCAGTAGGGATCACGTGAACCCTACCTCACAAATGGAAAATCGCTATGCTAGTAGCTAAGCGAGTACCTCAGAAGTAGAAGCCCTGCACTACAAGTACCGGTCTCACGGCGTGAAAATCCACACGCACGCCACGGTGAAACAACCAAAACTCACTGGTCAACACGACCCAAACTCGTAGGTCGAAGCAACTGAGACTGACAGTCTATCACTCCCTGTCCAGAATAGAAGTACCTCCTAGTAGAAGAACGATCGGATGCCTCCACAACGTCTTATACCGCGTCACAAGTGTCTAGCTACCACGCCCCGGGCGTGAGACTCAGGCACACACAAGTAACCACAAAGTGAGTGACTAGCTTGGCTCGCGCCCGTTGACGTGTGTCCAACTGCCCCCAACCACGTGTGCACACACAAACCACGCGTCCTAGGTCTGGCCTCTAACTGATTTTCCCCTCAGCCAGACTCTAGCCGATGACGTGGGGCCCGACGGTAACCAGTCTAAAAATTGTCCTCAGGGTAGCCGTCCCACCACTCCCAGTTGTATACCAGCACACGCGTACTGGCGGGCTACGACTAGCGGAGGGTCACTGAAGGAGTAGACTCTCAAGCCACAGAAAATAACGTCACGATCGGACAGTACAAGGAATGCTCCTCGTACCAGCACCGACTCATGGTGACATGAGCCGAAGACAACACCTCCCGGGACTACACAGTACCACGACACCCGGCCCTGACACGATGCCCATCATCTGTCAGACCACGGGCTAGCACGCGGATCGAGGTCCATGCTCCCAGGACTCGAATCGGCCAAAGAAATAACACCGGTTAGACCAGCCCCTTGAACGGTCCATTATGGGCCGCTCAGGGACATGCGGCTGGAGGCGACCCGCACTAGGGGATGTACGGCCAGCAAAGGACCGTTCTTTTCCTGGTTCAAATGGAATACATGCGGGCCTCTCCAGGCTGCACAAATGACGAACGGCTGACTCTCAGCCACACTAGGGGGATGGACGGTCCAACTCGGCCATTCATCAACCCAATGGTAAAGAGCATTAATGGTTGGACCCTAGCCGCACAGGGGAAGGGCGGCTAAAAACTCACCGTTCAAGGGATGGGTGGACCCACTCAGGCCACTCGTCCACCAACGGTCAAAACACATGTGCGGCTGAACCCTAGCCGCACAAGGGAAGGGCGGCTAGGACCTCACCGCACAAGGCATGTGTGGACCAACCCTGGCCACACCACCGCCAATGGTACCAGGTGACGTGCGGCCTACCCCTGGCTGCACGAAGGGTTATGCGGCCCAACCCTGGCAACACCTCCCAGTATACTGTGCAACTGTCACAACCAATGGTCAAACGCTCAGGGGAAGGGCGGTTGACATAGGGCCGTACATAGGGGACGTGTGGCCGCTCGACAAACCGCGCATGCCCACTATGCGCCAAGCAGAAGGGCAGTCTTGACCGAGCCGCGTGTGGGGATGAACGGGCCCTGGTTCGACCATTCATCTCTCACCGGCGCGAAAATGATGAACTCGCCAGAATCGCCCATTTTCGGCCCCAAACAAGCCCCACAAAGGGGGAAATGAAGGGAAAACAACCCCCAAGCTCCCTAGCATGCTTCTACGCTCCCGAAATGTGGAATCGCGGCTCAAAACAACAGATCGGGCGAGCTCTCCCCACAGTATGATCTCCCCTTCCCGGCGTGAAAACAATCCCTCTCGGCCTCGATTCTTCAGCATGGGGGATCTTCTCTTCTGTCAGTCTCTTGTACTGGCATGCTTCCAACTTTCCTGTAGCCTTCTCTTTGAAGACGCAAAATCATGGATAATGCTTCACTTGCTGTAGTTGCTGAAGATTCTCTTTCCTGCTCTAACACCACATAAAGCTTTTGCATGATGGCAAATCGGTCAGTAAGTGCTTCCCTTGGTGACAACCTCATTTTGTGCCATAAATAACAGAAATGACCCAGATTATTTGCAAACAATAGGCCAGTCCCTGATCAATGCCTACTGTGTCACCCCTTTTTTATCACCCGAACAAGGGCCGAATGCCCTCCTGAAGTGACCCTGCCCCTGACGCCATGGCCCTCCACACGCGATATCCACCTGGCCCTCTTGCTCCTGCCAAAACAGAGACCCGGCCCTACAAGAAGTTGCCCATGGAAGTAGCTAAAGCTACAAGCAAAGCACCCTTCATCCCTTGAGGCCGATAACTAGCACTCCTCTTCACAATCTAACAGACCTGCTTAAGGATTTGAATACCAAAGCCAGCAAGCAGTGTATGCCTGACTCCTGCTTCAAGAAGATCTCCCCAATGAAGTTCTCATTGAACAACTTCTTGAGCTGCTAGAAGGAGAAAATGGTCCCAACTGACAGGGACTCGAGTCAGGCTCGGGCGTTCTCCCGGAGAGTTGTAACGAACGCCAGGCACTTCACAGCGTCCGAGACCCGGTGGAAGACCAGATGGGACTCGAAGCTGTACATGTGATCGGCCAGGTCGATGGCGACGTCGTACTGGATAAAAGACAACAGTTGTAGCTTGGGCAGAATGGGGGCTTCCATGATCTCCTTGGAGAAGGGAGCATGGAAGTCCTGGTCTTCGTCAATGAGGCCCCGATTCTTGGCGGCGAGGAGGACATCATTCAGGTAGCGCACATTATCCTCGATCTCGTCGATGCGTTAGAGCCGCCGATCCATCTCCGGGTTGGAATGCAGTGGGCCGTGCACCCTTGGTGCAGGCGAGCTGTGCAATCATCGCATTCTTGCGACGGCGGCATGGGAAGCTTCCCGTGTCAGGCGGGCATTCGGGATGATCTAGGCCTCCTCATTCTGGTGCCGTTCGGGCGGAGCGCATTGGGGGTCCGCCTGTCAGTTCAAGAGGTCCTGAAATAGCCCTGATAGGGTCGCAATCTATTGGCGAATCTCTTTGAGATCGCCCGATGTGACTTCAGGGCGTGGGTGAGCGGAGGATGCTTCCTGTGATCCACGCTGGGAGTTGGCTCCCGGATGAGAACCGCATCCCCGGTTACTGGCATTGCGAAGACTCCCACGAGGTGCCATGGCTTTTCGCTCGTAGTTCTCACAGACGGTGCCAAGAAGTGTAGAGACATAAATCTGATTTCTATGCCACGTACCACTTTCTCTATTTGTTTATCAGGGAAGTCGTCCGGCACCCGTGGAAGTCTGCATTCACCAGAATCTAAAGAGACGTCAGAAGGAGCCTTGGGCGTTACCCCAGGGGACAACCCTCCGATGCTTAAGTTAGCAACGGTTCAAGTAAGGAACATAGAAGAGCAGGAGGAAGAGAGAAGAGGATGGAGATCATTGTAGTAGATCTGAGAAGTGCGTAGGTCCTCCAGATGAGTGCTCGCCGCTCCCAGTGGGCACTCAGCGAGTGCTCACTAGATAGTAAGGTCGTGCAGGAGGGGTTTCTCTCTTAGGAAACGTGTGGGCACGTGACCACTCTATCGTGGTAGCAAGGCAAGAGGCTCTACTCTCTGTGCAGGATTTTTGGCAGAAGTTCCACCGTGTCCCTTTTTTCACCTCTATAGAGATCCCTTTTTTAGGGGGTTGTCCAAGAGTTGGAGGCATATCTCTTAACAGAAAAGGACGTAAGTAGTAGAGTAACGACTCCCGTGATTGTGGCTAGAGTTTTCCTGATGCGGGACGGACACGGGAGCCGACTCTACGTGGTGCGGGCCTCAGACTCTAAGATGGACACGACCAACAACACACGACTAAGGGTGGCACTAAACCCGACTCCAAGAGTCCCTAGGGGCTAACTACGGGTGTTGCAGTCTCTTCCCCCTAAAAGAAATTTCATCCTCGAAATTAGATGAAAGGACAAGGAGGAAACTGACGAAACGACACACCCTACCGACAGAAAGGCAACTGAAAAAGAAACAGATACCTTGGAAATAGAAGGCTGACTTTTCATGTGGCATGAATAGACTCGCTTGAGGCGACAGTCAACCACGACACCATAAAGTTCCAGCCAATCCATACGTAGAATCGCATCGTAGTCGGCCAACTGTAATGCGTAAAGCCTCGCTGGCAGTTTCTGACCACTGACCATAACAGGAGAATTTTCCAGGCACAAAGGAGTGGACATGTAATCGCCAGATGACAACTCCACAAGCATCTCACAGGAAACTTCATTCACCGGCCTTTCGATACGAGCAAAACAATCTTCGGAGACCAAAGAATGGGTCACACCTAAATCGAAAAGAACACGCAGTGAACGATCATAAAATAAAACTGTACCTTCGATCAGATTAGACGCTAACACTTCCGCACGAGTGATATGAGTAACTCTGGCTCTCGACGGATGGCTAGCTGTAGACGACTGCTGAGAAGTAGCGGGAACTGGTAGGTGAAACGGTTGAGGTTGAGGCGACGGAGGAAGATGAAACTGGTGCTATTGCGACTGGGAAGACTGCGAGAACTGCACTATCTGTGGCCTCAACAGACAGTTTCGGGAGATGTACCCTGGCTGATCGCAGCGATAGCAGACAACCGGCAAAGTACACGGCACACTCGGGTGACTGCCACCACACTTGGAACACAACCTCAGCTGAGAAGCAACAAAATCCTGACGCGATCGAACAGAGGAAACGGACTGCTGACTCGGATTAGAAAACGTCGATTGATCGAACCTCTTCTTCTTGGATTTCTTAAATCAGAATCCCTTGCTCTGAAATTGCGAGAAACAAGCACCATTGACAGTAGAGAAAATGGGAGAAGCTCCTGGAACAGATGACTGGAGGAGCGGCTAATGCTGCACGGCCGATCGAACCATGCCAGTCTGAGGAAGTCCTCGAGTCCTCGCCAACTCTAACTCTAGCGTGATGGCGGCTTGGTATGCAGAATCTAACTCAGCTACACGGGTAGCAAACAACGACAGGCTCAACTCTACTTTTAATCCGTGCAGAAACTACTGAGTCCTCATAGTTTCATCAGTAAAAATGTGGGGCGCATACCGACCCAACTCAATGAACTTGTCTCAGTATTGCAGCACTAACATCTCACCCTGCGTCAGCTCCAAAAGGTGGTACATCTTAGCTAACTTCAGGCAGGCTGGAGTATAGGTACGCTCGAATGTAGCAACAAACTCCGCCCATGTGATCTATCGAAGCGGACGGGAACGGAAGGCAACCTCCCACTCCGTGGTCCACCACATGCGTGCAGTACCTTGAAGCTGATAAGAAGCCAACATAACCCTTTCATCCTCGGCACACTCCATACATTGGAAGACGCGTTCAGTGGCATCCAACCACTCCCTCGCTACCTCCGGGTCCGATTAACCCTCGAATGTCGGTAGATGGAACAGTAAAAATTCTTTCAGCGCTCGTCCACGACCACCGGGCAACTCTGCAGGCAGATTAGGAACAGGTGCAGCCTGGGTAGGAACCGGTACAACAGGAGCAGGTGAAACACTAGCATTATCCCAAGGAACTAGGGCTCTTCGCCTACGAGGTGGCATCTTGAATCTAGGGAAGCACGACGATGAAAAACACATCAGTAATTGCAAGAAACACCCTAAGCCAGCAACAGACGACTCACGGGACTTGCTCTGGACCAATGCGGATTTCAAATCCTGATACAATTCCCCAATACCGCTCTGATACCAACTGTAACGACCTAGAGTTTAGGGTACCGGTAACCCGATATAAATATCGGACTACCGCTACCAAGAACTGGGGATGTCACCCAAGAGACTGATGAGGCCCCTGAAGGGTTAGTGGGGTTTGTCGAGACATTGCATTAGAAATTAGAATTTGCAGGCGCGTAGTAATAATTTTAGCAATGATTAATTAAAATAGTGCGAAAACAATTCATGGCTTTCATGGGGCACAGGAAGCTCCATACCTCCTGAGGCATTCCGATGGTGGCTACCTCGAGTTGTCACACTAGGCCCACCAGCAGGGGTGGAGTAGCTTCTCCCGACAAAATTGGTATGAGCTACGGTGGAGTAGGATCCAAGGGACGTTGGTTCCAACCCGAGGACAACAAGGGCCTGAAGAACAGGGGGGAATTCAATGGACTCCCCTTCAGAGGAGGTAGGGGAGGTGATCTCATCCAGAGGTGATGTGGTAGCAAAAGATGGTGGTTAGTGTGTGGAGGAGGTAGAGGGGGAGTGGATGCCCTGATCAAAGTATGGCCTAATGCCAGCCGGTGGTGAGTTCATGCCCAGGCTGGGTGGGGCGCCCAATTGAGGAGAATCATCCGAAGACAGGGGAACAATAGGGGGGGTCGACCCTTAAAGGGGTGGGGTCGACCCTCCCAAGATCAGCAGTACCGCCAGGGTCACCCACAGTAGCAGTGCCACCCGAGCCAGCAGAGGCCATAGGTAAAGCTGTGCAGCCAGGCAGACAGGGGTGCCCAGGGCCAGCTGCGTCAGGTGATGAGGGCAGCCTAACAGGGGGGGACGTTGGCGCATTCTGGAGGGGATTGTCATGCATAGTAGGGGCAGCTGTGGGTCCTTGCTGAGGCAACGACAGTAGATGCTCCACAGGTGACGGGGCCAACTGTGGAGAGGACTCCGTAGCAGGTTGCGAGGCCTTGCGGTCTAAGGAGGGTGACCTAGCATGGATAGCAGTGGGCGGCCACAAGAGAACAGGGGGGGCTTCAATAGTAGATGGTGCAGCCTCGACCTCTGGTGGGTACCCGCCTGAGAATTGGGTGTGCGAGATTCAGGGCCCGTCATGGTGGAGTGACCATCGCGGCCCGGCCGTGCTAGCGGATCAGCAGGAGGGCCAACAAGTGGCCTTTTGCATTTGGCAGCCAGGTGGCCAAGGCGTTTGCACACACTGCAGTAGTGTGGGGGGTCCCTGTACACGATGGGCTGCCAGTAGCTCATTGCGCCGTAGTTGATGAGGACCTTAGAGGGCAGAGGCCTGGATACATCAAGCTGCACACATACACGGGCGGCCAAAGACCGAGCAAGGCATGAGGTGTTCCTGTCAACTTGCAGTGTGGGGCCAATGCTTCCGACAATGGACATCAGCAGTTCTTCATGGTAAAAATTGATAGGCAAGTCTGGCAGCTCCAGCCAGACTGGGACCAATGGTGAATCAACAGCCTTGGAGAAATCAATCGTCCATTTGAAGAAGAAGAAGGGTTTTCCCTGGATGTATAGGGTGTCTTTGAGCAAGACCTGCAGGTAGTCTTCATGGTTGTGGATCCTCAGTAGGTGATGGCGGGTGTCCAGTGTGCTGATGATGAAGTCTTGCTGAAACCTGAAGTGCTGGGCGAGATGGCCACAGATGGCTTCGAAAGGCGACAGAACACAAGGGGTGCGGGTGATGATGGCATACCAGAGGGCATGGCACGATTTGTGGATTTGTTCCATGGAAAAGAAAGCTGTCAGCTCCCCAGAGTCGGAGCAGGCAGGGGCATGGATGTCGATGCCCAGCTTGGGCAGGGCCGCCGACTGGAGCACCACCTGTACGAACGAAGGAGCTACCGCCGAGGTGGAGGCACTAGCGATGGAAGCACCAGGCACACGCACCCAGGGGGAGATGGCCAGCGCGACAGGGGGCTACAGTCTGGCCGCCTGGGGGGTAGACGGGGCTACAGGCACAGTGCTAGCCGGTGAGGAACTCAAGACAAGGGGGGGTCCTGCGCAGAGCTATCAATGGTGGGGGGTGGAGATCTAAGTGGTCCAACAGCTGGTGCGAGATCCGGCAGAGCGTTACCATCGGGAGGAGCAGGCACTGTTGACACCCGTTTTTACTGATAAGTCGGATCATCCCTCTTACTCCCATTTGTTGATGCCTTGAGTTGTCCGTTGTTTGTCGGGTTATTTTTTGGCAATGTTTGGGCCTATTTTGTGAAAGGCCTCCCTCCCTGGCTGGGTCCACTTCAATTTAGGGCTTAATGGGCCTTGGAAGCAAAAGAGAAAAGATACAATGGTGGGAGGAGAGCAAAGCCCAAGCCCCTTCCCCGAGCTCACCTCTTTTCTCTCACACTCACTCTCTTCCTTTTTTTTACCTCACAGGCATAGGTCAATGCACTTCTCCCTCTTCCTCGGATGCCAGAGGGCTCGGGGTAGAGACTAGAGAGAGATGCTCATGAGGGGACCTCTGACTAGCTGTGGGCACTTCTTCTCCAACAGACTAGGGCTCTCTCTTCTTGTTGCTAACCAAGAGCGCTTTCTTCTCCGAGCTCACCTCCTTTTATAGGAGGGAAGATAATGCCTTCTTTCCCCCTCAAAGCCATCGAGTGGCCTGCGGATAAGGGGGCGGCGTAATAATATTTCCATAGATTAATTCATGAAAAATTGAGAATTGCCTTGGGAAGCCAAGGGCGCCCCTCTCTCTTTCTCTCTCCCTTCTTCTTCTTCCTTCTTGCTGCATCAGATCCAGAGTAAAAACCCTAATAATTCTCAGTGATCTTCCTCTCCTTCGCTTCCTTTGGTTGCTACAATCGACCACCGCCGCCGCCGCCGCCGTCGCCGTCCGTGCCGCCGTCGAGCCACCACAACCCGGTTTCCACCCTGTTGTCTAGAATTTCAAAATTCCTGGATAGAAGCTCAGTAAAAGGGTTGGTACCGAAGATCCGACCGTCTGATCATCTTCATTTTTCGAGGACTTCTTTCCTTCGTATTCCTCCTTCTCCAGTTCAATTTGTGTGTTGATCTGCCAGCGTTAGCCACGCCTCTCACCTGTGTCTTTCCGCCGTCCACAGTCTGCCTGTGAGCAGATCTGTGAGATAGCCACCTGATCGATGAATTTTTCACCTGCCAAATCATTTCTGAATGACACCAAATTTGGTGTGCTAGACCAACACATTTTCCCCTCTCACCCAAATTAATCCCCTCACCCAGATCGACCACTTGACCGCTTGTCAAACCACATCTTCAGGCAGATCACAGTCTACCCTACACCCCTGCCAGAATGTGACACTCTATTGTAGAGTTTTCCATGGAAGATCAGACCGTTGGATGGTCTTAGGTTTCACTTATGTCGTATCTCTTCGAGTCCTCTTAATAATGGTGCCATCCTTGCTCCGATCTAATTCCGTATCTGGTCACAAGAGTCGATCTCGCCAGGTCGCACAGTTCTGTCCCGTGACAGGGTATAGGGCTAGGTTGGGATTTAATTCCCCCTTAACTATGCCAGCTCTGGTCCAGCATCCACCACTCCTGGAGATCGAAGAGGAACACTCCACCGATGTCCCAGCCAACTGTCGCTGCCAGAAGTCGACCGGCAGTTGCCGTCCCACGTGCTGCACTCATTTGCTATCTAGCAGTCTGAATGGAATCAAATCGGACCAGCAGTTCACCTCGGCGTGAGCGCCTCACCGACACGTTGCCCGTTAACCCAGGATCGACACTCCCGGACTACTGTTGTCACCTTTTACCTTACTGCGTTGAGTGGGCCATAATTTTCATGCTGTAATTAACTATAATTACTATATCGGGAGTTACGATTCTTGTCCGGGAAGGTCTTTCCCACGCCGCGAGCATGGAGGTATGTTTCCGCTTCTCTCTTTGTCGCTTGCTTATTTAGTACATGTTTGAATGCCGTGATTACATGAGGTAGGATTCCTAGTTCACTGCAAATTCCATCACTATTTTGAGAGAGCGTACATGTAACCCATCCCGTGACCCAATCCGGGCATGGAGTAGTGTAGACAACCCTTGACTCAGCACCAGTTTCTCAACCATGCAGATCCACAGGCTTCTATCACTAGGGACGAGTCGTGAGTTTGTGCTTCTTGTTGGCGACATTTCTCCTCTTCTGGAGCTTTTTAGTGCTACGCTGAGGTGTTCTTATTATACGTATCTTGCCGGTTGCGTCTGTCCCAGGCAAGTCAAGTCAACGTAGCGAGTCCAAGGTTGCATTGTCCATTCGAGTCATACCCGTCCCGCATCAAATGTGTATGTGAATGCGTATATGATTTTTTTTCCAGAAGACAATGTCGATGTCAATGTGTGTTTAACGGCCTCGATCCTGTGCCCCCCCCCCCCCCGAGATAACCGGAGTTGGCGACTCCTTGACTGAAGCGATAGCATCCTTGATTCCCCCTTCACTCGATGCCAGAGAGGGAGAATCTGTGGCATCTTTGTCTGAGTCGTAGTGCTTCTTGGAAGGAAAAATGAGCTCGTCGAGCACCTGCCACTGGGCCACAATGACTGCTCGATGGAAGCCTTGGGTGAACCCCTTCTGTAGCCCCCATAAGTAGCCTGGCTCGTAATACGAGAAGGTAGCCTTCTGGAGAGCTACATGATAGCCCTCCAAGCTCCTATATCGGCCGATCACCTCCACCCCAGCTTGCTCTGCTTTCTCCTCGAGCTCGGCCACCCTTTGCCCAGCTCCGAGCAGTTTCATCTCGGCCTTGGACAGCTTCGGATCAACCTCAACCCACGCAACCTCAGCCTCCCCACGCGCTCGCTCGACCTCTCGAGCCTGGCTGTGGATCTCCTCCCGTTGGGCCTTCCACTGCTCGTAATGCTTGACCTGAGCATGATGCTCTTCTTCTAGGAGCTTGCTCTTTAGGTCGGCCATATAACAAGCTTGGGCCAGCTGCTCAGCCAGTATCGGAGCCTCCTCCTGGCTCGACCGAGCTTGTGCCCGAAATGAGGCTGCCTCCTGCCGAAGGACTTCAAGCGCGAAAGATAGTTGCTCGATCATGCGATCAGACTCAGCGCAGGCCCGGGAGCGGGACCTCTTCTCACTTTCCAGCCGCCCAAAGTAATCGACTATCTTGACCCCCAGCTGGGCCATGATGAAGCCACCCTCCATCACCTTCTCGAAGAGCAGGGAGGGGGGACTACGCCTGAACTCCTCCCAAACCAGTGAAGGCGCCAAGGATCAGCACCTCTGGTACAGGGAAGCCCAGACCATCGGGACACCAGCCGAAGGGGGGAGAGTACTCTCTGGATGAGCTGCGACCGGAGAGTCCCCCCCAAGCATCCCCATTCTCGAGACGGCTTCACTCGGCTCAGGGTGGGTCGATGCCTCGCCCTACGCTCCCTCACCCCCAATCGAGACTCCGGAATCGACCACCTCTACCTACTATCTGGCAGGCTTCGCGATAGCTTCCCCGCTAGCAGTGACAGCCTCTAGCCCGATGGATGGGAGATCCGGACAGTGGATCTCCTCGGCTGAGGCCCCCTCAACTAGGCGCGTCTACTCCTCGACCGAAACGGTAACCGCCGCCTTCTTCGATCGCTTCTTCTCCGCGAGCAGGGCCTTCATCCAACACAATAGCAATGGCTCGCCAGGTTCCTTACGTTTGGACCCACGGCGTGTGGGGACGTCATCCCGAGCCTTCTGCTTTCCCTTATCGCGGGCACGAGATGGACCCTCGGAGGTTCGGGGCCCACTCGGAGCAGCCATCTCCTCCAAATCAGCGATCCCCTGCTCCAATGGCTGCTCCCCCTCATCAGCCGTCTGCCTCGAATTTGAGCAACAGAAGCCAAATCCTCAGAAGGAGGCCCACCTGCCCGACCCAGAAGCATAATGTGGGGCACTAAGGATCTTACCATGTGACGACAATGTCTAGGAAGGATATTCCTTGATGTTTGCCACCGTCATTAGTTCGGCGCTCGATTGGTGACTCTCCTGGAAAATACCGATCTCCTCCTCCAGCTCTGGGGAAACCGCCACCAACTTCAGAGGGAGAGATGGATGGAAGTTGGGCTTCATCCGGAAGCCCCAAGAGATGCCACCCTTGGACGAGCCCACCCAAAGGAATTGGGTCTTCCACCCCTTGTTAGAGGAGTCTTTGGCAGAAAGCATCACACAACTCCTTCCCCTCTTCGCCTGAAGATAGAAGAAGCCTTTGCCCGCATGGGTTTGCTCCTTCAACTCAAAAAAGGAATGGAAGAGGTCCAGCGAAGTGCGAAGCCTGCACGAGCAACAGAGAAAGATGAAGCAGAAGATGAAAGTATATGAGTTGGAAACCAACTGGACAGGAGCTAGTTGGTAAGCTTAAAGCAACTGGATGACGAAATGGTGGAGAGGTAGACGGAACCCACACTTCCAAGCCGAGAATAAATCTAGTTTGACCTAAGACCGGCCCAACAATGATAGGCCCAAAGCGGTCCCAATTCTGCAGCCTGCCCCAGAGGCGCCAGCCGTCACGGCTCGCCCGGATGCGGCCCAATCCGACTTGGTCTCGGATTCTACAGCCTGTTAAAATCACGGCTCAAGCGCAGCGATCATCGGAAGACCCTCCGGCGACCGACCATTACCCCCCACGACGTCGACCTTGATCCCATAACGGGCGAACACACCCCACGAGCGCCGTAAGACTCACCCCGGGATCAGTCGGCGCCGGGGTAAACGTCCTCCAACGGGAAACTCCCGCCACTATAGCAGAAAAGCGTTATTCCCCCACCTACGCCTTTCCCTACCAAGGGATAAGGCTCCTCACTCTAGGACAACTCCTATAAAAGGGACACCAAGGAAGAAGAAGGACACAGTGGTTCATTCTGCCAGAGCTGCTACACAAGAGAATAGATCTATTAGCCCCACTATACTAAGGGAGGAAAGTGGCTACGGCCCACACTCGAAGGGGGCCTCTTCCGGCGATCTTACCACCCAGTGAGCACTCACCGAGTGGGCAATGGGAGTGACGAACACTCGTCTGGAGGATCTACGTGGCTCTTCGACCTTCAACAACAACCTCTCTCTCTCACTTGTTCTCTTCTATTCTTCGCTTAATACGTCCCTGACTTAAGCATCAGAGGGTTGTCCCCTGGGGTAACACTCGGGGCTCCTTCTGACGCCCCCTGTTTCTTGGTGCTTGCAGGCCTCCATAGGCGCGAGACGACTTCCCCGCTCAATAAATAGAGAATGTGGTACGTGATATAGGAACCATTTTCTTGCCACTACACTTCTTGGCACCGTCTGTGGGAACCCGAGTAAAAAGCTATGGCACCCCGTGGAAGCTTCCGCAACGCTAGTCACCGTGGGCGTGGTTCCCATCAGGGACCCAACTCCCGCCGGGGTTCACAGGAAGCATCTTCCACCCATCCCCAATAAGTGATCACCCCCGACGACTTAGAGAAAATCCACCAGCAGATCCAAGCCCTGACGGGACTCTGCTAGGAGCTCTTGAACCGGCCGGCGGAACCCCGATGCGTCTTGCCCGAACGACGGCAGGACGAGATGGCACAGACCAGGGAGGATCTTCGTCAAGGACGGGAGGCCTCCCATGCCTCGGTCGTGAGGACTCGACAATCGCGCAGCACGCCCGTGCCAAGGGTGCGTAGCTCATTGCACTCCAACCTGGAGATGGATCGTCGGCTCTAGCGCATCGACGAAATAGAGGACAAGGTCCAATATTTAGACGACGTCCTCCTGGCCACTAAAAACCATGGCCTAATCGAGGATGACCAAGACTGTCACGCTTCCTTCTCCAGGGAGATCATGGATGTCCCCATCCCACCAAAGCTCCAGTTGTCGTCGTTCACCTTCTACGATGGCACCACCGACCCGGCCGACTACATGCACAGTTTCGAGTCCCACCTGGTGTTCCACCGGGCCTCGAACATTGTGAAGTGCCTGGCGTTCGTTACGACTTTTCGGGAGAACGCCCGAGCCTGGTTCGAGTCTCTATCGACCGGGACCATCTCGTCCTTCCAACAGCTCAAGAAGCTGCTCAAGGAGAACTTCATTGGCTACCGAAAGGTGGCTAAGTCAGCAGTGACCCTGCTCGCTCTCAGGCAGGGGAAAGAAGAGACGTTGTGGGACTTCATCTCCCACTTCCGCACGGAGGCGCTCCAGATCCCACACCTTGACGTCGACATCGCGACTACCACGCTCACCCAAGTAATGCGGGATCACATCCTCCGATGGGCACTCGGAGTTGAAGCCCCGACGACCCTTCCGGACCTCCCCGCCCTGGCACAGAAGCACGCACGCTGCGAGGAGAATACTACAACCTTGGGCCGCGCGGCCGGAACCGAGTGGTCCGACTGAAAGAGAACCACCGACCCGCCACGGGAAGGGCGAAGTAAGCGAGAGCGAAGCGATGGAGACCGACGTGACCGCCTAGAAAGAGAAAGGGGTAACTATAACTACTACACGCCCCTAATGGCTCCCCCGACCAAATCCTGATGGAAATCCGCGAGGAGCCGTTCCTTAAATGGCCTCCCTGGATGAAATCAGACCCCAGCTCAAGGAGCAAAAAGAAGTATTGTCAATATCACCGCGACCACGGCCACGACACAACTGAGTGCATTAACCTGAGAGATGCCATCGAGGACCTCGTCCGCAGAGGGCTTCTTGACAAGTTCCTCCCCAAGGCCGCAGAAAGGCGACAGCGGACTCTCACCCCCTCTCGACAACCGGCTCAATGGAAAGGAGATCATGATGATCTCTGGAGGACCGACCGCAGGTGGAGACAGCGCAAGCAGGCGGCGACGATACGCTTCAGCCATCCACCCTGTGAAGCGGGGTGACGACACCCATCCGGGGGCCGCCACCTCAGGGCACCTGAGGAACTCAATCGTCTTCTCCGACGATGATCTGGAAGGTGCAATCACCCCCCACTCGGATGTGCTAGTGGTCTCAGCCACCATTAATCAGTGTACCGTGCGTCGCATCTTAGTTGATAATGGAAGTGGTTCTGACGTTATTTCGTACGATTGTCTTGTGCTCATGGGTGTGGATGTGTCTAAACTCACACCGCTACACACTCCCTTGTATGGATTCTCTGGCGCCACAATCCGCCCAGAAGGATGCATATCGCTCCCAATTACATTCGGGACCACGCCAAGGGAGGTAACCTTCCTCGGAGACTTCACGGTTGTTGGCACAATGACCGGGTATAATGCCATCATCGGACCAGGGATCCTTGGCACACTCTGTGGCGCTCCCTCCTCATACCACCAAAAGCTCAAGTTTTCTACCCCTCGGGGGGTAGGAGAGATCTGAGGATATCAGAGGGAGTCCAGGAGATGCTATCTCATCTCAACACGCGACCAGTAGCCTGAGGAGATGCCCCCGAGAAGAAGGTGAGAACCGAAGACCCAAGTCCAAGCACGAACACCCCGGCGGAAGACTTGTATCTCATCCAAGTGGGGGAAGATCCAAACAAGACGCTGAGAATAGGGGCCACTCTATCTGACCATGATAGAGAAGCCTACGTCAGATTCCTCACGGCTAATCAGGACGTATTCGCTTGGTCCGAGGATGAGCTCCCCGGAATCCCGCCAGAGATCATCACCCACCAATTAAGGTTAGACCCAGCCTGCCGCCCAGTCCAGCAGCGCCGGAGACGTTGTGACCCCGAGCGACAGACCATCATTATAAGACAAGTGGGCGAGAAGCCACGCTCAGGGCTACTTAGGCCTACCCGGTATCTAGACTGGGTGGCCAATGTGGTCCTCGTCCTGAAGAGCAACGGGAAGTGGCTAATGTGTGTAGACTACACCAACCTCAACAAAGCTACACTTAAGGATAGCTTCCCCATGCCACGCATCAACCAATTAGTTGATGCCACGGATGGGCATGAGATGCTAAGTTTCCTGGATGCCTACTCAGGGTACCACCAAATCAGCATGCACGAGCCTGACCAGGACATGACCGCATTCGTCACCGATCACGGTCTGTATTACTACACCCGCATGCCGTTCGGATTAAAGAACGCGGGAGTAACCTATCAGTGCATTGTCAACCATATGTTCGATTCACAGATCGGCCACAACATGGAGGTCTACATCAGCGATATGCTCGTAAAAAGCCTCCAAGCCACCGAGCACCTGGGAGACCTTGCAGAGACCTTCGCGATACTCTGAAGGGACAATATGAAACTTAACCCAGCTAAATGCGCATTCGGCGTTAGATCAGGGAAGTTCCTCAGTTTCCTCATCACTCACTAGGGAATTGAAGCCAACCCCGACCAGATCCGAGTAGAACTGGAAATGAAGTGGCCAGAGCAAGTGAGGGAAGTCCAATGCCTTACCGGATGTATCGCTGCATTGACCCGTTTCCTGTCCCGAGTAGCCGAAAGGTGCCTCCCCTTCTTCGGATTGATCAAGCAAGCCAACAAGGCCCCGCAGAAGAAGGGGCAGATTGACTGGGATCAAGAATGCGAGTAGGCCTTTGAGGAACTAAAGTGTTACCTGGCCACACCTCCCATACTCTCCAAGCCCAAAAAAGGAGAACAACTACTTCTGTACCTATTAGTGACGTCGAGCACAATGAGCGTTGTGCTCACTCGAGAAGAGGCCGACGTTATGAAGCCCATCTATTACGTCAGTCGAGCACTACAAGGGCTGGAGTTTCAGTATTCACAGACTGAGAAGTTTGCCCTAGCTTTGGTTACGACTGCCCGCAAGTTGCGCCCATATTTCTTGGCTCACCCAATCGTCGTTCTCACTGACCAGCCGTTACGACAAGTTCTCCAGAATCATGATGCCTCGGGGAGACTGGTCAAGTGGGCTATCGAGTTAGGTGAATTCAACATCAAGTTTCATCCGAGGACCGCAATCAAATCCCAGGCTCTCGCCGACTTCATTGCCGAATGCACGATACCCACCGAAGACTTGCCCGAGCAGTCATTGGGACCTACACGGGAGTTGTACATCGATGGATCATCCTGCGCAGTCGACAGCGGAGTGGGATTGGTACTACTATCGCCAGAGGGGATAGAACTCCAGTATGCCCTCCGCTTCAACTTCCCAACCACAAACAATGTGGCCGAGTATGAAGCCTGTTTCTCTTGATATAAATTCTCTAGCCATGAGGCCCTTATTCCTGACGATCAATCAAGGGTGTTCTCCCGTCTAGGGGATGTAAATGACATCGTGACCTTTATGACGTGGCGGATTTTGGTCCCGACATGAATCACACAATCGTCTGATCGAGTCAGATCGAGCGCGCCAAGAGCTTCCTTGAAGCCCGAATAAATCGTCACTTGATGACTGGCACGCCAACGCACTTAATAAATCAATAAACAAATAAATAAAAGATTTAACCAGAAGTGCGTCCACACTTCCCCAACTTCTTGGGGGTGGCTTTCATCAACTTGTTGGAGACCAAGGGGCCCAAGCCCGTTAAAGCCCATATTCCCACCGCGGGGACTTCTACCACCAAGCTTGTCACTACCGGGCCACCGGCAAATACTCCCGACTGCGTGGCGGTCAAGATTGTGGGCTGTTTTATCCACCACGTCCATTTCGACATGGGCTCGACCACCAAGAAGATGACATCCTGCCAAAGAAGGAGCCGAAGAAATGCTGCTACTGCTACCCCCAAAGGCTGGATCTCCAACACCGGCAAATCAGTTTTGATCGGAGGCATTCGAGTTCACATTAATGGCCGAAGAGCCAACGTGATCCCCCAGCGGATCATGCCGAACGTCCCCGTGCGCAACTCCTTCCAAGCGCTAGGGAGAATGGAAAGGAAGAATACTGGAGCGGCCCATCGGCCGAAGAATGAACCGGCCCCATGGCCATACAAGACCAAGCAAGTTTGGGTGCCCAAGCCAACTCGGGTCCCAGTGACAACTCAGCTGGAATCTGTCAAGATTGACAGACCCAGGAAGAAAGAGAAGGAAAGAATGAAGGGGAACGAGATGCTGGCAGGGGCGTCTCGCAGGCCACATGCCCAAGCTTACAGGTGACAGGCGAATCCTCCACATGTTGAGAGTCATGGCATTGACAGAGAGGGTCAGCTCGTCTATGGGCCCCCAGCACAAGCCAAGGTACCGCCGCCCGCGGTATATCCTGATCATGAACTAGAAGACATCACCTAGGCTGTGCACAGGTACCTCTGTGGAGTCAGGAATACCTCCCAAGGGAGGCAGTGGCTACTACAGGCCATCACCGCTACTGAAGAGGGTTGAGGATATCCAACCGATCAGGATGAAATAGAAGATGCAGAATCGGGGTGCTATGGGCCTCCCTGTGATGTAGAAGATGCACCGAGAGTTTTGGTATTTGAATGATTGACCTTCCCTGGTTAGCCGGCTAGACACGCTAGAAGAAGAAATAGAAATATCCAAGTCTACACTTGTCACATGGCCGGAGTGGCCAGCCGCTATGGGGCTTTACCCGAGGAGGCCGAAGGAGTTGTTAGAATTGCCGAGAGGCCAAGCCCTCTCACAAGAAGAGGGAGAGCTGTTGCCGAGGTGTTGCACACCCTCGTCGGAACAATAAATCCAGAAGAGACAACGGCGGTCCTCACCGCCAATGTTATTCCAACGGAAGATGATGGTGGGGTGCCATACACATCATCTGAAGAAACCCCAGCTGAGGATTGGGGTAGCCTCCTCAGCCCCTCTACCAATGACCCGACTTTGCTGATGATGCTGCATAGATATCAACAAGAAATTGAAGCATTGAAGAAGCTGCTGAGCGAAAGGGATACACATACTCCTGCCTTCGGGGTGGCTGAAGGTCAACCCGGAACATCAGGGGGTGGAAGCCAGGCGTTTGAAGCCTCGCCGCAAGCAACTGCATCTCAACCTGCACCCAACTATGCTGGGGGCATTCCTCCCCGGCAACAACAGCTTGCAGCAACATCGCAACCCCCAATCTTCTAGTTTCAAGGGAGGCCAGCCATGCCCCACATGGCCATGCTAACAACACCGCATATGCAACAAGCTCATTTTTACCCAAGTCTGGTTGATCTGGCAGTGATGAACAAGCTGATGGTTTAGCGAATGATAGAAATGAAGTTGGCGGAAAGGAGCGATGGCGATTCCGCCTCATTTGATGTATACAGGGTACCATACCCATCTCTCCATGCTACCCAGAGGCTACCCCGACCTCAGTGTACGTTTCCTTTCCTATTCGACTGTACTTGTCTTTCCTTTAGACTGGACTTTGGTATAATTATTAAATTTAAACTGTTAATTAAAAAGTAATTTTATTTCTGCTACTTTAGCAAACCTGATTAATGAGATTTAATTACTTACTGTTATATCTGGGGCTTCAATGTACTACACGATAGTCCTTTTATCCCTTCGGAGCTTTACAGCTCTTGGGAGGCTTCACAAGTTCCAAGTGGTATCAGATTTACTCGGTAGTCCTATCGGGTATATCCGGTATCCGGAGTCTGGGTCGTCACAGATGGTATTAGAGCGTTGTTGTGTAAAGTACATGGGAATCCGAGATATAAAATATCCAGAGTCCTTAAAGTCCAATACAGTTTCTTGCTGGCGTAGGCTTCGCGATTCATCGTCACCTTGATTTCCGTGTGTTGTCTTGTGCGTGCTATGTTAGCACAGTGCGAGATGGTTTTGCTCTCGTCAGGATGTGACGGGATGTGCTTTTTTGTCGTGGTGCCTATCTCGACCATGTTGTACTTGGCAGAGTTCACCAGTAGGCTTGAATTTGTAGTACATTGTTCAAGATTTTTTCGCAGCTTGTTCAGGTGACTGGTGACTTTTAACATTGGTGTGATGACCGTACACGTTCTTACGTTATTTTGGTCATCCCAGCCTAAGTCTATTCAGCTCCTGATGAGCTTCGCTTCTGTTGAAGTGGTCGATTAGATTCCTTGATTGAGAAGATGCTCGAGCGAACCTAGGATTTCCTTCCTGGTGAGCTATTGTTAGTCGAGTTGGATGCTTCTCGTCCCATTTGGTGGAGTCTTTTCGAGGTAAGCCTTAGAATTGCTATCTTAGTGAAGCCTTTATCTTGTGTCTGCTTAAGTGTGGACAGTGTTTATTCTGAGCCTGATCTACTCCTTGATCAACGGTTGCTTGGCTTTAGACCTAATCCTTGTGTTGAGAGCCATTGTGCACCGTATTCGTCGTGCCGTGTCTAGCGATCGATGTATCGTGAAGGCTCGATAATTGTTTCAGGACCTAATGGTATGCTGAGATTAGCATTCTTCTTTGTGCTTTGTGCTAAAGCTGGTACTCTCCTTCGTCTGCACTTAGGCTATTTGTGATCGGTTGCTCACAGGATCAGTACTCGTGGTGTGCTATATTGTGATTTTTATGAATTGTGATGGCACTGAGCGTGTGCTGAGATGCGGATATCGAGGTATGTTTTATGCCTGTGTGCGTTGTATGAGTACGCAGCTGAAGCGTGTGGGCTAAAACCCGCGGGTCGAGGATCGTTATTGTAAGACTCTGGCTAGTCGAGAGAATTGTTCTCCTCGATGTGACTTCATCTTGGTTTCCTATGCCTTGATGTTGTCTTGCCGTGCCGTTGCTAGAGGCATTATGGTGTTGGCATCAGCATTGGACGTGATCGTGATCTTTGAGATGCATTCCCCGATATTATAACTGTTCTCGTTGTTGTGGGTCATTCCTGGTAAGCTGCTCGATGCATGACTAGTCCCTTGTAGTCGTGTGTTCAGCTGTTATTGGGCCTTGATGTGACCCAACCTGTAGTTGTGTTCAATGATTCTGTGTTCAGTACGGAGCCGGGATCCTGCAAGTGCTGCTGTCGTTGTTGTCATTTTTGTCGTTATTTCCCTGTAAATCTGTCTTGGCACCGTGTGGACCGAGATCTTGTTGGTTAGTTGTGCTATACTCTTCTTTTCTGGTAGAGTTAGCATGCGACTAAATCAGATGTAATGTCTGAGTGAGGACTGACGTGATTGTGTTTGTGGTCCGGTACTGTCGTTGGCGTCCTGTGTGCCAGGTAATCCTTGTTGCCTTTGGCGCTGGAGCCGATGATGTCGAGCTGTCAGCTGGGAGGACTGTGTTTCCTTGCTTAAGCTGATGCTTGCCGTGTCTATCGTTTTGTTTTCCCGATATCTACTGTTGTGGCATGGGTCATGTCTCTTTTCCTGTGAGACGTAAGCGACGTTGCCTTGTTTCGGAGGTGTCAGACTTGTGTTCACTTGTGTGCCATGCTCGTTCTCGGGCTCGTGGGAGGCGGGCCGAGGTTCGAGTCGCGCCGGTTCCTTTCCGGTACTCGGATCCCGGGTCGCCACACTTTACACTTTGGTGGGACACCCCCAAGCCAATGGCCTGTTCGAGAACGCAAACTGGACTCTTCTGCATGGCATCAAGACCCGCCTCCAGCAAGATGGTGAACCATGGGTAGACACACTACCCAGTGTCCTGTGGGCACACCAAACTATTGCTCGTACCGCCACCGGGGAGATTGTGTTCCACTTGGCTTATGGACTAGAGGCGATCAACCCCGTGGAGATCTCCAACCCGACACTTAGGGTCAACCAATTCGACCAGGCGCACAACAACTAGGTGCTCCGGGAAAGCTTGGATATGCTGCCCGAGGACAGAGGTTGAGCCCGGGCTCGACTGGTCCCCTACCAACAGTGGATGGCCCAGTAATATAACGCCCAAGTCCGGGAACATCTCTTTCTTCTTGGTGACCTAGTCCAAGGCGGGCAAGTGTTGCTGACCCTCGAGCAGCTACAGTAAAGCTTGCCCCCAATTGGGAAGGCCCATTCAAGGTCACTGAAGTGTTCGGTAAGGGAGCTTTTAAACTCGCCACCTTAAATAGCCGAGAGATCCATTGCACTTGGAACTATGTAAACCTTACGGCTTGTTACCAATGAAAGGCACGGGCCCAAGTGCTTCTCCACATCCCTCGCGTCATGGATCACCAGGTGGCTTCGTGTCCCCCAGGGTCATGATGACAAGTTGCCTCCTCTTCAAGAAGGAATGACGTACCATCCCCCTTTAAATCGTAAGGGGCTCCATGCTTATAGGGTTTGAGCTGATAAGTCGGCTCCTCTTCAGGAGGAATGACACATCACCCACCTCAAAATCCCTTGCCTTTTCGGCATGCGTCTGTTGGTTTGGCCAACTGTGCCGTTTGCTCGACCGACTAGCCCCATAATGGAGGGCCGCTTGGTGAACCCCTCCGGGGAGACAACCAACCGGCTCCATCGATACAACAGACTATCAATTACGCCCACGACCATGGACTATTATGCCACCCAGTGAAGGCGCGAAAATGATCCCTTCTCGGGTCTTGACAAGACCTCGGGCCAAGTACCCCCACCGATGCTCGGAGAGGATTCATCCGTCAAACGGCTATGTTGGTTGACCCTGGGCCATTGTGCCACCTGGTTAAGTCTCGAGAGGTCCCTTTCAGTCCTGCTCAGGACTATGGGCCAGCGTACCACTCACCAGCATTGGAGAGGTCCCATGTGTTGACCCGCCTTGCGCTAACAGGACCCTGCACGTACCGAACCCTATGCAGCCCAAGACGCCTCACCCTTGTTCTCTCACAACTCTTGTAGGACAACGCTCTCACGCCACTAAAACAAAAGAAAAGAAGAGGTGGAAAGCCAGCCAATAGATATTGAGGAGGGTAAGATCGGCCCGGCCCATATGAGGCCCATTACGACAAGCCCGCTTCGGTTGAGGCCTCTAGAACACGCATAATGAGCCACTGACGATGTCGGCCTGCAACGAGCAGCCCAGGAGGGATCGACGTCAGATTCACCATCACATATGGGGCTTCGACCCAGGCGCAACGATCATCGGATGACCCTCCGATGATCGAATGTTATCCCCCATGACATTGGCCTCGACTCCACTAAGGGCGAGCACACCCTACGGGCACAGTAAGACTTGTCAGAGAACCGTCCAACTCCGGAGGGATGGGCCCTCAATGTGAAGCTTCCCCGATCGTGGGGAGTTGTTACTCCACGACTTGTGCTCTTCCTTGCTAAGAGATCGGTCCTCACCACCAGGACAACTCCTTATAAATGGAACCTCGACGGACAAGCAAGGACACGGAAAAATACTGTGACGACCCAGACTCCGGATACCGGGTAAACTTGATATCACTTGGAACCTGTGAAGCCTCCCAAGAGCGGTAAAGCTCTGAAGGGATGAAAAGGCATATGTGGAGTACATTGAAGTTTCAGATAAGACAGTAAATAATAATATTTCATTGATCATGTTTGCTAAAATAACAGAAATAAAATTACTTTTTGTAAACCGAATACAATGAAATAAATACACATAGCACACAAATAAAGTCTAAATAAATGCCATAAATAACGAGACTTATGGGGGCGTCTCCAGACTGTCTCCGAGCCAAATGGAACCTGTCGTGACTCACGTGGTGCTCCGGGTACGATATCGGTGGCTCGCCGGCCCGGACCAGTCAAGTGCTCGGGTGTCCGCACCACTTGGGTTGACAGTGGGAGCTTTTGGGAGCTAAGGGGGGGCGTCTTGTGGACGTGGGCCATGTCTCGGGCTGTGTGCCACGTTGCACGACGGGTTGATAGGGTAGCCTCGGGTTGGCCCGAGTGCTAGAGTTAGGTGGCTCATCGCCACATGTTTAAGTGTCGGGGTCGACCCTGACTTGTCGGGGGGTCATTGTAGGACCCAATTGAAGTGCTGGAACCACGGGTCGGCCCATGGTTTGGTGTAGAAGGGCTGGAACATATGCGCCCACAAGGTGTTCGACGAAATGTCGAACATATCCGTGTGTGCCGTATATGCACGCGACGAGCCTCCAAGGCCTGTGGTTGACTTGATTAGGTCTCCCTTTGGCCCATGAGAGTTAAGAGATGTGTTGCCGGGAGGGCCCTTGACCACTTTGGCTGAGTGCCACATGGCTTGTCCTGACGTCGGGGCGCCCCCGGGTGGCCCCGAGCGACGATGCAGGATATGGGCAAGGCCCGTAAGTGAGTGGCCGGAATGGATCCTGGGGGATCATTTGTGTCGCCGTTGTAGGCGCCTGGATTCGGTGGGGGGGAAAGTGTTGGATGTATCCGTGCGTGGTACCTACAGAGGAACAAAGAAAAAATGATTAGAATGTGATCGCCAGAGGTTGATTTACCTGAACCTCGCAGGATGATGATTGCGGGGAGATGGAAAGATGAAGAGACGTGGGTTCCCTCTTCCTCGTCCTCGGCCAGCCAAGGGCAAGGAGCCCTGCTCATCCCTTGTGCTTGAAGACCTATCACATAGCTCAAAAGGAAACAAACAAAGAAACCATTAGAGAACTTGAAGTGTAGTATCTACTCCTACGAATGGAATCAACAGAGAATCAAGGTGGCGAAGATACCTGGGGGGTGGTGGGAAGGAGGGATGACCGAGACTGTCGACCACCCACCTCCCCTTTGGTTTTAGGGGAAAACCTCTTAAGATAGGATCTAAGGGGAAGCTACATGCAATCTACACTTACCTGGAAGCGTTGATGGAAGTAAAAGTAGGAAGCATAGAACTCAGACCAAGTTCCGCAGGAAGCAGGAGCACACTCCGGGAAGAAGACCTCCGTGTGCGCACTCCAGGACTTTTTTCCAAAACTCTCCAACTTGCGACCCACCCAAAAAAAATGTTCCACCCTCTGTCCCGCACTTACTCCCTCTCTACCTACACCATGTGCATGGGAGAGTCTCCTTTGTTCGTAGGGTTGGGAGTTACAAAATCATGGGTTGAAATCGTGTAAAACGAGGGAGGAGATCGTGGCCACGAGCTGGGCCACGTTCTCTGACCGAGTAAACAGGGGAAGGCGACCAAGTCGTTGGCCACCTTGTCAAGGGGAGGGCGGCCAAAGCAGCCTGGTCACCCAGTAGGGGGAGGGCGGCCGGGACTTTGGTTGCCCAGCAGACCAGAGCGACCATCTCTCCTGGGCGCCCTGGTCGCCCAGGAGGGAGGGCGGCCATCACTTTGGCTGCCCAGACCCATGACACTTGAGCCCTTCAATGGTTGAGGCCCAATAGTTTAAGGCTATGGACTGGGTTTTAAAACATAAACATCTGAAAAATCAAGTACCATAATCAACGTCATTCACGCGAAGGTCCATTGGGTGTCCGCGGGATGTCCGAAATTAGGCATCTACAAATGCCCCTCCGGAACGCCCGTTTTGCAAGCGAGCCTGACGGACTGATAAATGGATGTTTCAGTAAAGAAACAAACCTAATGAGGGCAACACGCTCAAGGGGATTCTTGAGCGGAAAATAAGCTTCACGCTAGGTCACATGAGCATCAAGTGATCAAGTAAGTCATTGGCAAAGGCAAAGAAGGAAAAAGAGAGAAGCCAAAAATAAAGTCACCTTTGGAGTTCCTAACACAGCCCCCTCCACCGGATGCACCCGGATTGCCCTTGGAAGCTCCATCCACATGGAGAGTAAACCCACTTGTAGCCAACAGACACCTGACCATGACTGGCCGCATGAGCTGCACTTTTGGGAATAAGCCAAAAGAATCTAAGCAACTTAACTGAGTTGGAGGAATATAGCTCCGGAAGGAGACCCTATCAAGCAAAACTTGCAATGAACTGCACACATTCCTCTTAACATGGACACTGTTAACAGCTAAATTCTCAAATCTAGTCGAGCACCTCTGTTTCCACACCTCCCACAGCATACAGAAGATTGCAGACCTACCGACCAGATCAATAACAGGAAATCTAGAAGAAGTTGACAGGAAACTCCAGCATCTGCTAGTGATCTGATCACCCAGCCTCACTTTAGGGCTTAAGAGAGGATGCAACCATCTCCACAGTTCAGAAGCCAGCCCTCCATTGATAAATAGGTGATTTAGGTCTTCAAAATCCGGTGTATTACAGCAGTTACACCTAGAAGCTATGGATATTCCACAGTCAACAATCCTGCTATCGACTGGGACAGCACGTTGGATCAGCTTCCAGATAAAGAGAGCAACTCTGGGATTCAATCCACCATACCACAGTTTAGCCCAAGCCTGCCTGCGGGTGCCTTTGGGTCTTAGCTGATTGTATGCAGACTTAGAAGAGAAGTCTCCCGATACAGTGCACTGCCATACACAGTGATCCAGCTCATCATTGAGCTGAATTTTAGGCAGAAAGGACCCTTCACCAACCAAGCCCCAAGCTTCATGAGAAGGATCCATAGCAACCTCTTTAACTGAAGCAGATAGTAACTGACTGCCCGGGGTAAGTCTTTGAGCCATTGATTCAGCATTGATAAGAGGACCTAATCCGGACCAGTTGTCTCTCAAGAAGTCTACAGCTTCACCTGTACCCATCAGCCACCTACTATTCTCCAACAGGAGATCCCTGGCTTTCCTAAAAATATTCAAAGGAAGGCCCGCAGGGAAGGACTTCTTACAGTCAGCCAAATGAGTCATCAAGAACCGTCTCCTTGCATACTGGGACCACAGGGAATGACCATGCAAGATATTCCATAGCATTTTGACAGTAAAGGCCAACTGTACATGAGCTAGACTTCTAACACCCAAGCCACCCTCCAAGAGGGGTTTTTGGATAGAGGCCCAGGACAGCCAGTGCCTCCTACTAGATCCATGATCTCCTTGCCAAAAGAAACCAGATGTAAGCTTTTCCATAAACTTAATGATCGTGCGAGGAATATAACAAGCTGAAGCCAAGTAAACAGGGATGCTATTGAGGACAGAATTAATCAAGACCACCCTGCCAGCTTGTGCTAATAACTTCGGCTGCCAACCTGCAAGCTTGCCTTGAATGGTATCCACCAAATACTTGAAATCCGATACAAGGTACCTGCCTTTTTTGATAGGAACTCCTAGATACTTGAATCCCTTAGCCTGGTGTTTGAAACCAGTTAATTCCCGGATGGACTGAATAGCTGAAGCAGAGGCCTTGGCCGATATAACAAAACTACTCTTAGCAGCATTGACCCTCTGACCAGAGCAACACTCATACTGACTAATAAATGATTGGAGGCCAGCTAAGTTCCTCCTGCTTGCATTGAGAAAAATAAGAGAATCATCCGCATAGAATAGGTGCGAGACAGATATAGAATTCCTGGGGCCTGAGAATCCTTTAAGAATACCAGAGCTGAATTGATTAGCAAGGCCCCTACTCAGAACTTCCGAGGCAATAACAAATAGGTAAGGAGCTAGTGGGTCCCCTTGCCTAATCCCTCTGCTAGATTTTAAAAAGCCTGCATCCTGACCATTGAAATTAATTGAAAACCAACAATTGTATAGCAACATACCAATAAGAGAGGTGAAGCGAGAACAAAAGCCAAATTTCCGTAAAACTGCAAGGATGAAGTCCCACTCCAATCTATCATAGGCTTTAGCCATATCTAGCTTAATTATCATGTTATGCCCCCGGACCTTCCTCACGTGTGCACACACTGGCTATCGTCTAAGCCAGGCCTCTAGCTAGTATTCCCCCTCCGAAGGACGCTACGGTTGACGAGCGGCCCACGGAACTAGCCTAAGAATCGTAAACTGGGAAAGTGCCCCGCTACAAGAGCCGTCACGCTGAAGCGTGCCGTAAGGCTATGACTAGTGGAGGCTTACAAGACACAGAGACTTAAAACACGAGTGCAGAAGTACAGATAGGTAAGAAAGCACTGTCGCGCGTACTTCAAAGCGCCAATGGTAGCACAAAAAATTGTCGACCACTTAGGACAAGACAACTAGACCTACTCACATAACGATCCTTGAGCCAGATGACTCAGAGGCAAGATCATCACAGACAGTGGAACAAGCCGCTAATCAGTCTAAACCTAAGCCAGAGGAAACAACGCTCCGCAGGAAATGACTCACGGAGACCCAAGGGAACACCAAGGACCCTCAACACATCTGGACACATAAACTGATGTAGAACGATACGTCGAGGCATCTAGACACACAGTCTCAAATTGGACAAAGCCGTCGAGACACACACAAGGTCACATGCCAACATCTGGTCTCACCGAGTTGACCAAAACCCGACACGACACATACACACAGACACTCACAGACACACATACAGCATGCACAAGCACTCCTGGCCATCCCATCATGGTTGCTGCCCTCATAGGATGTCAACAGACACCCACAAGTCATGGGCAAACCACAAGATCAAGCCAAGACAAGTGGAAATCGGAGCGGTGGACAACGACAACACTCTGGGCAAAGTGAACCATCACTCAATCGCTAGGCAAACCCAGTAGTCAAGAAAAGTCGCTGCAAGACCAGAGTCAAGGACACTGGCAGGTCTAGATCAAGTCATTAGGAAACTATCGCAGTCAAGGAAAAGACCACACCCAGTCACCTGAACCGATCGATCCAGAAACCACCGACACACGGACACCGCCCTAAAACACAAACCTAAGACACACAGACACACAGAACAGAACAACGACCATCACGGCCATAACAGGACTGTAACGCACCTCTATAGGGGTGTTACACTGCTCTGATGCACCAGGGTAGGCGAGTCAGGGCAACCGGGCCTGAAATCTAATGCGGACCATGTAACGCACCAGGATCGGTGCGTCATATCAGTATAACACACCAGGACAGGGGCGTTATGGCCAACAGACTAGAACTCAAGTAAAAGGGCATGTAACGGACCTCCATAGGCGCGTTACACAAGCTTAACACACCACAACAGGGGCGTTAAAGCCAACAGACCCAAAACACTAACACGGACAAAAGGCATATAACGGACCAGGCTGAGTCCGCCACTGCCACATGGCGCATGGGGGTAGGCGCATCACACCAACCACCATAGGCAGACAAACGTTAGTCAAACATAATGTAATGGACCCACACAGATGCGTTACCTAACTATAACGCACAGGGAGAGATCCGTTACAGTGAACCAACTGACATGGTCTTCGAGACAACATGGTCGTTGAGGGGCTGACACAGCAGTAGGCCTCGAAAACCACAGCACGTAACGCACCAAGCCAAGCGCATTACAGGCATGTGACGGTCTTATACTGGTCCATCACACCAAGGGCATAACGCACCACCATAGGCGCATTACAGTCATGTGATAGTCCAGTACTAGTCCGTCACACAACCCCAACCTCGAAGAATGTGAAATGACCTACGGACGTAACGGACTATCGAGGGACCGTCACATAGTGTGACGGTCTTTGGAGTGACCGTTACATAAATCCGATGACTAAAATAGGGGAACGGCCGAATCGGCCCGTTCCACGCTGCATTCACACTAAAGCATAGGGGAAATAATGCCACACGACGAAAAATAACCCCTGGAGGCTAAAAACACCACATGCATGCATTAGAACGCGAAATTGGGGTGATTCTAACGAATCGACCCTAAACGAGTCACCGGGGTTCTCGGACTCCTACCGGCCCCAAATGACGACCACTCGACAGGAAACTGGTGGGGTTGGGATCCTGACATCCCAGCGGTCAATTTGACACTAACTCTTTAGACTGACTGTAATCTGCCTGCGTAGGTCTATAGACTGGTCACTCCTCTTCACCATCTCCCCACACCCAAAACTTTATCTACGAATGACCCCGGGAGCCCTCACCCTTTTACCTAGGTACCCTCATCACCTCTCCACAAAATCCAAGCCTCAGATTCACCCCGAACACCCCGTTCCCATGGCCAACACTTGTTGTTTGTCTGGCTGTTTACAGGCAGACCAGTCCAGATAGAGGTCTACTATTCAGGTTGACCCGACTTCTCCACTTTGTTCAAGCACTCTGTCTTCATTGGGAACTCAGAGGACGTCCCCACCGACATCCACGTCAAATTTCACGATCAGAGGACCACAGGAAGCCACCGTTCTGAGCTCTTCATCTTGCTGGTCGCCAGACTTTGTGCAAATCGACCTTCCGCTATTTGTTGGTTCGTTGTGTCGCCGGAGTAGCTAGCTTACTAGTTCGGCCTCCCCCTTCTTGCAGAGCGCTTGTCTTCCACTACTAGACACCCTCAAAGACCCATGGTTCCAGTCCCAGCGGCCCGTGACACTCCTACCACGCTACCAATCATAGGTCGTCCAGGAGGCGTAGAGCTATCCGAGCAGGTTCATAGCGCACCGTTGCCACCGTCACTCCTTCGGCTTGCCGCCCATCAACCCAAGCACACTCCTCCTAGATCTGTGGTGTAGTCTTTTACCTCCCTGTGAGGAGTGGGCCTTTATTTGGAATTATGTACTTTTCTACTTTCTTGTACCGGGAGTCATGTGTCTTGGCTGGGAGTCTTCCCCACGCCCCGAGCGTGGAGGTACACACTCACTCCTCCTCTAGTTTCACTTACTAGTCTAGTATGAATTTTTGCTGCTGCTGCTTGTGTGCATGATAAGTTCCTAGCCCGTTATATTACTCACTATAGTGAGCGAGAGAGCGTGACTATCCGGTGTCTCGATCTGAGCATGTGAGTGAGTAAACTACCCTGGCCTCTGGTTGTTTCTCAATCGTGCGGATCTACACGCTTCCCTATACATGGGGAACGGTTGCGAGCTTGTAGTTCATGTTGTGGGTGTAGTTCCCTCTTAGAAGCTCTTGGTGTCAAGCCGAGACAGCTCGGTCATTTTTGTTATTGCTGGTCGTGTCGTCTCATAGTTGAGTCCACACCTAGAATCCCCTGATTCACACACCGTCCCATATCACCAACATTCTGGCTACATATATTAATGCGACCCAAGCAAGTGCCACGTCAGTGTGTGATCACGACCCAGGTGTTGGGTGCATTCTGATGACATCGCGAACCACTGTTGGGGTGAGTTTATCATCACGACACTGGGTATTGGCGCGTTAATACTTTCCATTTTTTGTGTCTTATTTGAGTAGTCTTTGGCTCCGGTGAACCTAGGATTCAATGCCTTGTTGGCCTTTGGCTCGATGGATGCCTTTGGTGTCCCGTGAGAGTCATATGTGTGTCAAGTGTTGTGTCTCCTCTGGATTTGATGTATAGTTTTGATGCTGGCAGTAGTGTGATTGACTTTAATTTTGTTACTGGCAACACTGTGATGTTTGAAGCCTCTACTTAAGTCAGAATAAGTCTTTCTCACAACAAGGTCGATACATCTTCATGCACTTAGAAAAGATAGGTCGATGGATACTCATGCTGCTACATTATAAGGTCGATGTATATTCTTGCATTCAGATAGTCAGGTCGGTGCATATATGCATAGTGGTCTAGAAGGTCAGTGCATATGCAGTAGTGTTGCATTGAAAGGTCGATGCATCTCCCACTGCATTGAACAAACAGTTCGATGCATATATGCAGTTTAGTCTAGAAGGTCGATGCGGCTGAAGAAGTCTTGTGCTATCAGGTCGATGCACATTGTACATGAGTCGATGTTGTAGACACGCTAAAATTGACATCATTTTGAGCACATTTCATATCACTTTATAATGCCCCAATTTGACCCTCAAGTTAGCTTTGTTTGAGTGGTTTTTCCACTTTTCTTAGATTTCTCACTTTTTCTCATTTTTTTCTATTTTTTCTTTTTTTTCTAGATTTTTTGAGCTGGCGAGTTCGTCATAGGGACCTCCGTTAGTCTCCGCTAGCCTTGGATTCCCTCAAGGCCAACCTCGATCACAAAATCAATCTCCTACTGCGGAGGTAATCCAGACAAATCCTCAGGAAAGACATCGAAAAACTCACACACCACCGGAATGTCCTCCACATCCGGACACTGTTGGTCTACCAAGATCACAGAAGCGAGAAAACCCTGACATCCGGCATCAAGTAATCGACGGGCCCTAATGGCGGAAATAAGAAGACGAGGAGAGGTAGATCGGATACCTTGGAAATAGAACGCGGGTCTATAAGGAGGTTGAAAGTAGACCCTCTTCGTTCTGCAATCCACCAGCGCTTCATGGGCCTTGAGCCAATCCATGCCCAAAATCACATCATAATCCTAAAGGTGCAATGCATAAAGCCTATCTGGCAGGTTCCGCCCTTCAATCCACACTGGAACCTTCTCGAAACAATACAGGGTGAACATGAAATCACCAGAAGACAACTCCACTGCCAAATCACACGACATTTGGGATACCGGGTCCTCAACACTCAGTGTAAAATCCTCTGATATAAACGAATGCGATGCGCCGAAATCGAACAAAACTCGCGCTGCGCAACCCAAAATCATAAGAATACCTTCAACAAGTTGCGACGACTCTACCTCTGCCCTGGTCATGTGTGTAATCTTACCTCAAGATCTTTGCCTGCCCACACTCGCTGACCGTGGCAGGGGCAGATACTGGCCCTGCTGTTGGAACTGCTGCTGCTACTGCTGAGGGTACTGAGGTGATTGACGCGACCTCCGAGGACAGTCACGTGCCATGTGCCCTGGCTGATCACATCTGAAACAAATCACTGGTGTCGTGCACTGCCTGCCCTGATGTGACTCACCACACTAGGGACACAACCCTCAAGAACCACCGACTGATCCCTGCCGTTGATAAGGCATCGACTACTGAACACTACCTGAAGAAGCCTGCCTCTGATCTCTACCCTCCTTATGCTTCTTGCCAAAGCTCTTCCTAAAGAACTTCTTGATCTTGGAGCCCAAGGACGCAGATCCTGCCGCTGACGCCGCCGGAGTCGGAGCTCCCGAACTACCCGTAGAGTGCTGAAAGGTGGTCTGCTGCTAGGTAACCATCTGCTGGCTGCGGCCTGACTGGGACTGCCCCTGGCCAACCTGTCCTCGAATCCTCTGCATATCCAGCTTCAATGAAATCGCTACACGAGAAGCTGTCTCCAGATCAGTGGCAGCGTTCGCTATCAGATGATGCCTCAGGTCGTGCCTCAAACCCTGCACGAACTGCTCGGTCTTCAGCTCCTCATTCTCTATGATATGGGGAGCATAACGGCCCAACTCCACAAACCGAGCCCTGTACTGCAACACTGACATGTCGCCCTGAACCAGCTCTAGAAACTGACGCATCTTCTGGGTACCAACATAGGATGGGTAGTAAGCACGCTCGAAAATCCTGACAAAGTCCTTCCACTCAACTTGCTAAAGTGGACGAGACTAAAAGGACGTCTTCCACTCCGAAGACCACCAAGCTCGAGCCGTACCCTGCAACTGGTTACAAGCCAACATCACCTTGCCCTCCTCAGTACAGTTCATAGAGCTGAACACACTTTCCATCTCGTCAAGCCAGTCTCTAGCCACATCTGGGTCTGGCTGGCCGCCATAGCAGGGTGGATGGAACTACAAGAAGTCCCTCACTGCACGACCAGGCCCACCCCTGGACGACGAGCCCTCACCGGCATCTCTGCCGAACTGCTGAGACATGAGCTGAAACATGCCCCGAAAGAAATGCTCGGCCCCCGAAATCCTCGTTGTATCCCCTGCCTCAGTGGAAATCGGTGGCACTCTGCTCTGCTCCACCTGGATCTCTGTCGACTGTCCCTGCTGAGAGCGAGTCCTCTGCCTCGGCGCCATACTCGCCCTGAAGCAAAAGATAGAAGACATGGAAAATGATGAAGTCAATAAAACATACGGTGCCCTAAGCCAGTGCCAACAGTACATCATCATTGTGGACTAGTGGACCACTGTAATTATTTATGATCCACTTAATTGGGCCCACTAACTTCATTAAGCTCTCTAATGCTAATTAACCTAGGGACTTGACTCAATTAAAAGGAAGATTACAATGATATGACTCAAAGAAAATACGAAAATTACATGACTTGACTCCGATAAATGTGACAGATGCAGTGGAATCATGCCGGTGAGCCACCGGGGCTGTGAGAAAAAAATGACGGGCGAGAGATGCCCCCATCAGTAAGCTTGTTCGTATGGGCCCCCCTTTGCGGCCAGCCTCTGATCTTGTCTTCTGTTATTTGGTTAACTTGCAGGAGCAAATCCAGCCGGAGGCGATGGAGGCGCCTGTCCCGACCCTATAGGTGGAGTGACCTGGGGGAGTCAACGCTAGCTTGGAGAAGCTGGTGACCTTGCTCGAGGTCCTGCGGCTGGAGACAGCCATGGGGATCATAATATCGGTGGATGAGCCTCTGGAGGAGGGGGAAATAGCACCAGAAAGTAGCATAGTTCCAGTGACTGAGGTAAATATGGTGCTTTGGGGCCTCTCTTGGACCTCTTCAAGATTTGGGTAGTTCGCCTTGATCGGTGAAAGACTGACCCCATTTTCTGTGTTTTAGGAGGAGGCAAGGCTTTTCGAGGCACGCACCGCTAGAGCTCGCAAGGTTGTTGCGAAGCGGAGGGAACCGGTCACCCCCGCGGGGGTAGGTGGACCATAACTGCTCTCGGGATCAGACGTGGAGAGCCTGGTGTCCTTCCTGCAATCGGGGGGTGGGCTGAAGCTCATGGTCCCTCTTCTGTCTCCCTGACCGCTTATGACGCCCGAGGAGGATCAACTTTTGGGGAAGATACTGACAAACATCACGATTTCCTGGGAGGAGGGAGCACAAATGGCAAGGGCTGTAGGTCCCTCAGTAATAAAGTCTGATTTAGCTCTGCTCCACGCCCTTCCTCCAACCAAGAGCAAGATGGAGCAGCCCCTCGTGACGACGGAGTCGAGTGATTCGGTCACAACTCTGCCGGCTCCTCTGGCGATGGCCGGTCGGGAGTCGTTCATCAAGGTCAGACACTCGAGCGACCTGGCCTCCACTCTCCCATCCTCCTCGGGCACGGTGGACGCAGGTTTGTGGGCAGCTGTGGATAGCTTGGTTAAGTTTGACCCTCCGGCCATGCCCTCCATTGGCCATGCCACCTCGGACGCACTGGTCCGGCAGACGCTACTGGCATTACGGTCGATGATCTTCGTTGATCCCTCCCTCACCTATCAGGGGGTGCACACCGTGGTGGCGCAGCTGACCGGGGCACTGCAGATGTTGGGCTGCCCTCTAGAAGAATGACCACGGCGAGTCTTGCTGTTGCTGAAATACGTCAACCGTCGCGAGTTCCTTGAGGCCCGGGCTCCTAGCGAGTTTGCCACCATCGGTGCTCAGGAAGACGAGTACCTGTAGGCCCTAGGGTATGGAAAGGTAACAAAGAGCAGCATGAAAAGACCTTGGATGAATGCCACCGTCGTGTCGGTGCCCTCACAAGCAGAATAGAAAAGCTGAGGGGCTATCTCGCTGCAGCTGAGGCCGAGTTGGTTGAAGCTGAGGTGACTATGGTCAGAGAGACCGAGGAGCTTGCCGTTGCCAGAGTCGAGATGGCGTCCGTGACGTCTGACCTAGCGCGCCTCAAAGAACAGAGGAACCGACTGCGCGACATGGTAGAATTCCCTTGCGTCGGGATTCTTCCTCTTGAGGAAATCTTCCAGGGAATAGATTGAGCGTCTTCCCCCCTATTTGTTGACATGTAATGCAGGGGTATGTCCCGAAGTATATGTAGCTCTCCCTTTTTGAAATAGAATACCATTTATGCACATACTTTTGTATACTGGCCCACGAATCTTTTCTTCTTTCTTCTTCTCTTCCTTCTTTTCTTTTGCTCCTTGGCGAAATGCAAGCTTGCGTCGGTGGTTTGGTCTAGGGACACTTCGGTCGAGTTTGTGAGGGCACATAGGAGAGTGCTGGCCTCCCCAGGGGAGAGATGAGGGGATCACTCCACCATGCAAGCCTCGCGGCCTCACCGAGTGGTTCCATGAGGAAGGGGGGGCTCTAGAGAGGAGGGTTTACGGTGGGCTTTAGACAATGCGATGTTGAGGTTCTAGCACAACGACGAGGGCGGGGGTGACCTTCAGCTGACTAGAGGTGACAACGAGTGTAGGAGAGCTCCGACAATTTAGGTAGCGTCAACAGATTATTAGTAGCGGCAGCAACAACACAGTCAAGCGTTGTGGGAGGGGGGTTACGTACATGGGCTTTTCATTTCAAATTCACCTAACCTATGTCCGAAAGTAGTCCACGGCAAGTTTTTGGGAAAGGCAGGGCGTTGGAGATGGTGTGTCTATCTCTCTCTTCGACGGGAATTTAGGCGCCCACATAAGCCGATGCAGGGAAGACACCTTTGGAAACATTAAGGGCCGCTTTACTAATCGATTCCGGCTAACTTACTCGACCCCGAAGGGTCGAGTTAATTAATGGGGCTCAATTAGACGCGTTGTGTGTGAGGAGAGAGTGGGGCCCACCGCTCTCTCTCTCATCTACCGGGTAATCAAATCTGATGTCAAAGCGGCCCTAAAATAATATCCGAGAATCCCCATGATTCGAACCTACTTGACCAGCGTTATCAAATGTGACCTTAGGTACACATCAATTGAAATGATGCTTCTCACATTATCGACGATGAAGATTTTTTTTTCTTGATTTTTTTAACGTAAGAAAGAAGGTCTCCCAACTTGGGGTGGGACCTAAGACTCAAAATTAATTTATTACCTTGTGCCGTAAGAAAAACAATCTTATCATAGTGTAATTTTATCTATGAGCCAAACAAAAAAAAGGCTTGGGCTCCACTCTAAAATGAGCGATATTAGACCTCATTAAGAAAACTTCTTAAAAAAACACCCTGCGGTGTAGATAATTACTGCACCAGAAGCATTACTCCATCACAGTTATTAGGTCATAACCTGATTCTCATGAGTCGCGAGAACGAGTGGGCTCAATGGAGCTTTCAGCATTGGGAGCGGGCGTCGGTAGAACATCCTCAGCGGCTCTGCTCTCCTCCCTGCCGCCGGTGATCGCTCCCGGATGAGAGGGGGACGGGGCGGAAACCATTCCCTGAGTTGAGCTTGCCAAAGCCGGAGTTGTCATATCCCCAGCTGGAGTCTCCGGGGTACTTGCCTGAACGCGGAGCGGAGTTGCCTTCGAAGGAAGCTCGCCATCAGAGATCCGCGATCTCGCCGGATTAGCAGCGGGACCATCCTACTTCTGGCTACGTCACCACCGGCACCTTCACCTGTGAGATCCCTGCCTTCTCCAATAATCCGTGCTCCCAACATCGATCTGCTCTCTCCTCCAACTCCTCATCGATTACTTCGGCTGCTTCCCTTCCCTTCGGCGAGGGTTCGTGGCCTACCATGGACTGCGTCAACTGTGGATCTTTCTTGCTGTGTTTATGGGAGCCGGTTCGGACAACGTTGCTAAGTTTCTGCAGTACTACCGTGGATGCAGACCCCCTCTCTTGTCTCCGTGATCGGTATGTCTGGTTCAATCTTTGCATTGTTCTTCGAATTCCTTCGGGCATCATCACTTTTCTGCTCTGCAGTAGATAGATATTTCACGAGTTTGGGCATAAGAGATATTGTTTCTCTGTAAATTGAATTTTTTTCAGGGTTCTCGCATGCTTGAGGGGGAGGAAGGCTGTGAAATTTGCGAGGTCTGTCTCTATAGTTGGCAGGGAGGAGACACTGTCGGAGATCCAAGGATATCTCAGGGATGACGCCGTGCGGATCATTGGGATCTACGGCATGGGCGGCGTTGGCAAGACCACTATCTTGAGGAAGATCTATGGTGATCTTGTGGCGGCCGGTAAGAACGACTTCGACACAGTTGTTTTGGTCACCGTATCTAAAAATGCAGACTTCTTCATGATCCAGCAGGAGATTGGTGATCGGCTAGGACTGACACTACCCAGAGACGAAGATGATCGCGTGCACAGCTTGTACCGGGCCCTCAGTGAGAGGAAAGTCTGGCTACTGCTGGATGATGTTTGGGAGAAATTGGATCTGGGGAGGATTGGGATTCCTGATCCGAGAAGCCACAACATGGCGAAGGTCGTTTTCGTCACGCGATCCGAAGAGGTGTGTGCAAACATGGAAGCTCAGGCGATGGTCAAGGTGGGTGTCCTGGATGAGACAGGGTCATGGAACCTCTTCTGCTCAAAACTCCAGCCAGAAGTGCCACTCCATGATGATGTTATCGGAGGACTTGCCGAGGTTGTGGCGATGAAGTGTGGCGGCCTGCCGCTTGCCCTGGTCACGGTGGGGAAAGCCATGTCTGGTGCCACCACCGTGGGTCAATGGAAGGCGGCCGTCCAGAGGCTCCGAGGATCGCCGGATCGAATTCGAGGTATGGAGGATGTGCTCTCCATTATGAAGTTTAGTTTTGACAGATTACTAGATGATGTCACAAGAGATTGTCTACTCTACTGTTGTCTGTTTCCGGAAGACTATAATATCAAGATAGATCAATTGGTTGAGTATTGGATTGGGGAAGGGTTCCTTGATGCCGGGGATCCGGATGAATCGGGAAGCATTTCTGAAGCACGCGAGAGGGGGCATCACATCATTTGGAAGCTGAAGAACGCGTGCTTGTTGGAGAGTGGTGAGGACGAAGACAAGCATGTGAAGATGCATGATATAGTCCGCGAGATGGCGCTGTGGCTGACTGGGAACAAAGCCAACAAATCAAAGAGGTTTGTAGCCTGTGGATCCACACACTTTGCTGAGATTGATGAATGGGAGAGTGCGAGGAGGATCTCATTACTGCGGCAAGAGGTAGTCGAGTTGCCGTCTCCTACAACAGAATGTTCCAACTTAGTGACCCTGTTATTGGTCGCTAATCCCCTTGTAAAGAGACAGCAGGAAGCCCTGGTTGTCCCCAGAAATTTGTTCGTGTTCATGCCCGCCCTTCGCGTTCTCGATTTGTCACGCACCAATATCAGAGAGATCCCTGAGGACATTGGGTTGCTGGTGGAGTTGCGTTATCTGAACTTGTCATGGACGAAGGTCAGACAGCTTCCCGAGGAGCTCGGGAAGTTGCTGAAGCTGAGGGACCTAAGTCTCTGGGGGACGATCGAGCTCTCACAGATCCCGCGCAAAGCCATCGTCACCCTCACTAAACTGCGAAGATTAAATCTCTACAGATGCGGCTACTCTGTGAGCTTCGCCAGTGACGATTCTGAAGGCATCAACTGGACGGATTTGGATCTCTGCATGGGTAATCTGGAGGAATTCTCCGTTGACATACGCAACACACCTTCTCTGGAGTTGCTTGCCACATCTTCCAAGTTGTCGAAGTGCATAAAAGGGCTTAGGCTTGTGAGCATATCAGATCTTTCGCCCTCACATCTGTATGCGGCTCTTGAGCAACTGGTGAACGTGGAGTGGCTTTCCATCGAGGACTGTCATCAACTGGGGGAGCTGAGGATCTCTGGAGGGCGCAGCCAGCTCCAGAATCTCAAGTTTTTAGGCCTTGCCCGCCTCAGTCAGCTCAGAAATGTCATCTTGGTGGGCGAATCCGTCGAAGGAGATCAAGGAGGAGTCCATTCTCTTCTCCCAAGGCTTCAGCACCTCGAAGTTGACAGCTGCGACGGGTTGAAAGAAATGGGATGGCTCCGCCAGCTCCCCTCCCTTGAGAAGCTCCTGCTGTGGTCGTGCAAGGGAATGGAGGTCGTACTGCCTCCACAGGTTGATGGGTCTTGCACTTCCCTGCCCCTGCTGAAGTATCTGTCTCTTGTGAACATGGCAGCCTTGAAGAACATTAGCGCTGGATCATCAGCATTCCCCTCCCTCGAAGTACTCTGGGTGACTGGATGCCCACTGCTCAGAAGGCTTCCGATCGATGCCCACAGCTGCAAGAAGATCAGAGAGATCTTTGGTTCGAGAGAGTGGTGGGAAACTCTGGAATGGGGCGATGATGGAGGCAATGGCGGATCAACGAAGCAGCAGCACGCCTCACTTACTTGCACCCTTCATGAAGTATTTCACCCAATATCTTCTTCTTCACCTGCTGAAATCTCTGTTGAGTGTAGAAGAAGGTTCCTTGCTTAGACTGTCGTCGTGTTTGATATTTTGCCTTTCCTTCTATGCTCCTAGTGTAAATGCACCATAACCGTGTCAATTTCTCGACGTCGTCAGAACCTGTTGTAATAAGTTTTAACTCCATCGTGCCTATCATAGTTCGTTTTTTTTTTTCACTTTTTTACTGGAGAACGCAAGAAGGCATGAATCCATCGACTGAAATTGGAGCACATTCCCATCATGGTGGTAGAAAATCGTTTCACAAGGAAAGGTAGAAACAGAATTTTAGGGAAAATTATGACGCGTCGTCCTTCTCTGCTAACTTTCGTCAACAAACGGTATACAGATTTATTCTACCAGTCTGGTTTCTACAATTACCCACGGGCAAATGAAGGCAGTTAGGCATCTTATGAATAGGGTTGTCAATGGGTCGGGCTGACCCGATAGTTTCTCAGGCTTGGCCCAAGTTCGAGCTGGGTCGCAAGATCTTTCTCGGTCCATGGGTCCTTAGTTGGGCCTAAAAGTCTGGTCTGACTAGATCCGCATATTGGGCACGGATTTTGAACTCGGTCCGCGGGTCGACCTGGTTCAATATCTCTTTTTTTTCTTCACTTCAAATTGTAAAAATTACACAGTTAAAATTATGAAAATACAAGAAAGGAGAAAAGAAAGTCAGGCCTCTGCCCCATCCTGAGGCTCGGAAGTTGAAGGCCCGGACGGTCCGCCCCCGATATCCTCGGCGATGGCCGACCCTGGCACTAACCCCACCGGTGTGGGAACTGCCTCGGTTGTGCACCCTCTCGAGGCATCCGGAGTTGGCGATCCCTCGGACGAAGACGAGTCCCTTTGGTCCTCCTCTTCCCCCTATGCCGAGCCAGAAGATTCCGAGGTCGCTTGGTCCGAGTCATAACGTTGACCGGAGGGGAAAATGATCGTCCCTCGTGCCTGTTCCTCCGCCTAGGAGATGGCCTGGCTATAGCCGTGCTTGAACCCCTTGCTGATGCCTCGGTGAAGCGCAGACTCATAGTAGGGGAGGGCAGCCTCCTTAAGGTCGACCCGGTAGGCCTCCGAGCATTTAAACTGCTCGAGTGCCTCCACCCCAACCGATCCCACCCTACTAGCGAGTTCGGCCTTTTCTTGTTTCGCCTTGGCCAACCTCCGATCTGCCTTCGCCATCTGCTTCTATGCCTCGACTTCCAACCGAAGGCGCACGGCTTCCTCCACTCGGTCTAGTAGCTCAGCGCGCTCAGCCTCCCACTGGCCATCTCGCTGTGCACGGGCCACGCACTCCTCTTCCAAAAGCTTACCCTTCCTCTCGAGCGACTCGCATGCCCGAGCCAGTTGCTCGGTCAGGTCCCAGGCCTCCACTTGACTCACCCTCGTTAGCTCTTTAAACGAGGAAAGCTCCCGCAATAGCCCATCGCGCTCCTCAGTGAGCCGAGATATCTTCCTATCGGACATACCGAGAGTCCAGGCAAGGTTCACCCGGTCTGACTCTGGCTGAGCGTAAGCTTCAGCTAGGGTGGCCCCCATTTAGGCCAGGGTCAGGCCACCCTCCATAACCATTTTGAGGGCCACGATCGGGGAGCGCCGCCTATCTCCTCCTCGCACCACCTTTGTGGCAATGCTGCAACACTTCTGATATAGAGGGCCCCAGATGCCCAGCCTCTCCAGAGTAGCCAGAATAGGGGCCCCCCCTCTGAGCGGCACCCCCTCGGGAACCCCACCGGTTGGCCCGGATTGAGCTGTTGCTTCCTCCACCCCTCTTGCCTCGGTCTGTTGGGGCTGCGTCACGTCTTCCCGTGACGCCCCGGCCTCCGTCAGCTCGGCCCCGACGTCTCCGCCCTCAATGCCACCTATCTCGCTTGGCGCTCCAGTCTCAGCCACAGTCCTAGAGCCGCCTGCTTCTGCCCCGACCTCCTCGGCCCCCTTTTGCCCAGTAGACGGGAGAGCCAGCCGAATAGGCTCGGCCCCTTCTAGCTCGACAGAGGGGAGAGCCTAGCCAGAGTCGCCTTTGACTGCGGGGACGGCCCCGGCCTTCTTGGCCCACTTTTTGGCCTTCACGGCATCCCGCAGCATCTCTTCATGGGATCCTTGCGCTTGGACCCCCGCTACTTGGAAGACCCTTCACGGGCCACCCCCTTGCCCTTGTCTTGGGCTCGGGTGGAATCCTCGGGAACTCGTGACTCAACGGCGGCCTCAGTCGAAGGCACCTCCTCCTCAGTCGGCCACCTGGTGTCTGTGCAAAGGAAGACAGGGTCTGGGAAAGAAGAACGACTCCCTCATCCGAAGGGAAAGCTGATTCCTGGTGCCCATACCTGCCAGTCGTAGTCACTTGAGAAGGCACCGCTCGATATTCTCCGGGGTCACCAGCTCCTCCGTAAACTGGCGATGCTTCAACATGGTCGCTGCGTGCTTCTCCACCTCCAGGGTGAACTCATCCTATCTTGGAGGGATGTTCGGGTGAAAGTTGGGCATCACGGGACATCTCCACGACTCCTCCCCTGAAGAAATTCCCACCCAGAAGTACTGAGTCTTCCACCCCTTGTGGGAAGAGTCCTTCACGACTAAGGATACGTAGCTCCTATTTCGCCTCACCTGAATATAATAAAAGCCCTTCCCAGTCGAGGAATGCTCCTTCAGCTCAAAGAAATAATGGAAGAGGTCCAAGGAAGGAGGAACCTTACACTGGAAGCAGAGGGCTCAAAAATAGAACTTGCGTAGTGTTGTTGCGTTCCACGTCCGAGGGATAGGTGTTCCTTCCATGGTGGACAGTCGATACGCCCCTTTCCCGAGTGTCTCGACCACTCGGTAGGGGCCTTCCCAATTAGGGGCCAACTTACCCACCACCTCCAGTGGTTGAGAGGCTTCAGCTTCCCTTAGGATGAAGTCTCCTGGCTGGAAGTGTCTATCTCAGACTTTGGCATTGTAGTACTGAGTGAGACGCCACTAGTATTTCGTGACTCATATGCTTTCAATCTCTTGGATCTCGCTCGCCAAATCGAGGTTCTCTAGCAATTTCTACTCATTCACCTCGGGTGAGAAGTTGGTGACTTGGAGAGAGGGGTTGTCGATCTCCAATGGAATCATGGCTTTCATGTCATACACCAACTAGAAAGGGGTTTCACCGGTGGCCGTTCTTGGAGTAGTTTGGCGTGACCATAGTACGCTCGATAATTCCTCGAGCACGCTTCCCTTGGCCTTGCCGAGCCTAGCTTTAATGTGTTTTAATATAGTTTTGTTGACATTTTCGACCAGTCCGTTGGCCTGAGGGTGGGCTACCAAGGTGAAGTGATTGCAAATATTTAGATCGGCACATCTGTCTCTAAAGTAGTGAGAATCAAATTGCCGACCATTGTTGCTCAGGTGCACCGACCTTGTTGCCATGTGTTGTTTAGTAGCATCAACCTTCCTTCAAAAGCAACTGATGTGCAATGACTTGTTTTTAACAAGTGCACCAACCTTAGTAGGTAGCATCAACCTTATGTGCATAGTAGTGCCTTGTGCATCGACCTGATAAAGGTGTAGATGCATGATGCATCGACCTGTGATGGCAGTTAAGAAAAAGTTGCACAGACCTTTCAACTTGAATTTGCTTAAGGTGTATCGACTTACTAGCAGCTTAGAAAAGTTGCACAAACCTTTCATACAAATGTGCATCGACCCTTGTTCTGCACTCACCAGATGTGCATCGACCTTTGATCTGTGTTTGCCTGATGTGTGTTGACCTTAGTTATTGTGTCTACTCAATGTGCATCGACCTTTGTATGCTTATATGCAGACATGCACTGACCTTATAGCAGTGATGGCAAAGCATGCATCGACCTTGTGGCAATGATGGCAAACATGCACAGACCTTTATATGATGAAGGCAAATGTGCACAGACCTTCTAATGCAGAATGATGAATGGGCATCGACCTTTACATGCTATCGTGCAAATGTGCACAAACCTTATAATGCGAGATGCAAAATGTGCATCCACCTTAGTATGCAAGATGCAAGATGTGCATCGACCTTAGTATGCACGATGCAAGATGTGCGTCAACCTTAGTATGCACGATGCAAGATGTACACCGACCTCAGAATGCAAGATGCAATATGTGTATCGACCTTAGTATGCACGATGTAAGATGTGCACCGACCTTCTAAATGAACAAGGAAGATGTGCACCGACCTTCTATATGCACAAGGTAAATGTGCATCGACCTTCATTCTGCATTGGCTTGATGTGCATCGACCTTTTTTCTGAGGTAACTGACTTAGCATTGACCTGTGCTCTATGCTAGCAAAATGTGCTCCGACCTGGACTTGTGTTAGCAAAAGGTGCTCCGACCTTGGCTTGTGCTAGCAAAAGGTGCTCCGACCTTGGCTGCATGCTAGCGAAAGGTGCTCCGACCATGGCTTGTGCTAGCAAAAATGTGCTCCGACCTTGCTTCTTATCTGAAGGCGATATGCATCGACCTTACTCCTTAAATCACTATGGTGCATCGACCTTACTATCAACCATTAGTACAACTTGTACTATCTAGAACTTTGACTGGCCAAACAAGACTATTGATTTTTTTCATTGACTATGCATTGACTTCATTGGCCATGTTGACTTTTTTGTTCACTATGCATTGACTTCTATGCACCTATGTTGACTTCCTGTTCATGACTTTTTGAGTTATCTTCAGAACCTGTTCTGACATATTTCATACTTCTATATATGTGATAAGACCATTAATTCATGCATCAAGGTTGTATCATCAAGTGCTAGATGCATGCTTAGGTTCAATCTTTATATTACTTGTTCATCTTGCTAAGCCAATCGTAGTGTACTTCGTTAAGTTAGTTGTATTCCGCTATAAATTCTTTTTATCTAGCTTTAAAGAGGGGTATTCTACGAAAAGAGGGGCAGATCTATTCACCCCTCCCCTCTAGATTCGCCATCCACTACTCAACATTTCCGCTTGTATGGATGCCTGAGGTCTAGCAGAAGTGCCGATGTGGCCGACTGGAGCTGGCGGTGGAGGCGGATGATGAGGCCTCCTAAGGTGAGATATAGGTAGGTTTAGATCGTCGGTCTAAATCTCAGGTTGGTGTCTGGTGGTATAACATGCGAACACCCTGGCTGCGTTGTTGAGGAGCCGGACCATCCTCCTTTTCTGGGTGCCCCTCTTGGGGCGGCTAGGTGTCCCCAGCCTATCAAAGATCGAGTTACGCTGCGGAGGAGTCTCTATCGTGGCGTCTGCCTGAGGAGAGCTTGGGGCTGGATGCCGGTGGTGCCCAGAGTGAGACCATCTCTATTTCCACCTATCTGTGCGAGAGGCGATGAAGGGTTGGGCGCCGCCAGATGGCGCGGCTGCGGGGTCAGTCGTACCTTGCTTGGCGCGATGCCTTAGTGCCCGAACGGGATTGCTGAGGCGTGCTCTCCAGACAACTTGAGCTTCCTCCGGGGTGATCGAGATCCTTCTCAAGTCTGACTGTTGGTCTCCCTCGGCATTGTTCCTCCGATAGGACTTGTGAGCTTGAGTGCCAAACTAGTGCTGGTGCTTTCGGGCCTTTGCCGAAGCATCCGCCCACTTAAGTTCCACCTTGTCTTCCCACGTTCGACGCAGGAGGCTAAAGTGGTTGGTGATGGGGACCGTAGGGATGATCCATTCCGCAGGAATAATGGGTTCTCCCCCATCCAGGCGAATTCGTAAGTCTCTGACAAGAATGGTCTTGTCAGAGTTGCTGGTGGTAGCAATGGGTCGCTTGCTTTTACGGCTATGACAACGCTTCTTCTAGGGAACGGAAGATGACTCCACTCCAAGGTGGTAGGCTAAGAAAACCCAGCTTACAGGTGCTGGTGGCACAGGGCCATTCATCAGGAATACCGGGGCGGACCCCCAAGATGCGAAGTCTGTAGCGAAGGTGGGCGGCTGGGTGGCTCGAGTGTAGGCTTTCACCCGAGCCGACAGTAGTGTTACGGACGCTCGTCGCGACGTGTCTACGCCTAAAGTTGTCACTACAGGGGGTACCATGATGCCAGTGACCTAAGGCCTTGAGCCTAAACTGGGAGCTGGCAGGACCGGAAGGCGCAATAGAGGGCGCTCAGTCCGTACCGAGGTCACCGCGTCCCACAAAGGTAGACCCGTACTGGGGATCGGCATTTTTGAATTGCGGGAGGAATGCCCCTGAGGTAGAGCCGACAGATCCGAGGCTTGATGCGGACCACTCGTAACAGACATCGTCAGCGGGAAACCCCAGAGTTGTACGTCTGGTCCAGATGCAAGGACGCCTCGTGCCAGGGGTTGGAGACCCAGGCGAGGCAGTCGCACTTCTGCGGTTCAGGTTGGGAGGCCCGAACGGGGTGCTGGGGAGCCCTACCCCGGGGCTAGAAGGCCCATGTGGGGAGCTGGCTCGGTGGGAGCTCAGGGTTGACGGCCCAAGCTGAGTGCTGAGGAGCCGAACACCGTAGGGTGGAGACCCACACTAGAAGTCGGCTTGGCTGGGGCTCAGGGCTGGAGGCCTGAGCGAATTGCGAGACTGGAGACCAACGTGGGATGCAAGGCTTGCGTCGAAAGCCGGTCGAGATTGGGCCCGGGGACTAATGCTTGCTCGGGTTGGGACTGGTCTGAAACCCCTATGGGCACCAGTGGCAGGAGAGCCGAGCCTGATGCTCAGCCTGGCTGTCGGGACTGGTAGCTGGTGTGGCGCCCTGATGGCACCAGTGGAAATAAGAGCCAGAGGTGGCGGTGGGGCCGCCACGGGGACCACACCCAAGAAGTAGGGTGATCCGACGACTGGGGCGAAGCTGTCGAAAGCGATCGGCACTGCCAATGACCCTTGTCACAGAGTTGACTCACACTAAGCAAATTGTGGTGAAGACCTCTAACTAAAGAAACATCCTCAATGCAATGGTTAGGGTCCTTACCAATTCTCCCAATTCCTATGGTCTTACCCTTGTCCTGTCTGCCAAAAATTACCATTCCGATGTTCTTTTCAGCAAGGTCTGCAAATAGGTGTTTATTTTTCGTCATGTGTCTGGAGCATTCACTGTCTAGGTACCATAATTCAGCGTACCTGCAATTCTCTGGAATACTGTTTGCCCGTTAAACGGATTCACAATTTCCAAACCTACCTCGTCACCATCAAAGCCCTGGTCGTCAAAAAATACCTGATATGGTAAACCAGAACATAATGGGAAAGAAACTGTTACAGGACCGTTACCAGTAGTTAACTGAGGACCAAGAACGCCAACAACAATACCACCCTGGCTAACTGTCATGGTAGTACTACCCCAACCGTTATTTGCCGAGTCTGTTAATATGAAGTCAAGAGAACACTGATCTACAATTTCACAAAGGTTAGTGTGGAACGCATATGGCCCAACCCAACGGCTGTTATCATCAGGTCCGCAAATAGCCCTTACATAATATTCATATTGAGTACCAGGCTCCAAATTAATATCATATACAAAAGGATTTGTTGGTGCAGCAGTACCTACGGTGTCTTCACCAGGTATTGGGTCTCCTGCCTCTACAACATAAACTTCCCACTGTGTAGCCGATCCGCTTTCTGTCCAGCCAAGAGTAGCAGATGTCATACCAATATTATCTGCTGTTAAGTCGCTAGGTTTAGGACATGTAAGCACTTTAATATCAATATTATCTATTGCAGCAGGGCTTGTAGTTGTAAATGTATTATTTCTCCACTCAAACACAAAACGCTGTGTTGTTCCTGCTACTGATGTAACCGGTACAACATAACTTGCATTTTGCCAGTTAGCACCGTTAAATAAGCTGGTAGGAGTTATAAGTATACGGTCTGCGGCTGCAGTAATAGCAGTACCCGCTACAGGGTTGTAGCTTAACGGCACCATCCATACCCTTACATTATCGTTTGTTTCACCAACATTTTTCCAATCAAAGGCAAAATCAAGATCTGTAGCGCCCGCAGGTATAACAACATCTCTGTAAGCATGTACAGTAGAAGCAGTAGTACCGTTGTAGCTATTAGTAACACCGTTATCGCTTGAAATGTATAACGAATTGGCAGGGCTGTTAAATGTAGCACCACCCACTACCCATTTATTAGGCAATGTACCGTTTATATATGTAAATCCTGGATTTCCTGTACCATCAAAATTTTGAGTGTAAGGAAGGTTAACAGGAATTTGCGGAGTATTAAAGTTAATACCGCCTATCCAGAAACTTGTTCCGTCAGCAGCACCACAGTTACTTCTTACCCATAAGTAATAACTTGTAGAATCAGGCAGACCTGCAAGGGTTATTGTAGGTGAAGTAGTATAACCTGTAGGCGTTGTACCAGCTACCGGAGCAACAGGGCTGGTAGTAAGGTAATAATCATAACCTGTAGGTGCAGGTGTAGGCGCTGTCCATGTAAATGTAGCATTAGCAGCATCTATTGAAACTAATGATAAGTTAGATGGAGCAGAACATGTAATAGCAGAGAAGGTAATATTATCTACAGCAGCCGGAGTATCTCCAATACTGCCATCATTTCTCCACTCAAATATTATTCTTCTTATTGAGCCATCCCAACCTGTAGAGTTAACCACATTATTTACAGTAGTCCATGTACCGTTGTTGTTTAGGTTTCCACCTAACTGAACACCACCGCTGGCTCCTGTAGTAATTTGTGTACCCGGTGTTGGAGTAAATGTTACAGGCACAACCCAAACTCTAAGGTAATCACAACCCCGCCCGTCAACTCGGGCCTCCCAAACTCTTAGGGGGTTCAATTCAAGCCAGCCAAACCCCTGGAAACTCAAGGTCCCACCTCAGACCCTCATCTCCCATCGCCGGGCCACCTACGGACCCGGGTGTGCGCTACGCGGGTGAGTCCGCTCGAGTGAATTTGTCGTTCGGTCGGAGATATGAGGGTACTCAGAAAGGTCGGCCTAGGGTTGCTTTCCGTGCCAAGATTAATTTTGATCAGCTCGTCGATAGTAGCCTGACCGCCATCTTTAATTTTCGACCGGCCCGGCAGCAAATTGACAAAGTCTTGGTCTTCGCCCTCCTCGGCCTCGAGGATGCCGTAGGCCTCTTCTTGTTCCTCCTGACCCGGCACCGAGGTGGCGTTCACCTCGCATCCCTCCTGGATTGCAATCAGCGGGCCTGCAGGGTTCCCTGGCGCAAAAAGGCACAGGGCTGTCCTGGAGTCTTCCAGGTAATCATCATAGATAACTTCAACTGGGGCCAAGGTCGCTGCATCTTCAGGAGCTTGGTGTTGGATGGATATTGTGTAGGCTCCTCTCCTGGGGCTGCCTGTCACATGGGGACGCGGCGGGACCACTATATAATCTCCCATTCTGAGCTCATCCCTGTCGATCAGGTCTTGAGCAATGTCTTTGAAGACATAACAGTCCCCAATGGCGTGACCAAGTATCTGGTGATAGGGGTAGAATAGTGGGTCACCGCTTCTCCGAGCATCTTGAGGCCTCTTGGGTCTCGGGAGGGAAACCTTGTCATAGTGACAGGCCCAATCAAAGATACCTCGGGTCTTTTCTCTTGGGAAGGAGTAGGACTTCTGCAACTTCTCTTGTAATGTAAGGCCTTGCCCAGCTGGTTGTCTGGCTGAAGGGCTTGCCGTATTTCTTGCCCCCCTCCCTGACTGGATGGAGGTGTCGGGACTACTGGCCCGGGACCAAGTCACGCCTTCACCCCACGGGCGGAGGGACCCCTAGATCTGGTCGGCCACAAGTGTAGTTAATTCGGCCAATTGTGCCTTCAACATCTCGATCTCCCATTGCTACCTATGGTATAGGGCGAGCATGACGGGGTCGTATCGGGGAGGGCCTGGAGCACGGCCCGTACCTCCACTTCTTGCCTCGCCATCAGACGGGGATGAGAGAACCCTGATGATGCGGTCCCTTGAGGTTGACCCTTCGAAAGAGGGAGAGACTTTCCCCGCTAGCCTGCGGTGGAGGGGGTTCCAGAGGAATACTTCTTCATCTTGTGTCTCTTCAGCCGATGACATAGGACATTTATCGTGGCGGGCTTCTTGTAGGGCTGCAGCCTTGACGGGGTTGCTGCCGAGTGGAGCCGAAATCGATATCACGTCGGCCTCATAGTAATCTTCTGGTGAGAATCCCAAACCTGGATGTTTGGTAATTCGTAGCAGCCTCCGGTCTAGGTTTGGTGGGTTCCACGTCTTTTCAAACATCTCCTTTTGGCTGGAGGGTTGATAAAGAGGAATCCTTTATCTTCTGACCACCTCGGTCGTGTGGTTAGTCATGTAGGGAAGCCCCGAAATTGGGACGTGTGGGTCATGTAGGTCGTCAGGGAGTCGGCAATCATTATCTTCTCTGACTGGCTACTCTTCGGCCACGTAAAAGATGGTGGGCGGGCCTTCAGGATTTGGTACCTCAAAGGTCTTCAATTGCTCGGCCGCCTGACAGTCGAGCTGTGCTACTAGCTTGATGATCCCTGGTGAGACTCTGACGTCCTCCAGTAGGTCTTCGAGGCAAGGCGCCCCTGGTGTAGGGTAGATGGCGAGGGGAAACCCCTTAAATAAGCCTTCCTCTTGTGCAATAAATGGCACATGCGGAGGAGCTACATAGTGATGGGAATCAACCTCGAGCATGTACATTTTCTTTTTGTATTTGTGTCCTTTTATTTATTTTTATATCCTTGGGAAAGTATAAGCACAATTGTAAGGCTCCATAAGCCAATGTGTCATTCCCTAGGATTGTGTGGATTTTTGTGTAAATGTGTAGTAGGTCCAGCTAGGGGGCCCTCCCTCCTTTTCCATTGGTCCACCTAAGCCATGTGGGGATGGTCAACCATCCTAGGTGGCCATCTAGAAGCTTGACTAGTCAATATGGCACATGGGGGACAAATGGGAGGAAAGGTCAAGATTCCATACAACCAAGTCAAAGGGGCGCCCTCTCCTTGTCTCCATGGGTTAATTTTTTTATTTTTGTACAAGACGGCTGTGGGGGAGTGAAAAGTGGGCGGGTGGATGGTTGCAAAGGAGAGTGAGGGGAGGGGATGGGGGCACCGGTGGTACCCCTGTTCCAAATAGGGGACCGTCCACGCAGGTTCAAGAGTATGAAGGAGAGAGAGAGGGCTATGAAGGAGGGGGGTGGCGAGGACGTGCGTGTGGGGTTAGAGAGAGAAGAAGTGAGGTCACTATGGGTAGATAGGGAATGCACCGCGATGTGTGGGTGTGTGTGAAGATGAGCCGGTGAGAGTTGGCCAGTGGAGGGTTGTTACGTGTGTGGGAAGGGAGAAAGAGAGAGAGAGGCAGAGGGGGTGAGTGAATTAGAGAGAGTTAGAGAGAGGGAGGTCTGGTGCCGCGATAGCTAGTGGGGGTGCTCTGGGGAAGATGACGCAGCAGTAGTGGCACCGGGTCAAGGGAGGGAACTGGGTGAAGGTAGTGGGAGAGAGAGGCAAGGTGGTGATCGGCGGTATTGGCCATGGCAGAAGAAGTTTAGAGGGAGAGGGGGGAGGAAGATAGACTACAATCGCAGGGGAAGAGGAGGGAAGAGAGCCGGAGGAGGGGGGTCGGGTGGTTGGCCAAGCAGGTGGATGTGAGGGTGGGGAAATGGAGAAGAAACGGAAGGGGAAGAGGGAGAGAAGTCCAGCGGCCAGGGAGGGGCTAGTAGGGAGGAGAGGGAGAGGGGGAGATAGAGGAAGAGGCACCAGAGGGGAGAGGGATGAGAGACGGAGGGGGAGGTTGGAAGGGCATCTCACCCGAGGGGGTTCCAAAAATATGGAAGATACTCGTAGCCATGGCTAAAGTGGATTTTCCTTCATTGTCTTAAAGAAAGACTACATGACCCTTTTTATAGACTCTATAAAGAAACCCAAAAGACAACTCACCTAACACCTACTCATCATAACTCTCTTGAGAATACTAAAAGACTCAAATTAAAAAAAGACTCTTACATGATTTTTGGTGGACATAACTACTACAAACATAAAGCATGACCCATTAAGTCTATACGTGTGGCCCAATTAACATGAGACAAAAATATCCATTTGTTCGTTTTGTTGAAGTCGCTTGTCGATCCCGTCAAATTCAACCTTGAACCTTGAATCTCAAACCGACGATTCTATCAGGAAATAACGCACCTATACAGGCACGCTAAATGACTATAACACACCGGGGTAGGCACGTTATGTCGACTAGGTTTCAAGATTTTAGAGTTCGGAACCGAACCCCCTTTCGATCGACCGAAATCGACAGGGGACGCGAGGAAATGCGTTTCTAAACTACCCTACCATGCCATAACAACATTAAATACCTAAACATGCCACTAGAATTAAAAGACGATGCCCATGGGGACGATTTTAAGCATTATGGACTAAAAATAGACTAAACGGGAATATGCATGAAAAATGAGAAAAAGGGCGTCGGACCATGGTGCATGTGGTGCCGGCGGTGTCCTAATGAGGCAAGGAGTCCATCCCCCTACCTGGAGTACGACGAAAATAACGATTCGATGCCGATCTGGCGAGAGGGCGACGCGGCACCTCCCAGACCGACTCGGCTCCATGCTCTGCGGATCGAGAGAAGATGGGCGTCAACGTGATCCTCGCGATGCGACCAATCCCATGGTACCTCCCTCGCTTCGATCAATGACCATCTGGACCAGAAATCGAGAGAGGAATGAATTTTGAGAAATTAACCTAAAAACACCCAAAATGAGATTTACACGAAAAATGATGAAAATGGCGACGGATGGCGGCGCATGTGGCCTCAACGGGTTCCTGGCAAGATGAGGAATCCGTTCCCCTACCTTTTACGCTGTGAAGACCATGAATCGGTGTAGATCGGGTGACGGGGGCCACGTCGTCCTTCCACTCGCACGCACCTCCACGCTCCACAACCCGAGGGATGAAGGGTAATGGCGCGATCCTCGAGTCGAGCCCGTCCTGTCGGTACCTCCCACGCCTCGACCCGAGGCCGAATGGGCTACGAACCAAGTGAAAGGGGGAGAGAGGAGAGAGAACGTGTGAGGGAGAGAGAGAAGGGCTTGAGCGGCCAAGGCTTGACCGCTCATCCCCTTGGGCGGTCCTGCCATGACCGTCCATCCTCTTTAGCCTTTAAGGGTCTGTCCGTGGTGCGGTTGGTCCCCAACCGTTCATCCCCCTTGAGCGGCCCCATATGAACCGTTCATCCCCTTTGAGTGGTCCTGTCCTGACCTTTCATCCCCTTGAGCGGCCACATTGTGACCGCCCATCTAGTTGAGTATGTCGTATTATCCGGTTGTGTGTCGGTCTATCATAGGTTTGTGTTATAGGGCGGTGTCTGTGTGTCGGTAGTCTCTGGATAGTTCAGTTCAGGTAACTGGGTGCAGTCTCTTCCTTGACTGCGATAGTTCCCTAATGACTCAATCTAGAACTGCCAACATCCTTGTCTCTGGTCTCGTGGCGGCCATTCCTTGACTGTCGGGTTTGCCTAGTGGTTGAGTGATGGTTCGCTTTGCCCAGAGTATCATCCTCTGATGTTTTCACTTCTGTTTGTCTTGGCTTGTCCTTGTAGTCTGCCTGTATTCCCGTGGGTGCCTCTCAGCATCCTATGAGGGCTAAGACTACATTATAAGGTAGCCAGGAGTCTTCTTGCTTGTAGTAGGGTTCTCTTCCCTACTGTAGAGTTGTCATTGTCTGGTTCTGGTCAACCCGGGGTCACCCAGTGGTTGACACGTTGTGTGTGTCTCGACGGTTCTGTCCAGTTCGGGACATGGTTCTGGTTGCAGTGAGGTATCATCTTATCTCATTCTACGTGTCCAGGTGTGCTGAGGGTCCTCGATGTTCCCTCAGGTCGTTGCGTGTCGTTTCCTCCGATAGCGTCATTTTCTCTGGCTTAGGTTTAGACCGATTGGCGACTTATCCCGCTGTGTATGACGATCTTGACTCAGAGTCGTGGGACTCAGGGATCGTTGTAGTTTCAGGTCTAGTTGCCTTGTCCTGAGTCTGTCGGCAGTGGTTCTGCAGCCATTGGTGCTTTGTAGTGCGGGTGACAGTACATGATTAGCCTGTCTGTACTTCAGCACTCGTGCTTTGGAGTCAGTGTTTTGTGAGCCTTCACTAGTCGTAGCCTTACGTCACGTTATAGTGTGATGGCTCTTATAGCGGGGCACTTTCCCGATTTACGGTTCTTAAGCTAGTTCCGTGGGCCCCCGGTCCAACCGTAGCGTCCTTCAGAGAGGGAATACTAGCTAGAGGCCTGGTTTAGGCAGTGGGCCAGTATGTGCACACGTGGTCAGGGGCTTTGGACTTACATCGACGGGCGTGACCCTGACTAGTCACTCTTTACTGTAGTTTCGTTCTGGTTCAGCGTGTACCTCAGTCTCCGCCATCCTGAGGTGTCCGTAGGGAGGTACTTGTGGCGCAGTATAAGATGTCAGTGGATGCATCTGGCCGCTTTTCTAGTGAGAAGGCACTTCAGTCACGTGGCACGTGACTCTCAGCGTTTCTTGTGCGTCGTGACCTTCCGGGTTAGCCCTCTCGTGGCTGTACTCGAGGTCAGTGTCCTGTCGTATGCATGACGTTCTAGTCATGTGTGGGACAGCGTGCACGACGTTCTAGTTGTGTCGTCTAGGTCTACGTCTGTCTAGGTTTTCCTAGGTTTCTTTGTCTATTTTGTAGGTCCTTTGCAGTGTCGACAGATCGACAACTCCTGACTTCGTCAGCTCAGAGTCGCCTTCCTATTGCTGCCTGGAGTAGTTTGGGGTGCCGAGTTTAGTTCGGCAGCCGCTTGTCTGATACAGCTTCTCCCCCCTCTTCCTTAGCTTGTTCCCTACTCCTACGCCTTGTCTGTTCTTTTATTGCTTTCTAGTGGTAGTTTACAGCTTTGTAGTTTAGTTTTTCCTATTTTACTACACCTGCTGTTCCTCCTGTTATCTATGTTGTTCCGTGTTACTGCGTGTTTCCCAGTGGGGATCCACGTGACCCCTATTGAGCAAGTGGTACAAGGCTCACCCCTGCTTTTCTAATGGGTCGTCGTTTGTTCTACTTCCGCGATTCCTGGTGTACAAGTTCGTAGTGGCCAGCTGGTACCTTTGTCAGGCTTCCCCCGACGTTGATCAATCTGAATAGGAGGGGGGCATGGTGTAAAATTTAGCTTCTAAAAAAAGTACATCAGATGGGACAAAGAAAAGGCAATGGGTGAGCTCCCCTTTTCCCGCGGGCAATGAGCTGGATTCCCACGTGAGCACTCCATAATCCGCACTTCCGGGCAACCCATATGGTCTTCTTCATGAAACAACCTTGCAAAAGTTTCATAGAAATCATCCATATCATCAACAAGCCACTTGGGCAGCAATGGAGGGCCAAAAGCTAAACAAGTATCATCTTCTTTCATAATCTTACTTGTCGGGGCCTTCAAATTGCTTCGCTATAATGGGCCCCTCACGAAATACTGGCGATATTTCCAAGTCAATGGCAATAAATCTTCCAACATCGACAATGATGACTCCTGGTAACTGAGGCCTCTCTTACTCATCTTCCTGCCCCTTGGAATGGGCTTGGTCCACCCTTGCAGCTGAGTGACAAGGCCCCTACCTGGCTGATAGCCCAACTTCAATATCATATTCCAGCCCTTGGAGTCCCTTATCTTGGGCTTCTCTTTAACATTCACTTGTACATTGGCCGGATTACGTTGTGTATAGGCCCAAGGGAAGTCCAGATCTAGCATAGAGGTAACGGGACTATTGCTGGGCCAAACTGTTGGCAAGATCTTATCTGAGATAGCTTCAAGTAACTGGACCGTGGAGATGCTCTTGACCTTCACCACCCACCCTTGAAATGGGAATTTGAGGTATTGGTGGGCGGTAGATGGCATAGCACTATGATTATCGATCCACGGGTGGCCTATAATGCCTTTGAACATGGGGTCAATGTCCAACACATAAAATTCAATGTGCATCGTCAATGGCCCGAGCTCGGCTTGCATAGTGACTACCGCATGGCAGGGCCTTCTTGAGTTGTCATATGCTGCTATAGTGGTGAGTGTGGATCTTAACTAATCCTCTGAATTATTGGTGACCCGCAGGGTGCTCAATGGGCAAACATTAATAGATGCCCTGGGGTCAACCAAAGCCGCATCGATAGTCACATTATTCAAGGTGATGAAAATGCAAAGCGGAATCTGGTGAGCCTCGGGGGGTGCTAGCTCAGTCTTAGCAAATGTAATAGCCGGCCCTTTAGAAACCCTGGCCAGAGCAGATGGCATGCTGTCAACCGCCACGTCTTCATTCACTAGGACCTTTCAGAGAAAGTTGCGCAAGGCATTTTGACATAGCTTGGACCATTTAATGAACTCCAGAACTGAGATCTTTATGGGCATCCGGTCCAAATGACGTAGCAAATCATACTGAGTGCCTGACAGTGGATCTGCCTCCCCTTGATCAGCAGCCTACTGTGGAAGCTAGGAATTGGGTGTAGACGCACTGGTTGTAGGGTAGTTCCGATGGAACAAATGCCCACTCCGAAGTTCAAGGCTCTGGGCTGGTAAGGTTTCAATAGTGCTCATGGGAGGCGGCTTAATTGGCCCATTGGGGTGGATAAGAGGTGGGGGGGTAGGTGTTGTAATGGTAACGGGGGTAATCGGGGTAGTAGAGGTGTTAATGGGTCCTACCGAAAGGATGATAGATGGAAGATTGGATGGCGGGGTGGTAACAACAGGTGGAACATGCACTTGTGGGGGAGAAAGTATATGTGGCACAATGGGGGAGGTAGGTGGTAAGATGAGGGGTTTGTGAAGAATGGCAGGCATGGTTAGCATAGCGTTGGTGGCCTGATGGTTTGGCAGTAGGATAATAGAGGTGGAAGGTGGAGGTGGAGTGAGGGTAGAGTGGGGATTCTGATAGGTGTGGTGGAGGGCCATGAAGCACTGGACGGGTGACTCATCATCATAAGACCACCTGACGTTCGGGGCTGGGCGATGGATAATGTTCACTTGAGTTGGTGCTGGTGGTGGAGGATTCAGAGTGGGCAGATGGTTCGACATCGGGTTCTGATGGATTCCCAGATCCTATGCATGCTGTTGTTGTGATGGTTGTGGCTGCGGTGCCTACTATTGTGGTCTAGGCACCTGTCTTCTCTTCTCCATGATCTCGGTGATCACCCTAAGCATCTCGGCCCAGTCGATGCGCTAGCCTTCATGCAAATCATACACAAAATCTCTAAACTGGAAGCGGCTCACAATTGTGTGGCCTGACTGTCAGTGGAATATGCAATATCTAGACTTATCTGCGGTCAGGTTCTAATTAGGCTGTTCTAGAGGAAGTTTCAAGGCACCAATGGATATGAGAGCTGAAAAGATGTCCGGGAGGGTTTTAGGCAAAGGGGGATACTGAGCCCTCTTCCGACCCGGGCATTTGGGTGCGTAGCCATTGGGAGGGGAGACATTATGGTATTGTGGTGGTTGTTGTGGCTATTGGGGAGTGGGAAAGGATGGTTTGGCATTTTGTGGAATGGGAAGCTAAGGGTTGCAGGGAGGCTGTTGGAAGCGTGGTGGAGCGGTTGGTTGAGGAATGGGAAACTGACGGCTTGCACTTGTTCATTAATCTGGACTGCCTCGGTAACCAGCCCTTAGGGTTTTCTAGTGTGTTTGGGCTTTTGGGCTTCAAGCATGGCGTGGATGGGATAGTCCTTGAACTGGGTTTGGATAAATCTGGCCTATCTATAAATCTAGTGCATATTGGCAATGTCATTCATGTCTAGAATGTTGCGAAAAGTAGGTGTGGCATTGGAAATAAGCAACTTCACTTTCTCTTCCTCCCAAATATCGCCAGGTACACAGGCAGCCATATGCCTCCATCTGTTGACATAAACTGCAAAGTCCTCGTCTGGTTTCATCTTCTCGGCCATGAGGTTGGTAAAGGAATACTCTGGGCCAACCCAGTCTTGAAACCTCTGAATGAACTTCCCTTTCACGACCTTGAAACTCTCGGCATCCTCCAACAGGGGAGCATAGAACCACTCCAAGGCTACCCCATCCAATGAGCGGTGGAACAAGTATGCCATAAGGCGATCATCATATTGATACTGCGCCGACTCATACATAAAGTCCCTCATATAAATGTACGGGTTACCATTCCCATCATACCGATAGTATGTGGGGAGATCAGACTGAGGAGGAAACCAAATGTTATGAAAATTGGGAACTGGGACATCGGCCAAGGATTGTGGGCCAACTCGCTTCTGAAGGATGTCAAGTTGTTGTTGCATGGCGACCCATTTATCAGGTACTTCTTGCTCGCGGGACAGAGTAGGTGAAACAAAAGGAGTGGGCCCGGAGTGAGGAGCCGAAGGGTAAGCCAATGGAGGGTGAGGCCCATAAGAAGGATATTGGGCCAAGGAAGGGCCCATATCCTTGTAAGCTAGGTGGGCGGTCCTGGCCTGTGGGTGCAAGAAACCAGCCAGGCTCATGAGGACCTGTGGCACTAAAGGAATGGACTTGTAGGGATCTACCTGAGGAGATGGAGAGAGCCCGGTCTTCCCTTGTCAAGGTTTTGGTGGGGCTGAGTTAAAGGATTGGCCCGCCTCCAAATTGGAGAAGTGAAGGATCTTGGGCTGAACCGGGGTAAGATCAATGATGGCAGGTGAAATTTTGGGTGCGCTAGCCGGGGGCTGAGAGACAGAAGGGGTAGACAAGCCTTGAGGAAGGATGATGGATGGGGTGCCCGACTTCTGCTAGGTGCCATAGAGGGCCTGAAGTTGGGTTGGGTCCAATTGGGCCATCATTTGAAAGATGTGAGCAGCAGAGGGAGTGGCAGGAGAATTGGAGAGAGAGGGTTGACCGCTCTCAGTGGCAGTAGGGGGTGGAGGAGGTGTAGACCGCTCCCCAGATTGGAGAGCCATGACCCTGGACGGGTCCTCCAAGAGCCCTTGAGGAAGGGAGTGCTCATGGGAATGAGAGAGATCGTAAGACGACATGGTGGACGCGAACAAGGGGTTGAGATAAGAAATGATGGAGGAATTTCCCCTAGGTGAAGATCCTATGGATTTGAAGCAACTCCGCATGCCATGTTGCACCTATGGATGAAGAAGACAATAGCAACCAATAAGAACACCAAATCGGATGACTAGAAAAGAAGCAGAAACAAGAAGAGGGGATAAGAGGCGACTAAGATCAACCGCGTTATAATGATGCACAAAATTTTTTATTTATTTCCCCTTTTTAGAACCTTAGTGATTTAATTAAAATGTTCCATCTAATCAAAGTAGGCTCCTAATGGGAATGGGTAGTGGGGACTTGGTTGACTCTAGGTTTGAACTCCCTCTCACGGATGCAACCTAGACACGGGGTGGTAAAGGTATAACTGGCCAGGCATCCATGTCAGAATCCATGGCTCACGGGGACTTACGGAGGTCTCTGATGAGATCACCTAGTCGACCCCAACGAATATGGAGCTGAGAGGATAACTCACCAAGTTAGGTATGCAACTATGGTATGAAATGAATGACCTTATGTACACCAGAGTGCATGCAAATTCTAGCTTAGGAACTAACAATCAATATGCAATCAATGATGTAAATATAACCAGTAGTCAGAAGGAGGGCAGATAGCACCCAAAAATAGCGAGAAAATGAAATAATGCGCAGAGAACGGGCAGTCTTGGGATGCATACCTACAAGGGAGTAGCAGTCGCCAGATGACCGCAATATGATACAGATGGTCCTAACAGGGCCACAATAAACCAGGGAGTAGCAAGCAGTAGAGATAGAAAGAGGAAATCTGAGAAAACCACGATTACCTCGCAAAATGAAAAATCACTACGCTAGCAGCTAAGCGAGTACCTCAGAAGTAGGAACCCTGCACTACAAGTACTGGTCTCTCGGCGTGAAAGCCCACACACGCACACCACGGCGGAACAACCGGGACCCACCAGTCAACACGACCAAAACCCAAAGGTCAAAGCAACTGGGACTGATAGTCTGTCGCTCCCTGTCCAGAACAAGAGTACCTCCCCCCAAGAAGCACAGCCGGTAGCGTCCCTTGACGACTTACACCGCACCGCAGGTGTCCTGCCTGATGTGGTAGCATCTACAAGAGGTACGGACACCGAACAAGTAACCACAAAGCGAGTGACTAGCTGGGGTCACGCCCGTCGACGTGTGTCCAACTGCCCCCAACCACGTGTGTACACACAGACCACGCGTCCTAGGTCTGGCCTCTGGCTGGTTTTCCCCCTAGTCAGACTCTGGCGATTGACGTGGGGCCTGATTGAAACCAATCTAAAAATCATCTCTCAAGGTAAGCCTCTCCACCTACTCTCAGGCAGGCTAGTACACGCGTACTGAAGGCTACGACTAGTGGAGGGTCGCTGAAGGAGTAGACACTCAGTCACGAAAAACAACGTCACAACCGGACGGTACAAGGGACGCTCCTCATACCTACATCGACTCATGGAGACACAAGCCTAGAACAACACCTCCCGAGGCTACATAGTATCACGACATCTGGCCTTGACATGATGCCCAACATCTTTCAGACCACCGGTCAGCACATAGATTGAGATCCACACTCCCGGGACTCGAATCGGCCAAGATCAAAACACCGGTCAAGCTGGTACCCTTGAATGGTCCACCATGGGCCGCTCAGGGACATACGGTTGGACAGAGACCGCACCAGGGGATGAAAGGCCAGGCACAGACTGCGCTACACCTGGAACAAACGGACAGATGGACGGCACTGTCCAGACCGCACATAGTCTGGGCGACTATATCTCAGCCACACAAAGAGATGAATGGTCCAACTCGACCGTTCAACATCCCAATGGTCAAAATGATGAATGATTGACCCCTAGCCACGCTTGGATAAGAACGGCTAAGGCCTCACCGTTCAAGGGGTTGGACGGACCCACACAGGCTGCTCATACCCCCAATGGTCAGAAGTGATGGACGGCCAGCCCATGGCTGCCCAAGGGTAATACGGCCAGCACCTTGCCGCACACCCCGAGCACTGTGCAATGGTAACCCGCAACGGTCAAAAATTCAGGGGATGTGCAGTTAACATGGGGCCGCTCAAGGATGTGCGGTCCCACGACTGACCACACAACCCACTATGCGCCAAGCCGTTGAATGGCCAGGACCATGGCCGCACAGGGGAAAGCCCACAGCATGCCGAGCACATGGGCGGTCATGGGTGGGCCGCTGAAGGGATGAACGGGCCCTGGTTCGACTGTCCATCATCCACCAGCGTGAAGACGGTGAACCCACCGAAAAACTCCATTTTTGGCCCTATACAAGCCCCACAGAAGGGGAAATGCAAGAAATCAACCCCCAAGCCCCCCTAGCATGCTTCTACGCCCTTGAAATGCAGAATCGAAGTGTAAAATGATGGATCGAGTGAACTCTCCCTGTGGCATGGACGTCCCTTCTCGGTGCAATAACTCCCTCTCTCGACCTCGCCTTGGCCTACGAATCGCGAAAATGGAACGGCATCGAGCTAGGGATCGTCACCCTACCTTTGGTTCACGACGAGGCACGCTAGATCGTCCACACAACGCGAAGAACGTCATTAGAATCTCGAGCTTTCACGCTTCCCATGCTCACCGCACGCCGCCGAGATCATCCCGTCGTCACCCACGTCCTCGCACCGTCGCCCCGACGCCGTCTGCAGCCAGAACGGAGCTCGCCGCGTCGTGGCAGCTGGCGCAATAGGACGGTCTAATCTCGTCCGGTTGGATCTCTGGATGGCTCTACTAGGACCGTTCCGTGGACCAGGTGGCTCATTGAAGACCGTTTGAAGGAGCCAGAGCCTTCCTCCCGCATTCTTCCCAGCACAACTGAACGGCCCCTCGATCGTCGTTTTGACTCCGGTCGGAGTCCATGTGATTGCCAGGGTGATTGTGGCTGTATCCCCTTCATCTCGGCACGAACGGGGCGTGGAAAGGCCACGATCTAATGAACCCTTGGGTTTGTTCGCCGTGACAGTTGGACGGTCGAACCAGGGCCCGTCCAAGGTATGGGCGGCTGGCTCTGGACCGTTCATCCTCGCTGGGTTTTGGGGCTTGTGCGGTCAGACGATAGACCGCACATGGTTTGTGCGGCCCGGTAGGGTCCGCCCATCCCCCTTTGGGCAGCTAGGTTCTAGCCGCCTATCTTACCGTGTGGGTTGAGCGGCCAGGGTCTGACCGTTCATCGCTGTTGACCCTTGGTCAACTGCTACGTGTCAGCCACGTTAGGCGGTTTGGTCAAGAGCGTTTTGACTGACACTGTAGTAGGTCGATTCCGTTCAGCGGTCCGATCAAGACCGTTTTGACGAGGAACTATTCTGGGTTGTGGGCTTGAGCGGCCAAGACTTGACCGCTCATCCCCTTGGGTGGTTCTGCCCTAACCGCCTATCCCCCATAGGATTTGACCCTTGAGTGGCCTATCCCGGACCGTTCATGCCTTGGGCGGTCCTGCCCTTAACCGCCCATCCCCCCTGTGAGCGGGCTATCCCAGACCGCACATGCCCTTGTGCGGTCCTCCTAGAACCGCTCATCCCTGTGTGTTGTCGGTTTGCCTTAGTGGCTTATCCCGTGACTGTTTGAGCGTTGTGTTGCCCTCCGGTTGACCCAGTTGTGACCCAGTGGTCAACTTTCGATCTCGTGAGTGTCTCGGACATCCCGGAGGTTTCTTGTCCATGTTTTGAGGTGTCTGTGGGTTCCGTGTTACCATGGTTTTAGACCTAGGGACTAGGCTAGATTGATGGTGTCGTGCTGTCACATTCGACGATCTTGACCCGAGTCTCGTGACCCAAGGACCGTTGAGTTCAGTAGGTCTAGTCGGTTGTCCAGAGTCCGGTGGCTTCGAGTCACCTGTTACTTCGTGTTACTCGCGATGGGTGCATGAGTGATTTCCTGAGTCCACGTTTCGTGACCCATCCATTAGTCGTTGCTTCCACGGCACGTATGTGTTGGCCCACCGGGAGCACTAGTGTGGCATACCCGAGTTAGACAGTGAGTAGGTTGGTTACCGTAGGGCCCCCGCGTGCCGCCGAGTCCAGACTGGTGGGGGAATTACCTGCCAGAGGACATACCTAGGGCGTATGGTCTGAGTGTGCATACGAGACTGAGGGTTCGGACCCACGCTGACAAGCGCGACCTCAGCTAGTCCTTATTTTGTGGTACTTTTGGTTACTGAGTGTGTCTGAGTCTCACACCTAGGACGTTGTAGCTAGACACCTGTGATGCAGTTTAAGATATCAGGGGACGCATCCGGTCGTTCTTCTAGTGGGCGGTGCTCCCGTCACGTGACGTGAGTTGTCGTGTCTTGGGCTTTCATTTCTCGTCTATGAGATGGGGTTTTGTGTGTGGTTTCGGGAGCGTTCCCATAGTCGAGGTCTAGGGTTTTCGGTCAGCGTCATCGTGGACTTTCCCTAAACAACGTTGAGCTCACGACGGTGAGGTCATGACTGTGTTTCCGGATCATGTGGTTTCAGCTCAGGCCCTATTGTGAGGGCAGATTTTCGTGACTAAGGCGTCGCGTCATTTTCCTAGTAGTGTGGCTAGGGTGGTTCGTGTCTGGTGGTCCCCGACCGTGAGATCGGGATGTCAGGTGCGTGACTTGGTTGTCCCCTGATGGGAGACCGGGTCGTGTTTTTGGTATAGTAGGAGTAGCTGTAGAGCCAAGATTTTGTCGGCCACCGTAATTACTTTCTTACTTTCGTAGTTCCAACTTTTCGTGCCGTCGTTGTTTCTCGGTTGGGGTTCCGCGGGATCCCTACTGAGCCAGTGACAGAAGGCTCATCTTAGGTTTTTAGGTGCGGCAGTTCTTCCTCGAGGTTCGAGGGAGCTGCGTGGAGGTTCTTAGTTGCCAGCTTGTCGGGCCGAGTGTTCACTTGGCATGTGGTACGTTTTACTACTTTAAACTCGTTGTGCACTTCCTCTTGAGATGTAAAAACCTTGCACAATGGAAAAGCAATTGTCACTGAGTTGCTATCATCAAAATATGTAATTGTCACTGAGTTGCTATCATCCAATATATATTATACTTGTGCCCTAGGGGACACAACAAGACCCGAGCCTGACACTCTAGCAAGTTGTTAAGGCTGGGAGCTGGTGCGGCGCGTCGGTTGCGCCGGTGTGCACGGAGGTTAGGGGTAGCCGCGGAATAGCCACGGGGACCACACCGAGGAAGTAGGGTGATCTGACGATTGGGGCGAAGCTGCCGAAAGCGATCGATACCGCCAAATAGCCTACCCGCACATGGGTGGCGATGACAATGGGACCATAGGTGACGGCCGTCATGGTTGTCGGAGTGCTGGATGCTGCGGAGGTGACGACCATTAGCGGTCGTCGATTGTGGTCCAACGGCTGAAGCACGAACTGGAAGCTATTGGAAAGTGTGAACAAGTTCTCTCTTCTGCTTCTCCTACAAGGACAGGAAAAGGGCACCAGGACTTTAGGGCTGGCACAGGCTTTCTCTTCAGTAAAAAGAAGGAAGGTGGGAGACGTCCCACTTGGCGTGCCATCCTTTTATTCACGCACGTCGGGTCACGGGTCTGGAACCCTCGAGGGTGGTGCCCTAAGGATTGGTCGGACCCGGGCGTGGTGTGTATTCGGTGACCGACCTGAGGGGTGGGATAAGGTGATAGGGGAGATGCCGGATCCTAGCGTACTTCGGGTATTCCTTCCTATGGCCCTATCCTCCTCAAGGCGGTACCGGGCACTCGCCTTTTATGGAAAGCCGAGGGAGGTTTGAGTGTCATGAGAGGTCCCCTGATTTTTTGGGAAACATAGTTGGGGTGCGGGCGTGCCAGTCGATTTCTCGACGATCACCTATGGAACCAAGGTTTGACCGGGATGTGCCACCAGGGCACGACACGTGGGCTCGGGAAACAGACAACACGTGGAGAGAAGGGAGGTTCCATAGGTGCGAGTGTGCAGACGATTGTGGGGAGTTGTGTACTAGACGTCTTTCCCCATTGATCGCAAGTAGTCAGTGTTTATTTACACCAGATTGAATCCGAACACCTTCGTTCTATGCTGAAGAGAAGTTTGTATATATTTGAAGCCATGGGTGGAGAGCAGGGGCCCTTCACAGCTATGGGTTCGCATTTAACTGGGAGATGTTTGTTGTGGTCAGAAGAGCGGAGTAGTATGGGAGAAGACTGGGACCCAAACGTGGATGTGGGGACGTCCATTCAGGGGAGGTCATATAATTTAAAAGAGCCACATGGGCTTTACAGGTAGGCCGTAGCGGCCAAGGTACAACTGACGCAAGCTGTGGGACATTTTTGACAAAGAGGCCGGTCCCCAGCTTAATGCGTGATAAGGCGGACATCCACGTGTTTTACAGAAGCTCTCGTCGAGGCAAGGGCTAAGCCCGATTTGTCGAGGGAGGACTAGATTGGGTGACTGGAGAAGGTATTGGCTAGTGGCTGGGTGAGGGCCGGACATGGCTCGGGTCGAGCAGTCGGGCACGGCCTCATGACGGCTGGAGGTGTGACGTCATGGTGCGTGCATGGTTATCGTAAACTGGCATTCGTGGGCAATCCCGAGGTAAGGGAGTGTTTGCCGTCGTCATAATGCCTTACGTGTAGCGGAAATAGACTTGCGTGTCATGGCTAAACGCCATATGAGGGGAGTACGAGTGACATACCCTCGGCGTATGTGAGCCGATTCACAAGCCAACCGCACACACAAATCTCCTTGCTTGCTGCGCCTGTTGCTGACTGCGTTGCTTGCTTGCTTGCCTTGTGTTTATCTATAATTGCATGCCCTACCCCTTGAGCTTCTAAGGGGCTTTTATAGGGGAAGTTGAAGGGTCATGGAAGGGGTTTAGCCGGACCAAGTTAAGGGTTGGACTTAGTCCGGGTAAATCCTTGAGAATATGTATTTTTTTTATTTACGGAGTGGGGGAGGGAGGGTTTAGGTAGACCAGCCCAAGGGGTTGGTCTGGGCTGGTTCGCCTAAACTCCTCACCTCACTAACCCTTCAGGGGCCTCATCAGCCTCTTGGGTGGCGTCCCCAGTTCTTGGTGGCGGTAATTCGATATTATCAGGTTATCGGTACCCTGAACTCTAGGTCGTTAAAGTTGATATCGGAGCGTTGTTGGGGACTCATATAAAGAATTGAAATTGCATAGCGTCAGTCCAGAGTAAGTCCACTTGAATCGTCTACTGCTGGTTTAGGGTGTTTTCTGTGATTGTTGATGTGATTTTCATCAACATATGCTTCTTAGGCTTCGATGGCACGTCGCCGGAAGGCCTGGATTTCTAGGGAGGGAAATGATGCTCCTCCTCCAGTGGTCGTTGTGATGGTTTATGCGTCTAAGCTGAGTCAAGTTTTAGGAGTTCCTGCCCCTGTTGTGGGAGACTCAATGGATGTCCAGCATGGAACGCAGAGTGAAGCCGTGCTGCCCCATCTGCCGTTTGGAGTAGAGCAGGTGGTATCTCAAGTGTGCGCGTAAGTTGAGTCCACTCAACCGGGTGTACAACATCACCCTGTCCCTCAACCGATCAGGCAGTTGCAGCCAGTTTGTCCGTGGAGCGACTCCAGAATTCCTTTCGTTGTTCCCATTGTCGATGGTGCTTCTTCTTCCAAGTCCAAAGGCAAGAGGTTCCAAAGATACAAGAATAAGGGACACGAGAAGCAGCATACCCAACAGTCTTCTACCGATGTTGTTCCATCATCAGTCCCGCCTTCCTAATAGCATCAAGGACCTACTACCCGTCGATCGAGATCGTGTGGGAAGTGTGGTGGTAGCCACCCTGGCAGACCATGTTCCTTGCCGGTGATTTATTTTCGCTGTGATCAGCCGGGTCATATTGTTCGAGACTACCTGTACATACTGATACCATTGCAGTTCTTTTCACCGGCCCAGTCACAATAGCCTCAATTCCAACCGGTGCCGGCACGACCTCAGTAGGACTCACCAGCGTCTCGGCTTCCTCGTGCTGAGTAGTGACGTCCTATCTTTTGGAAGGTGCGTTTCTATTTTTCGATTAGTTAACTTGTGTTTTAATTATTCCTGTTGCTTGAGTATTATGTGATTCAATTATTTGTTAATTGTTCATTATGATAATGTTGTTTGTGTGATTGTGATTTTCTTCTCTCCTATCTTTGTCGTTTCTCCCGTTCTACTTTCTCCCTCGTTTCTCTTTTCCCTCTATTTTTCTCGACGCGGGGCGTGCGACCGTGCCGAGTTGACCGAGATAGAGACGTGATGGAATGAGCTAGAACGTGATGAAATGATGGATGAGGTGAACGTTGGCAGGATTCGTGGGTGGATCCTAGGCTAACGTGGCTTGATTATTTCATCGCCTGTGAATTTCGTAAAAGTCTGTTCCTTTGCGTGAACTCAGTGGCTTGTCACCTGCAGTGTCGACAGCCCTGTGAAGTAGTCCACGTCGTGCTTCGTGTCTTTCGGCGGAGTAGTTGATTCTACTCTTTCCTTGTTGTATCCGATTGTCCAGATTCGTAGATTGTTCGGTGTTATTGCTCAACGGCTATCTTTTATGCTGTTGTGCTATTTTGTCAATTGCTCAGGTTGTTGTTGACCATTCGAGTTGTGGCAATGGCCGTACATATTGTTATGATATTTTGGTTATCCCAGCTTAAATCTGGTCAGCTCCTGATGTGTTTCGCTTCTGTTGAAGTTGAAGTGATGGATTGGACCAATTTGGCTGAGAAGCTGCTCGAGCGAACTAGGCTCTTCGCTTCTTGGTGAGCTTCTGATAGTAAGCTCGATGCTTCCCATGTCGTTTGGTGGATCTCATGGTGAGGTTGGTCTTGGAATTGCCATTTCAATACCGTCTTGTCCTGTGTCTGCTCAAGTGTGGACAACTTAGTTTGAGCCTGATCATCTCCTTGTTTTACGGTTGCCTGGCTTTAGACCTAATCTCTGTGTCGAGAGCTATTGCGTACCGTGTCTCATCGTGCTGTGCCCAACGACCGACATGTTGAGAGGCTCAATTGCCATTTACAGGACGCAAAGGTAGGCCGAGATTAGTGCTTTTCCTTGGGCTTTGTGCTGATTTTATTGGCTGGTTAAATGGGAGGTCTGAACCAGAGGAAAAATGGTCTTTTTGTTAACTGGTCAGACGAGAGATTCGAACCAAAGGTAAAAGGGTCTTTTTGTTAACTAACTGGATGAAGGGTCTGAGCCAGAGATAAAAGGGTCTTTTTGTTAACTAACTGGACGAAAGGTCCGAGCCAGAGGTAGAAGGGTCTTCTTATTGACTGACTGGACAAAAGGTCCGAGCCAGAGGTAGAAGGGATATTTTTGTTTAATGGTCGGACGGAAGGTCCGAGCCAAAGGTGAAAAGGTCTTTTTATTGACTGACTGGACGAAAGGTCCGAGCCAGAGGTAAAATGGTCTTTTTGTTCTTTAGTCAGACAGAAGGTCCCAACCAAAGGTGAAAGATGGATGTTGACCCAATGGGAAGTCGGAGCCAACAAACCTTACTTAGACGGTATGTCCAAGACAAGGGCAGACATAAAACACTATCATCATCTCGACGTCATGTCGAAAAGGAGCAACCTAGAAGAGACAAAGGGTCTGGGCCAGGGCAGAATATGGTTGTTGACTCGACAGACCTGACAAAGTTAACCAACTTGGGAAAGACGTGAAGCCTAGGCCAAGGAAAGAATGTAGGATAGGTGTTGACTCGATGTTCTGTCGAAGCCAACAAACTTGATAGAGGCGTGAGGTCTAAGCCAATGAAAGAATATAAGGTGTAAACGTTGACCCGACGTCTTGTCGAGGCCAACGAACTTGGCAGAGACGTGAGGCCTAAGCCAAGGGCGGAATATGAGGTTCAAATGTTGACCCGACGTCATGTCGAAGTCAATGGACTTGGCAGAGGCATGAGGCCTGGGCCAAGAGAATTATGTGGAACAAGTGTTGACTCGACATCATGCCGAAGACAATGATCTGGACAGAGGCGTAAGGCCTAAGTCAAGGGCCGAATGTAGGATAGGTGTTGACTCGACGTCATGTCGAAGTCAACAAACTTGGCAGAGGCTTGAGGCCTAAGCAAGGGGCAGAGTATAGGATATGAATATTGACCCAACATCATGTCGGAGCCAACTGATTTGGCAGAGGCGTGAGGCCTAAGCCAATGGCAGAATATAGGGTGTGGATGTTCACTCGACGTCATGTCGAAGTCAACGGGCCCTACCCCGATAGAAGGTTTGGGGTGAGAGTAGACTAAATTGCAGATGGATGAGAGGCCCAGATCAAGGGCTAAATATTGGTGTCAACCTGACGAAATGTCAGAGTCAACGAACCTTGCTCAGATGGAAGGCCTGAAACAAGGGTAGAATGTGTAGATGAGGGTGTCAACTTGACGTCATGTCAAAGTCAACCGGCTTGGCGAAGACGTGAGGTCTAAGCCATGACAGAATATGGACGTTGACCCATGGAGATGTCAGGATCAACAAATCTTGCTCAGACAGAAGGTCTAAGACAAAGTGAAGAAATCTTTTTGTTAGTTTCTTTGTTTGAGTTTATTAGGTTTATTAAGTTTATTAGATTTATAGGATTTTTGGTTTGGTTGAGTTTGTTAAGTTCATTGGATTTACTGGTTGAGTTTATTAAGGTTTATTTGATTTATTGGGTTTATTGATTCATTGAGTCTGATTTTGATGGGTTTATTAGGTTTGTTGAATTTTGTTGATTCATTGAGCTTGCTTGGTTAGGTTGGTTCGTTGAGTTTATTGAGGTTTGTTAGATTTTTATTGAATTTATTAGGTTGATTTGATCGAGTTCATTAGTCGATTAAATTTATCAGGTTATTTTTTATTTATTATTTTTTTGAGCCCATTAGATTGATTGATTTTATTTTATTTTATTATTATTATTTTTTAATTTCTTTTCCTTTTTTTTGATGATGATTATTTTTGTTGATGATTGAGTTTATCAGATTTTTTTTATTCTTTATTCATTTTTTTTAGATCATCATTTTCATTGTATCGTTCATTCACCATCATTTTTTTATTCTTTTATTTTATTTTACACCCGTGGGGCTGGGGGTAATTTTGGAGCTCGACAAGGGCGGAGTGCCTTATGCCGAGGGGCAAGAGTTTTGACTAATTCATTTAAATGCCCAAAAATAGTCTAAAAATTTGTAAAAATCGCCTGAAATAACCGAAATAAATTCTAGACTCGACCCGCTAAGGATCCACGAAATCACGGGCGCTATAGTCCCCCCTCCTTAAAGGAATTTCATCCTCGAAATTACAAGGAAGAATAAGGAGGAAACTCAAAGCGAACTACACTTAACTACAGAAAGCGGGAATAACAGGATCAGGTACCTTGAAAATAGAAAGCTGATTTCTCGCGTGGCTGAAAGTAGACTTTCTAGGATCCGTAGTCAACCACAGCATGATATCACTCTAATTAGTCCATGCCTAGGATCGCATCGTACTCAGCCAACTGCAGTGCATACAACTTCGCTGGCAACTGCCGATCACTGACGATAACGGGAGAATCTTCTAGGCAAAATGGAGTGGACATGAAATCTCCGGAGGGCAACCCAACGAGTAGTTCACAGGGCGACTCGGTCACCGACTCCTCGAGACGAGCAAGGACATCTTCAGAAATAAATGAATGAGTGGCACCTGAATCGAATAGCATACGAGCAGGACGACCAAAAATCAAAATTGTACCTTCTACAAGATTTGATGCAATGGCTTCTACACGAGTGATATGTGTGATCTGGCTCCTCGGCTTCCAGCTAGAGGCTGCAGAAGATTGCTGGGAAGAAGTAGGAACTTGCAAAAATGATGGTTGAGGTTGAGGTGGTGCAGGAAGGTGAAATTGTGACTACTACGGCTGGGTAAACTGTGAGAACTGTGTCAGAACAGACTTCATCGGGTAATCTCGAACAACGTGACCCGGCTGATCATAGCGATAGCAAACCACCGGCAAGGAATAGGGTACACCGGGATGGCTGCCACCACACCTCAGACATGGTCTCAGCTGACTCACATGAAACTCTCGGCACTGCTGATACGGAGGAACAGACTGCTGAACAGAATCAGAAGGCACCGATTGCTGCTGCACAAAACCCAAAGATGCTCGATGATTGAAACGCTTCTTAGACTTTCGAAACATCCGCCTCGACGGACCACCAGAAGTAGCCACGACAGACGGAACGCCAGGTGCTGACGGCTAAAAGGACTGCTGGAACAGCACAACCGGCTGAGCAACACTGGACTGAGAAAACCCTGCAGACCTCGTCAAATCAAGCTCAACCGCGACTGTTGCCTGATATGCATCATCCATAACATTGACACGAGTAGCAAGCAACGACACTCTCAATTCGGCTCGCAGACCTCGGAGAAATTACTCGGTCTTTAAGGCTTCATCAGCAATAATATGCAGCGCATACCGACCCAACTTGATAAACTTGTTCCGATACTACAACACGGTCATTTCACCCTGCACCAGATCTAGAAATTGGTGCATCCATATGAAGACAGGCCAGACTGTAGGTACGCTCAAAGGTAGTCACAAACTCTGTCCAGGTGATCTAACGAAATGGTCAGGAATGGAAGGCGACTTCCCACTCTGAACTCCACCACATCAATGCAGCACCCTGAAGCTGAAAAGTAGCGAGCATAACCTTCTCATCCTCCACACATTTCATCGACCGAAATACACGCTCAGTCACCTCGATCCAAATCCTGGCAGCATCCGGATCTGACTGACCTTCATACGTCGGCGGGTGGAACAGTAGGAATTCCTTGAGTGCTCTACCACGGCCACTGGGTAAGTCATCATGCGGAGCTAGCACAGCAGGAGCAGGGACTGGCACAATCGGAGGAGCATGCATGACAGGAGGCAGAACGCTGCCACTCTCTTCCAGGGGAACATGAGCTCTTCTTTTACAGGGCAGCATCTAAAACATACGACAACGAAAAATACATTAATAATCACGAAAAATATCCTAAGCCAGCAACAGACGACACGACTGGACTTGTTCTGGACAATCACGGGTAATTTCAATTCTTTACACGATTCCCCAACGCCGCTCTGATACCAACTGTAACGACCCAGAGCTCAGGGTACCGATAACCCGATACAAGTATCGAATTACCGCTACCAAGAACTGGGGACGCCACCCAAGAGGCTGATGAATCTGCGCGCCGTGCCATGCCTCGGTTTGCCCGGTCGCGCCTACGTAATAGATCAGCCTGTCGTTGTTGTCGTTGAGCGCCGGCCAGTCGCCGAACGCCATGATCGTGGGGCCAACGATAGACGGCGGCGGCGGAGTCGGCGGCGGCAACGGAATGCCGGTCAGGGTGCTGGTGTAGTTGCCCTGCCGGTCCGCGACAAGCTTGCTATCAATCACGCCCGCCGCGTAGGACTGTTGGCTGAAAACCATCCGCCGGACTTGGCCGCGCAGCGAGATACCCACCGCATCGGTCTGGACTAGGTACAGGAAGCTCATCGGCAGGCTGAACTCTTCCTCGCCCGCGATTCCAGTCCATACGATCTTGAGGATCTTGTCGGCGCGCTGCCATGCCTCGTCCTGATCCTTGAAGGAAACCGGCACTTGAATGGACTGCTCGCCCACGACCTTAACGTCAGGCGAGAACCGCGACGGCGATGCCTTGGCTGGGGCATAGCCCACGGTAGGGCTCTGGTAGTGCATATGCAGCACGCGGGGGCGCTCATAGGCGTCCTGCCTGACCGTCTTGTCCGGAACCGAAACGAAGTCGTCTATCGTGAGCGTGGTGACGACTGGCTTTCCGTGCTTGGGGAAGTGCAGCTTGTAGCCGTCCCCCGCGTCATGCTCGGATGCGCCGTAGAAATATACCGGCATCAGCGTGCGGATCGAATCGGCGTAGGTGTAATCGTCTGCCAGGACAAGGCCGTCCACCATGTCCGTCAGTTCGGACACGTCATACCGAGTAGCTGGCAGACCGGGCCTTTCGCATAGCGTCGAAATGATGGAAGAAAGCGAGACCTTTTGCCCCGCAATGTTCCCCTCAAAATAGTAGAGGGATGCAATCCCACGCATTCCAGTGCTGAGATGGCGGGTCGTCCACGTCTTTCCATCGGGGCTGGATTGAATCTTCCCCGCGCCCGCCATCAGGAACAGTGATCCGTTGAAAGAAATTTGGTAGCAGTAGCCGCCTAGTGAGTCGTCGGCAAGCGCCCAGCCTGACCCATCGTTGTAAATTCGTTCGCCAGAATCCGTACCAGCTACCCATACCCCATTCCCGTACTGCAGTGAAGTGATGCTAGTTGCCGTAGCAAACACGGGGAGCGTATCAACAGTTATTCCATCACCATTAGAGGTAGTGGCAATGGACGGTTCAGAAGCTAGATCGCCACCCAATTTAAATTCCAGCCCTCCATAAGCGACGATAACAACTTGCCCGAACAGGGATGACGTATCCTCTCTTTGCTCCCAAGTTCCCGCCGCATCACTGGTTGTTACAATCGGTGCGCCGAACGACCCAACATCTATGCCAAGCGCTAGATTTGAAGAGGCGGCTACTGCTCCAACGCTGGTACCGTATCTCTGAAATGATGCGCAGCCGTCCTGCGAGACAGCTACACCCCACAAGTTACCGCCGATGATGTACTGATCGGATACGGCAAGGTAACAAGCGCCACGACTTCCTCCTGAGTCTCCGAGGTCGCCCGCACTTGCCGTCCAATCATGACCGCCGTTAACGCTGAATTGCGCAGCGCCAGCCGTCCACAAGATGTACCGATCCGGGCCAGCAAACATAAAGCTGACGCCAGTGTCCCCAATGGAATCGACTGAATCCCATGAAAGCCCGTCCGGCGATCCGAGAACGCCGCCTGCGGTGCTGGTGATCGCAAGCGAGTCCACCGTCACGGAACTATCCGTAGCAGCGCTCGCAACCTCCCACCGGTAATCCTTGATCCGCTCGCCGGTATCGGTCAGGTCGTAGTTTGGGAATACGGCGTAGCAAGTGCCACGATAGGCCGGGACATTGCCCGCACCAAGGAACGCTTCAAGATCTGGATCAGGAAGCTGCTCATCGCTGCCATTGTAGAACCGGAAGCGCTGGGCGAACTCGGCGGACTCGGCAACGATGGTGGATTCCGGTCGCACGTCGTAGACAAGCTTCTCATCCTCCCATATCCGCAGCAGGGAAATGCCGCCCGTATCGTCCTTGGCCTCGCAGATGCGAACGGCGAACGTCCAGTAGGCCAGCACAGAAGATTCTAAATTCCTTTCTCCACCTGGAGTGGTAGTATTTTGAAAGAGCTTTCCAACGCCACCAACCCCGCATCAATCCAACATCGGTGCTGATCGCAGCAATAATTCTTGCTGGGTCGCGTGCAGCAGAATAGCGATTCTGGTTCGTGCATGGCACCCGATGACCACCCCCGAGGCAGCCGCCTCGCCTTCCGTGAGGCCAACCAGCATGCCCCCGCCCCTGGGACCACCCAACCCGGAGTCTCCGATGCAGCAGCAGCCTTCGACATCCCTGGTCTGTGAATCAGGATGTGGACCCCACGAGTACTAGCACGTGCCACCGTCAAAGCTGCCCCGAGTGCTGCTTGTCAACCCGAACACGTTAGTCCCGGATCCCGTGTGTAGCCCTTTACCTCCCTGCGTGGAGTGGGTAGAATACATCACTTTTGTAATTATTATTCATTACTGTACTGGGAGTACGGGTTCAGCCGGGATCATATTCCCCACGCCCGACGCGTGGAGGTACACCCGCACCCCCACTTTAGTTGCTTGCTACTCTAGTATAGGCTCTGATGCCGCTGCTTGTGAGTGTGTTAGGCACCTAGATCGCTGTAGTTAATCACCGCTGTGAGTTGTGAGTGCGAGACTCGTCTTGTGACTCGTTCTGAGCATGAGAGTGAGCCGACCACCCAAGACTCAATGTCGATTTCTCAACCATGCAGATCGACTCATTTTCCTCGCCGGGGATGACCGTGAGCGAGTGCTTCTTATTTTGGGGCATCTTTGTCCCTTCGGGAATCACGTTAGATGATGACTTGGTCGTGTAGTTGCTGGTCTCATCGATCCACTAGTCACATCATCTAGTAGAAGTCCAAGGAACGTGTGTACACCTCGAGTCTCATTGTCGTCCCGCATCAGCCAAGATTACCAAATCTCCACAGAAAGGCCTGAGCAGAAACATCTCTGGTCAAGGGTACTACCAGAATGCTTCTACTCATTCTACATTCCACAACTCCTACCATCAGCCGAACTGGAAAGGTCAAGGTCACATGAGGCCTATGCAGTACATCCGAGATCATCATCACAATCAGATACACTGGTCTTATCCTTGGAACTCCTATAGGCAGACCAGGCACAACAATTTTAGAAGTCAGAATTCCTATGGCTATGTTAACTTCATGCCCAGTCAGTCTAGAGTCTACAGTGCACCCACTACTCCCAATGTCTATTGGACTAGACGCTGGCAAAGAAATTTTCAGAATGATCTGAAAAGGAAGAAACATGCCACACCTCAGAAACAAAGTCCAAAGAATAAGAGTGGCAAGAAAGAACAAACAAAACTGAACAACAAGAAATCCACAACTGTCATGAAAAAGCCAAACCAAATGTGGATACCAAAACACCTTGTTTCTAGTTTGCATGAAATAAATACTTTTCTGGAACCCAAGAAGCTCTGGGTTCCAAATCATTCTACTTGATTCCCTTGCAGGTATGCCTGGCAGCCAATCACAACAAGTGGTATCTAGATAGTGGCTGCTCCAGGCACATGACCGAAGATAAAGTAAAATTCTGCATGCTGGTAAAGAAGGATGCTGGTCATGTTACTTTCGGAGGTAATACCAAGGGAAAAATAATTGGCTCAGGAAAGGTTGGTAAGTGTTCCTCTTGTTTGATTGAAGAAGTGTTGTTAGTGGAAGGTTTAGCTTATAATCTTCTTAGCATAAGTCAACTGTGTGACAGAGGCCATAAAGTTGTGTTTGATTCTCTTGCATGCACCATTTATGAACCCAACTCTGACTTGATTAAATTTACTGGTAAGAGAATCAATAACATCTATATGGTAGACTTAGATGATGTAGCACACTCCAATCTCTGTCTTAATGCAAATAAAGATGACCTAGCCTACCTGTGGCATCGTAGATTAGGTCATGCTAGTTATAGTGTGCTTCATAAATTGAATAAGCATAGCATGGTAAAAGGGCTTCCTGAAATCTCATTCAAAAATGACAATAAAATCTGTGAGGCATGTACCCAATGTAAACAGACCAGAAAATCATTTAAATCCACCGACACGGCGGCCGGCACGCTGCTCACGTTCATCTACGACCAGGACGGCACCACGAACACGCCGGTGATCGCCAAGAGCGTCGGCCAGGTGCTGAAGGACATCCCGCTGACCACGGGCAAGATCACGCACACGTCGGCCGGTACCGACGGCGTGATCACCTGGTACGCGGCATGGGTGCCGCTGACCGCCGGCGCCACCGCCGACTCCAAGATGGAGCAGGACAACCAGAAGCTCTTTGCGCTCTACACCGCCGTGAACACGCTGGCCTACCTGGCCAAGATGGGTCAGCGCAGCACCGCCACCAGCGGCCAGCTTGCGGGCCTGAACACCCGCTTTCAGGAAGGCCTGGCGCAGATCCAGAAATACATGGCCGGCACCGCGTTCAACAATTTCAACCTGCAGGCGGCCAAGCCGTCGGACCAGGTGACGTCGACGGCGTCGATCCCGTTCAGCAACTACACTTACCAGACCAAGAAATTCGTCACCAATGCCCATATCAACGATCCACTGGCGGGCGTGTCGGCATCCGACAGCTTCACCATCAACGTCAAGAAGGGCAACACCACCAAGGACGTGGCGATTGATTTCAGCCAGGTGCAGGGTCCGCTGACGCTCACCAACGTCATCACCTACATCAATGGCCAGTTGGCCGCGAACGGCTTTTCCACCCGCTTCCAGAAGACGGTGACGGGCGAGACGGCCACCAGCTCTGCCAACGCCACCTACGGCATGCAGATCACGCCGGGTGGCGTGGAACAGGTGACGCTGTCGGCCGCGTCCACGCCTTCGCTCTATGTCGTGGGCAATTCGGGCACTGCCAGTGAAACGCGCACCGTCACCAACGCCGCGACCTCGGCCGCCACGACCACAGCCGCCAATCAGGCCGGCCGCCTGACCAAGCTGTCGGGCCTTTCGGGCACGCCATCGGGCACCTTCAGCGTCAACCAGCAGGCGACCAGCGGCATCACCAGCGCCAAGGCGACGGTGGTGGACAACAGCGGCAACATCTATGTCGTGGGCACCGCCACCGGCGACTTCGGCAGCCAGATCAACCAGGGCAGCCAGGACGTTTATCTCACCAAGTATGATTCCGCCGGCAATGTGACCTGGCAGAAGCTGCTGGGCAGCGCCGGCACCGCCAACGGCTATGGCCTGGCGCTGGATCCCAGCGGCGGCGTGGTGGTGACCGGCAGCTCGACCGCCGACCTGACCACCACCTCGGTCGCGGACGGCAACAACGATTCCTTCGTGGCGCGCTACAACGCCGATGGCGAGCAAAGCTGGATCAAGCAGATCCAGACCCTGGCCACCAACCAGTCCAACAGCGTCAGCGTCGATGCCAGCGGCAATGTCTATATCGGCGGCAGCGTTTCGGGCGGCGTGATCGGCGCGGGCCAGACCTCGCTGGGCAAGGGCGACGCCTTCCTCGCCAAGTTCGATTCCAAGGGCAAGCTCCTGGCCGAAAACCAGTTCGGCACCACCGCAGCCGACAGCGTGGCCGCCACCGCCACCGGTGCCGACGGCAGCCTCTATGTCGCCAGCGTGCAGAACGGCCATGCCATCGTGTCCAAATATGCCGGCGGCGACATCACCGCCGCGCCGGCCTGGACCCAGGACCTAGGCGACCTGTCGGCCGCGGGCGCCATCGGCGGCCTGGCGGTGTCGAACGGCCAGGTCTATGTCTCGGGCACCACCACCAACCAGAACCTGACCGCGGGCGGTCAGGCGGCGATCACGGGCGCGGCCTCGGGCGGCGTCGACGCATTTGTCTTTGCGCTCACCGACAATGGCGCCAGCGCCAGCGCCGACCATGTCACCTATCTGGGCACGTCCGGCACCGACCAGGGCGGCGCGCTGACCGTGGCCGGCGACGGCACCATCTACATGGCGGGCCGCACCACCGGCACCTTCGCCGGCCAGACCCGCAACATCCAGAACACCACCAACGCCTTTGCCGCGGCGATCAATGCCGACGGCAGTGTCGGCTGGACGCGCCAGTATGGCGGCCAGGACGGCATTTCGACCGGATCGGGCGTGGCCATCGATCCCATGGGCGGCGGGCGCATGAAGGTCGAGTTTTACGCGGGCGTACAGGGCACCGTGGATTTTGACGTGCGTGGCGAGGGCGGCGGGGTAGTCGAATCCGCCGCCGGGAAGTGCGTAGCGGGAGGCGACGGTGGCGGTGGTCTTGGCCAGCCGGTCAAGAAGCGGGTAGTCGGCGGCCGAAGCGAAGCGATCAATCGGCCCCATAGCGATGTCGCGGTCGGACTTCGTCACAAGATAGACGGCCTCGGCGCCGGTGATACGAATGGCGGGATTCGCCGGGTCGCCCACGTTTTGGGAGTCCTTTTCGCCGGGGAGGTTCACCACTTCGACGCGGCCGCCTACCACGAGCACGCGGGTGAGCCCCGCATAGCCAGCCTCGTTGAGTTCGCTTTGCTTGTAAGAGGGGTAGTGGGTGACCAACGCGATGTAAGAACCGTCGCGGGCCACGACTTTTTTGTAGCGGAGATTTTGTTCATCGCCCTTGCCGAACTTGTACATGGACGACAGGTTGTCGACCGAGAGGGTAAGATCGACCGGGGCACCCCGTGATGACCGGTGGATTTCGGTAATTACGACGCCGTCGGTGCGCGAGGCGAAGGTGCTGCGCTCCCATTCGCCATTTTCGTCGGTGTAAGCGACGCCGACTTCGGCGGTGGCGAGGTTGGTCCAGCGGCGGTAGGCGGTTATGGTGTGCTCCGGGAGGGTGAGGCGGAGCTGGTGGGAGGGATGGTAGGCGTAGTCGTAGTCGCGGCGACGGCCATTGAGGTTCCAAGTGTCGTCATCGCGGAAGACGTGTTCGCGGGTCGGGACAAGTTCTGTGGAGAGGATGTCTGGAGTCTCCCGTCGGGAATTCGACGGGATGATGAAGGTCATGTTCTGAAAGATGAGCGTTTCATCGTAGGGCGAGCCGGAGGCGACGACGCCGTCGAGACCGTTGCCGGTGACCATGCCGTCGCGCCAGTTGCGGTTGTGGCCTGGGTCACGGTAGGAATCGGCGAAGATGATGTCAGGGGTTCCCGGGGCGGGGGCGGCGTGGACGGCGGGAGCCGCGGTGAGGATGGTGGCGGCCAAGCTTAGAAGAAGTCTTGAGAAGGTCATTGGGGGGATGCGTACGATGGTGAGAATGTTAACGGTGAGGGTGCCGTTGAGGGTCCGGTCGATCCGCGTGACGGTGGTGCGCGGGCGAATCATGCGCGGAGGCTTGCGGAAACGCTTAGGCCCGTCGCGCGGCGGAAAGAATCACGTGGAGGCCAGTGGAGGCGCGGGGCATGTCTCCCCAGTGCCGGGTGATTACTTTTCGAGCAAAAGGACGGTCGTGGAGCGAGGGGATATCTGAAGCGAGGAGCTTGGGGCGACGTTACCCGCACCTGCGCCAAGATTGACCGCGGACCGAACATCGGAGGGCACGGCGAGAGAGAAGGTCTTGTCTGCGCTCATGTTCATGCCGATGAGATAGGGGCCGTAGCGTAGTACGTAGAAGTCTCCCCTGCCAGCATAGGGATTTTCTTGGCCGGGCTTGAACGGGATTTCGGCGGGGATTTTGGCGATAGGTAGCACTTCGCCGGCAAGGGCCGAGTGGAGGTTGCCGGGGTAGCGCAGGCCTCCGTTGCCAAAACCCTGGTTGGTGTAATCCGGGCGGACGTAATCCTGGCCTTGCGGAGTAAACTCGGTGTGTTCACGGACCACGGCGACGCGGTCGTAGGCCGGGGTGATGTAGTGGATGCGGGCCAAGTCATTGATGCCAAAGCGGGCGCGCCAATACAGAGAAGCATAGAGGATCTCGTCGCCATGCTTGATGGCGAGGACGCCATCTTGTTCGTCGGACCAGACGAAATCGGACCTTCCCTGGCTCATAGGCAGCCGGTATTCGCTGTTGGGCAGCGAGCTTATCAGCGAGTATTGGTCGGGAGTCTCGAGGCGGCCGATGGTGGTGCGCAAACCTTGAGCGTCATCGTTCATCGCCTCGACCTCAGAGGCGAAAAACTGGTTGTCGGTGAGCATCTGTTTGGCGTAGCCGATGAGACGCAGGTCTCCGGTGAGGGCGGCGGCTTGGAGAGCGGATGAGTCACGCGAGGCGCGCTGGGCGTAGGCGACATAGCCCGGGTAGTTGTAGTCGCGCCATCCGACAACCTGCTCAAGCCGCATTGCACGGTTGCCTTGATCGTCGAGCGATGGGTAGCGGAAGATGGACCGGGCGAGGGCGACCTTCACGAGCTGGTCCTTGATTTTTGCGTCGCCGGGCAATCCGGGAGCCGGGCGAGTGGCGTTGTAGACCTCGCAGACCAAGTCGATGACTTCGCCGTAGCTGCCGACGTAGCCAAGCTCCTTGGTTAGACCCTTGGCGGTTAGTTCCATGTAGCCGGGCGCGACGTCCCATTGATGACCTCCGGGGTCGCTGTTGGTCCAAGGGATAAGGCCCACGGATTCGTAAAGGTATCGGCGGACTTCGGGTTCGCCCAAGGCCTTGGCAGGATCAAGGACTTCGAGTCCGCGATTTGGCAGGTATATGCCGTTAAGGTCGTTGATAATCGTCTGATTGCTGTAGAGCCGGCGATGAAGCCGATGCCAGTCGCGGGTAGCCAGCAGCATGGAGGCATAGGCTTGGCGGCGGGAGATATCGCCACCGCGCCCATCGGGTATTTGTTTATCGAGGTCGGCGCGGAGTTGCTCGTAGCGCAGGGATATAACCTGGCCGCAGATCCCGAGACCGAACCACTCGGGGTTCCACGTGGAGGGATCGGCGCGCGCGAGATCGGGGTTTTTGACGTAAGCGGCGTACAGGGCGTCAAGGCCTTTGATAATCTGCGCGATGGTCCGGGGGTTTTGGTAGGCATGCGTCCAAACGACATCGTAGGCCTTGGCGAGCAGTTGGAGCTGCATCTGGCTCGGGGTGGACGAGGGTGCCAGCCGGGCGTCGATCTCACGGTTGACGCGTTCCTCGATCTGGGTGAGCACCTCGGGGCCGGGTTCGCGGCGGACGGGTGGACTGGCGGGGATGTCGCCTTGAACTTCGTCGGCGGGAGGAACGAAGCACCCGTCGGTGTGGGTATACACACGGTAGATGCCCTTGGAGGGGGCAGTCATGTCTTTCTGGAATTTTTCCCAAGTATTTCCGTATCCCCAGATTTTGCCGCTGGAGCGGATTTCGAATCGGAGCTCGGTCTTGCCCTTGGTGAGCGAAAGGGGAAGGGGGGATGTGTTGTAATAAAAGCGGCCGTTGTAAGCGGGGCCGGAGGTTCCGTAGTCGAGTTGCTCCACGTCGCCGAGGTGGCGGTAGCCGATTTGTTTGCCGTCGGCGTAGAGCATGAGGCGCTCCACGTTTGTTTCGTCGCCGGAGAATTTGGCGGTGAAATAATTGGGTTTGTCCGGGTCCACCTTCAGGGTGAAGGTAATGCTGCCGCCGTCCCATGCGACGTGGGGCAGGGGGAGCAATCGGCGGGCGGGCAGCCCATGATCGCCCACGAAGGCCTCGCTGTGATCAGACTCGAGGTGGTGGCCTTGTTCAGACGAGCGGTCGCCGAGGATCAAGGTATCGACGGGAGTTGCCGTCAGCAGGGCCGCGAAGCCCAGAAAAAGGCCGATGGCAGGAATGAATGCACGGGGTGTCATAGGAATGGACGCGTATTGTGTGAGTGGGTTGGCCATGCCGGTCTTCAACGGGGCCGATACGCCTTGGGGGAAGTTGGTGGGGGCAACTCGTAATGATGTTAGAGAAATCAACGCATCATTTTTCGGGGAATGCGGCGGGTTTATAACTTAACATGGTAAGTCGTGTGGGCTAACACGACGTCCGCGAAACTAGCCGGGGTGGCATTTTACCGGGAGGATGCCGCAGGCCCGGGAAATGCGTTGGGCGTTTTTCTATCTGCTATCTGTTCAACAATCTGCGGGCGGATGGCTACAGCGTTTTCTTGGATGCAGGCAGGGTAGTGCCATTCACCCAGCTTCCTTTAACAAGTATTTCGCGTTGATGCGTAGGAATGCCTCGATGTCCGTTCATCAGGAGCGAAATCACAGTCTCGCATGCGGTGCGGCCTATTTCGAGCGGATTTTGATCAATGCCGCTGTCAGCGTCGCAGTCATGCACACTGGTGACGGCCAAACCAAGATCTTGGGGGATGGCGAAACCCGCGTCGGTAAGCAGTGCTTTGATCGTTCCCAGATTGCTGAATATGGCATCAGGCTTCTGGGCGGCGACCCATTGGCCAAGCAACTTGATGTCCTCGCCTCTGTTTTTTTCAGGCAAAAGCAGGTGCGGGATGCGCTCTCGGGTGGGGACGTCTTCGTTGGCTCTGAGGAATCCGTTGAGAAAAAGGGCGTAGCGGATCGAGGCCGCGCTCGTGACAAGCCCGATGCGACGGTAGCCTCTTTCACGCATGTTGCGCAGAGCCATGCGAGTATTGGAGGTTTGGGCGCTGCTGATCAGGTGAAAGGGGTGTTCTACAAGTGCGTTGCCAAGTCGGACGACGGAAAAATTTTGCCAGTCGATTCCGAAGGGAGGGGTGGTGGCGAGGTGCCCCTCGGGGGGCGAGAGTATGACGCCTTCGATGTTGCGGGCCAGCATGATTCGCTGAGTGGCGGCCAGGGAGTTTTTTATGTTAGGAGTGAATTCGTAAAGGTGGAAGCCGTGGCGTTCGGCGACCTGCTTGGCGCCTTGCCAGTAGGCGTCGAGCTCGCGCAGGGCATGCATTTCCACCGGATTTCGCCAGAGGGTGATCCAACCTAGGGCGGCCTGTATGGGACGCGCCTCACGCGTGTGGCGATAGTGATTGAGTGCCGAGAGGAGGGGATCTGGACGGTAGCCGAGGGTGTCAGCAGTCTTGCGTATGCGTTCGCGCAGTGAATCCGAGACACCGGGGCGGTCTCGAAGCGCGAGGGAGACGGCGACGTGTGATATCCCGAGTTTCTGGGCGATTTGCCGTAGCGTAACCCGGTTGGAGTCGATAGGGGGCGCAGGTGTGTGGGGGAAGTCTTTGGGCATTTGGGATACGTGCTGCGTCAGGGGATCAGTTGGCACTCCTTACCATGTTAATCAAGCTTGGGTATGCCAAAGCGCGGCCGGCTGGATTTGCTCCGACGGAAGGTTTCACGAATCCGCTTCGTTGAAAGCAACTCATCTATGTTAAATATACACCCCGTTTCGATGGAGGTTACAATTGAATCGATCGCCTCCGTGCGGCCCAAAGCCGTGTTTATGCTGGATCCTGCTTCGCAGCCGTTGATCTACGGGCAAGAGGACCGCGCCGCACTTGCGCACTTGGCGAGCCTGCACGGCGAGGTGATCGGGCGCGACGGCTGGAGGGATCGGCTTTCCGTTCTGACCGATGCTGAGGTTATATTTTCCGGCTGGGGAGCTCCTGTGATGGACGAGGCTTTTTTGGAGGCGATGCCCAAGCTGAAGGCAGTGTTTTACGGGGCCGGTTCCGTGAGGTCGTTTGTGACGGAGGAGTTTTGGAGGCGAGACATCCTGTTGACGAGCGCTTACGCCGCAAACGCGGTGCCGGTGGCCGAGTATACGCTTTCGACCACGCTGCTCAGTCTGAAGCAATTTTGGCAAAGGGCCGCGGACGCACGGAGGGGAGAGGGTTGGGGAGATCATACGCGGCCTATCCCGGGCTCATTCCGAGCCACGGTGGGGTTGGTATCGTTTGGCATGATAGCCCGGCAGGTTACCGACTTGTTCAAGCAATTCGACCTGCGCGTGATGGTTTATTGCCCCTACATGAGCGAGACCGACGCCGTTTCTGCCGGGGTCCGGAAGGTCTCACTGGAAGAGCTCTTCGCGAGTTCGGATGTGGTTTCTCTCCACACGCCGCTTCTACCCGAAACACAGGGCCTGATCACCGGCAAACTGGTAGCCTCGATGAAACATGGTTCGACCCTCATCAACACGGCCCGGGGAAAGATTTTGGCTCAGCGCGAAGTTGAGGCGGTGTTGCGCACGCGTTCCGATCTTCATGCCGTGCTAGATGTCACGGATCCGGAGCCTCCCGGTGCCGAGGATTCATTGTTTACCCTGTCGAATGTGACGGTCACATCGCACATTGCCGGGTCTCACGGCCGCGATTGTCATCGGCTCGGCAGCTATATGGTGGAGGAATTCAAGCGCTACCTTGCCGGCCAGCCGCTCAAGTGGGCGATCAACCGGGAACTGGCTTCGCGAATGGCCTGACCCCGATGTGCTTTCACGTCTTTTTCCCGTGCGGGCGACACTGATTTAGCTCCACGGCAGCGGGGGGTGTGGCGAGTAAGTTTCCAAGAAACTGGGCCGACTTATGCCCGATCCAAAGTGGTCGGTCGTCGGCTCAGTTCACGTCTGCGGGCTTGGTAGTCGGAGGTTTTTCCCTCAAAATGAACATCTCAAGGGTACGGTGGAAGCCGTCGATCGATTTGAAATGGTCTGAATTGCTAAAAAGGAAGAATACGGAGGTTTGAGTCATTTCCGGTGCGGCAATGAAATCGTCGTACCCCTTGATCCATTTCCCGTTGGTTTCGTATGCTGTTTCCGTGATAAGAACATTGTTGGATACGGGAACGACCAACACCGATTGCATCGGATGCAGTATGATGGGCTTTGATCTGTTGCAGCGGATGGCTATCGGCACGGGGGCTAGGTTTAACAAACGGGCCTGACCTGGTGGGAACGCGTTGGTATCGTCCGCGATGGCGTTGGCCACATAGCGCTGTCCATCGGTGGCTATCAGCACGGAGTAGCGCTTTTGGTTCGGCTCAAACGAAACGGTGGCCACCGGCTCAATATTGGCGTCCGACTCTCGCACCTTGGTAAGATCGTAGAGGGGCATCGGAGAAGGGCCCGAATATTTGAAGGTCTTTGAGCGTTTGAATGCGGGAACATCCAGCTTTTCCAGCCGTCCCGACTGTCCGTAGCCCAAGTTGGAGATTTTTCCCTGCCAGCCGATCACCGTGAACTCCACGGATACGTTGATCGGAGGGAGCACGGGTTGCGTGGACGTCGATTGGGCGTGGAGCGTGCCGGCGATGCCGTTGAGCCAAAAAATGAAGGTCAGCAGAAAACGTTTCATGATTTCAGATGTCGTCGGGGGTGAGCCAGCGGAAAGAGACAATTTTGAACTTTCTTCCGAAGCTCACATTGATGGTTCCCGAGGGGGAGGCCCAAGGGTTGGGTGTTGAGGTGGTGTCGACGTAATCGGGAATGCGTTGAACGACCGCCTCGCACCAGACGCGCGCGACGGGAGCGGTGCTTGATTTGGCGGGGTTGATGACATCACCATAAGCCCGGATAGTGAAGGTGTCGGAGCGGGCTGAGAGAATGGGGCCGATGGCTTGCAGCACGTCGGCTTGGGTCAACCAGCCGGGGATGGCGGTAGATCGTTGCAGCTGAGTGGGGATACCTGAATAGGCAACTGAAGTGCTGGTGTTGGTATCTGCGTAGATGGAGTTGGTGCCACGTCCGACCGCCTCTGCAGAACCACCGCCGTTGCCGTAGGTGGCGTTTTCATTTGTGGTGGGAATGATGGCTTTGTCATTGGCGGCGCTTGCGGACGGGTCGGAGAACAGCGGGCTGTTGAGGCCGGTTCCATCAATGGCGGTCTGCAAGGCGCCGGCTTGACCGAGCCCCTTGGATTGTTCGGTGGAGTTTGTGGCCGACACGAGCACGCGGTTGACAAACTGGCCGAGGGAGATGAATGGCCCTCGCATGCGGATCTGTTGTACGATGGCGGATGCCAAGGTCTGTATTTGCGTGGAGGAAAGCTGACGAAATCCACTGTAGGAGTCGGCGCCGGTTCCGGTGGGCGTGGCGAGGGCCGCCGTGGTTTGATGGAGGCTGCGGGGAAAGACCACGGATGTATTGCTACCACTGTTACCGAGTCCTGGGATATTGGGCAGGTTTTTCATGCCGCCGAGGACGGCAGCCCAAGCATCCACTGAGGTGGAGTTTATGTTGAAGGATCCGTTTATCACGGTGTAAGCGGCCGCTTGAGTGCCGCTACGAGCCGCTGAGGCCAGGGCCGAGGTGGATAATCCAGTATCACCTCTCAACGCCAAGCGCGGACTAACCGGGCCGGAAGTCGATCCCGATGCTTGAGAAATGGTGGAAAAAAAATAGCCGTCCCACAGGCTACTGTTTAGTAGGTAGCTAATGTCGTAATAGTTGCGGGCTGTTGTTGTTGTTCCGCTGTTGCTGATAAAAGTGTCGGTCCGACTGATAGTGCTCGAAGCACGGGGTACAAAGATGTTGGCGTAGGAGTTGCCGAACGCGTAAGCGGGTTGATGCCCAGGATTCGGTGGCGGGGTAAGTGTGCTGTCGCCAAATTCCGTTGCAAGGGAAGTAGTGGAAGGTATATCTTCGGCATCGAGATTAGCATGTTGAAGGGCGCCGAGGGATTGGACCGGTAGCTCGTCGGTAGCGCTACGTCGGGGCAGGTCGAAGAAGATAGCCGTTGTGATGGGCTGGGAGTTGGTGACTTGGGGATTATTCCAATCTCGCCCCCATGCAACTGTGGCAAGGCCGGAGGTAAAGGCTTGGTCCTCAAAACCTGAATCTGCCGAGGTTTGCATGAATGCTTGGGTATAGGGGGCAGCTGAAAAAACCTCGTTTGTCACCCTGTAATAGCCGGCGCGCGGGTTGAAGTCGGCATACGCTCTCAGGCTGCTGCTGGCCACGCCATTGGTGTAAAGTGAGGTTATGGGCTGCATGGCTGGCGCATTGTAAACCCAGTCGTAAACAAGTAACGATTGATATTCATTGGCGGTTGCGGTGGCCGAATTATAGTAATTACTGCCTCGATCGGGATTGATGCCGCCGATTTGCTGGATTAACGCACCGGAGCTGGGGTCGGTAAATTCCGTCAAGAAGGTAGAGTTTTTGTCGTTTTCATATACGCTTATGGTGGCGCCGACGTAGCTATTATTTTTCGCATCTGCGGGCTGTATTACATAATTCAGCGTAGCGTTAACGCCTTCGTTTAGTGGAATCTTATTGCTTGGGCTTCCGGTCCAGTTCTGGTTGTTTGTTAAGGAGTAATATTTGGCTTGGCCAGGGGCTAGCTGGAAGGCGGGGATGTGAAAAACTGTAGTTGAACCCAGTAGACTTGAGGCGCCTTGATATAGGGGCCATGTGCGAGCTGGTTGTCCGGATATGCCAATGTTGAAATAGGTGTTTGTGGAAAGGCGTTCGTCCAGATGGAAATGAAAGTCCAGCCCGTTGGGTGCGTTCAACGTAACCGGATAAGGATTGGCCAGCACGACCAGAGGGTTGGCCAAGAGAGAAAAATAGGGGCTGGTGCTTTGGGCTTCGTAGCCCACCATCAGTCGCATTTGGACGACAACTGGAGTGATGCCCATCTGAGTGGCGGTGGAGGGGCGCATTTGGACGACATCGGAGGTGGAGCCGGTCAGGGTATCGCCCGTTGCCGAAGGGAGATTGTAAAACGAATAGAGCACGTCCCAGCGGGGGATGCGCGTGTCGCCGGAGAGGGAGGCCATAGTTGGGCTGTAGGCCGTCGGGATGAGACCTTCGCTGGCGCCGGCTGACTCACCGTTGGTGCCGGTCCAAGTCGGTAGTGCACTTTGTTCCAGATAATAGGTGAGATCGCGGCGCAGGCCACCGTTGTAGGAGTCGGCCTCCAGACCCGTCGAGGAGGTGGTGAAGTCATGAAAGCGGGGTTCGAGCTCGGCCGCGGTCAGGCCGCTGGCGGTGGTGTCTATCAGCTCGGCTTGGGACAGATTCAGCGCATTGCCCGCGGTATTGTTGCTCAGGGTGCTGGACTGGGTGTGACTGGCATAGCTCGACGAGGCGAAATCGGAGATGACCTCGACGCCCGAGCGGGGGGCGGTCATCAGCCGGTAGCGGGCTTCGGGCTGGGTAGAGGCGTTGGTTTGATCGGCATAGGGATCGGTGAGGTTGACGCGGGCCTTCACGCCGTTGTCGCCCACCCACCAGGCGTAGCGGCCGATGGTCTGGCTGCCAGAGAGGCCGGGGACGGAGCTGTTTTGAATAGGGACGAGCGGCGCGGCGACGTAGCGGTCCACGGCGGTTTGGGATGTGGTGGGCTGGATGGCGGTGCCGGTGGAATTGGGCCCGACAAGGAGAACGGCGGACTGGCCGCCGACCGTGATTGAGTTCGACGCCATCGCGGCCAGCATGGAGCTGGTATCGGTGATACTGGAGAGGCCGGCTGTCGTGCTTGCGGGCGTGTAGGAAGGGGCGATGGTGCCACTCCCGCCGTTGGAGGCGGTGATATTTCCGGCGGCGGCTACGGTGGACGTGGCCGGTTCGTTGCCGCTGACAAGCCAGTCGAGCAGAACCGGCCGGGGGGCTTTCTCGTAGATATTGCCGTTGCCAGCCGTGGGTGTGGAGGGGTCGGCATTGCCCCAAACGCCAGTCCAATACCGGGTGCCGGGCTGAAGGGAGGATAGGCCATTGCTTGTGCTGGTCGAATCCCAATACTTCTGGGAACCTACGATGGTACTGGGCGACGCGCCATCGGCCAGCACGCCCCCGGTGTCGTTGCCGGCAAGATCGGCGGTTGCGGTGACACGCTGGTCGGGCCCCGCCGTTTTCTGCAGTTGCCCGATCGCGATGTTGAGAGCCAATAGGGCGTTTTGCCGGGCTTGGGTGAGCAACTGGCTGTTGCCGGTGACCTGAGTCTCGACACGAGTGAGGCCGGACAACCCTACGAGAAGCAGCACGAGAAACGCCAGCAGGACAATGGTGATGAGCAGCGCGAAACCGCGATTGTGGAGAGGGAAGAGGCCGCGGAGGGAGGAGGTTCGGATGGCGGGCTTCATTTTTAAAGGGTGGGGTAATTGGAGCTTTCACTTCCCGGCGGCCCTTTCGAAGAGAGCCGCCGGGCCATTCTAAAGTTGCCGGATTCCGACTAAAGACCAAGGGGCGAGCTTCAGTTGCACCGACAAAAGCCCGGCAGTGTCCGCACGGACGACTTGCTCGTCTGGTGTGATGGACTGTTGCTTGAGCAGGCGAGTTTGTTCTCGAGACAGAGGTTCCGGTGCGCCGAGATTTTTCCAGGTGGAGAGGGCGTCGCCATGCTCGCGATCGATGATTTCGATTGCGAAGGCCGCGTCGGGGGGCAGGCCGGCGACGGTGAGGGTGAAGTCCGACGGCGAACCGGTGGCGAGGGTGCGCTCCGCCTGTGCACGGGTGTCGAACGAGGCGGGCACGCTCTGTCGGACTTCCGGTGGGTAATGGTAGGCTAAGGCGGCGACTTTGCCGGTGGAGGGGTCGCGGGTGACGATGCCGGCATTAGAAGTGGCGTGTTTGGAAATCCAGTGCGTGGACCTCCGGTGGCATTGGCTTCTTCTCGGCTTGTCTCGCCCTCTGATTTGACCCATAGTATTAGGCAAGGAAGGCAAACTTGGGGATCGGCGTTGGATCGGTCCATCCAAAACCGGTCCGGATCGGTGGGATCGGCCGATCCGAACCGATCTTGGAACGATTCAGAGCCGATCCTGACTACTGAACCCCCATGTTGAAGTTAGTTGCCTATGTATCTAGTTTTACAGGGGGTTTTATATAAATATAATATTCTAATATTGCACTTTCATCTTTAACCTATTCTCTCCGCATTTCCTTTTTCACTTTTACTTTTGCTGGAGAACAAAGCCGGAGGAGGTGGAGGAGGCGGAGGTGGCAGGGGAGGAGGAGGTCAACGGTGGCGTCAACGGCGACTGTGGGTCGCGATGGTGGCGGCGTCGTGTCCTCTTCTAATTCTTCTTCTTCTTCAGAGGGAGGCCGATCGCGAGGAGGATGCGGAGGACAAGGAGGAGAATGTATCGATGACCGGGACCGGCGGTGGTGGTGACAGTAAGTATTTTCCTCTTCTTCTTCTTCTTCTTCTTGGTTGATCCGTATCTTCTCATTTTTCTCGTTGATTGTTCTTATGCTTCTCCCCCTCTGTTTTTTTTTTAACAAACCCTTTTGATCAGTCAGATCGATCGAGATCGGCCAAGGGGATCACCTAGAACCAGGTGGACTCAGGCGATCCCAGCCGATTCTGACCGAGTCAAACCGATCCCACCGATCCGGCCTATCTCAGTGAAGGATCGAGGAAGGTCGGCGGGGGAAAAACCGATCGGATCGGGCGATCCACCGACCCGATCCGATCCGATTCAATTCGGCGAACCTTGGTATCAGGATCCCACCTTTGTTGCCTTCTGCAGGTTTGAAATTCCATCCTTGCTTAAAATTCCCTCCTAATTGTCTTATCCCCTCCCTATGAATTGTCTCCATCTTGGTCTACTGGATACATAGAATGTCCATCTTAACCCGCTGTACCATTCCTCTGATTTCTCTCACTTTATCTTCGGCATTAAGACCTCTGCAACTTCATTGATACAACTTCTTCCCCTTGCTGTGTTCTTTCTTTGGCCTCAGCCCCTCAATCATTTCATGTGATTGCAGGTACACTAGTTCTCTCCTCCCAGTTTTCAAACCTCCCCCAGGTCCTTTCCTTTTCATACTCAGCTGCAGGTTAAGGTCCCTCCTAATCTTCTTCGGTGTTTCCTGACATAATCTTCCTTGCCTTCAAATGAAATGCCAACCATAAAGCCTATTTGCTTGATGAGTTCATCTGACCGCTATTCCTGACATTAACTATCTCCTCTTGCACTGCTCTATCTAAGTTGTTACCATCCCAAGTTATCACTGCACCCATAGAATCTTCTGCAGTCACCTCATTCTCTGCACCCTTACTTCCCCCTTCTGAGTACAGAGAACCTAGTGCCTCTGTCTTTGAATGGTAGTCCAATCATCCTTTAGCAAAGGGTAGAACATCTTCTTGAGGTTCCTTTTCTGCTATACTGTGTTTCCCCAGTCAATTCCATAGCATGCAAAACCGCCCGGTATGGTTTCGTATCGGTACTGGCAGATGCCAGGATGGTTTGGCTGATTTCATCTCGGAACCGTCCGGTACGTAATTAAAAAAATAATAAAAAAGAGAAATGGGATGAACCGGAGTGGAACCGGCTGAATCGGCTGGTTCCGTGTCAGTTTGTCCGTTAGCCTTAGGGTGTCCTTCACGGGCTACACATTGTGACAGCCCGTGAGAAGAGCACCTGCAACTACAGCCGCAGCCACTAGGAGCCCGAGCCCCGGCAACCAGGAGCCCACTGGGCACCCTTTCCGTGGGTGATGGCTGCCACCGCGAACTGCAGCTGCAGGAGGCTGAGGAGAGCACCTGCAGCCGCAGGCCGCAGCACCAGGGCCAGGAGGTTGCCGGCCACCTCGCCACCGGCGATCGCTGCTCGCTGCCGACCCAAACTGCTACCAATGAGCAGATCTGGTTCACAGATCCAGTTTTCTGATTTTTTTATCGAAAAGAACATAAGCAGGCTTGGAGCATATTTTCAATGTACCTTCCACTAGTCCTCCTTCTTCTTCTGGTTCGGCCTCAAACTTTCCACTAAGTTCAAATTTGACTTTATTCAACATTTCTGTGTCATTATTAGTGAGTGAAATATCATCCACATACAGGGATATCATGATATATTTACTCTCACTTTTCATGACATACAGGGATTCCACATTCTGTCTTCAGTGACACTTGAATCAGTCCTCTGAACCTTGGTAGAGTCTTTGTGGATTCATCTAAGAACTGCTATTTTTGAGCTTTAGGATAGTTGAAGGGCTCTATTGAATTGCCTTCTGTACTGCAGGGAGTTAACTGAAATCGACTGCATTGTGTTTAACTTTGCTGCTGTATGAAGTTGGCAACACATCCTCCGGGAACGATGTTTTGAGACCTATTAAGCTTGGTGGAGTTATTGTGAAATCGGTTAACCCCTGAAGACTTTCTAGACTTCTTGGGTCGTTGCTGCTGCTAGCTGCGCTTTCAGAGGTGTTTGATCAAACAACCAACAGACCCCCGTGCAGTGATCATGACTCAACTTGGGCCACTAAATTTAGCTTTCTATATGCCTTGGCATGCCAATTCAGTCATGAAGACTATGTGCAGGGTCAGTCGGGATAGTCGGGGTAGAACTGCATAAAACATCGGATTGACTGGAAAGTCAGTTAGCTAAGTTTCAATCAGGCTGCCCGGAATTCACGTGAAATCATCTGAATTTCTTCCAACTGTAGAGTTTCCCATTAAGATTGTAGAGATAATCTTGCTCATGACCTTGTTTCCATTGGGTTGGGGTCTTAACTTTCATTAGCGTTGAAGAGAGCAGTGAGTCTTCAATGTCTTCAAAGTTTCTGACTGAACTACAGACAGAGATTTGCAGAGCTAAATTGCAAGCAAGTATGTTGAACCAAGCTGCAGACAGAGGTCCATTGTCTTGGAGTAGGGCATTCAGGTATATCTTCACATAAGGTGTACCCTTACCTTATTTGCATTTGGAATCAAATATCATTTGCCCAGCTAACTTTCAACAAACTCTGTTGGCTTTCTCATCTTGCCAAGCTGGACATTTGCTGATCCTACCAATTTAATTGGGAGGGAAGGGTTGCTGAACTTATGCTGGGTTTCAAAACTTCAAAAGCTCCTGGAATTGCTTGATCTCCTTCTACTCATGGCATCATCAGAGGGACTCAGCTCCTTAATTCAGAAATGGAGCTAAGGACCCATACACCAACTCTGCTGAGGGTAGGACAACAAGCCTTCCACCCGGCAGGTATAATGAAGGATCTCAAAAATTTAAGAAGGTGGAAGTGCATCAGAATGGAGCTCGTCACATGTACTGGGTAGGTAATGGGCTGCCTGTATCTATAATGCAGTAGCATTCTGTATGCTGCCCATGTGAGAGGAGAGGCATGCTAGAAAAGGATGCACAGTGAACTTGGAATTTCACCCATGTTGGAGGCCTCTTTATTTTGACACGTGGAAGGCCAATGAGATTCCCTCACTAAATGAATGCATTGGACATGATCCCACAGCACTTGAATGGGGGAAAAGTGACTGACGGGCCTGGATGCTTGGAGCGGGACAGATTCAACCTTTCGTTGAACTCATAAACCTCCTCTGCTCCTTCTGATCTACTTAGTTTAGCAGCGTTGCTATAAAATCCACTAACCTCCGAAGATCTGCTAAATTTCTTGAAGATTTCTACTGGGTGAATTACTTGGATGGGGAAGGCTTCAGCTGAAGTCTCAAATTAATATGCTTGATAGTTCTTTCGTGAGTCTTTCATCAAGGGTACTGATTTTAATGGTTTACAAAGCCGAACTCGATCTGCTGGTCTCTTGCAGGAACTGTGTAAAACTTCAACTCAGTCATCCGCACACCTGCCCAATGAACCCAATGAATTTAATTTAAACATGCTCTCATATAGGATGAGATCTTGGGCTCGTGGACGCACTAAAATTTACACAACTATTTTATTCATTTATTTAGTGCGAGGGCGTGCCAATCACAAAGTGACGGTTAAAGAAGGTGGCTTTTAACAGATTTGAAGTTCACACAAAAAGGGTAGGACTCTAGTTACGATTTTGGTCACCGCCATGCCAACTAAGGTCATTCACCTCACCACGAATGGGTAACTAACTCCTAGGAACTTCAATAGTACAACCGACCTAGTGAACGAAGAGAAAATCCTTCACTGTCGAGGACTTATGGAGGTCTCCATGGAGGAGATTCTAGTCCATCGAGAGGAATTCCCGAACAGAGAGTCCTTCCTTCACTAAGAGAGGGTAATTTCCTAGAAAAATGAAAAGAAAGGGGGTATGCTCTAATGCAATGCAGTGCTACTGTATAACAAATGTATTTAAAACACAAACAAAACAGAAAGAACAAAAATTATCCAGAACAAATATCATAGAATGATGAAAACGTGTCCACTCATGGAGACGCCTTTTCCAGAACACGTCCACTTGTCAAGACGCATCTAAACAAAGGCTGATAGGGGAGTAGACTGATGCAGCTGAAGATGCGTCTATCCACGGGGACGCGTATTAAAATACACGTCTAGGGCTACAGACGCATTCTCAGACAGGTGCCCGCTTCTCCAGAACCAACTGAGGGACGGATAAGATACGATCTCCACCACTCAAACACATCCAAATATGGCAATCAACTGAATAAATAAATAGCTTTCTTAGAACTGTTCTTCTTTTTGAAACAACACAAACCTCTTGAGAAGTCACAAAGGACTATGGGGGAATGCGCGTGGTGCATGAGGGATGAAAATAAAAAGTGATGTTGGAAGCACAACTGTAGCACGCACAGGCACAATAAGGAGGGGCACACACGGGTGCCAAAAGGAGGGGCACACGAGGGTGCTGAATACACACGGGTAATCAAAAGAAAATAAAAAGAAGTCCCATCATGATCGCCAAAAGATGTGAACAACGTCACAGGAAAGGAAGAAACACGTAGAAAAGACTACTGCGGGAAGCTGCTCTTCGTGGATTTTAATGGAAATATGTGAAAAGGAAATTAAAAGTACGCGTGAGTGCGTGTGTGTTGATTGATGTGTGATCACTAGAGGTCAAAGACCCCAAAAAATGAAAGAGTAAGTGATCGCGTTTATACCTCAGAAATGGCAGATTCTGTGGATTCCTTCTTCCTCTTCCCTCGGCCGACTGATGAAGAGGACTTTCTTTTTTATTACATTACCCTTGCAACAGATGAAACAAACACCAAATATAGATCAGAATAAAAGTAGTGTAGTATCAATCCCTTGTGATAAAGATGATAAAATCATGAACAAATACAGACATGATTGGTGTTCTTTAAACCCATTTTTGGATGGAAAGGGTATAAAAATGATATGATGAATGTAGATTTGTACAAAAGTTGCACTTAGAGTATAATAACAAATAATGATAGATGATGCATGCAAGACTACAAGAATAAACGAGAAAGGAAGATAGGGTGAGGAAAAGCTTATTGGTGGTGCCGATGATGGACTTCTAGGAGGACTTCGGCAGTGTGAGGATGACATGCACGTGCAAGGGGATGAAGAGATCACCTTCTCTCAAAAGATAAAGGACTCAGAATTTTGGTAGAGTGACCCCTTAACCCCAAAATTGAACCACACAAACTTGAAGAGATTTCTCCAGAGTTTCCCCCTCCCCTTGATGAGGATTCGAAGCCTCTATTTTGTGGGAGGGGGTCCTCTATTTATAGGGGAAATTACAGAGAATGCGTCTAGTCAAGGGGACACGTTCATGTGAACACGTCAAGATGACCAGACGCATTATGTACTTAAAAATAATTTTCTTTAAAATGGACGCATCCTCTAAAGTGGACAGCCTTTTAAATGCGTCCCCAATGGGGACGCGCCCACTTTTTCGACCAAACACGGCATCGAAAGGCACCAAAAGCGTCGAAAGTGAGTGATTTCGGCGCCTAACCTTGACTTTTAGAGACACGTCTAGTCAGCAAGATATTTTCTTTCTAAATTGCCAAACAAATTGCCAGGGTTGGTGTCGAATCTTGACTGGAGAAGGTGTCTTGGGAGGCTGCCTCTTTTAAAATATGACAGGGGCAGATGCTCGTAGGGATTGACACCGTTCCAGAGAATCTCCCGCGGACGGGGGCGGCCGATGATGTACTTGAAGAGCAGGTTGAGGAGCCCCGCAATGGCACAGGTAGGGATGGCCAGCAGGAACATGCGGGGGGTGGAGCCCAGGTTTTTCCAGCAGGGGGTCCAGCGAAAATCCCAGCGGAACCACAGGAACATCTGGTGGAAAACACCCAGCACCCAGCCGGGAAGCTGTTTGAGGGCTTTGCGGGGCGGGGATTTTTTACGCGCATCCTGATAGCCGATGGCAAGGCCGAGGACAAGGCAGGCGGCGACCTGGTTGCGGCCGAGGCCGAAATCGGAGACGAGGCGGGCGAACTTATCCAGCCAGACGGGGGTATTTTCCGCCACCCAGAGCTGGAAGCGGACATCGAGGCCGGTGCCCCACAGGAGCATCCCCAGGGCCAGGCCCCAAATCAGCAGGACGGAACTCGTTTGCCACATGCGCATGAATGGTTTGTAACCCATGCCACACGTATTGTCATGACGCGGGGGTGAGTTAGTGCTATAAGGCGCGTCATGGTCCCCGCCAGAACCCCCTATAAACTGAAAGCCAACACGACCGGCACGTGGCCGATCATGGCGCGCCTGGGGCATGAATACCTGCTGCCCTTCAAGCAGCATTTGTGGTGGGCGGTGGTGGCGATGCTGATCGTGGCGGGGGCGCTTTCCCTCCAGGCGCACCTCATCCAGCCGCTGTTCGATAACGGTTTGATCGACCGCAAGATCGGCGTGATGAACACGGTGATCATTACGCTGTTGCTCTTAACACTCATCCGCGGGGTGGCGACCTATTACCAGGCGAACTTCATGGAAGGCATCGGGCAGCGGCTCATCGCCAGGCTCCAGGAAGACATGTACCGCAACACGCTGAAGCAATCGCTGGGCTTTTTTGCGGCCCACCCGAGCGGCACGCTCACCAGCCGGTTTGTGGCGGACCTCCATCGCCTCAAGTATGCCTGCACGCAGATCTTTAACGGCGGGTTGAGGGATGTGGCGACCATCATCGGCCTGTTTGTGAACATGATCGCGCAGGACTGGAAACTGACGCTGATCACGCTGGCCATCCTGCCGCTGACCATTTTGCCCATCAAGCGTTTTGGGCGGCTCATCCGCAAATACTCCAAGACCAACCAGGAGCATACGGCGCTCCTTTCCCACCACCTGCAGCAGACGCTGCAGCACGTGCGCCAGGTGCAAAGTTTTACGGCGGAACACTTTGAGCTGGGGCGCGTGCACCAGCTGATCGGCGATGTGCTGGAGACAACCTTGAAATCGGTGCGGGTGCGGGCGCTTTCCTCGCCTGTTGTCGAGCTCATCGGGACGGTGGCGATGGCGGCCATTCTGCTGTACGCCAGCCGCCGGATTGCCGACGGGACGCTCTCCCCGGGGTCGTTCGCCAGCTTCATGGCGTCGCTCGTGATGATGAGCCGGCCGCTGAAAGGCATCACCAATTTGAACAACAATTTACAAGAAGGCATGGCGGCGGCGGAGCGTGCGTTCGAGCTGATCGACACCCCCAGTTCGCTCACCGATGCCAAGGGCGCCAAGGCGCTGGCGTTTAAGAAGGGGGCATTGAAGCTGGACGGCGTGACCCTCACCTACCCGGATGGGACGGTGGCGTTGCGGGATATTCGTGTGGAGGTGCCGGCAGGGCATACGGTGGCCTTTGTGGGGCCGAGCGGCGCGGGGAAGAGTTCGCTTTTAAACCTGGTGCCGCGTTTTTACGAGCCGAGTGCCGGGCGGGTGCTGGTGGACGGCCAGGATATTGCCGGGGTGACGCTGGCGAGTTTGCGCGACAAGATCGGACTGGTAAGCCAGGACGTGGCGATCTTTGACGACACGGTGGCACACAACATTGCCTACGGTGCCCCCAAGACGCGGGAAGAGGACGTGCAGAAAGCCGCCAAGGCGGCGGCGGCGCACGATTTTATCATGGAACAGCCGAACGGCTACGCGACGGTGCTGGGGGAAAACGGCGTGAAGCTCTCCGGCGGGCAGAAGCAGCGGCACTCCCGTATTTTCCCGCCCAAGACCGACCATATCTGACAAAATGATTATTTCACCTTTTTGGGGGGCCAATGAGAGGGGAGAATGGGAGGGGAGGTTGCAATTTGAGCTGACTTTGTGCACCGGATGCAGTGCACAAAGCATTACTCTTCTCTTATTTATCTGATGATTAAAGTTCAACTGTTTTCGGTAAAACCAGATAAATAATTATAATACGCATTATCCTTGGCGCCTTCATAGATAAGATTTGATAGTCCCCACCAAGATGCATAATACTATGATAAAAATTTGCTTGCATGAGTTCTTATTAAGTGTTCATTGTTCACAGATCGAGGTGTTTGATATGGCAACCACATTCCCTCTCGTAGGACAACCTCTACCGTTAATGCAGTAGTTCCCATATATCAATTGCATTATAGCAATCATTGCTGTTCAAATGTTTATTCTTAATTATCCAAATGAATACAAACGTGAGAATGGAAGAATGACAAACGAGAAAAGAATACCACATGGAAAACCTATTTAAATATGTCTTCTAATCTCCAAATGAAAATAATAAACTTAACTTATCAATCTGATAGTGATCACTATAGGACAAGAGACTAATATCCAGATTTCCTTTTTGTCTAGCTGGCTAGAGATCAAGAGTCTCTTTTATATTTCTTTGAAACCAGACAATAAAATGAAGGGGGTAAAAGGTGTATTGCATGATGTACCCCTCAAAAACATGTGAAATAAAGGAAACAATCCTGAAGGAAAACTGATCTGAGGCGGTGCCAAGGAGGTTTCAGAGTTGGATGCATCTCATCCCCACTTTTTTTTAATATTCCATTCGATGTAAAATAGGCAAGAGATTGATGGCCTCAGTATGCAATTTTAAAGAAAAATAAAATTTGTCCCAGCTAATTTATGTTATCATTGATTAAGATATGAAAGGAAGATGATTCCCCCATTTAAGAGGTAGTTAGTAACCTCTTAACAAGAGAAAACTTTACCAAGATCAGCACCCATGTCCTGCCAACTCCTGTGATGATATGTTGTTCTAGAAAATCCAGTTCTGACAGTGCAACTTTTTAGTTAGGCAGTCTGCATCATAAGAAAAGAATAGACAGCACCTTCTTCAGAAGTTAATAGAGACAACCACACATGCTATTAATAATGTGTAAGAATAAAAAAAATGACACTTTAAATGTGCAGATCAGCAGATGCATTGTAAGTAAGTAGGATCCGCAGTTCCACATTAATGGGGAAAATGGGGGAGAGGAGAAGTGTTAAATATTGGAAAACATTGTTCCCATTTCCCTCCTTTCATCTGTCTTGAGCTTGACATCTCTCATTTTTCTTTTTCCTTCCTTGGTCTTTGCTTAGCAATGAAGGCTGGGCAGCTTCTGTGTCACTGTGTTTTAAGCTTAACAAAGGCATATGCTCATGACTTGAAAAGGAAATTGACACAGATGCATAGGGTGGAAATAGCAAGTTTCTCTTTGCAAGTGCTCCCTTTCATTTAGCAACTCAGCTCTTCAAGTATCACGTTTCCACTGTTTTCCACATCATTGAATGGTGGAACCATGTGGGGTGGGAGCTGAAATGAAAAACATCAAAAAAGGAGAACAAGATGTGGCATCTTGTGTTTTCTAGTTCGAAAATTTAAATTTAAAACATATTCATGTTCCTTGCATCCATCTGTCAGATAAAATATATGGTTGTCTTCCAAAGAAATGAGTGTGACAACATGATTCCGCACAACCATCCTCTTCACAAAGCCGGCCACCCTCTTAATCCCAAGCCTCCTCCCCCCAACAAGTTGCAGTGGAAGCTAACTCATACAGTCAGACGAGCGCGCTACCGGGGCATGAATCAACACAAGCCATCACTGGAAAAGGACTCATGGATGCATGCGAAAATGCCAGTCTCAGTCTGACATCCATCAGTTCCTCCATCAATACCTGAAAACTACTGAAGGGGGAAACCCTTCCCCCCATGTCTCTACATTCTTGTTTACATCAATCCTTCAATGTTCCCCGCTGGTGGGCTTTTCTCTCTCTATCTACACACCTCTTCAAAGCTGATCGCCGGAATAACCATGCAAGTGGTGGCGCTATTTTAGTGCATTCAAAGGGGTGGCCCTTCAACGGGAGCACGTCGTATTAAGAGAAGTAAGGGGGCGTGCCGTTTTAAGGCCTTGTCGCATTATTTTTAGCATCGAATGGGTTCTTTTCGAAGTCGCAGCCATTTATATGAGTGTTGGCACTCCCGGAATGTTTTAGTTGCAATGCATGGCATCCGTAGTGTTTCATTCGCATCCTCTGGGGCCTCAGTCCAAGACTTTGCGTACCTTCCGGTGCATGTCGAGACTGTGCCGGAGTTCCCAGCTTTTCTTTGATTCGGCCCTCGGGATGGCCAGTTAGAGAATTGTGATTGTATCTTCCGCCTGGGGGCTTCCTTAACGGGCAGTAGACCACCAAGTGAGTTCTCGTCCTAATCGGGCGAGGTATGGGTTTGTTCGGCCTTCCCATCTTCGACTTGCGCTTGAACGCATAGACGTGAGTGTCGTATGATCATCATCGTCATTTTTTGACGTACACACCCGACGACTGGCAAACCCCATACGTGGCCTGGCTGAACGACTCTCGGGAACCTACCGATCCTCGGGAAGCTAGGAGATAGAAATATCAAGCTTGGCGATTCATCCTACTTGATGGATCTCTTTTGATACGATCCTTTGTCGGGCCCCTCCTCAAGTGCCTCAATGCCCCAGAAGCTCACCGAGCGATCGAGGAAGTACACAAAAAAATTTGCAACGTGCACTAGGGAGGGAGATCGATCGCAAGGATCCTATTGCGCCAAGGCTACTGGTGGCCCACTCTCTAGTGTGACTACTCAGCGTACGCTTAAAAATGTGACGGTTGCCAGCGGTTCAACCACCTAATCCACCAGCCAGCCTTGGAACTCGTAACCTTGACCGAGTTTTACCCTTTCACTCGGTGGGGGATCGATATCCTAAGTTCGTTTCCGGTGGCCCAGGCTCAGAAAAAGTTCCTCATCGTCGCCATCGATTATTTCTCCAAGTGGATCGAGGCTGAAGCTTCTGCAAAAATAACGGAAGCGGTGATTTGGAGCTTCATGTGGAGGTCAATCATCTGCCATTTTGGCATCTCCTGAGTGATTGTGAGCGATAACGGTCGATAATTCAACTGCACTTATTTTAAGAATAGGTGCACCGACCTACATATTTGCAACCACTTCACCTTGGTAGCCCACCCTCAAACTAACAGACTAGTTGAGAATGCCAACAAAACTATCCTCAAAGACATCAAGACCAAGCTCGAGAAAGCTAAAGGTCATTGGCTCGAGGAATTGCCTAGTGTAATATGGTCATATTGAACCACCCCGAGGGCCTCCACAGGTGAAACTCTGTTCCAACTAGTGTATGACACCGAGGTAGTCATTCCACTGGAGATCGGTAGCCCCTCTCTTCGGGTTATCAACTTCCTACCCGAGCCCAATGAGCAGAAATTATTGGAAAACTTGGACTTCGCCGATGAAGTACGTGAAGTCGCGAGAGTGCAAGCAATGGAATACCAATGTCGCATGGCTCGCTACTACAGCGCCCGAGTCCGAGATAGACAGTTCCAACCAGGAGACCTCGTCCTAAGAAAGGCTGAAGTCTCTCGACCACTAGAGGCGTCTGAGAAGCTCGCCCCTAATTGGGAAGGCCCCTACCGAGTGGTCGAGATGCTCGGAAAAGGAGCTTACTGGTTGTCTACCCTGGAATGAAAACTAATCCCCCAGACTTGGAATGCTACAGCATTATGCAAATTCTATTTCTGACCCCTTCCATATGTATAAGAAGTCAATCAAGATAGCAATCCTCATTTTTATTACATCAATATTCTTTGTATATTAGAGAGGTCGTAGCCAGTACAATAAAAAAAAGAGACAAATGGTACAACAGGGACTGATAGCTCGGTGCAGACAGGGTTAGCAGCCTTAGACCGAGCCACTGACTCCACCGGGTGTGAAAACTGACTCGGGTAGTAAGGCACGACCTACTCTTCTCGGGTGGTCAGGAAGAGATGGTATCAGTAAGGAAAGACAAGAAAAGGCCCCATCAAGAAGAGATGGTGCCGGCAAGAAGAAGCAAGAAAAAAGAAGAAGAAGAGAAGAGGAAGAAAGAAAAGGAACACTCCCTTCGGGTAGAGGGAGTGGGAGGGGAGGAGGGGAGACGGATAAGCGGGAGGCGTCTCTTGAACCATCCTCTTTCGCATCTTCCCCTCTCCCTATGTGGGCGGCAGCACGAAAGTCAAGGAAGAATGCCCCGTTACGTGTCTTCCCTTCTCGCACATAGTCCACCCAATCGTCTTCCATTCTCCTATGTCGAAGTAGCCCAAACACCCCGGCAGCCACACAGACCTTCGTCTTCATTCGTGACCTCCATGCTTCACCAGAAGAAGACAACGAAGAAGGAGATGATGGGGGAAACAGCGAAGGCCCTTATGCAGCATGAAGAGGAGGAGGCACCCTTCAGAGCCTTTTATAGGCTAAAGGGGGGTACCTCACCTTAATTAGTCCTCCCCTCGAAAAGACGCAAAGAGACTTCAAAGAGAAAGTAGGCGTCCTCCCCTAGGAGCAGTTACGCCTCCTTTCCCTAAAATCCTTTATAATCCTTCAACGGGAATACGCTAAAAGGTGGGTTCTTCAAGGCTTAGGAAGGCAGGAAGGCACCAAATCAGCACCTGCAAATTGACCGATCGACACCAGACTTGATTTTTCGACAGGAAAATCGTACGAGATTTCTGATTTGCTGATGTCCGTAGATATGGTGAATCACACTCGGTTAAAGGCAGTAAGGAGCATTTAAGTACGCTCTGAACAATATTGCCATTATATATGGAAAGAAAAGAAATACATGGAAAGGTTTCAAATGGCTAAAAATAAGGGGGAAGGCCAGCAAAGCAAGTATAAATAAACCTAGTCTATGGTGATAGGAGAAGGGTGGGAGGTTTGCGGTCCTCCTTGAGGCTCGATGGTTAGAAGGCCCTCAGCGCTCGGCGCCATTTCTGTAGTCAAGGGTAGCACGCCCCCGGCTCCTTCGGTGATGGCTAGCTCGGGCACTGACCCCACCTGTGTGAGAACTGCCTCCACCGCGTGCTCTTATGAAGCAGCTGGAGTTGGTGATTCTCTCTCCACGGGAGCAAAAGTGTCCTTGTTTCCCTCACTGCCACTCGGCTCTGATGAAGAAGGAGAGGTTGAGCCCTCTTCATCTGAGCCATAGCATTGTCTGGGGTTAAAAATGAGCTCATCAATAACTTGCTCCTGTGCTAGACTTGTTGCCCGCCTGAAGCCCTGCGGGAAGCCTTTCCGCAGTCCACGCCTGTAACCTGGTTCATAATAGGCGAAGGCAATTTTCTTTAGGGCTTAGAAATATTCTTTTGAGCCCAGATATTGCTCGATTGCCTTCGCCTCAGTTTCTACTCCCTTCACCTCGAGATTGGCCAACTTTCCCTTGGTCTCGGCCAGTTTTGCCTCAGCATCCCTCCTCACTCGCTCTGCCTCCTAGAGGCGACTCCCGAACTCTTCTCGCTTGACCCCCCACTACCTCGAGCTCGCCACGTAGGCCTGACGCTCCTCCTCCAGGAGTTTGCTCTTCAGGTCAGCCATATACTGAGCCTGAGATAACTACCCAGACAGCGACCGTATCTCCTCCTAATTTTCCCGATCTCGTGATTGGAGTGACGTCACTTCCTGCCGAAGGACCTCAAGCTCAGGGGACAGTTGTCCAACTCTCCGGTCAGACTTGACGAGAGCCCTGGCCTGGGTCACCTCATTGCTTTCCATCTGTGCCAAGTAATTTGCAATCTTAGCCCCTAGTTGGGCCACGAACAATCCTTCCTTCATAACCCTTTCAAGAAGCATCGGAGGGGAGCAGCGTCGGAATTTACCCCGAATGGACGAAGTTGCCAACACTCGGCAATGCTCATAATGGGAGGCCTGGAGGGCAAATTGCCCCTACTGAAGGACGGGACTCCTCGCTGGATGGGTCGGTGTCGGGATGTCCTCCTCGAAAGTTCCCAATCTCTGGACTGTAGCGCTTGGCTCGGTCGGGTCCCTTTAGCTGAAGCCGGCGGCTCCAGTGAAGGGACTGGAGATGTCAAGCGATGGACACCCTCGGTTGGAGGCTTCTCGGTCATATGAGGAACCTTCATCTTCTTCTGCTTGCTCCGCTCGGCAGTCAGGGCTTTCATCGAGGCGAGCAGTAGTCGTTCCTCGTGGACTTTATGCTTGGACCCCCATCACTCTTGCTCTCCCAGGAGAAGGACCCTCTTGCCCTTATCTCGGGCAGAGGAGGGGGATTCGGGGACCAGAGAGACGTCTTGGGCAACCGCCCCCACCCATTGGTCAACCTCCATAGGCGTTTGATGATCCTCGTCAGCACCACGGACAGGCTCTATCGACCAAGGGTGAACTATCCAAAGGAAGTTTGGCAACATGATATATACGATTAAGCATCCAGAATCTTTACCCTCCGGAGGCAACGCGAGGCGTCCGTAGCGCTGGACATTGGCCGGAGACATTAGCTCCGTGGTCGACCACCGATGACTCTGAAGGATCCTCATCTCTTCCTTGATCTCTGAGGAGACCGGAATACGAAATGATAATTTGGTAGAATGGGGAAATTTCAATTGGAATATTTGCTGAATCCTACCCAAAAATATTGGGTTTTTCACCCTTTTGTTTCCTGGGGAATCTGTCAACCTGAATCATAGGAACAACGGCAATTATAGGAATTACATACAGGGCATATTTCACAATTTATATGTTACCAAGTTCTAGAAGGTATAAAACCAGCTATCAGAATAATTGAGAAAGAATACACGTAAAAAAAAATAAGCAAAATTCCTTGAATACCACAACATTGTGAAGCACTCAAGAAGAAACACTTTCTAGATTTTTAAAACATGCCGATATTTCTGAGAATAAAGCTAAGAAACATATTTCTAATTTGTAGTGTAAGAAGATTGAGCAAGCATTCAATGGATTAAGAGAATTTTTGTAGAACACTGCCCCTGCTCACCATTTACAAGCCTACGCAAAACTTAAAACAAAACCATCTTTCAAAAGGTTAGTGCTTTTTCAGATATTGTTGTTGTTGAGTCTTGGTAGGCTGATATGCCATCCCCCTCTCAATCCTAATATTTGCCACTGATGCTGCACCAAATCCAGATCTGATTCATCTGAAGTCCCATACTAAGATGAGATCAGCTTTACTGCATCCAACCTTGAAAACCCACAACATATTTTATTTTTTTCAAGGTCCCAGCTGCAGTGGCAGGGCACTGTAACACACAATAATTAAACTTTATATCAGAACTTATTGTAAAACATGACATGATGAAAAGAAAACAACATACGGCCAAAAGTAGAGAGGAAGTTTGCCAAGCCAGTAACTTCATCTATGTACTACCAAGGTGGGCTCTATTCACATTCGGTATGTCAGGTTGTTTGGCTCCATCCATATTAAGTCATTTTATCTTTCACATAGTCCTTTAATCTAACATTTCCACATGCACGGTTAGTTTTTTGCCTTCTCATCAAGATCTCTTGGCCGCACGACATTTACAATATATTGGAACAAAGATTTGGCTTTCTCTATGGGAGAACTAACATGTTCCCTCTATAGTCAATAGGCCATACAGTCCCACATAACACATTGCTTCTCATTAAAAAATTAACCGAAACTAGCATAATATGAATGCTCTTGAATAGCCATAAACATTATATCAAAGTGTTGCACCCGTTCATTTTCTCGAGCTAATCGAGACTTAAGCAAACGAGAATTATTCTCAGATGAACGGTACCACATTTACCGTCCCTCAACAACCGAACCCGACCCAGGATTCGGGATAACTCACCATGTCCCACGGCATCCTACAAGAGAAGTGGGGATCACCCCCGAACATTTGGCAATCGACATTGTGTCAACAACCTTGCAACATCCAGGCCTGACCCGGCACTCAAGACAGCTCACTATGTCACACCACATGACAAAAAGATAGGAAGTGACTCCTGAAACGTCTTCTACAAATGACCCGACGCCCATGACTCTAACAGCCAAGCCAAACTCAAGCTCCGGAATTACTAGCAGGGTGCAGTCGGATCGTGGTCGTCTTGAAGACTGCATTCATGAACACCATTCCTGAGAAGACTTTGTTAAAGATAAACTCTCAACCAGACTGGGTGAGGGTGGCCAGCACCCCACCTTGACTAGGTAAGGGCTTCCAGCACCCCACCCAGACCAAAAGGGCCCTGCCAATGCTTCAAGATAGTGGTCGTCTGGGAGACTGCGTTTACTTAAACGTTGTCCTTGAGGAGATCGCGTTCACGATAGAATCCCAACCGACTTGAGGGTGCCCGACAACCCCACCTTGACCGGGCGTTATCAGTTGGACCCAACTGGGCCTCCCCAGCTCTTCAGTTGGAACCAATTGGGTCTCCCAACTCCTAGTTGTAATGACTCAAGATCCGAATACTGAGAAAGACTCTGATATTCTTGGATCTTGATCCGCCACCCACGAGTCGAGGGCTCGAAAGGGTTAAAGGGATGGTGTGGTAGTGTATAAGAAACTAAAATAATTGTAACTCAATAACACTTAACATGATTAATGTAAGAAATAAGTAGTTATATAATTTAACAATTACACAGTTTAGAATCTATATGTCCATACATAAGTTTAGTAAACAAAAAATGTACAAGACCACTAGTCATACCACGTCTCTGTCAAACTGAGGGCTCAATGAAATCATGATCTCCAAGACTCAACGGGAATGGAACAATGAAATGGGCTCAAAATCCATCCAAGGAAAGCTCCAAAATAGTGGTTAATTCGGGACATCAATAATGATGAATAAGAGAAATGATGCAACTTGCGGGCTAAAAATGAGTGTCAACACTTTGGACCTCTGAGGCACTTGCGGCGCGATGGAGCAAACCCCTCACCCTTTCTCTGAAAGAGTGAGTGCTCTGCTGCATTTTACACGTAGCACCCCTTGAAAAGCAGAAGAGTCCTTTGACACTTTATCCTCAGAGTAAGAAAGTAACAAAAATAACACACGAAGGAAGCCCCGGGGCTATAACAGAATAAACTTTTGATTTCCACTATGATAAAAAGGGAAATTACAAAAGATCTCCCCTTAAAGGAGCAAGATTACATAAAAGTATGGCTATTGCCGACGAAAAATATCTTCAAATTCTAAAAGCCCAACAGAAGGGGCTGCTTCCTATTCCCCAAGATGGACTTCCTCCTCTTGAAGACGAGCAAGCTCGCTGCGTAGCGAAGCCACTTGACCCTCTAGTAGGGCAGTCTCTTCAGCACTCTTAACCTCCATGTCCTTTGCAAGATGCAGCTCCACATTGGTAGAGATTAGCTATGCCTGCAACTCCTCCAGCTTGCCCCGTAATGATTGAATGCGGATGGACAAAGTTATGGCAAGAGTGTGGCGCTCTTAAAGGGCCAATTCTAGCGGTTCCAGAGCCGCTCGGCAATCAGCTTTCTGCACTCTCAGTGCAGCAACTTTATCACTTTTTATGCGCCCCAAGAAGTCCCAGCGATTCATAACTTTTAGCAAAAGGAGCACCCTCTGAGTCCATAGCTCTGTAGGGCATCTCAATGCCTGAAGGCTGATCGACAGTTACTCAGTAATTCCCCATAGTTTGGGGTAAGTCATGGCTAGCTGAGACAAGACCAACTGCCGCAATGTCTCCAGATGCTACCAAACCAAGTTGTCTGAAGAAATGATACCAAAAGAGGTTGCTGGAGGCAAATTGAATTTGACCTTACTGTCAACGTTGGCCCATAAGTCAGCATCCATGGCCGAAGAAGAAGACAGCAAAGCCTGTTGCGTCCCTGTGGTTTTGATGATGCCAAACAGTATGACTCATCTTGAGTCTACATGATGATGTCATATGTGTTGATGTTGCATTAGTGCATTGCTTTTAATGTTGATCAACCTAATGCAATTGCTTGCTACCATTGTTTCTATTATGATTGCATTATGTGTAGAAGTCCATGGTTGCTATAGTTGAATGTTGAAAAGAATAGGTTTGAATGTGTAGAAGTCTATGTCTAAATGCTGAAAAGAACATGTCTAAAGGGGCAAATGAATAGTGAAGAGTTGATGAGGAAAGAAGCCAGGTCACCGCTGGAAGAAAAGCAGTCAGGTCGAGGCAGTAGTGGTTTTATGCTCATAAGGTTGATGCAGAACGGGCCTTGCGCCTAGTAAGGTCGATGCATCTGAAATGTCTTATGTTCATCAGGTCAGAGCGATAGCCAGTGGACTCGATGCATCATTGGTTTTCATGGTAGTCAGATTGATGCATACATGAAGATATACTCATGACTTGTAGACTATCAAGTCGATGTACCTTAAGAACTTCTTGGAAGTTTAGTCGAAGCAGCAATGGACAGGTCTATGTATTAGTGTCAGCTCATATAACTCAGGCCGATGCACTCAGAGTTGGTTAAAGGAGTAAGGTTGATGCAGCGGCTACGTTAAAGTAGTCAAGTCGGTGCAGCGAAGATGTTATGCCAATAAAGTCAATGCTGCTAAAGAGGTTATGCCTATAAGATCGATGTAGCTAAAATATTTATGCCTATCAAGTCGATGCAGCAGAACAAGTATACCTTTGAGAAGGTCAATGCAGCTGAAGTGTTTATGCCTATCAGGTCGATGCACGTATATAGAGTTACAACTATCAGGTCGATGCATAAAAGCCACTCATATCTATCAGGTCGATGCATAAAAGCCATCCATGTTACAAGGTCGATGCAAAAAGTTCCCAAGGAAATCTCCCCCATCTGCCATCAAAAAGAAATCTCAATTCCCAACATAAAATGAGAGTAACCAGAAAAGTATAATGAATGTCATCTGAAGGGCATCTTCAACTACCGAATTTTAGCATTAAAAGATCACCAGTGGTGCAGCTTTACGGATGATTGCAATTGCCTCAAGTAAAACAGATCTTTCAGCTTCTATAAGCTTTATCTCCTTATCATCCAGCTTAGTAAATCCAGCCACCACTGATTTTTCTTGTGGTTCATCTTCTGTATTTTAATCGTGAGGATACTGATATTCATCTTGCATTCTTGTATCTGGTGCTTGTGCAGAAGAGAACATGCTAGATATATCATAGCTGAACATCTTCATATCATCCAATGAAAGAACCAAACCACTTGCATCAGATTGAAGTATGTTTGATGCAACATTAGATGGTGAACCTTCTCCAGCACAGTCAACAATGTCCAAGAAAATGGGCACCTTAACATTCCGGATTATAATAGAGCCTTTGAGTATCTTCGCATAATGATTTCTATCTATGCCAAATATTAGAAAATCAGCACCTTCAGAGGCTGAAGCAGTTATTGCACCACCTGCTGTTCGGACATCTCTTGCCACTATAGGTAGAAGCACAGATTCAGCTTTAGAATTCATCAACATATTCCTAGCCACAATGACAGGAAGCCCTGCATTAAAAGAAAAGAAATTATTTGTCATCTTACGCCATTAAACAAATTCCAAAGTAAAAGTGTGGGAGAAAAAGGATGTGATGCCTTGGAAACAATGCTGCCCATTGGATTTCACATTCTGCTTGTAGACCATACTCTATCATCAAGATGGAGACAAATTCTAAAGATCATGGGCTTCATGAGGGCATTACATCCAATGATACTGGCAATGGCAAGATTCTAATGTTTTGGGAGGATCCATGGAGTTCAGAAACGCCATTCCCATCCTCATTCAGAAATGTGTACGAAAAGAACAGTTCATGAAGAAGTTACACTCAACTTATTGGCACGGAGACAGCAATTGTGGAATATTTGTTTTTCAATAGGAGCTTAACAACCTCAATTGGGAGAATCTCCAAAACTGAATCAGTGTCAGGTTATTGGGACAGAGACAGCAATTATGGAATCTTCTTTTCTTCGTCAAAGAAGTAGCAATCCAAATAGGTAGGATTTATAGCTGAAAGAAGCACTTGCTGATACACAGATTAAAGGATTGAAAATAACATAGCAAAGGACTCTTCACAGTTTGCCATTGCACCTGGAATCCTTTGGCTACACACACTGCCGTGTATTGACTTTAAAGAAGATTTGGTACTGTTGCCTACTCACCAATATTTGTAGTCCCATGGATGGCAGCCCCTGGAAGGAATTCCAGTTGAACAGCTGCAGCCCTGAAGCAGACCAAAGTCTTGGCAGACCAAGTACAGACTTGCCGAAGGATCTACACGAAGACTAGCTGGGAAGTCTTATGCAGCCTGATGGCTTTTACACAAGACATATAGGCCAAAGCGCTGGTTTGCTGGGAGATGATTCAACTTGATCAAAGTTGCCTAGGCAAAGCCGCAAAGGGCACGGCACATAATTGGCTTGTGCTGAGCGAAGGTCCATCCCGTGTGCACAATAGCATGGGTGCACGGGCTTGGGTGGCAACGAAGTCCCATAAGATGTGGTTGAGTCTTAGAACTTAGCACAAGGGCACTGTGGTTGGCCGATGTTGGCCACGGAATATATATTCAAATATGTATTAGACAGGGGTTCTCTTTGAAGAGAAACATTTTTATATAAGAGTTCATTCCGTGGGTGCGCATCGTATCAGACAATTTAGGTTCGGGTACTAGATCTTTCCCCACTGACCGCAATCAGTGTTGATTTACATCGGCGGATCGGCCTAACGTTCGAACACCTTTGTTTATCTGTCAAAAACCTTAAAATCTCTTCTATAGGTTCTGATGTTGAGGACCTGTTCACTTGGGCGACTCGCAGTTACCACTCGTTCACCACCGGTCGACTAATAGAACTAAGGCTTTGTCAAAGGCTTCTTAGACTTAGGCAATAATGATATTGTTTGCTCATTCTCTAAATGAGTGCTCTTGGATTGAATGAATGAGTCATTCTCTAAAAGTGTATCCTTAGATTGAATGATTGGTTTACACATCGTCAAAGTGTACTAGGCACGAATTGACCCTCTCACAAGTGATTCGCCTTAGGCACTTATAGATAGTGAACGAGATGAGGCATCTGATATTGTCGATGCCCCAGTGAGGGAGCAAGCGAAATATCCCAAACAACAATGATATGACGCCTTAGATGAGGCTAAGATGAGATTTGACTAGATCGACTATGAAGATTTGACTGCAATCCCATGGAGCTTGTGGAAGCCAAATGTGAGATTCGCAAGGCGCTGAGTGGGTGCTATTAGTTTACGAGACTCAAGTTAACCGCATAAGTTACAACTAGACTAGGATCTATGTGGTCTCATTATAAATGTGTAGTGACACGCCCATAATGATGGAAGAAGACTGTAGCATACGTATCATACTGTATGTGCTATAGTTGACCAAATATGAGAATGGTGAACGGATCTCAACTTCATCATTGTGTGAGCTTAGGGACGACATTAGTGTGGTCCCTCTGAGGTATTCTAGTGACCTGAGCTCCATGTCATGAAAAGGAGGCACAATGACACTATTTTAGCATATTACTTAAGGTGATGATTGATCTCATCTAACGGGACATGTATAGGAAAGTGATCAAATTAAGTTGAATTAACATAAGCAACATAGAGAAGATATCTTACTATCTCAGCATATTTTACGGCTCATTTCTTAGGAGACTTGGTCGCCTATGTGGTGATAAAGTCATAAGCACATAACATTTGAATTTGACACTACCTATTTTGATAGGTATGGAGTGTCAAATTAGGTGGATATTAAGTATCTGAGATGCATGTTCGAGATTCTTCTTTAAGTGATTTACTAGTCATTGATGGGTTAACAACTCACATCCAATTGTTTGTTATATCTCACAGAGGTCACACGCTCCATATTCTGTATGACTGGTAAGTTCATATAGGTCATTGAAGTGAGAGGTATGCACTGTTGGCCCTGATGGGTAAGTGGGAGATGTTAATTAATTAGACTACAGGCCTATGGGCAATACCCATTGGGCTGGCTCACCTCCACTTCTTTTCCTCTCTTGACCTTCTAGAGGTCATCCTTCTTCCATGTCTTCACCCCCTATTCCACACCACCAACCCAATGGAAAATTACCATGGTAAATTTCATGGCTTCACCCACAAGCTACACACCCTCTTGGCCTCCTATAAATACCCTCTGAGGGCCTCCACGTGAGATCCCATCCCATTCACCCCTCCAGGGTCTTCTTCTCATGGTTTGAGCTCCCGCTCTTTACTTTGTGCTAAGGGTTGGGTGCTCTCTCTCTATTCATTATGAGAGTGTGTTATGTGAGACGTGAAATATAGGTGAGAGAAAGTGAGAGAAAGAGGTTAACATGTGTATGTGTAGGAGAGAGAGAGACCGCCACAGTCCATTCTCTAATATGCATTGTTGGCCGTGATGGACAAGTGGGAGTTGGTAGTGGGCTACTGGCCCATGGGCAAGGCCTATTGGGTTGGCCCACCACCTCCTCCTTTTTCCTTTCTTGACCTTCTAGAGGTACCTCCTTCTTCCATGTCTTCACCCCCTGTTCCACACCACCAACCAAAGGGTAAATTACCATGATAATTTCCATAGCTTCACCCACAAGCTACACACCCCCTTCTTCCTATAAATACCTCCAAAGGGCCTCTATGTGAGGTCCCATCCCATTCACCCCTCTAAGATCCGCTTCTCATGGTTTGAGTTCTCTCTCTTTACTTTGTATCAAGGGGTTGGACACTCTCTCTCTATGCATTATGAGGGTGGGTTGTGTGAGATGTGAAATATAGGTGAGAGAAAGTGAGAGAAAGAGGTCATCATGTGCACGCGTAGGAGAGAGAGAAAGAGATCAAGACGCTAACAAAGGTTGTCGCAATCTATTCTCTCTCTAAGTTCTCTCTCATCATCTCTCCTCTCATTCTCTCTCTCGTACCTCATGAGAGTGAAACGAGATCTAAAAATTTAAAAAAATTAAAAAATAAGAAATCACGTTTTGCGATCCTCGGAACGCACCGATCGCAACGATACCATTCACGTCCGGGTGAACGACCACGTTCGTCCGCAACGGCGTGCCGAAGGATTTGCCGAAAATCGGGTCGAAAATCGAAAAAACATACGGGAAAAGCCGCGGAACGTCTCCGGGCCCCCGAAACGATCCCGGATCGCGCCGATCCGAACACGAAAGATGTCCGAAACAAAATTCTGGACACGACAGAGCCGGACGCTCCGAGAAAGCAGATTCAGGATCTGAAAACAAGGATCTGAAAGGGTTTAGGACATCACATATGCACTGCTGACCTATATATGGCCCCAACTCCAATTATTCATCATTAAACAAAGGCATGGCTGAACAGAGACCTTAGCCACCGTTAACTCCTAATGTCAATCGGCATCCTGACCTCTATAACTCTCGATTGACGGGGGTGAACCATCAAAGAAAATGATGGAGCTTAAAGCAGAAAGCCTTCTCATGTACTGAAGGAGCATTACAAAAGCAGGCCAAAAGGATGCAGTAAGGCTTCACTCATCTAGTGGACATGTGAACTCTTCTATGTAGATCTCTGGATACCTCGACTTGACCGTGCCACGCGCTTGCATTAACATGGCTTGTCAAGCCGTTTCCACAGTCGACATGACATCCTCATAAAATGCTTTTGAGGCTTTGTACTTGTGGAGAACCTCCTTAAAGGAGTCTCCAACACCTGCGCCACATCCTTCTTGGCCTGTTCAGCACCGCCTCCAAGACCTTGACCTATTCAAGGGCCTCCTTCACTGAGCCTTAACTAGGTCTGAGCAAACTCCTCCCAAACCCTAGTCAGCTCGACCATGCGTTCCTCCAAACCCTTGCCCAGCTTGACCTCGCTCTCCTCTTGAGCCTTTGCTAGCTTGACCACATGGCCCTCATAAACCTTGATGAGGTCAGCCTTCAGTGCCTCAACTTCCTTCTTTGCCTCTAACTCTTCCTTCTCTTTATCAGCCTAGAAGGAAACTAGGACTCCCTCGAGGTCAGACCTGGGTATTCATTGTGCGAAGACAAGGGTCTTCACTGCTAGGTCGATCAACTATAGTAATATGACATCAACAAGCATGGTCAGCGGCATGCGCCTTGCCTCGTCTGTATCAGCCAAAATTAATACGAAGAGGCTCCCCACAGTGAACAAATCAAGTGTTCTTGTCTCCCTTTGCTTGACTTGAGGCCCACAGACTTCAGGGGAGTCATCAACTACTACCTTCTTCCCCTTCCGTGCCGCTGAAGATTTGGGAGGCTTGGCTTTCTCCCTCAGTGGCACTTTTGGGGCTAACCGTGCTCTAGGCTCGTGAGAAGGTTTCTTCTACTTCTTATAAGGAGGGGCTGCCACCTTGGCCTCTTTGGCAGCCTTAGCCACCTTAGACGCCATCGAGCGTTTCCCTCTGACGTTGGTTATGATCTCGGCGAGCCAGAGCTTTATCACGACTGTGCCCACTGCAAAATAAAGGAAGCCTAGCTCAACAAGAATGCAAAACACAAGGGGAAAGCTCAAGAAACTCACCCACAAGATCATGTCCATGAGGCTTGGTCGGCAATGCATGCTCTGACCAGCGACTTAGAAGGCTGCCCAACTTATGGGGTGCCTTGCATTGCAAGGTAGCAACTGCATCCTTCTCCATTGATGCCAGAGGGACTTCCTCCTTAGGTAGATCACCATCCATCCAGACTATTAGAAACGCCCACGCTGAACCATTCTTCTCCACGTAGAAGAATCGACCCGTCCAACCGTGGATAAAACTCGAGCCAAAGGTAAAGAGCTTCTGCCCCTTACACCCATTTATCATGAGTCAGCTTTGGTGGCAATTGTTCTAGATAATAGCCAAAAAAACATGAAAAGAGGTACACTCGATTTCACCCGAGCCTCCAATCAAAGAGACAAAAGTAAAAACCCACGGATTCAACAGAAACTGAGAAGGAGCTTTATTGTATGTGTTCATCAGGTCCACCACAAAAGGATGGACCAAGACTTGGAACCCTGGAAGTCTCCACACAAGCTTCCCTAATGCAAACACAAGTTCATTTACAACTTCAGGAAATTGAAGGGCAGCTATAATTGGGAAATGTCAAGCAACAAGAAAATCTATCACAAGTTGTTGGGTTGAAAGTAGCCTTTGACAATTTGTTTGACAAATTCAGATATTTGGAAAAAGATGTGGACTACCTGGTGCAAGAAGCACAAAATGTTCGAGAACAACTGCCACAGGCAGGCGGTGAGAGTGTAGCTGAGAGTCCATATTTCATAACTACTTCAGCTCCTGCACCTCCAATGGAACACGGACTTGACCAATTTATAGTTCACATTTTTGATATTCTACATGGCATGTCTGACTCTTTGGAAAGTAAAATTGACATCCTTCAGAAAATGGTTAAAGATAAACTAGTTGAAATAACTGACCGTCTTCGTCGACTGGAGTATACTGTTTTCATAGGATCGTCAAGGAGACCTCCCCCTCCAACATAAGTTCCTCCTTATTTGTAGTTTTGATAATGTCAAAAGGGGAGAGATGAGTAGAGTCATATGAGTCCTTATTCTTTTCAGAGTAGAGTCATGTGGCTGAGTAATAGAGTCATGTAAACAGAGTCTATCCCTGAGTCATAGAGCATGAGTCCGTCTATAGAGTTCTGTACTAAAGTCATGTGAGTCCATAGAGTCATGTGAGTCCTTATTCTTTTCTGTTTTGTTTTGGCCTGAGTCAAGATGTGTCTCTGGCTATGTGTCTCTAGCTGTTCTTTTGAAATTTATGTTCTCAATTGACATATATGTTTTTCATGTGATGCGTGTTGTCTAAGAAATTTTGGCCATGAAAATATTGAATAAGTGATTTTTTATGTATGACCCACAGTTGCCATCATCAAAAAGGGGGAGAATGTTAAGTCTATAGTTTTGATGATGTACAACTATGAATCATTAGTAACAAATCATGTAATTATTTGAATAGAATTTTCAAATGATTTGAACATATATGTTAAATGCAGTTTAGCACATGGTTAAGACCACCCAGGTGACTATATGTTAAATTGCAGGTTGATGCATTGACTCATTCAGTTCTAGACTTTGCACTTAACACACAAGACCATAAGAGCTCAGAACATGTTAAATTTAGCAAGAAGCCAGAGTAGAGTCGACACTCAGAGTCGACTCCAGGTCACAAGTGTTCTATCGTGACATTAGAAGCATTGATGGAGTCGGCCCCATTCAGCAGTAGAGTCGACACCAAACTTCAATTTTTTGTAAGATTTCAGACATGATGGTTAACAGAGTCAACGCAACAAAAGGGAAGAGTCGACATAATGAACCAACCTTCTGTAGCCAAGCAATCAAGTATTTGGAAAATGGAGTCAACACAAACGCCTTGTGGAGTCGATGCAATCTTATCCAACAGTAAAGAGGAGTCGACTTCAAGCTCAAGTGGAGCCGACTCAGTGGCAGTTTCTCAAGCAGAATCAAGACAAATCGCACAATAGACAAATCGCACAATAGAGTCGATGCAAAAATAGCAATGGAGTCGATGTGGCCAGTAAGCTTTTGTTCAAAAATGAGAAGGTGTCGACTCTCAGAGTCGACCCCACTTTGGAAGCATTATGTCTGGGAAACGTCAACAACAAAGAGTCGATGCCATGAAGGAGGCACGTCGACGTAGCCCACATAGTTTGTTAAAGATCGTGAGAAACTCAAGCAAATCACGGGCCTTCGACCTCCAATCATTGGCATGTGATCTAACACACATGGCTGAGCTCTATAAGGTGCCTAAGTGCTAGAATATTCTTTTTGCCACTTGGACCAATAGATTAATTCGTGTGAAGATTAGATCTTTCCGGAAGAAGGTAATTCTCTGCTCTCTATATATGAAGCCTTCTCTATGAAGAGTGGGGCTACCGCTGTTAGTATTCCTTGAAGTGAGAAAGGCCATAAAAGAAAGAAGAACAAGAGAGAGTCTGAGAAGAAAAGAAGCAGTTAGCTCTGAGAGAATTGAGGCTAGCCAGTTCGAAAGGAAGAGAAGGAGAAGAGAGATAAAGGAAAAGAGTTTCAGAAAAACGATCTCCTCTGGACCATTTCTCAGCCCCTAACAGTCTGGGCTAGACCATTTTCCTCCATAACAGTCGCTGGAAGGACTGCTAGCCGCCCGTCGTCGTGGTGGATGTTCTCCCATTTCCCCAAGCTTGGAGGAGGGCTCTAATGGCCTCTACATTGTTTCCATGGGTCCCCTGACCCATTCCCTTCCTGTCCTACCCACATGCATGCGATTTGAAATTAGAAAAATGGGTTTTTTAAGGATCAGCCTACCTCAGACGAACGGCGCCCGATCACCGTCGCCGGTGTCTCCTCCGCCATGGGTTCATCTTCCTCGCCTCAAGAGGCATCCTCAGGCACTGCTGCTACCATGGACGGCTCACCCGCCTCGGCTTGGGCCGGTGGTGGCTCTTCCCCTTCCGATGGGTTCACTATCGTCGAAGGAGATCCCTCCTCCTCTAGATAGTGTAGAAATTGTCGCACCACCTTCCTATTTCGTCCCATCGTCCTTTGGGTGAGTGAAAGGGATCGGTTGGTAGCATAGTGGTCACCGTTGGGAGCTCGTCGCCGGTGAAGGAGTGAGGATTGAGAGTGGAGAATGGGAGAGTGAATGGCCGATTCTGGTTTTTGAATTCCCCCAAAGCCTTGCGGTCTATTATCGGACTGTTAGGCTGAGCTTGGCAGTCCTCCCTGGACCGTTTTTACTCTGGGTCAAGCCCCTCGGGGAATGTAAACCGCCCTAGGGGTGGCGGTCTACTGGTAGGCCATTAGGTGTCGCTTGCGATCTAGATCATGATCATTTTCCAGTTGATTGTTATAATGCTTGCAATGCTATATCTGCTCCATTCTTATATGGCCTATGCCTTATTTGATGCTTAATGCCTATTCTATGGATTTAACTGTTGATGGCTAATCTCTTATTATCTCGTCCATATGACAGTGCCTCTCCTAGGGCCATACCCTGGGTACGCTCTAGTCCTTCAAGGGAGAAGTGGAAGAAATCATGGGTACAAGTTTTTTAGGGCTTCAATCCCTCTCCTGACGACCCCTTCAGAGATTTGGTCTGTTACGCCGGGGCTTTGTGTCCATCATCGAACCTTCATCCACTCTAGTCATGCATACGACTGGACTCATGACGTCCCGCGGGAAAACTGTATTGCCACTCTTGCCATGCCTATTCTTGATTTTTTTTTTCTTGGAGCAATTTGAGATTTAGACTTTGTACTTTGTTTGGCATTGTTAACTTTTGCCTTAATTCATACTCTTTTTGATTGATTTTTCTTTTCTCCTCTTTACTTGTGAAATCAAGTCATAATGGACTGCCCCTATTTGAAACCTCCTCTCGTTAGGACGTCTAGATTAGTCATCTCCTCCTTATTCACCCCTTTGCCCCTATGCTTGGCCTAAGAGAGAAAAGCAAGGACCTTCACTATCCCTAGGCATGGCCACAGGAGAGACGGTGTCACCTAGTAGAGGGAAAACCAGACCAAAGTTGCCGTGTAGTGTGTGATTGCCGAGCTCAGGGTCCTCCTTTGTGGTCAAGGGAAGAGACCTCGCTACCAGGTTGGCACTAGCTTGACTCTAAGGGAAGAAAAGCTTAAGATATAACCCATTCCAAGTATGAGACAGCTCCTCACCTTTCGCATTAACAAGATGATATGCATTCCCTGGATAAGCCTCTCTAACGATGAACTGCCCTTCCCAGTTAAGTTACAATTTAGACCTAGGACCTCTAGACCTAATGAATTTACGTTTCAAAACCATATCACCTACTTGAAATTTACGCTCAATTATCTTCTTTTGAAAATAATGTAAGATTTTCTTTCGGTAAACGGACACGTGATCAACCGCATTAAGCCTCTTCTCATCCAAGAGTTCTAGTTGGACGAGCAACGCCTCCCGACGCTCATCGAGATTAAGTATCTTATCGAGTTGTACCCTTAGGGAAGGGATCAAGATCTCATATGGGAGCACCGCCTCCATCCCATAAGTCAGAGCATAGGGGATTTACCCCATAGGAGTACAGACAGAGGTGCGGTAAGCCCATAGAGCTTCCACTAACTGTTCATGCCAATCCTCTCTCTCAAAAAAAAAAAAAAGCAAAGGTTATAATTTTAATTCACCTCATATAAGGATAGTATGACATTCATATGTTTCTTATGCTAGACATGTTGACCGAGTCAAAACCATGTGCTGAAGTCAACATGGGAGAGCAAAGGAGGGGTCGGAGATGGACATGGCCCCTCTAATCTCCTGGAACATACTTATGCATAAAAAAGTCTTCTATATAGAACTTCTTTAATTAATCTGCCTCCCCAAAATGTTCTTTAAAACTTCACTTCCGTTGGTCAAAGTTTTTGCACATGCCCCTGCCTTGTAGCAGTGTAGAACATACAACTATTAGATAAAAATTCTGATGCAGGACAGAACCCGAATAAATTGTTTTTTTTTTCTGTTCTTTCAGCCTTTCTCTTCTTTCTTTGCCCTTCTTTTTCTTGTGATGCTCTCTTTTTTTTCTTTTCCAGAATAAAGATTTTTCCTCTGATCAAGTCAAACCCACAATCCAACCGGATCAATTTAATAAATTGCAACTAGAACAATCAACAGTTTTCTAACCGTTCCAAATTGAATGGTTAAACAAAAGGCTGAATCCGGTGTCTGACATCTGTTTGTGCTGAAAGCAAATGCTCAAAGGAATTATGTGAATGGAGATGCTGACACAGCTCAAAAATGGGCACAGGTATCCACCAACTGGAAAGAATACCGGACTAGATGGACTTGGTTAGTCTACGCATTACGCATGAAATCAACGCAAACCTGGCAGCTGCAATCAGAGAATCGGCAGAGCTCACATCCAAAACAGACGCATGCAGTGCACCCAATGCACAGTGGTGAACGAGCACATCCTCGATAGTTTTTGCGACTAGCTCGCTCTTCCTCGTCGTCACAAGTGACTCTGTCATGCAGGAAGTACCAGGCCAGTATAAGCACCAGAGAATAAAAGCCAAGATTAAGTCCTACATAACTTTACACTAACTGCGTTGAGAAGCTCCTGGTTTCTTTCTTTTTGGGTGTGTGTGTGTGCGTGTGCGTGTGTGTGTGTCAGAGAGAGAGAGAGAGAGAGAGAGAGAGAGTTAAGATGCTGCCTTGTGAATAAGCAATGAAGAAACTTCACAGAAAAAGTGCTCAAATACTTAAAAATTGAAATTCACATGAAAGACAAACAACAAACCCTTAGCTCCGCTTTGTTTGAGATTTATCCCAAGATTATCTCTATTTTAGCTCAAACTTAAGTCATTTTACTTTGGCGAGAACAGATTTAGATAATCTGTTTAAGAGTGACTTAATCTGACTTAAGTCGGAATAACCTATCCCACCTCCATATGTAAGATAATTTAATCCGGTGCCATGCCAAAGTAATAAAAATAAAAATGGATAAAGTAAATCCACCTAAATTTAATCGGATTATCTTTAATCCCAAAACAAAGCAGGGCTTAATGACCCATTTTCATTTGCCTTGTGAAATTAAGCAATTAAACACACGTCGGCAAGCTTTTGCATATTTCATAGGAAAGCTTGTTACATTGAGACCAATGCTTTTTTTACTTACAATAAATAACCACATTGACATCTTAAGTTAGAAGTTTCTGGTGAAGGGAACAAATTGTGAATGCCTGGCCAAGTATTCGTAGGCAACAGTGTGTAGAAATTGAGGACAGACTATAAACTAAACTTTGGACAAGCTAAAAGTAGCCCATGATACAGAAACTAGAAGAAGGCAATATCAATTCAATCTGTGAATTAACAATAGTCAAGAAAATGAATCAAACAATTCCATGTTTGGACTGTCAGCTTCAACAATATAGATTTTGGCAAGATGAAGACCATAAAACAAAAAAAAGAATAAGAAAATAAATAAAAAGAAATAAAAAGCAATCAAACAACATAAACAAATTTCATATGCATTTGATTTGACAGCACGCCAATGGCACAACAGTACAACAAAAGACGGTATCAAACTGTTAGATTTTTCAGTTGTGCAAATCCTCCAGCAAGTAACAGATTTAGGTTAAAGGGCATCAATGATAATAAATGAGAATTCCCTGAAATAAATAATTATTCTTAAATGCAACATGCTTGCTAGTACATTCTCGTTACATGACTTTCTAGTGCATAGTCTTTATGGTTATGAAAAGTACATTCTTGTTCATAAATGGTCAAATTACATTCATGTTATATTCTTACTTGATCATATTTTTAATCTACAGGAATTCTCATATCTCACCTTGATCATAGCTTATTTTTTTGTGTCACTTGTGTTATTTACGTGTTCATCGTATCTCCATGATTTGGCTTACACTCTAGAGCTAAAATGCTTATTACTTAAACAATGCCTTCATGTTGATGTGAAGATACCTACTGGGCATGTGTGCTCATTACCCTACTTTCTAATCTTTTTCAGGAAATTCTAGCAAGATGAATTCAGACTATTCAAGTGATGGATCTGAGAGTAATTAAAGAAGGAGCGAAGCCTTAGATTGTCATTAGTGGTAGTCAAGAGTCGCTATATAATTTTACTTTTTTATTGAGTCTAGTTAGTTAATGAGTCAAGAGTCAACTTTATGTACTTTTGATGATTATTCAATAAAGGTTAAGATTTTGCCTAAATTATTGTGCATTCATTTTAAGTACGAATGTGATAGTGCTTTGATTATATTTCTCACTTGAGACGTACTAGCCGACTATTCACGGTTCCCAAATTTCTTTTGTTATATATAAATCTCGGGACATGACATGACCCATTATTCTTAACTTGACTGATCTGACCTATAGAAGAATGGGAGGACTCTAAAGGATATACAGGGAAAGACCCCTTAGAGGAGGGGTTAAAAAGGTCACTTAAGGGACCTTGGATGAGTGGCCCGTAGGTCAAGGCACACTCGTGGGAGATGTAGGATGCCTCCTCAAGGAAAATGTGTTGTTGAGGAGTTTGAAAATTGATATTTTTTTTATTTTTATTTTGTATGATTAAATAATGAAAAGAAGTTGTAGAAGGAGAGAGAAATTATAGCAAGGGGGTTGGATAGCTCATGGAGCAAATCATGATTGAAAACTTGACGTGAGTTAAGAAACCTGCGCAAGTACATAAGTAGAGAAGGGGACATGGGAAGATCATCAAACAACCATCTGGCCCAAGAAGAAGACAGCAACAAAGGCTGAGATAAGTGAACAGAGAAGATGATGGCTAATGAGCCGTCGATGGTAGAGTTGATGACGGACGTCAGTCTATTGATGACAAAGTCCTCCTGGGGAGGATGGTTTGGAATTCTGGCAACAGTTGTGGTATCCCCTGGCATTTTAGAGATCAAAGGCGGCCCTTCTTGGTGTGGAGGTGAGATCATCTACTGTAGTGCAATGAAAATATTAGGTATGTCGAACCACTTGTTCCATTCACATTCTGGGTCATCGACCTTGCCTCTCTTAGCAGCCCTTGGACATTTCTTGGTTACATAAACAACATGTGGCTCCCCATGCATTTCTTGTGGGTAACCCTCCATCTGGATGACAGGCCCTTTCTTAAAATGAGAATACAAAGTCCATGTAAGGGGTTTCCCGTCTGCTTCGAATGGCCCTTCAAAGCCCAAGCCAACCCGTAGGATCACCCATGGCTTCTTTGGTGGTCTCAGCCTTCCTTATAGTTTGCCCCCAAACCTTTGCCTTGTTGGTAGCCGATATTTCTCATGATCTCCCATCCTTTAGAATGGGAAGGGAGATGCGGCATTGACAAGGGGAGAGGCTTTTCTTATGCTGGCGGGGCCCAGCGAGGGCCATGTTGTGTCCCTGTGTTTTGATGATAGCAAACACCATGAGTCAATATGTGTTTGCTGCATGTTGCCTTGTTGATAGCCAGCATGTATTTGATTATGTCTTTGTTTATTGCACTGTGCATAACAAACCATGATTGCTGTGCCTATCTTTGTGCACTTGATCTGATGATGTCTTTAATGATGTTAGAGATATGCATCGGGTGCTCAGGGTTGATCTTCATTGCATAAAGACCAGTGCAGTTATATGCATGCATAAAGTCAACAAAAAGTCAACACTCTGCACATAAAGTCAATACATCTTCATAAAGTCAACTTTGTGAACATAGAGTCAATGCATCTACATAAATCCTGTGTGCATGTTTAATTATTTACCACTTTGAATGTTGTTTCATTCTATTCTTATTGTTATTGTTTCTTTTTGTGTTACTTCTCTTTTGCTTCTTTTTTTTTTTTGGAAATAGGAGAGGGAGGGGGCGATCCGGCCCACACACTGCCACCGGATCACTTCCCACCTCTCTTCCCTTTTTTTTAGATATGAGGGAGGGTGAATTGAAGGGGTAGTGAGAGAGAGAGAGGGAGAGATGTGAATGGGTGAACCGGCAAGGGGAAAGAGATGGGAAAGGATATGAACTGGTGCGAGAAGGGGGGGTGATCTGGCGAGAGAACTGCCACTGGATCACCTCTCCCGTCCCTCTCTCTCTTTTCTTTTTTTGTGCTTTATGATTGTTTATTATTATTTTTTGAATAGGGCTGCGTCGACGTGGGAACGAGGGTGCGTCGACGCACCGGTGCACCTCACAGGTGGGGGGCTGGGGCTACACCGAGCTGACCCACCCCCTGTGTCGATGCAGGGGTGGCAAGTGATCGCCAAGCAGAGCCTGGAAAGGGATGGGTCGACCCCTCACGCACAGAGCCTTAGGCTCTTCTTTGCTTTGGTTCTTTTGACATTTTTTTTTCATTTTCAGGCTGTTTGTTTGGCCAAGATGCATGCATTACTCTCTTTCTTTTATGATGTTTGTTTGATTAGTTTCTTCTTTTTTTTTGCTTTTACTTGAAAACTACAAATGCTTTCCATGGCAACATGCAGTATGCATGGGCCTAACTTATGCACTATTCATGCGAAGGGGAGTGCATGCTGCCTCACTGAGTGTGGAGAAGTGATCACATAAGAATCTTCATACATGGCGGGTAGTCTCCAGTACGTGGCGGAGTATTTTACTCATGCATAGTGGTGGTCTCCAATCGGAGGTAATCTGATCTTCCATGCATCACCATTTTATATACCCAGAAACCTTGGCATTCAAGCACGTGCGCTGCCTAACCCCTAATTATGCCATATGCAAGCGAGAAGGGATGCACGATGGGTTCAAATTTTATCCATGCAGGAGCTTCTTTATTTCATTTATGGAAAGCCAGCAGGGACACTATGCTATATGTGGGGTTTGTTATGCACTTATAATGCATGTGCCCTAATGCAAAAGAAGATAAATGATGTGATCAGTTCTATGGTGAACATATGAGGCTCTTCGTCCCTTTCAATGCTGTTCATGAAGGGGCAACAGGGAAGTGACATGCAGTTTGATGTATGCATGGGGTTTTGTAGAGATATGTTTTTGTATAGATTTATGCATAGGATGATGCCATGTCTCCATGTATATGAGAGAGGGGGGTGCTACAAATGCACTGAAGTTCAGAAATACAGAGTCTCTGCTCTTAGGCCATGAGAGCTTAGCAGAAATGTTCATGTGGGTGCATATGTGCAACTAGGTTTCAAGTTTGATAGCAGTTTTATCTGCCTTATGTTTGCTCTTCATTCTGTGATTTTTTTGTTGCCATTCTCATATTTAATCACTGCCTTACTCTGTTCATTATTATTTCTTTGTTCAGCCACTAGTTGAAGTTTCTGGCACAAATCTGGCACCATCTCCCCCGGACCTGGGTCTTATGGGGTATAAAATGGAGACTTTCCCATGGAAGGATCTGAGACGGCCTCAAAAATTGTGGGTGAGCTGAGAACAGGTACCCTATAACCCGAATCAGGTGCGGAAGCCCCAAGGACTATCCTACGAGGGGCTCCAGTAACCCATGGACAGTGATATCTTAAATCTGGGACATGGTTTTATTATATTGCCCGGCATATGGCTGTTGCTATTCACTTCCCAAACGGGGTTCCCCCAGGGACCATACTATGAAGAAGTAAATTCCTAGGGGCCCGGAGTGCTCAGAAAATCTGGAAAACATAGTATCGCCGATGAGGGGAGCTAAATGCATTCAGAAATGAGCAAAAGAACATCGGGAGCCATGCTTGAGATAGAAAAGGGGCCAAGACAAAACCCATAATATGTGCCACCACTTAAATTTTTTATTCATTGCAAGAACAACGGGTAAAGGAGTGGCATACATCGTGGTAAAGTAAACTTGAAGAGCTTTCTTCAATTTGATGATGGCCAACCAATTGAGTTGACCTCCCTTCAACAAGAGGGTCGTCATTGGTGATTCCCAGTGAGGTTGGTATGGCACCTCTTTGCATTCTTTCTCGGAGCCGTCAATTTTAAGCTCAACTTTTGTCCGTATATGGGAGAAAGTAGCAGCCCTATGGTGTTAATTACATAGTGGATTTTGAAACCTTCCCCTTGATCGTACTTGAGTCCTCTTGTGACCTTATTGGAGAAGGGAGGTTGCCCCCGGACCTGCAAACGGTACCACAACTGACGGAAATATGCACTCCATGCGGAGTCTTGAATTTGAGGAATATATTATTTTTTACACATTTCCTTAATGTACTCCGACATGTCGTCCATTTCTTGGACTACTTCCGATGCATTGTCAAGCCGAGATAGTCCAGCCAAAATCATCCTCAAAAGGGCCTCATTGGACCAAATCTCCTTGTAGAAGACGATTGATTTATCTTTCTAATTCTTCTTGTTTCTTCCTTTCCGCTAGTAGGAAACTATAAAAGTCTTCGACTGCTCCATTCTGTGTTCCTCCCTCCGGAACGAGAGTTGGACACACTTGGGCGACAAAGAGATACTCTTGTCGATGGCCCGGCTAATAAGATTGGCTTCAAAATCAACGCTCTGCCTTTCAGGTCGAACCGGTTTATCACCAACTTTAGGACCCAACCTGTACAATTTCGCAAAGTCCTTGATGACATGAAGTGTTGTTCTTCATCTTCAAAATTCACTTTTTGCTTTTCTTTACCTTTTATTTTCTCAAGGATTGCTATGGTAAGTTCCCCGAAATACAATAAGAAGTCTGCCAGATTGCACTCATTTGGGCGGAACAGGACCTAGTCTGCAAAGACGATGTGTTGCTCCCCTTCCTTGGTGTATTTTATGCATTGATGTAGAGTTGAAGAAACAACCCAATTTTCATGCAACCAAGACCTTCCTAACAACACCTTGTAAGGTGTGCCAACATTGACGATGTAGAACGTCACTTTAGTGGCGAAGTCACCCATGACGAGCTGCATCTCAAACCGGCCAAGAGCTTCCTCAGAGTTCTGATTGAACCTCGAGATCTTGATAGCATTCACCTTTTACAAGTAAGACATTAGGTATAAAGACTTAAAAGTCTTTAGAGGCATGATATTGACGACTGCCCCATAATCTACCAAAATCTTATTTATGTCATGTCCACTGATCGTCCCCCGCATGTATAAAGGGCAATTATGGCACAGGGAAGACAGCAACATATCGTTCTCCGTGAACATTATACTTCCTGCAAATGCCTCAAATGCCTAGGCTTGCAATTCCGTCGCATAGACTTCATAAGCTTCAGGATCTTGGAGTATTTTGACGAGAGCCTCTCTTAATTCTTTGCTCCAAGAGATGACCTCCCATATGGTAACAATGGTCGGAAACCGCTTCATATGTTGAATAATTTTGTGGTCTACCCGAGAACGAGTCTCCTCGAGCGAAGGAATGAGCTTTGCCAAGGACTTCTACAGTCTATCCAACCTTTCCTTTTTGGAGGGTTGGTCGACCTCATCTGGGTCATTCGCCTTTTAGCGGAACAACGGCGCCAAAGACTCTTCTGAGGGTGATGGCAGCACATCATTTTCATCCTTGCCTACAGAACTACTTTAATTTGCAGGCTCATCTTTGTAGGAGGGACCAACTTGCTCCGTGGATTTCTCCTGTATTAGCAGGCTGGCAGGTGTCCCCTCTTCGTCAGAGAGGTCGAATTCGAAGGGAATGCCCCGAACCTCCGCTTCTAGGATGGGGCCCAAGTTTTACCCACAGACTAGAATAACTCGGTTGAGAGTTGGATTCCTTCCACACCCCCGACCTCGTCATTGCTACGGCCCCGACTATTACCTATCGGACAACGTTGGTAGGTTGTTAGCGCGGCTTTATGCCTGGGGCAATTCACTGTTACTTCTTCCTCTTGTGAGAAATTTATATTATCAGACGACGAGATCGCAACCATGTTGCATGACAAATTTTGGAGCATCTCTTCCAATGTTGAGACAGACGTGGTCTTCGTACCCGCCTCTCACACAAAAAAGAAAAGAAGAGAATAGAGAAAGAGAAAGAAGAGTCATGAGGCAGACGTGATCTTCGTACCCACCTTTTCACATGAAGGAAGAAGAGACGAAAGGAATAAGGGTCGTTAGGCAGACCTGGTCTTTCACCTTCGGCCCTCAGCCGTCCACCCAATAAACCTCTCACATAGTCGGTGTCAGGACCTTTCGTCCGAACCGAAGAGTACGGACTGTTGAAATTTTCTGGGGATCCATAGCAACCCATTCTTAGGGTATGATGTGACCAAGATATTCTACTTTTTGTACACCAAATTGACATTTCCTAATTTTGACAAATAGATGGTTGGTTTGTAAAATAAATAGTACTTGGTCAAGGTATGAAAGATGCTCATCCCATGTAGCACTATAGATGAGGATGTCATCAAAGAATACTAGAACAAAGTGTTGAAAGAAGGGTTTGAAAATGCTGTTCATCTGACTTTGAAATGTAGATGGTGCATTGGAGAAGCCAAAGGGCATTACCAATAATTTGTAATGGCCCTCATGAGTTTTCAATGCAGCTTTGTGGATGTCCTCCTCACTCATCTTGATCTAATGGTACCCAGAAAATAAATCTAGTTTAGAGAAGAATTTTGCACCACATAACTCATCTATGAGGTCATCCACAACTGGTATTGGGAATTCTTCCTTGATTGTGCGGCTGTTTAGGGCCCTGTAGTCGATGCACATTCTCCACGACCCATCTTTTTTTTTGTACTAAGAGCACTGTGGAGGAAAAAGAACTAGTAAACATGAACATAGATCACTTTCTACTTCACTTTGAACATAATGAAATTACCCATTTTTGTCAATAATTTACTTTAGTTTCACTGGGAAACTGATTCCAGGAACATTGATTTGGCATGCAAAGTAAAACACTTAAATGGACTGCAGGAAATACTGATACACATACAACAAGACAGCCCTAGTCCTATCCCCACATTTAGTATTCCTCTTCCATCTGTTACAAAACAAAATACCTTTAAAAGCCTAGTTAAGGATCACAATGGCTGTGGAACTATCACCAAAATTACAAGCCCCCGACTCCAATGGAGCTATATGACCCGCGGGGACTTTGCCACTCTTGTCGTGCTTCAACTCATAATTTCTTAATTACACCCATGATGCTACACAACCCATCACCGTTTTACGCGAACCTCGACTCTTACCTTAGGAGAAGCATGTCTGGTTACTAGGATCAGGGGTATTTTTCATGATATTTTTCTTTATTTTCTTTCAAAAATTGCCCCTATTTGAGACCGCTCCCGTATTGGGGATTGCCTAGGTCGGTTATTTCATCTCTCCATCTCTTGCCCCTACGTACGACCAAAAAGAAAAAGCAAAAGGCCTTTACCTCCCTTGAGTATGGCCGAAGGAGAAATGGCGTTACACAAAAGGAGGCCCTGACCAATGGTGTCGTGCAGTGTGTGGGCAACGTGCTAAAGAATTTTCCCTAACGACCGAGGGAAGGACACCTCGCCACCCAGCCATCGTTAGCCAGACTCTTTTTAAGGATAAAAATACTTAAGATATAGCTTGTTCCATGCGTGAGACAATTCCTCACCCTCAGTGTTAACTAGGCGATAGGTGTTCCCGGGATAAACCTCCTTAATTACAAATGGACCCTCCTAGTTGGGTTGCATCTTAGACCTAGGACCTTCTGATCTAATAAATTTACGTTTTAAAACCATGTTACCCACTTGAAATTTTCTTTCAATGACCTTCTTTTGAAAATGACGTGAGACACGCTTTTGATATACGGAAACATGATTGGCCGCATTAAGCCTCTTCTCATCCAAGAGTTCTAGCTGGACTAGCAACACCTCTCGACGCTTGTCGAGATTGAGTTCATTATCAAGTTGTACTCTTAGGGAAGGGATCAAAATCTCATATGGGAGTACCGCCTCCATCCCATATGTGGAGGTGGCGGCGTGGTGCCACGGAGTCATGCCCCCGCCTTCGGGCAAGGTGTGGCTTTCTTCTTAATCTTTGCAGGGAGTGGTGATTCACTTTATTAATTGGCTCCTGTCTACTAGATACCTGATTTATTTTTTTTGTCTTTTCACTGTTCTATATTTATACATGTGATGCAATGAGATGAGCTTTGAAACATTAGTCATGTGATGTTGACCCTGTGCTGCGTGGCGCAGCATGTGGACAAATGTCCACAGGCGTTAGGCACTCATCTATACATGCAGTAACAAGGGGAAAGTGTTTGGTAACGTCTGTTTCAGCGTCTTCGTGTATATATATGATGCCCTTTAGTGCGGCAGGTCATACCCACAGTTATCACTTGCATACTCAAAAGAGACGTACAGCTATTCCATTAACATTTCTTTACAGCAATCTCCATCTCTTGACGTGTTAGAAAACAACGGATCATGCCCATGATGTATATAGGGTGTCTTACAGGGTTGTCTTTGTCGATGTTGATAACCCCTCGACAATAAATATATGACTACAAAAATCACTGAGTACAGTGTTAAGGACGCACTTTGTCCATTCAGAGCAAAAACAAAAGTGGAAGCGGAACGGAAGCATAAACTAAAGCCAAAGTTGAAATAGAATCGAGGATGCACAACTAACTTTGACGATGCCTATGCACTTGAGCGGAGTTGGGGGTAGACTACGTGAGTCTACCTGTTGATCCACCTTCTAAATTCATAGAACTACAGTGATGATCTTCTGAAGCCGTTATACAGAGCTCGTCGTCGAAATATGAAATTCCACAACCTCTACGTATAGTGTTACTACGTGGCCGTCACTGCACTATCCTCATCGTCGTCATCGTCTGACAATCAAAGAGAGACAACTAGGAGAGAGAAGGGGTAAAAAGAGATAGGGAGAGACGGCTATCGCACTACACTCTTCACATGTTCTCTCTCTCGCACGTGCACATTGGGTGGAAGAATTGATCCGAACCTCTCTCACATTATTTCTCCTATTCCCTCTCTTTTTACTCCACTAGCACAACCCCCCTTTCACATACAAACCTCACCACACTTGCATGCACACGATCACTTGTATGCTCACACAAAAGCCACTACAAATGCATGCACTCACGCACACACACTTTTTCCACTTACGTAAAACACCCCCCCTCCACCCATCTATTTATAATGGATAGAGATGGGGATGAGGATGTGGAGGAGAGCACGTGGGGGGTTAAAAAGGTAGGAGATAAGGTTGCCATACTTGGGAGGGGAATAGAATAGAAGAGCAAGAGGAGCGGCACGGGAGGAAAAGGAGGAGGCGGCGGCAGCTGGAATGCTGGGCGCCAGGTGCAATCCGTTGGGCGCAGAAGCGCAGCCCCCCTTCCTCGCGGCTCGGTAGGCTGGTGGCGGCCCCAATGGCCAATGGGCACTAACGCCCAATAATAGTTGGCAAAGTTTGAGATGTGACTCGTATTTTTGAAGGGTATGAATATTTAATAATTGTCACAAGTTAACGTGTTTTAAACGTTTGATCGTCTAAGTACAAGGTACGTCGAAACTCAAAGTTGGATGAAGTACAAGTTACTTGGGTAAAATATCACCTAAGTTAAAAGTTTGAAGATGGTTTAGATGATACACCGTTTAATTAAAACGCGATTCAGATGAAACATCGTATAAGTGAAAGACGATTTAAATAAAATATCGTCTAAGTCGGATGTTAAAGGTGACTTAGATGGAATATCATCTAAGTGAATGGTGATGAAAAATGACTTAGATAAAATATCATCTAAGTGAAAGATGACTTAGATGATACATCGTCTAAGTCAATTATTAAACAAGACTTAATCAGAACAATGTCTAAGTGGATGGTGACTTAGGCGATACAATATTATCTAAATCGCAAAATGACAAAAGGAGATAAAAAGCTTAGACGATACATCGTCTAAACCATAAATCCATACAAAAAAGATTGAGCATCAGGTGGCAGGCAGGTAACGGACGATTCGTCTTAGACATGCGTGTGACATTTCTACATAGTCAATAATATGAAAAAGAGTGTTATCTTTGTTGCAATGAATTATTACATAGGGCTAATAAATTAACAAATATTAATTCTCATGTTGTTCTCTACATCTCCTTATTTCTGGAAAATGAATGATGTTGCATTGGAAGAATATGGTTGTAAAATGTGCTTATTTATTGGCAATATATTTTTATATCATCACTTGATATAAAGGGGCGAAGGAATGAGAATGCATGTGATAATGCCCTACTTTTTGATTATGCCAATGGGGGAGAAGATATATGTGATTGTCATAAAATTTTGTTATCATCAAAAAGGGAGAGATTACCGTGCTATGTGTGTGATTTTGATGACAACAAAACTTCATATATGTTTAAGAAAGTCAAGATGTGAATGTGAATGGATGTGGAAACATGATTACAAGAATGCATATTTGCATATGTGTGTGATGCATGTGTGAATGGATGTGGAAACTTGTGTGACAGATGTGACAAAAATCTATATCTGTGAATCAATCATGAATTGTATGAGATTATAGTTTGATGAGCCTCATTGAACAAAAGTTTCATTGATAAACCATGTTACTGTTTAACCCCTCTTTAAGTTCAATTCTAATCAAGATCAAAGAAGTCCAGAATGTCAAAGATATCAATCTAAGGTATGTCAGACTTATTAGATTAAAACACATGCCTAATTAAGTCAAATTTTATGCTTTGCAGGTGTACTAGTCGACCAAAGTGACTGGCCGATCGACCAATAGAAAGGGTCCGGTCGACTGAATTTCCAAGAAATGATAGACTGAGAAAGTTACAAGTCTCACTCGACTGATACTTGAGTTTAGTCGACTGATTGGGTGTTCGAACGAGTTGTGAAGAAAGGGCGACAGACTTAGTGTTTAAAGTCAACTGATATGAGTCTAAGTCGACATACTTTAGTTTGGACAAACCAACTCCAGTAGAAGACCCAGCTATAAAGTCGACAGACATCATATGAATGGAATGCTGAAGAACTTGAGTATGGAAAGACACAATGGATATAGGACAAGAAGCTCAAGCTACAACTTTTTGTGACAACAAAAATTGAATAAAGACAGGCAAGGGACTTTCGACTTGCTAAACTCAAGGTGCAAGGGTTGATCGACAGGTAAAGGTAATTTTAGTTGACTAAGTACCAACTCAGTCGACAGATGTGGAAAGGAGTTGACAGATATGGATGTAGACGGGTAGGGTCGACAGAAGAAAGGAAAAATCAGTAGACCAACTTAAAACTCAGTCAATTGAGGTTGGTCAGTCCGATTGAAAAGATGGTCATGCAAGGAAGCATTGAGTCGACCTACCAAGCCAACCAGGTCAATGCACTAAGTCAGTAGACATGGAAGATTCAGTCGACTGAATTGTCAACTCAGCTGACTAACCTAAGGCAAGTCGTTCAAACACATGGGCCTTTTAAATAGTCATGTGGATTCTGTCTTCAATCATTGGCATATGCCTCCAAAACATGTGCCTCAATTTCTTGAGTCTTCAAAAGGAAATGGATGGCATAGATTGCATCTTCCAAGATCAATGATCAGATTCAACCTTCATTATATAAATCGGTCATGATTACGATCTGAAAAAGATGGCAGGCACAATTCATAGTAGAGCGGCATTATGAGAAGAGGATAATTTAGCTCGTCCTAGAGAAAAAGGAAGGAAGAAGAAAGGAAGAGTGAGTGAGCAATGAGATCAGTGAGAAAGCCGCAGGGAAAGCAATGAGCATCCTCCATCGAAGTTACAATAGAGAAAAGAGTGTGAGAAGAAGCGAAGGAGGGGGAAGATCCATTTGAGGTCTTAGTGAGCCATTGTAGGAGAGATTAAGAGACCATCGAGAAGGAGAGAGAGAAGCAACTGAGGAAGGATAGAAAGGAGGAGAGATTATTCAAGAAGAAATTTGTCACGTTTGTAGCCATAGTTTTATTGTATTTCTGAGTTATCTGTTTGGTATTCTGATACTCTATTTTTTGTGTGCGTGACATTGCGATATTCACACAGGCTCAGTTCATCTGAGCACATTCGTGTGTGGTTGGAGAGCTTGTTCCCCGTGTGTGTGCAGGTGCTAGCCGATGTGTGTGGTTGGGGGTTGCACCCCTGTGGGGATGGGTAATTTTCTTATTGTGTACCTGGTGCGGAGACATAAAATATCGTGAGCAAAATAAAGACTATTGAGACACATGAGAAAACTCACGTCGAATGGTGAAGTCCAGAATTCAAAATAAACAAGGGGGTTGTGTGAAGCTATCGAAAGTCGAGGACCCAAAATGTGTATGTAGGCGGTAAAGTAATCTTTTAGTGTTACTAAGAATGTCTGCATATCCCTATGTTTAAGGTTCACTGCTCATGCACCTGCACTTTCACACCACGAAAAAAAATTGCCTCGGGTGTAGATTATGATTTAAGCCATGCGCATAGGCTACGCGATATCCTCTTGACAAACGCACATCCCCTTTAGATGTGCTTCGTGGGCCGCACTCTACTTGTGAGTCATGGGCACTTTTCTTATCCTATCCCCAATAGAGGGGAGCTATTCTATATATATATCTATCTTTGTGTGCTTGTGTCAATGGATGCTTGCATGCCCGAATAAAAGGACCATAATGAAAAGAACACCAATGAAAATAAAACGAATGAATGAAAACTCTCCAAAATTTTGGCTCTCGCAACTGTCACGTCCCGAACCGATAGCAGCGGAACGTGTCATTTGCTCGGAACGTGCCAGTTAAACAGTCGTGAGTAATCAAGAGCAGTCACATAAGATCAAATAATTTGGAGCAATAATCAAATTTTATTTCAAATATAAGTCTCTTACAATTTCAAATTCCACAACTTGAAGACTCAACTACATCACACTGAAAGAAAAGGAGACGATGCACTAACGGACTTCGACAAGATAGCTAAATAAGAGACACCCCGCTAGACTCAAGAAAGATAAAAGACTCGGGTTCACTAATTTCTAGAGCTCGCTTGCACACTTGCCCCTCCCGTGTGAGTCTCAGTCTCGCTAGTCACCTGGTTACCTGAAAAATATGGGAATAAACTGGATGAGCAAACGCTCAGTAGGAATTATATCTCAAGAATAAGCTTGCTTAAAGTAATTACATGTTACATGAATGCAAGACTATTTTACATGAATGATCGTAAAATAATATGAAAATATATCAAGTAAACCAGAATATGAAATTTCTAGTAAAATGGGACAAGTAAAAGTTATGAGATATTGGCTACTTTAGAGTTCTAGCAAGTACCACGACAAGTCACACACACAAGTAATATCATGTAATGTCACGAGAGAGAGTGGGTGAAATATCTTATATCTAGAGCGATGAGTATTTCGGTACAATGCCACACCGCGATCAATAATGGCTCTCATGAGCACGGGTACTTTCGGGTGCTCCTCCCAGGACCAGATCGGGTCCTATATGCGCAGGCATTGGGTCATGTGTTTTCAACATCCACGATAGTTATAGCCAATGTAGAATTCCAAAGGAATGAACTTCGTAGGAATCTTAAGGTTGATTTTATGGAATAAAAACTCAATGATAGAACTTGTTACGAAGGGACGTACTACGATAAAAATGGTACAATCATGATACACGTTGATAACTAGGTGGAATCGGCTCCCTAATGGGTGCCATGATGTCAAGAATAAGCATCCATATGTACATGGTTGCTCATTCTTGTTTCGCCCTGGGAGGTCCGCTGGGGCGGTGTGGGCGGTGACCGGAGTGAGGGGTAGGATATAGCCATGAGAGAGATGCCAAAAGTTAATGGGCCTCGAGCACCCCCTCTCATGACCGTATCAGCTTCAAGGCGGCACCGTGCACTGGCCTTCTATGGAGAGTTGAGAGGAGACCGAGTGACGCGAGAGGTTTTCTGGGTTAACGGGAAACGTGGCTGGGATACGGGCGTGCCAGTCGATTTCTCGACAATCACCCGTGGAACCGATCATTTAACTGGGGACGCGCCGCCAGGGTGCAGCACGTAGACTCGGGGGGTGAGTGACATATGGAGGGAAGGACGGTTCCGTGGGTGCGAGTGTGCAGGTGAATGTAGGGAGTCGTGTATTGGATGTCTTTCCCCACAGACCACAAGCAGTTGGTGTTTATTTACATCGGATTGAATCTGAAGATCTTTGTTCCATGCCGAAGCGGAGTCCGTATTCCTGAAGCCTAGACACAATCATCTTAACTTATTCTGGCTCTGAGAGAGTATCCCTTACTCTTTTTGCCAGGGACCTCCACCTATCAACATATTGGACAAAATCTTCAACCAACCTCATTTTCTCGGCCACTAGATCGGTGATGGAAAGAGAGGGACCGACCTAATCCTGGTATTTCTGGAGGACTTTCCTTTGTACCACATCAAAATTCTCAGCCTTGCTCAGCTCTAAAGAATAGAACCACTCCAGCGTTGGGCCATCTAATGATCTCCTAAAAAGATATGCCATGGATCTTTTATCATTCTGCCAGAAAGCGGACTCATACATGAAGTCATTGGGGTGAATAAGGGGGTTGCATGTGCTGTTGTACCTTTGGTACGTAGGCATCTTAGAAGGGGGGAGATGGAACACTGGGAGAACCACCGAGGAGATCTCAAGAGTGGACTTTACGTCCACCATTTTTTTCAAATCCTGAAATTACTCATCCATTTTATTCCAGTTGTTTAGGAGGGATTGGGTGAGCGCATCGGTTGGTGAGGGTGGTACTTGCCATTGAGGAGGAAGGGGCCTCCCAGAGGCCTGAGAGGGGAACCTCAAACAGGAAGGATATTACGGTCTACCAGTGGATAGACCTGGCTGAACTGGTGTGTGGGGAATGGCTGGAGTTTGAGACTGCGAAGGGAATCAGAAGGAGGGAGGCTGTTGGCTCGCCTGCCTGTTTGGTGAAGGAGAAAGACCAACCTGTGCTGGCTCTTGGATAGGAAGGGTGGCCGGAGTTGGCTCTTGGGGAGAGGGAGAAATAGATTTACCCTTCAGAATGGCCTGAAGGGCTTGGAGTTGCTCGGGACTGAGCTGTGTGGTGGTGAGGACACCTAACATGGAGGAGATTTTCTGAGAGGGGGATGCTTCCCTAGCAGTAGTTTGCACCTTATGTGAGGGCTCATAGGACGGACCTGCATCCATGGCATGGACGTGTGGTTCACCTTAATGGTTATGGCCCGGGTGGTACTCTTTGTCAGAATTGTGACTCAGGTCATACATCTAGGGCTCGTAGTCAAAGCTCCCAGCCTCAAACTCATCATAGTTGTATCAGGCCATTTTTAGAACTTTACCAGAGCGTAATAACATGTACTATCAAACAATAGGTAGAGATTAACACACAAATGGATGCTTGGGGCCTCTTTTTTTTATTTTTCTTATAAAAGAAGGTGGCTTTTAGCAAACTTGAAATTCACATAAAAAAGGGTAGGACCGTAGTTACAATTTCGATCACCGCCGTGCCAACTAAGGTTACTCGCCTCACCATGAATGGGTAACTAACTCTGGGGAACTTTAATGGTACAACCGGCCTAGTGAACGAAGAGAGAATCCTTCACTGTCGGGGACTTACGGAGGTCCCGATAGAGGAGATTTTAGTCCGTCGAGAGAAATTTCCGAACGGAGAGTCCTTCCTTCACCGAGAGAGGGTAATTTCCTAGAAATGCAAAAAAGGGGGGATGCTCTAATTCATGTAGTGCTACTGTATAATAGAGGTACACAAACACATAAATAGAATAGGAAGACAGAAAATGTGCAGAACAAAATAGGACTGAACAAATATCACAGAAATATGAAAAATGCATCCACTAAGAGAGATGCCTTTTGAAGTGCGTGTCCACTTGACAAGATGCCTCTAAACAAAGGTTACGAGGGTATCTGTGTGATGCTGCTAAATAGGTCTCTACCCAAAGGGACGCGTATATAAATACACGTCTTGGGATGCAAACACATTCTCAGATAGAAACCTACTTTTCCAGAACCGACTAAAGGAAGAATAAAGAAGGACTTTCACAAATCAAACACATCCAAATATGGCAATCAACTAAATAAATGAGATGCTCTCTTATAACCCGTTCTTCTTTCCGAAACACTTAAGTCTCTCGATGAATTACAAGGGACTATGGGGGAGTACACGTGGTGCACGAGGGATAAAAATAAAAGTGCTACTGGGAGCATAACTATAGCGCACAAAGGCACAATAAGGAGGGGCACGTGCGGATGCCAAAAGGAGGGGCACACGTGGGTGCCAGGGGTCTCACAGATCCCCACCACAATGAAATGTGACAATAGAGTAGCAAGTAATAAAACATAAAGAATAATAAAGCAGGAAAGACAGTAAGACAAAAGGAATCAAATTATAACCACACACTAATCACACCAAGCCACTAACTGTCGGAAGCCTGCAAAATAGTGAGATATCTCGAGTATCCAGCATAAACCATGCCAAATCTAATCCTCGCAACATAGACCACAGAAGGTCAAACCATAATAACCTATCTCAGGGGACCTCTCCCAAAGTACACAAGGGCTAGGACTAAGCTACCAGGAAAAATCCTCCGTCGACGACAAGGGCACAGAGCTACGCTGTTGGGATAGGACTCTCAAGGATAGCAAAGGAACCTCGTCTTAATCACAAGTAACTAGGGCAACGAGCCACCAAAACATTGAAGCACGCCAGGTAGGAACCAGCGCCAAAACCTCTAAAGTGACAATAGTACTACCTCACTAGCAATAAGGTCGGAAGAGTCCTCCGACGACTTATATTGTAGCCTCAGGTGTCTCCCTACTCATCCCAGGTGGAAACTAAGACATAGTACACAGTACCACAGAACAAGGACTAGTCGGCGTTGTGTTCGTCAGCATGCATCCACCGCCCCCAACTACGTATGCACACATAGACCATCTGCTCTAGGTCGGGTCCTCTACCTAGTTTTCCCCCCAGGCGGACTTAGGTTGCAAAGATAAGGGGCCCTCTAATAACCAACTTAAAAACCATCTACAAGGGACTAGCCTCCACCACTCCCAGGTGGGTAAGCACACGCATGCCCAGGTCAACTACGTCTAATGGGAAGGATCATTGAAAGTGCAACTCGTCGTAACAACGGAAATCACCGAAGTACCACTGGTTTGCACTAATCATCGTACACATGTAACGTAACACGAGGTAGCTTTACCTCAATAAAATCCAAGAACCTCTGATTGGGTAGCTACTCTATAGACTGTCGATGTAAACGGCATAGACTGGGACCACCCCTTGTGCGAAATGTAGAAAAACCAAGTCACGGGCTCATTGGGTCACGGTGGCCAACCCAATGGCCGCCCACATTCTTGGGTGGCTGCCAATGTGGGTGGTCACAGTGGTGGCCGTCACACTATGGCCTACACGGCCAGAGGGTTGACCGCCCAGAACAATGGGCTGTAGTGCCTGGGCAGCCCAACCAGTGGCCGACCAGCACAGGACTGGGTGGCTGGGTGGCTAGATCCTTGGCTGCCTAGTGGGGCTAGACCCTGGGTGGCCACCTCCCTGGCCACCCAACCCCCTGGCCGCCCAACTAGGCTGAACTCAGTTCTGGGTCCCCTCTAGGGACCACCCCCGGAGGCTCATTCCCATGCCCGACACGCCCACATTGGGCTCAAAAACTTCCAAAACACATGGGGAACCATTCCAGATCACCGTCGTACACTCAAAACCCAATCTAGGCTAGAAATCACCGATCGATCCGTGCTCACGACCCAAACATGTGTTTTTCCCCCGAAAAGGTGATAAACCCCCCCTTTCTCTCTCTCTCCCAAAAGGCTATCGGATCAAGGGAAAACACGGGAGAAGTAGTTAGGATCCATCCCCTTACCTCTCGCAAAGAAAACCACGTGCTAAGGATGTTGTCCTCCAAGAAACGTTGCATTCGCATGATCCTGAACCCTATTGTGGGGAGCACGCTATGCCGCGCCACCACCTCTGGCTCCTCATGTCCATCCCTGCCACTCACAACCCACACTGCTCCTGATCTCGCCCACCGCCGTCGTCCATCGGCCGCCAGAGAGGTGGAGGAAGAGATAGGGAGAAATGAGAGGGTGAGAGGGAGAAAACGAGAGAGTGAGGGATAGAAACATGGGGGGTTATTAGGTCTTTATTTTTATTTGTGTCATTCTTCTTTTTGAAAAAACATAGTAACTCCAACAATTCTCGAAAAATAGATTCTGGCTCGAAAAAGTTCCAGGAAAAGGTTAGGCCACTCAACGCACCACCATGGATCTGAAATAACTCACATAAACACCATTTAAGAGTCTGAAAATCTAATATTCGTTCTGTTTTACATCCATCATTTACATCTGCATCATTCTGTGTGTTTTTTTCTTTTTCTTTCGCATTAGCACCTGTATATAGGGCATCTTGGCTTGGGAGACCTCCTCTCCCCACACTTTCAAGAGATCTTTACCTCTCTCTTAGTGAATGAATGACCCTCCATTGAGCATTCTGTCTCATTAGACTAGAAATTCCTAAACCAAGACCTCCGTTAAGTCCCCGCACCCGTAAATTCTCTCACGGACGTCAGACAGGTTATACCTTTGAAGTTCCCCCGGTTTAGAGGGCCTAAACATGATGAGAGAATTTACCTAGTTGGTGTAATATCCCGGACATTTCGGATCCTTGTTTTCGGATTCCAGATCTATTTTCTCGGAGTGTCCAGCTCCGTTGTGTCCGACTGTGCCTGTCGGACATTCTTCGTGTTCGGATCGGCGCGATCCGGAGCTGTTTCGGGGGCCCGAAGGTGTTCTGCGACTTTTTTCGTGTATTTTTTCGATTCTCGACCCGATTTTTGGCAAATCCTGCGGAACTCCGCTGTGGGCAAACCGAGTCGTTCACCCTGGCGAGAGTGGTGCCGTTGCGATCGATGCGTTCTGAGGATCGCGGGAGCGTGATTTTTTATTTTTTGATATTTTTTTAAAAATTTAGATTTCCTATAAATAGGGGCATTTCTTTAATCTTTTCACCTTTTCTTCTTCCTCTTTCCTTCTTCCTCCCCAACGTGAGTGCCCCTATCATCCTCCTCTTCGTCCGACGAGCTCGCGACGGCGTCCCCTCCTGCTACAGACGGCGTGGGGCGGTGGCATGGTGATGACGGTGACGGTGAGGTGATCGTGGCGGCGTAAAGCTTGTGGGAGATCGTGAAGGGGCGAGGGTTCTAAAAGCATTTTTCGTGATTTGTGGTCGATCCAGCGCGCCTTGAGGCGAGATTGAGGTAGGGTGACGTTCCCTAGCTCCCCACGATTTCTAGCCCGAGGGGAGGCCGAGAGATGGGTTTCCATGCCAGGTTAGGGTTTTCCATGATTTGGGGAGAGTTCGCTTGATCTATGGATTTAAGCCGCAATTCCGCGTTTTAATGGTCTAGAAGTATGCTAGGGGTCCCTAGGGGGCTTCCCCCTTGTTTTCCCCCTCTCCCATGGAGGTATGGGGGCATGGTTGGTGTTTTTGGCCGTTTCCCACCGGTTCACCATCAGAACGGTGTGACGGTCCTTCCAGTGACCATCACAGCATGTGACGCCCCAAGGTGGGTGCGTCACAGTCTGTGACTCCCCATGGTGGGTGCGTCACAGGACGCTGCTTTGCCAACTAGGTGGCTCGTGGGCCTGATGGTACCATGATAGACCACCAGGGCGTGTGACGCGCCTAGGTTGGATCGTTAGAGTGACGATCTGACCGTGGGCATCTGACCGTTGTAATTTTCTGACCGTTGAGTTTTTGACCGTTGGGGGGTTAAGGCCTCTGACGCACCTAGGGTGGGGCGTCAGAGCCTTGTGACACCCTAGTGAGGGAGCGTTATCACTGACGTTGCCCATCACCCTAATGCTCCTATGTAGGACCGTTAGAGGCTGCGACGCCCCGAGGGGTGTGCGTCACAACTGATTTCATCCTGTCTCCTGACGCACCAAAGGTGGTACGTGAGAGACTGTGATGCCCCGAGCGGTGTGCGTCACAGCTTGTTTCCACTCGTCTCCTGACGCACTGGGTTAGGCACGTCTAGGACTATGACGCACCGGGGTTGGCGCGTCACAGTGAGTTTTGCACCGATGGCCTGACATCCCTATGTTGGGCCATCAGACAACTGTGATGGCCCAGCGGTAGACCGTCAGAGCCTATGGTGCTCCTGGGCAAGACCGCCAGGCTCTGGAATGCACCGGGTGATCTGCAGTCCCGTTTATTCTCCGACTGTGGTCACCGTGTGACGGTGTTGGTACATGGGACGGTCCCCGTACTTCGTCAGGTTCGGACATTATTTTTCGTAACTTGAGAGTCTACTCCTTCAGAGACATCCATATCACTGGGCACTGGGTCATTCTATAGAAGACTGCTACATCCTCCACTAACCCTTCAGGGGCCTCATCAGCCTCTTGGGTGGCGTCCCCAGTTCTTGGTAGTGGTGATCCGATGTTATTGGGTTATCGGTACTCGGAGCTCTGGGTCATTACAGAAGGGCTCAGTCCCAGGTTTACGCTGAGTCTGACCGTAGGATCTGTCGGTTGACATCCGAGCTCGGGGTGCTTCGGCAAGAGGTCTCTGGGCACGTGATTGGGCGAGCCAAGAGGATGCTCGGTCACAGGCCGAGCAATTATCCTAAGCTTGGTATATGGTTGAGCTTAAGACCAAGCTCTTGGTGGAAAAGCGCCAGGCTCACGTAGAGTGCTCCGGAGAGTGGGCGGCCAAGCGAGAGGAGCTCGAGGGCTTGGTCCGAGAGGCTGAGCGGGCCAAGGGGGAGGCTGAGGCGACGTGGTTTGAAGCCGATGCAAAGCTGACCGAGTCCAGGGAGGGGTTGGCTAAGGTCGAAGCGGGGCTGGCCGTGGCCAACATGAGGGTGGCTGAGCTCAAGGAGAAGGTAGCAGGAGTTGGGGTGGAGGTGGTAGAGTGATATCGGAGCTCGGAGGAGTCCCAGGAAGCCCTGAAGCAGTCCGCCTTCATGTGTTATGAGCCAGGCTACCGACGAGGGCTGAGGAAGGGTTTCACCCAAGGCTTCAGGCGTGTAGCCGGGCTGGCCCAGGAGCAAGTCCTCGACGAGCTCTTCTTCGCCCCCAGGTAATGCTACGACTCTGATGAGGAAGGCTCGGACTCTCCTTCATCAACGTCGAGTGATAAAGGGCGGACTGAAGGTGCCTTTGCCTCAGCGGAGGATAGATCGCCAATTCCGACTGCCTCGGGAGGGCACACGGACGGGGTAGTTCCCCTACAAATGGGGTCAGTGCCCAGGCCGATCGTCACCGAGGGTACTGGGGGAAAATCTCCGAGTGCCAAGGGACCTCCGCCTGTTGAGCTTCAAGAGGGGCCACAGACTTCCCAGAGTTTCCCCATTTCCATAGACTAGGAAAATTTGTACCTACCTTGCTAGTTCATTTCCTCTTTCTCTTTTGTAATTTCTCTCTGGACTTGAATGTGTAATGATTTTCTTTCTATATAATGGTAGCAGTGATCAAAACCTAATTGACTGCATGTTACCGCCTTTGACTGAGTACGATTCGCCACACATGCCGTCGCCAGTGAGTCGGTGATCTCGTACGATTTGCAGTTGAAAAATCATGCTTGCGTGTCGATCAGGTGCTGAACTGGCGTCTTTTCATCCATCTTCGCTTTAAATGACTTGTCGTTTCGAGTATTCCCACGGAAGGGTTCTTGAGGGAGGTAGCATAACCACTCCTGGGGAAGGACGTCTGCCTCTTGCATCTTTTCGAGGGGAGATTCAATTAAGGCAAAGGTCTCCCCTGCCTATAAAAGGTCCTGAAGGGCGCCTCCTCCTCTTCACGCCACTTAAGGCTTCCCTTGCCATCTTTTGCTTCCTCCTTCCGTTTCTGCGAAGCGGCCATCTCCTTCCTCTGTGATCGTCTTAGGCGAAGCATGGGGGACGACTCTAAAGATGAAGACCTTGGCAGTTGCTGGGCGTTCATGCTGCTTCGGCATAGAAGAATGGACGACGATGGGGCGGACGACGTGAAAGAAGGGACGTCGCATGGAAACATGCTCCCTCCTGACCTCTAAACCACCGCCCCATTGGGGGAAGGGGAGGGAAGGAGTCATTGCTCCTTCTTTCTTTCATCCTCACTCCCCCTCTCCCATTCCCTTTAAGGGAGTGCTTATTCTTTCTCTCTCTTCTGTTCTTCTTCCAACCTCTTTTCTTCATTTTGTCTCTTCTTGCCCACTCTCTTCCACTATTTGGAGGGTGCCGACTTTCTACTTCCTACTTCTTTTTGCCTGCGCCATCAATTCTTGATGGCTTCGTTATGGTCCAACTTTCAAAGAGTTAGCAAAGGAGGCCTTCTCTTATTTTCTACAAAGTTGGCACCCGGGCATTCCTCTCCCCTTCTCTTTTCCACTGATACCATCTCCTCTGAACTCCCCGAGCAGACAAAGTTAACCGTCCTATTATCCTCTCATCTTGCCTTTGTATTATTTGATACTGATGCTTCTCATTCTTTTATATCTACTACTTTTGTAAAAACTTTATCAATTTCACATGTTCTTTTACCTTCGGACCTAGCTATCACTACACCTTTAGGTTCTGAAACCAAACTCACAACCCACTACCCAAATAGTGAGGTAACCATAGAAGGTCATAATCTCCTCACAAACCTCGTATGCCTTGACATGGAAGGCTACGATGCCATCCTAGGTGTAGATTGGTTATGCTATCATTATGCCGATATCAACTATCACAATAGGAGAATTTCCTTTTACAAACCAGATCTCCCACGATTCTCCCTCCTTAGTATCACATATAGGAAGCATCCTATCCTCATTTTTTCTAGGAGAATTTCCTTTCACAAACCAGATCTCCCATGATTCTCCCTCCTTGGTATCAAATATAGGAAGCATCCTATCCTTATTTCTTCTCTGCACGCTTGCAAACTTATTTCACAAAGTTGTGAGATTTTTCTCGCTTCTTTAGTAATTACCGAATCTAAGGAAATTATCCCTGAAGAAATCCCTGTTGTAAGAGAGTTCCTCGATATCTTTCCATCTGAATTACCCGATTTACCGTCTGAAAGGGAAGTAAACTTCTCTATTGAACTTATCCCTGGAGTAGCACCTGTTTTAATATCTCCCTACAGGATGTCCCCCACGGTACTTAAGGAGTTGAAGAAGCAACTTCAAGAGTTATTGGAGAAGGGCTTTATTCGACCTAGCACGTCCCCTTGGGGCGCGTCGATCTTATTTGTTAGAAAGAAGGATGGATCTCTCAGACTCTGCATTGACTACAGTAGTTAAATCAACTCACAATCAAGAACAAGTATCCACTGCCTCGTATCCATGAGCTATTTGATCAAATCTCCAGAGCGAGTATTTCTCTGAGATAGACCTCAGGTCTGGTTACCATAAACTAATAATTAAAGATGAGGACATTCACAAGACTACTTTTCAAAGTAGATATGGACACTACGAGTTTGTGGTTATGTCATTTGGGTTATCCAATGCCCTACTGCTTTCATGCAACTCATGAATAATGTCTTCAGGCCTTATCTCGACTGATTTGTGGTCGTCTTTATTGATGATATTCTCATATATTCCAAAATCAAGGAGGAACATGAAGAGCATTTAAGAATAACTTTGCAAATACTAAGAGAACATCAACTTTATGCGAAGCTCAACAAGTGTGAATTTTGGCTAAAAGAGGTCTCTTTCCTCGGTCATATTATTTCAAAGGAAGGTATCATTGTCGATCCTTCAAAAGTTAACGCTGTCAAGAACTGTAGCCGACTAATGACCGTATCCGAAGTCTGGAGTTTTATCGGTCTGGCTGGCTATTACAGCCATTTCATCAAGGATTTCTCCAAGATTGCCTTCCCTTTGACCAGACTCACAAGAAAGGAGCCTTTGTATGGTCAAAGGACTACGAGGAGAGTTTCCTAACTCTCAAGGAACATCTCACCACTCCCCCTGTACTAGCACAACCTTTTGAAGGTGGTGGCTTTAAAGTCTACATGGATGCATCTGGTCTTGGCCTTGGATGCGTTCTTATGCAAAATGGCCAGGTGATCTACTATGCTTCAAGGCAATTAAAGCATCATAAAGAGAACTATCCTATCCACGATCTGGAATTGGCTACTGTTATCTTCGCTTTAAAGATCAGGCGACATTATCTATATGGGGAGAAATTGACCATATTATTAAATCACAAAAGTCTGAAGTATTTATTCACCCAAAAGGTGTTAAATATAAGGCAAATGAGATGGTAGGAGTACCTTAAGGACTTCGATTTCTCTATTCAATACCACCCTGGCGAAGCAAATGCCGTAGCATATGCTCTCAGCAGGAGAACGTTGGCGACTCTAGCAGGACTCAGGAAAGGTATGACCTATCTTATAGAGGATTTTTCACATTTGAATCTAGATGTTGATGTAGAAGAAAAAAGGGGCATTATTGCCAATATCCAGTCACAACCTACATTAATAGAAGACCTAGTCAAGATATATGAAAATGACCCTGACCGCCAAGCAAAGACAAACGGTCACACGATAGACCACTAACGAATCAGAAACGGTCTAGCAAACAACCGCTAGGCACACCCAGAACAGTAACGTAGAACATGGATCTTCACCCCTCCTGGCCGGCCAGAAGAGATGGGCCTCGTGTAGTGAGTCCTGTAAACCTGCAAAAGAGTGTAGAAACAAAGAAAAAGTAACCCAATTAGCCCTTGGACAAGTGTAGTATCTATAGTGCAATTAAGCTAGTATGCATGAGAGGAAGGGGTGAATACCTGGGGGTTGGTGATTTTTTAACCCCTGTGGGGTGTGAAAAGTAGGAGGATGTTTTAAAATGTGGGATGGATGCAGAAGAACGTGGAAGAAGAAAGGAGGAAGATGCTATTATGATGCAAAAAAACTAAATGCAAGAGAAGGAAAGACACAAAAACACTAATGGAACTTGATACTCCCTGGACCAGACAACGTAAGGATGCATAAAATGACTTCTCCCTGCTTGGTACTCATCCCAGAACGTAGCAGCACTTTGGCACAAACTCCAGAAATCTCCTCTCAAAGCCATGAAGCCAAGGGTTCTTTTTATAGACCCCCAAATTCTCTGGTCGAGTTGGAGAGTGATCAGCATGAAAATAGGCCTAAACTTAGCAAACTCTTGAAGATAAAACTCCCAAGAGTCCATAGAAATAAACATAAGCTTCTGAGGATCAATACTCAGAGAGAAATCACTAAATCATGGACTCTAGTTTAGCCACGGCGAAACAGAGGAAGAACTGACAGAGCAGGACTCTCTGTCTGCCCTAACGGTCTTGCGATAGACCGCAAGGTGCGAAAAAATAGTCGACCAGTAGACCGCAAGGCTCAATGGATAAAAAGAGATAAGATCGAAGAGACCTAACGGGACTCTCTACACCCTAGCGGTCTAGCAAAGAACCGCTAAAGACCACTAACAGTCACGCGATAGACCGTTAGGGAGATTATCCCTTAAAAGATAAGGTCAACGGGAAAAAAGATACGATAATAGGATCCCTGCTTGCCTAGCGGTCTACCAAAGGACCGCTAACACCAACTAACAGTCTTTCATCAGATCACCAGGGCAGGTGAGCGTGGCTAAAAGAGAAGAAGGTTACTAAGCTTAAAATGCAACGAAGAGACAAAGAACCAGGCCCAACCGGGGAGAGCAACCCATGAAATAAGCCTAAAAGTGACCAACATGGCCCAATAATCAGTGAATAACTCAGGACATCATAAAAATGGATAAGAAAATGACCCAACTCATTGGTCATAAAACGGGTGTCAACACATGCAGGGAGGGGCCTTTAACTGGCCAAGCGATGGGTGGGGAATATGTGGGACCCGAATTCTGCCAGTTCAGTTCTGCAGGGACAGCAATCCAAAGACCGAGGGGCTGCGGATGCCTCTGGGCACTGTAAGGAGTGGGGACAGTGCTGAATTGACCGGGGATGTGGTGGCAGCTTGCAACAGTGGCCGAGGGTCGCTCGGGACTCGGATTGGGGCGCTGCAGGTCCGACTTCACGAATCGTTCAAATTCGGCCTGGCCTAGATCAGACGGACATGTCGCTAATGTAGAGACTGCCACGAACTCTTCTGAACTCCGCTAGAGGTGGGACCAATGCAGAAACGTCCCTGGGTGGCCAAGGAGCATGATGTAGAAATTTAGGAGTGACCGGGGATCGACTTGGGCTTCTATGGATTGGGTACCGGGGTAGTTCTTGTGCGTCTCTACCTGGCCCAGAAAGATAAGCCCCTGATGTGGAAGGCGTCATGGTCTGTCCCGAACTTTGATGGGGACGGGATTGGCGTTGACATGACCGTGAGCGAGTTGGCTTCGCACTGGAACTAACAGAGACTCCAACCAGGGCCGGAGCTGGGCGTAGTAAACAGAGAAGCAGGGGGAGGTCTGACTTGAGTCTGGCAGAGTCAATCTACGCACGACGGGGAGAATGGCCAAAATGGGGTGCTCCAGTGAGTGAATGACCTTTTCCTTTCTGGTACTGGAAGGTGACTTGCAGGAGATCACCTGGGCAAAAGGCCCCAACCATTTGCAAGGGCCCTAGGTGTTTCAGCTAGGGGTGTCAATATGATTTTTGGTCATGGCCTCATTGAGGATACATTTATCCTCATGACCTGCAGCGAATATGTGCATGGAGTCAGCACTGATCACACTGAATTCCAACTACTTCCCTCCACTACGGCGTATTTTGCAACACATGTTTACTAGACTTATCTACCCAAAAGGAGGAAGCTATAATGATGTCACAGAAGTACATACATTTCTATTTTATCATGTGATGACTGGGGCAACTGTCAATATGGGTCATCTTATGACAGATTTAATTGGATCGTGTTGTACACAAAGGAGAAGATCTCTGCCTTATGCTTCCCAACTGACAGGAGTATTTATTTATGCTGGAACCTAATTGGCTGATGAGGTCTTTATTGAAGTGCGATAGAGTGATGTGTATAACAAACACAAGATGTTCACACATTTTGGATATTATTGGGGTCCAGATGGAGAGCTGAAAAGAGATGTAAGAATGTATGGAGAAGACTCTGAAAATGAGGAAGCCGAGGAGCAACAACCACAATAGGATCAAGCACCACTCCCACCTCCAGCTCAGCCCGAGGTGCAGCCACCTTCTCCTCCACATGTAGATCTGGACATGCCACCGCCTCCATAATTTTATCGTGGGGAATCCTCTGCTTAGGGTGCTGGATAGCCTTCTTGGGCGGACTATGAGGTTTTTGATAGGCGTCTTTCAAACTTAGAAACACTTATGGATACCTTTGGGGGGTAGCTTTTTGACCTTGGGAGTCATTTTGATACATCATTTGGCCGGCTCGACACTTCCTTTGGCCGGCTTGATACATTCATGGACATAATGATTGGTTGGATGGATACCTTCTCCCATGCCGTGGACACCCTTTCCACCCACATGGCCGCTCTCACCTCCAGCTACGAGGATACTCAACAGGCCTTTCGGACTACCAACCATACACTTCTCCATATTGATCGTCAATTGGAGAATCAGGACCTTCTTCTGCACTCTTTTGAGAGTCATCTTCCTCCACCTCCACCTCCACCTCCTCATGCTGATGATGATGCCTCCAAGGATGAGGAGGATGCTTCTGATGATGATGATGACGACGGGACTCTGGATCACCCTGCTCAGTAGCTATTCTTACATCCCTTAGTGTCCTTTTTCATCCACTACTCTTGTATCCCATTCCCTCTTTTGATGATGCCAAAGGGGGAGAAGTAGCTAGTTAGGCCTATATATGTTATGCTTGATGTATGTCTACATGTGTGTTTGCCATTTGACATATGCGTTGCATATGTGAGTCTTGCATCCATATGTCAAGAAGTCATCTTCTCTCTAGTCAGTCTAGTCACTACGTGTCAGTCCTTCAGTGCCCATGTGTCAATGTCAACGTAATATGTAATACAAACTTCAATGAATAAAATGTACTTGGTATTGGCACACATATTGGTCTCATTTTCTTTCAAAACAAATTGGGCACATATGGATGAATGAAATGGATTTAACTTGCTTGGCAGATTATTTTGATTACTGCCCTTAATTCATTCTAATGGCACACTAATATATTTTCTATTCTAGAGTTTTGTCATCATCAAAAGGGGAGAGATTGTTGAGTCTCTCCAAGTGATTTTGATGATAACAAAATCCTGGACTTAGTTTCCATCTCGTGCCATGTCGAACTGATCAAGAGCGAGCATTGAACGTGATTAAGGCCAATTTGTGTAATGTCAAATGCTCAAATGTTTAAAGCCTTCCAAATACATAAACTAAGCTAAATCAAACCCAAAATGAATGGAACAAATGAGGGCATAAAGCTTTTGTCATATGGATATGTTCTATTGGGCTACCAATCTGTTTTGCAGGTTTTCCAGAGTTCGGTCGATCAATTGGCTTGGTTCGATCGACCAAAATCACCAGGGATCACAGTTCTGTAAAAGTTATAAAGTTCGATCGACCGATGGGAGATTTCGGTAGACCGAAATACCCAGGGATGAAAATTTATAGAGTTCACAGAGTTCGGTCGACCGACCAGTGAATTTGGTCGACCGAACCCCATTGCTTGGAGTAAAGAGCTACGAGAAGCCCTTATCAAGATACTCCAAGAACTAGAAGTCTATGAAGCACATGCAGTAGAAATGAAGGCCTCTACATACGAAGCTTTTGTTGCCACTGTCACTTTCATGGAGAAAGACATGCTGCTTTCCCCTCCGTGTCACAACCGCCCTCTCTACATGAGGAGGAAAATCAATGGGCATGAGGTAAACCGGATCCTAGTGGATGCCGGTGCTGCTGTCAACATCATGTCATTGAAGACCTTCAAGACTCTATATCTGACCTGCTACCTCCAGAAGGTTCAAGCGGTCAAGATATCTGACTTCAACCAAGACATCAAGGATGTCTTCAGCCAGGTGGATATCGATTTGGTGCTCGATGAGTTCACCTCCAAGGTGACATTCTACATCATCGATGCCAACACATCCTACAAAGTGCTACAGGGAAGACCCTGACTGCATGAAAATTGGGTTGTCCCGTCAACCCTCCATCAATGCATCAAGTATGCTAGTCTGCTGTAGATCAATTTTTGAGGGTAGATCTATTCACCCCCCCTTTAGATCTTAGCATCCATCCGACCCTAACAATTGGAATGAGGCCAGTGATGGATCACTCAAGGAGGAGTTTATGTAGAAGAAGGGGGTGGATGATGGGCCACCCGTGTGGGAGTGTGAATAGAAGAGGGAGGCGGGTGATGGGCCACCCGTGTGGGAATAAAAGGAGGATGAGAAGGAGAAGATGCACCCTCAACCACGGCCTTAAGGGCTTAGATTTGTTGAGGGGTGAGATGATCTATTGCATGGAAGCTTTGGGAGACCTTCTCATCAAGGGGAGGAGACGGTCCCAAAGGAATAGCGGCTTGCAATTGATGCGAGAGACCATAAGATTGGGAATTGCCCATGAGTCGGGCAAGACCATAAAAGTGAGGACGTGGTCCCTTGGAAAAATTGGGGTGAGAATTATAATGAGCATGTTAAAATCGAGGATCATAAGATGTGGTTGGTTGTTCATCCTCATGATTATGATTGGAATTAAACATGTTGGTTTGATTATCAAAGTGAAACATCATTCAAGTAATCAATTATTCAATCAAACAATTTACAAAGATTTCAAGCAATGTGAGATGTTTATGCTTGATTTTGATTTCTTCCTTGATGTGAATTAAGGATTTTTAGTAAAGTTTGTATGTAATCCACTCAAGGTAGGAACCTAGTTTTGGTGTGATTTTACTTCAATGCCCACTAGGTTGATTCTCATCACGTATAGGCCAACTAAACCCGAGGACTTCAAAGATACAACCTGACCGGCGTCCGTGAGGGAATCCACGGGTGCGGGAACGTACGGAGCTCTTGGTTTAGAAATTTTCAGTCTAATGAGACGGAATACTCAATGGAGGGTCCTTCCTTCACCAAGAGGGGGGTAAGATCTCCTAGAAGGTGTAGGGAGAGGAGGTCTCCCAAGCCAAGATGCTGCGCTAAATGCAAGAACTAATGCAAAATGAAGAGAAATTTGAATGTATGAACAAAAATGTGTAAGACAAATGCCAAACAAGTCACAGAGGGTAGATCTGTGAAAACTCAGGGAATGGGCACCCCCTGCCCTGGGCGCCCTTTTCTCTTTGTTTTAGATGACAGGTAATTGGCACCCTTCACAGAAGGCTCCAATTCTGGAATAGGCACCCTCTGCTCTGGACGTCTATTCCTTTTTTTTTCTTTCTCCAGAACAGTGAAATGCATCAACAGGAAAGTGGAGTGGGCCAGGGCATTACATTACAGACTTGGACCTTCCTAGAGTGGGGTGGGATGTCGGCCTTGCTCTTATTCTCTTTGTCGGCGATGCTTGCCAACCTTTCTTTTCCTCTCTTCTCTCTTTTATATGATAGGCCAAGGCGGGTGTGCAAGAGAATGCTCATCCACTCAGGAAGGGGATGAGTAGTTCACTCCACTGCATCAATTCCACGATGGTAATCATCAATCAGCACGGGTCCGGGTAGGTAAGGCCGTACAACCCTTCCTCATCAACTTTTCCTCTTCTTTTGTTTCTTTCTTTTTCCTCTTTTTGTTTATTTCTTCTCTTTTCTTCCTTCTTTTTTTGTTTGTTTCTTTTCTTTTCCTTTCTTCCTCTTCTTCTTTTTCTCTCTCTCTCTCTTTTTTTCTCTCTTTTTTATATTGCCATCTAGAGGCCCCATTATTTGGGTGGCCCTTACAATCAGCAACCACGGGATACATGCAAGATTCACGAATGAAGGGCCTTTAATACGCTTAGATGATCATATACCTTTTTCATAGATATGCATCATTGTTACAAGAGACTACCACCCCCCAGAGAAGGGTGAGATACATTTGGCAATGGCCAATCGTATAGTCAGTGCCAATTCAGATGGATGCCCCCAAGGTGGGGCATGGGCAACATCCAGACTCATCTTCTGGAACTTCTTGTTGTTGCCTGACAGAGACTTGGTACGTCATTCAGGGTAAGCGATTCTTCAGCCAGCGTGGTGCGGCTGCTTTGGTCGCCTTGAAATCAGGCATTTGGTGAGGGCACAGTGGGTCCATCGTGTATTCGCCCATTTGTAATTCACCTTTCTTAATCAAGCCTTGGACGACATATTTAAATACATAGCAATCTTCAATGGAATGCCCAATTGCCTAATGATATGGGCAGAATTTGGGGTCATCTCTTCTCTCGAGGTCACTTGGCCTCTTTGACTCTGGCAGGATGACCTTATTGTAGCTAGTGGCCCATTCAAACAAGAGTCGGGTCTTCTCTTTGGGGAAGGAGTAAAGCTTCATCATCTTGCCCCATCATGAAAATCTGTGGTCAGCGGGCCTTATGGAAAGAGCTCCAGTCGCGACTTTTGTTTTCCCATGTCGTCGCTCAAAGGCTTCGAGACCCAGGGTGCAAGATTCTTCATGAACCAACTGCTAGTCAGCCGATCCCTATTCCCCACTCTGGGCGGTGGTAGTGGGGCAGTACTTCGTCAAGAAGACCTCGGCGTTAGATGCTAGGTCGGTGAACTCTTCGATGGTTTTGACCTCAATGTCCATCACTCTTTGCAGTATTTCGCCCTCTAGGCTTCTTAGGAGTCTTCGAACGGTACCCTCGCAATTCAGAGGGTGTCCACATTCTTCACGGGGGCGTCCTCCTTTCCACATATAGCCTGAGGCGGACTCATCACCTCTTTGATCAAACGGTGATTCAGCCTTGACGACCTTGCTCTCGACCCGCCTCATCTTGGCCCTAGCTCGGTCCTTGGCTTGTTCGCCCCTGCTGGCGCTATCGGGCTTGGATTCGAGCCAGGTGGTTGACGAAGAGGATTTACTCCCGGTGTCATACAAGGTATAAAAGGTGCCTGCCGCGATCGCCGAGAGGAGCTATCCCTAGTGTAATCTTGTATCATTCGGCGCATGGTTGGTGGTGGTGGAACATTGGGTGACTCACGGCCATCCCAGAAGGCTTGAGATGAGGGCCCCGCCTGCACGGGTGACACTAGGTGTAAACCTGCCTCGATCGGTCTCTCTCCTGACGCATCGGCTCCACGTGACTCTTCAAATAATCTTGCTGTCATGGTGAGGCTGGGCTGGTGGAAGCTGGAGGTGCTGGCCCTCACCCTAGCTCTAGGCGGGACTAGCGATACCACACCATCACTGTCGATGACGCATTGTCTTTGAAAGGTCCACATTAGCGCCCCCAAGCTCCCATACGGAGGAGGGTCATGGTGAGGGGCCTCCTCTATAGGCGGCGGGACATGTATCCCTTCATCTCCTCTTTCACCGGCTTGGCCTGAGCCGCGGCTGGTTGAGAGTGTATAGCAAGAGAGGACAACGCCACTCCTTCTTTTCTCTGACATCTTCCTTCTTTTCTCCTTCGAGGTTGGTGTATACCCCTATAGTGAGTCATCAGGCGCGTGCAACACCTCAGATTTTCTTTCAGCTTCTTGCTCTAGGCCCGGGGGCTTTGAAAACCTGCACCAGATACACTTATCGACGCACGCTGAGGGAACCTCAAGTGCCTCTTTGGGTGACCGGTGACCTAGGGACACCATGTTGACTGTTCTCTTCAGATCGAGCAGCCCATGTAGATGTGGAGGATCCACCTTATGTTTGCCCAATTGGAGTTCCCCTTTCCTGATCAGGCGCTCGACAACATCTTTGAACACATAGCAGTCTTCAATAGAGTGCCTGAGTGCCCGATGATATGGGCAAAACTGAGGGTCCTCCTTTCTTTGGATATCACCAGGCCTCTTCGGCTCCAGAAGAGTGACTTTGTTATATTGGGAGGCCCATTCAAACAGGGTCTGGGTTTTCTCCTTGGTAAAGGAGTATGATTTGCTCATTCTAGCCCTCAAAGCGGGGCCTTCCCATTTGTCCTTTCATCGCTTGGATGCCTCGGAGTCCATTGCATGCACCTCCTTGGACAGGGCCCCATTACCCGTTGCTATGGCCTTCTGACCGGCGGTGGTAGGGACAGAGGAGAGAAAAGCCTCGACTTCTGCCACTATCTTGATCAGTCGGTCGAAAGACCTGATTTCAATCCCAATCATCTTTTCAAGGATCTCCCGCTTCAATCTTTGTTTGTAAACCTGCACTGCATCTTCTTAGTGTAGTGGTCGTTTGCATCTCATGTTGAGGCGTCGCCACCTATTGATAGACTCCGCGACAGTCTCATCAATCTCCTAAAATGAGCACCTTCCTGTAAGGACGCCATTCGTATAAGATGAAAAATAAAAACGTTAATGAGCACCCAGTATCTCAGACGCCAATTGAATTAGCACCTGTGAAACATGACGCTATTTTCTGATGGACTGGTTTTCCTGGGTTTCCAACCCCATCGTGGGGGATCGCTGGCACTCTAATCCCATTTCCATGGTTGAGGTCCCGATTTTGTTTTATATCGATCACCCTTAACACTCCATGATGTTTGAGCTCTCCGCGGGACACTCCGTTCCTTTGGACTAGCGATTACGTCATAGAGATGTCCGAAAGTCTCCGCTAGTCTTGGATTCCCTCAAGACAGCCAAGTAGGTTGTACCCTAAAAACCCTTTACACAGTGTCATAATCATGTCCCTCTGAACAAACATGATGCCCAGCCCTCATGAAATGTTGTTTCTGACATTTTATGGGAAATTGTCACTTTCTGGTAATCTGCGCCCAAGGTAGCAAACGCTAGTTACAAATAGCGCCCTATTTAGAGGACGCTATTTACTTCATGCCTAATTATCTTATTTTCAGAATTTGTGTCCATCCCTATGGACGTCAATTCTTATCAGCGGCTCCTATAGAGGATGCCATTTACCCAGTTTTATGAATATATCCTAGATTTTTAGCTAAGTCATCTCTACAAGTGATTTCTGCCTTGAATTTTAAATTCTGTGAATCTACCTTAACTTCCTACAATGATCTATTTCCTTTGGAATTCTATTGGCTACTAAAACTATAGTGGATGTCCAATCACACAACCAATGCCTGCGCATATAGGGCCCAATCTGGTCCTGGAAGGAGCACCTGAAAGTTCTTGTGCCCATGGGAGTTAAATGATTAGGTGTGACATTGCATCGGAGTGCATGACTATCTTGATTATGACGTTCCACAATCTCTCTCTCTCTCTCGTGCTTGACTTGACTTGCATGGCCCGGTATGGGCAAGTACTCGAGTAAATAAGTAGCTACTATCTCATGACATGACTTGATATTACATGCTTCATCCCCTTGATAAATTTTACTTGATACACATGATATCTTACTAGCTCGTTCTTGATATTTATTGTCATTCCACTCTCATCATTTTACTTACATTCTTTTTCATGTATGAACATGCCATGTTGCATAATGTATTAATCACTTAAAGCAAGTCTGGGTCTAAAGATATAATTCCTACTGAGTGTTCACTCATCCAGTTTTATCCCAACATTTTTTAGGTAATCAGGTGGCTGGCGAGAGCGAGACTCACACGGGAGGGACAAGTGTGCAAGCGAGCTCTGGAAACTAGTGAACCCGAGTATTTTATGTTTCTTGAGTCTAGTATGGTGTCTCTTATATAGTTATCTTGTCTAAGTCTGTTAGTGCGTCGTCTCCTTTTCTTTCATTGTGATGTAATTGAGTCTTCAAGTTTGGAATTTAAAATGCAAGAGACTTATATTTGGAATAAGATTTTTCATTGCTCCGAATTATTTAGTCTTGTACGATTGCTCTTGATTATTCACGACTGTTTAATTGCCACGTTCCGCTACTATCGGTGCGGGACGTGACAACTGGGGCCGAGGGCCTAACACCCCCGACTGCTATCTTCTTGACTGGGCGGACCCGGCCGGATGTTGAAGTGGAGGGCCTGACACCCTCAGTGGCCATCTTCTTGGTCCAGCGAACCTGGCCAGTTGATGAGGCAGAGGGCCTGACACCCTCGGTGGCTGCTGCTGCAAGCGTGGCTGAGCTGGTCTCAGCCATAGCTACGACGCCCAAGAAGAAGGGCGAGCTGACGACCGCGTGAAAGTCGCCGAAGACGATAAGGGTCGCCAAGTATCCAAACCTGGCGTGGTTGGCAATGACCTGAGGGCCGTAGGTGACGGCGGCCATCGCTGCTATAGCTGTTGCTGGTGGTAGTGGTGGTGCGTAGCACGAATGGAGTAGTGCGCCGAAGCACAAAGAGCTCTCAAGTGGGCAGAGAGATGTACCCTCCTTTTCCCATCCTGTAAAAGGAAGAGGGGGAGAGCAGAACCTTAAAAAAAGTTTGGAGCCGCTCAGCACGATCTGCGGGTGGCTGGGACGAGGAAATTGGTGCGTCAGCTCCCTGACGCTGGGTCCCCTTGGCTCACTGCATTTAGAAGTCCAAGTTAGTCAGCATCAAAAGCATATGCACAACTAGGTCCAAGGTTCAGTAAAACTCACCAAGAGGTCCAACGCCTGCTGGAGCTCGTCTCGCTCCTGGACAGTGGAGTGGAGGAGGCCCTGGAGCTCGACGATCTGCCCCTGGGGGTCGATCTGCATATAGAAAGTCAAACGTCAGAGCATCATAACCATAAAAGCATATTAGAAAGCATAGAGTTTAGAGTCATACAGGTCATCGAGGGCCACGGAAGACCTGGTCTCCGTAGCTTCGAGCAAAGGCCATCAGATAGGCCTCCTCGCTCTCTGCTCGGGCAGCTATCACTTGCCCAAGTACCGTCCAGTCCTGGATCTGCTCGGCTGCTTGAGTAGTCCAGTCCATCTCTGTCGCCAGGCCCCGCGCGTGTCATCCGACCCGCTCCTCCGACTTCTCAGGCATTGGGAAGTTGACCGCTGCCTTGTGGACCTCGATGGTCCTCATCACGAGCCAGTGGTAGAGGGGCTTCACTATGTTCATGCAGTGGAGCCAGATATCCCTCCCCGCATAAGCCAGGGTCGCTACGACCCACGATTGGCCCTCGTGCCCCTCACCCTGGTAGGGCGTCCACCGGACCTGTCAAATAGGCAAAAATGCATTAGCATAAAAAGCATATAGTTGCATTAATTTAATGTTTTAGTACAGAACCTTACCGAGGCATAGGGTAGGGTGTCGAGGTCGTCCTGGATCGCCCGGGCCTGGCGTCGCAGGGATCCGACCTCCTGTGGTGCCGTCCACCATCTCATGATGGGCAGCCAGTCCAGATGGGTCTCCTCTCCTCTCCCCACCCCGTGGAGGTGCACATAGGCCCAAACCTGCATTGCATTACAACAATTGTCAGCATACAGCATTTATAGAATTCATATAGCAATTGCATAATCGTTTTAGGGATCTGAGTCGTACATGGAGTAGGGGGGAGAACTCGTTGAGCATCGTGCGTCAGCTAGTGGAGCTAAGGGTGTCGAACAGGAAAGCCAGGACTGTCGCTCCCCCAACGTAGTCCCCAACTCAGTCGACATCCTTTAGAAGTAGGAGTCGGCGATAACTGACGACGTCCGCTCGGGTGGCGAAGAGGAGCCTCCCAAAAAGTAGCATCAGGAACCTCCACAACACCACGTCTGCCTCCGGTCCCACTACTGTTGCCACTCGTGGTCGTACCCGATCCACGAGCCTCTCGAGGTGTTACTCTGGTAGCTCTCTCATCACGATCCCGGCTGCCCTTAGGATGAGGCTCTCCTACAGCCTCGGCCTCATCAGCGTCATCGGCTGACGCTCTGACCACAGCAGCTCTAGGCCCAGTAGCCTCTGGGCCAGCTCCCGGTAGTCGGGGAAGGTCCTCCCGCTGACCAGCGCTCCGTGCAGGTGCAATCCAGTGATGCGCACGATGTCCTCCAATGTCGGGATCATGTGGCCCCACGAAAAGAGAAACATCCAGCTCACCGGATCCCACTAATCGTGCAAGGCGTATAGGAGTGCGGTGTCGAGCCGCGTCACCTCCATGCTGAGGAACTCGCCGAACCCCATCGCATTGACTCTCTCCCGCTGGAAGTCCAGCAGTGCGAGGTACACTGCTCGGACCTAGAGCTAGGAGATCCGGGTCCTACGCTTTCCCTACATGCATTTAAACAACTTGCATTAGTCACACATTTCATAATAAACCATGCATAGCATTAAAAAAATGTGTGCATTTAGTTGAATCTGGATGGTCATCCATTGACCGCTTTGAGCAATGAATGGTCCGTTGGGGGCCGTTCATCCATTTAGATGGCCTAGTGGGGGACCGTTCATTTCATCATGTGCTTGTCCTAAACACGGTAGTTTTCTGACCATTTGGATGCCCCACGGTTCCCACCTGACCATGTAATATCTCCCTCAATCCTCTTTTGATATGAGACTATACAGTCACCCCTATACCATTGGAAGTATGGGTTTCTTCTTTTCTCTCTCTTCTTTTTTGGTGTCCACAGTGCTGAGACGTACGTACTGCATGGTAAATTTTGATGTCCACACCAGTCCAACAATGTATAGTCTACAGGGGAAAGGAACGTACTCAAATGCCGAGTGAACACTCAGCCTGGCGAGCTGGCAACTATGAACCTCCGAGCTGCACCTCCAAACCTCAAGGAGGAACTGTTACACCTGAAAAGTAAGGGGTGAGCCTTATCTCATTGGCTTAGTAGGGATCCCACGGAACCCCAACCGTAAAACATGATGGTAAAGGAAAGTAGTGCTAACAGAATAACAACAACAGCAGGAGTAGCAACGATGATAACGACGGCGGAAGGAATAATCGTAAAAACCCTCGGTAGCTGCTGGAACCACAGCTCTAAGCTACTCCTAATGGTAATGAACCCAAACTCTGATCTCATAGTTAGGGGACCACCAAATAACTAGAAACTCTAGCTACATCGCCAGGAAAACACCACGACAGCTCAGTCGTGGAGGCCCGTCCTCGCAGACTAAGGCCCTCCCAAGACCACGCCGTCTGGGGTACAATCACGACCTCATAGTCGTGAACCTGGCACAATGCACGGGTAAAATCTCAGTAACTCTACCAAAAACCCTCAACCTAAAAGTTAGGAGAACATATAGAAACTACCTGAAAATCACTTCTCGCAGATGAAAAAGTAAACCTCAAGTCACGAGAATTCCTCGTCACGTAACGGGAGTACCTGCCCACTAGAAGCAAGGACGGATGCACCCACTAACATCTTTGTATGTGCCTCAGGTGTCCCCCTACTCACCCTAGGTGGACAATGAGACACCGTACCAATAATCATAGAACAATGGTCTAGTAGGGGCCGTGCTCATTAGCACGCGTCTGAAGTCCCCAACCATGTGTGCACACACTGACTGACTGCACTATGTCAGGCCCTCTAGCTGATTTTCCTCCCGACTTGGACTAGAGCTACTATAGTGGGAGGTCCTACGACAACCAGCCTAAAAACCGTCTCACTCTCGGGTGTAGCTCCCCACCTACTCCCAGGTGGGAAGCACATGCGTGCCCAGGCAAGTTACGACTAGTGGGGGTCACTCGAGAGAAAAGACTCTTGGAAGAAACCAAGGGAATACTGACAGGCTACGCACAAGCCCGTCATAATTACCTCAAAAAAATGGGTGACCCGATGCATCAGACTGAGGGACAATCCACTAGACCTACCAAAACAACAGTCCTTGAGTCACAAGACTAGGGGTCAAGCCCATCGTACAGGACAGCTCCATGCCGTCAATCTGCCCTACCCCTAGGGTCAGAAACCATGGTGAAATAATCCTTGAGGCGGCGCATAAGCCGCTGGGTTCATTCCCTTTCCAAGGGAAATTCAGAAACCTCCAGCCCCAGGCTGGGCCTTCATCTATGAGGACAGGCCCCCCACGATAGAGGTGTCGTGATGGTTTCCCTAGCAGCATAGCCATGGTGGTTCATAGTCCGATGGCCCCCTACTACGAGTTCGGGGTTAGGTTTTAGTTTTCGCACCAGTAGGAGTAGCTTTTAGAGCTGAGGGTTGATCGGCTACCACCATTCCGTTCCTTTTACTGCCACTGCTCTTGTTACTATTGTTGTTGTACTTAGCACCCTTCTTTACCGCCACAGTTTTACGGTTGGGGTTCCGCAGGACCCCTACTGAGCCAATGAGACGAGGCTCCTGGCCCGCCGCCCATGAGTCGGAGAGCTCGAGAGGGCTAAAAGGTATGTGCAGAGTACATAGAAATAAGAAATAAAATAGGAACAATAACTATAATCAACAGAAATAAATAATCTAACTACATGGTCCAGTCCAAATAAAGTACAGTCTACAGGGGAAAGGAACGTACTCAAGTGCCAAGTGAACACTCAGCGTGGTGAGCTGGCAACTACAAATCTCTGTGCTGCACCTTTGAACCTCGAGGACGAACCGCAACACTTGAATAATAAGGGGCGAGCCTCATCTCATTGGTGCAGTAGGGGTCCCATGGAACCCCAACCATAAAACACGGTGGTAAAGGATTGTTGGGGATGATCTCCTTGTCACCAACCCTACTGTTTGTATCTGCAGAGCATACGATGTTATGTCCTAAATTTAGGTTGTTGCATGGGCACATCATATGATCTTTTGTCTTTTCATCTGCAGCATGTTGCAAAGGCTATCAAGGAAAAGGCCTGCAATTCCCTTCCGTTGAAGGTACTAATTTAAGATTTGTGGTCCTGTTACAATAAAGATTAAATGAAGATTTAGTGCAGATTTGCCTTCTTCCAACCCTTCCTTTAGGGAGCTGGAAGATTGGTATTTTATTTCTTCTGATTATTAGTTCTGACATGACTATTCCTTTGGATCAGGTGAATCAAATAGGTAGGGACTGTCACCAAGAGTATTGAAGCTATCAAAATGTCAAAACATGCTGGCTGGGGTGTCATGGCCAGCCACCGGAGGTAGGGTGCCAAGTTTGATAAAATTTACTTCGTTGTTCTTCTAACTCTCCATTTGAATACTCAGCTTAATCCTCTTTTTCCATGGAATGTATGGGTGAAACCGAGGATACTTTCATTGCTGACCTTTCAGTGGGTCTAGAAACGATGAGTTCCTAGTTCCTCCTTATTCTTCATTTTCTAACTACCTCACCAAATACTGACAACAGCAAATCTAAACCTGCTACACATCTTTTAATCTTCATTCCAGAGCACAAAGCAACGGTCTCTCATTCACCTTATACTTGCTTTTATTGAAACAGGGCCAGATCAAGACTGGAGCTGCATGCAGGTCGAAGCGCCTTGCTAAATATAACCATGTGTATTTTGGGCACTAAACGGGTTACCCAAATATGGTCAGTATCTTTAGGGTGGTACTCTTGGATTTTTTTTTTTTTGCTCATCATATTCCCTTCCATTTATTTACTTGACAAGTTACCTCTTTTTACTTAGTTGAATTGATTTTGTTGAACAAATGAGAAAAAAGACACTATTGGAGCCATCAGTGCTTCGATTTTTTCAGAATCACTCATCACAGATGGCAGCGCTCGATTATTTAGTCTCAGTTGAAAGTGACATATTTATACCCACATATATATGATGGTAAATAATTATGTTTGATCTACTCCCCATCCACACAACCACCATTGCCCATCATCTCACACTATAAAAAAATAAAATATTGGGAAGGATTTACTTCTCAGTTTCTCAATTTTGCTTACCCTTTTTTATTTCACTTTGTAAAAATTCCTTTATAATTGCAGAAAGAATATGAGATGATGCATGGGGAAGGAGCTTTTTGTTCATACTTAGTATGGATGATGTCCATTGCTGTTTGCAATCCTAAATATGACACTGAATTTACTATAATACGATACGAGAGTGCATCAAAAGAAAGTTAGATGCAAATTTGATTATCTGAAGTGTATGCAAATATGCTGTCTTCTATCTCTGCATCACTTTGTTTGCACAATATACAAGTGTATTACTTGAGCTTTCAGTTTACCAAGTGCTTTACATTTTCATTATTAGGTATAGACAATCTCAATTATTCAACAGTGCTCTATCTTTATATAATGTTCACTGTGTGGAACTTCCACTAGTGTTGTATTATATCTGACATTATGTATAGGCAATTTCAATTGTTAGCTTGACTTTTATCTTTCTTGATGTCACTTATTTGAAATGTCTAGAGCAACATATGCTTTATTGTCCTTACCATTCTCACCCTCATTATTGTCCTCATGTCTTCACAATATATAGCTTTTGTTAGTGACAATCTTATTATCCTTTTCTATGGTTGTAATTCAATTTATTGGTGATTATCTAATTGTTTGTTATTCTAGAACATGTATGGATGACATAAAAAAGCTCAAATTGATCACAGCCATTAAGACCCCATATATGCCAGATGGTAGATTTGACCTTGAAGCTTCTGACTAGATGATGCACATGCAGATTGTAAATGGTGCCGAGGGTGTGATAGTTGGAGGCACAACAAGTGAGGGCCACCTTATAAGCTGGGATGAGCACATCATGCTTATTGGGGCACACAGTAAATTGCTTTGGCTCATCAATCAAAGTAATTGGAAACACAATCTTCCCTGGCTAGAACTCTCAGCAATATCCCTAACTTGCATGTACTCGACATACGTGCCATCAAATCCTGCGTTTATCTCCTCAAACAGGGCAATGAGGTCAGGATCGACCTCATACCTCTCAATGTATTCTCCTTCCTGAGGTGGAATCTCCACAGGCTCAGGGTCGGTGATAACTAAGGCTCGGGTAGGACAGTTAGTGGCAACATGCCCTAGGTTATGGCACCTAAAGCAACGAACTCCTGAGATAGGGACTGGCTGGGAGGTGCTAGGAAGGACTCCCTTTCCCTTGTCATCCCTCCTATCGGCTGGTGGAGTGTACTCCAGCCTGGGCACAACAGCGGGTGCAGGTAAGGGGTTCCTTACGACAGGGGCAGCAGGAGCGACGGCCCGAAGTGGGGTAGCAGTAGGGACATAGGAAGTGGAGGGACCAGTTCTCTCAGTATAGCGGACCATGGGGTTTCGAGGTTTAGGTTGGCGGTAGGTGGGAACCTGAAGTGGGACCACCCTTTGAAATCGCTCAACGTCTCGAGCAGCCTGGTAGGCGTGCTCGAGGGTGTTAACCTCTCGCAAGAATAGTTCTCGCTGAATGCTCTCGTGTAGGCCAGCTCTAAATCGTAAAAGGGTGACAGAGGCATCCTCTATGACTTGACTCCGAAGGAAGAATTCATCAAATTTGGCGATGTACTCATCCACAGACTTCCATCTTAGGTGAGTTTCTGCCATTGGTCTAAAAGACGCTAATGGTAGGAGGGTGGCAGTTACTTCTCCCTCAGTTTATCCTTCATTTCTTCCCACGTGTTTATGGGCTCCTCTCGTCTCCTTGCTAGGAGATTCTCAATATTGCACCAGTAGGTCTTAACTTGACCAAGGAGTTTCATTTTGGCAAACCTCACCCTCGTAGCAGGGGTCATGCGGTGATGCCAATCAAAGTATTGATCCATCCCGGTCTCCCACTCAAGGCATTTGGCCGGAGTGAGGGACCCATCAAAACTGGGCACGTCAATTTTGGCGTTCCGTAGGATGATCTCCTCGTCGTTGTAGTCTCTCCCCAGGGGTGCTCGACCATCTTGCTCCCTTCCTCGGGAAGCCTGATCCTGGCGGGCATGGTCTCTCTCTTCCCCGTGGTTGACTGTGGGGTCTCCATGAATGTTCAATCTTCCTTTCTCTCTCCTCACACGGTCCTCTAAGGCTCGGATCCTCTCATCTTGCTCCGCTCACAATTGGCCAATAGATTGTGTAATTTGGGCTGTAAGATGTTGCTCGAGCAGGGCTAGTATAGCACTAATGCTCTCCTGGTCTATGGGTGGTTGTAAGGTTGTGCTACGCTCTTGACGGCCCAATGAATTCCTAAACCAACGTGGCATGCACAGGCTCGGACCTAAATGATGCAGTCCTAGGATTGAAAATTAGCAAGGTGTAGACCCAACTTGTTGGCTGATATGCTAAGGGTCAATTCGAAGGGACCGGTCAGGGAGAGTTGCTAGCCTGTAAGCGAAGTAGTTGTGGAACTACCTCCTGACAATTAGGGTGTCCTAATGTGATAGTTCTTAGGGCCTTAAAGGATGGGCACATACAAGCTCTCTCTCTCCGTCCACAGCGATGGACTCAGGAGACAGGCTGCATGGATAGGGCTCTCTCTCACTTCGTCGCGTGGCAAGTGAAAAAGATACTAAACGAGCAAGAGACTGGAGCACATACCTTGCTAGACTAAAAGGTCTAGCTCTGACTGAAGATGAAGGCGAGCGGAGATGTGTGTGCCTGCACGGCGTTGATGAAGCCTCACGGTTACAACAAATTCACTCAACGCAGGGTGGATTATTACAAAATCACTCAATTTAAAATTTTTCCGCACAGGGGAACAAATTAATTCAGACTTTTCTCTACACAGGGAGACTTTCGGACACTCCCACTCCGTGAATTACGGACTGTATGTTGGCGACCGGGCGACTCGGGTGTCGGTCGAGCCATCGTTGTGGACTCGGGTGCCACAAACAATAAGTTAATCAAAGGATATATATACATATTTATATATATATAGAGATATATAATCCTTACTGGCACATCTAAAGGCATTAGATCGGATGGCATCGCGAGAGGAGTGGAAAGTTCCACTGCACTACCCACCGTTGTCTAGACATCGACATCTGCAGCTGAAGAGGAGGAGGGAATTGTTAATGCCCGAAGAGGGGCCTTTGTCATATCACTCTCACCAAAAGTGGCTAGCACAATCATGGCCAAGGATTCTGAGCTCGCATCTATCTCTGAAGTCCCTAGCTAAGGCTCTGGATAAGGAACTATTACATCCATTGGAGCAGAAGCGGCTCCAAAAGTAGAGCCTGAAAGTCCCGATACGTGGCTCACTTCGGGCCCGACCACTTGTGAAGGTGCGGTAGGAAGGATCTACTCAAGGGCACGCCCAAAGACTTGGACATCCAACGGTGTATTTAAGCACCGGGTCTGAGGATAGAAAATGAATGGCAAACCAAGATGGATGGGCCTCGTCATAAACATCTGGGTCCCTCCAAATACTGGCATGACTGGTGGGAGGCTCGACCGCAGTTGGACATCAATGATAGCCAGGGTATAACTACCTACAACGGCAACCAGAAGGATGGGGATGTCCCCAAGGATAGACGGTACCTATAGATGAAAAGAAAAGGGAGTTGATTAGGCCACAAGCAAAAAATATAACTTTCTGAGACTGGAAAGCAAGAAGCAAGTCAGCACTCACATCAAGCTCAAAGAAACCTAAGCCTGGCAGAGAAAAGAAAGTAGTGGCGGACGACGTTGATATGGGCGCGTCCTCTCTAAATAGGCTGGCTTCACTGAGGACACACTCCATATCTGGTGAGCTGGGTGCTTCCTTGAGCTCCCCAGAAATTCCCTCCTCTGTAGTGGTAGCTTCTGTTGCAATGCAGCCTCCTCCGGTTGGACCATGGCCAAAGTGGTTGCCTGATAGCACTCCCCCTTCCCTGAAGATTCATTGTCAGACGAGCCGTCAGAGGCAACACTCTCTGTGGCGGAAGAATCCCCTGAAGAAATCTCCAAAATTCCTCCAATAGTTAACCCGGGGACAATGCCGAGGAGTTGCCTCTGCCAGGCTCCTCTTGAAACCCATGGCCGCCAGGCGGCCAGAAGAATGGAGGGCCAAATGCTTCTTGATTTTTAGGGTCGTCTGCTTGCCCTTACTAGACACGGGGGAGACAATAGGAGGAGTTTTTCTACCTCAGCATCAGCACTGCCTTATTCGCTATGGCAAAGCGTCATCCAACAACATAAAACAAATTTAATATGAAGCCAGTGTCAAAATGAAAATGGCAAGACACGCAAATGCAGGATAGGCCTTACTTATACTAGTAGGAACAAGTGGGTGAGTGCTCTCTTTAGTGGTCATCTCCAAATTGGTGTTGTTTCCCTAGGTTGCAACTGCTACGGGGGCTGCAGAAATTTCTTCTCTGAAGGCACTCGATGGAGCATGTTCCAGAATGTCACCTAAAAAATCTAATGCCATTATATTTAAAGTGGGGATTGGATATATGCCTGAATAAGTCGGTGAAGAGATCATGAAACTTGCCAGGATGGGCTATTATCACAAGTCTCGGGGCTTCAAATTCTTCAAAGGGATGGATGGAGGGGGTTGCAACTTCAGTGGTTGTTGGACTATCCTGATCCAGCCTCATCTTCTTCGTCACCTTCTGAGCCTGGGAGATGGCCTGTCTAATTAGTGACCTCCGGTGGTGCCATTTACGAGGGGCTGGTAGTGGTGTTGTGTTGGGAGCTGGTACCTACGGATCATAATATGTAGGTTTCCTCGTCAGCGACATCAGTCGCTGGTAGTTGGTTCATTTTTCAGCCATCTGACCTATCTGAAAGGGAGAAACATAATGTCAATACCCCCTGCAAGCCGAACCAAGAAGGAAGAAAAGCTTGACCAATCGGTGAAAGAATGTACCTGTCGGGCCATTGTAAAAGTGGGAGATGGGCCAATATGTTAGAGACACCCTGTTGTCTCTAGAAGTGGACTCTCTAATGAGGCAACATACATCATTTATTTTCTCACATAGCTCGGCCAGAAGTGCTAGGTCCAGATGATTGTAAGAGGCCGCGGCATATGAGCCTCCCGCGAACGCAAGGATGGCGGAGAGAAAAACCCTAGGCGATGGAAGTTTGGAACAACAGCATGCGCTATGCTTATAAACCCCCCGTGGGAAGCAGCGTGATGTTCCAATCTTTAAAAAAGGGGGGTCCACACATCAATTCGTAAGAATTATCATCATTACGAACATATCCCCTGGTCAACCGCATTAAGTTGCCCCTATCGAAGAAAGTCTCAATCCAATTCGAGCCACCAACGTCTTCCCCAAACGCTACTTGATCGAGTCTAACCTTGGCTCGAGAGTAGGAGGGGGACAAGTGGAGAGGGGAAATTCTACTGCTCAGAAAGGAACAGCCCAACAAGGTCCCGCCAGACCGAACGAGGCTCAATTCCTTAGAGTGACAGCCCCTTTCGAGGCCCACTAGCTTCAAGCCCAATAACCCACTCGGATAAAGCACTTCCTAGGCAGCCTACGGGTTTGGAAGTCTGAGCGTCAGATCGATCAGGAAAGTCCCTTGGGGACCTTGCATCTCGCCCGAGCCTAGTGCCTATCGCTCGGGGGACCCCCTTGAGCCAAGGCCCCATGCTCGGACCGACTGATGGAAACTTATCTATGCGACCGTTACATGCCCTTTATAAGAAGGAGAATCAAGAGGATAACGAAAATCAAGAGTCCTGGGTCATAAAGAACCCATGAAGAGGATATAACCTCCCCTAAAACTCCTTAGCTCTAGGACTCTTACGTTCCATAAGTCACTATATAAACTTGGGAGACCCTCCTACGAAAGGTAAGCGCATCTAAGCAGCACTAACCCTGAGCAAGAGCCATTTCACCACTTGGCGGAGAGGAATCTCGCGCCCCCATCTCCTCCTCACCACTCTACTTCGCATCAGAGCTCTGTCATATTTGCTGACTTAAGTATCAGAGGATTTTCCCTAGGGATCCATCCCTGGGCACCCATGATTTGTTTCCCTTCTTGAAGTTCTCACAATCGTGGTCATCGTCCTCAGCTCAGGGACAGCGCGGGATCACCCCTCTTCATTTTATAATTAAAGAAAATTCCCCATGGTTTGATTGCACTTTGATTTTGATTTGGCACGTTCCTTTCTTATCTATTTTCTTTTTTATATGTTCACATATAGTGCGTATTCCGGTACGTGGCTATTAGTTCACTTGTACATGATAGGAACATCTCTTGGACTTGTGATCCTCTCCGTTGGATATTTCTTCTGTCGGACTAGGTGATCATATTTCAAGGTTTCCGTAAGTCTCCGTGAGCTTGGGATTCTCACTAGGACACCGAGCTAGTTGTATCCTAAAAACTCATTGGTGTAGAAAACACTTGTGTTACCGGTGTTTTTCTGCACTCCAGACAAGTCACGGCCCTTAAGCGACCGCCACCTTCTGGTAGCGGTCTGACCATGACCACGTTCTGTCTGATGTTCCACTTCGTCAACCCCTTTTCCTTCTAGTGTCGACTCTACCTGATAGCGGTCTTGGCCTGACCACTACCTTAAAGAAATTGTCCTAACTTGACTGCATTCTGTCAAACTTGCTTTCAACCCTGGGTTTGACCCAAGGGGTTGTATTTATTCTATTCCTAGATGATCATCTGATTATGTGAAACATAAAACACTATTTAATAAGTTATTAAAGAATTATAGAAGTAATAAGTGTACCATTATGCTACTAGATTCCTCTCGTAGCATGACCTTGCCTTTAATTCATCCTTGAACTCTTATGAATTCATGTTTGATGCATTCTTACCTTGAATTTTTCTATCATGAACTTATTGTTGAACTTTGCTATTACTGGTCAATTTTATATTTTCTCATGAAAGTAGCTTGATTTATAACTTGAAGATGAAAGGGCAGGCATGGACGGTGTCCAAGGACTCCACGCTAGCACCCTTGATAGATGGTCAAAAATATACTATAAACTATATGATATGATGAATACTGGTGTCACATTGCGCTAGGAATACTTTTTGCATAGCCTTTATGATAATTAAAAGTACATTCTCGATACATGCTAGTACATTCTCGTTCATGAAAGGCCACATTCCTACATGGATATTCCTTGAAACTCTATATTGGCTATAACAAATAGTGGATGTCGAACTACATGTTCAATGCCTGGTATTTATAGGGCCCGATCTGGTCTTGGGAGGAGCACCCGAAAGTACTTGTGCCTGGGAGAGTTGTAATGATCAGGTGTGGCATTGCACCAAAGTACTTATTTTCTTGAGACATTTCACGAATTCTTGAATCGACATGACTTGACATGACATGACTTGCGTGACCCGCAAAAAGGTATATACTTGTTACTTACTTGATTGATAGCCAATTCATGACTTGATATATGTACACTTGCTTGAACACTTTGACAATATTATCTTGAGAACATGCTAGATATACTTGTTCATCCAATTTCTATTGATATCATCTCTTGAATATGATTATACACGTTCTCTCTCTCTAGTCGTTTTCATGCGAGCATGCATAGCTTATTGCATTTCATTATAAATTATAATCTACTTGAAGCAATGCTAGTATTTGAGATTTAGCCCTACTGAGCTCTTGCTCATAAAGTTTTTTCCCTCTTTTTCAGGTAAGTCCGATGAGGATGGGACTAACACGGATGGGGATGAGCAAGAGTGAAGTCTAGAGCCATCCAAGTGTTGAGAATTTTATAGTCTTGTCTACTCTTTTGTTTCTTGAGTCAAAGCATTGTAATTTCTTCTTATTTAGTCGTCATACTATTTGGAAGAAATATGATTGTATAAATAAAGGATTGGGTTATTGCTATATTGTGCGCTCTGTCTTTGTGTGAATACACTATGCTCTGATTGACATGATCGATATAGACTCATCACGACACCTCCGGGTAATTTTTCACACTCGGGGCGTGACACCCTCACACCCCAGCCCTCTTTCAGCTACCTCCCACTGTGTTCCACACCTCCAGCAACACTCAAGCTCGCTCCCAGCCACCCGGAGTCCGCCTCGTCGTCTTCCTCGGCCTTGCGTTGGAGCTACATCGACCCTGCTGCTTGCAGTCTCGAACTAAACCCGAGGTCCAATTTGCATGCTCTGCCACACCCCCAGACGACGTGAACCAGCATCCACGCTCTTCAGAGAAGTTGTGCTGGTTCGAGTCACGTTCGTTCTAGAAGGAGCCCCGCTCCATTTTGACTTCGCCACTGATCGCGTCGTCCGTTTCCGTGCAACTGCATCAGAACTGCACCAGTTTCTGAGGACCACTTGGCAACGACGGCACCATCTTCCCCCGTGTGAACCGGACAGAACTCTCTTTAGAAGAGTTCTTCTTCTTCGAGTTGCCAACGATCCAGAGGTGGTCCCACCATCTTTTGATAACGCCATCGCCCAGGGCGTCCATTTTGCTACTACTGCACCAGTCCCAGAAGTTTCTGTCCATCCAGGGCAGACTGCAACTTCCTCGACCCTGGCACATCCCCTTCCTCTCCGTTTCGGATTGAACTATCTTCTTGGAAGTCATGACCCTCGACGATACGGAACCAACCCAAGTGGTTTCGTCTCATTCTGACTTCGGCACCAAAAGTTCCACCACGGACATCATTGACCTATCCAGCTGCTCGCCCAGGAACCAGAAGCTGACCATTTCAGCGACCACGACCGACACGGTGATCCGACGACATCCATCTTTTGAGGGATTGTAGTGCCCTCTGTCTGCTACTCCCCCGAGTTGGTCCCGTCACATTTAGAGTTCTACAGTGAGCGTACCAGTCAACGCACTTCGACTATGCCAACCTGTCCGGTGAGATAGGACTGTGCAGGCCATCGACTGCGACCATCCCCACCCTCCAGTGACCTCAGGTCGACGTCCGAATCTCAGGAGCTCTTTGGCATCCACCAGGATTCATCCAGTCACTGACGGCACCTCGTTTGGATGTCGGAGCTAGGTGCACAATATGGAACAAGCAGGCTTCATCCCGACAAGGCAGTGCGCAGATCCGCCGACTAGATTCCCCCACCCCTTGTTCCCCCCTCCTGCGTGAGGGTAGTTCATGTAATAATTTACCCGTCCCCGTGATCCCCTCCCTGTGTGGAGTGTAGTGATTGTATTAGCAGGGATCATAGCTTTGTCTATTTCCTAGTCAATTATGTAATTTTTTCTTCTTTAGTCAAAGTTGAAATTTTCTTCTCATTTAGTCTTCATACTATTTGGAAGAAATATGATTATGAATAAATAAGGATTGGGTTATTGCTTTATTGCGCGCTCTGTCTTTGTGTGTTAAATGCACTACGCTCTGATTGACATGAACGTCATAGACTCATCACATCATTTCCGAGTAATCTTCCACGCTCGGGGCGTGACAACTGTGTCTGCTGCTCCTGAGCAGCCAGAAGTCGTAGGTACTCTGCCCAGATGTCGGCCAAGCTAGATATCCAAAGCTCATGCGAAAAGCCAAGGCCATGGTACCCCTGAGTGTAGTCCCTTAACAGCTACCTAAGATCCTTCACAGAAGGCAAGGGGTCACCTCCTAGGTAACCTCGGGCTCGCTGAAGTAGGTCCGCACCCATGCTAGTGTCCAGCAGTGGCTCTGGCAGACATGGGCACATAGGCCACTTGCCCCCCAGCTCTAGAGGGGAGTGGCCCACCTCGGCCAACATAGAAACAGGGCCTGCACAATTCCACTAAGGATAAGGAGGAAATAAACAACACCCAGAATTCCTCTGACAAGACAAGGTGGAAAACTGGAGAAAGGTCTCAGCCCTTACCTGGTGAAGCTCTCGCCATGCCTGTACCCTCCTCGGCAAGGGTCAGTGAGGGAAACCTCTCCTCCATATCCACGGTGTTCCATGCCAGAGTCGGGGAGGGCAGAGGCCCCTCCATGATCCAGTCATCTTTGGAAACCACCGGGGGCACGGGAGACTCTCCCTGGTCATCCTCATTAGGAGCCGCCACGTGCTCCCCCTCAGACTCTGACCCTGGTCATGACACAATGGCATCAATACTTAACTATAAACTCTAAATGAGAGGCAATAGGGTGGGGGAGGGATTTTATGTACCTTCCAGAGCTGCCTCCATCTAGGCATCCCCGGCAGAAGAGGCCTCAGTGGAAGAAGAGCCTGAGCTCGAGCTCTCATCGGTCTCCATCGCCTCACTGCCACTGCTCGAAGAGCCAGATGGGGTCCCTGAAGAACCCCCAAGCATGGGTAAATCAGGGGCACCTGTACACCGAGAAGCCAAGTCAGGCTGTTATAAACTCTGGTTTCAAATAAAGACAACTCCCAAGCTGAGGATGCTGGATAAGAAGCTCACCAGCAGAGGTGTTCTCTTCGGAAACCCCCTCAATATCGATAAGCTCCTCATCGCCTCTAGTGGAAGCCATAGCAGTGGGCTCATCCCCTACTTCCCTGGCCTTGTCGTGGGGAAGCTCTCCCTCCTCTAGAGTGGAAGAGGTACCTGCAATTGATACCAATTAAAGCTCAGCATGGGTGGATAAAGCAAGCAAATCCTCCATGAAATCACCAAGTACTTAGCCGCATACCAGACTGTCCCTCGCTGGAGGACTCCACCAGCCCCACCATGGAAGCCGATACCATGATAGGCACAGGCGGGAGAGGAAGCTTTCCTAGTAGCTGTGGCAGTCCACCCAGCATGCCCTCAACAGTGGGTAGGGGCATGGACCCCATCTGCCCGGACTCGCCCTCAAAGGATGGCAGGGCCACCGAGGGGCCGGTGTTCACCAGCTCCTCAATCATCTCCAAGGACGCAGCTGCCTCCTCACTTGCCAAGCCAGTAACACAAACCCAGTTAGTAAGTCTAGCTTGCCAAGGAGCGCAACAACAATGGGGAGATCCCCTCAATAGCAATTCGGCACTTACCCTGGCAACTGCTAGCCACAGTGGGTGCCGACTCCCTTACCTCTCCAGGCGCTTCACCCTATGCCTTAGTGGGGGCCCTAGTCCCTGAAGTCTCTGCCTCCCTTGCATAATCCAGATGGTTTTGTTAATAGCCAAAGTCAAACAAAAGCTGCGACATACACCCATGGTTAGAGGCTCTTACCTGCATGAGTTCCCTTCGCACCTTACCATGACTCAAAGTCGGGGAACTCCTCCATGTTCGGAAGGGCTTCACTCATCAAGCGCTTGAGCCCCTCCATATTGATCTCACCCTTAACCCCCTCCTCATACGGAGGGTCCGCCTCTCGAGGGGGCGAGAAGGTCATCTCCGCACCAGCCTCCAATAGAGCTATAAAATATAAACAAATCCAGTGAAACAAGATTTGCCAACTACCCTGGCTAAACTAAGCAAGGACAAAGGGGTCGAAGCGACACTTGCTCAAGGCCATCTCTGCTTCAACCTGCTCTTCGGTCTCGAGTCCCTTAGAGGACCCACCTGCTTCAGCCGCCGTAGCCTCTACGCGAGGGCATTTCTGCCTCGGCTGTAGGCCTCCATCCCCACTCCTTGAGGATGCCACTGTGGAGGGCAGATCCCCCTCTATCACAGAACCTGTCCATAAGCATAGCATTATACAATGCCCTAGTTGCACACCCGAAAAATAACAAAGTAAAGACGGGATGTGCTAAAAGAAAGAACCTTACCTGAAGCCCCAAAGGGGGTGGACGGCAAGGGTACCAGCTACTCCGGCCTCAGCAACAACACCCGGGCAGCCTTTGCGATGGCCTCCCATATGTCCCGTAGAGTGTGGGCACACTCGATTTAGGACACAAACTCCACGGGCCCAGCCGACTTGATTGCATGGCCGATGTGTCGTCTCCAGTCATCGAATGTCGTGTCAGCAAAGCTCCCATACGGGAGTGCCCGATCCAGTGACCCTCTGCTCCTGAGGCCGCAGTCGGCCAAGAACTGGGACCACCATGTCCTAGGTGCCCTCGGTCGATGTACCTTCACCCTAGTCATCGCCACTGCTGTTGTGTCTGTCTCAGGGGCTTCAGCGCCCCTCTGTTGCCCTGACTCCCAGACAAAGAACCTCAGCTGCTCCGGGGCCACTGATCCACAACTCTCTTGATCTCCCAGCGGATCCAGGAGACACAGGTCCTCAAGTACCCATCGTCCAGTGGAATGGGAGGCAGATCCTCCCTCAGCAAATGGCTCTCCTCCGCCTTCCTGATCGCGTAGGCCTTCTACCGATATACGTGGATGTGCTCGAACCACCACCTGGCGTAATGGATGTTGAATCGTCCCTGATGCCCCTGTCCTAGTATCAAGAATTGCTGCAGCTCCCGACGGTAGTAGAAGTCCCACCATGCAGCTGCTAGTAGGTGGGTGTCCTTCCCTCTATACTGCCAGCCTGTCAACGGGAACCCCCTGATGCGGGATGGAGACGATGATGACTCGAGGCCACCTGGAACTCTATGCAAGCTCGTGTAGGTCCCTAGCGAGGGAAGCGTTCGGACCTGCGCGGTTGAGGAACCGGCAGCTAGTCAAGGGTGGTCGGCTCTCTCTCTCGTGTCTGGGTCGTGTCACGGGATGGGTATCTCGCCCTCTCTCGCAGCGGTGCAACAAATAAATCGAGCTAGGAACTCCTCACATGCAGCGGTATTTAGAGCATATACTAAGTAAGCGGTAACTACGACTACTAGGGGGGCAGCGGGTGTACCTCCACGCGCCGGGCGTGGGGAAGATGATCTCAGCCAAACTCGTGCTCCCGGTACATCAAATAATATTTATTACTGCAGCCTTTACCAAAAACGATGATGATCTAGGTGCACATGTTTAATCATTGGATAGGCCGTTAGGTTGGAAAGGCTGGGGGACGATAGTTTTGTCTTGCACGCCGTGGTTGCCGATGGTGTCCTGACCCTGGTTCGTCTGGTCTAGCAATATTATTCTCGAGTATCTTATTATGTTATCCTTTCTTCGTATTCGTTTTGATGATTTCTTTTCCTTTAGCCCAGCATGCATCATCCGCATCTTTGAGCATTCATGTGCCTTCGTCTATCCATGGTGTCTTAGTAGTGGTGGATAATTGTATCCGTGATCTCGAGTAAGGAGATTCATTCCACTCTGAGTTGGAAGGTTGTCTTTGGTCTTTTGCTCGGTCTGGTTAGCTGAAGATTCCTATCTGGACTTTAGTTAATCGTCCATTTCCTTTCCGTTTGCTCTGGCCGCCTATCAGCTATGCATTCCAGTGAGGAGGTTGGTCATGTTTTATTTTCCTTAGTTAGTAGTTCCTCCAAACATGTGCCATTCAGGTTTGCCGTTCCTTGTGATTGGTTCAAAGTTTTTCGAAAGATTCTTATCGCTCGTTGGTTGAGGATAGGTGTCTTTTACCTTAACATTCACTTTTCAGTCCGCTCCACTATGGTTCCGCTTCATCTCCATGTTCCATTTCATTTCCGCTTCACCTCCGCTCGCTCCCCTACAAAGAGGATGTTAAGGAGGGGCATCTGTTGACACCCGTTTTATAACCCTATGAGTTGGGTTATATCCTTACTTATCTTATGATGCTCCAAGTTGTCTACCCTTACTGAGCCATCTTGGCCGATTTTAGGGCCTATTTCTTGGGTCATTCTCCTTAGTTGGGTCTCATTCCTCATTCTTTGTCCATTGGATGAAGCTTAATGGGCTTTGTTTTGACCGCTTGCTGACGACAGAGTCCAGAGCCAACGTTCTTCTTTCAATCTTATCTTTTGTTATCTGTTGAGGTCTGGCGGTCCATCATAAGGCCGTTAGAGGCATTCTGGTGGTCGAAACTTGACCATTTTCCAGTAGCAGAGTCCTATTCAAACTTTCAAAGCTTATCTCTTGTTGAATGACTGACTCTGGCGGCCCATTCCTGACATGCTTGTCGGCGGGCTTAACCACCAAAAATAATGAGTGAGTTTATTTCAAACGGAGATGAAGGGTCTGGGTCGAGGGTAGGTTTGCTCATCGACATGGGTTAAATGCCACAACAAAGGGTTTGTTCTTCAACGGGGATGAAAGGTCTGAGCTGACATTTTGTTTGTTGATCTCGCCGATGGTGACAAAAATTGATGGTGGGTTGGTTCATCGCCATGGGTAAATACCAAAGCAAATGGTTTGCTCATCGATAAGGATGAAAGGTCTAAGCCGATGGTTTGTTGATTGATTTCACCGATGGTGATGAAAATCAATGGTGGGCTTGTTCATCGACATGGGTAAATGCCGAAGTAAAGGGTTTATTTATCGATGGGGACGAAAGGTCTGAGCCGATGATTTGTTGATTGATTGTGCCGATGGTGACGAAAATCAATGGCGGGTTTGTTCACCGACATGGGTAAATGCCGAAGCAGAGGATTTGTTCATCGACGGGGATGAAAGGTCCGAGCCGATAGTTTGTTGATTAATTCCACTGATGGTGACGAAAATCAATGGTGGGTTTGTTCATCGACTTGAGTAAATGCCGAAGCAAAGGGTTTGTTACAGCATAGGCATAGGGCTTATGCTAGTGGGACGTGATATATCTGTCGCACACAGGGATTCCCGTGGGACATGAATGGTAAACGAGATAACAATATTATCTTCATCATCATTTTTTTGAACCATATTACTAACTTAAGCATCCTTTCGGGTTTTCAATGAAGCCAACCCCCTCTTGTTTTTGCCCACGTGTCCTTCCAAGTTTTCACATGGCAGGGTACCCGATTTTACCTGTCGCACCTTTTCGGGTTTTTATGATAGCTGGGTTATAGCCGTTTCTATCCTTCCCCAGAACATGTAGATGAGTCTGGCAAGACATCTCTATTTTAAGCCTCATTTATTTTCATTAGTTTCATTTTATTTTTTTATTTGAAACATAGTTGCCAATCTTTGCCGAGGCTTTCAGTAATAAATTGATTTACGGAATTATTATTGAGGCTAGCGGGGGGGTTTGTTCATCAACATTGGCTAATTGTCGAAGCAAGGATGGATTTATTCTTTAACAAGGACGAAAGGTCTGGATTAACGGGAGACTGACTAGTCTTGCCGATGATGACAAGGGTCAGTGTTGGTTTGTTCATCGGCATTGGCTAAATGTCTAAGCAAAGATGGGTTTATTCATTAATGAGGATGAAAGGTTTGGGTTAAGGGAATACTGACCTATCTTGCTGATGATGACAAGGGTCAGTGTTGATTTTTTTATCGACATTTTGCTAAATGCCGAAGTAATGGTGGGTTTATTCATTAATGCGGACGAAAGGTCCGGCTAACGGTTCCTTGACTGATCTTGCTGATGATGGCAATAATCAGCGTTGGTTTGTTCATCAGCATTGGCTAAATGCTGAAGCAAAGATGGTTTGTTCATTAGCGGGGGCGAAAGGTCCGAGCTAACAGTTGATTGACTGATTTTGCCGATGATGATAAGAATTAGTGTTGGTTTGTTCATCGGCATTGGCTAAATGTCAAAGTAACGATGATTTGTTCATTAACGGGGATGGAAGGTCCGAGCCAATGGTTCATTGACTAACTTTTTCGATGATGACAAGAATCAGTGTTGGTTTGTTCATCGGCATTGGCTAAATGTCGAAGCAAAGGTAGGTGTGTCCGGGATGTCTGAACAAGTCTGGCAGGGCACCTCTATTTTAAGCCCCATTTTTTCTTCTCTTTTCTTATGAGAACTAATGAGTCGGTGTATGGTGCTCCATTCTGACTGTTTGGTTAGTTCGTGTAGCAGCGACACGTAGTTGTTGGCTAGGGCACGAAGTCTTGCACCGAGAAGGTTCGTTTGTTGACAAGAAGATAATGCCAACGTAAGGGAGATAGTTTATGCGTCGATTCGGATGTAAGGTCTGCAGCGGCAAAAATGCATAAACATCGGCTAGGGTATAAAGCCTTATGCCGGAGAATGATGTGTTCATTGGCAAGAAAGTAATGTCAATGCAAGGAAGGATTCACAGGACACCTGTAAGCATAGGAACTCCTGTACAAAAAAAACTCGGGGGGCATGACGAAACAGCCAACAAAGTGCTACTTTCATTTCATGTCCACGAGTCTTGCAAGAGGACCAGCATGCAGGTTACAGAGTTGACACTGCACGGAAGGATGTAAGAAGGAAAAGATTCCTCGGAAGAAGAAACTTCTCCCTGGAACCTGATCTTATTGTTGCGTGGTTATGACTCGAAACACTTCCACAAATCTTGAGTAAATCAAGAAAGGAAGGTGATCTTAAGGACCACGCTAGCAAATTCAACATCCTAATATTTGATCCTCACTGTGAAAGACAAAAACATGTTCCCCAAATGAAAAATGGCTGAAATTAGTCACTGACATTATATCATGTGACCGTCACTCTGAAACGTTTAAGTCATGTCCCCCGCATGAAAACCAGCTGAAATTAGCCACTAGCATATCATATTATATAATAACCCTCAGCCTGCAACAATAAGGCATGTTCCTCAAATCTAAATCAGCCGGAATTAATCAAATCTGGCCAGAAAATTTGAGAATGGACGGTAGCTTGGCCTAAGTAAATTAATGAACAAAGGCAACAGACACGTAGAAAAGCAAGGTATGTTCCCCACGTGAAAATCAGCTGAAATAGATCATAATCAGCTGACAAAGTTGAAGGGAGGCTTTGTTCTCTGGGCCTATAGTGCCTCCTTAGCATAACAAGGAGCGTGGAATAATCTATCTATAGTCCCATAATTAGTGGGAAAACACATTCGTACGTTTTCCGTAATCCAAGATGTATTCATAGCTTAGAACGAATGTTAAGCTCGAAAATCAGAGGAACCTTTGGTAAGAAATTTACAGGATGTTCAGTGCGCCTATGGGTACAAAGGCAAGCATAAGATCAACAAGCCAAAGAACAATAAAAGGGTAACCGAAGTAAATCTCAAAAGCTATGCCATAACACGAAAATCAGGGCAAAACGAAGAGTCTCAACAAGAAGTAGACAGATTTCAACAAAACATATAAAACCCGCACAGCAGCATATTACATTCCAGAAATCTTTGTTATCACGGGCATGCACGATAACTGTTTCATAAATAATCAAACAGAATAAATGATTGGTATATACAGTCCTAAAGCGAGTCAAGCATTGAGAAGAAGCCGCGGAACACTCACTTCCGGCAGATCATCTTGTCCTGGTTGTACTTCCTCGCCAGTGCCATAAGCGAAGGTTCGATAATACCACCCCTCAGCCTCAATACCAGGTGCAAGGTCGATTCTTTCTGGATGTTGTAATCTGCAAGGGTGCGACCATCCTCGAGCTGCTTCCCGGCGAAGATCAGGCGCTGCTGGTCCGGCGGGATCCCTTCCTTGTCCTGGATCTTGGCCTTGACATTGTCGATGGTGTCGCTGCTCTCCACCTCGAGGGTGATGGTCTTCCCCGTCAGGGTCTTCACGAAGATCTGCATCGTGCCCGGCCGCCGCGTTCCTCACCCACTGTTGGGCTTCCGATGACAGATATATATATATGAAATTTTGTTTACCTGAGTTGTTGAGCACTGAGTGGTTTGTATACCTGTGTCTTTGTTCCATTCCTTTCTTTCTTTTCCTTTGTCCCTGTAGTTTTCTCTTGAAATAAACAGATTAATTCATCCATTCGGCTTGGCCCCTTGCCCGGTAAGCAAGGGGTTTTGTCAATCTCTTTGACCTTCATGGTGGGTCAAGGGGCCAAGTCCTTAATTAATAAAGACAAAATGACATAAAATAAAATCTACAATCATGCAAGCATGCAATGATGATAACTGAAAATAAATAAAATGCCCACACAAATGCAACCAAGCATATGAAGAAAACACCCATTTTTACGTGATTTTTCTGTCCTTTATATTTTTTTTGTGATTTTCTATCCTTTATATTTTTTTTGTGATTTTCTGAAAAATGACGCCTTTTAGAGTGGCGTGAATTAAAAACTTTTTTTTTGAATTTTGAAATGACGACTGAGACTAGGGCGTGAAATATGAAATTGACGTTTTTCAAAAAGGCGTGAAAAATAATAGCATCTCTTGCATCTCTCCCATCCATCATATTCACCATTTTTAGGAATGCGGCATAGCATGAACAATAGAACTTAAGTGGTGACATGCTCACTGTAGGCGCCGAAAAGATGTGCGGCGTGTCGCTACCTCTCTCCGAACTGTTGCTGAGCCTACAGTGCATGAGTTAGAAAGGAAGAAATATAGTGATTGTCATAGACTTATACCAGAGCCTTACAGGGGTAGGATGATTGTGAATGCCTTAGGAATGATAGATGTGGGTTCTTTCTATCCTCGCTCTCAACCGGCCAAGAACGGGGAGCTCTGCGAGTCGATGACGAAGTCCCTACAAATTAACCAGCAAACAGAGAATAGACCATTAGACTATGGAAATGCAATATATGCTCAGAGAAGTAAAGAAAACATGCAAATGGGCTCAAGCGTACTAGGAAGGGGGTTGGGAAGGGGGATGGCCGAGACTTTCGACCATCCGCCTTCCCTCTGTTTTAAGAGAAAACCTCTTTGAAATATCGTCCTGACTTTGCTCTTCTACCTCGAGTTGCCTCATTAGTGCACTGACCTCCTCACAAATGTAGCATATGAGTATTTTGATGCATCGACCTGTTGGCTTTGAAGTGTTGATATGCTTCGACTTGAGTGATATTACCAACACTATTGCACCGACCTTATTTGAAGGAACTACTCTACTGTCATGTGGCAAAGCTTCAATGGATTGAGACATTTCCTTAGGCTTGACTTCCTGACGAGTGGTATATCAAGGCTTGGCTTGAAGCATCGACCTGTGCCTTCTGCTTGCCATTGTCCCATTTATGCAGTTCTAGGTGCATCGACCTTAAGGAGATAGTGGGTGAATGTGCACCGACCTTACATGACACAATGAATATATGTGCACCGACTTTACCTGACAAAGAGAATGTATATGCACCGACCTTACAATGTAATCGCTGACTTGCAATTGAACAGTAGCGACGACCTAACTACAATGTGCATTGACCTTGATATAGCAAGACTCCTACAACCACATCAACCTTCTAGACCAGAATGAGTGCAGGTGCATCGACCTGACTTTCACAATGCATGGTGTGCATCGACCTTATAGTGCAGAAGGAAGAGTATGCATGGACCTGACTATGCTTACATGATGAAGAGTGTCACCCTGATAATCTTGGGAACTAATGATGCATTGACCTTACAATCATGAAGCCCAATGATGCATCGACCTTAATGACTGTGAATTGCATGGATGCATTGATCTGATGTTCTTTACACTAGAAGATGCATCGACCTTATAACATGAAGAACTCATGATGTTTCGACTTGTACAGCTAAATTACTGAAGTATGCATAAGGCCATTTCCTATTCATGACTATGACCATTTCTTATTCATGCTGCATACAATAATAATGAGATCATTCAAACACATATTATATCATGATGAGTCATAGTGTTAGAATCATCAAAACCGCAGGGATACAACATGGAATTACCTTCGAGAGAATGACTCTCAAAGGAGAATGACATGCCAGATAGTGGGCCAAGTGCTGCAAAGATAAGCAAAGCATGAGCTGAACAAATGGGCAAATGAATTAGAAATACTCAAATGGGCTAGAGGGAACAAATGGGCCACAAATGGGTCTTTACATATCAGCAGACCCAGTGGCCCATAGCAGACCCAACGGCCACACTCGATCTGGCGGCCAAATAGGTGCTGCCTCTCTCAATCGTTGTATGCCATCTCTGCCACCGTGTTAAAGACAAAAATCCTCCATAAAACCTACAGTTTTGAAGACTTACGAGAAGGGAGATGGAGACAAACACATAGAACAGAGACAGACAAACAAAGAGAAGGAAAAGAAACCAAGAGAATAAAGACACCCAGTAGTGAGAAGTGAACGCCAGAGGAAGAGAGAAAGCGGTTCAGGGAAGGTGGGTTCTACCTCTATGTAGTCCGTTGCAGTCTCCTCTCGCATGATTCCTCATTCCCCTCTATAACTATTGTATTCTCTGTTCTTTGTTTCATTTGATTTCCTTTAAAGAATGTATCATTTTCAGTCTTCTTTGTGTCTTTGGTTTCATCAGTCCCACCGTTTATTGTTCATTGCATGCATCTCTTCTATGTTACTTTCTCTACGATCCTTTTCCACTGTCATACATCATTTTTACATACCCTCCCACGTTTTTGACACCCATAGGGGTTTAAAAACCCCCAGGTATTTCCCATTCCACATTGTTATGTTCATTTCTTTCTATTTGAGCATTTACTACACTTTCTAGTTTTAATCCGGGTCTCTCTTTGTGTTTTCCACGCTGTTTTACAGGTCAACAATCTTCTAACATGAGGCACACTCTTTCTGGCCGGCCGAAAAGGGTGGAGGTTTGGACTTTTACTACTTAGGGTGTGGTGGAGTAGAGCGGTTCCAACCTATCCGTTCTACAGGTAGTGCGGTCATTTATGCACCGTTCTTCATCCCTGTGTGGCTGGCGTTCGACCGTTCTACCTCCACTGCACTTGATCGCGCGTCCCACTCCAGCGTCTACGTGTGGTTCATCCACAGCCACGCAATCAAAGGGTGGTTCCTTTGGAGCCACACATCTTCACAAAGTTGGTCAAAAGGTGAGTACCTCCCCTTCTTTCCAAGGTACGGTGTGCATTCATCACGTGACTGGCGCCTTGGTGGTGATCACGTCACAGCTACATACCTCCATTCCCCTCTCCCCTTACTTCATTCATTTCATTCACACTTATTTGGTAGAGAGGGATTAGAAGGATATTTTATGCTGGTAGGAAGACCCATATTTCCAATCAACATTGGGTGGAGGCGGCCCTGGCGTACGGCGGGCGAGACATTTGGTTGCACTATATCAACGTCATCGAGCCCCTCCACTACCGCCTGATCACGAGGACGCGCAGAGTGCATCAGCCTTTGGTGGAGTTCCCCGGCAGAGATGATGAGCGCCCTGGGAAATCCTTGAAGGGCATTAGTGGCGATGTCGGCTGGAGCACTCGGGTAGAAATGCATGTGCAGGATTGGACTCAAAAGGGGCGGGTAGTGAAGACCTGAGCAGACAGCGACGAGGCCTACTTGAAGGCCTACTCTTAGCGATACAGCGACCAGGACTTTCAAGGCACCCGACGACCGGTATAAACTTCTAAACTCATGCCTTTTCATTTATTTAAACTTATTCCTATATGCACTGACACTATGAGTTACTATATGCAGCTAGACCCACAAGGATGCATAACGGAACTCCAGGGGCTTCTCCACGCCACGATCCAACAGAGAGATGAGTACAAGGCAGTCCTGGAGCTTCTGGTAAGCCTAATTGAACCTTGGCCTTAATTTGCTCCATGCTTATGCTTACCTGGACTGACTTTGACTTCTAAATGCAGCGAGTTGAGGGAGTGCAGTGGGCGGGACCTGATGCTCCATCCTCATCGTCCCAGCCTACAGGAGGCCATGCTGAGCGAGACGCTGACTTTGCTCAAGCAGTTGCCCGTGCTGAGGAGGCCGAGGCCACTCTTGCGGAGAGGGTAAGCAACTAATCGAGTTCCCTTGGGCTTAATTACTTTAGGATTATGCAAATGCCTTAACTGAGTATGTTGAATGCAAATGCGGGTGAGAGAGCTGGCGACAGCATTGACCGAGGTGGAGCATGCCCGAGCAGAGGTGGAGCATTCCCAGGTAACGCTCGAGTGATCCTGAGTAGAGGCAGAGCGATTCCAAGTAGAGGCGGGGCTATCTCGAGCAGAGGCAGAGCGTCTCCGGGTGGATCTGGGGCAGGCGCAGGCCGAGACGGGGCGACTCCATACCTGGATAGTAGACCTACAACGCTACAGGACTGAGGCGAGGGAGGTGCGGCATCATATCTTCGAGCTGAAGATCGAGCTGCGAACAATGGAGAGGGCCATGCGGATGGTAGGCCGGGGACCTGAGCGGAGCGCATCCCAGAGTGGGGCGTGGATGGGCGCATGGAGTGGTTCGGTGGCAGGCTTCCTTACTAGTTCTTCCGGCCAGCGGAGGAACGAGGAGGTGTATAGGAGGTGAGGATGGGAGGAGGGCAGCACGGCCATGGGCCCGCCAGATAAGACACATGAGGGTACCGGGGATAAATCTACCTGCCTCTGGGAAAGCTCGGATGAGGACTTGTCTACGGTTCTCTCAGAGGAAAAATCAGAAACAATTGGGGTACCTGACTCGGCGGCCTTCTCGGCCCGCGAGCCCTACCTTGAGGGGCCTTCTCTGCCTCTATCCTCTAGGACCTGGGGGTTGGAGTCGTCTCTGCTATCTCTCTGTCCTCGCCCTTAACCGCTACTCAAGGCTCCACCTCCCTAGGAGCCTCGTCTGCCTGAGATGTTCCCTTTCTACTGGCAACCACTTTCACATTTGTCTGCCCCCCAGGTGCAGGAACCTCGCCCTACTGCTCCGGCGACGGGATCTCCTCCACTACCTCCTCTTCGTCTGAGGCCCCACTCTGGTGCCCTCGCTGAGCCAACCTCTTCTTCCTCATTTCTTCACTTTTCATGGGAGGAGAATAAGATGGGTTTGAGAAAATACTACTAGCCGACAAAACTTCCAAGAACCCCCCAGTGAAGGACGCGTGATGAAGCTTTTACGGACCATCAATGAAAGCACGCAGTAGCAGCGGCCGAGCATTCCTCCTGATCGAATGCCTTCAACTCAAAGGTACGAATAGAAGGGCAAAAGAACCCTGAGCCCTCTCTTATATAGCTGATGGCTAGGGCAACGAAGCATTGCTCGACCTCGGGCGATCATGAAGAGAGGGTACGAACAGATTCATATCTCTTAGAATGTGTGACAGATGCCGCCCACTAATAGGCCGTCCTCGACGTGTGCCAATTGTTGCATAACGCACCTAGGGTTTGGGGGAAAGTGTTGTGGGTCTATCCTGCCAAAATTCAAAATTTGAAACTCATTGATGGCCTGACCCAATCATGGGGTGCACGACCCAAGTGGGGGACGTTCAGACGCCACTCCCTATAACCGCCCCCTTTGCATGTCCTAGTACCTCGTCATGACAAGTCATGTGGCAAGGCATGGGTGATGAGGTGTGACCTCCGGAGGCACGATTGCCTCAACAGTAAGGTCACCATTAATGACAAATGTCTCGAGGCCTATAAAAGGTATGTTGAAACGACCTTCGAAACGTACGCCAAATCTCGCTCTCTGGTCCCTTGATTCCTCTCTGTCTTTCCACCTACCCTGTGCTGGCTTAACCATCAGAGGGTTCTCTCGGGGTACCCTCACCCCTTTTTTTGAGAACTTCTTCCATTGTGCAGGGAAATACTCGGTAACGCTTAGCCTCGACGCTCGGCTCGCCTACCAGAGACACTCTGCAATGCTGCTCCTACCATTTTGCTCTGTCCCGATTTCCAAATTCAAGTGTTACACAAAAACTTCACTATTTTAAACACCATTTATTTTGCCCTTTTTTCAATGTGGGACTATTCTAACGTGGCAAGCTGGCTTAGGCCTTATCACGTAGACTGTCACAAATGTGAGGTGTGTGGCTCGAAACATACTGATGAGCTTTGATTCGATTTTAAAGTTATTAGATTGAGCAATTTAACTCAAAACCTTGAGGTGTAAAGTGGAGAGCACTCCATTATTTTAAACACATTATATTTTGATCCCTTTTCCAATGTAGGACTATTCTAACATGCCCCCGCCCGCCCTCTCACATGTAGGTCAATTTTAGATTTGTCATGTAGACCATGACAAACAAGGTGCATGGCTTGGATTATAACTTTGGGCTCCGATACCATAGCAAAGTTATTGAGTTAGGTCATCCAACTCAAAACCTTAACGTGTTGAGTGGAGAGAGCTCCACTAATTTAAACACATTTTATTTTGTCCATTTTTCTTAACAAGCCCCCTTACGTATAGGTCTATTTACGCTAAGTTACATTAACCATTACGAATACGGGTGTATGGCCCAGATCATAACAATAGACTCTGGTAGCATATTGAAGTGATTGGGTTGTGCCGTACCAACTGAAAACCTTAAGATGTTGAGTGAAGAGGACTCTATTATTTTAAACATATTTTACTTTGTCCCTTCTTGAATGTGGAACTATTTTAATGGGCAATGACATGGATTATAACCATGGGCTTTGATGTCATGTTGATTGGGTCATCCAACTCAGCTACGGCCAGCACAGGGAGTTTTAAATTTTTGTTCCAGGCTGGGATCGTAGCTCTTCAAGAGAGCTTTCCAACGCCGCCAGTCTCGTGTCGCTCTGACATCAAGACTGATCGTATCAACCATTCTTGTCGGGTCGCGCACTGTAAAACAGCAAGTAACAGCTCGTGGACAGCAAATCCAACGCTTGGAGACCGGAGCCACCTTGCATCCCACGAGGTGAACCAGTGTGCCACCGTTTGAGGAAGCATCCCTCCAAGCCCCCTCGTTACAGCGGTGCCACTCCAGACCCACTCGGCCCCACTGAGCGGCATGTGGGCCCCACAACCAGCAACAAGCATCTTTCGGACGGCACCGATGGAGCGGATCCAAGTGCTGCTCGCCAACCCAAGAACGGTCCTCCCGGGCCCGCTATAGCCCTTTACCTCCCTGCGTGGAGTGGGCAAAGATTCATTGCTGTAAATTATTGTGATTGTTGTATTACCCGGGAGTTACCGTCTTGGCCGGAATCATCTTCTCCACTCCTAGAGCGTGGAGGTACACTCGGCACCCCCTTGTAGTCGTAGTTTCTTACTTTCTTAGTATACACTTTTATGCCACTGCATGTGAGTAGTTAATTCCTAGCTCATCTAATTCAACTCACCGCTACGAGTGAGAGAGCGAGACCATCCCGTGACCTGACCCAGGCACGAGAGAGTGAGCTGACCACCCTTGACTCGCTGTCGATTTCTCAACCATGCAGGTCCAAACGCTTCCCTCGTTAGGGATGAGTGCGAGCTTGCTAGAGTCTCAGGTTACATATCCAACTCGGCGTCGAGTCCTCGTCTCCGTCCCGCATCAGATAGCATGTTCTTGCATAAAATAGAAGATACCTTGCAAATCTAGAGTGGAAACCAGCATCCTGACATGAGAGCTTGATTATCGAGCTTTGAATAGCATGAGCTTTGTTTTCCTTGCTCGATAGGATGAGAGGGTGAGGATAGAAAAGGATTGGATCCCTTGACACGGAGGAGTGGCAGACACCAAACTGGATGAAAAAGGATAAAAAGGAATAGAGACAAGGGCTAGAACTCCCTCGTTAAGGCACAGAGACCCTGATAACAAGAAACCAAATATAGAATAAACAAGGACTAGTTGAGATCAAGGCAGACTAAAGTCTCGAATGCAGCATGACAAAGGGTGAGAACCCCGAAAGGGTGGGGAGGAAAGAATAGGAAGACAATGAGGAGATTGCTACAAAGGTAAGGAAGAAGAAAAGTAATCATCTGACATGGTCGGAGAAGGAAAATAATGGTCATCTGACAGAGTCGGAGAAGAAGAGTCATGGTTATCTGATAGGGTCAGAGGAGAATCAGAGGCAACACTCGAAAGTACCGGGAAATCAAAAGATGTCCCAAAATTGGGACAGAAGGAAAGATCTGGAGGTTCCGAATGAAAGGAAGAATGGAAAGGGGTCCCAGAATTAGGATGAAAGGATGACATAGTCCGAGGCCTAGAATGGTGAGAGGGAGAAGAATGAGGGTTCTTGGACGCAAGAGGGGAGGAGAAAATCATGAAAATTGGATCAGAGAAAGGAAGATACACCACCCAAGGGTGGGAACTAAACAGGAAAAATGATGAACAGAAGGGAGGGGAAGAAGAAGTGGACCCCTAAGTGCACAACCGACGACCCTTGAACTTGCGCCGCCACCTCTTCTTAGCTGAAACTGGGTTGTAGTGGACCCACCTTGCCCGGGCTCGGATCTTTGGGATTCTTGGCTTGAAATATCTTTTCAAATAGCAGGTTTACCTGGCAGATGGCCTGGAATAGTCATGACCATGCAGCCTTGCTGGGGTAGTTGCCCCTAGACACCCAGTGCTAACAACATCATGTGGACATTCTTGAACAAGTGATTCCTTCGGATGAAGAACATCATGAAAGCATGGGGTTTTGTCTCTTGGCATAAGCAGCATAAGATTCGACAACTCCACTTGATAGTCAGGCATGAAGCATAGCTCTATTATGCCCCTGTGGTTTTGATGATAGCAGACACGATGAGTCACCATATGTTTGCATGGACCAGCTTCAACTGGTTCTAAGGAATAAAACTACTCGAGGGCTGGGCCGTCGAGAGATCTTCTAAATAGATAAGCTAAGGATGCTTTATTGTTCTGCCAGAAAGAAATTTCATACATAAAATCTTTCAAGTGAATGAACGGGTTGTTTGTTCCATTATAGCGCCAGAAGTTTGGCATTTTCAAAGGAAGCAGGTGAAAAGCTGGCAAAGAATGGACAATGACTTCTGGAGCATCCTTTGGAATTGACATCTTCTTGAGCCATTCTTCCATTCTGGCAATCTTCTCAAGGAGAGCATTAGTATCTGACTTGACGGGGGCCGGATTATAAGGGAATTGATTAGGCATGGGATTTCTCAAGAACAAGGGAGCTGGCAAGTTTTGTGGCTTAGCAAAAGAATATCCCACCACAGTAGGGACGAGGGTTATTGGACGTGAAGGAAAACTGGATGGGTTCCCTTGGCGGACCGCTTGGTCACTAGAGGACTAAATTTGTAGGCCACTCGTGGCCTGGAGGGGATTAGAGGGGGAAGAAGGGACAGATTTTCCCTTTAAGATAGCCTGAAACTTTTGGCGCTGTGTCTCATCCAGCTGAGAGAGAACGTTAATGAGATCATCAATGCTAAGAGAAGGGGTAGCTTCCCCGGATGTGGATTGAGTAGGATGCACTTGAGAAGAAGGATCTCCCCCTTGATTAGTGTCAACCATATAAACCTGAGAGATTTGGTGCTGGGGGGTAAGACAATGAATGGGAGCATGGTCTCCCTGATAGTTGAAAGGTTGATATTGAGAGTTAGAATGTTGAATAGGGACATAGCTGCCCTCTGTGGGGAATTGCTGTTGGGAAAACTCGACGGCCTGATCAAATTGACCATCCTCACCCTCTTCTTGAAATTGCTCCAAATTAGCCATCTTAAGAATTCTACCTTACCTGAGCATCATATTTCTAATGACAAATGGAGAATAACTAACTCAAATGGATAGCAACTATAATTGGCAAAGGAATACCGCAGACAATCAAATTCCTCAATAGGAAGCCACTCAAACATACAGGTGTGGATGTCAAAAAATGACGATGATGATCATGCAGCACCCGCGTCTACGCATTCAAGCGCAAGTCAAAAATGGGAAGTCCGAACAAACTCATACCTTGCCTGATCAGGACAAGAACTCGCCTGGTGGTCCGCTATCCGATAAGGAAGCCCCCAGGTGGAAGACATGGCCTCGACTCCGAGAAGAAATGCCAACCGACGCACCTTAAACCGATGTGCCCCCCTTTGCTTGGCATGCCCGGTGTGCCTCCCATTCACCTCTATTTTTTCTTTAATCCGACGCGCTCCCTTGGTTGCCCAAATACAGTGCACTCCACCTTTGCCCAAGCACCAAAACGGCACCACGCTTGCTTGTCAACTAAAACTGTGCACTTCTCTTTGAAGGACCCACCGTGCCCCCATTTTCAAAAGCTTTTCCTTCAAATGCTAAAATGGCGCCGCCTCATTTGCACACTAAACTGGCACGCTCCCTGTTGAAGGGCCCTTGTTCTTTCAAACATTTAATATGGTGTGCCCCGTTTGCAACCTATTCTGGCGTGCTCAAAGTGCCCAGCAAGTTATTCTTTGCATGTTTAACCCGGCGTGCTCCTCATTGTGAACAACCTTAATACGACACACTCCCTTTTGAAGGCCAATCTTGCTTTTCCTTAAAATGGCGCACCAATTGTAAGGGGGTTTAACCCTGTCACATCTGCCGACCGATGCTCTATTTGGCATAAATGTGATGCACAAAGAACATTCAATGCCCGACGCTCTGCCTCTGCCTTCATTCGACAGCACAGAAGTGGCAACGGCAAAGCAGCCCCCGGCAAACCTATGAACATCCTATCCTCGGATGGACGGTAGTGTACGGCGTGAACCAGCATCATCCAGCGCAGCAAGTCAACTCCAAACTTCATTGTGGATGAGGTGGAAGTGGCAGGAACGCTCCTCGGCACCATTCTATAAAAGGGCAGCGCTATGAAGGAAAATGAGGCTGGCTCCCTCTTGGCTGGGCAGTGTGCAAGGGGATTCTTTTCTACTCGATGGAGTTGGTCGACGGGCCGAGCCTGGAGCAGCACAATTCCAGCTTCGACATCGCGCTGTTGCTCGGCGGCCAGATCAAGGGCAGGCGGCTGCGCCTCTTCATGACCATCGATGCCGTCGGCGGCATCTGGCAATACGGGCTCGACCTCGCGCGCGAGCTTTCGCGCTACCGGATCGAGCCGACCATCGCGCTTGTCGGACCCTCGCCGGGCATGGACCAGCTCGAAACGGCCGGCGCGGTGCCCGGCGCCCGTCTTCTCTGCACCGAGCTGCCTTGCCATTTTTAACCTCGCGATCACCTCCTCGTCCTCTGTATTATTATTGGAGGTGGGGAATGTTAGCCTCGGGGCGTATTCAAGGACTACTTTCTTGGGAGGTATCAGAAATTTTAACTCTACTTCCTTGTCGACAACAAGCCCCTTCTACATACATGCACTTGCCAAGTTGTTGATTCCTCCTCATCCTTTGCTACTAAATCTTCTGGAGTACACTTAGCATTAACTCGGCCAGGGCTTGTGCTTTAATGGCAGTTTTAGGTCTGAAATTGATTTGAAAGTCACTAAAGTTCAACCCACCTCTTTACTAACCGGGCCAGCCTCTGTTGTCGGTGGAATGTTTGTTTCAGTGGCTGATCATTCACTAACTATTGTAAGATGAGCTTGGAAGGAAGGTCAGAGCCTTTGAGTTGCTACTGCAAATGCCGGTATCAATTTCTAAGCCAATGAGTATTGAGTCTTTGCCCCTGCAAGGCATGGCCTGTGTAATAAATTGGTTTCTGTCCCTTATTCTTTTCTCGGACGAGCACTGGACTTATTGACTTCTCCGTCACTGCCAGATACAAATATAAGTCTTCATTATTCTCAGTGGAGAGAGAGAAAATTGTAACCCACTAATTCTTCTGATAGAGGACTTATAGAGTTTATCTGGCTCAAAAGGTGAGGGCCTACTAACACACACGGGGCTCATCTACCGAAAGCCCATATGCTAGGACTCAAGGAGCACTGCCTAGTCTCGGAGCGGACACCCATGTAGAGGACTCCCTAAGCTCAGGAGAAGGCTTTGTTGCGCCCTAATCCCGAGCGACCAGAAAACTGCCTAGGGAGCTCCCTGGAGAAAGCGCTGGGATAGGTGCAATGCTCAGTAACCTTGACTCTCTAAAGAGACAATCCTTATCCAGACGCGGGTAAACCCACACTCGGAACCCCTTTTGGAGGACCGGGCTCCTATTCGATTTAATCGTAGGTGAACTTCCTGTGAGCAAATTAGACCAACGGACACGGAGGGATAAAGATAGGAGGACAAATCTCACACTAGTAAGAGTCCTTACCTAAGGAATTAATACCTCCCCTCCCTCTATCCTCTATGGAACCAGAAAGAGAGTTAGTGGCTATTTAATCCCAAGGACCTCCTTCCTCGAAGATCATCAGGTATTACCTACCCCTAACCCTCAATTGGTGAAGAGCAATATCGTATCCTCAAACTCAACCCTCACTCTTGCTCTTTAGCTCTTGCATGTCACTAATTTAAGGATCAGAGGGTTTTCCCTGTGATCCCCATCCCAAGCCCCTTGATCTTTTGTCTTCCTTGTAGACCTGCTCTTCGGGAGTCTTTGATTTCCCCAGCATCCGATGGTCTGTGATGGGGTATGAGATCTAACATCTTCATCTGGCGTCGTTTGTGAGAAGCTGAACAAAAAGTCAATATGGTGCACAAGAGCAACAACAGAAGGGTGAATGGTGACAAGGGGAAGGCTCCGACGGCCAGCAACCAGGAGCTTGAGGCCGCTTAGACCTCTCACTCCATGACCGGAGCCGCATCGAGCGTGGGAGGTGATGCTCCTTATAACACCCTGTGTCTTTCGGATCGGAATCCGAGAGTTTGCGGAGTGCTTTTGTGGGTCCCGAGTGGAGTTTGGCCTTTTAATTAGATTTTTGGGCTGTTTTATCTTCAGATCCCCATGAAAGGTGAACCATCGATATTTCGGACTGTGACAGCGCGTACTACACAGCGTACGCGCAGCACTATCGGGACCAGGCATCAAACTCCAGCCAACACCAACACTTAGAACTTAACAACATAAATCTCGAAAAACACAATTCAGAGGGACACTGCTAGACCACAATCACAAGCACACGCTCTGGATCTCAAGGTAAATCGATCCACCGAACGAGTATGGTACACAAGTGAACACAAGTCTAACACCTCCGAAACAAGGCAACGTCGCTTACGTCTCATAGGAAAGGAGACATGACCCATGCCACGTAAACAACTACTGATAAAACAAATGGCAGACACAACGAGCATCAGCTTCAACAAGGAAACATAGTCCTCTCAGCTGAGACTCCATGACATCGGCTCCAGTGCCAAAAATAACAATGAAAATCTGGCACACAGGACGCCAACGATAGCACTAGACGACAAGCACAATCAAGTCAGTCCTCACTCAGACATTACACCTGATTCGAGTTACATGCCAACTCTATCATACTAGAAGAGTACAACAAAACTAACCGATAAGACCTTGGTCTACACAGTGCTAAATCAGATTCACAAGGAACTCCTCCCAAGCTAAACACAACTGCCAACAGACAACGACAACAGCAATAGCACTTGCAGAATCCTGGCTCCGTACTCAACATAGAACCACGAACGTAATTGCAAGCTGGGTCACATCACGGTACAATAACTATTGAACACACGACTACAATATACTAGTCATGTAGTGAGCAGCTTACCAATAAAGAAGACCCATAACAACTATAATAATAATCTTGGGAAATGTATCTCAAGGACCACGATCACGTCCTGAGAACACAATACCCAAGAAAAAATTACAGGGGAGCAGAGAGTACTCAACCAGCATATATGCTGACATATTCCCCAACTCTCAGAGATGCCAGTGCCAACACCATAATGCCTCCAACAACGGCACGACAATCAACAACATCAAGGCATACATGGCCAAGATGAAGTCACATCGAGGAAAATAATTCTCTCGATCGGCCAGAATCTTCCAACCAATGATCCTCAACCTGTGGGTTGTCAGCCTACACGCTTCCGCTGCGCACTCATACAGCGCACACAGGCATCCGAAATACCTCGGTATTCGTATGTCATCACACACTCGGTGCCTTCACAATTCACGAAATTATAATATAATACGCCACAAGTACCGATCCTGCTAATAACCGATCACAAGTCGCCTAAGTACAAACCAAGGAGAGTACCAGCTTCAACACAAAGCACAAAGGAACGCTAATCTCAGCTTATCCTTACGTCCTGAAACAATTACTGAACCATCATAACACATCAGCCGCCAGACACGGCACGACGAACACGGTGCACAATAGCTCTTAACACAACACTGGGTCCAAAGCCAAGCAACCGTTGAACAAAGAGTAGATCAGGTTCAAAACTAACACAGTCCACACTTAAGCAAACACAGGACAATACTTCACCAAGACAGCACTTCTAAGACTTACCTCAAAAAGATTCCACCAAAAAGGATGAGAAGAATCAAGCTCACTATCAGTAGCTCACCAGGAAGGGAAAATCCTATGTTCGCCTGAGCATCCTCTCAACCAAGGCATATAATCGATCACTTCAACACAAGCTAAACCCCTCAGGAGCTGAACAGACTCAAGTTGGGATGACCAAAACAACATTAATCTCCACAGGAGAACATGCACGGCCGTCACCAACAATAAAACAAATCAGCCACCTGGAAATGCCATGGAAAAAGAAGTCTCGAATAGTGCACTACAGATTCACGTTTGTCGGTGAACTCTACCAAGTACAGCATAACCAAGACAAACACCATGACGAAAAGAGCATCCCGTCACATCCTGACGAGAGCAAAACCATCTCACATAGTGCCAATACAGCACGCACAAGACCTCACGCGAAAACAAAACGATAAACAATCGCAAAACCAATGCTAGCTACCGACTGTACTGGACCGTAAGGACTCTGAGTACTGTAATATCTCGAATTCTCATGTACTTTCACACAACATGCTCTGATACCAACTGTGATGACCTAGACTCCGGATACCAGGTAAACCTGATACCACTTGGAACCTGTGAAGCCTGACAAGTTTGGCAGCGTACATGCTACAGGAGAGAGCAGACGTATGGTGGGCGTCTGTGCTGAGGAATCAACCTGACAAACTAGAGCATGATATTTCTTGGAAAGAATTTAGGCAACTATTCACAACAAAGTACATACCGGAGCATGTACAAGATAAGATGGAGCAAGACTTTCTGGCCCTGACTCAAGGGTCGATGATTGTGCTCGAGTATGAGGCTAAGTTCGTGGAACTATCAAAGAATGCACCGCACATTGTTACAAATGAAAGAAGGAAGGTGAAGAAATTTGTGACGGGACTACGACCGTCGATTCAGACCCGTCTAGTTGCACTGGATCTTGCTACGATGGAGGTGGCTCTTGACGCAGCTTGTCGTCAAGTGAGTGACATTAAATTATATCAAGAGGAGAAGAGGACTTTAACAAAGAGACCATCATCACCATTTCATCGGTATGACAAAGGCAAAAAGGTGATGAAGAATCTGTCGCAGTCATTCATGGCAGGGAAGACCACACCACTAGCAAGGAGCAATGACAAATCAGAATGTAAACACTGCGACAAGTGACATGGCAGGGAAGTATGCTGGATCGCCATCGACAGGTGTCTCCGTTGTGGAAAGAAGGGCCACATGATCCGAGACTATCCGAAGATGATGCAGCCTGTAGTAGCTTGGCCAGTTGTAGCAATAGCAGCTCCAGTAGCAGCCAGACCAGCAGAAGCACGACCCACAGGGAGACCCCGAGCGCCAGCTCGAGTGTTTGCATTAGTTAGAGAGGATGCTCAGCAGGTAGACGACCTCACAGAAGGTACTATCTTTATCAATGGTATTCATGCTAGTGTATTGTTTGACACCAGTGTAACACATACTTTCATTTCTAAGTGGTTTGCTAGTCAATTGCATGAGGAACTAGAAATTAAGTCATTAGACCTAGACATGCACCTGTTGGAACACACACTTGCAGGAGCGGTGTATACCAAGAGACATATACCTCACTGTTAGTTAATATAGAAGGAAGAACCCTACCCAATTGTTTTTGCTATTTACCTATGTAAGATTTTGATGCTATCTTAGGGTTGGACTAGTTAGAAGAGCATTACGGTCTGATAGATTGTCGAAGGAAGAGAGTTATTTTTTGCATCCCTATAGAGAAGGAGTTTTCTCATCCCTTACTAAAGCATATGGCTGGAAAGAAGTTGGTGGTTTCAGCAATGAAGACTGTGCGAATGTTGAGAAAGGGCTACGATGCATTCTTGGCAAGCGTAGTCACGAAGTCTGATGCTGACCAGGCACCGACCATAACAAAGATCAAAATTTTTTGGGAATTTCTATATGTGTTTCCAGGGGATTTGTCTGGGTTACCACCTATAAGGGAGATAGAGTTTGCCTTCGACTTGGTACCTGGCACTACACCTGTCTCTAAGACACCCTACCGAATGGCCCCAGTAGAATTGACAGAGCTGAAAAAGTAACTTCAAGACTTGTTAGATAAAGGATTTATTCATCCAAGTGTGTCATCATTGGGAGCTCCAGTTCTATTTATGAAGAAGAGGGATGGTTCCCTCAGGTTATGCATTGACTATACTTAGTGAGGTAACCATTAATAATAAGTACCCTTTACCCCGCATTGATGATATGTTTGACCAGTTGCAGGGAGCCACAGTGTTCTCAAAGATTGATCTGCGTTCAGGATACCATCAATTGAGGATAAGGGAAGAAGACACATCCAAGATGGCATTCCGAACGAGATATAGCCATTATGAGTTCTTGGTGCTATCTTTTGATTTGATAAATGCCCCTATAACATTTATGGACTTGATGAATCAGGTGTTTAGACCTTATCTTGACACCTTTGTGGTTGTCTTCATCGATGATGTGCTGATATATTCCCCTGATGAAGCCTCGCACCGAGAACACTTGAGAATCATCCTTGAGACTCTAAGAGTGCATAAGATGTATGCTAAGTTTAGTGACTTTTGGCTGAAGGAGGTCCATTTCCTCAGGCATGTAATCTCAGGCAGTGATGTTATCGTTGATCCCACAAAGGTTCAAGTGGTATTCATTAATTTTCAATAATTCTTTAACCAATTCAAATAAATGCCTACCCAAGGCCTAAAAATTCACAAAAATAGTCAAAACGATCCTGACAAAGAGTACAATGCGACTGCAGTGACCACGAGTCGAAGAACTGAAGAATAGATGGGACGAAGATGTCTCAACTCAGAAGCTACAAAAGCAGTTCGAAGCTCTTCTAAAAGGATCCGAAAACTCGATAAAGATTCAGTAGGACCCAATAAAGATCCGCCAAAGATCCAGGGTGCTACACAATACCCCGAGGCATCCAGAACACTGTCTCGAGCTAGACAGAACCATCGAGACATAGAAAAGGTCACATGTCAACCCCTGGTCTCACCGGGTTGACCGAAACCTGATACGATAAATACACACAGACACATACATCAATATACAAGCACTCCTGGCCATCCCATCATGGTCACTGCCCTTATAGGATGTCAACAGACTCCCATAGGTCATGGGCAAACCACGAGATCAAGCCAAGACAAGCAGAAACTAGAACGGTGGACAACGACAACACTCTGGGCAGAGCGAACTATCATTCAACCACTAGGCGAACCCGGTAATCAAGGAAAGCCACTGTAAGACTAGAGACAAAGACACTGGTAGGTCTAGATCAAGTCATTAGGGAACTATCGCGGTCAAGGAAAAGACCACACCCAGTCACCTGAACCGACCGATCCAGAAACCACCGACACACAGACACTGCCCTAGAACACAAACCAACGACAGACCAACTCACGAACAGACGCCAAACAGAACAACGGCCATCACGGCCACAACAGGACTGTAATGCACCACCATAGGGGCGTTACCTGCTCTGACGCACCAGGGTAGGGGCGTCAGGGCAACCAGGCCTACAACTATGACTCGAACGACGTAACGCACCAACCAAGGCGTGTTACACCACCTGACGCGCTAGGACAGGGGCGTCAGGGCCAACGGGCCTAAAAGCCTAATATGAACAATGTAACGCACCAGGCTAGGGGCGTTATACATCGTGACGCACAAGAGGAGGTCCGTCAGAGCTAACCGACTGGCCCGATCTTCGAGGCAGACACGATCTTCGGGGGACTGACAGCCACAGTCCTCGAAAACCACCAGCACGTAACGCACCACCTTAGGTGCGTTACAGACATGTGACGGTCCTATGCTAATCCGTCACACCCAGAACGTAACGCACCAAGCCAGGTGCATTATAGTCATGTGACGGTCCTATGCTGGTCCGTCACACCAACCCAACCTCGAAGAACGCAAAATGACCAACAGACGTAACGGTCTATCGCGGGAACGTTACACGTGTGATGGTCACTGGAACGACCGTTATACAAAATCGACGAGCAAAATAGGGGAACAGTCGAATCGGCCCGTTCCACGCCCCATTCACACCGAAGCGCAGGGGAAACAAAGCCACACGACGATACAACACTTCTGGAGGCTAAAAACACCACATGCAAGCGTTAAATCGCGAGATCAGGGCGATTCTGACAAATCGACCCTAAATGAGTCACCGGGGTTCTTGGACTCCTATCGGCCCCAAATGACAACTGATTAATGCAGAACTTACGGGAATGGGATCCTGACATCCCAGCAGTCATTTTGAGACTAATTAGGCTAAGAATGGTTGCCATTTTTTGGTGAACCCTACAAACCCCAAAAATTACTATTTTCACTAAACCGGCCCGATCTCCCCCAATCGAGCACCAAACCGTGCATAGGAGTAGGGAAAACGTGCAAAACGAAGTGGCGATCCGTCTCCCTACCTCCACCGAAGAAACCAAGTGCCAAAGCGACTAAACCGTGTCAAAAATCACAACGCGAACTGAACCACCGGCTTTGAATCCACCGTTTGGGATCGTGCCAAAACCGCACTGATTCTCACTCCACCAGGCATCTCAGTCGCTCCCCGGCGTCGTCACCTCACCCACAGTCGTCTCCGTCTGCAGCCGGAGCCGAGAGAATGAGAGAACGAGAGAGAACGAGAGAGAGAGAGAGAGAGTGAGAGCGTGAGTGAGAGGAGAGAGAGGGTGGGGGGATTAACAGAGAGAGGGTGAGATAGAGTGACTAGTGAGAGAGAGGATTAGCCCCTCTAACTGTGCATGCGTGTGTCTGTGTGAGAGAGAGAGCAGGAGACAGAGAGAGAGAACAGAGAGAGTGGGCGGGAGACAGAGTTGAGAGAGAGAACAGAGAGAGTGGGCAGGCGACAAAGAGTTGAGAGAATAGAGAGTCAGCGGGAGAACAGAGAGAGTGAGCGGGAGACAGAGAGTTGAAATAACAGAGAGAGTGAGAGAACAGAGAGAGATAGAGTGAAGGCGAGGGAGAGAGAGAGTAAGAGACGGAGACCGAGTGAGGGAGAGGGAGACTGAGAGGGGCTCGGCCCCTCCCTCTCACTGTGAAGGAGATAGAGAGGGGAGAGAGCGAGAGTGGCAGGGGGAGAGAGAGTGAGCGGGTGAGACTGTGGGAGAGGGGCTGAGCCCCCCTCCGTGTGTGCCTGCGTGAGAGAGAAAGAGGGAGTGGAGTGGAAGACAGAGAAAGAGGGAGATGTAGACGGCGAGAGGGAGTTACCGGACGTTGCTCACTCGCCGAACGCCACTCGTCGGACGCCGCTTGGTCGCCGCTCGCCATTCGCCACAAGCTGCTACCGTCGTTGGAGAGGGAAACAATATGGTAGGAGACAGGATGCGTGCGAAACCCTCGTGGGTTTAAAGGCTCCAGTTCATCGTAGTTAACGGGTAATCTTACCTGATACGCGGATTCGCTGGGTGGGCGAGCGGGCGGGCGTGCGAGAGGGCGAAGCACGTTGAGGCGAGCGAGGTGCGGGAGGCACGCGTGAGGCGTTCGCCTCGGCGAACCGCGACTGCCGAGGCAGGCTGCCGTTGCCTCGCCCCACCTTGCCGCCTTGGCGAGCGCCTAGGCGGGATTTTGACTACACAAGGAGGGTTATCTTTTTTTTTGGTGATAGGTTATGTGTTCCGCAGACAGAGACCTTTGTCTGCGAGTTTCTAATATGGGAGGTTTATGCAGGAGGTCTCGCCGGCCACTTCGGCCGGAACACGACCGTCGAGTTGGTTGAGTAATGGTTCTTTTGGTCTTACCTGAAGCGCGATGTGGCCCGCATTGTGGCTCAACGTCGCACCTACGCTATGGCTAAGCAACGAAAGCAGCACATTGGCTTGTATACTCCCTTCCCTGTGGCAGATCGTCCGTGGCAAGATATTAGTATGGATTTTGTTCTTAAATTGCCATGTCCGATCCACCGGCATGATTCTATCATGGTGGTTGCCGATAGGTTCTCTAAGATAGCTCACTTTATCCTTTGCGCTAGGACATTCGATGCATCGAAGGTAGCCCGCCTCTTTCTAGTTGAAATTATCCGTCTGCATAGGCTACTCAAGAATATTCTCCCTCACCGGGATGCGTGATTTGCGAGCTATTTTTGGAAGACCCTATGGCACTTTCTGGGCACGAAGCTCAAGTTCTGCAAAACTACCTATGGGTAGACCGAGGTAGTTAATAGGAGTTTGGGGTGATCTTTTGTGATGTCTAGTTGGAGAGCATGCGCGTGGTTGGGATCTGATCTTACCTTTGGCAGAGTTTGCGTACAACAACTTGGTCAATAAGTCTACCGACATGAGTCCCTTCGAGATAGTTAGTGGCTATAAACCTAGGAGGCCCATCAATCTTGTCCTCATGCCTATTCAGGTCCCGTGTTTCAGTGTCAGTCGAGTCGCTAGCTGAGCATATTAGGAGCCTACATGATAGCTTCCGTCGTCACATTGAGATCAAGAATGAGAACTATAATAAATTTGTAGATGCACGAGCAGCTTTCATCGGGAACTTTGAAGAAGCTACAAGCTCGGGTATTTGTGTGTATTGTACGTATGTGAGTATTGTGTGTATTTTTATGGGTTGGTGGGGACACCACCGCGTCCACTACTGGGCCCACTACTCGGAACCGACGCCGCACCGCCTCGACTGCACCGAGCTTATGGCTCGGCGACTCATTAGAAGACCCGACGTCCTGAGTATTTATTTATTTGTGTGTATTGTACGTATGTGAGTATTGTGTGTATTTTTATGGTGGTATTTGTATTCCCTCCAGTCATGTCATCATATAACTTCTCCCACACCCATGAGGATTCCCTTCCTCAGGGGCTTTTGGAGGACCCACGTAGGGTCATTTCTCTCCAGGGGAGAGAGGGGTCCACCCCTTCTCTTCAGTCTAGCATTGCTGAGGGTACCCAACCCTCCCTGTCGAACTCCTCCACTTACAACTCGGCCAGTCACGTCCTACACATGATGGCCTAGTTGGACCCTACACAACTCCATCTCCTTAAACAAGCTTTGCAAGGGGCTGATGCCCTATCTTCAGTACTGTCTCCTGGCATGTCTGCTGTCGCCACTCCTACATCTCCGATTGTTGGATTAGGGGCCACCTCTATGGTCCCCATTGAGCTCACTCCAGTTCGCCCCCAGATTCTCTGATTCCCCAACATGGAAGCGAGCCAGGCTTCTACCTCGGCCCATCAGCCTCTCGATAAGGGGAAGACCCAAATCCCTTTGTCATCTTATTCTGATCTTTACACTACCATCTCCTCGGCGCCATAGGCCCTCGTGGCCCCGGCCGACCTTACTCGCCTATAGACTGCGGCCGCCCAGCTCGCTCACTCGGATATAGGCCCTTCCCTTGTCCACTATCCCTCTTATGGGCTTCCCCCGCCATCGGCCTATCCATCTGCTCCATATATAGGTTGTGCTCTTCCTGCCTTGTCTCCTCCATCCCGGGAATGGAAAATCCTTGAAAAGTGGGCTGCCAAGCATCAACAAATTGACTTTCTTCATAAAAGGGTCGGCCCACAATCCCCTGCTGATATACCCATTCCCAATTTTAGAGATATTGGTTTTCCTCCCTAGTTTGAGCTCCCCGTATACCATAAGTACGATGGGAATGGCAACCCATTCATTCATGTCAGGGAATTCCTTTATGAGTCAGCGCAGTTTCAGCATGATGATCGCCTTATGGCGTATCTTTTCCACCGATCATTGGACAGTGTCGCACTAGAATGGTTCTATACCTTGCCTTTAGAGGAGGCAGAAAGTTTCAAGACTGTGAAGGAGAGATTTATGCAATGATTCCAAGATCGGGTTGGCCCTGAGTATTCTTTCACAGACCTAGTTGCAGAGAAGATGAAGGCAGATGAAGACTTCGCTACATATGTAGACTAATGGAGACAGATGGCCTCACGTATGCCTGGCCAAATCCCGGAGGAAGAGAAAGTCAAACTATTGGTTTCTAAAGCCACTCCGACATTCCAGAACATATTGGCAATGAATGATATTTCAAATATGCACCAGCTGTACAGCGGAGCCTAGTTTATCTAGACCCAATTTAAAGACTCCCCCATCCACTCTCTATTTGAAGCCTAAAAGTGCAAATCTGTTAGAAAGACTCAGGGCCCAGTAACCAAGGGAGTACAGATGAATGAGCAGGTGCAGGCTGTTAACCAGTCTACACCACCATGTTTCCAGCAGCAACCCCAACGCAATACCCAATTCTCCATTCCGCCAGCTCCACGACCCTCAATTCCAGCACCCCAGCCACCACAATAACCACCACCACCACCACAACAGCCTCAGCAGCCACCTCAATGCCATAATGTTCTACCACCTGCTGGTTACGCACCTGCTCGGTCGGGTTCGAAGAGAGCCAACTATCCACCACTTTCAGAAACCCTTTCGGACATTTTCTCGGCCTTGCTATACACTGGTGACATATAGCTCCCGTCGGAACGTCAGAACTGGAATCCGACAGCCGATCAGTCAAGGTACTGCATTTACCATCGGCAGGCCGGGCACACGATAAAGAGATGCTATCAGTTTAGGGATCTAGTTTATGATTTGCATGAGGGCCAGAGGATTGATTGGGCCCAAATGCACAAATTGATTGACGATATAAAAGAAAGACGAAGGTAAGCAAGGCTGCAGCAGGCGGCATCACAGTAGCAGCACTTCCAGCAACCTCAGCAACCTCAACAATAACCTCAGCAATAGCAACAACCGCAGGAACTCAGGATTCATCAAAATTCCATGCCAGAACATCAACCCGCTCCTCAACAACAATAGTCGCCGGCACCGACTCAAGTCAATATAGTTAATTGAAATAAGATTTTTGATGAAATTTTGACAAAGTCTCCCCAGCCTGGGAGATTGCCAAAAGAAAGTGAAAACTCATCCACCAAGGGAGCGATCCCTAAACACGGCCATAGGCATTACACCAAGGCCAAACGGGACACCCGGGGGAATAGCTCCGAAGACAAGTCCTACTAGAAGCCTCCAGGGGCCCGAGAGATGGGTTTTAAAACCCAAACGAATCAAAAGAACTCAACTCACCTTCTAACTCGTTCGCTTGCTCACCGCGATGGAGAGAAATGAGGAGAGAGAAAGTTTTTTTACAAATGAATAATGGAGAAAAAAATTTGAAGAAGAAGTCCTTTTATAGGGACCTCTTAAAATGGCGCACAAATTTATGCGCCGTTTTAGCCCCTTCAATGGGTTTTGCGTGCCGATTTAACCGGCGTCGTTTTAACCCCAAGGCAAAAGGCGCGCTATTTTAAACAGCGTCGTTTTAACAACAACGCCAGGGCGCGTCGCATTAGATGGCGCCATTTTAGCCCCCGACTACGCCAGTTTAGCATCCGCATCTGAATCGAGGCCGTCCGAGCCGCCGTTAGCAAAGGAGATCAATCTAGACGAAGCTCATCCATCGGTCCTGCTACTCTCGTGCCTTGCTCGCAGCACCCACGGTTAAGGGGCATTTGTTGACACTCAAAATATAGTCAACGATGATCAAGCCACAAAGACGAATGATACGGCCCACCAAAGCACAGAAGCCGATGAAGATCAACATATTGAAGTCTTCTCAAGCTGCCCGAGCCTTCAGTCACCTGGAATGAACACCGGGGACTTCACCTCAGGAGAGTCGAGATGAACTCACAACCAACCAGCAGCGCGACCAAGCCTGCCTAATGATCCAGCGTCGACTCCGTCGTGCTGCATACGCCCTACCCATCGTCCGAGCAAGGACGATGGTCTACCTGGTGGCTCGCCACCTGAATGAAGACTCTCCTGAGGAGGAAGAATGCCATCGGCCCTTCATAACAAGGAACCGAAAGCTCTGTTAGTAGAAGACCCCGATTACTCGACACGGGTTTGCCTTCTCACTATATTGGGTCTGTTAGCGGCTGGATGATCGCCCAGTCAAGGCAAAATTATTTCGGATGCTATTCCACCCCACAAGGAAGCTTTGAGCACCGACGAGGCTGAGCTGGAAGCATGGATCGCAGTGCCGAATGCCATGTCAGTAGAAGACCGGTGCTCTCGAGCCAAATAAACACGAAGCTCTGAGAAAGGTCGCACGTCCTACCGAGAGCTTCGTCAACCTCCCGCCAAGGTTTGCTCAAAGACCGCAACCGGAGAAATGACCGAAGGTGACCTCCAGAACCAACCCCAGACTCGTCGACTAGCCCCGGACAACCGGAAAGGGCTAATACGGTGCCCCCGCTTCACCGGTGCCCCCTAAAGCGACGCCATCTAAAGCGGCGCGCAAAATCCAATCCGGGAAGCCCGTAAGACGGTGCCCTTCTCCACGACGCACTCCTCATGGTGCCGTTTTAACCTTTGGTTATATAATCTCCACTTGGTTCGACCAAGAAAAGAGAGGCGAGAAGAAGAGAGCCGAGAACAAGTGAAGACACACAGAAGGAAAGAGAAGAAGATACAGGGAGAGTGTGGTCCTCGACGCCATGGGTGCTACCACCAATCAGAGAGGAGAGTTGGGTTTCTTAGGAAAGAAGGGTTTCTCTGAGGGTTTCCTTCCCCCTGTCGCCGTCTGCCTCCGCTCTGCACTATCCTCCGACGTCGGAGAAGAAGAGTCTCTGCTCTCTGTCTGTTTAGGTGGGTCACCGTGGTGTTCCTCGTCAATCCCCCTTCATTTGTTTCTTCTCTCTTCCATTGTAATGTAAGTGAGAAGAGGGGAGGGGCGATGATATGAGCCTGGCCTCCCCCCTCTCACCATCTCTACTCCTCGTCTCTTCCGCTTGATTTTAATGGCGACCGCGTGACAACGTCGGCACCGGAATGAGCTCTGTACATTTTTCTTTTATGGAATGAATGAATATACCAAGGGGTTAAGGGGTTTAATGGCCCGGAACCCTATGGTGAGTTTCTTTTTCAATTCATCGACTCATGGACGATACAGTCGCGATGTACTCTTCGTGAGGATCGTTTCGGCTATTTTTGTGTATTTCTCTGGATTAGTGCATTTTTGGCACAATTTATGGATTTTTAGGAATTAGAAAATTTTCTAATTTTCATTTTATTTTAACCCCCCACCCACTCTCCCCTCTCAGTCTCACGCTCTCACTCTCCCTCTCCCGTTCTCTCTCATTCTCTCATCGTCTCGGCTCCGGCTGCAGACGGAGGTGACCGTGGGCAAGGTGACGACGCCGGGAAGCTGCTGAGGCGAGTGGTGGAGTGAGGACCGGTGTGATTTTGGCGCGATCCCGAATGGTGGATTCAATGTCAGTGGTTCAGTTGGCATGGTGGTTTTCGGCTCGGTTTAGTCACCTCGGCACTTGGTTTCTTCAGTGAAGGTAGGGAGACGGATCGCTACTTCGTTCTACACATTTTACCTACTCCTGTGCCCAGTTTGGTGCTTGATCGGGGGAGATCAGGCCGATTTAGTGAAAACCATAATTTTTGGGGTTTGTAGGGTTCGCCAAAAAATGGCAACCATTCTTAGTATAATTAGTGTCAAAATGACCGCTGGGATGTTAGGATCCATTCCCTTAAGTTTCGTGTCGATCGGTTGTCATTTGGGGCCGGTAAGAGTCCAGGAACCCCGGTGACGCATTTAGGGTCAATTCGTCAGAATCACCCCGATCTTGCATTTTAATACGAGCATGCATCGTTTTCCGACCCCAGGAATGTTGTATCATCGTGTGGCTTTGTTTCCCCCGCACTTTGGCATGAATGGGGCGTGGAACGGGCCGATACGATCGCTCCCCTATTTTGCTCGCCGGTTTTATGTAACGGTCGTTCCAATGACCGTCACATAGTGTGACAGTCTCACGATAGACCGCCACAACCGTTGGTCATTTTATGTTCTTCGAGGCTAGGTTAGTGTGACGGACCAGTATAGGACCGTCACATGGCTGTAACGTGCCTAGGGTGGTGCATTACGTTCTGGGTGTGACGGACCATAGTGGGACCGTCACATGGCTATAGCGTGCCTGGCTTAGTGCGTTACGTGCTGTGGTTTCTTAGGACTGTGGCTGTCACTTCCTTGATGACCGTGTCTACTTTGAAGACCAGGTCAGTCAGTTTGCCCTGACGGACCTCCTCTTGTGCGTCACGTTGTGTAATGCCCCTAGCCTGGCACGTTACATGGTCTGGGTTAGTAGTTTTAGGCCTATTCGCCCTGGCGCACCTGTCCTGGTGCGTTAGGCTAGTGTAACGCACCTGTATAGGTCCGTTACATACCCTTTCATCCAAGTTGTGGTCTAGTTGCCCTGACGCCCCTACCCTGGTGTGTCAGAGTAGGTAATGCCCCTATAGAGGTGTGTTACAGTCCTATTGTGGCCGTAATGGCCATTGTTCAGTTCTATGTCTGTTCTATGTGTCTGCTTGTCTTAGGTTTGTGTTTTAGGGCGGTGTCTATGTGTCAATGGTTTCTAGATCGGTCGGTTAAGGTGACTGGGTGTGGTGTTTTTCTTGACTGCGATAGTACCCTAACGACTTGATCTAGACCTGCCAGTGTCTTTGTCTCTGGTCTTGCAATGGCTTTCCTTGACTGCCGGGTTCGCCTAGCGGTTGAATGATAGTTTGCTCTGCCCAGAATGTAGTCATTGTCCACCGCTCCGATTTCTGCTTGTCTTGGCTTGATCTCGTGCTTTGCCCCTGACCCGTGGGTGACTGTTGACATCCTATGAGGGCAGTGACCATGATGGGACAGCCAGGAGTGCTTGTGCATGCTATGTGTGCGTCTATGTGTATGAGTCGTGTTGGGTTTCGGTCAACCCAGTGAGACCAGGGGTTGACAGGTGACCTTGTCTATGTCTTGACGGTTCTGTCCAGCTCGAGACAGTGTTCTGGATGCCTCGAGGTATCGTCTTACCTCGGTTTACATGTCCAGATGTGTTGAGGGTTCTTGGTGTTCCCTCGGGTCTTCGTGAGTCATTTCCCATGGAGCGTTGTTTCCTGTCCTTCTCAGTTTGCATCTCTAGTTGCAGAGAGAGGAAGAACACACATATATACATACATATACAGACAACATAAATCTAGCTTCGTTTACGTTCCCACTGCTTATAGCTTATTTCTCGGCATTAATCTATAATTGGAGATTTCTTACAAAAAAACTAGTATTCACACTTGAAACAACTCTACTCACAATGCTATGTTAAGTAAAATTTGGTCTTTATGATTCAAAATGTTATAAAGCAAAAAAAAAGAGAGTAAAAGATGGAAAACAAAATTAACAGAAGGATCATCTTCATTAGAAGACTTCACAAGGGCACTGCCTCATTCTCCACTCCTCCTCTTCAATTCCGCAATGAAGGCATCCCTTTCCTCCTCGGTCATTCCCTGTGTAGAACAATCACCCACTCCCCACTCAGCACCTCGGATGCAGTATTTATCCTGGAGCTCCCTTTGATTCCTGAAAACATTACCAGCAACTTGTAACATTGCAAAGAGCATGATTAACCAAAATTATACATAAGATGAAGAACATGTCAGAGCACTCTATCACAACCAAAAGATGCTTCAATGTGGATGCCATCCTTGTCATATATATTCACAACCCAATCACATTCATGCTTATAGTAGTCTTCATACATTAAGACTTGCTCTTGGCAAATGGGTTGTAGCCAAACATGTGCTGGTTCTACACGACCACACTGGATAGATTGTCTGCATATTTACATTGCACCCAAGTAAAGAAAGGGCCATAAGCGCTGAGATCCTATATAAATAATGCATGCCATCTGATACAACAAAGAACCTAATGGAAATTGGAGAATATCTACACCCATTTCCGAGTGCATTTCCCTTCTGCTGAACAACTGATCACCCTTCAAGTATCCTCCAAAGAGAAAAATATGCCCTCATGTCTTGCCACATTTGCTTTTCAATCAAACAGTGACATATATTGGGGCTTGGATGAAATTTCAAATTGGGAACCACATACTATTTCATGGTTGAAATTGAGTTTATACTCTGATCACAAGAAAAGAAAATAAGTCTTGTTGTCTGATAAACGGAAAAAACAAGTCTTCAAACAAAAATGTCAATTACTGACATTTGGATGAAAAATCCGCATTCACACAACATTTTATCTCTTGAAAAAAGACATGAGATTCTATTCACTTATCACACAAACAGAAAGTGAAATGATGTTCTCCATCTGAAGGATTTGGGAGGGCTTCTGGAGGCAGGGAGTACCATGCTCACAGAACCTCACTCAGGTTTGCCCAAGTCCCTAAACATAGTCGCATGAAACATACTAATGGCCATCATTTCCACCAACAATGGCCGGAAACATACTAGTGACTATTTTTTTCCTTTGTAAATAATGATGAAACAATCACCACTAGGAAGGATGATCAATATGTGACCGTACTTCGTGTGTCTGTTATATTGCTATCTTTTTGGATGCAAATACTTTTAAGAAGAGATATGCTGAGTATGGTTACCTAGCCTTATTCAACTTTGATTTCTCCAGTAGCCCTTTTAGTACCGGAGAGGATTTGAATCTCGAGTCCAGATCTGCATACTTCTTCTGATTTTCCTCTGCAAAAGTGGGTGAAAAAAGAGAAGAATTCCTCATTCCAGAGGTCCAGTTCCATGTGCAAAGAAAAACAAACACCTCCTTAATTTTTTTCTCGTGAGCAAAGAATGGAATCATACCATTCCACTTTTTGATGAAATCAATTTCAGGGAGCTGAGGCCCGGCCATCGACTCCAATCCAGAAAACCCTGATAGAATACCGGCATCAACTGCCATAGGAGAACACACGGGTGACCATCCTCACGAGGCAACCAAAAGGCAAGAAATTGACGCCTCCATAGAAGATACAACCAAATGAACAGAAGCTTGAAGCTGGTTCATGGTGAGCACCATGCTCCAGCCAGGAAATCAAGAAAAGGAAAGCTGCCCAAGTCGAACAAACACATCTTTTTTTATTTTTAGTTCACCGTGGGGATTCATACCTGGATGGCACCACAGAAGAACGGCGACGGAGGCGGCCAGAGGAACGGGTTTCCAAAGAGCTCGAGGGAAAGGGAGGAAGGAGGAAAGAGATGGGGTCGGAGAGAGAACCTCGCCGTTCCCTCCCCGGCAGGGTCCAGCTAAGACTCTGCTCCGCGACGCGGCGGGCTTCCCTGAGCTTCTGGTGAAGGGATGAGCATGGAGAGGCGTGGCCGGGAGCCGACCATAGCCCCAGAGAGATAAAGTGTAATGCCCAAGATCCGGATACAGGGAAGAATCTGATACCATTCGAATCCTAGCCCGCCACCCACGAGCCATAGCTCAGAAGTGTTATTAGGTTGGTGTGGGAGTGTACAAGAATCTATAATAATCGTAGAAATTAAATGCATAATATAATAAATGTAGGAAATAAACAACTACACAAATAAACAATTATACAGTCTAGCATTTAATGTCCATAAATGAGTACAGAAAGTAAAGAAAAAGTACAAAACTACGGGACATGCCCTGTCTTTGGCAAACTAGCTTTAAACGTGACTACCAGCACTACAAGGGGCCCCAGAATCACTGTGCACAAGTCTCACCTCATCTGAAAAATAAAGGGGGTGAGTCTTGTTTCATCGGCTCAGTAGGGGTCCCGCAGATCCCTACCTCACAATAAATAAATACAACAGTGCAATAACAAATGAGGAATAATCAATAGATAATAGGAAAGTAGTAAGCTGGAGTAAAGCAAGCTACTCAAGTAACACAGTAACCTCATCTTGCAAGTACTAAACCATAGTAGGAAACTACCGTCGCTATACCTCAAGTGACATGAGTACTACCCACTAGAAACAAGGCCAGATGCATCCACTGACTACTTAATCTATAGCCTCAAGTATCTCCCTCTCCCCACAACATGGAACTGAGACACCATACCAAGTAACGACTGAATAGAACAAGGACTAGTTGGGGTTACGTTCGTCAGCACATGTCCGCTGTCGCCAACCACGTGTGCACGCATAGACTATCTACTCTAAGTTAGGCCCTCTAGCTGGTTTTTCCCCTAGCCCAGACTCAAGCTACAAAGGAGATGGGCCTATGGAAACCAGCATAAAAATTATCTTATCAGGAAATCTCTCTACCACTACCAAATGAGTCGGCACACACGTGCCTAGGAAAGTTACGACTAGTGAAAAAATCACTGAAGATGGCAACTTGCTGTAGAAGTTGAAACCACCGGAGTCCCACTAGCTACATTAAATCACTATAGAACCCATAACACAACACAGGGTGGCCTAAAATAGACAGAACCGGAGCATAAGCCTCTAGACAACTCACCGTCGATAACTAACTCACGTGGCACGAGCAGGAATAGCCAATCATGTGGAATCATGAAAAAGGGTGGTTGCTAGTCTCTGGGAACTAGGCGGCAACATCAGTGGCCGCCTCCCTTCTGCAGACTAGGTGGCCATCACTCTGGCTACCAAGAAGATTGGGTGGCCAGGGCTTTGGCCACCCAGGGCAAGGCAGCCAGCCCTCTGGACCCCCCTCCTCAGGCTACCAACGGTTTGGCTAGCTCCTGTGGAGGGTCCCGAACTCGAGCCACCTGCAGGAAGGCTTTAAACTATGCCCGACTTACCCATTGTGAGCGGGAAGTATAGAAAATCATCTTGGAGTCTCTCCCAGGCATAATGGCATCCATAAAACCCAATTTAAACTAAAGATCACTACTAATTAGATCGAATTGTACTCTCGACCCCGGCATAGAAATTAACCCGAAAATACATTAAACCCCTCTCTCTCGCCCAAATCACTATCAGAACGAAGGGAAACGTGAGAGGAGAGTTCGGGATTCATCCTCCAACCTCGAGGAAGCTTCCAAATCTTGAAATGGTTCGACCCTTGCATGAACTTGCTTTCCACGCATGAAACTGCGACCCCACATGCACGAATCACCTTCATCTTGCACCCACACCTTAGCCAACATGCTGTCGTCACCCTGCTAGACATCCTCGCATGCGTCATCTACAGCTGGACAGTAGGGCAGTTCCCTATAAATCGTCGTTGACCGCATGGAAGATGTCGGATCTGGGTTTTGGTCTCTTCACAAGAGTTGTAGAGAATCAAACCATGAAACTGGGACTATTTTTGGAATTGGAATTGGAGTGGTGGCGATTTGATATGATTTTTGGAGTGACTAGTGGTCGGATCTGGGAACAAGGGGACAAAACTGTAGCTGGAACTTTGGACGATTTTTAGAAAATATGAGATGGGCTTACAAGAAATCACGAAAAATATGGGGTGGAGGGATGGATGGAAGGAACACCCAGTAAAATTGGGAGCTTAAGGAAAAATCAAATGAAGGGTCGGACAAGCAGATCTCAGGTCTGCTGTCACAGGTAACAGCAAACTGGCAGATCTGGTGGCAGTAGGGAGATGAAATTTTAAAAATAGCAAACGTGGTCTTCTGGGGCTGAAATTTTTTGTGGATGGTGGGGTGGACGTGGGGAACCAACCTTAAAATTCTCAGATCCAACAAGATCCAGGGCTGAGGACGAAAATTCTGGAGGTGAGCTGCTGCAGGGGTGGACAGAATCGGCACGGCGGTGACGATGGCGGTGCGGTGGCGGCTCGTGGCGGCGGCGGCGATCACCGGAGCTGATAGAAGAGGCTTCCCACCTCAGACCGATCTGAAGGATCCAAGGTATTATAGTCCTGCCCCCTTTAAAAAATTTCAGCCTCGAAATTTAAGGAGCCAACAAGGGAAAAGGAAGAACAACCCAAACACTGCCTATGCTTTCCAAGCATCAGCCAAACCTCAGTCACTAACCACAACAACATGATAACACAAAATCACGATTCTTAAAAAACACAATTCAGAGGAACACTACCAGACCATGATCACAAACAAGATCATCATGCTTGGGATCTTAGGATAAATCAATCCGCAAAACGAGCACAACACGCTAAAAAACACAAGTCCGGCACCTCCGAAACAGGGCATCATCGCTATCATCTCACAAGGAAAGGAGACACGACCCATGCCATGAAAACAACCACCAACAAAGCAACACACGGCAGACAAAACAAGCAGCAGCCCCATGAGGGAAGATAAACATCTCAACTGACTGCTTAAACCATCAGCCTCCGCGCCATAACGACAAGCAAAACTGGCACGCAGAACACCAATGACAGCACTAGACCACGAACACAATCAAGTCAGTCCTCACTCAGACATTACATCTGATTCGAGCCGCATGCTAACTCTACCATGGTAGAAGAGTACAACACAACTAATCGACAAGATCACGGTCCACATCAATGCCAAATTTAGACTCACAAGGAACTTCTCCCACGCTGAATACAACCAACAAACAACCTCAACAACACCAGCGAATCCCTGGCTCCGTTCTCAACACAGAAACGTGGGACACAACTGCAAGTTGGGTCACATCAGGGCACAATTATAGCTGACCACATGGCTAAGAAGAGACTAGCCATGCACAGCTTACTAGCAAGGACCCCCAAAAAAATGCATCTCTAGGACCACGATCACGTCCCGAGAGCACAACTTCCAAGAAATGTAGAGAAAGAAAGGGTACACAATCAACATATCTGCCAACAAATTTCCCCAATTCTCGAAACTGCCAGTGCCAACAACCACAATGCCACAAGCAATGACACGGCAACCAACAACATCAAGGCACATACAACCAAGACAAAGACACACCAAGGAAACAATCCTCTCGGCCGGCCAAAGTCTTCCAACCAACAATCCTTGACTAATGGGTTACAAGCCCACACGCTTCCACTGCGCACTCCACACAACACACAAAGGCAAAAGAGGCAACTCGGCATCTGCATCTCAGCACACCTCTTGGTGCTATTGCAACTCACGAACTGTAATGTACCATGCCTCGAGTACCGATCCTACTAACAGCCGATCACAAGTCACCATAGCGCAAACTGTCGTGTTAAGAGTCACAGCATAAGCCACAAAGAACACCAATCTTAGCTTATCCTCGCGTCCTGAAACGATTACTGAACGTTCACAGCACAACAACTGCCAAACACGGCATGCCAAACACGGTGCACAATGGCCTCCAACACACAAACTGGGTCCAAAGCTAGGCCACCATCGACACAAGAGTAGATCAGGTTCAGAATTAACATAGTCCACGCATAAGTAGACACGGGACAAAGGCCTTACCAAGATAGCACTTCCAGAGCTTACCTCAAAAAGACGTCGCAACCAGAATGAGAAAGATCAAGCTCGTCTGACAACAGCTCACCAAGAAGGAAAATCCTAGGTTCACCCGAGCACTCTCTCAACGAGGCATCCAAACAACCACCTCAAATCACAACCTTAACACCTCAGGGGCAGACCAAACCTCAAGTGGAACGGCCAAAACAACAAAATCTCCTCAGGAGAACATACACAGCCATCACAGAGCCCATCAGCCACCTGAACAAGCCATGAAAAATGCAAATGTTGCACCACAGATTCACACTTGCTGGTAAATTCCATCAAGTGCAGCATAATCATGACCAACATCATGACAAAAGAACACTCTCTGTCACATCTGGACGAGAGCAAAAATCACCTTGCACAGTGCCAACACAGCACAGGCAAGCGCTTACGCGAGAAGCAAAGTGGTACAAAAAACATAAAACCTATGACAGCTACCGACTGTACTGGACCATACGGACTCTGAACACTACATTATCTCGAATTCCCATCCCTATGCTGACTCACAGCTTGTCTATGCTGAATCACAGCTTCCCTACGCTGACTTACAGCTTGTGATTTAAGAATCGGATGGATAAAGTAAAAAGCCAAAGGAGAAAATAGAGGTGAAAAAGGATTTGAGGTTGCATTGACTCTAAGACTCAAGATGCATGAATGGATGGGTGCAATCTGAAATAAGGCCCTTGATGTTAAAGATCATCCTCGCAGATGAATACTTGGTGTAGTAAGACAGTTGACTCTTCCATCCTTCTTCTTCAACAGCTTCAATTCTTCTATTGCATATGGTTCAGCAAACAAGGAACTCTTCTCTTCTCATCACATCAAGCTCTCCTCTTCCTCTCCTTTTCTTTTCTCAAGTCATGCAACCCTCCAATCTGAACAACCCCCTTTCTTATCTTCCGTCCTCTTGCCATATTTGGCACCAAACAAAAGTCTTTTTCATTCAAGATTCTAGTTGCAGAATCTCCTGCGGATTAGGTGGACGGAGGTTGAGGATATTCCTATCTTTCAGCCGGGAGGTTAGTTGACTCAGCCTTGCTCAGGTATAGTGTCAGGAGTGCTTGAAGGTTCTCTCACATGTGCCCATTTAATGCCTTTTAACTACAAACCAACATGGGTTTTGGATCCTGAACCTGCGAGTTCATTTTTAGGGCTTCAACCTGATCCTCCGGCGATGGTCGACTCAGAAGGCCTTGATAGTCAACTCTCAGCACCTGCCAAAACCAATCTGGTTTCTGTCTAGACCAGAAGTCAACTCTCGAGCCCTCAGGTGTCGACACCTGTTCTAGTGTGGAGAGACTTCTCCAGTCTTGGGATTTCGAAGGCTACTATTTCTGATTGAATTTGATTCATCCCTCTTCTTTGGTTGATCTTAATTAACAATCCATGATCCTACATTTGGCATTTGAACATTAGACATTAGCATATGTAATCTAATATTCATGTCAAGGAACTTCCTTATTAATGACCAACCAAGGATCAGTTTAACACAACTCATACTTTGAGGGTAAGGGCCGTGAGTTATAGATTGTCATCATCAAAACAAGAGGTCCATCGGGTCTCTATGCCCCGGATCACCTGAGCTATGTTGAAAAAATGAGATTTGACGAAGCCAGAGTCAAGAAAGAGGGGAGGCAGGTCTTCCCTTCTGAGGTGCCTCTCTTCAGCTACTCTGATGCTGTCTGCCCGCTCTCGGAAGACATTGCTAACTTTAAACCACCAGTGCGCATAATGAATGTTGAAGTGGCCCAAGCGCGCCTGTGCGGGAGTGGGAAAATCTTCCCCCACTCTCCTATATAGAAAATCCTGCCAGGAAGCAGCAACCAAGTGCACATCCTTCTGCTTATATTGTTGCGAAATCAAAGGAAAATCTGCATTTGGAGGAATGGCTTGATCATACCCAAAATTACGGGCAAACTGATGTGGGTAATATGGTTTGAGGACCACTGTGCCAGAACGGTGATAAACTAGAACATCGGGCCGTATGCAGACGACCCACTCACCTAGGGCGCGTGGAGAAACTATGCCCTCTGGGGATATCTTGCACACTGCAGACTCTCCCTGCCTCTCCGAGAACGGGCGGTAAAGATGGGAGCTATGGTCAAACTCTAGGCTCTCTCCCCGCTCAGTGTGAAGAAAAGACAGTGCCTACCTGGCACTAGCAAGTTGCAAGACGTCATCCTGGTCCGGGTGACTAGCGAAGGCAAAAATAAGCGGCGCTCTGGTGTTGGCAACTGGAGATCTCTGGGAAAGTCCCGACAGCAGCAACCAAGCCCAGGCACTCAAGTAATGTGTGGACAACTGGATCCTCTTGTCCCTGGGAACGGAATATGAGCTCAGTGCTCCCAGGGAGTGATAGATATTGGCAAGGGCAGCCGGTGCAAGGGCCAACTGACGTCTGCAGGCTAGCAAGCAGGCCAGATAAATTACCTCGGCCCTCAGAAGCTCTTCTTCCTCATGGGGTAGGACAAGGGTGGCCAGCCAGTAGGCTAAAAATGCTGCCAAATAAGTCAAGGTTGGCAACTTTCTTGAGTTACAATCCTGTTCATTAAATGCCTACTTAAAAATGTCTTTCTATTCTTAATTATAATACAAGGGTAGGGTCTATGAGTTCTTTTTGTAAGGCTCATTAGGGGATCACGGGATTGTATACGAGGTCTAGGCCTCGTTTATTTGTTGGTTTTAATTTATTTGGACATTCTAGTCTTCTAATTTACCTGGGTTGCTACATTCTTTCTGGACTGAGCAACTTGTAGATGGTCTCTAATGATCTCAATATTGTTGGATGACTCAGAGATGAGATCTAGCTCGAGCCATTGCTTCTCGCCTACCTCTTCCCAGCATAGAGGTGATCTGTAGCTCCGTCCATACAAAGCCTCAAATGGTGCCATCTGAATGCTAGACTGGTAACTATTATTGTAGGAAAATTCAATTAAAGGCAAGTGTTCATGTCAATTACCTCTATAGTTAATCATGCAGGCCCTTAGCCTGTCTTCGATAATCTAGTTGGTGCTCTCTGTCTATCCATCAGTTTGCAGATGAAAAGCGATGTTGAAGTTCAAACGAGTTCCCAGGGATGCCTTTAACCCTCTCCGAATGTGAGAAGTAAACCTAGGGCCTCTGTCAAACACAATAGATATAGGAACACCGTGCAGCCTCACTACTTCATTCATGTATAAGGTAGCTAACACATCCACAGTCCATTTTGACTTAAAGGACAAGAAGTGCACAGACTTAGTCAATCGATCTATAATCACCCAAACTGATGTGTGTGAAAATGGATGAACGCGGATCTAGAGGGGGGGTGAATAGATCTACCCCAAATTAAATGATTTCTATAGCAGATGAAAACGAGTGCAAAATAAGAGAATTGCTAAGAAAAGAACTGCCAACACAGTATGGAACAGCTATCAGGAGATTTGATATGAAATGGCAGTCAAGAAGTAAGAACTACAAATAGAAAGATCAACAAATTTCGTATGGTACCTAGCAGAGGTTTGATCAGAGATCTCCTTACGCAAGGGTCAATTTCCAAGATAGGCGTAACCTATCCTTCTGACTGAGCCTTTTTATATACCACTGAAAAATTGATCACAGTGCCAGTACAAGATAAAAGGATTTCAAAACAATGATGACAGTGTATAAAGAGCAATCACAGTTCAAATTCAGGAATCAATCAGACATCCAAGTTTGGTACTCGGCAGATGTTCGATCAGAGATCTCATCACGCAAAAGGTGGAGTTCCAGATAGGCATGACCTATCTTTCCAGCCACATCTTTCTATATACCTACTAGATGAAAGACTTAGGCACATAAAGCAGATGAATGTATCAAACAATTTAAACACATGCTAGCAATCAGCGCTCCTATGCATTCATCTAATCGCAGAGTAGAAGAGCTATGCAATCACACAGAAGACATTAAGTTTTTAGGTGGTTTGATCCCAAGCTTGAGATCTATGTCCATCCCTTACTCAATCGAGTAAGGCTTCTGCTACCAAACAACTTGAAACTGTAGATCCACAGCTTTGGGGATAAAATCCCTACAACTCACTGATTTTCACAGCTTGCTATCCGAGGTTCACACCTCACCTACTGAGCACCACAACTTGCTTCACTGATACACAATTATTCGCGCGTGGGTGGGGTTGTCACCAGTGCGACGTATGTGCGATGACCGGAGTGAGGGTAGGGTATAGCTTCGGGAGAGAGGCCAGAAGGTAATGTGTTTCGGGCACTCCCTCTCATGACCGTATCTATCTCAAAGCGGCACCGTGCACTTGCCTTTTACAGAGAGTCAAGGGGAGACCGAGTGACACAAGAAGTTTCTGGTTTAAGTGGAAACGTGGTTGGGATACGGGCGTGCCAGTCGATTACTCGACAATCACCCATGGAACCGAATGTCTGACCGGTGATGCGCCACCAGGGTGCATCACGTGGACTCAAGGGGTGAGATACACATGGAGGGAATGACGGTTCCGTGGGTGCGAGTGCGCAGGTGACTGTTGGGAGTCGTGTACAGGACGTCTTTTCCCACCGACCACAAGTAGTCGGTGTTTATTTACATCAGATTGAATCCGAAGACCTTCGTTCCATGTTGAAAATGCAAAGGATGTGGGGAGTGCAAGGAAGGAAGTCTCCTTCTCACCCCGTGAGTGGCCCATAAGGAGGAGCTGGTAAGTGGTAGGGTGAACGAAATAGCACAAAAGGTAAGTGGATTGGCAGAACACCATTCAATAAAAGAATGCCTGTCCCTCCATGGCAAAGAGGGTGCCCGGCCAAACGGCTCAAAAGATGAAAATAGTGCCCATAAGCTCTCATTGGGAGTAGAATGTGTGATAGTGATACAGGAGAAGAACCCCTTCTTTTGACTAGGAAGTTGTATAATAATGGAGCGAGGGGTAATGAGAGTGTTAAACGAATGTCGTCCAATGAGCAAAGTGATTTTGACAATGGCCTTAGGGCAATATGGCATCAAATCTTGAGAACCTTTTATGGTTAGCTTTAATGGAGACTTTTCAATAATGCCCGGCACAAGAACACGAACTGGCATACGGCTAACAAAATCTTGAACTTCGAATGACATAGCTGTGGCCAAATCCTTCTTGCCCGACTCTTGATCTTGATCATCGGCACTTATGCTTATAAAAATAGACCCACTCTGAGTGGGGATGGATGGCGAGATGCAAGCGGTAAGCTTAATGAGTAATGGAGATTTAATGAAGAGTGTTAAGGGATGGGTAAGTGGAAGCGGAGGTTGAAACACGACAGACTTCTCCCCTTGCTCGGAAGTGAACGGAATTGGCTCAAGTGCAAAAATAGGTGAATCCTGCTCAGGATTGGCCACGGGTTTGGGTGAAGGGTTTGGTGGAGGGATAGGTAAAGTGGGGTTTGGTGTAATTGGCTTTAGGGGTATAAGGATAGTGGAGGGCCAAGGTGGCGGCAATGGAGGAATATTTGGTTTAGAAGTAGGTTTGGCGGGAGGTTCGGCAGAGGTTGATGGTGTGGAGGTAAGCTCGGATGGCTTGGTGGAGGTGAATGATGTGGTAGTTGGAAGTGTGGAAGAGGGAGGTTTGGTGTGCAAAAAGCGTCGGATTTTAGGGCGAGAGGTTTGCAATGTAGTGGAGGGATCATGATGCGCCGGTGTGGGTGATCGGAGTATCGACCCATCATCGTAACACCAATTGATTTGGTAGACGGGGTTGGGGATGGTGGCATTGTCCTGAGCAGAGGGTTCATCGGGTAATGAAGGGAGTGAAAAACGAAGGAAACTCTGAGTGGGTGCCTCTTGAAAATCTTCATCTTGTGCACATGCCGTCTCTAATTCTTCATATGTCGGCTCATGTCCCTCATAATCTGACTCAAGTGGATGCCGTAGTGGAGGCGTAATAATGGGTGATGGAGGAGTGTGTTTATATGGAGAATTTTGTGGATATGGATGCGGAGGTGAAGGGCCATATTGATGAACGTGATGTATAGGTGGAGGGCGGATGGCGTCCACTTGATCCTTGAACTTTGTCTAATCATCTTGCTCACTTGAATTGTTGATTCCGTAACCATCTCTCATCTCCTTCCAATCTTTCTCCATCTTGGTGATGCTATTCATGAATGCATGAAGAAGATTGACTTGAGGAGGTGGAGGAGGAGGCCGCGGGCTTGTGGCCCTCTTTAGTTGTTCTTCCATCAAAATGATTTTGTCAAGGAGAATTTGCTGGAGGGGTGCAACTTGAGAAGTGGAGGGTTGGCATTGAGGACGTGGAGGAGCGGCTTGACATGAAGGCCTTGGAGGAGGGTGAATGGGCCGGCCCATAAAAGGACCCGGACGGGCCAGGTCGCAAGAGGCATAATGGCCTTGAGACCGTTGAGGAGGAATAGAAGGAGGCAGATGATGGATCACCCGAGTAGGAGTATGTGTAGAAGGAGGCGGGTGATGGGCCACCCGAATGGGAGTGTAAGGAGAGGGGTGAGGTGATCTATTGCATGTAAAATTTGGGAGACCTTCTTGTCGTGGGGAGGAGATGGTCCCGGGGGAATAGTGGCACATAATAGATGCAAGGGACCATGAGATTGGAAATTACCCATGGGTCGGACAAAACTATAACCATGAGGACGTGGTCCCTTAGAAAGATTATGGTGAGAGTTATAAATCTGAGGATTATATATGGGGCCATGCCAGCTTTGCCCAAAACGGGAAATGCATGGTACATAGTAAAACGAATACTTGATGCTTGTTCTTAATTTATCATGTTGCGTTAGGTCGTGGTTGGGGACTGACTGATACGAGTTTGGTAGGGTGGAATAATCTTTATCACACGGTTAATTAAACTCGGCAATAAACTACTTAGTTCTGCATTTCTTGCAGATTGATGTGTACGCAGCCGATAAAATTGGGCAATACCTTTCTTAGTTGATGTGAGTTAACCTCTTGAAATAAAAGTAACGCGTCTTGGAAGGCCACGAGAGATGATCGATTAAGAGGATGATCGACCCACAAATTAAAGAGAGATTTCAAGACGTGTACGTACGGCAAGGCCAGTGTGCCTGCGTCTGAGAATGTGTATCCAACTTAGTTGCTTCCACAAATAGCTAGACAATTACATTAGATGTACCAATGTTAGATTTAATGCAAACATAATGTCTGGACAAATAAGCTAATTAATATGGAGAACTATTTTTTGAAGAGCCGATGAAAAATTAATGGCCAATTTTTGACTAAATCAATCTTAAAAGAACTAAAAACCATATATATATACCTGGCCGGCCGGGGTGGACATATATGGACAAATAAGTGAATATATAGGATCAATGCTAATCACATTAACTAGTTTCCTAACAATGTCAACCACAAATAAGCGAAAATATACAACACAGATTCCTGTAGGCCCCCCGTAAATCACACGATGGCCACTCCCTCAACGCCGCCTATGAAAATGGATACCCACGTCGTCGTCTACCTCCTTTGCACCATGGCATGCGTGGTGGGTCTATCCCTTATGACCCGTTGGGCATGACTGCATCGCCTGTTGGGCATGACTACATCGCTACTCCTGGGACCTTCCGCTGACGTACATGGATTTGAGCAAGAGTGTACTCCCTTCCCTCCCCAAACTCCCCTTCTGACCGAACGCGACGGATGAGGATAGATTCACTGACTGTCTCATCTGCCTCTCAGAGTTTGCCGAGGGGGAGAAAATCTAAGTGATCCTACCGTGCGGCCACCGATTCCACGTCGACTGAATGGACTCGAGATTCCAGTCACTCTCCTTGTGCCCGTTCTGCCAATAGGTTCTTGTGGCCAGAGATGGGACCGCCACCAGTTACGTTGGCCCTGCGTCTCCGGTGGTGGCCTAGGTTTCGACGGAGGCTACGAGAGTGGCTTCGACGCTACAGGAGGAAGTGAAGGGTAAGACCAACACCAGAGTGGGTGGTGAAGATGCTTACACATCTTCGGGTAGGGTAGAAATCTATAAACATCATCACCACCTTCCTTGGCCTCGACCTTATCTTCCACCTCCTCCTGCAGCGCCGAAACCACCTTTGCAGCCTCCGCCAGACCAGAGTCCACCCCCAGAAATGCAGGACCAACGTAACTGATAATCGTCCCACCTCCGATTGCGAGAACCTCCCAACAAGATGGACATGAGGGGTGCGACCAGAACCACGGGTTAATACAACCGACGTGGAACTGGTGGCCGCACGACGAGACCACTCCAACCTTTTCGCCCTCGATAAACTTTGAGAGACAGATGGGCTAGTTGGTAAACCCATCCTCACCAGTCGTGTCTGACCAGAAGGAAAGTTTGGGGAGAGAAAGAAGCACACTCTTACTAAGACCCATGTCTGTCACTGACGCCAGTGACGACAACAAATCTCAAGAGTAGCGATGAAGATAGGTCCAATGAGCTAGAAGGGACAAACTCACCACATAGGTCAAGAAGTAAAGGAGGGCGGCGAGGTTGACGATGGCGTGGGTATCCGTTTCCACGGGCGGCGGCGAGGGAGCGGCCACGGTGTGGTTGACGGGGGCCTGTAGGAATATGTGTTGTTTATTTTGCCTTCAATATACATGCCAAAATGGAAGGAAGTTCATCGTGTCACCAAAAAAAAAGAAAATCACAAGTGATCATGAGAGAGAGTGACTCCTCGCGCCATCGGGGATTAACTGCAAAATAAAACATACCAACTTCAAAAAAAGATATTTGCCATATCTGTAAGTAAGATTCTGGTTAATGGACTTAGTATGCCAGCTGATTTGGTCTGTATGAAAATGAAGGATTATGATGTAATCCTAGGAGCAGATTGGTTAGCTAGATATGAGGCTAGTGTTCACAGTAAATCTGGCACCGTGTCCTTCTTGGGTAGCCTCGAACTCTCTTTTGTTGGGGTTAGGCATTCTAGGTCTGTGCCGCTTATTTCGACACTTCAAGCAGAGAAATTAAGGAAAGGATGTCAGGCATTCCTGGCGTTAGTTTCTTTGACCGACAAGAAGGATTTGGAGATTTAGGACATTCCCATTGTTCGAGAATTCCCGGATCTATTTCCTGTGGATTTACCGGGACTTCCTCTAGAGAGGGAGGTACTTTTCTCCCTCGATCTAGTTCATGGCGCGACCCAAATTTCCAAAGCTCCGTATCGTATGTCTCCTGTAGAGTTGAGGGAATTTAAGGAGTAATTAATGGAATTACCTGAGAAAGGGCTTGTCGTCCAAGCACATCCCCGTGGGGAGCCCCAGTATTGATTGTAAGAAAGAAAGATGGATCTTTGATGTTGTGCATTAATTACCACCAGCTTAACCAGCTTACTATCAAGAACAAGTATCCATTGCCAAGAATAGATGAGCTGTTCGATCAGTTAGTAGGAGCACAATACTTTTCTAAGACTGATCTTCGATCTGGATATCACCAGCTACGTATCAAGGATGAGGATATTCTTAAAACGCATTCTGGAGTAGGTACGGGCATTTTGAATTTGTTGTAATGCCTTTTGGTCTAACAAATACTCCTAGAGCTTTTATGCAGTTAATGAACAGTGTGTTTCAGCCCTACTTGGATCAGTGGGTCATGGTTTTTATTGATGACATTTTGATATACTCCAAGAGCAAGGAAGAACATGAAGAACACCTGAGAATAGCATTGAAGATACTGAGGGATCATCAATAATATGCTAAGTTCAGTAAGTGTGACTTCTGGTTGTAAGAAGTGTCTTTTCTGGGACACATTATTTCTAAAGATGGGATTTCTGTAGACCTTTCTAAGGTAGAGGCAGTGAGAAACTAGGGTAGGCCTGTGAATGTAACTGAAGTTAGAAGTTTTCTAGGCCTAGCAGGCTACTATCGGAGATTTAGTACGGATTTCTCCAAAATTGTAGTACCTTTAACACAACTAACCCGCAAGGAGAACCGATTTGAGTGGTCGGAAGAATGTGAACAGAGTTTCCAGACTCTGAAGGAGTGTTTAACTACTGCCCCTGTTTTGGCCTTACCTTTTGGGGAAGGAGGTTTTGTAGTTTACACTGATGCTTCAGGTATTGGCCTAGGTTGTGCGCTTATGCAGCATGGAAAGGTGATAGCCTACTCTTCTAGACAGTTAAGAAAGCACGAAGAGAATCATCCAGTCCATGATTTGGAGCTAACAGCTGTAGTATTTACCTTGAAGATTTGGAGACACTACTTATATGGAGAAACATTCACGGTGTTTTCTAATCATAAGAGTTTGAAGTATCTATTTTCTCAAAAGGAGCTTAATATGAGGCAGAGAAGATGGCTTGAGTATTTGAAGGATTTCAATTTTTCTATAGAGTATCACCCTGGGAAGGGTAATGTTGTGGCAGATGTTTTGAGTCGCAAGCCGATAGCAAATTTGTCAAGTCTTATGTTGCAAGAATGGAAATTACTGGAACAGATGGCTAGTTTAGATCTTGATATTGGCAAGGATCAAGTCATGATCGCACAGTTTCAGCTTCTCCCCGAGCTGTTGATGGAAATTAAGGCTGTGCAAGATAATGATCCACTGCTGGTAGAAATCAAAGGTAGTCTAAGTAATAAACCAGATTTTGTGTTGGCTGATGATGGCAGATTGTTGTTTCAGGGAAGAACCTGTGTTCCAGATTTAGCTGAGGTAAAAAGTAAGGTTCTTGAGGAAGCCTACAAGCCTAAGTATACTATTCATCCTGGAGCCACTAAGATGTACCAAGATCTAAAAAGGACCTTTTGGTGGCCGAACATGAAAAGGGAAGTAGCAGAATTCGTGAGTAGGTGCTTGGTATGTCAGGTCTCCAGTCCCCACACGATACCCATAATCATCTAATTAGTCAGACGAAGCGCACCGCGGGCTTCAGACCACTCTAGTCTCAAAGCCCGAACACATTGTCACATAAGTGATTGGCATGCCCTCGCACGATAAAACCAATAAAAGATACCATGATATTTCACCATAATTTCAGTGCGTCTAACATGTTGGCACACCCGGTGGGATGGGACAATCTTTCATCTCTTTGCCGGGATTTAGGGCTTTGTGGCCTCTTTCTAAGCTTCTAACATTCTCAATTTTAAATTATAGGGGAACAAACTCTGAGCACCTTCAATGGCAGTCACGTTCAAACCACTGACGGTGGCGAGCCATGTAGAGCATGGCTACCTCGTCGTGCCAATCAAGTTCGGAGACTTCCACCCTGTGGTTTGGTTCCCCAACTTCTTGGGGGTTATGTTTGTCAACCTGTTGGAAGTCTAGGAGGCCGAACCTACCATCGCTACAAGAGTAGCGATTGAGAAGGCAGCAAAGGCAGTGGGCTGCTTTGTCCACCATGTTGACATAAGAAGGAAGCGTACCCTGGCTGCCAGGAGGGCAGCTAAGAAGGCCGTCGGGACAGTTTAGAGTCAATTCTCTAGCTCTGGCAAATCCGTAATGATCGGAGGAATCCGAGTGTATCTCAACGACCGCCAGGCCACGATCGTGCCCGATAGGGTGATACCGACCGTCCCAGTCCACAACCAGTTCCAAGCATTGGCCCGGGAGCGAGCGAACCGCACTAGGTCCACACCAAAGGAGGGGCCATCCCCAAGGCCAACCAGATTCAAGAAAGTATGGGTGCCCAAGCAGCAGGCCCCAGCCCCAGTCCAACCAGAACCCGTCATGATGGGAGGGTTCGAAAGAAGAAGAAGAAGTGAAGGAGAAGAAGAGCCCAAAGTGCCAGCCCCAGTCTCTCGGAGGCCGGCCTTCCAGGCTTACGGTCGACAGGCCAATATTTATTTGAATGATGGAAGAGGCGGCAGGAGGTCCGAGTGGAGACACGTCGCCTACAAGCCATCGGCACCGGTTAGGGTGCCACCTCCCATGGTCTGTCCTGGCAATGGGCAAGATGACATTACTTAGGCCGTGTGAGGATATCTCCGTGGCCTTGGAAATAGTCTACTAGGGACGTAGCGCCTCCTTGAAGTAGTAAATGATGAAAGAAGAAATCGGGGGCAGCCAGTCGACCCGGAATACATTGAAGATCGAGACTCATCACCAGAAGACAGCGAGCCACAATTAAGGCAATGCAAGCCCACGCTGGCGAAACAAGCTCAGATGTAATTACCATGGCGGCAAATGTGGTCACTACAGAAAATAAGGAGAAAGGGCTACACATTCTTCAGAAGCTCCGCTGGAAGGGGGAAGCCAGGAACCCAGCCCAGCCACCCTTGACCCGACCATGATGATGCTGCTTCAGGCCTACCGGCAATAGATAGAAGCCTTGAAGAGGCAATTGAGTGACTTGACTATGCATGCTTCTACCTCAAAGCAAGTTGAAGTCCCTCCAGAAACATCCAGGTGAGGTGCCGATGAATTCGAGGGTTCGCCCCAAATGACAGTTCCACTTCCAATTCCTAACTATACTGGGGGCACAACCCTGACACCACCCCTGGTTCCCCAGCACCAAGGAACCTCCACTACACCTCAGGCGGTGGTGTTGATGATGCCACAAATACAGCCAGCTCATTTTTACCCATAACCGGTGGTCCCGGCGGTGGCCAACAAGCTGATGATCGAGCAAATGATTGAAATGAAGCTAGCCGATCGCGGCAATGATGAGTACTCTTCTTTTGATGTATATAAAGTTCCCTACCCTACTTATTATGTAGTAAAGAGATTGCCTCCATGCGTCAGCAAACCGCCCAAATTTGATAAATTCAATGGCCAAGGTTCGCCTAAGGAGCACATAGCCTATTACATCAATGTGATGGGTGACTTGGCAACCGATGAGTCATACCTTTTGAAGTTCTTCGGGTCCTTAATCACAGGGCTCGTCTTTGAATGGTACTCCAATCTACCAGCAGGAAGCATCCCCTCTACAACTTCCATGAAGAGCTCAACACCTGGATCGGAGGTCTACATTGCGGTCAATGCCAGCTCTCAGGAAATTTCACTTCTGCCTGGCCAGATCTAAAATTGAGGCTAGTTCGGTTCTAAAATTCTCCATCAGAAGTACGGCCCCAACAAATTTTCTGGAGTTATAGAGGGTCGAAGGATTTCAAGATAGCTTTCCAACGGCACTAGTTTCGCGTCGATCCGACGTTGTGGCAAATCACAGCGATGGATCTCGCTGGACCGCACGCTGAAAAAATAGAAGCTTCAGGTCCGGGACAGCAAGCTCCAACACTTGGCGATCGGAGCCGCCCGGCCTCCGACCGGTGTTCCAGCCTGGCCGCCATCCAGGGTAGCCAGCCACCAGGTGCCACCATCACAGCGAGATCCATCTCGTCGGGTCCGGAGGACTAAGCAGCACGTGGGCCCCACGGACCCGTAGAACGCGTCATCCGGACAGCACCAAAACGCAGGTTTCGGCACCGTTGGAGCGACATCAAGATGCTGCACGTCAACCCACTTCCCGTTACTCTTGGGCCCCACATGTGACCTGTTATCTCTCTGCGTGGAGTGGGTCGAAACATTTGTACTGCTATAATATTTGTTAACTGGGAGTGCAGATTTGGCCGGGGTCGTGTTCCCCACACCGGGAGCGTGGAGGTAACGGTCTAACTTCTTGGCGTTATTTTGCTTAACTAGTATATGGTCATATGTCGCTGTGAGTGCAATAAGATCCTAGCCCGTGAGTCTATGTCACCGCTGTGAGCGAGAGAGTGACCCATCCCATGACTCAATCCGGGCACGGAAGTGAGTCGACCACCCTTGACTCTGCTGGTTTCTCAACCGCGCACATCCACGCTATCCCTCGCTTGGGACGACGAGTGAGCTTGCGTTTCTGTTAGTGACGTACGGCCTATAAGAACTCTTAGTGTCAGGCCAAGGCGTCTCTAGTGTCCAAGTGTTATTGGCCGCGTCTCCGTATAGAGTTCGAGGTTCGCATCACCAAGAGCCGGTCCCTCTGTCCGTCCCGCATCAGTGATTCTAACGAAATCACCCAAATGGAGTTAACGGGATTTCCGACCTCCTATCGGCCCCGATAGACCACCATTCGACATGAATTCAGTGACTATGGAACGCCGATGTTCCAGGGAGTCTATTGACACTAACCAATCACAAAACTATCGTCGTTTTCTGACGAAGCCTATGAAACCCACAAAATCCCGACGAGGCTAAACTCGCCCGTTCTTACACTGTAGAATGCAAAATCACAGGAAAATGGAACACACGAGTTAGGGAACCGTCCCCCTACCTCCACAGAAGAAACCATGTGTCGAAGCGACTAATCCACGTCGAAAACCACCTGGAACACGAACGACGTCTTTTTGTAATCCACCGAGGGATCGCGCCACGCCACGCTCAAATCGCCGCTCCATCCCTCGTTCCGATCTCCCCAACGCGTCCCCGCCTCAGCCAGCTTCACACGGTCGTGAGCCCCGTGCCGAGAGGTCGAGAAACGGGAGAGAAACGAGAGAGAGAAGGGAGGGTGAGAAATGAGAGGGGAGACAGGGTGTTGAGGTTTAAATAAAAAGAAAATTTAGAATTTTCTTAATTTCTAAAAATTCACATTTTCTTTCAAAAAATAAAAAATTATATTTTTACGATCCTCGGAACGCACCGATCAGAACAGTACCACTCACGTCTGGGTGAACGACTCGGTTCACCACAGCGGAGTTCCGCAGGATTTGCCGAAACCCGCGCCGAAATGAAAAAGCATGCGAAAAAGGCCGCGGAATGCCTCCGGGCCTCCGAAACAACTCCAGATCGCGCCGATCTGAACATGAAAGATGTCCGGAATGTAATTTCAAACACAACAGAGTCAGACACTCTGAGAAAATAGATCCGGGACCTGAAAAGAAGGATTCGAAATACCTAAAAAGAATCCGATAAGACCCAATAAGGATCTAGGGCATCACAGCCCTCCCCCCTTAAAAGAATTTCATCCTCTAAATTTAGGACAAGCACCAAGCGACAAGGGCCCTTCCCACTATATTTCCCCCTCCTCATCTCCCCACTATCATCCCCTTCCACCATCATACCTTGTTTAGTTCGCAGGCAGAAGATCTGGTGCCTAATTGCAGAGCCTACCCCAGAGTCATCGCGCTTCTTCAGGTGGCATGCCATACATCTATGAAAAGCTCGTCAAGGCAGCTTCGCAGCTGAGGTGGTCTCATCGGCATCTGACATCCCCGCTGCCTAGAGAATCCAATCTCCCCTGACTGCGTAGGATCACTCAGGCAAAGAACCAGAGCCCCAGAGAAAGTTTGACCACGGCCACTCCCTTGCAAGTGTGGGGGTGAAACGTGGCTGAGAGCATCGTCTGGTAGTCCTCTATCATCCCCAAGAAGCGGACTGAAGTTTGGACCATGGCATCAAGAGTTCCAAATTTCTTCCTAGAGGTGCGCCAGTTCAGTTCCGCTGTTCCTAAACTGACCCACCTCCACCATTCCGGCCATTACGATCAGCCCTGACAAAGCTGAGGTTTCAATCAGTCCCATCTGAAAGAAGGCTCATCCATGGTCATAACCGGACCAGCCCCGCCTCCAACCGAGTTCAGGACTGTCCGTGGCACCTCCCTCTTCCAGCAGCACCACTCTGTGAGTGACCAGAACCAGAACTATCCAGCGCTATTCCAAGTCCTGTCCTGGCCAGCGACCTTATCAGGGTAAATCAAGAAAATTCAGGCATCTTCCCGAGCCAAGTCAGAAAGTTTTGGCACTAGTCTCAGCTCATTTGGAGTTCGTTAGCATCCGTGGCAGCGCCCACTTCGACTGACTGTCCAGTGTTTCCAGAAGCTGGCCGCACTGACAAGGAGCTCGGCACAACGAGTCTCTAGCTTCGTCCCCTCCCCTCGCTTGGCCGACTGAAGGCCCCTCCCTGCGTGGAGGTAGTTTTGGTTATAAATAACTTAACCCCCACCCCAAGAACCCCCTCGTGCGTGAGGTGTTGTGCTGTAACCATTTTATTTCTAGGTCAAGTGCCTCCGACGTGGCGTGCGGGTACATACCCATGCTTCCTCGCTCGCCATCGTCTTCGATCGGGATTGGTGTTTTCACACCGGTCAAGTGAGCGTCTGGTACCCTTGGCTGGTTTCATTGTTTACTCATTTAGTATTGTCTTGAATGCCCGTCGGACGGTGAGAAGAGAGCCTGATCTCATACACCACTTGAGTGTGCCCACTGCGGACCGTGAGTGAGTGCCACCCAAACCCCCAACCTGGCGGGCCGGCCACCTATGAAGTTGGGAAACCTCAGGCACTTAGGGGTCAGGCTAAGCCTGTTAGGTCTTTAGAAATGATTGGGTCCCATCTCGGGCCCTCGCCATCCTCCCCCGGTCACCATCGGGAGGTCGTGTGTGCCGTACGAGTGAACCGCTAGCGTGAGTCCGTGTTCCTCTTTGTATGCTTGCGGGTCAAAGTCCTAGGTTCATCAATTCATCCTTTACCACCCTTGGACTGTGCCACATTAGATAGGAAAAGTACTAGTGGCTATTGCCAATTTTTAGGTGGATGTTTGATCACTTGGGCTTCTAAGAAGCAGCATTCAGTTGCACTCTCCACTGCTGAGGTAGAATATGTCACTGTAGGGAGTTGTGGAGCACAAGTATTGTAGATCAAACATCAACTCTAGGACAACAACGTAGATCTTGTATGTGTACTAATACTGTGCGATAACACTAGTGCCATCAATCTGTCCAAAAATCTAATCCAGCACTCTTGAGCAAAACATATTGAAATCCGACATCATTTCATTAGAGATGAAGTTATCAAAGGTAACTTTGAATTACATTTTATTGAAACTGAGAAACAAATTGTTGACATATTCACCAAACCCCTTAGCAAAGACAGATTTACTTCTTTAAGGAGAGAACTAGGTTTGTGTAGATCTCCATTGGAAAATGCTTAATATGTCTTCTTGCCTTACCATCTAAATAGTCTCATGTTGAAATGCATTAGTCTTCTGTGGTCAGAATACTGTCACATTGAGGGAGAGTCAATATCATTGTAGAAAACTACTTGAGTCTGCATTAGTCTGCTACTAAGCCACTATAATCCTGAGCAAGAGCAACTTCACCACTTGGTGGAGAGGGATCTCGCGCCCCTACCTCCTCCTACCTCTCTCCATAGCACTATAGGTATATCTGATTTGCTGACTTAAGCATCAGAGGATTTTTCCTAGGGAACCATCCTTGGGCACCCTTGATCTGTTTTGCTTCTTGCAGTTCTCACAATCGTGGTCGTCAATCTCAGCTCAGGAACAGCGTGAGATCGCCCCTCTTCATTTGGCACCATCTGTGAGAAATGAATAAAGAGCCAGCATGGTTGGAAGAAGCTCCAGTAGGAGGATTGCCGGCGATAAGGGAAAGGCCGTGGCGAGGGAAGAAGGCGCTCCTTCCCATCTGATGGGGGGATACCCCCTCTCACGCCAACGACCCAGCCCGGCGGACTGCCCCCGCCCGTGGTGGAAGGGCAACCTCCTACCGGGAGCATGAACGCTCTTCAAACCCTCAACACCAAACTAGACAGCCTCATTGATCTAATGAGGACCCAGGCAGCTAGGGAAGAGAAGTCACGACTCCCTCGGGAGAGCCTCCCCCGTGGGGATGCCTCCTTGCAAACTTCCGGGGGATGTTTCACCCTCTAGCGGCGGTGGCTCATCCGCAACTGGTTAGGAGGACCATAGCACGCCCCTCCCCCAGAGCAAGAAGCCTCCTCCACCCCGAGGAGGGAGAAGGCTGGAGTGCATCGGCCATTCCCAGAGATCGAGGCCCCCGAGGGGTGCCGAGGCAGCCTATAGGAATGCCACCACAGCCCCTCGGCCCAACGACAATCAGAGTTGTCCCTCCGGCTCTGAGACTTTGAGAAGCGTTTCACAGAACAAGACCGCGCCCTCCGCGCTCTACAGAAGACCTCTACTGTGGAAGATGAGGAGCAATTCTCATTATTCGACCATGTCTTGAAGGCCGAGATCTCCCCCAGGATCTTGCTTCCAACCTTCAAGGCATATGACGGCTAGGGAGACCCGACCGACCACTACGATAGCTTTGACGCCCTAATGACCCTGCATGGGGCATCCGACGCCATCAAGTGCCGAGCGTTTGTGACCACCCTAGTCCAAGGCGCTTAGGCTTGGTTCCTAGCCCTCGCCCCCGGCAGCATCTGTGACTTCCGACAGTTCGGGTGAGTGTTCAAAGAAAGCTTCACTGATAGTTGTCCTCCCCAGTCAGTAGTGAGCTATTGGCCCTCAAATAGGAACATGAGGAGAGGCTCCGGGCCTACATTAACCAGTTTAAATTGGAGGCCCTGTGTATCCCCCGCCTAGATGTTACCGCAGCCATCACTGCGCTAACCAGAGGCACCCACGACGAGAACCTCCAGTGCGAGCTGGTGCTTCATACCCCTACCTCCCTCGCTGAGTTAGTGACCCTAGCCCTGCGCCACACAGAGTGTGAGGAAGTCCTCAGCGCTTGTCACAGCACGACGGGCTTGGGTTGGGAGGGGGACAAGAGGTGACCAACCGAGCAAGGCTCTGGCTTTGGCCCGGGTAAGAGGAGGAAACAGGACAGAGACCACAAGGAGCCCTCTCAGAAATACGAGCGGTATACTTCTCTGACCGCCCCCGTCTGTGAGATTTATGAAGATATCAAGGGCTCGGGCCTCCTCCGCCACCCCGAGCCTATGAAGGCAAAGCACCGCAACCACCGTAAGCATTGTCTATTCCACAATGACCACGGGCATCATACCGACGATTGCCATCAGCTCCAGGATGAGATCGAGCGTCTCGTCTGTTAGGGGCACTTATCCCGGTATGTGACCGAGCAGAAGAAGGACGCAACTGCCCCGGAGGAAATCGACAATCTCTCTCGAGGAATCCACATCAACATCATTACTGGAAGCGTGACATCAGGCAGAGACAGCAGTCGAGGAAGGAAGCGTCATGCAAAGCGGGTGAGTCGGGCTTTTGAGCCCCCCCAAACCCTGTAGGCGAGCGAACAACAAGCCCTAGTGTTCTCTGACCAAGACCTGGAAGGGTTAACTACCCCGCACGATAACACTCTCATGATATCAGCTACAATAAACCATTGTCACATTTTGATGCATGTTGTAGTTGTAAAAAGTTATTATTTAGCTTCTTCTACCTCTTTTCTTTTGTTTCGCGTCGATCCGGCTTGACCGGAGGGGAGTTTGGTTTTGAACTCATCCCTCTCGTTTCCCAACTGATATAACGCGCCCTTTAGAGGCCGTTATATGCTTAACAGACCCTTGGGGGTGTGTTATGTCCAACATGACGGACCACTCTTGGACTGTTATGTGACCATCGTTTCTGTAGGTCTATAGGTTGTGGGGCATGACGGACTAAGTCCGGTCCGCCATGGCCAACATAACGCCCTTCTCATAGTGCGTTATATAATGTGTAAAATTGTGGATTTTTTTCTGAGTTTCATATGTTCGAGTGACTTTAACGGACCAATCCTGGTGCATTATAGTCTCATGGCGCACCAGTATTGGCGCGTTATGATTTGTGTGATTTTGATGGTTATTCGGGTGAGTATAACGCGCAGGTGGAGGCGCGTCATACTGAGCATAACGCCCTAGTGATGGCGCGTTATAATCTTCATGTCTGAGTTTTGGCATTTGCATGGGTGAGCATAACGGCCTGGAGGAGGCGCATTATAGTCGCATAATGCCCCGACCTTGGTCTGTTACACTCTGCTATTTTGAAAATTTTGGGAAAGCATGTTTAATTCCCATTTAATGCATTCTATGCTACGTCTATGTTATAGTCGCGTTATTTTATGATTATTGACTTACTCCTAGAATCCCAATGGAGTGCTTGAACTTTCTATGTGATGAAACCACTAGACGTAGCCCTAGACTTCATGGAATGTCGACCCACCTGGGAGAGGTGGAGGGGCAGTCCCATCAAAATAGTTTAAGCTAGTACCATGGGCCCTCAGCTCGACCGTAGTGCTCTATGGGGAGGGAAATCTAGCTGGAGATTTGGCCCTAGGTAGGGGTCGATGTGTGCACACGTGGTCAAAGGCGAGAGCTGACACTGATGAGTATTACTCTGACTAGTTCTCGGTTGGTACAGTTCGATCATGCCTCTCGCTTGTCGTGGCACAGACACGCGAGTTACCTGAGATGTAGTGTAAGTCGTCTGGAGGCGCATCTGGTCTCTCTCTTCTGGTGAAATTTTCCCTGTTCTTTCTCCTGTCACTAGAATGATTGAGTTTATTCTATTGGTAGATTTAATTTTTACCGCTAGTTCCTGTTGCTAGCAGTTGCTCCGGTCATTTATTTACTTATTTATGTTGGTGTTTCATTGGCCGATTTGCTTGCCTAGATAGACATTTCTGTTCTAGACTAGTAGCATGTTGAATTAGTGCATCTACTTATTTAATTGCCTAAATGCATGCTCTAATTGTATTTTAATTACCTGCTTGCTTGTTTAGTACGTTGTAGGGATCCGCGTGACCCCTACTGAGTCTAGCTGTGACTCACCCTTCCTTCTTGCAGGTGAGCCGTCTCAGCCGTCCGCCAGTGGTTCTCGTGGTTTTGAAGACCGCACATCAAGTGCCAGCCGCCAGTCTATCCTTTTTGTGTTTTTGTCCGGGGTATGCCCAGTGTAGTTGTAACCTTGTCTTTTCTTCCTTCTGTGGGACTTGTACATTTGTGCCTACTATTGTAAATCTAGACTAGTGTATATAATTACCACTCTGATATTTCAATTGCTTCTGCACTATTTTAATTAATCATTGCAAAAATTAATAATGTGTGCCTGCGAATTCTAATTTTTAATGCAATCCCTCGACAAATCCCACTAACCCTTCAGGGGCCTCATCAGCCTCTTAGGTGGCGTCCCCAGTTCTTGGTAGCGGTAGTCCGATATCTATATCAGGTTATCGGTACCCTGAGCTCTGGGTCGTTACAGATGGTATCAGAGCGGTGTTAGGGAATTGTATTAGAAATTGAAATCTGCGTTGGTCCAGAGCAAGTCCCTTTGAGTCATTCATTGCTGGCTTAGGGTGTTTCTTGTGATTACTGATGTGTTTTTCGTTGTCGTGTTTTCGTAGATTCAAGATGTCACATCGTAGGCGAAGAGCCCTAGTTCCTCAGAATGAGGCTTGTGTCTCACCTGCTCCTGTTGTACCGGTTCTTGCCCAGGCTACACCTGTTCCTATCCCGCCTGTGGAGTTGCCCGGTGGTCATAGACGAGCGCTAAAAGAGTTTCTGCTATTCCATCCACCGACATTCGAGGGTCAATCAGACCCGGAGGTAGCGAGGGAGTGGTTGGATGCCACTGAGCGCATCTTCCAATGCATGGAGTGCGCCAAGGATGAAAGGGTTATGTTGGCTTCTTATCATCTTCAAGGTACTGCACGCACGTGGTGGACCACGGAGTGGGAAGTTGCCTTCCGTTCCCGTCCGCTTCGACAGATCACATGGGCTGAGTTCGTTGCTGCGTTCAAATGTGTCTATACTCCAGCCTGCCTGAAGTTAGCCAAGATGTATCAATTTCTGGAGCTGACGCAGGGTGAGATGTCGGTGCTGCAATATCGAGATAAGTTTATTGAGTTGGGCCGGTATGCACCCCACATCTTTGCCGATGAGATTGTGAGGACTCAGCAGTTTCGGCGCGGACTGAAAGCAGAATTGAGCCTGCCGTTGTTTGCTACCCGTGTGACTGAGTTGGATTCCGCATATCAAGCCGCCGTCGCTCTAGAGTTAGAGTTGGCGAGGACTCGAGGACTTCTTCAGACTGGAATGGTTCCGTCGGCCGTGCAGCATCAGCCGCCCCACCAGTCGTCTGTTTCAGGAGCTTCTCCCGCTTTCTCTCCTGCCAATGGTGCTTCCTTCTCGCAATCTCAGAGCAGAGGTTTCCGATTTAAGAAGAAGAAGAAGAGGTTCGATCAGCCGGTGTTTTCTAACCCGAGTCAGTAGTCCATTTCTTCTGTTCGACAGCGTCAGGATTTTGTTACTTTTTAGCCAAAAGTATGCTCTAGGTGTGGTGGTAGTCATCCGGGTGTGCCATGCTCCTTGCCAGTTATTTGTTATCATTGTCATCAGTCAGGGCACGTTTCCTGAAACTGTCCGTTGAGGCAGCAGACAGTGCAGTTCTCGCAGACTTCCCAGTCGCAGCAGCCACAGTTCTGTCTTCCTCCGCCGCCTCAACCTCAACCGTTTCAACCACCAGTTCCTGTTCCTTCTCAGCAGTCGTCTACAGCTACTCTTCCGCCAAGAGCCAGAGTTACACACATCACTCGTGCGGAAGAGTTGGCGTCTAATCTGATCGAAGGTACGGTTTCGATTTATGATCGCTCAGGACATGTTCTTTTCATTTTAGGTGCAACACATTCTTTTATCTCCGAAGATTTTATTACGCGTATCAAAAAGCCGGTGAATGAAGTTTCCTGTGAGATGCTCGTGGAGTTGCTGTCTGGCGACTATATGTCTATCCCTCTGTGTCACGCCCCGAGCGCGGAAGATAACTCGGAAGTGGCATGACAAAGTCTATAACGATCATGTCAATCAGAGTGTAGTGCATTCTGTTGGATCTCCTAGTTGATTTTGGTTGCTATGTTTTAATGATGACAAATCTCATGTGTATGTATCTTTTAGTTAGTCATTTGAAGAATGCTAACCTATGTGTTCATCTTCATTCATCTTGTTTTGAAGGTACAAACCCTTGGTGGACAACACTACCAATGTCAAACAATTGAAGCAATTCCACTCTAGCCGAGTCGACATCACCAACGCTCAAGTCGGCTTCAACTTCAATGCAATTTGTCCAAAAAAGGGGGTTTCATGAGCACTCACTCATTTCATCTTTAAATTTCATGAATATGGTTCATTCACATGTGTTCATGAGAGTTTGGATTGATCTTGCCTCCACATAGTTGTTATGTGGATGGGTTGCATGTTTAGGTCTTTGGAATGAATGCGTCTCATGTATCTTGCATGAGCCTTTTGAGTTACTTGAATGCAAAATATAAATTCTCACAAAACTTGCTCAATCATGTCTTTCATTATCCAAATACTTTGTTGAATGCATGGCCTTCAAATCATGACTCTTAGAAATGTTTTTGATACTTTGATTTGGCCAAAAATCACGTTTTTCAAACCCAGATTGCAGGGGTCGACCCATGGGGTCGACCCATGAAACTCTGCCTCAAACAGAATGCTGTTTCCTTGACCCAGATGCAGGGGTCGACCCATGGGGTCGACCCACACTGCACCCCATGAAGCGGCATCTGGGTCATGCACGAACCCCAAGGTAGGGTCGAGCAGGGTGTTCCCGTCGAGTTACGTCTGGGGGTGCATGATTATCAAGACAGGGCTCGGGCAGAGTGCCTTCGTCAAACGACATTAGGGTCATGCATGACTATCGAGGCAGGACCTGGGGCAGAGTACTTTCACCAAGCGACATCAGGGTCATGCACGACTATCGAGGCAGTGCTCGGGCAGAGTGCTTTTGCCAAACGGTATCAGGGTCGTGCATGACTATCGAGCTAGGACTCGGGGCAGAGTGCTTTCACCAAGTAAGATCTGGGGTCTTGAATGATTATCGAGATGACATACGTTCGTCAAAATCGGGGGCTGTCTTTTAGGAGGTTGGTGTTTGGGCTAGACGCCATATGAGGGATGATCATGCGGCATGCCCTCAGCGTGAGCCTAGCAAACACACACACAAATCCCCTTAGTGTGCCTTTGTAGTCCGGGGGTGAGCTCCTTGCATTGATGCTTGATGCTTGCCTATTGTTCCCACGGTCTGGCATGCCCGGTGGGACTCATGTCTCCCTTCATCTCTTTTCCAAGAGAGGATGCCTCTAGGGGCTCCCCCCAAGAATACTGACTGTTCGCCTATTTTTTTAAGGTAAACAATGACGTCATCGGGATTTGCTACCCTCACCTTTGGCCCCGCGATCATCGTCGGCCATGTTGAACACCGGTACCTGGTGGTGCCCACTGTCTTTGGATCATTCCCACCAGTTGTAGGCTTCCCTAACTTTTTGGGGCTAGCCTTTGTCGATCTACTGCAAATCGAGCCCTCGTAGCCTGCTGGGGAGAAGACTGTGAAAGGGGTCGAGGCCCCGAAGGCTCGACACTATGCAAGCCCGCTCAGGGGGCCAATCCATGTCGCTAGTTGCAAGGTGCACCATATCACTCATGGGGCCTGCCCTGCCCCGCCCCTACCAGGAACTCCGAGAGACGCCAATACAGGAGCTTCCGGAAGAATGTTGCTACTGTTGTTACCGGATGTCTCTCTGTGTCTGGCAAATCTATACTGATCAGGGGAGTTCATGTCTTCCTGGATGGATGCGATGCCCGAGTGATTCCAGATCGGGTGATCCCTGCTGTACCCACGTACAACTCCTACCAGGTCCTCTTCGGAAGGAGAGCCGAGAAAGAAGAAGTTGGCCATCATGGCCGAAGGGAGCTGCCCCCCAGGCCAAAGATATTTAAGCAAGTTTGGGTCCCTAAGAAGATCCAGCCCACCCGCCAGAGCGCACTAGTCCGCCACTACCCCGAACGTGCTGGAGCGGATAAGAAGAATGAGAGGGATTTAGCCCCAAGAAAGGGAGAGACAGTTGTGGATCTCCCACACCATGCAAGCTTTAGGGCCTACACCTGACAAGCCAACATCCCCACAGCGGGAAGAAGATTTCAACAACCTGCCGGAAGAGCCTGGCTCTCTTACACTCCTCTGGTGGGAGGATGACAACTATCCCCAGTCCTACATCAGGGACGGGGGTGAGAAGAGATGACCAATATGGTCAAAAGTTATTTTAGGGGTCTAGGCAACCCCTTGTAGGGCCAACAACGGCTACTGTAAGTAGTCGTGGCTGAAGAAGAGCACTGCCCATCAACGGTAGTAGAAGAAGAAGAAGAAAGAAGAATGACATCGTCAGTCGACAACAATGGATACGAAGATGGCTTCGATGTTGAAGCTGATGAAGCCACTCCCCGCCAGGAGGAAAGAAAAAGAGTCTCCGTGTTTGAGAGACTCACCTTCCCGGAGCATGCAAAGGGGAGGGTTCACAGACAAAGGAAAAATATGCAGATTTTCACCTGTAATATGGCTAGGGTGTCCGACCGATATGGAAGACTGCCTGAGGAGCCTTGCGAGCTGGATCGATTGGTCGGGAGGTTGGGGCCGAATACTCGAAGTGAGGAAGCCGCAAGAGAAATGTTGGCAACGACTGAGGGAAAGCAAATCCTGGCCCCCCACCAACAATACGATGAACGCATTGTTCTGACTGCCAATCTAGTAATGGCAGAAGAAGAAGATGTCTTGCTCGACATCCTGCCCGAAGGAGCGCTAGGGGAAACAATAGAAGTTGTCCCCAGCACTGCAACTATGGACCCATCGGTGCTGATGCTACTTCAGAAATACCGCCAGGAGATAGAATTCCTAAAAAAGTAGCTCGTGGAGAAGATGGAGCAAATCTTAGCTTCCATGAAGCCTGAGATGTAGGCCGAATCATCACGGGGAGCCGTCAACTAGAGTGACTTCCCACCACTTTATACCCTGCCCCAGCTAGCAAAGCCAAGCTTGGGGACAACTCAGCAATGCCCATCACAGCTGTTGATGTCGCCAGTGCTACCACAGGTGTACCAGACGCCTCCATTACTGTGTCCTCCTCCGTAGGTGACCACCTTGGTCACCCCCTATCTGCAGCCGGCGCATTTTTATCCAGAGCCGGTTGATCCAATCATCATGAATAAGATGATAGTGGACAGGCAGATCAAGCTGAAGCTTGCTGAACAAAGTGAAGGCCACTACGTCACATTGATGCCTATAGGGTGCCATACCCAAACATTTGGGGGTAAAAAGCAAAGCGCATCCACGGATATATCGAGATGGCCTCTAAAACAAAGCAAGCCAAGGCTGGCTGCTCTGTGATCCCCAAATTGGGTAGGGAAGAACCCCGAGGGCTAGCCTGTGAGGGTATCTCCACAAACCCGGGGATTGACCTTCAGTTCCTTGAGAGAGTAAGCCACAAAGGGCTACTCTAAGACCCCGAATTGGGTAGGGAGATGTTCCCTCGATCCAAATTTTTCAATCATCAAAACAAGACAGCATTAAGATTATCTCTTCTATCTTGTGCCCAGAGGTCACAACAGGAGACGCCCCGAGGGCTAGCGTACGAGGGGAGCACTCCACATACCCGGGGTTCATTCATCAATTCCACAATGTACAGCCATAGGCCGCTGGCACTATGGCCATCAGTATCGATCCTCTTAGGCGGCATTCCTCCAGAGCATCTACCATGAAGAGGCAAGCCCCGGGGAAACTTAAGGATGATCAAATGAAATTCATGCGGATGCAAATCAATCATGCATATATCCCTTCCCCATGGCAGACCTTGGGGTATATGAAAGGGAACTTCGATGAAACCGACGATGCTGGTGTACTATAGATTGCATGATGCTGATATATTACAGTGACAAATGCAGAGTATATGAATGGCAGAGATCAATGCAGAAAGAATCCACTGTAATTCTTGTATGGAAATGCAAAGGTGCGGTGAGAGAACATAGGTTCCAACAAGTTTTTTGGACCAAACCGGAGCCCCCAGCAACCCATAGATGTGGGTGACGAGGCACACGGCCAATTCGACAAAAGTTGGAAGCACTGAACGCCAAGAACACAAATGTTAAATAGAGTGGGGATAATGTTTATTAGACCTACAGAATCTGCCCAGATCAGGGACAAAGGTTAGGACCTGTCTAACACACTGAAAAGGGGTTCATATAATGAATGTTACTCAGTCAGGCATCGACACATTGAAGCATTCCACGGTGAAAGTTTCCTTAGAACAGGATCAAGCAGTGGACAGCAAAGCAAGGTATAAGGGACCTCTGCCTTGGCAGATGCTAGAAGATAGGGACAGCACCTTCCCGTTGCCATGGGATGAGGTAGCGCTGCCCTCCTTCATAGCTGAGCCCACTCTCTCCCGTTGATAAAAAAACAATCCGCAGGGCCATAATCATGAAAGAAAATAGGAACAACAACGAAACATAGTGAAATTGAACCATGGGGATCAAAAGAGAAAATGCAGCGACACATTCATGTATAGCCAAACACAATGGGATGCAAATTTCTTGTATTCATCTTTCCACATACACAAGAGAAAAATAGTAGCCATGCCAAGACCATGAGATCCAAACAACCATTACATAAGCAGGAGAGGGGCAACATACAAATTCAAGAAGGAAAATAAGAAAAGAAGGGAAAATACACATACAACGCTGAGACCAGGAAATCCTGGCAGTGATTCCATATAAAAAAAAGACATACGGAATGCAAGGAAAAAGAAAAAGGGGTGGAAGGGAGGGGCATTGACCCCGTCCCCTCCCGAAACACACACACCTTCTCTTCCTCACTTCCTTCTCTCGGAGGTGGAGACTCACAGCACACTTCTGAGAGCTTGATCGCTAGAAGGCCAAAGGGTAGCAGATGGAGTCCAGACAAGAGGAGTCTGGAGAGAGCCCTTCGTTCGAAGCCTCACTAGTTCTTATAGCCACTGAGGAAGCTTTGATCAATGGAGGAGTTCGTCCACGTGTCCCCCCTACTCGTGCCTTGCACGTGCGTATCCTGGCCGGGCGTCGGGGCTTCAGTGCAGTCGATGTCACAGAGGGCCAACAGATGGAGCTGCCGCGTGATTGGACTGGTGTTCACCGGATCACCGTGCCCTGAAGTGAAACCGCCATGTGCGTCGTTCACACGCTTGCTGGCTCAGAGCGCCAGAGGCCCTACTTGGAGCTAGCTCGCCGATGTTACTGCATTGAACGTGTGTTCGTCAGATCAGAGCGTCGGAGGCCCTCGCCGGAGTTGGGGTGCTGTGTGCGTGTGAGGAGAGAGAGTGGATATTGAGTCTAGGGATGTTTCCCCATTGTTCTAGAGACAACTGGGGCGTGGAATTGTGATTTCCATAGATTTTAGTGTTTTTCAGGTTTGGTGTTTTAACGTGATACTCTTAGGGGGCACATTCTCAGAAGAGACGCGTTATGTCGTATGGTCATGTTCATCGAGGGAGATGAATAGTTGGGTGGTTGGGAATGCATCCCATGTGATGGGCGTGATCCTATGTTAATGCGACCCAGGTAAGCACCGTGTTAGTGTGATCGCGACCCAAGTGATGGCCGCAACTATCATGTTATCACGCTTGAGGTCCTGACCGCGACTATTATCGTGACCTAGGTGAATGCCGTGTCAAAGCATTGACATGCTCCAGGTGTTGGATGCATTCTGATGACATCGTGACCCTCTGTAGGGGGGCGTTAATCATCACGATGCAGGCTATAGGCGTGTTAATGCCTTCTATTTTTGGAGTATTATTCGAGTTGTCTCGGGCTCCGGTGAACCCAAGATTCAGTGCCTTGTTGGCCTTTGACTCAATGGATGCCTTGGGTGTTCCGTGAGAGTTATATATATGTCAAGGGATCCCGGAAGAGTGGTTTCATCCCGAGCAATGTGTAGTGTTTCTTTCATCTTGGTTTGGCTTGCGGTTGGATTGCCTTCGACCCCCTGCTTAGCCCATTGTACGTGGATGTCGTGGACATCCTATGAGGGCTGTGACCGTGTTATAGGGTGTTCGAAAGTGCCATTGCATCGAGTAATGTTTTGTGCATTTTGAGAGTCATTATGGTTTCTAGTCAACCCAGTTATGACCCAGTAGTTGACACGTGACCAAGTGAGTGTCTCGGGTCGAGACTCTGGTTTTGGACGCTTGGAGGTATCATCTTACCTCAGTTTACGTGCATCTATAGTTTGAGGGTTTTGATGATCCCCCGTATTTCATGTTTATGTGTTACACAGAATCGAGAGTCCTATGTGTAGCCTAGGGGCTAAGGGCTTGTGTTTCTTCGTAGTTTTTGGCTTAGGGACTAGGCTGATTAACGTTATGATGCCATGATGTGCGACAATCTTGACCCGAGTCCTCTGACTCAAGGAACGTTGTGTGTAGGTCTAGTTTTCTATCCTGAGTCTGGAGGCAGTTCTGTATATTGCCTTATGCTTCGTAGTACGTATGACAGGTACATGTTAGCCTATGTATACTTTGCTATTTTGAGTCTCTGTGTCGAGTGAGTCTCCACTAGTCATAGCTTGATGACACTTCAGCGTGTCGGCCCACCTAGGAGTGGTGGCGGGGCGAGTTCCCGAGAGATGATTTTTGAGATAGTTTTTGTCAGCCCCCTTGCTTTGTAGTAGCGTCCTATTGGAGTGGAAAAACTAGATAGAGGCTTGGCTCATGACAATGGGCTTGTGTGTGCACATGTGAACAAGGGCGTTTGGATGAGCGCCGATGGGTGTCACCCTGACTAGTCACTCATTACTGTTATTCCTTGTACTTGGTACAGTGTCTCAGTCACCATGTTTGAGGTGAGTGGGAGACTCTTAAGGTGTAGTGTAAGACGTCAGTGGATGCATCTGGCTTTGCTTCTGGTGAGGAAATACTTCTTTTACGGGATGCTGACTCTTGTGATTCTCATGATTCGTGTGGTTTCTTATGCAGCGTGAGCTTCTTCATGTAGTACTTCGGGTAGTGTGTTCCCCACGTCTGAGAGGTCATGATGTGATGTCTACGCATCTGTTGTAGCATGCCGTGTTCTGGCAATGTAATCGGAGTTTCTTGAGATTAGTGTGGCAACTCTCTCTCTCTTATATGTTTGGGAAGTTGTGCCTTTTCCCTATTAGATGTAGTTTAGAGGGCCGAGGTCTTATCGGTTGCCCTGTGCTTCTATTTAGTACGGCTTTCCCTCTTTACTTCTGTTGTTGTTACTCCTACTCCTGCTGTTACTCTTGCTGTTCTTACTATTGTTACCGCTTTGGTTTATTGGTGTGGATCTGTGGGACCCCTACTGAGCCAGTGACACGAGGCTCACCCCTGACTTTTCAGGTGTGGCTGCTCTTCTTCCTCCCCCGCGCGAGGTCGGGCTGACCTCGCTGGGACCCAGCAGGGTGAACCGGCCCCCTCGCGGGCTGGCCGGCCCAACTGGGGCTAGGGGGTGGGCGCGACCCCCCCTATGGGGCCCTCCCGCGCAGGCCAGCGGCGAGACCCCACTGCGCCCCAGTTGGCCCCTCTCCGTGCCTTTTTGCTCTGTTTCTGTCGCCGTGGGTTGAGGAGAGATTTTGTACAGCATTTATTGCTCCCCAGGCTCCACTCTTCGCCGTGTGGCAGCAATACGTTGGTGGAGACTCGCGCGGGAGCGGAGAATTGATCCGTTTGTTGTTTGGTTGTGCGCCGCTACGTGGAGAGGAACCTTTGCGTCCGTCGGTGCCGTGTGATACACTTGCTCGGCTACGTTGACAGGTGCGCATGCGTGATTTTCCCCTTAATTTTCATTGTTGCGACGCCGTTTGTGGTTGTATGGTCGGGTCGATGGACCCTAAATTGCGGAGTACTCCGCGATCCGACGATGTCGACGTTACGTCGTATTTTCCATCGGTTGTCATGAAACAAATTTCTCGAAATATTTCGAGATAATTACAGGTGCAACAGGAACCAACCCCAGAAGGATCGACAAGTGCAGGCAACCCTAGCGACAGTGGTAGTGGCTCTGCCAATAGCGGATGGAGCTCCGAGGAGGAAGACGTCGTCATCTCTTGCCTTGCCATGGAGGACCAAGACTGGGACCAACGAAGGCCTCCACCGGCAAGAGGTTTCGGGGCGGCAATTGGCGGCGATCTCCACTGCAGTCAAGGTGACGCAAGTTGGGTCTAAGAAACCAAGTCTCAACTGGTCGACAGAACTGCCTAGCTATGAGTGCTGCTCAAACATCATGCTTCATCCGACCTAATGCTCTTTGGCGGACCATGGGGAGCTGAATTCCCGTTGACGCCTGAAAGCTGCGAAGGTTGATGCATAGGTATGTTGGCAGGACCTAGGGGGTGGACCCTCAGTCTGCTCCATGGAAGCTTGGCTTGTCTGCTTGGACTTTAGCCACTACTAACTTACAGCATCTGTCGTCTTCGGCTGCAGTTTTGGGAGGCGCAATAGGCTAGTCTGAGGTGGCCCTGGAGGACCTACAGTCATCTCTCTTGCTGATGTCGATGGAGGCAAGGACCATAGGGGTGGGCTTTCTTGGTGAGACTAAGAAGGTGATCCCCGAGACATCGAAAGGGGGAGGTAGGAGGGAGGCATTGTCAGAGGCAGAGGAGGAGGCATTGTCGGAGGAGGAAGTAGTGCCTTCGGCCCTACCAGGAGGCTCACAACAGGGGATGGGCCGAACGGGAAGTGTTGGCTAAGCAGGGAGGAGTTGAAGGAGATGGTGGGGAAGATGGAAAAAATAATGGAGGAGAAGGTGAGAGAGCAGGTTAAGAAGACAAGATTTTCCTTTAAAGTTGGGGCAAACAAGGACATCAAAGAGACATTCACTAAAATCAGCAAGAGGTGATGCGCCACTATTTTGCAAGAAGAGAGGGCTCAACAGAGAAGAGAGAAGGAAGGGGGAGGTGAGGGGAAGGAGGAGAGAAACAATTTGTCTTTATGAGGATTGTCTCATCAAATGTTAGGGGATTTGGGGGGATAGAGAAGAGGGCGATGAAGGAGTTGGTCAAGAGGTGTAAGATTGACATTCTTTGTATCCAAAAGACTAAGTGCGAAGGGGAGGGTGAGTCTCTCTTGAGGGAGTTAGGCGAGACTAGACTTACAAAGGGGGTTGAATCCTCGAGGTTGGTAGGTCTGGGGGATTATAGTTCTTTGGAACCCCTTTAATGTGGATGATGTGATAGTAGACATGCAAGTGAGTAGGTGGGCCATCTCCCATGATCATTTTTCGTGACACTTCACTAGCATGTATGGTCCACAAGGAAGGGAGAAGAAGCGGCTGCTATGAGAGGAGTTGATTAGCCTCCACCTGTCCTCAGGGAGGCTGTGGTGAGTGAAAGGAGACTTCAATGCGGTGGTTGCGCCTTGGGAACGGTCAGGGGGGGGGGGGGTTAGGCTATGTAGGGGAAATGGGGGACTTCTCAGGGATAAGACGATGAGGAAGACGATGGCATAGGACTCTGCCGTGATAAAATGGTCTAAGAGAAGAGCGCCACACACGTTATTAAACACACCAAGGAAAGATCGCCAGAGACAATAAGGTGGCAAATAGAACAAAGATTTACCAAGCTTCATCCGGCAGATAGAAGGTGAGGAACAAGACCCAATGATGTGGGACGGACACGCACCCTAGGACTCTAGCTCGCGGGCGTCCCTAGCGAGAGGGATGTGTGAGACCGTGCGCGGTTGAGAAATTGGTAGTGAGTCGGGTAGTCAGCTCTTCCGTGCTCGGATCAAGTCACGGGACGGGTCACTCACTCACTCTTACAACGATGATAAAAATATACGGGCTAAGAATCCTAACACTCGCAGCGACATATACAAATAGATATGAGTAAAGCAAATGTGAAAGGGAGAGGGAGCGGATTTACCTCCACACGTCGGACATGGGAAAGATGATCCTGGCCAAGCCAGTAACTCTCGGTACAGTAAATATTTAAATTATAATAGTGAATTTTGATGCCCACTCCACGCAGGGAGGTAAAGGGCTACACAAGTGGACCCATGAGGACCGATATTGGGTTGACGGACAACATTTTGATGTAGCTTCAGCGGTATGCTTACTTACGAACATGGGGCCCACGTGCTGGTCGGCAGGTCTGAGTGGGCCTGGGGTGGTACCGCTGTGACGGTGGCTCCTGGACAGGCGCTCCCTGGGACGGCGGCACGCTGGTTCGTCTTATGGAAGGCGAGTCGGCTCTGGTCTCCACTTGTTGGAGTTGCTGCCCACGGATCTGAGGCTCTATTTTTATAGCGTGTGACCCAGCGAGATCAGCTGCTGCGATCAATCCTGACGTCGGATCGGCGCAAAAGAGGTACCGTTGGAAAGCTGACTTGAAGTACTTCAATCTATGGCCACAAGGCTCCTAGGGTGAAACGGGAGGATTTTGGGCAAGTTTGGGGCCTAACGGTCCAGTGATGACCGCTTTTAATGGCCTAGCGGTCTACCAAACGACCGTAAGGCTACTGGAGGACATTTCTAGGCAGACTGTGCGCAACTTTGGACATCCCTAAAGCCTACAAAGCTCAAGTTGTTAATAAGGATAAAATAAATGATCACAAAGCAAAGAGAAATCATAACTTGCCACTAAACAATGAAAATAAGAATGTTAAGAAAGTTTGGATCTCAAAGTCAATGCTATCTTGTTTTAGTGAGATGAGAAGATTATTGGGACCCAATTGTACTTGGGCTCCAAACATTGTCACTTAATTCCTTGTGTAGGAGTGTCTTGCAGTCGTGGATAATCACTGGTACCTTGATAGTAGCTGCTCAAGACACATGACTAGAGACAGAACCAAGTTCTATCTCTTGGTGGAGAAGGAAGCTAGACATGTCACTTTTGGAGGGAACAATAAAGAAAGGATAATTGGTACAGGTAAAGTTGATAAGAATCCCTCCAACTCAATTGAGAATGTTTTGCTTGTTGATGGCCTTGAATACAATCTGTTAAGCATAAGTTAACTCTATGATAAGGGTCACACTCTAATTTTTAACTCCAATGAATATAGGATCTTGCACCCTAATTCAAAAGAAATCAAGTTTGCTAGCAAGAGAGACAATAATGTGTATATGATTGATTTAGATGACCCTGCTCACATAAATCTCTATCTTACTACACCAAAATCTGAAGTAGCATGCTTGTGGTATCGTAGACTAGGTCATACTAGTTACAATGCACTCCATAAATTGGTAAAGCATTCAATCGTGAAAGGACTACCTAAAATTAAATTCAAACTGAACTCTAAAATATGTAATGCATGTACACAAGGAAAACAGACCAGAAAGTCATTTAAAAGTAGAACTGAAAGCTTATCATCTAAACCATTTGAACTAATTCATATGGACTTGTTTGGTCCAACCAAAATAGCTAGCTTAAGTGGCAAGAGATATGGCTATGTGTTAGTAGATGACTTTACTATGTTCACACGGGTGTTTTACCTTGCACATAAGAATGATGCGTTTGATGAGTTTCAGACGCTCACTGTTCCAGAGAGTGGATAGAATCGACAGCCTCCTAGCAATTAGTTTCTAGTTTAGCTTCCCCCTCCCCGACTGGCCAGCTTACAGCCCCTCCCTGTGGGAGGTAGTGTTTGGATGTAATTTTGGCCTCCTCTCCTCTTGTTCAACCCCCTTGCATGGGGAGTAGTGGTGTAATTCCTTAAATAGGTTGAAGCTTCACCGGCGCAGCGTGTGGGGAACCCACGCTTCCCCGCTTGCCCACGTCTCCGAGTGGACCAGTTTCTTCAAACCGGTTGAGTATGTGCTCTATTCCTTGCTCTCATTTTATGCTTGTTCAATCAATATTCATTCTTAGTTTCGCTGGGAGGAAGAGTCGCCCGGTCCCGTTGGTACCTTTGCCTTTGAGAGACCACCGTGGGAAGAGAGTGCAACCCGTGCCCTTGGCACTCGGTCGGCCCCTTTGAATTGGGCCTCCCTACCCTTGGGAAGATCGTTGGCCTTGCTGGCCCTCTACCAGCTAGGGGACAGCCCTCACAATCTCCCCTCGGCATCGCCGAGTTACCCCAGGTTTTGGGTGAGTGTCGGGTGAGTGGCCGCCGATATCGGTCCGTTCCTCTTGCTAATTGTGCTTGCTTATTAAGGTCCGAGGTGCATCGATCTTGTGGCTATCACCCCCAAAGTGGTGTCACATCAATAATAAAACAAATAAAATGATGATTTAATTAATAAGAAGTGCGTCCACGGCCAAGGAGTAGTCAAATGGGCCAAGAGCTGCTTGATTGGGCCAAGGGGTGGGTTGACCTGGCGGCCACCCTTGAGCCGGTGGTTAGGGCGCGCCCCCTGCTGCCGGGTAAGCCCCCTCCGCCTTCCTGCTACCATTTCAGTGATGGAATCCAGTTATCATAAAAGGCTCATCTTCGAAGAGAAAAAAGAGAGAGGAGAGAAGGAAAAGAACAGTTAAAAAATTGGGAGAAATCTGAAGACCCAATAGAGAGAGTGAGGCAGGGAGTGAAGGAGAGAGCGATCCAGAGAGCTACTGCAAAGGTGGGGTTCCATCGTATAATGCCCCTCGTGGGCTATAGCCATCCCCTCCCCCATGCTTGTATTCCTCTGTGCTGTTTCTTTCCAATTTTCTTTGGGCATGTAAGGCATTCCGGAAGTCAATGAATAAACAAGAGTCTGTCGGTTGATTGTTTTCCCGTTTATATTTCTCTCTCCCCTTCTCTAATTTCACGGTGGGTAGAGTGCTATTCGAATTGAGTAAAGTGCCCCGTTGGGCAACATACTTTGAGCATTTTCTTTTGATATATTCCCATAATCGAGACCCCATAGGCCGCTAGTGGCTTATCATCTCTCGGATGTGGTCTCTGTGCATCCCTCTGAGGGGGTATATGGTGGCTCTGTGCCCACTGTTGGAATATATGGGTGCAATGCTAAGATTCAGAGGGGGGGTGAATGAATCCCCTTTTTAAAATTTACTTCAATTGGAACTTTCTCTGAAAGGAACGAGTGGTAGTAAAGTTAGATGACTCAATCCAAATGGATGTTCTATTGAGACTCAACGTCGAGCACTAAGCAAGTATCAAACACTACATAAAAACTAAGTGCCGCAGAAGACTAGTACTAAGATTTACGATCGTGAAATCCACTACCACTATCTTAAGTACTCAATTCAGAGATGCCTTTGCAGAAGGATCAGTATGATCAAGAACACAATGAGCTAGACACCAAAACCAATTGCCCTGTGAAGGAGGTAGAAAATAAAGAACAAACACACAAGGCAAACCACGACACACAAGATTTTTAGGTAGTTCAGCCAGACACTAGTCCGCCTACATCCACCCCTCACTCAAAATCGGAGTGAGGCTTCCCTTGCAACAGCAAGACGCAGTCTCAGTCTGCAATAGGACGCTGCCTAATAGCTTGATTACCCAAGGGAGACAAATCCCTCAACCTGGTTCTGCAACCCACAAAACCAGACACCTAGCTCTACAGCCCACAGAACTAGAATCGGAGGTCCGACCTCCCTTCCTCTGAATCCACAGAGGGCAACCAGAGATGAAACTCCTTTCTCTACATTTCCTCACCATCTCCCTCACCATTCTCCTCTTCTCACCCCCCCTAAACCCCTCACATTCCATGAGATGATCCTCATGGTAACTGAAATAAGCCACCTCACCTCCCTCCTGCTCCTCACCCTCCACCTGTACCACTTCGCAATCCCTTCCAACCTTCAATTGGAACTTTCCTTTCTTAGCCTCCCTTGCCCGAGCTGCTAGCCATCTCTTCTGGATCAGGAGAAGAGACCCCTTGATGCCCATCTTCACCCCCTCATACGAGACACTCAACTTCCCTGCCAACTCTTTGAAGTGGGCCTCCATCACCATCTCCAACTCACCCATCAATTCTTTTCCCTCTTCCTTCCCTAGAAAGCCACCCTCCTCTTGCTCCCCACATCTCTCCTCCACTGAGTACCCTACCCCCGAAGGAGTGGCAGGGATAGCTTCGTCAAACATCCACGGAAGGAGGCCAATTGCTTCGACAAAGTGGAAGCTATTCATGTCTGCACACCCAGCGCCAACGTCTGCTGGGTGATCCGGAGCCAGCAACCTGGGGATCCTATCATCCACGATGGCTCCCAAATCCAACGCATTGAGCGGTCTGCACCGCCACCTAAAGGTGACCGCCGTCAACAACAAACGGCATCCCAGAGGAAGGTCTACCCGGGGAGCATCTCTCCCATTCTAACCGAGGAAGGATGGCTGCCAGCAAGGAAGGACGGCGTTGCCAAACGGGCGGCCGACTGCTAGACCACGGGGAGAAACCTGTAGAGATCTCTCTTTCGGCAGAATCGGGCGGGGAAGACAGCAGTTATCGGGTCGTGGGATCCCAATACGCGGTGGACTGCCAGGTAAGTCATGGGTACGGTTCAACCCGCCTACCCGAAACGCCACACCACCCAACCCATCAACCTCCGCCGCAGATGGACCGCCCCGATCAGCCACGAGCCAGCCCGACTAAGACGAAAGGGTGGGCGATTGATTCAAAATTGAATCTTTTGAATCGACCGCCACACCCGCCTAAACCGGTCACCCCTAACCTCTCACCCAACCCCTTGTAGCCCTAACAGAGCTGTCAACACCGACGCTTCCACCTCCATCAGCCACAGGCGGATGACAAACGTAGCCCTGCCAATGACGACAGAAAGCATCGCCAGGATGTTAGACGGGCTGGCTACCTGGACCACTGCTGAGACCACCATACGAGAGCTCATGGGATGAAAGCGCACCGTGCCTGCCTCCACTTGACCAAATCCCCTGGCCAGAAATCCCAAGCCCCAGACGTCGCACAGCTACATGCGGACCCCTTCGAAAATTACGCGGCACCTACTAACCGGCGAGCTCGAGAACGTGCCTCTAACGTCCAACCACCGGAGAAGACGAACCAGGGCAGACCCCACCGTCATACAACCCACATCCACCATCTTGGCCACCACGGCCTCTTCCTCCCCCACCGCTAGGAAGGAGGATGAGGTGATCCTCAACACCTCCCAACCACCGGCCGCCATCTCCTTCAGACGCCTCTGGACATCCATCGCCTCTGCTTGACCCTCCAGCATGGAGACGCATAGACATCTCCGCAGCCACGCTCGTCTGACCTACAAAACCTCCGGCAAGAGCTCCCCTACATCCATCCACCTCCTACTAGCCTGCCTGAAAGCTGGAGGAACAAGCCTGACCACATCAGCATAGGGGCCTCGTCTCCCACCTCTGTCGTCGACCCCTATGAACCCCCCCTTGAGGACATACTCGCCGCAAATGGCCCCGACGACCACATAGAAAACACGTGGGAGGGAACCCAATCGGCCGAGCCTCTGGACCAAGAAGACCCCCGCCAAAGCGAAGCCCTGGCAGGCAGTGGCGAGGCATGGTGCCTGAATGCCCAGACCCACCAAAGCCCGGAGCTTGTCTGTCTAGACAGAATTGGACATCGTATTTCTCAAAGAGAGAGACTCATACTTAGGGGCAACCCAAAATCCCCAAAAGTTGGTCTCGGCCAACTTTCCAGAAAGGTCAGGTGATTCCGAAAAGTAAAACATAATTTTATCCCCCAATTTTCCAGGCTTTTACCCTTTATTCATCAATGTTATCAAAGAAAGGAGCCCGAGACAAGCTCTCGGATAACCAAGACAAGCATGGGCACAATATAAAAGCCCTGCATACAAGTGCAAAAGGGCGCCAAGGCCTATCAAGCATCAGGCTCGCTCCGCCTCAAGTCAACAAGGCGAGCCTCACTCTGAAGAGTCTCCTCTTGGAGCTCCTCAAGCCTACGGCAAAGAGTCTACATCGGCACGCGCAAGACTGCGCTCCTCGGTCTCTCGGACCTCTCGCAAGAGCTCCTGGAGCCCCTCAAGCCTACGACGGAGAATCTACATCAACACAAGCAAGACTGCGCCCCTCTTCGGTCTCTCGGACCTCCCGTCAAAGCTCCTCTACTCTGCGGGAGGCCGCCCGCTCACGCTAATGAGCGTCCTCGACCTGGGCACCCACCTCAGCCTGGGCCACCTGAAGTTTACAAAGCTGCTCCTCCTCCTGCTGAACCATCAACTGAGTCCTCCGCCTGTGCTCCTGAATAGAGTGAAGGCGGGTGAATTCCTCCCATAAAGACACAAGCTCGGTCATCCAAGCATCCTGAAAAAGACCAAATACATGCATCTGGCAATGCAACACCAAGCTGAGGACCATTCGGCCACTCCATCCCAAGGGCTGGGAAACTTTGAGGCAACTATGAAGCCTCACCAGCTGAAGCTAAAACAAAGAAAGGAGGCAGAATCCAATGGGTGCCCTTTCCAAACAGAGTGAAATATACAGAATTCTGATGTACAAGCTACGACGACCTCGCCTAGGGCGGTGCTCTGCTCAAGTTTGAGCTACATGGTATCTGCCTCAGCTTGTGTATGGCCGACATCAACCCAGACCAACATGCCCTAAGGACCGGTCCACGTCAACTCTGGCTATCACAAGTCAACGATTAGCCAGCTTCAACATTCGACGACACACCTCAGCGGTTAGCCGACACATCTTCAATGATACCTCAACGGTTAGTCGACGCAACAATTTTCGACCGACGTACCTTCAAGGGACGACCAATGCCAGCCTCCGGCTATCACAACTTAATAGTCATCGACGACAATTCAGATGGATGTGCCTCTTCGAGACAGGCCTACATCAACTTCGGGCCAACAAGCCTCGCCGAGGCAGGTCGTATCAACTTCGGATCAATATGCCCTAAGGGTTGGTCTACATCAACTCTACGCTAACAAGTCTCTCAGAAGCAGGCCTACATCAACTCCAGGCCAACAAGTCTCGTTGAGGCAGGTCTACAACAACTTCGGGCCAACAAGCCTCGCCGAGACAGGTCTACATCAACTACAGGCCAACGAACCTCTCCGGCAAGCCTACATCAACTCTGGACCAAAATGCCCTAAGGGCCAGTCCGCATCAACTTTGGCTAATGCACCCACAAAGGTCGGCCAGCATCTAATTTCAGGCCAACACGCCCTAAGGGACAGTGTAAATTAGCTTTGGCCAGTATCCCCTAAGAGTTGGTCGACATCAACTTCAGGTTAAAGTGCCTTGCCGAGGCAGGCTTATATCACTTCTAAACTGGTGGGTCTCACGGAGGCAAACCTGCATCAACTCTCCACCAACTGGAAAGCAACGAAGCATTGAGGTGCAATCCTACAATGATCTCCCCATGTCATGAAGACTCAGGAGAAATCAAAAATGACAAGAGCACAGACCGTCTGCCTCTGCCCCCGGCTTCGACGAACGTTCCATGGGGTGCATCTGTTGGCAGTAATTTTTGCCTTAAAAAAAAGAGAGAGAGAAGATCGTTCTCACAGCAATTCTGCTCCTCATGCATCCTCTCCGGGGTGGCCAACAGCAGGGTGAAACAGCAAAGGCAAGAACCTTGCCACTCATTTGGGACACCTCCCCGAGGTGAAGCCACCTATCTGGGGTGAGTAGCAGTTCGAGTGACAAGCCTGCCCACCTGCAGTCCGGGGTGAAGACCTTCCAGGGGTGAACAGTCCAGCAGAAGCCTGCCCGGGGTGAACAGCAGTTCGTGATGATAGGCCTGCAACAGCGGGGGGTGAAAATAGCAAGCCTAGTAGGAACCCCGACCAGCCCCCCTTCCCACTGTGTTCCACACCTCCACCAACTCTTAACCTCACCCACAGCCACCCGGAGGCCACCACGTCGTCTTCCTCGTCTGCGCGTTGTAGCTTCATCGACTCGGCTGCCTGCAGATTCGGACAGAACCTGAGGTCCAGGATTTAGGCTTCACCACAACCCCAGGTGGCATGAATCAGCATCAACGTTCTTCAGATAAGTCATGCTGCTTCGAGCCGTCCTCGCTCCAGAGGTGGTCCCGCTCAGTTTCGACTTCAGCACTGATCGTGACGCCCTTTTTTGTACAACCATGCCAGATTCTCACCAGAACCTGACGAGCAATTGGAAGCGGCTGCACCATCTTCCTTGGCAGGATTCAGCCTGAACTCTCTTCATAAGAGTTCTTCTTCTCCAAGTCACCGTCTATCCAGAGGTGGTCCTGTACCTTTTTGACATTATTACAGCCCGTGGCACCCGTTCTCCTGTGACTGCACCAGGCTGGTGTGACCCAGTTTGCCCTGAACATGCAGTAGGCTCATCGGCCCCATCACGCCTTCCTTTGCTGGTTCTTGGGCCGAGCCATATTCATCAAAGTCATACCTATCGACGTCCTGAAGCCACTCCAGGTGGTTTGGTCATGATCCACATTCGGTGCAGCCCGTACCATGGTCTTCAATCTGACTGTGTCTGGTTGTTCACCCAGAAACCTGAGCCTCAGTCTAGAGGCGACTGCGGCCAGCCCCAAGCTCCGACGCCCGCCAAACTTGACCGAAAGGTAGGTATTCCTGTCCTCTTTCCAACCCTATAGGTCCCACCTTGGTCGGAGTTTTGTTGAGATCATACCAGCCATTGCAAGCCGACTGCGCCGACCTAACCTACAGCACAGATTTGGGCAGGTCATCGTTGGCGATCGGCCCCACCCCTTCACGACCTTAGAATTACGCCAAACATCCAGGAGCGCTTCTACACTTCGCCAGCATTGTCTGGGTGCCAGCGGCGTCCCATTATGGTCTGTGTGTGTTGTGTACCGCCTGAGTCAAGCCGATTCTACTCCACCGGACAGACATAGGGCAGCAGGCCCATTCCCCTTCCCCGCGTCCCCCCCTCCTGCATGAGGGTAGTGTTGTATTTTGAGCCCCTCCCCTAGTTCCCCCTCCTGGCATGGAGGTTGTTTTGTGCATGTACTAGCAGGGCTGACCCTAAGCTTCACTGACACAGCGTGCTTGTCGGGTGAGCACGCTCCCCAGCGCGCCCACGTCTCTGACCAGAGCCGATCCTTCGGATCGCTAGGTACACGTGACTACCACTCCTCACTTGCTCTCTTAGTATCTAATCCAACTGCCTCACCAGTGAGAAGAGTGCTCGTTCCAAATATTCGACCTACTTTGAGTGATTACTACCGGTGAGTTGAGCATCCGATTGAACCGATTCCCTCTGTATCAGTCCGCCCAGTTGAATCTAGTGCCCACTACCATCTCCCCGGGTGGCTTCCACCACCCTCCTCGCTACTCGGACCGTGTTCGGCATCCTAGCAAGCCGCTGCTCACCTAGCCATCACTTCGAGTCCCGTGTGGAGTCTGCTACACGCTCGTGTGTTTGTCTTGCCGCCTAGACATTTGTGCTCACTGTCTTGCTGGCTATAGGTCCCAGTGTCTCGATCGGGTTCATCCCGCGTCAATAAGTCTAGATGTTTGCATGCACTATATCTATTTGGAGGATAATGCCAAGCCGAGGAAGGAAATGCGGCGCCAGCTGAATCCTAATATGAAAGAGGTGGTTAAAAAGGAAGTTGTAAAATGGTTAGATGCTGGGATCATATATCTCATTTCTGATAGCAAATGGGTCAGCCCGACACCAGTGGTTCCTAGGAAGTCGGGACTAACTGTGGTAACAAATGAGAAGGGAGAAGAGGTGCCCATGCGATTGCAGACAGGGTGGAGGGTTTGTATAGACTACAGGAGATTGAATTTAGTAACTAAGAAGGATCATTTTCCACTCCCGTTTGTTGATCAAATTCTGGAAAGACTAGCTAGGCAACAATATTTCTACTTTTTGGATGGCTATTCCCTTTTTATGAGATTTTTAAGGCCTAAAGCAGGAGTTTTCTGTGAGCTGCAAATTCTGGGTGTATTCCTAGTTATAGGGCTTTAGTTCTAGCCTTAATGCATTAGGATTGAGGCTAGTTGGCCTCAATTTGAGTTAGAGTGGGTTTTAGTGCAGTTTAGGTGCCCCTATCCCCAGATTAGGACTCTCCCGGAGAGTCTCGCTCAGTTTTAACTGTGTCTTCACCCTTGCGGTCTATCGCACGACTGCTAGGCTCCTCTAGCGGTCGTCCGGTGACCGTTTCTCCCCTTCCTTCACCGCCTTCTCTCTATCGCCTAAACGATCATGTTGAGACCGTTTTATCCTCCCTTGCGGTCTCCAGAAGACCCTTTTCATGCTTTTTCCTAGTTTGTCCCTGTCTATCCCTAACGGCCTTATGCTGGACCGCCACCTAGGTGTTAGCGGTCCTGATTAGAGTATTTTTGCTCACCTAATCACCAATTCTCCCCTATGCTCTCTTGCTCCGATTTTCGTGTTCTGAAGCTTGCTCTCTCTCTCTCTCTCGCTATCTTTATCAGCCTTAGGGGTCATCGTTGTTAGTGAGAGTCAGAATTAACATCCACGCATAAATTCAAAAAGATCATATTTTCATTAAGTAAAAAGAGTCATGTACATGCATATGTCCATAGAAGTACAAGGTGGCTCTCAAGCAAGTCCCTCTCCTGGTCCCCCGCTATTGCCAGTGCCCTCATGCCGCTTATCTGGTAGGCCCATGGTGGTGCTGCCCTCCTCTCACCGTCGTCGTCTCTCTGCCTCCTCATTCCTCTGCTGGCCGGAGGAGTTGGTAAGGAAGTCCAGGAACGTGCTGCTCCTCACGCCGCTCTACGACGGGCTCCACTCGGGTCCTCAGCCTATCATCCAGACTATCCGCTCCATGGTCCGTAGCTCGATCTTCGAATCATAGGCCTGGCTCCACGCCTCCCTCGCCTTCCTCGCCTCCATACGGTAGCGCTCCACATCTGCCGCTCCCGCACTCAGTCACTCCACCTTTGCATGGAGATGGGCCACCTCAGCTGCCTCCACTCGGAATCGCTCTGCCTCAGCTCGGGACTGCTTCCCCTCGCTCTGCGTGGCTGTCAACTCCCTCATCTACATGGGCATTCATCATTGTCAGTCAATTACATTCGCATAAGCATTTAAGTGTTCAAAGGAAAGTCGGTCAATTTGCTTACCCTCTCTGCAAGAGTGGCCTCGGCCTCCTCAGCCCAAGAAACTGCCCGTGCGAAGTCGACATCCCACTCTACCCTACCGCTGGCTGGGAAGAAGAGGATGGAGCATCAGGCCCTTGCCACTATGCTCCCTTGGCTCGCTGCATTTAGAAGTCAAGGTTAGTCAGGTCCATAAGCATAAGCATAAGTATAAGCATTTAAGTCTAAGGTTAACGAAGTTCACCAGAAGCTCCAGTGCACGCTGGAACTCGTCCCTCTGCTAAATGGAGGAGTGGAGGAGTCCCTGGAGCTCCGCTATCCATCCCTGAGGGTCTAGCTACATATAGCAAGACAAGTTGTCAGTGCATCAGTAAACATTAGAGCATGGTAAGTTCAAAGAGTCATACCAGTCGTCGAGAGCCACGGAAGACCTGATCACCGTAGCGCTTAGCATAGGTCTTCAGGTAGGCCTCATCACTACTGGCTCAGGCTAGCACCACTCGCCCTCTCCTGGTCTAGTCTGGCACCTAGTCTAGTGCCCATGTGACCAAGTTGATCTCTCCACTCAATCCCTTTGAGGATCATCCTACGAGCTCGTCGTCTCTCGCTGGGAACTCCACCTCTGGCTGATGGATGCCTCTGGTCCTCATTGTTGTGTTTTTCCCTATTGTTTTGATGATGCTAACACTATATGAATCTCTATGTCAAACTATTAACCATGTTGATTAAGCCATTGTGTTGTAAAGCTCATTGCATGCTTGAACATCACCATACTTCATGCACAGATTTACAATTACTCTGTTTTTACACTTCGTGTAGAAAGTTATTTCACTTGAAGTTTTTATACTTCGTGCTCAAAGGTGGTCAGAATGTGCGTGGACACTGCACCACTCTATCGTGGGTTACCAAGATAAGCCTGACGTTGCTCCTAGTCGAGCATGGTCAGTTATCAATGTGGAGGGTCCAGTTGGGTCTGAGTCATTCTCGACTCTCTTTAGCCGAGTAAGGAGCTTAGCTTCACCCACCTAAAGTCCATATATTTCTCGATTGAGTCAGCCAAAGTGTGTCCCTTGATGATGGTGCAAGGCTTAAAAGTTATGTTGTGCTCATTGAGCTCAATGGCCCACTTGAGAAGTTATCCTGAGGCCTCAGACTTTTGTAAGATTTGCCTGAGGGGTTGGTTTGTCAACACTTCAATCGGCTGAGCTTGGAAGTAGGGTTTGAACTTTTCTGGCCAAGATGACCAGGGCAAAGGCTATCTTCTCTAGTTTGGGATACTAAAGCTCAGGTCCTTGTAGAATTTGATTGACAAAGTAAACTGGCCTTTGGATGACCCTTATCTTGGACGAGGGTCGAGTTGACCATCAAGGGGTACAGTCGAGTACATTTGTAGGGTTTCTTCTAGGATGAGCTTGGAGAGAACTAGTGGAGAAGAGAAGTACTTCTTTAATTCATCAAAGGCTTTCTAGCACCCATCGGTGCAATTAAAGTCCTTGACCTTCCTCAAGATCTTGAAGAAGGGTGGGCATCAGTCAACTGATCGTGAGAGAAATCAGTTGAGTGTCGTGATTCAACCAGTCAAACATTAGACATCTCTGATAAAGGTTGGTTGCTATATGTTGAGCATCACCTGCACCTTCTCAGGGTTCCCCGCGATTCCCATTTATGTGACCAGGAATCCAAGGAGTTTACTTGAGCCAATCCCAAAGGTGCACTTCTCCAGGTTGAGCTTCATTTTGAACTTCCATTGGTTGCTAAAAGTTTCAACCAGGTTAGAGATGTTGTTAGTGGCCAACTTGCTCTTGATGAGCATGTCGTCCATGTAGGTCTCTTGTTATGGCCAATCTAATATAGATACATGGTATTGACGAGCCTTTGGTAGGTCGCCCTAGCATTCTTGAGACAAAAGGACATCCTAGTGTAGTAATAGAGTCCCAACTCGGTGACGAAGCTAGTCTTCTCTTTATCTACTAAGTCCATGTATATCTATTGACAGTCTAAGTGTGCATCGAAGAAGTTGAGCATCTCATGGCTGGATGTGGCATTCATGAGTTGATCTATCCTCAACAATGGGTAGCTATCGATCAGATAGGCTTTGTTAAGGTCGGTGAAACCAATACACATCCTCCACCTCCTGTCATTTTCCTTGATAAGCATCACGTTGGAGGCCCACTTAGGGCAATGATCCTCGTTGAGGTTCTTGACATTGTGTTGCTTCTCAACCTCCCCTTTGATCAGGAGTTGATGCTTGAGGTTCTTTTGTTAGTGCTTTTGCTTGATGGACTCGAGAGTTTTTATGTGATGACCTATGGATCCACCTCAGGCACTTCTAAGAAGTCCCATGCGAAGATGTTTGAGTTGGCATTGAGGAATACTTTGAATACCTTTATTGCATCATCTCAGAGACGAGTGCCAACTTGGAGTTACTTCAATGGTTGGCCCTCAAGAGTGAATGAGGTGAGTTCTTCACCTGGTGGCCGATTGGTCAACATGGGCTCATCTCAGACTCGATCAATACTGAGTGACTTAGCTTTCTTTTTTTTGCTTTAGTGTTTGATGCGTATGCATGGGCAGATGACATCCATGTGTCCCCGCTCCCACTAAATAAATGTTTTCCATTAAATTTTAAAAAGTTGAAATCACTATTATGATGGACTGCCATCAACATATCTACACCCCTTCTCGATGTCACGATTCACTCTGCTTCCCTAGAACGACTGTAGCTAAAATTGGCATGCCATCCAGAATAGTCCTTTCAGAAGCTAAAGGCATATCAACCACGACATCATTCCCTAGCTTCACCTATAAAATAGGGCCTCAATGACCTCCTCCAAGTACGCATGAAAGGATAGAAAAAATATCCTCCTACTTTGTGGGAAACCTCTTGAGAAAGAAGTTAACCCCTCTCCGGCGGAGTCATCTGTGCTCCATGGCCACCATTCTGCTTCTCCATCAGGCTACCTATCTTGCCTTGAGCCATCTCCATCTCTTGAGAACCTTACTCTCACATTTCCCTCAGTTTGTTGACTTAAGCATTATAGGGTTCTCTCGGGAAACTCCCATCCTAATGAAGAATTTTGTGTAGGCTGAAGCTTGGCAAGGTACACTCAGGGGGATTTCGGGATAGCCTAGCTAAGAAGCCTAGAAAGGCTCACTCAAGACAGGTACCTAGCACGGGGAGGTCGACCAGGCCCTCGGTGCCTAGCAGATATAGGCTCCCTCAGGTGGAAGGTGGCCACCAAATAGCTTGGGAGTCGTTGAGCAAGACTCTAAAAGCTCTACCTCGAATCACACTTACTGTATATAGTCCACGTTCTCTTTAGAGATGCGCCACCCGATGTTTGAACCTGAGTCCCCAGTGTGAAGAGACATCATCAAGGTGGCGATGACCAACTCTGGATGAGCTTCTGAGCTCTACCAAAGAAGGTTACAATGTCCAAGAGAAGGGCATCAATTGGAAGATTCAAATTGGGTAGAGCTTGATGGGGAGCTATGCCCATCGAGACACGTTCCATCTTGGAGCTCGGTCCTATGCAGACAATGGTGACTCTTGCACCCTCAACTATCCCAAAGCCCCTACAGCAGCTCGAAGACTCGGCCCCAAGGCCCCAGGAGCCCACACAACTCTTTCTCAGGCTCTATATTGGGCCCTTGCCCCACTCTCTCAGACTATGTACTTCTTTCTACATTTGGCAATACATTATCAGTTTCATTGTACACTAAAAATAAATTGAAGTGTAGTACACGCAACACTTTAGCATCATCTATGGGAAACTGACTAGAAGCAATGAAGGTCACGCCAGCAGAACCGACTCGAAGCAACTAGCTAGCTACGCTCCTTCCTAACAGGGGAGGAATTAAAGGATCCAGTGGGCTCCCCTAGAGCCCCCTCCAGCACTTGAGGGATGGTGGGGCCCCAAAAGTCGTAAATGGCCCTGGCAACCCTCAGCACCATTGCCTCTCCCAGTCGAGAACTGGGTGACCTACACCCCTTCTTTCATTTCTATTTATTCACACTGCCTGATGCCCCTAGGCAAAGGCTTCTAGGCCCAAGGATGTTCCCAAGCCAAGCCCATGAGTGCTCGAATGCCAAACAAAGTCTATGAGGGCCTGATACCTTTGAGAAAAGTATTCAGCTCCTAGGGATGCCTCCCTAGCAATCTACAGTTCTCAAATGCCAAGCAAAGCCTATTAGCATTTGATGCCCGAAGGTAAAGCCTTCAGCGCCCTAGGATATTCTCGAGCCAATCTCACGGGCACTTAAATGCTAGGGAAAGTTTATGGGTGCCTAATGCCCCCGGGGAAAGCCTGCGGCATTTAGGGATGTTCTCGAGCCAAGTCCATGAGTGCTCGAATGCCAGATAAAGCCTATGGGTGCTTGATGCCCCTAGGCAATGCCTTCGACACCCAAGGATGCTCCCAAGACAAGCCTACGGGTTCTCAAATGCTAGGCAAAGCCTACATGCACTTGATGCCCCTGGGCAAAGCCTTCAGTGCCCAGAGAGGTTCTTGAACCAAGCCCATGGGCTCTTGGATGCCAGGCAAAGTCTACGGATACCTGATGTCCCTGGGCAAAGCCATCGACACCCAAGGAAGTTCCTGAGCCAATCCCACGAGAGCTCGGATGACAAGCAAACCCTACAAGTGCTTAATGGCCTCTCTTTTCAAGCAAAGCCTTCGATCCCCAGTCGTACCGAGCTAAGCTCTCGACACTCGGTAATAAACGTTCCTGACCTCAAGCAAAGTCTATAAGCACCTGATGCTCCTGGATAAAGCCTTCGGTGCCTAGGGATATTCCTGAGCCAAGCCCCCAGAGACTTGGATACTAGGTAAAGCCAATAGGTGCCTAATGCCCCTGGGCAAAGCCTTCGGTGCCTAGGGATGTTCCTGAGCCAAGCTCATAGGAGCTAGGATGCCAGGTAAAGTCTACGGGTGCCTGATGTCCTTAGGCAAAGCCTTTGACGCCCAAGGATGGTTCCTGAGCAATGCGATGGTGCTCGATGATAGGGAAAACCTATGGGGGCTCGACAGTCTCTCTGTCTGGGCAAAGCCTTCAGTGCCCGATCACGTCTTAAAATCGAGTTAAGCCTCAACCCTTGGTAATAGATGTTCCCTACTTAGGCAAACCTTATAGGTGCCTGATGCCCTTGGGCAAAGTATTTCACACCCAGAGATGTTCCCAGGCCAAGCTCACAAGTACTCGGATGACAGGCAAAGTCTATAGGCTTCTAATGGTCTCTCTTTTCAGGCAAAACCTTTGGTGCCCAATCACTTCTTAAAACTGAGCTAAAGCCTCAGTGTTAGATAACAGATGATCCCTACCTCAGGCAAAGCCTACGAGCGCCTGATGGCCTAGGCAAAGTCTTCAACGCCCAGGGCTATTCTCAAGCCAAGACCATATGTGCTTGGATGCCAGGGAAAGCTTACGAGGACTTGATCCCCTTGGGCACGACCTTCGGTTCCCAGGTACATTCCTAAGTCAAGCCCATGAGCGTTTGGATGTTAGACAAAGCTTACGGGTGTCTTGTAGCACCCCAGACAAAAATGAAGTGCCTACCCCTAGAACAGGCTCTTTTTTATTTTTCTTTTTTCTCTTTTTTTTTGTAAATATCTATACTCAAGCTACGGGATGATGCTTAGATGTTGGCTTTAGCCAAGTTTGTGAGGGACAGTAGGGACAGTGATGCCGCGTGGGGCTGCTTACCTGAAGACGGGCATTTGGTGTGGGCGTGGCGAATCCACCTTGTATTTGCCCATTTGCAATTCGCCTTTCTTGATCAGGGCTTCGATGATGTCCTTGAACACATTAATTCTCGACAGGATGTTCCGATACTTGGTGATAAGGATAGAAACACGGATCATCTTTTCTTGCGGAGTTGCCTGGTCTCTTAGGCTCCAGGAGCACCACTTTGCCGCCTTTGAGGGCCCACTTGAAGAGAGTCAGGGTCTTATCTTTTGGAAATGAATAGGGTTTCATCATTTTACCCCTTAATGAGGACCCTTGTGTTGCCGGCTTGACAGAAGTGATGCTAGCTGCCTCTTCTTTTTCCTTCTTTTGTCGCTCGAAGGCTTCAAAATTTGAAATGCAAACTTCTTGCGCCAGTTGTTTGCTAGCTGGTTTGCTCTTTTGGTCCGAGCTCATGGAGGTTGGGCAATGCCTTGCAAGGACTTCTTCGGCTTTAACTACGATGTCACGTAGACATTCGGAGGTCGTGACTTCAAAGTCAATGACCCATCGTAGAATTTCTAACTTCAGATTCTCTTTACAGATTTGAACGGAGTCTCTATAACTTGGCGAATGCCGACATCTTTTACGAAGGTTCCTCCATCTGCTTATGTAGTCCTTGACGGACTCATTATTTTTCTATTTAGTTGCTTGTAATTCAGTCTCGGTGACTTCTTCTTCAGCCGTCTTCATATTCATTGTCTGTTCTGCTTTTGGCTTGTCCATTATGGCCAAACCCGCTGAGCTCAGATGTAGGGTAGTTGGCTGCATATGCAGCCTCATCGATGCCTTTGTCGGATATGCTTTAGTTGCTCCCTAACTTGCCCAGTGGACTGTGTGTTGGAATGGTTGAGGGAGGATGCCCCCTGAATGATCATGTACTATTCGGGGCATGGCTAGCAAAGCTGAAGTTTCAGGTGAGTTAGCACTACTTTGGGCTGCCTCATATAGACGTCCCGTCAATCACGGCAGGGATGGCTTTATGTTCAGTTCACTTAGCTATCTTCGTAGCAGTTCAATCTCCAGCTGTTTCTGGCATAACAGTGCCATCATGGCAGGGTCTTGTAAGAAGGGGTCGGGAGTACTATTATCTTCTGCCTCTGGTTTGCATGAGATGAATGGCCTCCTACCATCATTGCCGGTAGCCAGATCCTTCGAGACGAACTCCTTGTGTTTCATGCCTGCGGGTGGAGGAGGAATGAGGTGTTGATTCGGCATTCTCCCGGACCTGGTAGCAAGGTGAGAGGCAATAGCTTTGATTGGAATTGCTTCCTTTGGTATAAACTAGATTTCTTCATCATCTTCATCAGCTGTTTGCGCCCCGCTGGAAGATGCTGACAATGTGTTGCAGGAGAGGACAACATATTCTATTTTAGCCTTTGTATTCTTCTTTTCCTTCTCCCTTATGGCTGGCATCTGCCCCCACAGTGGGTTACTCAGTGCATTGAACACCCTTGCATTTTCTTTAGTTCTTTTTGTTAGCCGGTGGGACTCGTTGAGTCTTTGAGGGGCTTACTGCACAAGCTGGCTCTTGAGCTACTCATGCTCATATAGCCTGTCTGTAATGGTTTGTAGCCGTTCCACGGCTGAGCTAATTTCTTCACATACCCGCATTGGTGCTTGCTTCTTTTTGTTATCCATTGGCCTCCTGATAGCCATTGGAGGGGCTATTTGAAGGCATATAGGAGCTATAGGGGGTGGGATGGGCTGGGCCATAGCTCCATATGTCTGGACCTCTGAAATCAGGTGAGGTGCCGATTTTGTATTTCTTCTTGTTGGCGTTGCTTGCCAAGTTCTTTGTTTTTCTTCAAGTGTGGGAACATTGTCTTCATAGGTGTGCCGGCTACAAGCCTCTGGCACTTCTTGAAGTAGCTGTTGCTTCGGGAGCTTCCCTCCGGTCGTGGGCTTCCCCAACTTCCTGGGGGTAGCCTTCGTCAACATCCTGGACGTGGAGGTGTCTGATGAGTCCAAGCCCAGCACTCCCACCCCGAAAGCCACTGAAGCTACTACCGGCCGAGCTGTGGCTAAGAACAACAACAACGTTCTGGCAAGGACGTTAGGCTACAATGTGCACCATGTGCACCAGACTGTCGATCCATCGCACCTGGGGTCGACATCCCATCGGAGGAGACTCCGAAGGAACAACACCGGCACTACCACGGGACGTCGAATATCCAGTTCCGGTAGGTCTATGACTGTCGAGACCATCTGAGTCCATCTGAATGGACAGAGGTCCGAAGTGGTCCCGGACCACATTGTGCCGACTATTCCAGTTCGCAAATCCTTCCAGGGACTGGAAACGATGAAGGAAAAGATGGTGCCCGTCGTTTTGGCCGCAACACCGAAAGACACGTCGACTCACAAGCCAACAAAGTTGAAGCAAATTTGGGTTCCCAAGGAAGCCCAACCCACTGCGCCTGCCCAGGCGGGGCCCAGCTACGCCCGCCACAGAAAGGGCCGAAGAGATGAAAGGGTCGAGACGATGGCCACGACCCACCAACCGGCAGTCGCTGCACTAGCGCTGCTTGAAAATGCCCGCCGCCAACGTCATAGGCGTCGTCACCATGCTGACCACCCGACGTTCGCAACTTACACTTGTCCTACTGTCGCCATCGACGCGTAACCACCTGCTACTCTCCCTGACCAGGAGTGGGAAGGGATCGAGCAAGCCATGAGAAACTACCTTCGGGGCCCGGGTAGCACCCCTATGGGTCGTCAGAGATTGCTAGGGGCAGTGGCCTCCGTCTTTCGAGAAGGAGAAGAATTCCAACCTTTGCCTAGTGTAGAATCAAGAAATCGGTTAGAGGAACGACACCAGTCCCCTGTGCGGGAGGAAGCGCCGCCGCGACGATCGGTCTTCGACAGAATGGTGTTCCCAAATCAGCCACCGAGGAGAATGGCGAAAAGAAACAAGAACTGGAGAGTTTTCACCTGCAACATGGCAGGAATCTCTAGTTAGTATGGGGCTCTACCTACTGACCCCGAAGAAGTGGCCAGGCTCGCCGCCAGGCCCGGTCCCCTCACCAAGAGAGGAAGAGCGGCGAGTGAAGCGACGCAGGTCGGCGTCGAAGAGACTTCCTCTAGAGAACCCTCTATGGCCCTGGCAGCCAATGTTGTCACTACTAAGGGCACGAGTGGTGGACCCTCCACATCATCTAAGGATGCTCCGGCCGAAGAGACAGGGGGCATGCCCACTCTCTCCACAACTGACCTCGCCATGCTATACATGATACAACAATACCAGTGGGAGATCGAATTGATGAAGAAGCAGCTCAGCGAAAGGAATGCCCCACCCTCGATGTCTGGATAGACTGAGGTTCTGCTGGAAGCGCCAGGGGGCAACGGGCAATCTTCTGAAGCGACTCTGCAGGCTACGGCATTCCCATCAACCCCCAGCTTCCCTGGGGGCATGCCCCTACAACAAGCACAATACCCAGCACTGGCCCCGCCGTAGATCTCAGTTCCTCAGGGGTCTCCCATGGCCCCCCAGGCGATTGTACTGACCACCCCGGCTGCACAGCCCGCCCATTTCTATCCAAGCCCGGTTGACCCGGCAGCGGTCATCGATTGATGCTGGAACAAATGATAGACATGAAGCTAGCAGGAAGGGGCGACGGGGATCAAACGCCATTTGACGTCTACCGAGTGCCCTATATGGCTCATTATGTCGCGAAGAAGCTGTCGGCCGGCATCAGCAAATCGCCAAAGTTTGAGAAGTTCAATGGGCAAGGGTCTCCTAGAGAGCACATTGCCTACTATGTAAATGTTGTGGGAGACTTGGCTGTTGATGAGGCCTACCTCCTGAAGTTCTTCGGCTCGACACTTACTGGGCTTGCCTTCAAGTGGTATTCGAGCCTGCCACCTGGGTCCAATGCCCATTGTCCCGGCATGCAAAAGAAGTTCAAAGAGAGATTTTGCATCGCTGAACGAGAGGTCGTAGGCGATGAAGAGCCAGTGAGGGTCTTCCAAACGAGTGCTCGCCGGTCCCAGAGGTCACTCAAGGAGTGCCCACTGGGTGATAAGGTCACCGGGAAAGAATCCTCTTGGAGTGTAGACAGTCGCTCTCTTCTTCTCCTTATGTAGCAGGGCTAGTAGCTCTATCCTCTGAGGTAGCATAAAAGCAGAATGAATCACCGTGCTCTTCTCCTCTGTCGATCTCCCTTTCATATGAGGTTATCCTGAAGCGAGGAGCCTCTTCGCTTGATAGGGAAGGGCCTCTGTAGTGGAGTAACGTTTCTCCATTATCATGGTAGGAATTTCTGGTTGGAGGGCGATTACCCCGGCATCGGCTGGTCCCGGGACGAGTCTCACAGCGCTTATAGGGCGTGCTCCCCTGTTATGGGGTCAAGACCGCCGCCATGGGGCCAATGGTCAGTTGCCGGAGAGTCTTCCGGCGATAACCGCGCTTGGGTCGTTGGGCCGTAGCCGTTCTGTATTATGGAACTCGATGCCCTTCTGGGCTGGGCCTCCATTTATTGGGCCGAGCATATGCACCCACCTTTTAGGAGGGCTTTTTGTACTCGATACTTAGTTGGCCTGTTATTATCATGCTGAATTTGGGCCATACCAGATTTACCCTCCTCACTTCCCCCCTACTCTCAGTCGCCGAGCACCACGTAGGGGGCTGAGAGTCGATCAGGAGAGGGTCTCTTATGGAGCGCAAGGTCCGAAGCTGGACTCCTCGTATCGTGGGAGTCGGAAGCTTCAGGGTTGGCTTGGCGCCCAAGGTACTTTGGCGGTGGCAGTGGCCAGGCGGGTCATGATGGCCCAAGTCTTGTCTAGTTCTGGGAGTGCGGGCTCCAAACGGTCGCCTGACACTGCAACAGACGGCCTTTCACCTGCCCCGCGAAGAGTGGCTCCGGCTTGTCGTGGGCGGTTATAAAGGTGACTGCGTGGTCTCCTCGCAGTCTCCATCCACGTCTTGTCGGTCGCAGTGCTCATCGTAGGTGTCTTCTTCCCTTGGCTCAATGAGAATCCATCTTTCTCCCTTGTCTTTCGTCTTCTGTAGTCATGCCTCTGTGTAGAGTCTCTCGAGCCAGTTCTTCTTCTTTTGAAGAAGCGCCTCGTGGCCGAGGTGGCTTGCTGAGCGCTTCGGGTGCCGACACTAGTCGGCCCAGTTCTCCACCAATGATGTCCTACATGATTATCCACGGCCTGCGGGGAGCTTTCCAGATTCCTCCTGAGTATGACATCATCTTCCCATTTGTGGTAGATGAGATAATGAATTATCTCGTCGGGGGGATCATGATTCTGGTGGCCTCCTTTCAGGTGGGCTTCTGTGTTCCGATCCATCCCTTCATCGCATCCGTCCTCCATTATTATGGATGGCATCCTGGGGAAATAACCCCCACTTCTTATAGCATCCTTTGTGGGTTTGTCTATTCCTGCCATCAGGCGTTAGTGGAGCCAACCGTCGATCTGTTCCGGCACTTCTTCCTTCTCCAGAGTTGTTTGGTCAACACCTACTTTGCCTATTTCAAGGCTCGTTCCCATCATCATTTCATCAAAGTCTCCCGTGCCGCCTCTAACCGCAAGGGTTGGGCGGAGCGGTATGTATACCTTATCAAGTCGGAGGACAGGGAGGGGGCTTCCGATAGATGGATGCGCAGGGGCACCTACCGCACTTGGCCTGATAGGAGGCCTTCCCTCAGGGCCGAGGACTATCGGAAGCTGTAGGAGATCGAGCGGTATCCTCTTGGTGATGTGAATTTCATTTTGACTCCGGTGCTGCTCTGAGAGCTGGGGTTGTGCCCCTCATTATTGCAGGGTACTGCCCCTTTTTTATTTATCAGATTGCTGCAGTCATGATGGGTGCCTGACCGATTTGGTCCTCCTTTCAGGGGCGGCTGAGGTGCAAGGCTGGACCTACAGATCATCCGATAGCGGCGGAACGTTCCTCGCCCGGTGGATCACGTGGCGTCGGGGGTCGGCCATGTCACGCCCTGACGCGGAATATCGGGACGTGCCGTTTGTAACTAGCTAGAGATAAGAGGTTAAAAATAGATAAGAAGAAGAATTTGGAAGAAGTAGAGTCGACTCAAAAAACTTTTGGAGTCGACTCGACTACTGTTCCACAAGGCAAGGCAGCAATGTTTGAATAGAGGTGATAAATGGCTAGTAGCAGTGACAAATGGATAGATAAGGGTGACAAATAGGTCATCAGGCAGACAAAGGTGATGGTTCTCAAGCAAGAGACAAAGAAGCATTAAGGTGACGGCTCATGAAGCTAAGGGTGACAAATGGATGTGTAAGGCTGAAAAATGGCACATAAGGGTGACAAATAGATATACAAGGTTGAAAAATGACTTGCGGAGCTAAAATGAGCAAAATCATGATCAACACAGTGCGCTAATGCAACGCCCTTGTGCGTCAACATAGTTGAGCAACTGTAGCTGACACTCTGAGCACTCCGAGCACTCCAAGCAACTATAGATAGCACTTTGAGCACTCCGAGCACTGCTAGCACTCAGAGTACTCCAAGCATTCCGAGCACTCCAAGCAACTGTAGCGAGCACTCTGAGCACTCCAAGCAACTATAGCGAGCACTCCGAGCACATGTAGCTAGCACTCCGAGCACTCCAAGTAACTATAGCGAGTGATGTAGAACACTATGCAAGCTAAGACTCTACGCGATGTTGGGACTAAATGACAACTATGACCAACAATAACAATAGATCGAATGGCATCAACTCGACACCTCTGATTCCCAAGATGGAACTATGCCAAAGAAATGAGCAACCACAAGCTCACAAGTGCCCCAAAGAGGGAAGCACACTGATCTTCATGGTTGAGAAATCGGCAGGGTCTAGGATAGTCAATTCCACACTCACAACTCGGACGAGTCATGGGACGGTCTCGCTCTCTCACAATGGAAGTGAAGTAAAAGAAATGTGCAAGCTAGGAACCTAGAGAACTCACAAGCAGTGACATCTAGAGACTATACTAAATAAGCAAGCTAACCGAGAAGGTAGTGGACACATACCTCCACGCTCGGGGCGTGGGGAAGATTTCCGGCCAAGTGACATGATCACCCGATACATGAACTAACAAAATACAACCAAACACAGCCCACTCCTCACAGGGAGGTAAAATGCACACAGCGAATCGGGGGATGTGTGATGTGGGTTAACGGGCCACGGGTCGATGAAGCTCGTCGCCCACGAGCTGCTGCGAGCCAAAGTGGTCCGAACTGCGCTCACGGGTCGATCTGGGTCTAGGTGCAGGGATGGCATGTTGCTGAGGCCAAGGCTAGTATCAGGATGACGGATGACAAACCACGTGGGATGGTGACTGCTCTAGGCGAAGGCAGCAGCCGGGGAAGCCAGCTTGGGGTCTTGTAGCCTCCGCGAACCGGTGGTCTAAAATCTGGCATGCCTGCGTGAGTGCAGGCAACTAGCGCGAAGATGTCCTCAGACGGTGGGCCTTTGGGTGTCCTATGGTCACAAAAATTGACGGGGAGGTGGGCAGGGATGTCCCTACAATTCTCAAGGAAGGAGGGCCGCAACGGAGTGTCGAGGAAGCCGGGACGATGCCGAAAGTGGATCCCTGTATGGTCAGCCTGGTCTGCTTGCAGCAAGGGAGTAGCAAGAAAAGGGGCCCAGGACAAAGCCTTCTGGTCATCCATTGTTCACAAAATTTGGCATGGACACTAGTGGGGACGTCCCAGGGATGCCCGTGGAATATGAGCTACAACCGAGTGTTGTGGAAGTCAGGGCAAATTTTGGAACAGACCCCTGTTCGCTCTGGTCCGTCTGCTGGTAGTAGAATAGAGCATGGAAGATGGGGGTGGTATCGGGGCTTCCGGGCAGCTTTTGGGGTGGGGTCTTCTCTGGGGGTTAGGGGAGTATCATCGGAGAATGGAGATGGGGTGGCGGGGTGGTATGTAATGAGAGTTTTGGGCGTGGGAGATAGTGGTAGGCATGGTCTATTCTGCATATTTGTGCAGACAGGATTGGGAGCAGAGATGGTGGGCGGTGGTACAGGTAAAAGGGCTTAGAAAATTGAAACAAAATTATGGGAGATGGGTGAGGATGTGGGGAAGTCGCTCACTTCAAAACTCCATGTATCTTTCTTTTTGTGCAATGAAATTTCTTCAGCTTTGCTTTGCAACCTTAGCACTAAGTTACAGCTACATGTTTCTTTTCTTTCCCTCGTGGATTTGGGTAGATGCATGATGCTAGTTCACCAAGCCTGGGTTACGTTAGTTGCTAGGGCAGGAGAGCACTCACGCCTTCAAGGAAGGTATGAGGAGTTCGCTACACCCCAACATAAACTTCCCCTGTGGTCAAGGCTACGCTAGCTCGAGTAGGGAATATTTCAAGACAGATGTCGAAGGGCAATTGTATTCATCGGCATTGAAACATATGCCGAGGCAATGAACAGGGATAAACATCAAGGGTAGAAGACCCGAGTGGCCGTCTATTCACTGGCCTTATCGATGATGACAAAGACTAGGGGGTAGTGCATTTGTCGGCATTGGGTAAAATGTCAAAGCAAATGGTATTTTTTTCTTTCATTAACGAGGACGAAAGGTCCAAGTTAAAGTTTCTTTCAATAATCTCACCGATAATGATGAAGATTAGGGCTAGCGTATTCGTCGGGATTGGGTAAGATGCCGAAGCAAAGGGTAGGTTTTTCTTTCATTAACGAGGATGAAAGGTCCATGTTAAAGTTTCTTTCATTGATCTCGTCGATGATGATGAAGATTAGGGCTAGCGTGTTCGTCAGCATTGGGTAAGATGCCGAAGCAAAGGGTAGGTTTTTTCTTTCATTAACGAGGATGAAAGATCTAAGTTAAAGGAATACTGACCGGTCTTGCTGGTGATGACAAGGGTTAGAGCTAGCCTGTTCATTGACATTGGTTAAATGTCGAAGCAAAGATGGGTTTATTCATTAACGGGGACGAAAGGTCCAGGTTAATGGAATATTGACTGGTCTTGCCGATGATGACATGGGTCAGACCTGGTTTGTTCATCGACATTGGTTAAATGTCTAACCAAAGATGGGTTTATTCATTAACGGGGACAAAAGGTCAAGGTTAATGGAGTACTGACCAGTCTTGCCGATGATGACAAGGGTCAAAGCTGGTTTATTCGTCGACATTAGTTAAATGTTGAAGCAAAGATGGGTTTATTCATTAACGGGGATGAAAGGTCCAAGTTAATGGAATACTGATCAGTCTTGCCAATGATGACAAGGGTCAGAGCTGGTTTGTTCAATGACGTTGGTTAAATGCTGAAGCAAAGATGAGTTTATTCTTTAACAGGGACAAAAGGTCTAGGTTAATGGAATATTGGCCGGTCTTGCCAATGATGACAAGGGTCAGAGCTGGTTTGTTCATCGACATTGGTTAAATGTCAAAGCAAAGATGGGTTTATTCATTAACGGGGATGAAGGGTCCAGGTTAATGGAGTACTGACCAATCTTGTCAATGATGACAAGGGTCAAAGCTAGTTTGTTCATCGACATTGGTTAAATATCAAAGCAAAGATGGGTTTATCCATTAACGGGGACGAAAGGTCAAGGTTAATGGAATACTGACCAGTCTTACCAATGATGACAAGGGTTAAAGCTAGTTTGTTCATTGACATTGGTTAAATGTTGAAGCAAAGATGGGTTTATTCATTAACGGAGACAAAAGGTCCAGGTTAATGGAATACTGACTGGTCTTGCCGATGATGACAAGGGTCGAAGCTAGTTTATTCATCAAAATTGGTTAAATGTCGAAGCAAAGATGGGTTTATTCATTAATGGGGACGAAAGGTCTAGGTTAATGGAGTACTGACCGGTCTTGCCGATGATGACAAGGGTCAGAGCTGATTTGTTCACCAACATTGGGTAAATGTCGAAGCAAAGATGGGTTTATTCATTAACGGGGACGAAAGGTCTAGGTTAATGGAGTACTGACCGGTCTTGCCGATGATGACAAGGGTCAGAGCTGATTTGTTCATCAACATTTGGTAAATGTCGAAGCAAAGATGGGTTTATTCATTAACGGGGACGAAAGGTCTAGGTTAATGGGAGATAGAGAGAGTAAGATGGAGAATCCGGAGGTTCTGGGGGGAGAAGATAGAAAAGGGTGCGATGCCCTGGGAGGAGAAATACAGATCACTACAGTAGTGCAGATAAAGCACATAAACATAAAGCACATCAGATTAAGCATAAGTGATTCAAGAGCTGGAACAAAGAACCGTGCTCAGACTGCTAAGATCAACGCACCCACAAAGGTTTATGGTTCACCTAGGTGGTGTGTTGACGTAGCAGACTTGTGGTGGGAACACACCCACACAATTAGATCGGGACTCAAGAAAATGGCTGCTCAGCAGGCACCTAGTGCGTGTGTGAACAGAGTGATAAAGTGTGCGGTGGAAAATAACTAAATTTGCATGCGAGAGTGCTAGCACACGAACCTGTGAATGGGGGTAAAGGATAATGAGTAATCGCATGCAAATAACCCACTACACAGGGATTTTTAAGGTGGTTCGGTTGCAAAATCGCAACCTACGTCCACCCCTCACCAAACCCGGTGAGGCTTCTCCACATGCTGCAAATGCAGCACCAAACGGGGATGATGCCCCAACCACAGACCAGAGAACACTCTATGTCTATCTTCCTGCACACAAACCGATAGGGACCTTCCATCTGTCTTCCTACACACAAACCGATAGGGAAGATTCAAGACGAATGAAAAACATGAGATAAAACTCACTGCAAGTGCAGTGGGAAAACCAGAAAAACAAGAAGAACAGACACCAACTGAGTCTTCAGATAGAGATCTGGAAGTTGGTGAACGGAGCTACAAGTTCAGATTCGACGATCTATCTTTTCAAGCAACGGTAGACTGCAAGGCTGCTCTCTCTCAAGGCTGATCTCCTTTTCCTCTTCTCTTATAGCACTGGATTACGTCAAACTAGTGCTGGGCTGCTTCTCAAGGATGTTCTTTGTAGATGCTCAAGGGTGTGACTCTCTGGGCAGCAGCTACTTCAGATCGATAGACACCTCGAACGGTAGTGCATGACTACGAGGCAATGAGAACAAAGCTGGCTGGCTGAGTGAGTGGTTGGCTGGCTAGCTGAGAGAGAATCTTACTCATCTCCTCTCTCTTTTTCTTCTTTTGCTTCCTCACGTTCTACTCTATCTCAGGGTTGGCCTTGAACTCTAGCAGCAGCATCATCAAACATGGTCTCCTCCTTTTATGGACATAAGAAATCCTTCTAGCAGAAGTTTTTCCCTCCAAATAAATTTAGTGCAGTAGCTACCAAGGAGAATTTGCAGAATCTTGTCCTCCATTGGCTGCCACCCCCCAAGGAGGACCTTCTGTCCTGTGAGATTTTTGGAGCAGTAAATCTGATTGGGCGGAGGTTAAAAGGTGGCCTCCATAAGATGTGACCTTTCCCAGATTTGGTCCCTGACTATTTCATTGACCAAAAAGATAGTGTAGAAAAGTTGACCTTTTCTATATCTGATCTTTGCCAAAAAGCTTCTCCCAAAAGGTTGTACTGGGCCTTATGATGGAGAGGATAGTGGTCAGTCCTAAGAAACTCCTCCAAACCTCAAAACATGTATTTTTGGGCATTTGCAGTTCCTATTTTTGGTCTTTGGATGTTTTTCTGAAAAAGGTGCAGGTCTGCTAAAAATGCCCCTGGGAGAGCAGATAGGTCGATCACATATGAAGAGTTTCTTCATGAGGTTGGTGCACATTAGGTGCTTAGCCTTTGGCAAGATCGGTGCACATTTGGAGCTTCTTCAGTTGAGGTCGGTGCACATTGAAGTTTCTTCAGTAGAGGTCGATGCACATTGAGAAACAAGGTCGGTGCACATAGGAATTCCTTCAGTAAAGGTCGACGCATATTTGGGGCTTCTTCAGTTTTGGTCGGTGCACATTTGGAACTACTTCAGTTAATGTCAGTGTACATTTGGAACTGCTTCAGTTAAGGTCGGTGCACATGTGACCTTTCTTCAGTGAGGTCGATGCACATGTGACCTTAGGCTCAGTAAGGTCTGTGCACATATGCATTACCAAGTCTGTGCACATTTGCATTTGGCATGACCAAGTCTGTGCACATTAGCATACAGGATGACCAAGTCTGTGCACATTTGTATTTACCACAACCAAGTCTGTGCACATCAGCATACCAAGTCTGTGCACATTTGCAGGAACTACATCCACCAATAGAAGAAAAATCACAACTCCCCCCAGAGATAGGAAAAAGAAGAGACCAACTAGAAGAAAGAGACCAGATGCGTCCAATGACGGCTTACACTGCATCTCAAGCAACTCACAAGTCAGACAAACACAACAAGCGAGAGGCATATGGGAACCAAACGAAGTACTAGTCAGAGTAACACTCGTTAGTGTCAGTCCAAGCCTCTGACCACGTGTGCGCAAACTGACTCTTGCCCAGAGCCAGGCCACTAGCTAGTATTCTCCCCCCGTGTGACGCAACGGTAACCGTGGGAGCCCACGGAACTAGCTTAAAAATCATCTTGCAAGAAACACCCCTCCACCTTTCCCAAGTGGGCAGACACTGAAGGTCCTGGGCCACGAGTAGTGGCTCCTTCACGAGGGATGAGGAGGCAAATCTATCGATGAACTAAAGTAGTATTACACAATACCGGGCACCAAAATACAAGTGTCGAAGTACATACAGGCAAGAATGCCCTGCAAGATGTACTTCAAAGCACCAAAGGCAGCACAAGAGATAGCCACTAGACTCAGAACAAAGCAACTAGACCTATAACTACAACGGTCCTTGTGTCCTGCGACTCTGAGTCAGGATCGTCGCACATAGCGGAACAAGCCGCCAATCGGTCTAATCTTAAGCCAGGGAAAACGACGCTCCGAGAAAACTACACAAGGAGACCTGAGGTGACACCGAGAACCCACAGCACACCTGGACACGTAAGTCGAGATAAAACAATTTCTCAAGACATCCAAAAACACAGTCTCGATTTGGACAAAGCTGTCGAGACACAACAAGGCTACTTGTCAACTGCTGTGTGACCCCGAGTTGACTGGAACCCGACAATGACGACACATACAGATACACACACTGCATGCACAAATAGAAACTAGAGCAGTGGACAACGACAACACTCTGGGCAAAGTAAACCATCACTCCACCATTAGACGAACCTGGCAGTCAAGGCACAGCCACTACGCAACCAGAGACAAGGACACTAGTAGTTCTAGATTGAGTTGTTAGGGTACTATCGTAGTCAAGGAAAAGACCACACCTAGTCACGTAAATCGACCAATCCAGACAACCACCAACAGACAGACACCGTCCTAGAACACGACCTAAGACTGACCAACACACAGAACAAAACAAGGACCAACGGCCATCACGGCCAACAACAGGACTATAACGCACCAACATAGGGGCGTTACCTACTATAACGGACCACAGAAGGGGCGTTATAGCAGACAGATCCAAAACACTAAACCAGACAATATAATGCACCAAGACAGGGGTGTTATATTAGCATAACGCACCAGGACGGGCGCATTATGGCCAACAGACCCAAAACACAAATGAAGGGGAATATAACAGACCTCCATAGGCGCGTTATACAAGCTTAACGCACTAGGACAAGGGCGTTATATCCAACAGACCCAATCAAACATCGGTCAAACATGATGTAACGGACCCACATAGGTGCATTACCTGAACCATAATGCACGAGGAATGATCCGTTAAATGAACCAACTGACACGGTCTTTGAGGTAACACAGTCGTCGAGGGGCTGACAATAGCAGCAGGCCTCGAAAACAACCCGAATATAATGCACCTAGTCAGGGGCATTATACTCAAATAACAGACTCGGGCTGATCTGTTATGCTACATGACCTCGAAAGATGAAAATGAATGAACCATAACGGTCTATCGAGGGACCGTTATGCCCTATAACGGTCTCTGGTAGCACAGCTAAATCAATCCAATGTGTAAAATAGTAGAACGGCTGAATCGGCCCATTCCACGCCCCATGCACACCGTATGTAACGTCCCAAAGTCCATAATGCCAATAATTCATCACTCAGTGTCGAATTACCACCACTATGAACTGAGAGTCCAAGATACTGATAACCCGATACTAGGTATCGAACTACCGCTACCATGAACTGGGGTCACCACCCAGGAGGCTGATGAGGCCACCGAAGGGTTAGTAGGGTTGTTGAGGGAGTATACTAGAGATTGGAATTTGCAAGAGAACAAATCCACGGGGGAAGAAGAGGAAGACTCACTCAAACATGTACGGGAACTACTGATGCATCTCATCCTCACGCTCCCAAGAAGCCTCACTAGCAGAGTGCCGCTGTCAGACCACCTTAACCAGGGGGATGACCTTGTTTCGCAGGCGCTGCTCTCGCCTATCCTCAATGCGGATCGAAAACTCTGGGAGAGAAAGATTTGGAGTCACCTCGGGCCAAACAGAATCCTCAAGCACATGAGAGTCATCGGGCATATACTTCCGCAACATCGACACGTGGAACACGTCATGCACTGAAGCCAACTCAGGGGGTAACTGCAACTGATAAGCTACCTCACAGATGCACTCAACGATGGGAAAGGGACCAACAAAGCGGGGACTCAGTTTCTCACGCTGCCCAAAGCGCATCACCCCCTTCATCGGAGAAACTCTCAAGAACACACGATAGCTAATGATGAAAGTGAGAGACTACCGCTTGTGGTCAGCATAACTATTCTGACGACTCTGGGCCGCCAATATGTTCTGACAAACCAGGTGCACGACATTCACACACTGCTACACCAACTCCGGTCCCGTCAAAACACGCTTACCAACCTCAAACCAATCGAGTGGAGTCCAACAGAGACGCCCATACAACGCCTCATAGGGAGCCATCCCTATGCTCGAATGATAGGAGTTGTTGTAGGCAGACTCCACTAATGATAGGTGGTGAAACCAACTCCCCTGCCACTTCAGGCAACACGACTTCAACATGTCCTCCAACGTCTGGATGGTCCTCTCTGACTGACCATCCGACTAAGGATGATACGCCGAGCTAAAAGCTAACTCGATGCCTATAGCCTTCTAGAAACTCCTCCAGAAACCAGATGTGAAACGCGGATCTCGATCGGATACGATGGAAATGGGAATCCGGTACGATCCGCTCCACATACAAACGTGCCATCTTGGGCACACCCCAGCTGACTCTGATCGATAACAGTCGAGCCATCTTTGTCAGCCGATCCATGAGCAACCAAATGCTATCATGCCCACTCAGAGTCCTCGGCAATCCCACCATAAAATCAGTGATCATGTGGTCCCATTTTCACGCGGGAACCTCCAAGGGCTGAAGCACACCTCCTGGTTGCTGATGCTCCGCCTTCACCTGCTGACAGGTCAGGCACCTGGCCACAAGCTCAGCAACATCTCTCTTCATGCCAGGCCACCCGAATTGCCTCCGTAGGTTCCGATACATCTCCGTCGCACCCAGGTGCACAGTGTACCTGCTCCCATGAGCCTCGCGTAGCACTGCACGATGAACCTGCTCCTCGGCTGGGATGTACAGCCTACCACGGAACCTCACAACACTATCCTCGCTGAGCTCCACATCAGCCATAGCCAAAATTCGGGGCAACTTAGAATCTGCCTGCTGAGCCTCTGTCACCTGATAGCGGATAGCAGGGGTGACAGTCAGACTCGCAAGCGCTGCTAACCCTGGCTCTTGGGGAACCTTGAGCCTGAATGACACTTCGAGCACTTGTTCCCAAAGCCTCCACTTTCTCAACATCAAGGCGCTGACCATGACCTTCCGACTCAAAGCATCGGCGATGACATTCATCCTGCCTAGCTGATAAGATAGGGTGAAGCCATAATCCTTCATATACTCCATCCAATGCCGCTACCTGAGGTTCAGGTCCTTCTGAGTAAACACATACCTCAGACTCTGATGGTCAGTGAAAACCTTGAACTTCTCACTGTACAGATAATACCTCCAGATCTTCAACGCGAAGATCACAGTCGCCAACTCCAGGTCATGGGTAGGGTAGTAATCCTCATGTGGCTTCAGCTGCCGCAAAGCATACGCCACCACTCTACCATGCTACATCAACACAGCACCCAATCCGACCCCGGAAGCATTTGTACACACCACAAAATCTCCCGATCCAGAAGGCAAAACTAATACCGGAGCCGAGGTGAGCAATCTCTTCAGCTCCATGAAGCTACGCTCACACTCATCGGTCCAGACAAAAGGTACATCCTTCCGTGTAAGTCTGGTCATCGGGGCTGCAATGCACGAAATCTCTAAACTAGAAACAACTCTCAATCGTGTGGCTTGGCTGTCGATGGAACATGCAATATCTATACTGATCAACAACTGTGTTCCAATTAGGCCATTCCAGAGGAAGTTGTAAGGCACCAATGGACATAGGGGCCGAAAAAATGTCCCGGAGGGTCTCAGGTAAGGGAGGATATTGAGCCCTCTTGGAACCGAGAGCTTAGGCGCATAGTTGTTGGGAGGTGAGACATTATGGTATTGCGGTGGTTGCTGTGGCTGTTGGGGGACTAGACAAGATGGTTGGGCATTTTGTGGCGTGGGGAACTGAGGGTTGCGGGGAGGTTGTTGGAAGCGGGGTGGAGCAGGTTGGTTGGGGAATGGGAAACTGACGACTTGCACTTGTTCATTGGTCTGGACTCTTTCGGTGACAGGCCCCTGGGGTTTTCTATTATATTTAGGCTTTTGGGTCTCAACGAGAGTATGAATTGGGGAGTCCATGAACTGAGTTTGAATGAACATGGCTCGATTGTAAAGTTGGTGCATGTTGAAAATGTCATTCATGGCTAGGATGTTGAGGAAGGTAGGGGTGGCATTAGAGATGAGCAACTTGACCTTCTCTTCCTCCAGAAGATGACCGAGCACACGGGCAGCCAGCCATCTGCCTCCATCTATTAGCATAGGTAGCACAATCTTCATCAACCTTCATCTTCTCAGTAACAAGGTCGATGAAAGAATATTCCGAGCCGACCCGGTCTTGGAACCTTTGAATAAATTTTAATTTTACAATTTTAAAGCTCTCAGCATCTTCTAGCGGCAAGGTATAGAACCATTCCAGTGCTACCCCATCCAACGAGCGGCGGAATAGATACACCATAAGGCGATCATCATACTGAAACTGCATCGACTCGTACATAAAATCCCTGACATGAATGTGTGGATTGCCATTCCTATCATACTTGTAGTACGTGGGGAGCTAAGATTGAGGGGGGAATTGAATATTGTGAAATCTAGGAACTGGGACATCAGCCAAGGATTGTGGGCTGACCCGCTTTTGGAGAAAGTTGAGTTGTTGCTGCATGGCAGCCCACTTGTCGATAAGCTCCTGGTCTCGAGATGGAGTAGGTGGAATAAAAGGAACATGCTCAAGGCGAGGAGCTGAGGGATAGATAGAAGAAAGGGGAGGCCCATAGGAAGGATTTTTGGTCGAAGGATGACCCACATTCGAATAAGCAAGATGGGCCGCCCCATGCTGAGGGCGAGAGAAATCAGCCAGGCCCACGAGAAACTATGGCACTGAGAGGACAGACCTATAAGAGTCAATCTGGGGAGATGGGGGAAGAGCGGTCTTCCCTTTGTCAAGAGCTTGAGGGGCTGAACCAGAAGATTGGCCTGCCTCTAGATTGGAGAAGCGAAGGATTTTAGGTTGGACCGAGGTAAGATCAATCGAAGCATGTGAAGCCCCTAGCCCATCAACCCTAGACTGAGAGATGGATGTAATAGACAGACCCTGTGAGATAGGAGGAGACGGGGTGCCTGACCCCTGCAAGTTCTGATAAAGGGCCTGAAGCTGGGTCAGATCAAGCTGGGCCATCATCTGAAGAATGTGACTAGTGGAATAATGAGTGGGAGGATTTGAAAGAGAGGGCTAATTGCCCTCTACAGCTGCAGAGGATGGTGGAGGAGGGGCATACCCTTCTCCAAACTGAAGAGACATGACCTTGGATGGGTCTTCTAGGAGCCCTTGAGGAAGGGAGTCCTCTTGGGAATGGGAGAAATCATAGGACGGCTTGGTGGAATCAAACAATAGATTGAATTAGGAGATGATAAAAGAATTGCCCCTAGGAGAAGAACCTATGGAGTTGAAGCAACTCCACATGCAACGTGGCACCTACCAATGAAGGAGACTCTAACAACAAATGAGCAAACCAAACAAGACGACCCAATAAGGGAGATGTACAAACGAGAAGAGGGGATGAGAGGCAACCAAGATCAACCACGTTACAATGATGCACAGAATTTTTATTGGTTTTCCCTTTTAGAACCTTAGTGATTTAAACAAAATGTTCTCTCCAATCAAAGTAGGTTCCTAATGGGAATGGGTAGTGGGTACTTGGTTGACTCTAGACATGAACTCTCTTTCATGGATGCAACCTAGACACGGGGTGGTAAAGGTACAACCGGCCCGACGTCCGTGTGGGAATCCACGGTTCATGGGGACTTACAGAGGTCCGAGATGCGATCACCTAGTTGACCCCAAGGAATATGGAGGCGAGAGGATCACACACCCAGGTAGGAATGCAAATATGGTATGAAAATGAATGACATTATGTGCACCGGAGTGCATGCAAATTCTAACCTAGATACTAGCAAACAATATGCAATCAATGATATCAATATGAATTGCACTCAGGAAGGAGACAAATAGTATCCAAAAAGTAGTATGAAGCAGTAGGAAGTGAACAACAATAGTAAACCTCGGGATACGTTCCTAAGAAATAATGGCAGTCACAAAAAGATCACAATATGAGTAGAGACGATCGCAGAGAGATCTCAATAAGATAGCGACGGTCACAGAAAGGTTGCAGTATGACAGAGATGGCCCTCAGAGGACCGCAACCAACCATGGGACAGAAAACAACAACGTATGAAATGGGAAATCTGAGGAAAGCACAGGGAAGACTGAGGAAAACAACTGAAAGCAGGTTAACACGATTGGCACTATGTGTCCCATCGTGATTGCCAAAAAACTAGTGTGTGGATAGGTGAATGTGAAACTCTAAAAAAAGGCAATGGAATAATCTCTAAAGCATGTGGGTATATCACCTCAGCAATGACTATGAAACCAGTAAATGGACTAAACTAACACACACCGTGGGTGCGAAGCAATGGTGTAAATGATGTGAAAGGAAACACACGTCGTAGGCGTGGAGCAATGAAAAGAAAAAGCAATAAACAACTAGTGAAGATGTGATAAATACCCAAAAGTAAAAGATCATGATCGTGACCAAAGTTTGTAATGCAGAGAAAACCACACTACGTACCTTTAAAAAGAACCCGAATGAAGGCACACTCGTGAGCGGGGGAGAAATCTAGGTGCAGAGAATAAAATGGTCTCCTTTCTGGCCACTAATCAATATAAGATGGCCTCCGAAGGGCCGCTACTGAGAGCAGAGAAGGAGCCCAGGGCAAGACCGGAGACGATCGCTCGACAGGCCATAACTGAGATAATACGGATCTTCGATGGCCGCCACTGCAAGCAGAGAAAAAGCCTGAAGCGAGAATAGAAATGGTCTCTAGAACGGCCGCTACTGCGATGAGACGGTTCTGCGTATGGCCGCCAATTCCAGAAATGGTCTTCGTATGACCATAATTAGCACCCAGATAGCAAGATGTGAGAACTTGATCCTCCGTCCCTTCTGGTCGGCCAGAAGGGAAGGGCCTCGTGTGATGAGTACTGCGAACCTGCAAAAGAGTGTAGTCCACAAAAATAACAACCCAATGAGACCTGGGGAAGTGCAATACCCATAAACAAACTATGGTCAATGTGCATAAAAGGAAGGGCTAATACCTGGGGGTTGGTGGTTTTTTAACCCTTGTGGGGTGTGAAACAATAGGAGGATGAATGTAGATGAAGAATGAACACAAAGAACAAAGAAAAAGGAGGAGAGATGGATGCTATCACTATGCAAACTATGAACAAGAGGATGATGCAACCAACACAAAAGGACTAAGAGAAAATAATACTCCCTAGACCGGACGACCCTAGGACGACGTAGAAAGCCAACCCTCCCTGGTTGAAACTCATTGTGGAACGCAGCAGCACCTCGTCGTGATCTCCAAGATTCTCCCCCTTGCGAGTATAAGACCAGGGTCCTATTTATAGACCCCTAAAATCCTAACTCGGATCAGAGGGATAAATGCGAGAAAATAACTCCAAAACTTGATAAATCTCGAATATAATACTACCAACTATGCACAGAATCGATTAGAAGCTTCTAAGGATCTAAATCCACAAAGAAAACTTCAGATCAAGGACTCCATTCGACCACGGATAGAGAGAGAAAACCCAGTCGAATCAGGACTCTCGGTCCCGAAAGGCGGTCTTGCGATAGATCGCCACCGACAAGTAACGGTCTATCGCATGATCGCTATTCGGGTGGCCATTTGAAAAAATAAATAGGAGATAAATATGTGTATTTATCCCGAGACCAAGTCTTATCTAGCCCATTAAGCCCAAATCATGAAATGTGCGAGAAAATGAGCCCAACCAGGGAGAAAACCCATAAAAGTAGGCCCAAAACTAGTCAAAAATGACCCAATAAGCAGTGAACAACCTGGGACATCATAAATAAGGATAAGGAAATGACCAAACTCATAGGCATAAAATGGGTGTCAACATTAACGTCTAATCAACGTGTGCCCTTAAGTCAAAAGGTGTGGACTATACTTGATTGCTCTTAAAAATTTTATGAGCCAAAAAGAAAAATCTGAAAATGTGACCAAAGGTCAAGAAAAAGTGCTGAAACCCTAAGGACTAAATCAAAATTTTCAATTGTGCTTAACCTCAATACTAATTTTAGTAACTCTTAGAGAAGTCATTGGTTTTGATTAAGTAAGATAAAAGGAGGTTAAACAGGATTCTAATATGGAAAATTGGTTCATTTCCATTAAACATGAATGTAGGTATTTTTTACAACCGATAAAGGTTTGTTAAGGCACGGGTCTTACAGTCCCTCCCTCCAAATAGAAATTTTGCCCTCAAAATTTAAAAGGAAGAACAAGGATAGAACTGGAATTAAGTAATCTACAGATAGAGCCAAACGAGAAGAACGGGATCGAATACCTTGAAAATAGAAAGCTGGTTTCTCACGTGGCTGAAAATAGATTTTTTTGGACCTGCAGTCAACCATGGCTCCATATTCTTTTAACCAATCCATACCCAGAATAACATCATAATCGGCTAATTGCAATGCATGCAGCCTCGTTGGCAATTGCCGATCATTGATGACAATAGGGGACTCTTCAAGACACAAAGGAGTGAGCATGAAATCTCCCGATGGCAATTCAACAAGCAACTCACAAGATAACTTAGACATCGGCTCCTCAATGCATGCAATGAAATCCTCGAAAATGAAAGAGTGAGAAGCACCAGAATCAAAGAGAACATGAGCTGCATGACCAAAAATCATGATCGTACCTTCCACCAGATTGGATGCCACAGCTTCTACACAGGTGATATGAGAAACCTTGCCTCTTTGCTTCCGGCTGGCTATTGCAGAAGACTGTTGGGAAGAAGCTGAAGCTTGTGGGTAGTACGTCTGAGGTTGAGGTGGCGGAGGAAGTCGAAACTGAGATGGCTGTGGTTGGGTAAACTGTGAGAACTGCATCAGCTTCGGTCTCTGAGGACAATCTCGCACCACATGTCTCGGTTGATTACCGAGATAGCAGACCACCGGTAATGAATAGGGCTTGCCTAGGTGGCTACCACCACACCTCGGACATTGCCTCGGCTGACTAATAGCCGAATCCTAGCGCTGCTGAAAAGAAGGAGCTGACTACTGAGCAACACCAGAAGATGCCTACTGATTAAATTCCTTCTTAGACTTCTTGAATTTCTTAAACTTGGGTTTCGAAGGGAAAGACACGCCGCTGGCAGCAGGTACAGTAGAAGGAACTCCCGGAATAGATTGATGCGGGATGACAATGAGACTCGATATGTAGACATGATCCTATGACCTAGACGACATGACGCGACTCACTAGACGACGTGACCAGCAACTATACGATCAAGTCATCACCTAACGTGATTCCCGAAGGGACGAAGATGCCCCAAAACAAGAAGCACTCGCTCACGGTCGTCCCCAGCGAGGGAAATGAGTCGATCTGCACGGTTGAGAAACCGACGTTGAGTCTTGGGTGGTCGGCTCACTCTCGTGCTCGGGACGAGTCACGGGACGGGTTTTACACTCACAACTCATAGAGGTGATTGAAACAGCAAGCTAGGCATCCTATCACACTCACTAGTAGTGGTGTCAAGAACTATACTAGATAAGCAAATAACTAACTGAAGAGGGGTGCAGGTGTACCTCCACGCACCGGGCATGGGGAAGACGATCCCGGCCGAACCCATACTCCCGGTACATCAAATTAACAATTATTATAGAAGTGTTGAATTCTGCCAACTCCACGCAGGGAGGCAACGGGCTACACACGAAATCTGGGAGTGACGCGATCGGGTTGACGGGCACCACTCGGGGCCGCTTTGACAAGGCAAGCACGCACGCTCGTGGGGCCCACGTCCTGGCTGGCGGTCCGGGGAAGCCGAGAGGTTGCTACAGCATCGGTGGCCCTTGACTAGGTCATCCTGGGGGCAGCGGCGTGCTGTTCGACCTCGCGGAAGGCGAGGCGGTCGCTCCGGGGATGATCGCCGGGTGTCGTCCACGAACCAGAGGTACTCTTTGGTAGCGCGCGACCCGGCGAGAAACGCTGCTGCGATCAGTGCCGATGTTGGATCAACGCGAGATCAGCGGCGTTGGAAAGCTCTTTCAAAATTCTTCGACCCCAGTGGGGAGAAATAATTCTAAATCTTCAGTGCTGGCCGTGAAAGATTTTAGAAACTATTGATCCACTGGATGGGGTTGACAGCGCAGAAAGAGGGATTTCCTGAGAACAAGGGTTGACCGGGTGGCTATGGAGGGATCTTGATGAGGGCATCTCACAGCGCTCTCTTTGACTCAGATCGTCGACACATTGCCCCTTTAATGCATATTATTATTGTTTCGAATAAATTTTAAATCAAATGCGGGTGTGATTTTTATGGTTACACGGTGCCCTCAGTCAAGGCACCTTTGCCCCAGTCATCAACGCTACTGTCGGTGCCTGCCTCAGGGGCTTCAGCGCCCCACCATTGCCTCGAGTCCCGGACGACGAACCCTGGTAGCCCCGGGGCCACTGTTCCACAAGTCGCTCGATCTCCCGACGAACCCGAGCGACGCAGGTCCTCAAGTGCTCATCGTCTAGTAGGATGGGAGGCAGATCCTCCCTCAGCAGATGACTCTCCTCCGCCTTCCTGATCGCGGAGGTCTTCTGTCGACACAGGTGGCTATGCTCGAACCACCACCTGGCATAATGGATGTCGAATCGCCCCCGACGTCCCAGTCCCGGTGTCAGAAACTGCTCCGGCTCCTGATGGTAGTAGAAGTCCCACCACGCTGTCGCCAGTAGGTGGGTGCCCTTCCCTCTGTACTGTCGACTTGTCAAAGGAAACTCCTGGTTTGGCAGGATCCCCTGGTCGTAGCCAAAGTTTCGGGCAAACCGGAACGGGTAGTACGGCTGGAGAGAACTCATCGCGGACCGATTTAGCGTCAGCACAATGGGTTGGGTGCTCATCACCCACTCTATCCTCGATCCAGCCTCTGGCTCTCTCTGAGGCGGGTGGGCGCTGGCCGCCCCTCCGCTCGATGTCCCCAGAAACAGGCCAGAATCCATCGTGGCGCTATCCAAAGGCAGTCCCTCCTCTCCCCGATCGGGCAGGCATTAAAGGGCTCTCCTAGCCCCCTCCAGCTGCACCTCAGCATCACCGTCAGGCTGCCTAGTGAAGCTGAAAAGTAGGGGTGCCGTTGGGTTCGCCACGGTCCCCCGAGCTACTATCCCTGGAAACAACAATCTAGTCCACACACTCAGATAGTGAGTCCACAATAGCAGGCTCCTCTCTCTAGGCACCCGGTGCGCTGCCAGAACTCCCAGCACATGATACACATTGGCCAACGTGGCTGGAGCCAAGGCCAACTGCCTCCCCTCTGCCAGCAAGCACACAAGCCATAGCAACTCTGCCCTTAACAGGCCATCCTCCTTGTGCGGAACCACAAATGTCGCTAACCAGTACGCAAAGTATCCGGCAAGATGTGTCACGTTCGGCAAGCCATGGATGGGGATTCCACCCCTCCTGTGGTGCATATATGTATCTGGAGTATGTCCGGAAGCGTAGCTCCACCTCAGTATACTCCTCCCACAGAGTCTGATCCCTAGAAAGCTCCTGATAGAAGCAGAAGGGCCTGTTGTAGAAGTGGTGGACCCACATTCAGCGACACCCTGGGGGTCTGTGTAGCTCTGTCTCTCCCTGCTTGGGCCAAGTCCCTCCAAGTCTTCAGAAGATATCGATAGCTGTGAGGTAGTCGGTATCTCCCCTGTCCGTCGGTATGGCTGCGATGGAGGTCATCCAGTACCACCTCCCTATACCGTTCGCTGCTGATCGGCAACCCAGAAATCTGAAACAGAGACCATAAGTCAAGTGAGGTCTCTCCCTCTGCTATTGCCACCGTGTTCCATCAGCGGTTAAAATTCTCCAGCAGCACCTATAGCAGCCCAGTGTAACAAGGGTATGCGTACAAAGTAGCAGTCAGGGCGTACCTGATCCCAACTCTATCCAGTAGCACCCTGTAGTCGTGCACAATCCCCATCAACCACTCGGTGCCCTGTGGATGCACTAAAATTCACTTGATATTCTGTTCATTTATTAGTGTGTTTATTTATCTGTTTAGTGCGAGGGCGTGTTAGTCATGAAGGCGACGATTTATTCAGGCCTCGTGGAAGCCCAAGGTGCGCTCGATCTGACTTCGTCAGGTAATTGTGTACCTCGGGTCGGGACCGAATCCCTTCGCGCCGTAAAGGTCATGACGTCATTCACATCCCCCATACGAGGGAACACCCTTGATTAATTGCCAAAATTAGGGGCCCTGCGGCCAAAAGAATTAATACTAATTGCGAGGAAAAGAGCAGGAATAAATCACACTAAGGGCCCGCATTGAAGGGATAAAAGGATTGTCGTGTAGTACAGTGAAGCCACAGAGATATGACAGTAAGTAATTAAATCTCATTAGATCGGGTTGCTAAAGTAGAAGAAATAAAATTACTTTTTAATTAACAAGTTAAATTAGCAATTATATACCAGAGTTCAATCCAAAGGAAAGACGACAAGTCTAATAGTACAGTCGACAGAATAGAAAAGATGTACCAGAAAGTCGGGGGAAGCCCGACGAAGGTACCAGCTGGCCACTACGAACTCGCACACTAGGAACCACAAAATAAGCACGAACCACGACCCACCTGAAAAGCAAGGGTGAGCCTCGTGTCCCTGGCTCAGTAGGGGTCACATGGATCCCCACTGAAAAACACGCAGTAACACGGTAAAACTACAGGTAAACAACAGGTAAGCAACAGGCAACAACAGGTGTAGTAAAGCAGGAAAACTAAACAACAAAGCTGTAAAGGAAATGGATGCAGCAGTAGGGAGCAAGCTAAGAGCTGGGGGAGTTAAAAAGGAAAGGGACAGAGCCATACCAAATAGGCGCGACTGTCGAAGTAACCTCGGCTCTCAGAACTACTCCAAGTAATGACAGAAGGGCAGACTCTGATCTGACGAAGTCAGGAGTCGCCGATCCGTCGACACGACGCCAAGCCTGAAGCGAAGACCTACAAGAACAACAAGAAAACCAAAAAAAACCTAGACAGATGACAGACAACACGACTAACATGTCGTGCACACTGCCCCATACACGACCGAAACGTCGTGCATGCGACAGACACTGACCTCAGGAAAAGCCAAGAGAAGGCCAACCCAGAAAGGTCAAGATGCACAAGAAACGCGAAGAGAACCGCGAGGAGTCACGTGCCACGTGACTAGAGTGCCCCACCACCAGAAGAACAGCCAGCTGCATCCACTGACGTCTTATGCTGCGCCTACTAGCGCTTGTCCACGTCACCTTCGGCAAGGGCTAGGCCGAGATAAAGACACTGCTAGAACCAGAACAGTACCATAACGTGAGTGACTAGTCAGGGTCACGTCTAACGATGCAAGTCTAAAGTCCCTGACCATGTGTACACACACTGGCCCACTACCTAAGCCAGGCCTCTAGCTAGTATTCCCCCTATGAAGGACACTACGGTTGGACCGGGGGCCCACGAAACTAGCATAAGAACCGTAAACCGGGAAAGTGCCCCGCTACAAGAGCCATCACGCCGAAGCATGCCGTAAGGCTACGACTAGTGGAGGCTGACAAGTCATAGAGACTCAAAACACGAGAGCAGAAGTACAGACAGGCAAGAGAGCACTGTCACACGTACTTTGAAGCACCAATGGCAGCACAGCCATTGCCGACAACTCAGGACAAGGCAACTAGACCTACTCACGTAACGATCCTTGTGTCAGATGACTCAGAGGCAAGATCATCGTAGATAACGGAACAAGCCGCCAATCGGTCTAAACCTAAGCCAGAGGAAACAACGGTCCACAGGAAATGACTCACGGAGACCCGAGGGAACACCAAGAACCCTCAGCACATCTGGACACGTAAACTAAGGTAAGACGATACCTCGAGGCATCCAGAACACTGTCTCGAGCTAGACAGAACTGTCGAGACACAGACAAGGTCACCTGTCAACCCCTAGTCTCACCGGGTTGATCAAAACTCGACATGACACATGCACACTGACGCACACACAGCATGCACAAGCACTCCTGACCATCCCATCATGGTCATTGCCCTCATGGGATGTCAACAGACACCCACGGGTCACGGGCAAACCATGAGATCAAGCGAAGACAAGTAGAAACCAGAGCGGTGGACGACAATAGCACTCTGGGCAAAGCGAACCATCACTCAACTGCTAGGTGAACCCTACAGTCAAGAGGTAGCTGCTACGCAACCAAAGGTAACGACACTGGCAGTTCTAGATTGAGTCGTTAGGGTACCATCGTAGTTAAGGAAAAGACCACACCCAGTCACCTAAATTGACTGATCCAGAAACTTCTGACAAACAGACACCCCCCTAGAACACAACCTAAGACTGACCAACACACATCATTTTTTGGTGATAGGTAGAGGGCACCGCCTTCGTTCGGCTGAGGAGGCCTCGGCCGAAGATGGCGTTATAAGCCGCCATCCCTTTAATCACGATGAAGTCCACTATAACTGTAACGGTTTTGGGCGGGGTTGCCGATGGTGACCGACAGGCTTAGGGCTCCCTCGGGATAAGTTGCCTGGCCGTTGAACCCGCAAAGCGGGGTTCGGATCGGTCAGAGTCTAGATGGATTCTCACCCATCTTGAGGAAACAATAGTAAAGAAAGTACATCAGCGGCACTACCATTGTCAACTAATATCCTATCTACATTACAATTATTTATAGTAGCCGATACAACTAGGGCGTCGTCGTGTGCGGTTGCTAACCCTTCCAGGACTTGGTCGAAAAACGCCAAGGCCTACTATTCGCTTGCTTACGGGGTCTTCGGGGGCTTAGAGGCCCGACTTGCCCGTTCGGCATGACGCTTCCTTCCTCGGCTGCTATCTCCACCTGATGCCGCACCGCCAGCATTGACGTTAATGTGGACTCTATGGGGGACATTGTCGATCTCCTCCGGGGTGGCGACATCCTTTCGGTGCTCGGACACATATCGGGATAAGTGCCCCTAGCGGACGAGGCGCTCAATCTCATCTTGGAGCTGATGACAATCGCCAGTGTGATGCCCATGGTCGCTATGGAATAGACAGTGCTTTCGGTGGTTGTGGTGTTTCACCTTCATAGGCTCGGGTTGGCAGAGAAGACCCGAGCCTTTGATGTCTTCGTAAATTTTGTAGACTGGGCGGTCAGGGGAGTGTACCGCTTGTACCTCCGAGAGGGCACTTTAGTGTCTCCATCCCGGTTCTGCATTTTTCCTTGTCCGGAGCCTTGCTCAGACTGTCGCTTCTTGTCCCCCTCCAGGCGTGAGCCCGTCAGCTGCGACAGGCGGTGATAACTTCCTCACACTACGCATATCGTAGGGCCAAGGTCACTAGCTCAGCGAGGGAGGTAGGGGGATGAAGAACCAGCTCGTGCCTCAGGTTCTCGTCGCGGGTGCCCTCGGTCAGTGCAGTGATGGCCGAGGCAACATTCAGGAGGGGGTTACACAGGGACTCCGATTTAAATCGGTTAATATAGGCTCGGAGACTCTCCCCCTATTCCTGTTTGAGGGCCAACAGCCCCGCTACTGATCGTGGAGGACCGCTGTCAGCGAAGCTCTCCTTGAATACTCGCCCGAATTGCTGAAAATCACATATGATGCCTGGGGCGAGGGCTCGAAACCAAGCCTGAGCGCCCTGGACCAAGGTGGTCGCGAATGCTCAGCACTTGATGGCGTCGGAGGCCCCATGCAAGGTCATGAGGGCGTCGAAACTGTCTTATTGATCAGTCGGGTCTCCCTGGACGTCGTACACCTTGAACGTCAGAAGTGAGATCCTGGGGGAGATCTCGACCTTCAAGACATGGTCAGATAACGGAGATTGCTTCTCGTTCTCAGTGGTAGAGGTCTTCTGCAAGGCACAAAGGGTGCACTCTTGCTCTGCAAAACACCTCTCAAAGTCTCTCAGTCAGAGGGATAACTCTGGTTGCCGCTGAATCGAGGGGGTGTGGGGGAGGTCCTGCACATTGCCTTGATGCCCCTCGTGGGCCTCAGTCTCCGGGAGTGGCCGATGCGCTCCAGACTTCTCCCTCCTCGGGGTGGAGGAGGCTTCTTACTCTGGGGGAGGGGCTTGTGATGGTCCTCCTGACCGGTTGCGAATTGCTAGGATCCAAAGGGGGGGGTGAATGGATCCCATTCAATCAATTTTATGAAATTAAAATCTTGATTCCCAAATTAATTAACCCTGACCAGATAACCATAGCAGAGCTAAGGAAATAACCTCAACAGAACAAGATGAACAGTGAGGCTCCAAACAGATAGGGTTCCAATGAGACAAGCTCAAACACTTGATCGCCACAACTTGGAACGACTTTCTCTAACAAGAAATTAGGAACATGTTAATGAGGAGAGAATCACAACTCAACCAGACACCCTCTGAATACAAAGGACATTAACCCAGTCAACAATCACCTGAACGTGCATCTCCTCTTACTCCTCGCATCAAGGCTCTACTGACTTAGGCATCAGAGGGTTTCCCCTGGGGATTCATCCCTGGGCACCTCTGACCTGTTTCCCTATCTTGCAGTTCGTAACTTCGTGGTCATCATCTCCAGCTCAGGACTAGCGCGAGATAACCCCTCTTTATTTGGCGCCGTCTGTGGGAAATGAGTAAATAGCCGACATGGTGTGAAGGAGCTCCAGCAGGAGGGCCACCGGCGACAAAGGGAAAGGTTCGGCAACAGAGGAGGGTGCACCATCCCACCATATGGGGAACAGCCCTTCTCATGCCAGCGACCCAACCGGTGACCTACCCCCGCCCACAGTGGAGGGGCAACCCCCTGTCGGGAGTGCAGACCCCCTCCAAACCCTTAACGTAAAATTGGATAGCCTCATTGATCTAATGAGGACCCAGGCGGCCAAGGAGGAGCCTTCGCGACTTCCCCGAGAGAGCCCCCACCGTGGGGATGCTTCCTTGCAAACTGTAGGGGGGCGCTTCATCCTCCGGGGATGGCAGATAATTCGCAACCGGTCAGGTGGACCATTGCAAGCCCCTCCCCCAGAACAAAAAGCCTCCTCTACTCCAAGGAGAGAGAAGTCTGAAGTGCGCTAGCCACCTCCGGGGACAGAAGCTCTCGAAGGGCATCGAGGTAGCATCCAGGAGCACCCTCGTAGCCCCTCGACCCAGCAACAATCGGAGTTGTCCCTCCGGCTACGAGACTTTGAGAGGCATTTCACAGAGCAAGTGCACGCCCTCCGCGCCTTGCAGAAGACCTCTCCCGTGGAGGATGAGGAGAAATCCCTATTCTCCGATCACGTCTTAAAGGCAGAGATCTCTCCAAGGATCTCCCTCCTGACCTTCAAGTCGTATGACGGCCAGGGTGACCCGACTGACTACTTCGACAGCTTTGACACCCTGATGACTCTTCACAGGGCATCCGACGCCATTAAGTGCCGAGCGTTCGCAACCACACTGGTCCAGGGCACTCAGGCATGGTTCCGGGCCCTCGCCTCCAGTTACATCTGAGACTTCAGGCAGTTCAGGCGAGTGTTTAAGGAAAGCTTCATCAGTAGCGGTCCCCCTAGGTCGGTAGCGGGGCTGTTGGCGCTCAAACAGGAACAAGGGGAGAAGCTGTGGGCCTACATTAACTGATTTAAATAGGAGGCCCTATGCATCCCCCGCCTAGATGTAGCCTCGGCCATAACCGCGCTCACTGGAGGCACCCGCGATGAAAACCTCTAGAGTGAGCTAGTCCTACATCCTCCCACCTCCCTTGCCGATCTAGTGACCCTGGCATTGAGCCATGCTGAGTGCAAGGAAGTCCTCAGCGCCTGCCGTGGCACAACCAGCTCGAGTCGGGAGGGGGACAAGAAGCGAGCGTCCGAGCCAAGCTCGGGACAAGGAAAAAGGCAAAACCAACACAGAGAGCATAAAGAGCCATCCCGGAGATACGAGTGGTACACGCCCTTGACCGCTCCGGTGTATGAGATTTACAAAGACATCAAAGGCTCGGGCCTCCTCTGCCAACCCAAGCCTATGAAGGTGAAGCATCGCAACCGCCGCAAACACTACCTCTTCCATAGCGACCACGGGCACCACACCGGCGACTGCCACCAGCTCCAGGATGAGATCGAGCATCTCGTCCGTCAAGGGCACTTGTCTCGGTACGTGTCCGGGCAGAAGGAGGACCGAGGCACCCCCGAGGAGATCGACAACATCCCCTGTGGGGTCCATATCAACGTCATTGCGGGAGGAGCTACATCAGGAGGAGATAGTAGCCGAGGAAGGAAGTGTCACGTCGAGCGGGCGAGCCGAGCCTCTGAGCCACCTAAGGCCCCACCGGCAAGTGAACCGCAGGCCCTGGTATTCTCCGACTAGGACCTGGAAGGGTTAACAATCCCACACGATGACGCCCTAGTTGTATCGGCCACAATAAACCATTGTAATGTAGACAGAATCTTAGTCAACAATGGTAGTGCCCCTGATGTACTTTCCTACGATTGTTTCCTCAAGATGGGTGAGAATCCATCTAGACTACTTGTGGTGCATCGGTGTTGTTATCATTGGCGTCTTGTGTGCCAGATGTTCCCTGTCGTCTTTGGCACTGGAGCCGGTGTTCTGGTCGAGCAGTCAGCCGTGAGGACTGTGTCTCCTTGTGTAAGCTACTGCTTGATTGTGTTGTTGTGCGGTTTCTTCGGTATCTGTTGTTGTGGCAGTCGTGTCTCCTTTCGGGTGAGACGTGAGCGACGGTGCCTTGCTTCGGAGGTGTCGGACTTGTGTTCACTTGTGTCGTGCTCACTCTCGAGCGTGTACTTGTGATTGTGGTCTGACTGTGTTCCTCTGAGCTGTGTTTCTTGCGGTTTGTGTTGATTTGTAGTTGCATCCGTCGGGTTGTTCTTCCTTGCTTCTTCCTTCTTGCTAGTCCTTAATTTTCAAGACAAAATTTCTTGAAGGAGGGGAGGATGTAACACCCTGGATCCTTAGTGGATCTTTGTCAGATCTTTATCGGATCTTTCGGATCCTTTTGGGAGAGTTTCGGTTCGCTTTTGTAACTCCCGAGTTGAGTTTTACGATCCGTGTGAATTTTTCTCTCATATAACTTACGGAATCCTACGGTGAGTTTAGTTCTCAGTTCCTCGACTCACGGACGATACAATTGCGATGTACTCTTCGCGAGGATTGTTTCGACTATTTTTACGTATTTTTCTGAATTAGTGTATTTTTGGCATAAATTATAGATTTTTAGAAATTAGGAAAATTTCCTAATTTCTTTCTTTTTCTTTCCTTTTCCTCTCTCCTCCCTTTTATTCGCACATGTCCCTCTCTCTCTCCCATTTTCTCTCCTCTCTCGCCCTTCTGACTCCGGCTACAGACGGAGGAGGCTCGTGGGTGAGGTGGCGACGGCGTGGGGATGGTCGGTTGCGCGAAGGGATGAGGATCAGATCGATTTTGGTGCGATCCCGAATGGTGGATTCAAAGCCGACGGGGTACGTGTTTTACAATTTTTGACGTGGATTAGTCACTTCGACGCGTGGTTTCTTCAGTGGAGGTAGGGAGATGGACCACCTACCTTTCTTGTGCCTTTCCTCACGATTTTACGCTCTACGGTGCGAGAACGAGCAAGTTTAGGCTCTTTGTGATTTTTGGGAGTTCGTAGGCTTCGTCAAAAAATGGTGACGATTTTCAAAATGGTTGGTACCGTTCGACTCCCTGGAACGTCTGCGTTCCGTTGATACTAATTTCGTGTCAAATGGCGGTCTATCGGGGCCGGTAGGAGGCTGAGAACCTCGTTAACCCCATTTAGGTGATTTCGTTAGAATCACCTGTTTCTTGTGATTCGTGCGTCATTTTGACTCTGGTCAGAGTCTATGTGATTGCCAGGGCGATTGTGGCTATATCTCCTTTGTTTCGACACAAACGGGGCGCGGAAAGGCCACGATCAGACGAACCCCTGGGTTTGCTCGCCGTAATGCCTAAATGGCTTCACAGTGGCATTTAAGGCTTAGGGTGGCTGGTTTCTGACCATTTAAAGTAGGCTGGTGGGTGTCTGCACAGTCGTGTGATAGACCACCCAGTGGATGGCATGGCCAAGTCTGAGCCATCCAATCCTGTTGAGTGGCTGGGTTCCAGCCGTTCTAGTTCTCGGTTGGGTTGAGCGGCTAGGGCTTAACCATTCATCCCAGTTGACCTAGGGTCAACAGTTTTTGAGGCGGTTCATGGGGCGGTTTGCCCCTAACCGTTCTATTCCTTGGGGTGGTTCGGTCAAAAACTTTCTGACCGGTTACTGTAGTAGGTCGGTAGGCTTGTGCGGCTAGCCCTTAACTGCTCTATGCCGTGGGGCGGTCCGGCCCTAACCGTCCAGCATTGTCCCCCCGTTGTCTGTGAGCGGCCTGTTCTAGACTATTCTTTTTCCCTGGGCGGCCTTCTCTGGACCGTCCAGTCCATTGAGCGGCCCCTTGGTGACCGCCCAATGAGTGAAGTCCGCTGTTGAGTCAGTTGGCCGTGATGGCTTATTCCGTGTCCTATCTATGCTATGTCCATGTTCTAGGGCAGTGTCTATGCGTCGGTGGTTCTCTGGATTAGTCGGTTCATGGTTCGGGGATCCGGGCTGTTGGTGTCTGATTGCGCGGGATAGGGAGCGGGGGCGGGGGGTTGTGGGTGAGAGCCGATGGTGATAGAGGGAGAGGGAGAGAGAGAGAGAGAGGAAGGGAGAGAGAGAGAGTGAGGGAGAGTGTAATGACCCAGGATCTGGATATCCGGAATGACCCGATATCAATCAGACTCTGACTCGCCGCCCACGAGCCGGAGGGCTCGGAAGGGTTAAAAAGGATCGGTGTGGTGTACATAGAAATAAGAAATACAGTAGAACAATACAACAATTAACAGAAATAAACAACTAACTACAACAGAGTCTAATCCAGTAGAAAGTACAGTCTAAGATAGAGAATGTACCAAATGCCAAGTGAACACTCGGCTCGACGAACTGGCAACCAATAACCTCTACGCAACGTCCTCGAACCTCGAGGAAGATCCGCAACACCTGAAAATCAGGGGTGAACCTCCTATCACTGGCTCAGTAGGGGTCCCGCGAAACTCCAACCGAAAACAACAGCGGCACGGGAAGCAGCAACGACAGCAAGAACAACAGTAACAGTAGGAACAGTAAACACAGTGGCTGGTAAAACCTCGGCTCTACAACTACTCCTACAGGAATCGAACCCAACACCCCGATCACACAGTCGGGGGACTGCCAGAATACGGACCACCCTAGTCACTCTACTCGAAAAATGTCACGACACCTCTGCCGTGGAGGCCTGTGCCCACACACGAAGGCCCACACCGAAATCACACAATCCAGAAACACAATCATGACCTCACTGTCATGGACTCTACCCCGTCTAGGGAGAAGCCCTCAGTGATGCTCACCAGAAACCCTAGACCTCGACTCCGAGAGAACGCCTGAAACTACAAACGAAATCCCATCTCGCAGACGAGAAATGAAAACCCGTGACATGACAACTCACATCACGTGATGGGAGTGCCGCCCACCAGAAGCAAGGCCGGATGCATCCACTGACGTCTTAGTCCCACCTCAAGTGTTTCCCTCCGGCCCAGTGGGAATTGAGACATCGTACTAGTAACACAGAATAAGAACTAGCTGGGGTCACGCTCGACAGCGCGTGTCCTTTGCCCCTAGGTACGCATGCACACACAGACTATCTGCTCTAGGTCGGGTCCTCTAGTTGGTTTTCCCCCTAGCCAGACTCAAGCTGCAAAGGCAAGGGGCCCTATAGTAACCAGCGTAAAATCGTCTCACTCGAGTCACGCTCTCCATCACTCCCAAGTGGGTTCGCACTAGCGTGCACAGGAAAGTTACGACTAGTGGGGGCTCATAAAACGTGAACACTAAAAATCACGTACGCACCCATCTCGAGTAACATGAAGAAATAGGTGGCTCGCGGCCACCATACTCTAGACATTCCACTAGACCTCATAACCCAACGGTCCTTGAGTCACGAGACTTGGGTCAAGACCGCTGCACGAGACGACACAATGCCATCAATCCGGCCTAATCCCGAGGTCTTAAACCACGGTGACACAAGACAACTCACAAACTGCTGAGTAGATCCCTCATCCATGGGACACACTGAAAACTTCCAGCCCCAGGCTGGTTAACTGGACTCACAGTCCAAGGCCATGCACACAGCCCACTCAGAAATCACTTCCCACAGAAACTCACGCCGCATGGGGAAGACCCTCCGTACTCATACCAACTCACGACGACTCGATTTAACGCAATCACGAAAGCTCAGAACACAAGAGGGTCACCCGGACCCTTAAACCCACGAGCACACTAGTCGAGTAAATACGGTACCTCCAGACATCCAAAAATACGGTCACAGTCCCCACGGGACGTTCGGGACACTCATGGGGTCATAGGTCGGTCATTGGGTCTCAACCGGACTGACCGGAGACCAACAAGACACAAAACGGACACGACGACACAAAAAACCTCCTAGCAGTCCTCTCTGGACCGCTAAGGACCCTGGCGATCTCCTCCCGACCGCAAGGCCTGGCCTAGCGGTCCAACCAGGACCGCAAGGCCGAAGGAAGAGCAAACCCCAAGTGGTCACTCCCGAACCGCTCCGACGGTTCGGCCCCAGCATCCCACTCCTCTATGCTTAGCTCCTCCTCGCTGACCTCCTCCTCACCATCACTGGCCTCTGGTCCAAATGGCATTAGTGGAGGAGGTAGGGTCAGCACCGAGACACCCAGACTATCACCCGCGGCCTGGAGAACGACCGACCAGCCTTCGTGGAAGCCACAGTCTCTAGCCGGGCCATAGACCTCAACGACCACAACATTCAACTCGTCCCGGTACTTCGAGGATGAGCGGTAGCACTCCACGGCCTCCAACTCGATGGTGGCCATCGCCACATGCAGATTCTTGAACCACACCACTGCCACCCAAGCCCTTCCTTCAGTAGTGTCCGCCAAGGCCCCTAGCTTGGTTGACCGAGCATCAGCCGTGTTGGCCCGCTTGGTCACCTCTTAAAGAGACCCCTCCAATGCCTGGGCTTGAACATGAAAGGCATCCCGATCTCGCATGACCTCTGCTAGGGCTCGCTCCTATGACTCAAGCTGCTCTCGGAGCTTGGCGCACTGAGCCTCCTACACCGCTTGGTGTTCTTGGAGCCCGGTGCATTGGATCTCCAGCCCCTTCTACGTAGCCTAGTTGGCCGTCAACTCCTACGTGATCCCAATAAAGTGGTACCCCCTCAAGTCGAACGCCTTGGAGACTAAACTTAAGTTCTTCGCCGCCAAGTCATACAGTTCTCTGTGGGCTCCAGGACCAAAAACCCCAGTATGGTCACACGCATGAACACCCTTGTCCATTAGGGCGAAGGCCTCTAGTCAACCTGCGTACCCTAGTGTGACCTCCTCAGGTGGTAGGAAGCGGATGGCAGGGGTGACCTCAGGCAGTAGAAGGCAAGCGACCACATCCGGGCAGGGAGCCTTGCCCTTATTAGAAACACCCCCGATAGGGGCCGAGGGAGGAACCTTAGTTTGAGGCTGAATAGGAACTGGCTCCTCGATTGGTACCGAAGCCAGTGGGGTCTTGGACTGGGGTGGCGGTGGTGTTCAACCATGGGTCGGGGCGGAGGCCCTTTTCCTTGTCCTTTGGTGACTTCAACTATCCAGCACTGCTACCATATCCAGGTCCACCTGGGGGTGCTGACCGCTCAACATGGTGGAAATTGCTCGGGTGTGTTCGCCGCCCCTTCAAAAGTGACTTGTCGAGTGCTCAAGCTGACGCTGGCCGTGGGCACTACGGGTGAGCACTCCGTCAGAAGTGCCGCTGGGAGAGGATACGACAGGCGCCCTAGCACTAAGCCAACCGCCTCCTGATGAGCGGCGACAGTCATCACCTGGTCGGTACTTGGCTCTATATGGTCAATGGGATGAGGAATGGATTGTGAAAGGTCGACTGTCTCATACCGCAGCTCCGACGACTCCAACACCTCTGCAAAATAGCATTGAGAAGGTCAGTTCGACAAATGGCTAGAGAAGAATAACCAGCGATGAAGTTAGTATCATGGGGTAATGGGGGGCTCAACCCTAACTCCCGAAGCACCGCCGGGGTCAGGTTGGGGTCGGCATCAAGGAGGTGGAAGTGAAGAAGGGCTTTAATCGCCCTGGACTCCTCAGCAGTAGGATTGGATAGCCTATCTGCCCTAAGAGGGCGGGAGCCCGTAGCAAAGCTCCAATCACTCAGATGACCACTGCCCCTACCTTTGTGATGAAGACAAAGTGCTCAGACTAGCGCTTCAGGTTAGACACCACGGAAGTGACGTAGATAATGCTCATGTCCTTCCTGGCCCAAAAGTAAAAGGACAACATGTCGGTAGGATAGCACTGAAGGCTATAGAATTGCCGGAAGAGGAAAACGTTCGGGGCAATCGATGCTTGGTTGCAGACAAAGACAAAATCACATAGGATACGCCAAGAATTGGGGGAAAGCTCCCCTGGGTACCGACCATAGTGGTAGAGGACTGACTCAATGAAGGGATGTACAAGGAGGTTGAAGCCACCTCAAAAGGACTCTATGGGGACCCTGATGCCACCCGGAGGACGGCTCCATAAGCTATTGTCAACGGTCGAGAAGACGATGTCAAAATCAGTAGGAATTTGAAAAGCCTGTCCATAGAAATGCCTTCAGTTGAAACCACAAAGCCTAGGAAGGTACTGGACTTAGTCATGAAGTGACACTTTCCTAGGTAGGTAAATAGGCTCTCTTGCCAAAGGACGGCACAAACTTGTCTAAGGTGGTCTAGGTGAGTCTCTTTGGACTGACTATAGATGAGAATGTCATCGAAGTTGACCACAAGAAAAACTCCAATGTAAGGTCGAAGGATCGCTGTCATAAGATGCATGAAAGTACTTGGGGTGTTTCAAAGCCCGAAAGACATGACCAGCCATTCATAAAGGCCATCTTTGGTTTTGAAGGCCATTTTTCACTCATCTCCTAGCCTAATCCTAACTTGGTGGCAGCTACTCTTAAGGTTGATCTTGGAGAAAATGGTGGCTCCAGCTAGCATGTCAAGCATGTCATCAAGCCTAGGTGTGGGGAACCTACACTTGACTATGATCTTATTAATGGCTTGACTATCTACACACATTCATCATGACCCATCCTTCTTGGGTGTGAGAAGGGCCAAGACGGCACAAGGGCTTTTGCTAAGACGAAGGAAACCCTTCCTAATGAGCTCCTCAACTTGCCTCCAAATTTTGGCATGTTCTGTGGGATTGAGGCGGTAGTGGGCAAGGTTTAGGAGGTGGCTCCTAGAATAAGATCAATAGCATGTTGTACATCACGCATGGGAGGAAGTTGATCTGGGAGCTCCTCGGGGAACACATCACCAAACTCCTCTAAGAGAAGCTGAATCTCTATAGGATGGGGGTTGGAGAGGGTGGGCTCCCCTAGGCAAATGACCACTGCACACAATGGTGCCCCTTGAGCTACTTGGTCACCCTCGAAGTCTTATCTTGGTTGGGATTTTGGGGGGTTGGGTGGGTCAGTGTGGTGGGGTTCCCCGAGACTTGAGATGGGGTGGGGTGATGTCCTTGAGAGGGAGGGTCCCTCCTAGGTAGGGGACAAGGTGGGGAGGGGTTGAGACGGATAGTCTTCCCCTCATACTCAAAGGTGCATGTGTTTGGCCTACCTAAGATGGTGGCATGTACATCATAAATCCACGGTCTCCTTAGTAAGATGCTACCTACTTCCATGGGGATAATGTTGCACTGCACTTGCCCAAGATAGGATGAGAAGGTGATGGGTACGAGGCAACGAGTGTTGATCGGGATGAAGGTGGTGTTAATCCATGAGACCCGGTATGGGCTAGGGTGGGGAGCGATGGTAAGCCCTAGGAGTCTAACGGTGTTAGGGGACACGACATTGACACAACCCTCATTATCTAGGATCACATTTCTCACATGGCTCCCTATCTTGATAAATGTGTAGAAAATGAAAGTTCAACACCAATCATCCTCTTAGGATTTGGTGAGAGTGCACCTAATCACACCTAGCTGGGAGTCGGTAGATTGCATGGTGTTATCTAGACCCAACTCATGGTATTGTGCCTCATACTCTTCTTCCCAATCGATTGAGGCTTCGTGGACCTCAACCACACTCTCAAGTTCCCCTTTGAGAGGGGAATTTTCCTTCTTGATGAGTAAGCTAGACAGTCCTCTTGATGGGCACTATCCCGTGAAGTGCCCAAATCCTTAGCACCTAAACCATTGCTGCCTACCACTACCCAGGGTTGTCCCACCTGCATTTGGTCCTTTGGAACTCTCCTCCCTTCGGGAAGTGGGATGACTAGGGGCGGCCCTTGTCAGAGTGATGGTGGGAGGGGGTTTGTAAGGCCATAAAGGGGCACTCCCACTTGGGCAAGGGGCCTTCATGGGAGGGGTCAGGTTGGTTCGGGGTCCCATGCCTTTGGGATTGGCCAGTCGTGGAGGGGCAAACCTAGGAATCCCATAGAACCTCTCAGCATCCTGCGCTATTTGGTAGGCTTGTTCGAGTGTGTTGACATCCCTCATAAAGCGCTCTCTCTTGATGTGATTTTAGAGCCCATTTCTAAATCTGGATAGGGTGATAGCTTGTTCCTTACGGACTCCACACTTTAAGAGGTAGTAATCAAACTTCTCAATGTACTCAGTCACGGTCCCACCTTCTTGGGTGAGGCTTTGTCCGAGTCGTTTGCCTTCCAAATCAGCAAGTTCTTCCATCCTTCTTTGGTATTCATTATAATCAGGGCTGGCAAAGCCGGTGTGTACTGCTACGCGGTAGGATGCTAACTAGATTTCGACAACAATGACGGCTTCCGCTCCGTAGATGAGGGAGAAAGGCGAACATACTATGGGGGTTTTGTAGACCGTCCGGTAGGCCCATAATGCCTCAGAGACCTTTTCACCCCAGTCACGTTTCCAGTGGCTAACAATTTTAGCCAAGAGCTTTCAGAGAGTCTTGTTGAAGGCCTCGACCAAACCGTTGGCTTGTGGGTTGTAGACTGAAGAAGTCCTCTAGTCAATGTGGAACTTGGCTGCCAACTGGTATACGGCCTTGTTCTTGAATGGCATCCCGTTGTCAGAGACTATGCGACTGGGTGTACCGAAATGGTAAATGATGTTGTGTCGGACGAACCTAGCGACGACCTCGTCAGTGACTTCCTGCGGGGGAAGGGCTTCCACCTAATGAGAGAAGTAGTCAATGGAAGCCAGAATGTACTTGTGGCCTTTGGAAGACGACGGGAAAGGCCTCGCGATGTCGGCCTCGCGATGTCCATACCCCATTCGGCGAATGGCCAGGTAGGGGCAGTGGGACGCAGTGGATTGGGAAGCCTTCTAGGCACTAGGTGAAAGGCTTGGCACTGATGGCATGTACGAGCATACTAGACGCAATCCGCGTACATGGTAGGCCAATAAAAGCCTTTCAGTTTGATGTTGTGCTTCATTCTATCTCCGGCTTGATGGGCGCCGCATAGCCCAGAATGAACCTCGCGCATGATAGCTCGAGCCTCAGCTGGGGAGATGCATCTCAAGAGAACGGACTTGTCCTTTTCATGAACGAGCCAGTACAGGGAGTCGCCAATCAACTCATACGATGTTGCCTGGAAAAGTAGTCAGACCCTTTGAGCCCAGTCACATGGGAGCCATCCCTTCTTGAATTTGGAGATGGGCTCGTGCCAATCTTCTTCTTCTGGAGGACTGTCCTGGTCAAAGCCTTGGACCTCATAAACTGTGAGACCGGAGTCACTTTCGAGTGAGCTGGGCATTAGCCTTCAGTGCTTGACTATGATGTCCACTTCACCCTCAGGCGGTAGCTTGATGGCCGCAGCCAATTTTGCCAGGGCATTAGCCTGGGCGTTGCCACTTCTGGGAACGTGGTCTATTTCGAAGAAATAGAACTTCTGGGTTTGCCGGGTGATGGCGGTGTGGTACGGGACCAGCTCTGATTTTCACACGTCATAGATGCCAAGCACCTGTCGGACTATCAATTGAGAATCTCCATAGGCTTTGAGGCATTTGACACCCATGTTGAGAGCCATCTGGAGTCTGATGATTAGGGCTTCGTACTCGGCTTCGTTGTTGGTCAGAGCTTTCATGAGGGCACAAGAGTTATACAGAACTCCGCCCTGAGGGGTCAGGAAGATGATTCTGGCGCCTACCGTAATGCCTGAACTGAGGTTGCTCTGGGTAGTGCCTCGAGAAGCACTATCAAAGTACAACTCCCAGCGGGGTAGGCTGACTGTGAGGGCATCTTACTGCCAGTAATGCAAGACATCTCCGGTCTGTTTAGCCAATTGCTGGTGTTGAAGGGCAAGAGACTCCTCATCTGGAAGCTCCGTGTTGAAGGGAGAATCATCTTGTACTAGATGGTCTGCTAAGAATTCAGCCATGCCCTGTCCCTTGATTGCTTTTCTTGGGACGTAGGTGATGTCGTACTCCATAAGTAGGAGTGTCCATTTTCCCAGTCGGCCTGAGAGAACGAGTTGCCTGAGAAGGAACTTCAAGGGGTCGTGCTTGGATATAAGCTCAACCTGATGAGACAGGAGGTAATGCCATAGCTTTTTGACGGTAAACACCAATGCCAAGCATATTTTCTCCATGGGGGAGTAGCGGTACTCAGCACAGATCAGTTTTCGACTGAGGTAGTAGAGCGGCTGCTCTTTACCTTCCTCGTTGACTTGTGCCAACAGAGCCCCTAACGAAGCATCCATGGCGGCAATATAAAGTATGAGGGGATTACCTTAGACAGACCAGGGCTCATGAATGCTCAAAGATGCGTATGATGCATACTGGGCTAAAATAAAAAAAATCATCAAAACGAATACAAAGAAAGCTTAAAAATAGAAAGTACTCGGGAATAGTATTGTTAGACCGGATCAATCAAGGTCATGATACCATCTCCAACCGCGGCGTGCAAGAACCATCGTCCCCTAATTCTTCCAACCTAATGGACTATCCAGTGATTAAACATGTGCACCTAGATCATCATCATTTTTGGTAAAGGGGAGCATCAGATCCCAGAACACATGAATGACTAGCCGATTCCCAAGAGAACATAACATAGATACCATATAGTAATGCATAAAGGGACTAAGGGATCAAGATACTTACCTGACTTACCTGCCAGGCGGGAAAGCGAGATGTAGCGTGATGAACAAATGTAAAATGGACTTGCAATCAATTAAGCAATCAGCCAAAACCAAGCCAAGTTATAAGAAATGAGCATAATCATGCATGAAATGAAGCCAAAGACAACACAAGCATGAATCAAACATGGCAACATAACAAACGTGGGAACCAAGGAAAAGGTGGTCTACAAAGGACTGTCTCCTTCAATTAACGGTCAAACTTAGGACCGCCAATGGTAGGGTGGTTTCAAAACTCAACAACCCCTCTCTACCCTTTAGGCGGTCTACTAACGATCATCTCCCAGAGTTAGCGGCCAGTCGTAGGACCGCTAAATGAAGATCGATTTCAAAACAAAAAACCCTTCTTCTTCCCTCTCACGCACACACTCACCCTCACCGAGCTCACCACTATCCCATTCTCATTCCCCTCACCCTTACCCTCACCACCGAACATAATGTCCTCCCCCTCTCATACACCTCCCATGGCGATGAGAAAGAAGTGGGCAGTGAGGTAATTTATGCGCCATATGGAGGAGGAGGGAGCCAACCCGCCGTCGGTGAACCGTTCGGAGGAGGAACGGCAGCCACCGGTCGTCGCAGAAGAAGGGGGCCTTCTATGACCGTCGGAGCGTCCGAGGAGGTAGAAATGCACGACGAAGGTGAAGAGCCGGAGGCAGCGATCGAGGAAATGGCAAGAAAAGCTTCATCGTCGGAGGTAGGCCGCAGCCCAAACCCCTTTTTTGTCATTTATTTCAAACCAAGGAATGAGCATGGGATGATGAGGATGGGGGTCACACGAACCCTTGGAGAGGATTGTAGGGCCCTTGGGGCCACTTCCACGAATGGGAAAGAGGGGAAACGCCACCTACGGTGGTGGGGAAAAGGGTGGTCCTACTAGGGACCATCATCCCAAATAGCTGTTTTCCCTAGACCGTTAAACCACCAGGCGGTCCACGATGGACCATCAATCAGCAAGGCAATCTAGAATGCGACCGCCATATGACCAGACAATGAAATTTTTTTTTTATTTTTTTGGATTGAATGAATGAATGCATTACTGATGTTAGATGTGCAATGTGTGCAGGGAAAATTCCAGACTAGGATATCTTGGTTGCAGGTCTGAGCAGTGTACCTCGCACTACCAAACTTTCAACGGGAGAGGTTGGCAGTGATGGGTTTCCCAGAGTTCCTCAGCCTAGAGGTGATGGGATTAGATACAACACTGCTCTTGGCATGGCAAGACCGGGGGGATCTAGCCAGTCAGACTTTCTTGTTTTCATGGGGACACATGGCCCCCACATTGGAGGACGTGGCGAGGATCACCGGCTTGAGGGTTGCCGGGGTGCCAGTTGTAACGACGAAACGGTGACGATGATGGAGATTAGTCGAATTGAGAGAGGCGTTGGAAGATGATAGGGTGGATAGGTGGATGATCGAAGAGAGGTGGAAGATGTGGACGGGAGGACGGTCCATAGGTGAGAGGAGATGAGGATGAGTGTTTGGTTTTTATGTAGCAGAATGTGCAATTTCGGTGTATTACAATGTGTGAGTTTTGGTTGAGTGGGGGGAGAAGAAGAGAAATGGTGATAGACGATGTGGTGTGATGGGGGAGATGAGAAGAGAAACGGCGGCAGGCCGTGCTAAGAGGTGTGGGCGACGGAATCCCTTCCTTGAAGCTGTGGGCGTCCTGGAGCTTCAACTCCCCGAACCATCCCAGCGCCAGCTCATGCTTAAATCTGATAGCCAGATAGTCCAAAATGAATGGTTCTTCTCTTTAACCCCACTTTAGCAGCGCCAAGAACAAGTCAGAGCAGTGTTGCTCACCTTGAACCTGGCCCGTAGCCATGTCCCATTTTGCTAGTGTAAAGTCGGGGATTCTTACTAATTTATCTTCTATCGGAAGCACAGCCTCCAACCCCAATACGGGTTCCCACTCGCGGGCTTCACCCACCAAGTACATTGGGATGCTTCCAGGGACCACATGTGATAAGTTGTCCCGAGCCTGTAAGACTGCATGCTCCATCACTTTCACAACCCACGGCTCTTGCCTCTCCCGAGACCGTGACTGCTAAAGGAAGCGGAGCAAGTGCCTGTCCTTTGGGAAATCTCCCCTGTATCTCTCTGTGGTGCAATCAAAGGTGAAACCCTTCTCAGTCTTGGCAAGCCTCTGAACGTCCATGCTTTCGGTGTCTGAGCTTGAGGACTCAGCTAGGGCCGCCACCTCGGCATGATCCCGGTCCTAATCTTCAACATTGAGCCATGTGACGACTGGCACTAGAGGCAGAGGGACGCGTCCGGCACTAGCAGCAACGGGAGTAGAAGAACCACTTGGGGTAGCCATTTATCTGTAAAGTGCAACGAACAAAGATCAGAATAAACTGCAGACAATGAGGAATTAAAACCATAAGGGGAGGGGAAGGTTCCACTGTAAGCAAAAGGGGGGAGAATAAATAAGAAAGGAGGAAGAAACAAGGTTAAGACCCCACTAAACGGGTCTTCCCCGGCACACCCTGAATGACCTTTGTCGGCACACCCATGGTGGCCTTCCCCGTCACACCCTACGGGTCTCCACCGGCACACCCACTATGACCTTCCCCGGCATGCCCTGAATGGCCTTTGCCGGAACGCCCTTGGTTGCCCTCCCCGGCATGCCCTAAGGGGCCTTCACCGGCACAGTCCAAGTAGCCTTCGCCGGCATGCCCATGAGGCTCCTCACCGGCACGCTCCAAATGCCTTCCTCGGCACGCTATGTGTTTTCGTTCGCCGGCACGCCATGTGCATTGCTCCCCAGCACAGCCTTGGTAAATGCCATTAAGTGTCACTCAATGAAAAGATGCATGGGTGAAAATGAAGAGACTATGATGGACGAAAGTGATGGGAAATGAAGATCACGGGGGACCCTACTAAGGCAAAGAGAACAAAACATTGATAATTTCTGACAAAAATTTAGCAAAGTTTCCCCCAGGCCAGAGGCATAAGGGGAAACACAGGTGCACATCCACAAGGAGTGACAGCCCCAACAAAGTGGCGGTGGGCCCCGCGGGGCAACACCGGAAGTCCTCAGCTACAAAAGTCTGCTTCTCTCCCTCCACTGGCAAAGCACCCACTATGACCTTCCCCGGCACACCCTGTGGTGGCCTTCCCCGGCATGGTCCATGACCCTTCGCCGGCACGCCCTGTGGTGGCCTTCCCCGGCACGGTCCCTGACCCTTCACCAGCACGCCCTGTGGTGGTCTTCCCTGGCACGGTCCCTGACCCTTCGCCGGCACGCCCTGTGGTGGCCTTCCTCGACATGGCCCCTGAACCTTCGCCGGCACGCCCTATGGTGGCCTTCCCTGGCACGGTCCCTATACTCATCGCCGGTACACCCTCAAGGTCCTCACCGGCACACCCTGTGGTGGCCTTCCTCGACACAGTCCATAAGCCCTCACCGGCACACCCTGTGGTGGCCTTCCCCGGCACGGTCCCTATACCCTCCGCCGAATCCCCATCCACATTCGTCATCCCTGACACACCCGGCACGACCGGCGACTACGCCCACGGTGACACCCAGAGAAGAGGAAGAGGGAGAAGGTAGAAGAAGAGGAAATGAGGGGGAAGAAGAAGGCGAAGAGAGAGAGGAGGAAGGTGTTGTGCCCCTGTTGTCATTAGTCATATGTATTTCATGGTTTTGATAATGGCTAACACTATAAGTCATTGATTATTTTTCCACTCCCATATGGCGGAAGATATTTTTGACGGAGAGCAACCTTCATCTGATTCCATGAGGCTATGGGGTCCACTCTTCGAAGGTTCCTGAGACTTTCAACATTCAGCTAGTATGTCTTGGCGACACCCTGCAGTTTGTACTTCGCATACTACACTTTCCTTTCTTCTGACATGGGGTACCACTCAAAGTACTAGTCTAAGGAGGTCTCCCAATCGAGATAATCCTGGGGTCTGTGGGACCCCTCAAAAGTGGGAGGATCCAGCTTAATCAGCCGGTGCAGTGGGTCCTCCAAAGGGTCACGCGGCCTCCTACCTCAGTCCTCTATGGGAAATCATGCCCTAGGAGCTAGTCGGGGGTACTCTTCCTCACTCGCATCATCGGGGTAAAAGTCCTGGTGGGGGTCTTCTTCGGGCTGAATTCGTTTGACACGAGTCAAATGAGTATCATGTCTGTCTAGCCGTATAGCAATGGCATCCACTTGCCCCGCGAGTTGCCAAAACTGATCGAGAAGAGTGTCAAGGAGGGTCGAGTCACCTCCAGGAGCAGGAGGGTTAGGCCGAGAGGGCTGCCCCACCTGGGATTCACTATGAGGTGGAGGGGGCTGGCTTTGGTCGGCATGGGGAAGCTGTCCAAGAATGGACGCACCGAGGGCATGGGTAGGTTGACCTTGATTAGCCATGGGGGACTGACTTGAGGGCTGGTAGGGGGCACCACTATGGGTAGCCATCAAGGGGTGTAGGAAGGATGGGGGAAAATCTCACTAGTACGGGTGGGTTGGGCCTAGGACTCGACAAGCATGGGCAAGTCGAAGAACTTGCTCTGATACCAAATCTGATGCGGGATGTGAGCGCGCATGGAAAAGTCGACGGCGGCGTCCGATGCGAACCTGTGAGTACAGCCTTATGGCACTACACTCCATACAGAGAGGGGATTACGGGGATGGGAATGACTAACATAAAACTATCCTCACGCAGGAGAGGGGGACGCGGGGAAGGGGAATGGGCCTGCTACCCTATGTCTGCCCGACGGAGCAGAACTGGCTAGACTTGGGCGGTACGCAGCACACGCATACAAGAACGGGATGCCTCTGGCACCCAGACGATGCTGGCAAAGTGTAGAAGCACTCCGGGAAGTTTGGCGTCGTTCTGAGGTCGTGAAGGGGTGGGGCCGGTCGTCGACGATGACCTGCGCGAATCTGTCCGGCAGGTTTGGTCTGCGCAGTCGGCATGCAATGGCTGGTATGACCTCCACCGAACTCCGACATAGGCGGGACCTAAAGGTTAGAAATAGGACAGGAAGACCTATGTGCCGGTCAAGTTTGGCGGGCGTCGGAGCTCAGGGCTGGCCGCAGTCACCTCTGTACTGAGGCTCAGGTTTCTGGGCAAACAACTAGACACAGTCAGGTTGAACACCTTGGTACGGGCGGCACCGAATGTGGATCGCATCGAAACACCTGGAGTGGCTTAAGGACATCGAGCGGTCTGACTTTGATGAAGATGGATCGGCCCAAAAACTAGCAGACGAAGGTGTGCTAGGGCCAATGATTCAGCTGTATGTATAGGGCGAACTGGGTCACACCAGTCTGGCGCAGTTGTAGGAGAACGGGCGCCACGGGCTGTAACAATGCCGGAAAGGTGTGGGACCACTCTGGATTGACGGAGACTCAGGGAAGAACAACTCTTCTGAAGAGAGTTCAGGCTGATTCATGCTGTAGTAGACGGTGCAGTCGCTACGAAATGGTACTCAAGTTCCGATGTGAATCTGGTGCAGTTGCACAAAAATGGTCGACGTGATCAGTGCCGATGTTGAAACTGAGCGGGGCTTCTTCTGGAGCGAAGGAGACTCGAAGCAGCATGACTTCTCTAAAGAGAGTTGATGCTGGTTCATGTCATCTAGGGGTGTGGTGTAACCTACAATCTGGACCTCAGGTTCTATTTGAATCTGCAAGCAGCCGAGTCAATGAAGCTTCAATGCGAGGCCGAGGAGGACGACGTTGTGGACTCCGAGTGGCTGTGGGTGAGCTTGAGAGTTGGTGGAGGCGTGGAACGTATGGGGAAGGGGTGGTGCAAGGAAGTACCTTACGAGTGGAATGAAGAATGTGAAAGAAGTTTCCAAGCCTTGAAGGACCACTTGACCACTGCTCCGGTCTTGGCCCTACCTATTGAAGGAGAGGAGTACGAGGTATATACCGATGCTTCTGGTATTGGCCTCGGGTGTGTGTTGATGCAACAAGGAAGAGTTATTGCATACTCTTCTAGGCAATTAAAGAAACATAAAGAGAACTACTCGGTGCATGACCTAGAACTAGCTGTGGTAGTATTCACCTTGAAGATCTTGAGACACTATCTCTACGGAGAACCATTTACCATGTACTCTGATCATAAAAGCCTCAAGTACCTATTTTCTCAGAAGGAACTTAATATGAGGTAGAGGTGTTGGCTTGAATACCTCAAGGATTTCGACTTTACTATACAATACCACCCTAGTAAGGGTAATTCCATAGCAGATGTCCTAAGTCAAAAACCAAGAGCAATAGTAGCCAATCTTATGATTCAGGAATGGAAGATATTAGAGAAATTTTCTGAGCTAGATATAAGCATGAATAAGGAGGAAAAGTGCATCACTCTAGCACACATGAGTTTGCATCTAGCCATACTTTCAGAGATTAAGAGACGGCAAGAAGAAGACTGTATGTTGGTAGAAACAAAAGATAAGCTAGGTGAGAGACCTGCTTTCAAGTCAGCAGCTGATGGCAGATTACTGTTCCATGAGAGGACATGTGTACCAGACTATCCTGAATTAAAGAAGAAGATTCTAGATGAAGCTCACCGCTCTAGGTACACTATTCATCCTAGAGCAACCAAGATGTACAAGGACTTGAAAAGGACTTTTTGGTGGCCTAACATGAAGAGAGAGGTAGCGGACTTCGTATCTTACTATCTCACGTGCCAGAAGTGAAGGCAGAACACCAAAAACCTACCGGGAAATTATATCCTCTTGACATTCCCAAGTGGAAATGGGAAAATATTGGTATGGATTTCACATGGGCTTGCCTAAATCTAAGGGCGGACATGATGGTATCTGGGTAATAATCGACCGTCTCACCAAATGGGCTCACTTTCTACCTATCAAGAGTCGTTGGTCGATTGACGTCCTAGCCGCATTATACATCAAGGAGATTGTAAGATTGCATGGCGTACCTGTGTCTATAGTGTCTGACCGAGACCCACATTTTACCTCTCATTTCTGGAAGGATCTACAACACTCTTTGGGGACAAGCTCAACTTCAGTACTGCCTTTCATCCCTAAACAGATGGTCAAACAGAAAGGACCAATCAAATTGTAGAAGACATGCTAAGAGTGTGTGTCATCGACTTCGGTGGAAGTTGGCATGACCACTTGCCCCTGGCTGAGTTTGCTTACAACAACAGCTACCAGGCCAGCATTCAAATGGCTCCGTTTGAAGCACTTTATGGCAGGAGTTGCCGTTCTCCCATATGCTAGGAAGAAATTGGTTAGAGATAGATATTAGGCCCCGATATGGTCAGACATACAAATGAGAAGATCCAGTTGATCAGAGAAAGACTCAAGATTGCCTAGTCAAGGCAGAAGTCTTATCCCGACAACAGAAGAAGAGACCTGGAGTTTCAGATTGGGGACCATGTCTTCCTCAAGGTTTCTCCTGGTCGCGACATTAGAAGATTCGGTGTTAAGGGCAAGCTTACACTAAGATTTATTGGACCATTCGAAGTGCTAGAAAGAGTCGGCGAGGTAGCTTATCACATTGCCTTGCCTCCTAAACTATCGAAAGTGCACAACATGTTCCACATTTCTATGCTAAATAAGTATGTGCACGACCCTTTCCATGTCATTGACCATAATGACCTGGTAATTCAGAAGGACCTCACCTATGAGCAGAAGCCAATGAAGATTATTGATCAAGAGGTCTGAGTTTTAAGAAACAAGACAATTCCTATGGTAAAGATACAGTGGAATCGATGCTTAGAATAAGAAGCTACGTGGGAAATTGAAGAATCCATGTGAAAGAGATATCCAGAACTATTCTAGACTGTAAGTACCCTATACCCTCTATGTCTTCATTCATGCAGTTGAGTTTGGGGAAGAGGGAGAGTTAGAAGATGCTGGCGGTGAGTGTAGCGGCATTCTTGCCTTCCTCGGCCGATTCTTTCTTATGAAGATTTGCTCGGCTCATATAATTCTTTGTCAAGCAGGAGCGGACTTGGCCGGCTCCATGGAGGAGTTCTCGCAGCTTATGGAGTCCGGCTCACTTATGGATCTTCTGACTAATGGCGATGCCATGATGGGTGCAAAGGCCATGGGGCGACGGGTGTTGACACCGCGGCGCCGAGAGATCCTCCACCAGGGACTTCCTGTGATGTTGATATTGGCGAGGACAGTACGGTTGATCCTTCAGGTAAGGGCTCTTGGAGGCTAATAATAGACCTCTTTGCTGCTTTGCAACTGTCTTTGCCCAGCTGACTAATGCATCTACTATGTGAACTGTGACAGGTCAGACTGTTGAGGACAGTACATCCCGCCCTGGTGGGGTAGCCCCAATAGGGGAAGTTTCCCAGGGCGCGCCAGAGAGCCTGTGCAATCTAGAGCAAAGTACCCCGCCAGCGGACACCCAGCCTGCAGGTATTCCGGCATCTGCCAATGAATAGCCCAAGTTGTGTCTGTATTTAATTTGTGGTACTGACCCTTCCCCCATATCTGCTATGCAGCTTCTTCCTCTGCGGAAACGATGGCTGAGGTCTCCGTGTAGGAGGAGCTTCAGGAAGGAAGGCCAGTCTCCGGAGGTGAGCAATCTTGCTCCAAAAAGGCCCCCGATACAAAGCCCGCCCTTCCTAGCGCAGTTGAAGAAGGGGATGCTGCCGAGACAAGTATATAGCTGCTCTCTGGAGTCTGACATTGTCTGTGTGCCCCTTCATAAATAGGCACTTACATACTGTCACTTGAACTGTAAGGGACCGGGCCACAGACGCCCTGCCTAGCAGACCAATTTATATCAGTGGTTCTCTCCCAGCTATTGAGGAGGGGCATGTTCCTGCGGCAGCCACAGGTATACCACCATGTTGTGTCTTTCATGGTTATCCGTACATGTCCTTTTGATTGCGAACAAGCACTCCCACTTTTCCTTTGGTTACAGCTTCCGAGGGAGAAGCTTCAGAGGTACCCGCAGGCTTCCCTGCTCTCGGAGTCGAGTGGCCTGATATTCCTGTGCTTGGGGTGGCATTGAATGCCACCATGGCCGAGCAGCTTCTCCAGAGCTTTGATCAGTTGATCCATGTCGACCCTTTGCCTGCTGTAGAGGCTTTGAGGGGTAGCTTGGAGGCGTTCACCAGGAGCTATCACATGTTGGGTCTTCCCCGGGATGCATGGGCGGCGAGGCTGATTGCGTTGTGGGGCGAGTTCACCCTCCTCCATGTCGTCCAGGAGCGGAGATAGAAGGCCCAGCTGTGGATCCAGCAGCAGGAGGAGGAGCTCCGCGGGCTTCGTGCGATCCAAGTTGAAGTAAGCCTTCGACTTCGGAGCGACGAGGAACATAGTCAGAGGACCTTCCTCTGAGTAGAGGAGCTGCGGAGGGAGCTTCGGTAGGCTGAGGCGGAGCACTAGAGTGTGCGGACCGCGATAGAGACGTCTCGTCGTCAGCTCGAGGAGATCCAGGAGGAGGTTTCCCGGCGGGAGACTCGCCTTGCCGAGTTGCGGAGGGACGAGTCTAGTGCTTGACGGGCTTTGGCCCCTTCTTGTACATAGGGCCTCCGTGCCCCATTTTTGTTCGAGTTACCCCCGAGGACCTGTCTCGGGGCTCCACTGATGACATTAGTGAATAAAAGACAGAATTCAGCAGCGCTTTTGATTCCATCCTTTTGCATGTATACTTTTTTTTTCTTTCTTCTTTTTTGATCACTTTACCAGCCCTATCGCCCTTTCGGGTTTTCGCCAGGACTGGCCCGCTTTAGCTTTTTCCAGTGCGCCCTTGCGGGTTTTCGCACTGAGGGATACCCATTTTTGCCTAAGGCGCCCTTTCGGGTTTTCACCTTAGCCGGGTTAAAGTCTTTTTGCCCTTGATTGCTCTCCTAACAGAAACAACTAAGTCCGTTGGGGCACCAATATTTTTAGCCCCATTTTTTTTTATATAATGCAAGGAGAAACCCATCCAGTTGGTTGCCAATTCTTATCTCTTCCTCTATTCCTTCCGCTTCCTTTGTCGCCAGTGTGGGATCATTCCTTCGCTGGATCTCTTCCACTACTTTTTTGAGCTGAAGGAGCATCTCCCGGTAGGCAAGAGCTTCTATTTTGTTCAGACGAGGTGGAATAGGAGTTGCATGTCACTATCCCAGAAGGACTCTTCCCACAAGGGGTGGAAGAGCCAATACTTCTGGGTGGGCACCTCGTCAGTGGAAGTGCATTGGAATTTCCCGATGGTGCCCAACTTTCACCTGAATATCCCTTCGGAGCCAGCTGAGATATTGCCAGAGGTGGAGCAAGAGGCTGCGATCCTCCTAGAGCATCACCGATCGATGGACAAGCTGGTGACTCGAGCCAATATTGAACGGTGTCTTCTTGAGCGGTTACTGTTGACAGGTAAGAGTATCAGGAATCAAATTCTCCATTATCTGAGGAAGCACTCTTCTTTTCTTGACCCTGTCTCTTTTGTGCAGACGCCAAGCGGTCGGTTGAGGAGGAGGTAATCTCGACTGAGCCAGAGGTAATTGTGGTGGATGACTCGCCGGCCGCCGTTGAGTCGCGGGCTCCTGAGGGTTCTTCCAGAGCCCTAGACAAAGGCAAGCGGGTGGCCCGAGAAGGGGCTCCTGAGCGGCGGGGGACCAAGCGTAAGGATCCCGTGGAGAAGATGCTATGGGATTCTATGAAGGCTCAGTCCGCGGAGAAGAAGCGGGTGAAGAGGGCCGGGGCCACCCGCTTGGTCGAGGATGATGCTCACTCGGCTCTCCCTTCTGCCGAGCTAGAAGGGGCCAAGCCTATTCAGCCGGCTCTCCCTTCCGCCAAGTGAGAGGGGGCCAATGAGGTCGTGGAGGTTGCGACAGGGGCAGGTGACTCTCGGGCAGTGGTGTCCGATGTCGGAGCATCGAGCATAGCAGGAGGGGCGCAGAGTGGAGGCATCAGAGCCGAGCTGGTTGAGGTCGGGGGGCCGCGAGGAGATGCGGCCCAAACCCGACTTTCCATGGTAGGAGAGGCACGGGACAAGGCGGCCCATTCTGAGCCAGCAGGCAGGGCTCCCGAGGGAGTATCGCTGGGAGGGGGAGCCTACATTTTGGCCCCTCCGGAGGGGACTGGCTCTCTTCCCGGCATCTGGGGTCCCCTATATCAGAGGTGTCATAACATAGCCTCGGGGAAAGTGCGAGGAGGAGATAGGCAGTGTCATCCATCTGTGGTCCTTGAGATGATCATGGATGGCGATTTGTTTCTGGCCCAGATGGGGGCTGACATAGCCGATGCCTATACTCGGGTGGAGTCAGAGCGATCGACTTTTGCTTGGGCCATCAACGCATCCGACAGGAAGATTGCTCGGCTCACTACCGATCTCGAGGAGCTTCAGCGGGAGGTCACCCCACTTTGGGAATGGGCAAAGTTGAGCCAGGAGGAGGCTCGGGCATCCGCTGAGGAGCTGGCTCAGGTCTGCAGCTCTCTCGATCTGAAGAGCAAGCATCTGGAGTAGGAGCGTGCGGCTCAGACCGAGCGTGATGGCCAGTGGGAGACCGAGCGTGCGGAGCTTGGGGGCCGAGCCGAGGAGGCCGAGCCGAGGAGGCCGAGCGGCTTCAGACGGAAGCTGAGGCTACGCGGGCTGAGGCGGAGAAGGGGTCGATCGAGGCAGAGCGGAGGTTGGCTGAGGCAGAGCGGAAGTCTACTGAGCTCGTGAGTAGGGTGGAGTCAGTAGGAGTGGAGGCGCTCGAGTAGTACAAGCGCTCAGAGGCCTATCAGGTTGACCTCCAAAAGGTTGCTCTCCCCTACTACGAGTCAGGCTTTCGCCGAGGCATCTGGAAGGGATTTGCCCAGGGCTATGACCGAGCCATCTTTTAGGCTGAGGGACAGGTGCCAGGGGCAGTCACTTTTCCATTGGGGCAGCGCTATGACTCGGATGCGGCGTCCTCCAACTCTCCTAGCTTAGCACCGAGCGAGAGTGCCAGTCAAGGGGGTTCTTCCGCATCCGAGGGATCGCCAACTCCAGCTGCCTTGGGAGGGCGCATGGCTAAGGATGCCGAGGGTATGTCGCTTGTACTTCCCTCGCACGGTCTTTTGCCATGACACACAAGTCTATCCCCACCACGGGTGAGACGCTATGGCAAGGGTGCAACCATGCACGCACATGACGTCACGCTTCCCCGCAGTCACGAGGCCATGTCCGACCACTTGACCCGAGCCGTAAGCGACCCTCGCCCAGACACCAATCTGATGCTTTCGCCAGTCATCTAGTTACAAGCCCCTCGTTCGGTGGAGCAAACACGGCCCACACCACGAGAGGAACCCTATGTAAAATACACGGATGTCCGCTTTGTCACGCATTGACCCAGGGACCAACCACCGTGTTGAAATTGTCCCGTGGCTTGCGCCCGTTGTACCTCGACCACTATGGCCTACCTGTAAAGCCATATAGCTCTGAGAAATTACACCACCATCTGGATGTATGCGCTCGCATCCACGTTCGGGCCCTCAGTCCCCATTTTTGTGTCACCTAGCGTGAATCCCTCAGCACCTCTGACCCCAGCCAATCTTGTCCTGTCTAGTGTGAACTCACAGCTGCGAAGTGCTCCCTACTATCCACCTAGGACTTCAGACACATACAGACCTCTCTTCAGTGTGGAACGAAGGTGTTCGGATTCAATCCGATGTAAATAAACACCAACTGCTTGCAGCTAGTGGGGAAAGATGTCTGTACACAACTCCCCACAATCACCTGCGTACTCGCACCTATGGAACTGGCCTTCCCTCCACATGTCTCTCACCTCTCGAGCCCACGTGTCACGCCTTGGCGGCGCTTCCCCGATCAACTCTCGATTTCACGAGTGATTGTTGAGAAATCAACTGGCACGCTCGCATCCCAGTTACATTTCCCTTAAAACCCGAAAACCCTCCGTGCCACTCAGCCTCCTCTTGACTTTCCGTAAAAGGTGAGTGCACGATGCCGCTTTGAGAAAGATATGACCATGAGAGGGAGTGCCCAAAGCACACTATATTCCGGCATCTCTCCCGTAGCTATATCCTACCGGTCACCGCACGCACACCGCACCGGCGAAACCCCGCCGTGCGTGAACAATTACCTATTAAATCAGTACACAAGATGTGTGGGTGAGTAGTCTCATGGTCATTGGTGCGGGGCACCAATACATATGTGTAGGTGTACGTCCTGGGAGGATGTACACTGGACGGATCCGCCATTGGATCTTCAAATGGTTGATTATAACTAATGTCAACTAAAGATCTAATTGTCTCATTAGCATCGTTGGTCCTTTGACTTGACATATTGATCAGATCTTACACAATGACTGGAATAGTTTGATACTTGGCTAAGTGACTTTAACCATAAGTCTTGAATTGCCAAGTCGTTAACCATATCAGGATATGTGTGAAGATCATCAAAGGTCAAGAAGGAATCACTCATTGTCGGGTATATATCAGACAGTTAATGGTCAAGACACTGACACACCAGAAAATTTCTGGCTAGGGTCGTGTGAGTTCATTTAGAACGGATGTCATACACTTTGAGGAGGTCATGGTCGAATGGCACAGTCATGGGGTTTGACAGTTACCATACTCTCAATCAAACCGGACTCATAGAAAGAGCAAGGGATTATAGCGATGCGACAACTGTAGACTTATAGGTACCAGACAGGGTGGTTTGAACCCGGCATCCTTTGCGATCATGCAGATTTGCTTGGCCCAACGTGATCATAGGTCCGATATGAATTAAACTATTATTCGGCTCTTATGGAAGCGAATAATGGGAATTAGAAGTTTATGGGCCTTAAACCTGAGTGACTATGGGACTAGAGATTCACACACATAAGATTCTCAAGTGACGGGACATTATTGTAAAGAGATATATATGTTAAAAGCCTTGCATTCCTTTGGAAATGAATATAAAGAAGGGCTTAATATATATGTACAATAATATAGAGGATACATATACAATATTGGTGATTAAGCATTCTTTTGGAAAGAACCCATCCCACATATTTATATATCCTAGGTGAATGTTTTCTTAACAAGACAAGAATTCAAGGGAGAAAACCCACCACTCTTCTTTCAGAAATTAGAAAAGTTTCTAATTTCCTAAACTTTTAACCCCCCACCCTCTCTCTCCTCTCACTTGCGCTCTCACTCTCTCTCTCCCGTTCTCTCTCGTTCTCTTATTCCCTCGACTCTGGCTATAGACGGAGGCGACCGCGGGCGAGCTGACGATGCCGGGGAGCTGCTGAGACGCGTGATGGAGGCGTGGCGTTGGCGCGATCCTATTCGTGGATTCAAAGACGGCGTGGGCGATTCACATTGTGGTTTTCGACGTGGTTTAGTCACTTCGGTGTACGATTTCTTCGGTGGAGGTAGGGAGACAGATCGCCACTTCCTGCTGCACATTTTCCCTGCTTCTGTGCGTGGTTTGGTGCTCGATCGAGTGAGATCGGGCCAGTTTAGGCAAAGCCACTATTTTTGGGGTTTGTAGGGTTTGCTAAAAAATGGTGACAGTTTGTAGTATAATTACTGTCAAAATGACTGTCGGGATGTCAGGATCCCGTGGCTGCCAGTTTCATGTCGATTGGTCGTCATTCGGGGGCGATAGGAATCCGAGAATCTCGATGACCCAATTTGGGTCGATTCGTCGGAATTGCCCCGATCTCGCGTTTTGATGCGTGCATGTGGACTTTTGGGCTTCCAGAAGTTGTTTTTCATCGTGTGGCTTTGTTTCCCCTGTGCTTCGGCGTCAATGGGGTGTGGAAAGGGCCGATTTGACTTTTCCACTATTTTGCTCACCAGACCGGTGTGGCGGTCGTACCAGAGACCGTCACAGTCTCTGACGGTCCCACGATAGACCGTCACATGCCTTTGAGCATGTGGGTCAGTTGTGGCTGTGGAAGTGTGATGGTCTAGTAATGGTGCGTCATAGCCCTCTGACGCTCCCTTGTTGGTGCGTCATAGCCCTCTTGTCCTAGATGTCCGTGTCTGTCGGTTAGCTCTGACGGCCCACTCCTTATCTGTCAGAGTATTGTGGTGCGTCCTCTATGGACCATCACAAAGTGTTTGACCAAGTTTGACTGGCTATAACCGTTGGCTCTAACGGCCCAACCCCCATGCGCCAGGGTGCTATAACGCGTCCATATTGGACCGTTACATGTTGTTTGTCTGAGTGTAGGTCGTAGGTCTGTTCGCCCTGATGGCCCAATCTGGGTGCGTCAGAGCGTGTAACGCGCCTATGGTAGGCTGTTACAGTCCTATTTGCCGTAATGGCTGGTTCTGTTCTGTGTTCATCCGTGTATCGGTCTGTCTTAGGTTCTGTAGTAGGGCGGTGTCCGTGACGGCTCATTCCTCGACCGTCACATCCGTGTGTCGTGCCTTTATTAGACCGCCATAGTCTTGTCTCCTCTAGAGTGTAACGGCTCATCCTTAGACCGTCACCCCCGTATAGCGGTCTAAAGGTGGAGCGTTACAGCCCTAGAGTCCTACTTTTCACCGTATTGGTTTCTGATTGTCTTGGCTTGTCCTTGTGGTCTACCCGCTTTCCCGTGGATGTCTCTTGACATCCTATGGAGGTCAAGACTACGTTATAAGGTAGCCAAGAGTCTTCTTGCTTGCAGTAGGATTCTCTTTCCTATTGAAGAGTCGTCATTGTCTGGTTCTGATCAACCCGGGGTCACCCAGTGGTTGGCACGTAACCATGTGTGTGTCTCGACGGTTCTGTCCAGTTCGAGAGATGGTTCTGGCTGCAGTAAGGTATCATCTTACCTCGGTCTGCATGTCCAGATGTGTTGAGGGTCCTCGGTGTTCCCTCAGGTCTCTACGTGTCATTTTCTTTGCCAATGTCATTTTCTCTGGCTTAGGATTTGACCGATTGATGGCTCGTTCCGCTATTAGTGACGATCTTACTTCCGAGTCGTCTGACTCAAGGATCGTTACATGAGTAGGTCTAGTTGCCTTGTCCTCAGTTATCGACAGTGACTGTGCTGCCATTGGTGCTTCGAAGTACGTGTGATAGTGCTCTCTTGCCTATCTGTACTTCCACACTCATGTTTTGAGTCTCTGTGTCTTGTGAGCCTTCACTAGTCGTAGCCTTACATCACGTTACGGCGTGATGGCTCTTGTAGCAGCATTAGGTTGGTGGTGGCGAGGCCTCTCATAGTCATGGTAGGGGTCAACATTCAAGTCCTCCCTATCAATTTCTGCAGGTGGAGGGTAGGCTAATGGTCCATTGTTCCTTGAGTGAAACTCATCCCTATTAATTTTGACATGTGGAGAGTGGGCTCTTGGTCCATTGTTTCTTGGGTGGAACTCATGCTTTTCTAACCGAGCAAGGCGAGTGGAAAGGGACTCTAGTTGGGCAAGGATGGTTGCAAGTGTAGCATCCACCAGGTCCATTTGGCCTTGGGGCTCCTCCCTATGGGCATCTTGATTAAGTTGGGGATTGGGATCCATGGGGGGAACCAAGGAAGACGGATTGGGTTAGTATACGGCTCCACTACGAGTGGACATGAAAGGGAGGGAATGACTTGACAGCTGGTCGACTGAATACAATGGTTCTAGGACTTAGACTTGATAGAGACAAGTCTAAACTTGCTCTGATACCAATTGATGTGACACCACCTTGGGAATGATATAGTCACAAGACCGGTGCACCTGGGACCTAAACAAGCAAGCACAGTTTGCAAGAGAATCGGACCGATATCCGCGGCCACTCACCCAAAACCCAATGTAACTCAGTGATGCCGAGTCGAGGTTGTGAGGCCTGGACCCTTGCTGGTAGAGGGCCAGCAAGGCCAAGGTTCTTCCCAAGGATATGGAGGCGCAATTCAATGGGGTCAACCGGCTGCCGAGGGCACGGGTCACACTCTCTCCCACAGCGGTCACTCGAAGCAATGGAGCTTCTGGGACCAAGCACTCACTCACACGGGCCAGCGGAGCTATGGGCTAATATTGAAAGAACAAGGCACCTAAATATGAGTAAGGGATAGAGCACTTACTTGACCGGTTTGAAGAACCCGATCCCATTCGGAGACGTGGGTGAGTGGGGAAGCGTGGGTTCCCCACATGCTACACCGGTGAAGCTTCAGCCTATTTAAAAATTTACACCACTACTCCTCTCGCAGGAGGGGGATCTTGGGGTGGGGGTTAACTTGAATTACACTTAAAACTGCCTCCACGCAGGGAGGGGCTTTAAGCCAGCCAGGCGGGGTGGGGAAAACTAAGTTAGAAAGGCCGAACGAAGAAGATGTCGATTCTGCCAGCCCTTTGGAACAGGGGATAGACAGTCGATGTCGGTGCCGCTGCGGCCACTCCCGAACTTCGTTGTCGACGAAACCAGTGGTGAAATCTCCGGGGTTGGCCCAGGAGGACGTCTGATTTTTGGAGGAACTTTTGGCTAGCAGCGATGGTTGGGGCAGAGTCATAAACAGGGCCTCTATTTTCTGGTTCTTACAACTTTTACACCACAGCAGTAGCAAGATGAAGCTGCCACAAACTCTCCCAAGCTCTGATTCAGGCGTGTATGGAGTTGCTAGATTCGTGGTCAAACCCTCTTCGAACAGAGACCCACGGTGACACTAGAGGAGGTCAGAGTTGATGTTTAGAACCTGAACAGTGTTGGGGTGTCTGGTCAACTCCAGGGGAACCTGATCCGCGCACTAGAGGGAGAAATTTTGGAACTCACCCGACCGGGGTCCAAACGGAGAGCCGTATTGTGGTATAGGAAGTAGACATGTAGTTGAAGCTCTCAGCCGAGCCCCACCACCAGATCTTTAAGAGAATGGCCGTGGGAGCCTCTGCAAGTCATCTCAGGTTATCTGTCAGGTATCTGATGCGTAGTCCAACGATGATGGCTCCCCCGGTCAGCCACGAGCTCATAACGGGACAAGACCACCACCGTTGCGTAGAGGACTTGAGGACGCTTCTGATGGTGACTTTCCTCTCGTTCAGGCCAGGCAGAGTAGGCTTTCCTTGACTATCCACTCCTAATTGATGTTGATGCGGGAACGGAGGCTTACTTGAGTTTCCTATCCTTGACTTTCCTCTTGAGCATCCAGGAGCATCGGGATGAAACCGTGGTCGACTCTGCAAGTTGCTGGTACTCTGCTGCCTGCGAACTGAGAAGTGTAGGTTGAAGATGGGAGGTGGGAAATGAGGTAAATGGGAGGGGAAGGAGGGTGGATGTATGATGGTTATTGGTATCAGTTAAGGATATTGTTGACACTATGGATGTATGATTTAGCATTGATGGTATTAGATTGATTGTTAGTGATGACTTAAATTATTGCGCACTCTGTCGTTGTCGAAATTCTTAATGCTCTGATTGACATGATAGAATACAAACTCATCGCGCTCTCTGGGTTCCTTCCGAACTCGGGGAGTGACAGTTTTTATGGTATCAGAGCCTAGGATTTCAAATTCCTAGGTAAACCCAAGTCCAAGGATAGGTCAACTCTTAAACTCCTGAGATTGGGTAGAGCCTAGGGAATTAAGTATAGTAGGACATCCTGTCTTGACATATGTCCTATTTTGAACTACGTCCTATCTTGTCCAACCAAGTCATTATCAATACAAACTAATTAAGATTTAAATACCTTGTAGGATTATGGCTGCGGAATGTGCACAGTGGCGCGAAATGCAGCACACTATCCAGAATTTTACCCAGGCACTACAACAAGTAGCGCAGGGTGGGGCAAACCGTGGAGCAGGAGATCTCCACAAAGGATTCAGGAACATGAACCCGCCTAAGTTCACAGGCTCTTCTGACCCAGAAGATGTAGAAAACTGGTGAAAAGAAATAGAAAGAATATTCCGTGTCATGCAATGCACGGATGAGGAAAATGTGTTATTAGCTATGTTCCAACTGGAACGAGATGCTCGATGCTGGTGGGAGTCTGTGGAAGCCACCTTAATGGATGATAATGTGACTTGGGCCGACTTTGTTGGCCATTTCAATAACAAATACTTTTTCGACCACATCCAAGAGAAGAAGGCCCTAGAATTCGCAGCTCTGAAATAGAGAATCCTGACTGTGGTCGAGTATGAGGCCCAGTTCTCTAGGCTATCCAAGTACGCACCACATTTGGTGTGCACAGAGAAGATGAAAGCACGTCATTTCTTGAATGGGCTCCGGCCCCAATTCATCACACAATTGTCCCCACTGGATATCCAAGTGTATCCAGAAATGGTCCGACGTGCTCAACTGCTGGAGGATGCCACGGAGTTGTCTAATAAAATCCGTGATAAAGATAAGAAGGAGACCATCACTAACAACTTCAAGCCCTCCTTCAACAAGAAGAGACCTTCTAATGGGGGTGAGTCCTCCAAAGATAAGAAGCCCAAGGGTAACAACAAGCCATTCTCCATCTCTAAAGAGAACTGTAAATACTGCGACAAGCCTAGCCATAAGGCCGACGAATGTTAGAGGAACTTGGGAGCTTGCCTCCGATGTGGGAGTTGGGAACACAAGATTCCTGATTGTCCACTATTGAATGAGCAAACTGAAGTGACCAAGAATGAAAAGTGCCAAGCCAAGAAGCAAGGATGTCTCCAAGCTCTGTAGGATACTGAACCAAGGGAAGGCGGATTGGTAGAAGGTACTCTGTCCATTTGTTCCAAGTTTGCTCAAGTTCTATTTGATACCGGCACAACACATTCATTTGTTTCAAGAAAATTTTCTGCTTCACTTTCTATGGAACCTCAATGGATGAACTTAGTAATTTCCACTCCGTTAGGGAATGAGTCTGATGTCACATATCATTTCCTAAACTGTAAGGTCAAGGTCAAAGGCCACAATCTACCTACCGATCTAATATGCTTGGATCTATAGGGGTATGATGTCATTCTAGGTGTTGATTGGTTATCCACCCATCGGGCAACTGTAGATTGTCGGAATGGAAAAGTGATGCGGGACGACGGATGCGGATGCGACATCAAGTTGAAATGCACACCTAGGACTCTAGCAAGCTCGCATTCATCCCATATGAGGGAAGCGTTCGGACGTGCATGATTGAGAAACTGGCAATGAGCTAGGGTGGTCAACTCTCAACCTCGTCCCCGGGTCGGGTCACGGGATGGCTCACTCTCTCTCGCAGTAGTGAAGTAAATTGATCGAGCTAAGGACCCTAAGCCATGCTCTCTAGCAGCGGCAGTAAAATCGTATTCTAGGAAAGCAAATAATGACAATGAGGGGTGCCGAGTGTACCTCCATGCTCCGGGCGTGGGGAAGACGATCTCGGCCTCTGCGATCCTCGAAAGACGTACAATGCAGTGGTACTATCCTGGAGTCAGAGAACGTAACGGTTCACCCTGCACAGTGTTCTGAAGGCCCGACCTGTAAAAATATGTAAAAATTGCTAAACTCAATCTGGGACCCACAAAAATAATCTAAAAAATACTCAAAAAAAAATCTGGGACATTACACAGCATGTGCCCTCTGGGCGGCGGCAGGACAAGGGGGACCGAATCGCGACAAACTCTCGCCTCGTGTGGGAGGCCTCCCATGCCTCCGTCGCTAGAACGCGACGGTCGTACAGTATGCCCGCACCAAGAGTGCGTAGCCCGCTACACTCCAACCTGGCCATGGATCGGCGACTCCAGCGCTTTGAAGAAATTGAAGACAAAGTCCGCTACCTTGATGACATCCTCCTCGCCGCCAAGCACCGGGGTCTTATCGATGAAGATAAGGACTTCCATGCCCCCTTCTCCAGGGAGATCATGGAGGTCCCCATCCCATCAAAGCTCCAACGGTCGTCCTTCACCTCCTACGACGGCACCATCGACCCGGCCAACCATATGCACAGTTTCGAATCCCACCTTGTTTCCACCGAGCCTCAGATACTGTGAAGTGTCTGGCGTTCGTCACAACCCTCCAGGAGAACGCCCGGGCCTGGTTTGAGTCTCTACCGATCGGGACCATCTCCTCCTTCCAGCAGCTCAAGAAGCTATTCAAGGAGAACTTTGTCGGCTGCTGGAAGATGACCAAGTCAGCGGTGACCTTGCTCTCTCTCGGGCAGGGAAAGGAAGAGACGTTGTGAGGTTTCGTCTCACGCTTCCATTAGGAGGCACTCCGGATCCCACATATGGACGTCAGCCTTGCCACCACCGCACTTACTCAGGGGATGCGGGTCCACATTCTCCGATGAGCACTCGGGGTAGAGGCCCCGACTACCCTCACCGACCTCCTCGCTCTGGCACAGAAGCATGCCCGCTGCGAGGAGAACACAATGGCTCTGGGCCGGGCGGTGGGAACCGAACGGTCCGATCGAAAGAGATCCACTGAGTCACCGCGTGAGGGGCGACACAAGCGGGAGCGACGAGATCGAGATCGCCATGGTCACCCAGAGAAAGAACGGGGCAACTACCATAACTACACAACTACCATAACTACACAACTACCATAACTACACACCCCTAACACCTTCTCCCGACCAGATCTTGATGGAGATTCGTGAGGAGCCATTCCTTAAGTGGCCCCCTCGAATGAAGTTGGATCCAAGCACGAGGAGTAAGAAAAAGTACTGTCGTTACCATCGCGACCATGACCACGATACAGCTGAATGTATCAACCTAAAGGACGCGATCGAGGACCTCGTCCGCAGGGGACTCCTCGATAAGTTCCTCGCCAAAGCCGCAGAGAAGCGACAACGGACACCTCTGCTCCTCGACAACCGACCCAACGGGAAGGAGATCATGATGATCTCTGGAGGGCCGGTGGCGGGCAGAGACAGCGCGAACAGGCGATGACGTTATGCATCATCCCTCCACGCCGTGGAACGAGGCGATGACACCCGACAGGAGACCATCCCTCTAGGGCACCGGAACGATCCCATTGTCTTTTCAGATGAGGACCTGGATGGTGTGACCACCCCCCATTCCGATGCATTGGTAGTCTCGGCTACCATCAACCAGTGTACCGTGCATCGCATCTTCGTAGATAATGGAAGCGGTTCTGATGTTATCGCGTACGATTGTCTCGTACTCATGGGTGTGGATTTGTCTCGACTCATGTCGTTACATACACCATTGTACGGGTTCTCTGGCACTACGGTCCGCCCGGAGGGGCACATATCGCTCCCAATCATGTTCGAAACAGCACCAAGAGATGTAACCTTCCTCGCAGACTTCACGGTCATCTGCACAATGACCGGATGCAATGCCATCATAGGGCGAGGGATCCTCGGCACTCTATGCGGCGTCCCATCCTTGTATCACCAGAAGCTCAAGTTTCCTACTCCTCGAGGAGTAGGAGAGGTCCGAGGAGATCAGAGGGAGTCTAGAAGATGCTACCTCATGGTCGGTGGTGCCATTGTATGGGGTGAAAGACGGTAGATGTAGCTTTGGCAGAATGGGGGATTCCATGATCTCCTTGGAGAAGGGGGCATGGAAGTCTTGGTCCTTGTTGATGAGGCCCCAGTTCTTGGTGACAAGGAGGACATCATCTAGGTAGCGTACCTTATCCTCAATTTCGTCGATCCATTGGAGCCATTGATCCATCTCCAGGTTGGATGTAGCGGGTTGCGCACCCTCGGTGTGGGCGAGCTACATGATCGCCACGTTCTCATGACGGAAGCGTGGGAAGCCTCCCACACCTGGCGGGCATTCGGGACAATCCGAGCCTCCTCATTCTAATGTCATTTGGCCGCAGTGCGTGGGGGGTCCGCCTGTCGATTCATGAGGTCCTGACATAGCCCCGTCAGGGCCGCAATCTGTTGGCGAATCTCCTCAAGGTCACCCGACATGACTTCTAGGCGTGGATGAGCGGAGGACGCTTTCTGCGATCCACACTTAGAGTTGGCTCCCTGATGGGAATCGCACCCTCGATTATTGGCATTGCGATGACTCCCACGAGGTGCCATGGCTTTTTGCTCAGGTTCCCACAGGCGACGCCAAGAAGTGTAGAGACAGAAATCTGATTTCTATGCCATGTACCACCTTCTCTATTTGTTTATCGGAGAAGTCATCCGGCAACTATGGAAGCCTACAAACACCAGAAGCCAAAGAGACTTTAGAAGGAGCCCTAGGCGTTACCGCAGGGGACAACCCTCTGATGCTTAAGTCAGTAATGGTTCAGGAAAGGAATGGAGAAGGGCAAAAGGAAGAGGGAAGGATGGAGGTCACTGCAGTAGATTTGAGAGACGTGTAGGGCCTCTGGACGAGTGCTCGCCGCTCCCAGTGGGCACTCAGTGAGTGCTCACTAGGTGGTAAGGTCGTGCAAGAGGACGTTTCTCTCTCAGGGAACCTGTGCGAGCGTGACCTCTCGATCGCAGTAGCATAGCAAGTGGCTCTATTCTCTGTGTAGGGCTTTTTGATAGAAGTTCCACTGTGTCCTCTCTTCTCTGCCAAGGTCCCTTTTATAAGGGCCTATCTTGGAGCTGGAAACCTATCCCTTAACATGGAAGGGCGTAAGTAGTGGAGTAACACCTCCCACGATTATGGCAAGAGCTTCCCGTTGAGGGGTGAGTACCCCGGAGTCGATCGATCCCTGGGCGAGTCTTACGGTGCTCGTGGGGTGTGCTTGCCTCTTATGGGTAGGAGCCAACATTGTGGGAGATAACAGTCAGTCGTCGACGGGTCCTCCGGCGATCATTGCGCTTGGGCCACAGCCTCCCTAACGCTGTCGAATCCGATGTCGAGTCGTATTGGGCCATGTCTCATGGGATATAATTGTTGCGATTCCCTATGGGCATCGGTAGGGCTTGGGCCGACTTGGGCTTACGGTAGATGGGCCCATTATGGGCTGTTTCACCCCGGGAGGTCCGCCTGGGCAGTGTGGGTAGTGACCGGAGTGAGGGGGAGGATATAGCCACGGGAGAGATGCCGAAAGTTAATGGGCCTCGGGCACCCCCTCTCATGACCGTATCCGCCTCAAGGCGGCACCGTACACTCACCTTTTACGGAGAGTCGAGGGGAAACCGAGTGACATGGGAGATTTTTTGGGTTAATGAAAAACGTGACTAGGATGTGGGCGTGCCAGTCGATTTCTCGACAATCACCCGTGGAACCGAACGTTTAACTGGGGACGCACCGCCAGGGCGCGGCACGTGGACTCAGGAGGTGAGCGACACGTGGAGGGAAGGACAGTTCCATGGGTGCGAGTGCACAGGCGACTGTGGGTAGTCGTGTACTGGACGTCTTTCTCCACCGATCGCAAGCAGTCGGTGTTTATTTACATCGGATTGAATCCGAAGACCTTCGTTCCATGCCAAAGCAGAGTCCGTATTCCTGAAGCCTGGGATGAAGACCCGAGAGTACTTTACAGCTGTAGGTTCATCTCAGACTGGGTCATGTTGGCTGGGGGTGAAGGGTGCTGGGGGTTCACACTAGGTGACACAGAGGGTAGCTGGAGGTTGTAAAAGAAAGGGAAGCAGGAGTAGGGAACAGCAATGACAAGGGGAAAAAGAGGAAAGCCGAACTAACCTCGGCCTCCAAAATACTCCTACAACCACAGGCCAAAGAAAGTCTAGAAAAGACCTAGACCGACACAGACCACACAACCAGAACGTCGTGCACGTAACCCAAGACACGACACAACGAAAGACCACCACCACACGCTCCACAAGTGTCTCGACTCCCGACCGATCACAAACACGGTCGAGTCACAGACCCACGTGGAACCATAGTTATGAGTACTAGTCAGGGTCATGCCCGTCGACGTCAGTCCAAGCACCTGACCCCGTGTGCACACACCAGCCCTTGCGTAGGGCCAGGTCTCTAGCTAGTTTTCTCCCCCCGTCAGACGCTATGGTAACCGCAGGAGCCGACGGAACTAGCTGACAAACTGTATACCTGGAAAGTGCCCCGCTCCCTCAAGCTGCCACGTCCGCACGCGACAAAAAGGCAACGACCAGCGAAGGCCCACAAACCACGAAGACTCACAACACAGTGCTGAAGTACAGACAGTTAATCATGCATTGTCACTAGTACTTCAAACACCAGAGGTAACAGAGCCACTACTGACAAACCCGAGACAAGGTAGCTAAACCTACAACCTGTCAATCGGTCTAATCCTAGGCCAGAGAAATGATGCTGCACAGAAAATGACACACAGACACACCCAAACACACAGACTCACACAGAGGCACCTCTAAACACCACCTAAGACAGACCAACACACAAAATAGGATGACGGCCATCACGGCCACAGGACTATAACGCACCACCTGAGGGGCGTTACCTGCTCTGACGCACCAGGGCAGGGGCGTCAGGGCAACCATACTCACAACAAGGGCTCAGACAATATAACACACCAGAACAGGCGCGCTATATCAGCATAACGCACCGAGACAGGGGCGTTATGGCCAATGGACCAAACCTCGAATCACAAACGAACAGCATGTAACGGATCATCCTGAGTCCGTTATAGCTCCCTGGCGCATGGGGTTGGCGCGTTACATCAATCGCTATGCCCAGTCAAACGCACCATAACGGACCTGCACAGGGGCATTATCTGATCATAACGCACGAGGGAGAGTCCGTTAAGATAAACTGACTGACACGATCTTCGAGGAAGACTACGATCTTCGAGGAGCTGACAGCAGCAGACCTCGAAAACCACCCGAGCATAACACACCTCCCTTGGCGCGTTATACTCATGTAACGGACCAGGTCTGGTCCGTCACACCAACAAGGCCTCGAAATGCCCAAAAAGACCTACGGATGTAACGGTCTATCGTGGGGGCGTCACAGCCATGTGACGGCCTCTGGAACGACCGTTACACCGAACTGGCGAGTAAAACTGTGGAATGGCCAAATTGGCCCGTTCTACGCCCCATTCACACCGAAGCACAGGGGAAATAAAGCCACATGACGAGGGAAGACCCCTGGAAGCTAAAAATGACACATGCACGCATCTGATCGTGAAAACGGGGCGATTCCAATGAATCGACCCAAAACGAGTCACCAGAGTTCCCGGACTCCTACCGGCATCAAATGACGACCAATCGACACAAAACTTACGTGAATGGGATCCAGACATCCCAGCGGTCATTTTGACACTAACAACGCCGCGAATGGTTGCCGTTTTCTGACAAACCCTGAAAATCTCAAAAATAACAGTTTTTCACAAACCAGCCCGATCTAGCCCATTCTAGCGCCAAACCACGCACAGAAGCTGGAAAAACGTAGAGGACGAAGTGGTGATCCATCTCCCTACCTCCACCAAAGAAACCGCGTGCCAAAGTGACTAAATCACGCCAAAAATCACCTGGAATGCGAACGGCGCCTCCTTCGAATCCACCGAGGGATCGCGCCCGCCACGCTCCAACCGCCGCTCTTCCCCGTGAAACGATCTCCCAGACGCGTCCCCGGCTTGGCCAGCTCCGCAACGGTGTGCACCCCGCGCCGAACGGACCACAGACAGAGGAGAAATGAGAGAGAGAAAGGGAGGGGGAAAATGAAAGGGGAATCATGCATAACAATCTCAAGGAACAAATGTGGTGACTCATGAAGTTGCTATCATCAAAATAGCACATCATCAAAGACCAAGGGGCACAACAATCTCCCTCCCCAGCACATCATCAAAGCCCAAGCGGCACAACAGCTAGAGACAGGGGGCCGATGCTCCGTCTACTTCTTCAGCCCAGACTCCCGCCGACCGAGAAGAGCGAGAGGCGGAGTTTTAGCAGATGGTGGAGTGGGCCAAGGCGACCGAGGTAGCACTTTCTGAGTGGGTACGCCCTACACTTTCCCTTGTGAATTATGCTTCTATACTAAAATGCCGTTGACTGATGGTGAATGCATGCATGCAGGTGACGGAGTTGACCGCCGCCATAGGCGAGGGTGACCAGTTGCGAGAGGAGCTCGTATTGGCACGGAACGAGGCCGCCCGTCTGCGGGAGGAGCTGGCACAGAGCTATTGCCTGAGAGTGGAGGTGACCTGCCTACGGGGTGAGCTAGAGCAGAGCCTTCACTCGGGGGAGGAGACGGAGTGCCTACAGGCTGAGCTAGAGCAGAGCGTTCGCTCGAGGGAGGAGGCAGAGCGAGGCCAGGTTGAGGCGTAGGAGGAGGCAGCCTACCTTCGACAGTAGATGGCACAGGACAGACCGTTGGACTTAGTGGAGACGGCACTCCTTCAAGCAGAGGTAGAGCGACTCCGAGCTGTGGCCTCGGAGCTGGAGCAGTACTGGCGGGAGGCGTTCGAGCTGCGCGGTGAGTTGCGAGCATACAAGGAGATGAGCCGTTCTCGCAGCGGGATGAGTGGTAGTCGTGCGGCCCCGAGTGGGAGTCAGGCTACTCATGGCTCTGTCAGGCGTTACCTTGCGACTTCCTCTCAGCGGCAGAGGAATGAGGAGGAGGACTGACACCGATGACGACAGAGGGAGGAGGGTGCGACCTCTACGATGGGCCCGCCATCGAAGAGGCAGGAGGGAGGAGGTGATAGTGACAAGCCAGAGGGGGCAGCCTAATTTTGTTTTATACTCCTGACACTTGTACATGATGTGATATGATAGTGACCTAGTTCATTTTTATTTTCTCTTTTTGTCTTTTTTTTGTTGATTTTCTTATGTTATGCATGAATGTATGAAATGCAAACTCTCAGACTGTGGGAGACAGGTTAGAGGAGAGAGACGATGACTTACAGGTGGGACACACGAGAGAGGCGAGGCACGCCGACTTCACGGGAGAGACGACGTGAGAGGGGAGAGGCACGCCAACTCTAAGAGACGACGCGAGAGGAGAGAGGCACACTGACTCTGCGGGAGAGATGATGCGATAGGAGAGAGGCACGCCGACCCTGCGGGAGAGATGACGCGAGAGGAGAGAGGTACGTCGACTCTGCGGGAGAGACAACGTGAGAGGAGAGAGGCACGCTGACCTTGCGAGAGAGACGACGCGAGAGGAGAGAGGTACACCGACTCTACAGGAGAGATGACACGAGAGGAGAGAGGTACGCCGACTCTGTGAGAGAGACGACGTGAGAGGAGAGAGGCACGCCGACCCTGCGGGAGAGACGACGCGAGAGGAGAGAGGCACACTGACTCTGCAGGAGGGACGACGAGAGAGGAGAGAGGTACGCTGACTCTGCAGGAGAGATGATGTGAGTGGAGAGAGGCACGCTGACCCTGTGGGAGAGATGACGTGAGAGGAAAGAGGCACGCCGACTCTGCGGGAGAGACGACGCGAGAGGAGAGAGGCACACTTGACGAGAGGAACGAGGGTGAGTATCAAGTAAGAATAGCAAAGGGATGGGCGGTCACCCTTAGGCCGCACAGGATTTATACGGCTGCCTCTAGGCCGTATGTATCAGTTGGGCAGTCCGTAACCGGCCGCAGGATGTAATGGGCATTAGCATATAGGCTGCACGAATCCAGAGTTGTGTGGCACATCATTGGCTGTTCAAAATAGAAGGGTGGTCTATCGTTAGACCGCCCAACTCACTATGCAGGCAGTCTGATCGGGACTCTCTTGGAGAGTCCCAACCCGAGGTGTTCTACCTCAACTCGACCCAAACACTATCCATTTAAATTGGTGACTTTTAGAGGGTCGTTAGTTTATTATGGGACGCCTTTTAAAGTGGCGTTATTTATTAAATTGGTGACTCTCATTAAGTCGTTATTTAATATTTTGTCAGAATTTTTATAATTTTGAAAATTCAGGGTTGCTACAGGCAGGCTGATGGACCAGATGGTCGAACCGTTGACATCGGTCCCACCTCAGCATGTAGGTTGAATAGTCGCACTAAAGGGTAGGCCACTAGTAGCCTCGCCGAAGTAGGATCCTGGCAAGTGATCTTCCTCCCTGGTGCGCGCCGCAGATGCCTATGTGAACTTCTTGAATTGCTCGGCCGACCTCGTCGGCGCTAAGGCACTTAAGGAGGGGACCGGAGAAAGACCTTAGGTACAAAGCGTCGTCCAAGATCACGAAGCGCCGGGTTTGGTACTTCAACCTCTGAGCTTCCTAAGGGTCAGAAGGCGCCTCGGGGTCCCGGAGCTAGGAGATGTAAGGGGTCCGCCAGTCGCTCGGGGTAGCCAGGTCAATGATCATGAGCTCGGCATTGATGCTTGGTCATTCTAACTCTTTGAGGAAGACCGAATGGGTACTTTTCGGGCCGAGGGAGGAGGCTAGGCGAGAGAGGGTGTCCACTTGGGAGTTTTCCACCCGAGCTATTCGGACTACCTCAAAACTCTCGAATAGCTAAGCTAACCCTCGGACAGTTTGGAGGTACTTAACCATAGGTGCTTCTCGAGCTTCATAGTCACCGTTGACCTAGCTGGAGACCAGCTGGGAGTCAGTGTGAATCCTAACTCGCTTGGCCCCTAGTTGCCGTGCCATCCTGGCCCCCGAAATGAGGGCTTTATACTCAGAGGCATTATTGGACGCCTGGAAGTTGAACTTCAAGGCGTATTGTAGTTCCGCTCCTCCGGGTGACTTGAGGAGGACACTAGCACCGCTTCCGACCGAGTTGGATGATCTGTCTATGAACAAGTCTCAGATGGGTCCTTGCGCGGATGGTGACTCTTCCTCGATCGGGATGGTGCTGTCTGCGATGAAGTCTGCGAGGGCCTGTCCCTTGATGGCTGCATGGGGGCAATAGGAGATGTCGTAGGCCCCGAGCATGATGGCCCATTTGATGAGGCACCCTGAGACTTCGGGATGATAGAGGATCTTCTTCAAGGGTTCACCGGTCAACACGGTGATAGAGTGACCTTGGAAGTAAGGTCGGAGGTGCTTGGCCAAGGTAACCAATGCTAGCACGAGTTTCTTGGTTGCAGGGTACCTTCTTTCGGCCATGTTGAGCACCTTGCTGGTGTAGTAGACCGGCCTCTCGACTCCCGCATTGTTTTGGACTAGGATCGAACTTACGATGAAGGGAGTCACTGAGAGATATAATTGCAATGCTTCGCCCGGGACTGGCTTTGATAGTACTGGGGGTGAGGCCAGGAATTCCTTGAGATCTTCAAAGGCCTTCTGACATTCCTCGTCCCCGGCGAACGTGGCAGATGCCATTTTAGGTCCCCTCAATAGCTTGAAGAAGGGTAGGCATCGTTCGGCCGCTCGAGATAGGAAACGGTTGAGTGCGGCGATGCGTCCGGTGAGACGCTGGATATCCTTGATGTAGGTGGGTGGCCGCATGTCCAGGATAGCCTGAACCTTATCGAGGTTTGCCTCAATCCCGCGCTGAGTTACCAGGAAACCTAGGAATTTTCTCGATCTAACTCCGAAGGCACATTTGGCAGGGTTGAGCTTCATGTTGTACTTGAGGAGGGTGCCGAAGGTCTCGGCTAGGTGTGGATGCACTTTTCGGGACTCTTCATTCTTTTCGTTTGTTTATTCGTCTATTCATTCGTTTATTCAATTTATTGGTGCGAGGGCGTGCCAGTCACCGAGGTGGCGATTTATGCAGGCTTAAAGAAGCCCATTGTGCGCTCGTTCTGACTAATCAGATGATTGTGTGATTCGTGTCAGGACTGAGGATCCACCGTACCATAAAGGCTACGATGTTAATTACATCCCCTCGGAGAGGGGAAAACCCTTGATTGATTGTCAGGAAAAGGGGCCCAATGGCCTGAAATAATAAATGCCTAACCAAGGCCTAAAAATCCACAAAAATGGCCAAAACGATCCTGGCGAAGAGTACAATGCAACTGCAGTGACCACGAGTCGAGGAACTGAAGGATAATCGAAATGAAGTGTGCTCAACTCAGGAGCTACAAAAGCAGTCTGAAACTCTTCTAAAAGGATTCGAAAACCAATAAAGATTCGACAGGACCCAATACGAATCCGTCAAAAATCCAGGACGTTACATGGCAGCTGGCATAAGGTTTCATGTTTGTTTTTTGCTTGGTTTCTCGCGTAAGAGCGTGAGTGCGTGGCGTTGGTATTGTGAAGGTGGTTGCTATCATCGTTGGGGTGCCGGCGTGGGGCCTGAGAATCGAGGTCGAGAGCTTTCTCCTTCATTGATGGTGGCTTCGGTTGTGCTGCATTGGACAGAGATTGTCGGCATGTGCGTTGCTGCGGTGCTGCGTTCGAGGAATTACAGCGAGGTCAGGTGGCTGGTGAGGATTGTCCGTGGATAAGTGGCCATGAGTGTGCTCTGTGGGAGCTGTTATCAATATTGGCCACCTAAGTTCGAGATTTATCCAGCCCCTGTGGCGTTGAGATTGTTGTTCGAGGTGGCAGAGTGGGTGCTCTGGTCGAGATGTGCCCCGATGAGCGTTGGCGAGTGCCAATTATGGTTCGTGTTGCGGCACTTGGTGTGGTGGTCCACGCTGTGGCAGCTCAAGAATGGGTTGGTGTTAGCACGGATAGATTCGAGAGAATGATGTCCTGTGGCTAGAGATGTTGCGGCCTTCGAGCCTGGCATTTTGGTGGAATTCTCATCGCTCCTTGGTAAGCGTTTGGCGTATTATTGGTTCTGATATCAGAGGCGGGCGTAAGAGAGGAGCGTGTGACAGTGGCTAGCTTAATCGCTGTGGCTAGTGTGTGGCTATCTGTGAGAAGCGTTGCCCACTCCCCGATGTGTAAGGGTGTGTTGACGTTGGTTTAGACAGATGTGTTCCAGTTGGGCAGTGTTCGTGAGGGCTTGTGGCTGGTGTTGTGCTTTCCGAGGTGCTGTGAATCGGAGCTTGCGGAGTTGCAGAGGATGTGTTGAGCATCGGAGGATTGGTTCCTCGATGTGAGATTATCTCGGATTACGTGAGACGTGTTGTTGCTGTGCCGTTGTTGGAGGCCTTGTGATTTATGGCACTGACAGGATGGAGAGTTGGGGAAATGTGTCGGCAAGTGTGCCTTGAATTGTTTAGGTAGTGTCCCAAGACTCTGTGGTAAGAGCGGATTTGGGATTGGCAGGTGTCCTTTTGGATCATTTTGAGGCGAAGGATTTGATGAGATAGGACGAAGGATGGCGCCTGTGTGCGGAGGTCTCTGATGAGACGTGGGCGTTGGATGGTGATCCCTGGTCTGTGATCAGCAAGGGAGGATTTCTCAGTAAGTCTGAGTCATGTGACGAGAGAATCGAGGATTGTGGAGTCCTTTTATTTGGTTTCGTCGTGCTCCCCTGAGAGGGTAGAGTTGGCGTGAGAACCAGATCGGATGCGGTGTCTGAGCGAGGTTGAGTTTGAGATGCGATAATGGTCTGTGGGAGAGTCAGTGGATGGCCTGTCAAGATTTGGAATGTGCCCTTCAGATCTGGTGCAAGACCAGGGTAGAAGGAAGAAGCTGAGTAAGTCAAGGTTTCCCGTTGACGCATATCTGGCGACCAGTGGATGGTCTTTCACAGACAGAAGATGCTGGTTGTTGGGGCTCGAGAATGGCATGAGTCGTATGCCAGCGAGGCCTTGGGTGGCCGATTATGAGGTGTGCCTTTTCCTGGATTGGATCCAGGATTTGTTGAGAGTTTGTCCCATTCGGATCTCACCTCTGGACTACGAATCACCCACAGCCGTTTCCTGAGCCGATCCGGTCTTAGTAAAATTACTAGAGGTACTTCTACAAGTCAGGAAGAATCCAGCACTAGTTTTGCATCAATCAGAGTTTGGGATCGTCGGCAACAATTTCGACAGTGAAGTCGCGCATTTCTGTCTGAGCCTGCTGTCCCTGATTCTTAGTTTTCTGAGAACAAATTTCTATGGGGTTGGGTAATGGGGCGACTTGTTGGGAGGTCGGGTGGATGGACACACTAGAATGCAGACCGGGGACATGCATGAGTCTGGATTGTTGGTACGGACTGCTAATAAGGGTGGCCATGGCTTGGTTGTGGTGGGACAGTCTGACCTGGGTGTCGTGGCCAATTGGGCGACCAATCTCTCGGTACGTGGCAGCACTATGGATGGACATGGGGTCAGTGGGATAGGGGACACCAACTAGATGGTCTAACTACACAAATCATGCAATTTAAGAGACTAGACCACATGCTACTATTGTGAGGGGCTATGCAAGGGAATGAAAGTTGGCCTAGGACTTGGCATGCGAGAGCAAGCTGAGAACTTGCTCTGATACCAAATCTGACGCGGGACGAACCCGGTCGAGACACAGGACCCTAAGCCAGCAATCAACAAGCACAGGTCATCTAGTGACAAAGCTAACACTCGCGCGCGTTGCGAACTCCACTTGGGGCTCGTAGTGATGGGTCGGTGAGCTGTGGCTCGTGAGAGGTCGGACACGGTCCGAGTAGTGAGGAGGGAGGTGGTGAACCACCCGGGGAACAAGTCGCGGGCACCGGATTCAACCGGGTGGACCAATACCGAGGGGATCGGCTCAGATGTGCACTCACTCACTGGCAGCAAGAACTCACGATTAGTGGAATTATGGACCGGGCACTCCTCACACGGGGGCTGTAGTTGGAGCTAATACTAGACAAGCAGAGTGGAGAGGCAGCCGCACGTACCTAGCCCGTCTGAAGGACCGGCTCCAGTCGAAGACGAGGGTGCACCGGGGAGCGTGCGCACCCGGCGGACACGCTGCATCGAGGAAGCTTGGCGACGATCCCTGCTAGTACATTGATTACACTCCGCGCAGGGAGGGGATCACGGGGAGGGGAAAACAATTACATGCACTACCCTCACGCAGGAGGGGGGATCGCAGGGTGGGGAAACGAGCAGTCGACTGTACACCGAGCTCGGGCGTCCGATCGAGGTGCTGCCAACTCCTGGACGAAGCCCAAGGGATGTCGAAGGACGCCTGAAGGTCTGGCGCTGAGCTGATGTCACTGGATGGAGACGGCGGCCGCAGCTGTGGGCCTGTGTAGTTCTGCCACGCAGGACTGGTTGGCGCGGTCGTGGTGCGTCGGCAGGTACGGGCGCGGTAGAACACCAAACACGACAGGACCAAGTCATGGATGTTGCTGACAGGGAGATCTACGAACCCTCAGAAGATGGTAGCCGTCTGATCACCTTGCTGGACGTGGTCGCAGGAATGGCCGGCGTCAGGTTCCTGGATGAACAACAGGATAGGGCGCCGATGGTCATCATGGAACTTCCAGTGCTGATATCGGAACGAGACAAAACCACTGGGGTTGGTTTTGTATCGTCAAAACCCGCAACTCTACAGAAGGCCACTCGACCTGAAACTGAGAGGAGGAGGGAGTGTCAGGGCCGACTTGGCAATAGTCTGTTCTGGGTGAATAGAAGACTCTGGGTCTGGCGCAGTCGTGGGAGAATGGATGCCCCGGGTTGTGCTGTCGACGAAAGTGGACGAGACCACCTCGGGGTCAAAGGAGACTCGAGGGAGAAGAACTCTCATGAAGGGGGATCTGGCCGATCCGCACAGGAGAAGTCAGTGTCGGCATTGCCAAGGGGCACTCAGAAACAAGCGCAGTCCAGGCGCAGTCGAACGGAAATGCCTATAGCGGTTGATGCCGTTGACGAAAGACAACGAAATCACCTCTGCTACGAAGAGAACTCAGAGTAGAACGATCCCACCGAAGGGGGCTTGGGCAGATTCACACTGTAGACATTAGTGTAGGCTCTGCAAACTCGGCCCAACATTCTACTACAGATCTGTGAGCAGCAGGGCAAGGAAAATTTCCAATGTCGATGGCGAGGATGATGCTGTGGTTTGCCGGGGTCGCAGGGGACGCACTTGGGGGTGGATCGGATGTGGGTTGCAGAGAGGGGGTGGCTGGAGGTGACGGCTAGGGTTGGTGTGGAGGAGGGGCGCGCTGGTTGTGGGGAAGGTGAGGGGGGATAACCCCAAACTCATATTCCATCCTCTGCAGGTTTGTCCATTCGTGTCGTAGGGCGTCGATAGAGCCGACCGTAGACTTGTTCCTCTACTTCTTTCTCCTCCAGAGCTGCCAGTCGATAGGTATTTTCCCTATTTCAAGTCTCGTACCAAATTCTGCCTTGTCGAGATTTCCACCACTGCGTCCAACCGCAAAGGGTGGGCAAAGAAATTCATCTACCTTATCAAGTCGCGGAATCATGAGGTCCCTACTAGGTGGATGCGTGGGAACTTCCCCCCTACTTGGTGTGATAGCCAGCCCAGGCTTAGGGCCAGAGAGTGTCAAAAGGTAAAGGTTCTCAAGCGGTACTCCCTGGCTGAGGCCGACCATGTCCTGACTCTGGCGCTGCTTCGGAAGCTGGAGTTGTGCCCCCCGTTGCCGCAGGGTATGGATTTTGTTGCTTCCTTAATTTACTTTCTTACGAACGATGCTTAACTCGATTTTGCTTTGCTTCCAGGAGCGCTTGAGACTCAGAATTGGACCTCCGAGATCGTGGAGTTGCCACTGAGTGCTCCCCGCCCCGTCGACCACGTGAGTCTGGGAGCTGACCAGGCGTCGGTCGTCGCCCCCCCAGCCAAAGCTGTATTTGCTCCGTGGAGGCTGCAGTACCCGATTCCCACCGGGGTTCCTTTGGTGCGCCCGCTGGCAACATCCGCTGTAGCTGCTTGGTAGCGAGCGGAGGTCTTGCTTCCCCGGGGAATCTCATCGAGGAGATTTCCGGTGCGGTTGGCGAGGGCTCCGACATGGCTGGTGGTCATGTGCACCCCTGACCGATGATGAACTGGCGTCCCTGGACGCTCGTCGTCGGTCGAGGAAGAGAGCGAGGAGTCCTTCTCCCAGTCGGATTCGTGCTCCGCCTCCCCCGGTGTTTAGGCGTCCTCCAGCTGCAGCTGTGCCGCCTCCGGCGTCGGGCAGATCGGTGGCCGCCCCCCTGCGTCGGAACCTCTGGTGCGGGGCCGTGATAGGGGCAAGGCCCCTACTGTCGACGTGGGTGCTCCTGCTTTGTTGGCGCCTCCACGTCGTAGCTCGTCCCCGCCTCTCTAGGCCCAGCACCCCGTGTTGCCCGGGCTTGCCATGGTGACTGATCTTATGGGGAAGGCCGTTGAGTGGCACAAGCCCTACGGTGAGTTTGGTCCTGAGGCCGAGGAGGAGGTGACAGTGAGGGCGGCGCGGAGCGTCTGCATGTGGTGAGTGCCTTCGGGCTCTGGAGGCTTCATTTCCAGGGCCTTGCTCGGATGCTGGCATCTAGCCAAGCCGCTCAGGCTGAGTCGGAGGCACATTCGAAAGAGTGCGAGTCGGTTCTGAACGCGTTGCGCGAGCAGCTCCATCAGTAAGGGCTGGCTCTTACCGGGGTGGAGCGCGACCAGGACGCCTTCCGGCCGCGGACCGATGCCGCCGGTGAATCGGCCGCCAAGCTGGGGAGGCAGTTCCAGGCTTCGGAGACTCGCACTCAGGTGGCCGAAGCCGAATTGGCGAAGGTGCATTCGCTGCTGGTGTCCACGGGTGAGGTGGCAGTGGAGAGCTTCCAGTCCTCGCCAGCTTATCGGCAGGAGTTAACGGAGGTGGCTCTGGAATTTTATGGGTCGGCCCGTGACTGGGGCTTCCATAAGGGCTGGACCGTCACCGTGAAGGTTACTGTAGCGAGCCTGGGATGTGAGGTCCCGGCTCTCCTTCCTCCTCCGCCAGCCTACGATCCAGAGGATGACAAGGACGAGGAGGAGTCTACTCGTGCTGATGCTAGGGGCCCGATGTTGATGGCGAGCACGGATGCCGATGCGCCTGTGAACTCCTCGGCGGTGGAAGCTCAGTTCGTGGAGTTGGATGGCGACTCCCCCTCCACTGGCATTGTTTCTACACGTGAGCCCAGTGAAGATGGGGCACGTGACGATGTATCTGGGGCGGGCCTTTAGAAGGCCGTCCATACTTGCACATTTTTTTTTATCTTTGCTTTCTTCTGCTTCTGCTCAAGGGCAGTTTTCCTTTTTTGATGTATCCCCTCTACTTAGCAATAGAAAGGCCCATTGCGTGCAAGGTGGTCACAACGAGACAATGAACATAGCGAATCTTATGATCGAATAGAGAAAAAGCACGCCCTGACTCGATCACTTCACATGGTAGAGTCGGTGCAAGAGTAAAGGAAGGAGGACTTGTTGCAAATGCTGTGATGATAAGAGATGCAGACCACCCTCGTTCCAATCTTATAAATACCCCCCTTCCACTCGACCTGGGAACATCGATTTTGTGAGAGTAGATTTGAGTGCTGGTGATGCCCTGAGAAGCCAAACCAGAGCGCGAAGCAACTCTTCCATAAGTCCCTTCTGGCAGAGCCACACAAATTCCTGTGGGGACACGCACAGTCCCTCCAGCGGGGATCGAGAAGCCATTCAGAGCATAAAGATCGTAACCCGCATCTCCAGAATGTGCACGAGTTGGGGGTTGGGCGTTCCCAAACATTTTAGCGAATAACACTTTCTTCATCTCTCTCTCTTTTTTTTGCCTCTTTTTTTTGTTCTTGGATTTTTTTTCAAGGAAAGAAAAACACAGGACTTTTTATAATAATTCTCGAAAAAAAATTTATTTCCCGATTTTTTTTGTTACATCAAAATTGCATGGAGTCTAGGTCATGGGCTGTGGAGGCAAGAAGATCCTTGAGATGATTGCGATCATATTTTGCTACCTTGACGGGGTTCTTCAATTCGTAATCCTTGAAGGAACTCAGAAACCGCCGGAATATGATTTTCACTGATCTCATAGCCTCTCGGTGTTGTGGGTAGGTCAAATCAAGCATGTTTATCAAGAATGGAATCTTTGAAACATCGTCATGATATTCCAAGTGTTTAGAAGTGAGTCTGATCCATCGCTCGACCTCCAAGTTAAACATCTGTCGTTTTCCTTTGTGATCCTTGAGATCACGAATAGCGCAAGCACACGAGCGCAAGTTTCCGGTGGCAATAAGATAGTCATAAAAGATAGCACAGTCAATATCCTGTTCGGCGAGTTCCTTGAATCTGAAGCATTCTTCCTTGAGGATATCAAACCCCTCCAGTAACTGAGGTTCTTCTTGTTGTTCTTCAAGTTCCTTCAAAACCATGATTTTTTTCGCTTGTGCTTTTTTCGACTTTTTTTTTGCTTTGCTTTGCTTTTTTTTGGAAAAAACAATTGAGACTTTTTTATTCATTTTTTATTTATTTTTTTTTGGTCTGCCACAACAAATTTCGCTTGACATTTTTGGGAAATTTCCAAATCTCGCGCACCCCTTTCCCAGGTCTCATAAACTTGAAGCAAGTTGTAATCAAGGTCCGCGCAAGTGGAGGGGATGCTCTGGAACAGTATCAGCGGGCCCAAGTTTGCGACCTGGATGATCATAAGGTTGTGCAGGACGTAGTAAATATCTTGGAGCTCCTCGTTAACTTGAGAGGTTGTTTGGTTGCTAAAATAATGATATTCCATGTTTTCAATGGAGGTTTTGATCATTTCAGCATATTTCTGATGTCTTAGTTCAGATTCACATATCATCATAAATATCCTCGCACAAAAAGGGCTTACGGTTTCCTCCTCACACCCAGAATCCGTGAGTAATCCGCATTTACAATACTGGAAAGTATTCTCAGCGCTAAAGAACTCGGATGCATCTGAGGCACCCAGGTGAAGAGCGGTTCCCTTGAAGATGTGGAAACGTTCTATGTAAGCCCTTTTCCTGTCCAGATCAGTTCTGACGTTGAAATAGTGCATACGAGATAGGCCCGCGTTCAGGAAATATAGATCCAAAAGAGCCAACTTTTGTATAGGTTGCTCGGTGGTGATCACAAGCATTTTTTCTATGCTTCGTGGGTTGAGAACGGACCCAAGGTGCAGAGTCATGTTTGTGATGTGTTCAGAAACACTCGTAAGCAGAGATTCAGATGGCCATTTTTGACATGCCTCTGATTCTGCAGAGGACGACCAGGAGAAGCAGAAGCAGAAAAACAAGAGCGAGACGATAAGATATTTCATTTTTTTTTTTACACCCTATTCTAACCCCCTCCATCTGGGCTAAGATTTCCCGGGGACATCTATGGATCGTCATATTAGAAATAAACCCAATGACTTCTATGAACTGACACATTGGCTATTAAAGCCTTATAATTGCACACCCAATTGAACAAGGACATAAATACAAGCCAAAGGACATAAACGTAAAATAAAATATTAGTGTCCCACACATAAAAACTCCATGCTCGGGAGGGGACTCCATGCGGTCGCCCAACCATAGAGAGGCCGGAGTCGCTCGAGTAGTGCTGCGTGTCTGATATCGGCGACTGGCTCTCGTGTCCTCACCACCTCTTCCTCTTCCTTTCACGACCCTAGCTGTCCAACGCCACCACCTCATCCAGGTCCACTTGGATGCGTGGACCGACTGGCATGGCGGAATCTGCCTCAGCCATGCTCGTCGTGCCCTCAAAGACGTCCCTCCAAGCACCTGACCCGACACTGATGTGACATCACCTTGCGGGTGGTAGCCACAAGACCGGTACACCTTGGATCTAAATAAGCAAGCACATTTTGCAAGAGAATCAGACCGATATCGGCGGCCACTCACCCGACACTCACCCAAAACCTGGGGTAACTCGGTGATGCCGAGGCGAGGTTGTGAAGACTGGACCCTTGCTAGTAGAGGGCCGGCAAGGCCAAGGTTCTTCCCAAGGGTATGGAGGCCCAACTCAATGGGGCCGACCGGGTGCCGAGGGCATGGGTCACACTCTCTCCCACAGTAGTCACTCGAAGCAAGGGAGCTTGCGGGACCGAGCACTCACTCACACGGGCCAACGGAGTTATGTGCTAATATTGAAAGAATAAAGCACTCAAATGTGAGCAAGGGATAGAGCACTTACTCGACCAGTTTGAAGAAACCGGTCCCGTTCGGAGACGTGGGCGAGCAGGGAAGCGTGGGTCCCCCACACACCGCGCCGGTGAAGTTTCGACCTGTTTTAAAGATTTACACCACTACTCCCCATGCAAGGGGGCTAAACAAGGGGAGGGGAAGTCAATCTTATATCCAAACACTACCTCCCATAGGGAGGGGCAGTGAGCCGGCCAGACGGGGAGGGGAAAATGAACTAGGAACTAAATGAACGGAGGATGCCGGTTCTGTCCGCTCTCTGGAATAGGGGATAGGCAGTCGATGTCGGCACCGCTGCGACCACTCCCGAACTCTGTTGTCAATGAAACCAGTGGTAAAATCTTCGGGATTGGATCAGGATGATGACAAATGTTTGGGGAAACTTTTGGTTGGCGGTGCTGGTCGGGGAAGAGCCACGAACAGGGTCCCTGCTTTCTGGTTCTGTCTACTTCGGCACCACTATAGCAGGAAGATGAGACTGCCACGCGCGCTCCTGAGCTCTGATTCAGGCGTGGCCAGAGTCTCTGGAACAGATGTCAAGTTCTCTTCGAACGGAGGCCCGCGGGGATGCCGGAGGAGGTCGGAGTAGACAGGGATAGCCCGAACAGTGGTCGGGTGTCGGTTCAGTCCTAGAGTGGACAGAACAGCGCACCCAGGGAAAGAAAATGAGAACTCACTCGTCCGGGATCCAATCGAGGAGCCGCTTCTTGGTACTAAAAGGTGACTCGTCGAAGAATTTCTCGGCCAAGCCCTGCCTCCAGAGCTTCAAGGGGTTGGTCATGGGAGGCTTTGCACATGGCTTAAGGTTGACAGTCAGGGAGAAGACACATAGTTTGGGGAGATCAGCTCCTCCAGGCAGCCACGAGTTCAGACTGGGACGAGACCACCGCCATTGTGAAGAGGATAGGAAGATGCTTCCGACGGTGCCACTTTTACTTCCAGGGATGCCGGGATGACGATGTAGTTGGCTTTATAATCTGTTGCTTCTCTGAAGTGTGCTCAACCGCAAGCAGGGTAGCAGGTGCAGCCATGAGATTGGGGTGGAGATGGTGTCAATGGGTGAAGGGGAATGGTGGAAGGGTAGGAGGGGATGTGGGGGAGGTAAGGAGGGGTCTAGGGCTATGTTTGAGGTGGAGGAAGAGGGAGGGGACACAGGAGATGGGTTGTTGGTTTTGCCAAGGAGGAAGGGAGGGTGGTAGAGGAAGTCCTAGGATGATGGAGGGGGGGGCAGATCAATGGGGGGTCTTTCCATACCATAAAGGTTATGACATTAATTACGCCCTTCCAAAGAAGGACAACCCTTGATTAATCGCCAAAGTAGAAGAATCCCAGAGGGCAAATGTGATAGGTATGCTCATTCATTTGCAGGATAGAAAATGCATGCCGATGATCATGCGATTTGTAGTTTATTATGAATTATTGACTCAGTTCTCGATACGAGGCAGAGGACTTAAGTCCGTAGACTACCATCACGCACAGTGACGGCTTTCGGTCAGGCATAATTTGACTTTCGGCCACACACCATTTGATATACCGGGGCTAGAAGTAAACATTAGATTTATTCAATCATCATGCAATTAATTGTAATATAATGAATCATAACTTTACAAGAAACTGGGCGAGTATACAAAGAATATTAGATCTTACATCATCAATTTGATAGCCACAACACATATTTGCTCGTTAGCTTTATTTACGGAATCGGATATTGATACTTAAGAACATGTGAAATAATTTTGGCATCATATCCCCTAATCCTGGACTATGCCAAGAAGGAATAGGAGACTATCCACACAGAGCTGGGATAGAATCCGTAACAAACTGGGCACCCTAAGGGGCCGAGACCATGGAGGTCGGGGATGCTGCGAGGCCATGTACGCCCATTGGGTGATTTATTTGATATTCCCCAAGGGAAATTACTGGAGGGTAATGCCATTATGAAAGAAAAATGCCCATAAACCCGTAGGGGTTATAAAAGAACAAAACATAAAGTAAAGGAGTGATATGCGAGGGTTCATTCCTGCAGTATCTCCCCTATTTTGATTTATGCTTGGGGAATATAGAACATCCATCCACGGAGTGCCGAGATGGACCATAAAGCATGAAGAATAGGCTCGTCATTAGGCGGTCAAGTCGTGACCGTTTCAAACAGTAAACGGTCCAATGTTGACCGTCAAACAAGGCGACTGTTGGGATCAAACGATCATATATGGACTGTTCTACTGACAGAATGGTCTTTCGATAGACCGTTCTACACATGCACACGGTCGACCTCAGACCGTCCCAATGAGTAACCGTTGCTTTCAAATGGTCTAAGATGGACCGCGGCATAGTAGAACGGTCTATCGATAGACCGTTTTATTCCTGTGTGTTTTAAAATAAAATAACTGCTCATCTTCCTCCTCCCCCACAGTAACCGACGGAGGAGGGGAAGAGCAACTGAGCCACACCGCCAAAGAGAGCCCAAAGCCAAGGCTCCCCCATCCCACCCTCATTCTTCCACTCCCATCCCCGTGAAGCACCACGCACGGCGAGGAGGATGAGCAATGGCCGAGGAGAGGACGTCGTCGCCACGACCGGAGGCAGAGCTCACCGTGGAGGAGGTAGCACCGGCGGAGGCGCGACCCGTGGAGGAGGACCGCGTGACGCCCATGGCCCTTGGAGGGCCGGCCGGAGACGACGGGACCGCGGGAGAGGCGGCACCGGTGGAGACGACGGCGAGGGCCGCCCGGGACCCGGAGGTAGGTGGCTCGAACGTGCCTCAAATCTTCATTTTTTTTAATCAATGCATGTTAGCTTAGGGGGATGGGAGGCTTCCACGGCCCTTGGGGGCTCAAACGGTGGCCATTGGGCCACCTCCGGCGGGGGTACGCCGTTGGGACAGAAAAAAATAAAATGGTTCCACAGTAACCGTCCAACCAAATCACGCGGTTCCCATAGAACTGTTCTATTAAACACGGCCCAGGAATGGCTGTTTAAACCCTGTAAATCGATAAAATAGAACGGTTCGAAGAGGACCGCTCAATAAGAGGACGGCCCCAAAGGGACGGTGTAGTATATCAACTGACAGGTTTGGAACGGTGCCTCCTAAACCGTTTGAAAACAAGATGGCCCTCATCGGACCGTGTGGAACACGAAGGGTTAGGTTTGGGACGGTTGTTAGAAAACCGTTTACATAGGACGGCCCATAGAGGACCGTGTAGGGAATGGAGCTTCAGGTTAGGAACGGTTAAATGGAAGCCGTTCCACAGTAAAACGGTCATGTGGGGACCGTTATAAAGGGGAGGGATACTGAAAATGGACCGCGTCGGAGGAGGGCCGCGAAGGGAGGATCAGGTACCGTGCCTCCTCCGGTTCCTTCCTTTGCCGATTTTGAGGCTGCCTGGTCACAGAGGCCCACTGATGAAGGTAACTCTTCTTCCTCCTTCATGGCTCATCCTGCTTGCTTTAGTTGCTGTGTTAATCACCCCTTTCTGTGGAAGCATGTACTATTTCTGTCGTCATCGGGCTAGCGACAGTGCCAAGCGATGCGTCCAGAGAGAGGGAGGAGGAAACTCCTTCGGCTCCCGTTGAAGGTGATCTACCTTCACCGACACCTCAACAGGAATCGGGAGGTAGCCCAGAGTTCACCCATGGACTTGCATGTCCTATTGCATCTTCAGTCAGGTCTTGACTGCTCTTTATTCTCACTTTTCAGTTGATATTCAGCCCTCGACGCTCCCTGAGGTTGGAGTCATCGGGGAGGCAGTTGATGAACCAGCAACTTCAAGGGATGAGCCTCAAGCTGCACCCCAAGTTGATGTCTCCATGGCGGAGGTTGCCAATGAGCCCCCGACTGAAGGAGTCACCTCAGGCAGCGCAGTGCCTACTCGACTGCTGGAGATTCAGGAGCAAGCCGAGGAGTCTTCCTCCTCCGAGCAAGTTGACTATGGGGGCGGCTCCAGCAATGCTGAACCCCTGCAGGTCGACTCGGACACTGAAGACGCCGGGGCTTCTTCGGCCTATGAGAGTGACTTTCTGACGTTCAGCCCTCCGAGGCTATCTATAGTTGGGCCAGGGCCATCATACCCTATGGCAGGAGGAGGACTGGAGCCGACAAGGGCTCCTCTTGGCGGCTTGAACATAGTGCCGGTTGAGGTGGGAAGCATTCCTCAACCCGTCTGTAGCCTCTTTTGCCCTTTCCAATTTAGTTGGCTGACATACATATTCGTGATGCAGGCTGAGGTAGCGCCGCTGACCGTGACAATGCAAATACCCCTGCTGGAGTTGAGTGCCAGCCAGCCTACTCTTTTGCCAGTTCTGCGGCCCATCGCCCAACAACTTCCGTAGACATATGCAGCGGCAGCAGCGTCGAAAGATGTTGCAGCGATTGTAGCGGCTGGTGATTCGGTGGAGGTTGGGGTACCTCAGCCCCTGGCTGCTGACCAAGAATCGCCAGTGGAGCGGAGCAGCCTCCCGGAGATAGAAGCGGGAGAAATCATTAAAAAGGAGGCCAGCGCTCCCGAGGCGCTAACCATTGCCGTGGAATCCATTCCCATGGAAGTCGGTGAAGCTGCACGCGGGGAGCCAGAATCTTCTGTCATTGAGACAGCCAGCACGACCTCACCCCGGGAAGCAGGCAAGGAAATCATTGTAGCGGAGACTCCTTCAGCTACAGCGGCCGTTGTTATTGAACCCGGCACTAGCGCCTCGCAGATCATGCCGTCAACGTCCTCTGATGCAATTGATGACATTTGGGCAGAGGTTGACAGTAGGGTTGACTTTAAGCTCCCCGAGACTTCACTGCTGGGCCTACAGTTTTCCAGCGACATGGTGTGGCAGTCTCTGGACAATCTACAGTGAGCCATGTCAGCCTCTCCCGGCTTAAGCTATGCACAGCTGGAGAGCCTAATAGAACATCTCTCGCGTTCACTGCTGGCTTTCGGGTGCCCGATGGAGGATTGGACTCCGCGGGTCACCATGTTGTTAAAGCATGCCAATCGCCGAGAGTATCTCAGCCGGGAGGTGTCCGACCAACTGGCAGCTGTGAAGCTGGAAAAAGTCGACTACCGGGCCACCGCCGCTTCGCTAAGGGAGACCGTGGGCCGTCTGAGAGACGCCACCAGCACTGCTTCTGAACGCCGGTCCTTCCTCACCACGCGGATAGAGGAGCTGCGGGCTGAACTTGCTAGGGCCGAAGCTGACTTGCAAGAGACAGAGCGCCTGGAAGTCCAAGCCGTAGAAGAGGCTGATCTTGCTGCTGGGCAACTTGCCTCGCTGGACGAGAGGCTGTCGCAGTTGGCCACCACCGAGTCTCGGCTGCAAGAACTGACCAAGTATCCCTCGGTGGGCCTGTTGGAAGTGGAGGACATCTTTCGGATATATATATTGCTGTGATTGATCGAGTGTGAACGGTGAGTGAGAGAGAATTGATTACTGCAGTTAATTTTAAAATTGCTCAACGTTTCAGGCGGGGACAATTCAACCCCCCTTCTTGTCCATACGAGACTTAGGGACAACAGTGTTGTTGGTGATGACTATTCTCCTACGGCTTTGTTCTCCTGGGAAGGCTGCTAAGAGGGTCCTTCATGCTAGAGGACCTTTCAAGTTGGGATAGAGCTGGTACTTGCCCCGCCCTTTACTGGAGGTGTAGGCAGAGGTGGAAAGGATCTATCTTCAATTTTGGGGCTAATGCCTTGGTTAGGCTATTTTCCCTTCAACATGGATAGGAATTTGGCAAAAGAGGGAACGTCATCACCTCTTTTTTCTTATGTGTAAAGGCCTGGGGGAGGGGGAGTCCTATTGCCCTTAACCTCAGGCTCTGGTATCTGGTAGGGTTGCTCACCCCTAAAGATGATATTATGGTTTGCTAGAGGGAGGCGCCCCCATTTCTTCCCAGAACAGGTGGCATGAGCCGTAGTTGAAGATTCTGTCGGATTTGCTTCGGACGATGTACCACCCGATTCTTCCGCTTCACCTTCCCCTAGCAAGCTGAATAAGACAGACAGGGTGTTGCAGTGTAGGGCAGTTACCCTTTTCTCATTTCTTGTTCTTTTCTTCTTTCGCTGATCAGGCTTGGCATCTGCCCCCAGAATAGGTCATCACTAGCTTCATCTGTCTTCTTTTCATTTTGCTCTTCAATGGTCAGATTTTCTAGCTGCTCCCATGGCACATGGTCTCTTACTAACAGGGGTATCAACTTGGGTTGTTCATACTCATCAAGCCCATTGATGTAAGCTTGCAGGTGCCATACTTCAAGGCTTATTTCTTTGTGAGTGGGTAGTGGAGTTTGCCTCCTTCGGTTATGAGTTGGGATGTAGATGACTGGTGGTGATTCTGTTTTCTACCATGCAGGGGCCACCGAGGGTGGAGCGAGACATGTAGTGACGCCACGAATGTGAGCACCTATACTATCACACCCCGAGCACGGAAGGAACCCTGTATGCATGATGAGTTTATATCAATCATGTCAATGAGGGCATAAGAAATTTGACATACAAACCAAGTGCGTAAATGGCAAGATAAAATAATAACCAAAATTTAATTTCAAAAGTTTCCTAATGATAATATTCCAAAAATAATCACATAACTCTTCCAAGCCTCATAATATCGTTCCAAACACTTGACCAAGATAAGGGAAAAGTACAATGACAATGATTCAAGAAAATGGAAAAAAAGATAGGACTAAGCAACAGCTTGACGATCGGGTGGCTCTACTCTCTTCACTCGGTCTCATTCCCATCCGGAAGGTCCTCACTATCAGAGTTACCTGGAAAATGGGGAAAACACTTGATGAGCGAATGCTCAGTAGGAATTATATCTCAAGAATAAGCTATCTTTAAGTAGTTTACATGTTATGTGCGATGCAAATATAGCTATGCATGAAGGATGACAAGAATATCAAGAACATTAAAGATGAACTATCAAGATTTCAAGATATTAATAAGGGAAGCTATCAAGAATTACAATATATTCAAGGAAAGATACTATCAAGTGTTCCAAGCATGTAATATCAAGTCATGTCACGAGTATTGGCTATGTTCTATTCAAGCAAGTGCACACCCATTCTGGGCCACGTAAGTCATGTTATGTCATGTCGAGTCAAGCACTAGTAAGATAAGTGGAATGTCATTGATCAATCAAGCTAGTCATGCACTTCGGTGCAATGCCACACCGTGGTCAATAATAGCTCTCACGGACACAAGTACTTTCGGGTGCTCCTCCCAAGACCAGACCGGGCCCCATTAACATCAGGCATGTTAGATTTTTCAACATCTCCCTTAGGGATTTGTTGTTCCACGTGGATTACGGGGTCCACGTGGGGCATCAGTGTGTTGGCAACCCATCCCATCGCATGGATTATGGGGTCCATGTGCGAAGCCCCTCATGTCCATCCACAGCACGATAGTGTGGGGTTCTGCAATGCCATAAGGAACTCGGGTTGAGTGTGGGGTGGACGTAGGTCTGGAGGACCGAACCACCTAAAAGTTCCTTGTGCACTGTGGTTTGATCATCTACTTGTTTTCCGCTAGATGAATGTTTAGGCCGTTCAACCTATTCTTCCTACTTAGCTAGCGGGTCATGTGCACATCAGCCTTTTGATTTCTGTTGAGTGGGTTAGAAGTCAGCTCTATTGTTGCCTTGGATGTTTAGTATGTTTTAGATCGTCAACTTTCCACCTGTTCAACATTGGGAGCACCCATGTTTTTTTTTTTTACAGCCAAAACTGACCAAACAGGGGATGCATAGGTCGAGCGCACCCTCCCTCAAAGAGGGAGAATGTTCTCACTCCCCCCAGCTCACCCTGCGGTCTAGATTTTATTCATATGAAAATGAATTGAGTACATCAAGAGGGAAACCCTTACATCATCCAAAAAAGAACCCGTGCCCAAATAAGGCAGTCCCAACCAAAGAGAGAAAAAGGAGAGCCTATACAAATTTTCTACGAAAGGAGGGGATGGACATAGCATCCGCTCTTACAAGACCTTTAATCATAAGAGACAATTCACTATAAGAGTGAAAAACATTATTACAACCACAAAGAATTCCATCAGAGGCAAGGGCATCCGCCACCTTATTGACTTCCCTGAAAGTATGAAGAATTGGGCACTTAACTTCCTTTATCGCCTGCTGAAGATCCAGCCACCATGGGAGAATAGACCATGGGGGGGCCCTCTTCTTAGTAAGAATTTCAGCCAAGATCAAAGAATCAGTATATATGATAGACAAATCAAGAGAATGGAGCTTAGCCAATCTTAGCCCATCTAGTAAAGCTCTTGTTTCTGCTGCCATGATAGAGCCATGGCCATAAAAGAAGGAAAAGCAGATTGCCACTTGTCCTAGGGAGTTCCGAATGCAACCTCCTCCTCCTGCAGGTCCAGGGTTACCTCTGCTAGCCCCATCCACATTCAAAGCATATAAAATGGCAGGTGCTTTCCATATAATCGCATGTATAATCACTGTTTTAATGTTAATCTCAATGCCCATCCCCTGCAACAGATGTAAATCTGCCCTTTTGCAACAATGAAACTGCATATTTTTAACCCTCTGCTTTATTTCCAAGAGAATGCTATTCGCAGTTTTGGAGATATTTGGAATAGTAGCTTCATATCTGATGGAGCACCTCAATTTCCACACTTCCCATAACACCAATAGAATAGTAAGGAGAGAAACAAAGCCCATCGGATTGGACAGAGTAATATCAACTATTGACTGAGTGAGCCACCCTTGTAGGTTGGCAATTCTGTCATTGAGATTAGGAACTAAAGGCTTAAAGATCTCCCATAAAGAGGAAGCAATATCACTGTGTAAAAATAGGTGATGATCAGTTTCATTGTTTTTATTTGAAGAACAGCAAGAGCAAACAGAAGCTAAATGAATGCCAATAGATTGGATCCTGTTGTCAAGAGGGATAGCATTATGTAATAGTTTCCAGCAGAATAAAGAAGCCCTCGGAGGGAGGTTTTGTTTCCATAGTTTTTTCCAACAACCAGATTGAAGGGAGGGATCTTTTTTCAAGAACCTGTAAGTGGACTGCATACAGTAATTCCCAGAGTCCGAAAATGACCATACTGGCAGATCTCTGCCCTCCTTCAAATTAAAATGACGAAGGTCCCTGCATACCTGCTCATCCCTTATATAGCTCCAAGCCTCATGATTGGGATTAGTTAGTACCTCTCTAACATTAAAGTCTTCCATTCTGTTTTGAAGAAAAAGAATGTCTGATAGGGTTCTTTGCTTATACCATGCGTCTTTGAAAAAGTTAGTATAACAGCCATCTTGAACAACCATACAATGTCCCTTCAGTAAAGTGCTTCTGGCGAAATTGAAGTCATTAGTCCGAATGCCAGCAGGAAATGGCAAGGTACAATCAGAAATATGACCTTGTTTCAGATATTTAGCTTGAATATAGAAGGACCATTGAGATTTACCAAACAATGAAAGCCATAGAAACTTCACTTGACAACATGCTTGTATATCTGCCAGTCTGCCGAAGGGGGAGACCCCAAAAACACTTTGCCCAGAGGCAACTAGCAATAGTGGAGAGGATCTGAGGTGAGACCTCATCGTTCTGAGAGTTTGGCTACTTGGGGCTGAATTCCTAAGGGCCAGGGATGCCCAACTCCGCGGGCGGCCAACATGCCAAGGGGGTGCGTTGTTGGGTCTCTCACAACTCACTCCGCGGTGGTCACTTAATTTGATGGAAATTTGGGACCGGACACTCGCCTCACCATCTGACGGGCAATTAAAAGTGATACTAAACTAAGCAAGGTAAAACCAGCAGGGGTGTAACCAAGTGCTCACCTAATCGGCATAAAGACACCGATCCCGGCCAGAGATGAGGTGAGCGGGGAAGCGTGGGTATACTCCCCGCAAGCTGCGCCAGAGTCGCTCTAACCTAAAATGGCTTAATTACACAACTACTCCTTTCACAGGAGGGGTGGACTAGGGGTGGGGAATGATCATTTACATCAAACACTACCTCCACGCAGGGAGGGGCTGTAAGCTGGCCAAACGGGGTGGGGAATTAAGCGGGGACCGATTCTGTCCTGATGTCAATTTTACAGGGACAGCAAGTCAGTTGGGGGGTCGCCACGATCACCTCCGATTGCTGATGATGACGGGACTGACGCCGACACATTGTTGGGAGGCTTGGGACCCGCCGAAGGTTCTTCTGACCAAGCGGAGGCTGAATGGGGGCCGCTACAGTTCTAAGACTCAGACTAATCATGGTTGGCCCTATTTGTCCCAGAACTGTAATAGTCTGAAGATCAGATCACCCTGGACTCCTCCGAGCTCTGATGATGGCGGGGCTGATGTTGACGCATCCGTGGGGGAGTCTTCCTCTCACAGGAACTGCCAGGACTCCATGAAGAGTTCGGGGCTGAGGGTGGTACATAGAAAAGTCAAATAGGGTCCAACCTGGATCTGGTGATGGTCGTCAGCGTAGGCCAGGGGAAATAGCCAGAGCATGGTACTTTGGTAATCAAACGGCTTCCTTCTTCTTGAGGCTTGTAAGGGACTTACAGAGGTGGTCCTCCTGAGAAGATCAGGCTAGGACCTCCTCAGGGCCGGTCGTGGGAGCTTCTGCAAACCAGACTAATCCTGTGCGGCACTGTCTATCCCAGAATCGAGTCGCCTGAAGAAAAGGGTGCCCCAGACTCTTCTAAACTCTGATGAGGGCGGGGTTGGTGTCGATGTGATCGTGGGGGAGTCATCTGCACCCAAAGATTGACGGGACTCTAAGAAGATGTGGGAGTAGCACGCGAAAAATAGAAGAGTAGTCGGGGGTCCGACCTGGTGCTGGTGGAGCCGATCTGCGCGAGTTGGGGGGAAATGGCTGGAATGCGGTCCTCCGGTACTCAAACTACTCCCTTCTTCTTGGGCCTAGTAGAGGACTTGTAGAAGATGTCCCCCTCTAAAGGGCGAGCTAGGAACTTCACCAATATGGTCGTGAGAGCTTCTATAAACCCCCTCTGGCTGTCTACTAGAGACAGAGTGTGCAGTCTAGCGAGAGCTGCTCCTTCGAACAGAATGGACGTCGGATGGAGGCGGGACCACCTTGCCTGCGAAGCTGCTTGGACAAGATTTCCATCGGTATATGGCTTGCCTTCTGGAACCTTGTGGTGGTGGTGGGACAGACTCTGTAACCAGGACCTTAACTGCTGCCTGTGAACTGGTATAGGGGCTGGTGCTGGGTGAGTGTGGGGGTGAGGAAATGGGTGAAGGGAGGTAGGTTAGATGAAGGCTAATGGCTTTGGGGCATGGCAGGAGGTGTTGGGGTCGATGGAGGGTAGCTGGAGGTGTGAGAAAGGGGGAGGCAAGGTTGGGGTGAAGGGTAGTTGGCTGGTGGCTGGGAGGGTGCTGTCTGGCCAAGGTGGTGGAGGGAGAGGGGCTGGTGTGGACGCACTTATGGGGAACTCTTCGTTCTTTTCGTTCGTTTATTCATCCTTTCGTTCGTTCGTTCGGTTTATTGAGTGCGAGGGCGTGCCAGTCACCGAGGTGACGATTTATGCGGGCTTAAAGAAGCCCAGGGTGCGCTCGCTCCCTACTGAGCGTTCGCTCATATAGTTTCCCTCATCTTTTTCAGGTAAGTCCGATGACGAGGAATATAGCATGGATGGGGAAGAGCAAGAGTGATTCTAGAGCTATCTATCTTTCAAGAGTCTTTAGTCTCTTTTGTCTTTAGTCGTCTATGTAATTTTATATTTCTTGAGTCAAAGATTGTAATAGTTCTACTCATTTAGTCTTCATACTATTTGAGAGAACCATGGTTATTAATAAAACTTGGGTTATTTCTATTTTTCGCACTCTGTCTGTCTGTGTTGAATGCACTACGCTCTGATTGACATGATTGATCGTTATAGACATCGTCACGCCACATCCGAGTTCTATCTTCCGCTGGCTCGGGGCGTGACAACATCTGCATCTGTTATTTGCATTTTCTATCTCTCAATGCATATGTTGAGTAATTTGCACATATATCAGATTGAGATTTGATTGCATATGGTTGATGAATGCATTGCATCACTGAAAGTCTGTTGCACACATTTTTCATCTGATTTCATGTATGCTTGTCAAAAGGACATCAAAAATATGAGATGCATATAGGACTGCATTTACACTTCATTGTCTTGCATGACCTCATGGTATATCAAATGGGATGTTGGGAGAATGGTAGATCATTTCTGTCTGGAAACCCACCTTATGCGTAGAGGCTAGTCCTTTGCCTAGTATCATGGGTCAATTTGTGTCTAGGGTCTTGCATATTAATCATAAATCATGTCAATTTGATGTCCTAGCTTGGTCATATAGCCCCACTTTGATAGAGGGATACATAATTGGAGGGTCATCCCTCTTGGATTAATATATCCTATATTTTAGTCCCATTTACTTTGGTAGGTAATGAGTTAAAGGAAGGGTTAACTCTATTCCACCTCTCAAGGTGGAACAAGTTAAGTGGATTAACTTGGAGTTATGCCTTATTCTAACCGGATTAACTTTTTTTGTCTACCAAAGTAAAATAGGGATAGATTAAGGGTTATCCCTGGGACAAGTGGGGGATAACCCCCAATCAAAGTGGGACATAATGCATATAGACAGGGGGAGTCAGTCAAGGTACTCTTGTGTTTCATGCATACTTGTGTAGATTAATCCCCTGCATAGTCATCAAGTCACATTGAATGGCTCAGTTCATTTGGAGAAGGAGTCACTACATATCATCATTTAATAAAGTACATCTATTTGTCATAAGACATTCCATGTTTCAAAACAGATTGCATATTATTCATGTTGAAAATGTAAAAAGGATTGCCTGACATGCATGAATATACATAGGAGGACCATTGCATTCTGTAAAATTGTTCATGTGCATTAGGTTGTTCATATTCATTGCTTGCATTCATGAGTGTCATCTCTTGATTCAGATATGTTTAGTGCTTGCTAAGCTCATGCATACCCATTCAAGGGAAGCATAAAATAAATTCTTGAAATTACATGATTGACATCTACTCTATGTCTCCTATTTCATTACTGTCAATTTCGGTCGACCAAACCACTCATCTCGGTCAACCGTTCTTTACATTTTCAGTTTGAACTACTCTCTTGATAAGTAATCTCATTGGTTGGTGGGCTGTGTTGCAAATAATAATCCCATCTGACCTCGGCTACTGTCAATGGTTCTATATGTTCTAAAATTAATTGAGGTCATTCCACTTATGATTTTGGAAATTGTTTGTGTGATTTACTGCATTTGTTGAGGGGGAGGTTGCTGTCCTAAATCAATTCTGAACTCAAGCACATCATGTTAGCCACCTCTGATTAGTTTTGTGACTATCTCTTTGAAACTGTCTGCCTTTGCTCTCTTGACTATCCTTGTCATATTTCTGAAAATATTGCTCATCTGCTAAACTTTGAACATCTTTGTCTTAGCTCAGACTGAATGTCTACAAGATTCATACACACATTCTGCATGCTTCTTGCTGATGTTTCTATTGTTAAATTGGCTACTCGTGAAACACTTTGATCTACCTAAAATTTAGGAAGATTTCTATGTGTGTACCTCGATCATAAATCTGAAAATAATAAAAATAATCTTCTCTCTAACTCGACCCGATTCTCCCGGGATCCAATCCCGCAACCCCACATTAAACTTGCCGTGCGTGCGGCAGATATTCGCATGATTTTATCGTCATTTTCGATGCTTCAAATGCGGACTCCCGTCCGAACAATGAATGGTCCGTTAGTGACCGATATATATATATGTCGGGATCTAATCCCGCAATTGCATTGAACTTGCCGTACTCACGGCAGACATTCATACGGTTTTATCACCGTTTCGTACGTTACTAATGCGGACTTCCGTCCGAATAAAGAAGGGTCTGTTAGTGACCGACATATATATGCCGGGATCTAATCCCGCAATTGCATTAAACTTGCCGTACTCGCGGCAGACATTCGTACGGTTTTATCACCGTTTCTTACGTTACTAATACGGACTTCCGTCCGAATAAAGAATGGTCCGTTAGCGACCGACATGTCTACCGGGATCTAATCCCGCAACCCTACATTAAACTTGCCGTGCGTGCGGCAGATATTCCCACGATTTTATCGTCGTTTTCGATGCTTCAAATGCGGACTTCTGTCCAAATAATGAATGGTCCGTTAGTGACCGACAGATATATGCCGGGATCTAATCCCGCAATTGCATTAAACTTGCCGTACTCACGGCAGATATTCGTACGGTTTTATCACCGTTCCTTACGTTACTAATGCGGACTTCCGTCCGAACAAAGAATGGTCCGTTAGCGACCGACATGTATATACCGGGATCTAATCCCGCAGTCGCATTAAACTTGCCATACTCACGGCAGACATTCTTACGGTCTTGTTACCGTCTTCCATGCTGTAAATACGGACCTCCGTCCGAATAACGAAATGGTCCACTAGTGACCGATATGCATATCTGTGAACGTTTACGCCCCAATGCGGGGTTTGTTTAAACGCAATTTGAGATTTACTCTCGCTTTTACTAATATGAATTTCAGGCCATTGGGCCCCTTTTCCTGGCAATCAATCAAGGGTTTTCCCCTCTCCGAGGGGATGTAATTAACGTCGTAGCCTTCATGGTACGGCGGGTCCTCAGTCCCGACACGAACTACACAATCGTCTGATCGGTCAGAACAAGCGCACCCTGGGCTTCTTTAAGCCCGCATAAATCGTCACCTCGGTGACTGGCACGCTCTCGCACTTAATAAACCAAATGAACGAACGAAAGGATGAATAAACTAACGAAAAGAACGAAGAGTCCCCATCAGTGCGTCCACAATAGGTCGGTAGGATGTGGAGCATGACGGACTGATCTCAGACCGCCATGCAATGTGTGATGCCGTGGCTAAGGCGCGTTATACTCTGTGGTTTTATGAGGAGTTTTCTGAGTTTTTAACATTCTGGTGTCTTTAACGGACCACTCCTAGTGCGTTATAGTCAAATGGCGCACCCGCGATAGTGCGTTATGTCCTGTGTATTTTGCGAAGGTTTGCTGGGGAATATAATGCATGGGTCAAGGTGCGCCATGCATTGCACGACGGGCCTGAGGCATTCCGTTATAGTCTATAGCTTCAGGTTTTTCCAGAGTTTGGGAGAGCATAACGGTCCTAGGGAGGTGCGTTATACTCGTTTAACGCCCCCAATCAAGTCCGTTATTCTCTACTACTTGGGAAATATTAGAGTTGCATGTTTATTGTTCCGTCTACATTATAAATGTCTTATTTTATGGTTATTAGCTCGCTCCTACAATCCCGATGGAGTGCTTGGACTTTCCATGTGATGGAACAACTAGACGTAGCCCTAGACTTTGCGGAAGGTCGACCCACCTGGGAGTGGTGGAGGGGTATACCAGTTAAATGGCTTTAGCTAGTGCCGTGGGCCCTCGGTCCGACTGTAGCGCTCTATAGGGAGGCAAGGGTCAGTGTGTGCACACGTGGTCAGAGGCGAGAGTTGACACTAATGAGTGTTACTCTGACTAGTTCTCGGTTAGTACGGTTTGGTTTGTCTTCTCGCTGGGCAAGTGCAGACTCACAAGTTGCCGAGACGCAGTGTAAGATGTCAGGGCTTGTATTTGGTCTCTCACTTCTGGTGGAGTGCCCCGTCCTTGAAATATATTTTTCATTCAAGAAGGTAAGGCACACGAGTCAAGTGACTCAACCAAGGTCAAAAGAAAAATCAAAACTGAAATCTGAGCACTCAGGTGATATCTCTCCTACTCTCTCCAGTGACTGTGTAAGGTTTTGATTCATTTTGAGTCATATAGTCATGTAGTCTTGCATATGTCCGTACATGTATTCCATTCATGGTTGTTTACATATTTGTGCATATACCACTTGTCATATAGCAACTTGTTGTAGGGGAGCTTGAAGACTCTTCAAATCACGATTTCAACATAAATATTGAGTTTGCATACGCCTTCACATGTTGTTGTCTGCTTACGCCTTCACATGCACTTCATACACTGTTAGTTACATATTTCCGTGTAGACCACTTGTCATGTAGCACATTATTCAAAGGGAATTTGAGAACACTCAAATTAATTTTCAATTCATACATTGAGTCAATCATGTCTTCACATCCTGTCATGCAAAAGTTCAACATTGTGAACTCATGTTATAACCCACGCAACTCTCCTGCCTTCATCTCATCCATAACTATATGTTGCATTAGAATTTTATTGACTATCTTGCATTCATGCACACACTAAGGGGGAGCAACCACATTCGTCATACAAGCTTAATGTTTAGGTTTACACATAAGTCATGCATTACATCTAGAGTTGTCTAGAAGATGTTGGTTGTTAAAAGAATTTGTCATGTCATTGTTAATAAATGTGAATCAAAATTGACAAATCAAGTCCTCTTGTTCTTGGTTGCAGATTACACTCACAAAATCTAAAAGATGAGAGGATAGTCATGACCAAGCTTGAATCAACTAGAAGAATATCTTGCAAGGATGAAAATAATTACAGCACTCTCAAGTTGCTACAAGAAGATGGGATACATTGTGTAGAACAACCTCCAAGATCGACTCAAGTACAAGGTGGTGAAAGTCTTGTACGTGTTGAAGCAAGTACCCAAGACATGGTATGGAAGGCGCACATCTCTTTTAACCAAGAATGAGTTCAATAGGTAAGGTTGATCAACCACCTCTCACAAGGCAAATCAGGTAAAAGACTTTTTAGTGGTTCAAGCATATGTAGATGACATTACTTTTTGAGCTACTAATAATGCCTTTTGTGAAGATTTTGCAGGGTTTGTGCAAGAAGATTTTAAAATACTCTCATGAGTAAACTGAATTTCATTCTTTTTGGATTGCAGGTGAAAGGCTTGGGAGATAATGGATTCTCAAGGCTAAGGTATGAAAACCAAAATCTAAAGCACTGACCGTCGTGGGGTTAGTAATTCTTTAAACTAAGGTAATTCAACCCTGTCAATTCATGCAAATGGGCTTCTTATCACTTGGTGACACCTTTAGATGATAGGTATTGATTCTAAAAACTTGAATTGTCATTCACTAACATGTTGTGATGAACATGTCTAATTTGTTGAATCAATCTGAAAATCTTGAGAAATGTGTATGAAGTGATTGGATATTGAATACTTTTCAATCAAAATTGCATGATCACCTTTGAGTTTAACTGCATATCTGGTATATCAAATGGCGTTTGTGGAAGAGTGGATTATGTCCACTTGGAAGCATTCCCTATGCGTTGAGCTGAGTCTTCGGACTAAAATCTCCGCCCAGTACCAGATTTTTAAAATCTTCACTTGCTTGTGATTGGTTGATTTGGGAATGAATCATTGAGCCTGGTTATTTAAATTGAAAATCTATTTTTGATCAAATGATTCAAACATTTGGCTTATGGATGATTTCTCATTTCAAAACTTGTGAAAGACCTTTGAAAATCTGTTTTGAACAACTCTGAAAATTGGGTTGCTTTGTTTAATCTTGATCATCTAAGCACCCTTATTTGTAAAGGTCATGTCAGGAAAAATACTTATTTGTCCATTGACTAAATGTGAATGCTCTCATGTTAAATTTGTCACACTGATTTGAAAATCTAGCTCTCATTTTGCATTTACATCTTGCATCACATTCTCATCTAGGCATAGGTTGCATGCATCAGAATTCATGCATTAGCTAAAGTTAGTTCTTTCAATTTGAAGAATGCACTTTTGAGCGTCGGGCTCAAACCGAGCATCTAGTTTGGATTCCGTTAGCTCTCCCAAGTCACTCTCATCACCCAAGTCACGTTGGAATGATCAGCATGCCGATCAGGTTGGTATTATATACTTTGGACCCCCGAACCCTGTGGGCATTAAAAAATTCTCACCCCATGTTTACGTGTAGGGGAATAAAGAAAAGAAGAAAAAAGAAAAGGAAGCCCATGCATGCTTGATAGGGAAGCCTCTTTACTGTTGACACGGCAGCCCCTTCGCTACTATTACAGCAGGCCCTTTGTCCGTGATACGGCAGGCCCTTCGCCACTGATACGATAGGCCCTTCGCCACTGATATGGCAGGTATGGCAAGCCGTTCACCACTGATACGGCAGGCCCTTCGCCACTGATACAGCAACCCCTTCAGCGTTGATACGGCAGGCTCTTCACTGCTGATACGGTAGGCCCTTTGCTACTGATACGACAGCCCCTTCCGCGTTGATACGGCAGCCACTTCACTGCTGATACGGTAGGCCCTTTGCCACTGATACGGCAGCCTCTTCGCTGTTGATACGGCAGGCCCTTCACCACTGATACGGTAGGCCCTTCGCCACTGATACGGCAGCCCCTTCAGTGTTGATACGGCAGTGCCCTCAACCCCTGATACGGCATGGCCTCTTGCACCTGATACGGTGGTGCCACGCATCTTGTCATATGGTGGCCCCTTGTGGGCAGTGATACGGTGCCATTGCTGTTCGCCCATATGGTGGCACGGTGATTATTCCTCATTCGGTGTGAACGGCAGAAAGAATAGAAACAAAACCTGCTGGACATTCCTAGCGACTGAGGGTCCTTGCCCATGCTACTTGGCGTACAGTGGTCTCACGTCGAACCAACTGGGATCTACCTATCTGTCACCACGTGGATGAGCCACGCAGAGGTGCTGTAGGGGGACAAGACAGAGGTTAATCCTCCAACTGGCTTTCACCGTCAACATGCGCCATGGTCGATGCCCAATAAAAGTCGATCCCGAAGATAAACAAAAGGAGAGAAAAAAGTGACGCTTTGGGGCAACTATGAGGAGAAGAAAGAATGAGAAGAGAGGAGGAAAGAAGAGACGCTCCACCCCGGCTACCTGCTGCTTCGACGACCACTGTCCGTGGGAAGAGAAGGAAAAAGAGTGAAAGAGAAAAGAGAAGAAGAGAAAGAGGGTGAGTGAGTGCAGGAGTTTGGGAGGGGAGGAGCCAATGCTCCGTTCCCCTCCCCACTGCGTCTATTCTCCTCAGTCGCCTCTTTGTTTCTTTTAACTTTCATTTGCGATGTATTAGCCCCTTCGGGGTCATTTCTGTTCTGCATGAATAAAAGAAGAACTTGTTTAAGCATCCATGGCATATGTGCATTCCCTTCGTGAGTCTTGAACGATTCCCCTTTCTGTGTTGCTCTATCCATCCTATCCTCCCTCAAATGGAGAATCCCCATAGGACATGGAGGCCATGGCCTGCCCAACCCCATGGGCAGTGTCCTGTGGCTCTTTCCCCAGAGAAAAAAAATCCTTTGTAGCCTCGTCTAGATTTTGCCAATCCATGGTTGAAGTCCAGACACTCTTTGTATCACAGACCCCTCTCATGGGGACAAGCCTCTCCCCATACGGTGACACGGCCTCTTGGCCTTGATACGGCATCCTTCTGAAGGCCCTCATACGGTGGCACCTTATCACCCTTGATACGGTGATCTTCCCACAAATTGATATGGCACACTTCTGCTGGCCTGTGGTACAGCACCCTCGCCATCACCTTGATACGGTGGCCTCCCTACCATTTGATACGGTGGCCTTCCTGCCAAGTGATATGGCACCATCCCACCTCCCTTGATATAGTGGCCCTACCCACCTCCACCATATACGGTGGCCCGCCCACCTTCTCTTGATACGGTGGCCCTGCCCACCTCCACCTGATACGGTGGCCTGCCCACCTTCTCTTGATATGGTGGCCTGCCCACCTTCAACTGATATAGTGGCCTCACCACCCTCCTTTGATATGGTGGCCTTGCCACCCTCCTTTGATACAGTGGCCTACCCACCGTCACGTGATAAAGTGGCCGCGCCACCTTCCTTTGATACGGTAGCCGTGCCACCTTCCTTTGATACGGTGGCCCCGCCCACCTTCTCTTGATACGGTGGCCTCGCCACCCTCCTTTGATATGGTGGCCTGCCAACCTTCACGTGATACGGTGACCTCACCACCCTCACCTGATATGGCGGCCTGCCTGCCTTCCCCTGACATAGTGGCCTTGCCACCCTGATACGGTGATGCCGCTTAGCCTGATATGGCACCCCTCTGTCGCCCCTGATACGGTGACACCTTGTCACCCCTGATATTGTGACATCTACCCTCATGCATTGTTTACCTATTCGCTCGATTTTGCACCGTGTTTGGACGTGACGGTTTTAGGTGTTGTCGCTTCCGTGCACACCTCTACTTTTGGGATGCGTCACTCCCTATGGACGTACCCCGCTTTACCCCCCCAACACTCGGGTCCAGGGGAGATGCTGTCAAATTTTTACCAGAATTAATGTAATAATAATAATAATAATAAAAGTAATGATGTAAAAGAAAACAACAAATAAATGGAATAAACAACAACGAAGCGGCTTTGCCGAAATAACGATAGAACCACGAAGATCCTGATTAAATGAGCATCACTAACGGACTGTCAAATATAACCACGAACATGATCTACATGAATAAAAGAAAACCAAATCAAAGCTCTACGCATGCATCTCATAAGTAAAGGAACCTCTTTCACAAACATTTGAGCACTGTAAGCTGCATCAACCCTTCCCACAGCTACATCGACCTCTTCCTTGAGCCAACTACAAGCTGCATTAATTCTTCCCATAGTTGCATCGACCTCTTCCTTGAGCCAATTGCAAGCTGCATTGACCTCCCCCAAACTAGCTACTGCCTGCATCGACCTCAGGCCTTCCTGCGTCGATCTCAGGACCCACCTGCATCGACCTTCCCTTGATCCAGCTGCTGCATGCATCGACCTTTTCCTTATGCATCGATAGAACCATAAGGAACCCATAGATGGAATAATAAAAAGCACACTTAAGTGGAATTAAAGCTAACAAAATATGACATTAAACCCCACTTACGCTGGTGTGCAGTTCGGAGAGTCTCACCTCCCCTTGCCCCGGGCAATGGAATATTAATGCTACCCCTGCAAGTCAGACTCGTGCCTCAGGAATTGCCCTGACCCTGGCTGTGATCTGACTCTACGTTGGGTCAACATCCTTCTAAGGTCAGGCCCACTTCCTCATTGAGGTCTGGCCCTGCTTTTATCAAATACTGAACTTGCCATTTTCGTGGCAGATATCTGCCCGGAGACCATTCGTGACTTCCTGGCGTGCTTAGCATGGGCTTTCGTCCGAACATGAAACGGTCCACGGGTGATTGACACATTCCGAACACGTGCTTACTTCCCTAGACACAGGGCTTCCCATCTGATTCAAGATCGCTATCGTCTTGTTTCTCTTAGCATAATTCTTTAGGGCATAAGGCCCTTATTCCTAGCGATTAATCAAGGGTGTTCCCCTCTTTGAGGGGATGTAAATGATGTCACGGCCTTTATGGCGCGGCGAGTTTTGGTCCTAACCCAAACTACATAATTGTCTGACCAAGTCAGATCGAGCGCACTAAGGGCTTCCTTGAAGTCTGAATAAATCGTCACTCTGTGACTAGCACGCCCTCGCACTAAATAAATGAATAAACCATCTAAATAAACAAACGAATAGAATAAAAATTTATTTTTTTAGAATTTAGTGCGTCTACAAGTGGCACCCTTCTAAAAGCCCTCATACAGTGGAATTTAGTGCGTCCACAAGTGGCACCCTTTTAAGCCATCTAAGTGAAGGAACCTCTTTCACAAACATTTAAGCACTGCAAGCTGCATCAACCCTTCCCACTGCTGCATCAACCTCTTCCTTGAGCCAACTACAAGCTACATCAACCCTTCACACAGCTGCATCGACCTCTTCCTTGAGCCAACTGCATGCTGCATCGACCTCCCCCAAACTAGCTGCTGCCTGCATCGACCTCAGGCCTTCCTATGTCAACCTCAGGACCCACCTGCATCGACCTTCCCTTGATCCAGCTACTGCCTGCATCGACCTCTTCCTTATGCATCAAGAAAACCATAAGGAACCCATAGATGGAATAATAAAAAGCACACTCAAGCGGAATTAAGCTAACAAGATATGACATTAAACCTCGCTTATCCTGGTGTGCAATTCGGAGAATCTCTGCTCCCCTCGCCCCAGGCAATGGAATATTAATGCTACCCCTGTAAGTCAGACTCGTGCCTCGGGAATTGCCCCGACCCTGGCTGTGATCTGACTCTGTGCTGGGTCAACATCCTTCTAAGGTCAGGCCCACTTCCTCATTGAGGTCCGGCCCCGCTTTTATCAAATACTGAACTTGCCATTTTCCTGGCAAATATCTGCCTAGAGACCATTCGTGACTTCGTGGTGTGCTTAGCACAGGCTTTCGTCCGAACATGAAACGGTCCACGGGTGACTGATACGTTCTGAACACGTGCTTACTTCCCTAGACATAGGGTTTCCCATCTGATTCAAGATCACTATCGCCTTGTTTCTCTTAGCATAATTCTTTAGGCAAGCACCTCGTCAAGAAGTCGGGGAGCTCGCACGGTGGTCGCGCGACGAACATCGCCATCAACCTGGTGCCGTACGTCGACATGATGACGATGCTCGTGTGCTTCCTCCTGATGGTGTTCTCCGCCTCCGGTGAGCTCCTCCAGGCGCAGCGCGGTCTCGAGCTGCCGATCGCGGAGTCCAAGCAGGTCCTCCAGCAGGCGCCCGTCATCATCGTGACCAACCAGGACATCACGTTCCAGGGGCAGCTGATCTCCACCGTCGCAGCGGCGCTCGCCGACGACAACCAGCAGTTCAAGATCGAACCGCTGTACGAGCGTCTCGATGGCGAGGCGAAGAAGATCAAGGAGACCGTCGCGCTCGGGAACCTGAAGGACAAGAAGCTCAGCAAGGCGTGCGACGACGCGAAGAACAACATCCGTCCGCAGCCGGGCGAGATCTGTCCCGACGGCCTCGCGATCCTGCAGGCCGACGAAGGCACCGACGCGCGGTTGATCAACAAGATCGTCAACACCGCCAAGGCAGCGGGGTTCGATAACCTCCTGTTCGCGGTCAAGAACAAGTAACCCTTGTTCTTGGGATCCATCACCACGACGCAGAAAGACAACACATGACGCGCTTGCCACTGGCTTTCGTCATGCTGGCGGGCCTCATGAGCCTCGCCGGCTGCCCCGAGGACAAGTTCGACTACGAGACGTGGACCGACAAGCTCGACGACTCGAAGGAGTCGGAGCGCGCGGTCACCGAGCTCGATCAGCTCGGTAACCCGAAAGCGATCCCCGCGCTCGGCGAGGCCTGGCAGGACCAGGGCCGGCCGGGTCGCATCCTCCAGGTGATCATCAGCCTGGCGCGTCCGCTCACGCCGGAAGAGGCGAAAGAGACGTTCAAGACCGACTACGAGAAGGCCGGCCGTCCCGCGAGCTGGGACAAGGCGCTGCCGTTCCTGGTCAAGGCGCTGGCCGAGGTCGACGACGCGAACCCGCGGTCGGTCGACAGCGCCGGCAAGGCCGCCGACGCGCTCGGCGACGCGGGGCTCCCCGAGGGCCTCGACGCGCTCGTCGAGTTCGCGGCGCGCCCGCTCAACAAGAAGCTGATCACCGCGCAGGTGTCGTCCGTGCGCGCGATCGGCAAGTTCACCGGCGAGAAGGCCAAGGCCGCGGCCGCGCTGATCAAGATCATCGATCGCGATCCGCCGCCGAACCCGCGCTCGGTCAAGCAGGAAGAGTCGCGCGCCGCGTCGGAGAAGTTCAACCTCCACCTCGCGCTCACCGGCGCCGCGATCAACGCGCTCGGCGACCTGCACGTCGGCACCGACGAGGCCGCCAAGGCGCTGTCGCTCGCGATGTACCGCACGCCGGAGCTGTTCGTGCAGATCCGCCGCGCGCTCGTCGCGACCGGCCCGTCCGCGAAGGCGCAGCTGACCAAGATCCTCGACGGCACGCAGGCCGAGGTGAACCAGCTGTTCAAGGACAAGAAGCTCGACCGGTACTGCGGCGACAAGAACACGCTGCCGCCCGATCAGTGCCAGCCGGTGTCCGCGAAGGACTTCTACCCGGCCGTCGTGCTCGGTGACTTCTACGACGACAGCACGGTCAAGGATCTGCTCGAGGCGCTCAAGCGTCCGCCGCAGGCCGTCTACTACATGGACGACCAGGCGAGCCCGAACACGCAGTACAACGCGATCTTCGACGCGCTCCGCAAGATCGGCTCGCCGAGCGCCGCGTCTGCCGTGTACGCGCTGTGGAGCGACTCCAAGACGGACCTGTCGATCCGCGCGCTCGCGATCAGCGCGTACCCGTTCCTCACGCGCGACGGCAAGGGCACCGACGAGCTCGCGAAGATCGCCGCCGACAACAAGGCCGACGATCAGCTCCGCCAGGAGGCCGCGACCGCGTTCGCGCGTGTCCTGTCGGCCGCGAGCACCGGGTCCCGGTGAGTCGGATGGGCCTGGCATGCACGACGAGCGCGCGACGATGACCGAGGTACGCGTGTCGAGCGCGGCCGCCGGACCGCTCGTCGAGAGGGCGGAGGCGGCGGGGCTGGTCCTTCCGGGCGCCATGGGCGAACGGTGCGCAGAGCAGCAGGGCGGCGATCAGTGCGTGCGGCTTCATGGGTGGTTCCGTGGGGGAGTCCGGGAATGGATGCGCGAACGGGCGCCGGCGTTGGCATGACCAACGGCACGGCTGGCGCGAGGGCCGCCTGCCGCGGGTCCGCGCGGCGCTGCGAACGATGCAGTCCCGCGCGCCCGCGCAGGAGTGCCGCAAGTCGGGTTGACCGCCGCCACGGCAGCGCATGCGGCGTCGACAGGCGCTCGGCGCTAGACTTGCGGGACCACCGCCACCGGCTCGTCCGCACCATGCGCCAGACCCTGCTGTTGTTGTCCGCCGCCGCCGTCCTCGCCACCGCCGGCGCCTGTTCCCGCAACGATGCGCCCGCCGCCACGTCCGCCGACAAGCCCGAGGCTGCCGCCATGCCCGCCGCCGATCCCGGCCACGACGAGTTTTCCTATGCCGAACCGGGGAAGGTGAAGACCACCGACCTCGCGCTCGACCTCGCCATCGATTTCGCGAAGAAGGAGATCGCCGGCACCGCCACCTACACCCTCGACTGGGCCGACCCGGAGGCGAACCAGTTGGTGCTCGACACCCGCGACCTGATCTATTTCTTATCCATAACCCTGATCGGCCTCCTGCTGTCTGAACTTTCACTCACCAGGAGAAATACCGTATAAAACGTTACACCGGCCATGAAGTCAAAATTTTATACAACCACAGCACTGATCACCGGCATCGTTATCGTTGTGAACATGCTGGCACACGAATATCACCTGCGGCTCGACCTCACGGAAGACAGATTATCGGAAGCAATAGAGCGTGAACTCCATGCTTATGACGCCCGTGATTGGACGTTCGTAGGAGTTGCGGCTCTTGATACGCACGGGAAGCCGCTCTCTGCGCTGAACCTGCCACTCGATGACGATGCAATCGAAACGCTATCGCAAGCATATGCACGGCACGTAGAAACCTCCATCGAGGCTTTCTATGTCCGCTATTTCAAGGCGGTTCAACATCCAGATCGACGTATCCAATAAATCGTCGTCGATTGGGCGCTATTAATTTCTTTAAACAACCCGCCGCTTTGAGCTTGGGGAGACTCAAACGGCGGTATTCCCCACTCGAAAGAAGCAGCATCATGGACATCGAAATTTTGACCAATATCGAGGGCTTGGACGAGCTAGAAGAAGCGTTCACGCAAGGCAGTACGCGAGCCGTTAAGAAATTCCTAAGCCGCGTGGAAAATCGTGCGGCCAACATCCTCAAAGAAAGCGCGGAGGACGAGGCACCAAACGCAGAAGGAGACCTCGCGGACAACATTCATAAGCAAACCATTATCGACAACAACGGAATGACTGTAAGAGTCGGACCCGGCAAAGAAACGTTTTGGGGTTTGATTCAGGAGTTCGGAGCGCCCGAAGCAAACGTCCCGGCGCTGCATTGGCTCGAAAATTCGGCCCGCAAAGTCCAAGACCAAGTTTTGGGCGAATACCTCGATGCGGTCAGTGATGGTTTGCAGGATATGAAGAAAGGTGGCAAATAGTGAGTGCTCCGGTTTGGGTATTGAGTGTTGATTTACAAACGAAGACGGCGACATTCCAGTCAGGCATTGCTGATGCGGCCCGTTCAGCACGCTCCGCGTTTGGAGATATTCGCAGCGCCGCAATGGATAGCGGCGAAGGTGTCGCCCGTTCTGCAACAAACATGCGAGCCGCTATCGGCCTCGTAGACAACACCATCCGAGGCAACCACGCCGCAGCGATGGCAGACCTTATCCGTGAGTTTAAGGATTCATCGTTTGTTATGGCGGCGTTGCCGTTCGCGGCAGTCGTAGGCGGTATCGCTGCTATTGCTGGAATCGCTATTGAAGTCGCCCTAAAAATTAAGGAATGGCGGGAGGAGCAAGAAAAGCTAAACGACGAGCAAACGAAGTTCGGGACCGCCGTTACTGAATCGTTCAACAACCTGGACACCAAGATTTTGCAAGCCGGACTGAGGGCAGACGAACTCCGAAACAACCACCTCGGCGCTCTGCGTAAAGAGCTTTTACTTATCGACCCGGCGCGACGCCGAAGCCGCTAGAGGCCTATGTCGCCGGGCTCGACAACGGCATGACCCGGCTGCAGTTCAAGCGGGGTGCCGGGCTTCAGGCGATGCTGCAGGATCTCCTGCAGCCCATGGCGGCCGCGGCCTGACCCGCCCGGCGGCGTCAGCTCTTGCTGCGCGCCGCCGCCACCAGCTGTTGCAGATCGCCGAGATCGACGGCGCCCGGCACCACCGTATCGCCGGCGATGAAGGCGGGAGTGCCGTCGACGCCGATGGCGCGGGCGAGATCGATATTGGCCTTCAGCGCTTCGTCGATCTCCGGCGCCATCATCTCGCGCTTCACCATGCCCGGGTCGAGGCCGACCGAGCGCGCGACCTCCAGCGTCTTGCCGTCATCGAAGCCGCCCTTCAATTCGTACATGGCGTTGTGGAAGGCCTCGTACTTGCCGTGCTTGGCCGCGACCAGCGCGACGCGGGCGGCGAAGATCGAGCTGGGGCCGAGGATCGGGAATTCCTTCATGACCACGCGCAGCTTCGGATCCTTGTGGATCAGCTGCTCGACCACGGGGGCCGCCAGCTTGCAGTAGGGGCAGCGGTAGTCGAAGAACTCGATCAGGGTGACGTCGCCGTTCGGATTGCCGAGCACGGGCGAGGACGGGTCGTTCAGCAGCGCCGCGCGGTTGGTCTGGAGCGCCGATTTGGCGTCGGTCGCCTGCTGCGCATCGGCATCGGCCTGGGCCTTCTGCAGCGCCTGGATGATCACCTCGGGATGGGCGAGGATGTAGTCATGCACCAGCTTCTGCACGGCCGCGTCCTGCGCGGGGCTCAGCGGCGGGGTGCCGGCCTGCGCGGCGGGCCCGGCGGCGGCGAGCAGGGAAACGAGGCCGAAGCAGGCGGCAAGGCGGCGTAGGGACATCGAGAACCTTCTGACGGAATTGGAAAAGAACAAGTCGGGCGCCCGATCGTCGGCGGCGCGCTGCGCTCAGTCGTCGGTATCGAGCTTCAGCGTCCGCCGGATGTCGTCGGCACGCAGCCAGTCGGGCGAACCGCGCGGCAGCTTCTTCAGGGCGATCGCCGCTTCCTCGCCGGCGGTCTGCCGGTCGCCGGCGATGATCGCCTCTTCGGCCAGGTCGAGCGAGGCGTTGCCGATCTCGCCGAGACGGCCCTGCGCCACGCCGAGGGCGTGCCAGGCGTCGGGATCGCTATCGTCCATGCGCACCGAGGACTTGGCCTGAGCCTCCGCCGCGGTGGAGGCCTTGGCGCTGTCGCTCGCCTCCAGGATCGCGGAGGCGAGTTCGGTACGCAGCAGCGGCTGGTCGGGCAGCAGGTCGACGGCTTTCTGGTAGGGCGCCACGGATTGCGCGGTCTTGCCGCCTTCGAACAGGATCTGGCCCTTCAGCTCCCAGAAATAGGGATCGTTCGGCATGTCGTGCAGCAGGCTGTCGATTTCGGCCAGGGCACGATCATCCATGGGGATGCGGTGATAGGCTGCCGCTCTAGCATAACGGGCGGCGACGCTGTGATCGGAGGGCGGATATTCGGCGAGCACCTGGCTCGGCGGTTCCAGGAAGCCTTTCAGCTTCGCCACCATGCGCGCGTGCTGGATGATCCAGGCGGGCGGGTCCTTGGCGTCGGACCAGGGGCTGGTGGCGACGTGGTGGGCGACATAGGCGATACGGTCGGAGGTGAGGGGATGGGTGCGCAGATAGGGATCCTGGTTGCCGGGCAGCAGCACCTCCTCCTTTTCCAGGATCTGGAAGAACTGCAAGAGCCCGCGCGCCGACTCATGGGCATCGTCGAGGAAGCCGAGCGCGGCCTGGTCGGCCCGCGCCTCCTGATTGATGGAATAGGCGAAGAGCGAGCGCTCGGCCATGGATTCGCCGGCGATCGCGCCAGCCGCGATGGACGAGCCGTCCTTGGAGACGACCGATCCGGCGGCGCCCAGCAGGAAACCGGCGATGGCCTCGGCGGTCGCGGTGGACAGCGCTTCCTGCATGCGCAAAAGATGGCCGCCGGCGATGTGTCCGGTCTCGTGCGCCAGCACGCCGATCACCTGATTCGGTGTCTGAGGTCGGAGTCGACGGGGTACGGTGGTAGTACCCGAGAGCCTCCGGTACGTTGAACCAGAGTCTGACCCAATCGGAGCTGTCGCGGATCCCCAGTCCACAAGTAAATTAAGCATCGTAATGGAGCCACCCTTTGTTGACGCCGCATTCAACGGTACTCCACACCGCTTCCTTGTTCTCCGGGAAGAATAACTTGTCTCCGTCCAAATCCTACTGCGGTAGCACATGGGCGATGTTGTACTTCGTTCGTGGAGCTGTTCAGCCTTTTCAGGGATGGAGAATGGAGACTTTAATTCGCGAGCATATTCCGAAAACAAGAGGAACCAAAGATTGCGAAACTATCTTGTACATTAATCTTGACCTTCTTCCAGTTTTTCTCATGTGTTTAAAAGATTTGCATGCCACAAATGCTAGAAGAGAACAGATTCTATCCCGACGAGGATGGTGGGTAGCTGCCGGATCCCGGCCAAGTGTGACCCGGATGCCACTGTTGCTGCCGCACTGCGTGCTGCTGCAGTTGCTGCTGTTCTTGGTGCTCTGTTCTCCCCATGGTGTGGCGCAGAGGGAAGGAATTATTGGGAGTAGACGGAGCAGGCGAGTTGGGGTAACCGGTGTTGGGATTAGCAGGAGCCCCCTGCAGAGAAGTCGACGAGGAGGCCATGGAAGGCGCGGGGGGAGAGGAATGGAAGAGCTGGTTCAGAAGGTTGGCTCTCCAATGCTGCAGGTAGTCTTGCATGTCTGACGCGGAGAAGTGCCCGTGCGGCTGGGGCGCCATCTGGGGCGCCGCCAGGAGGGTGGACACGTCGGCGTGAGGGGGCAACTGGGGCGCCGCCGGGGCCGGCGGCAGGAGGCGGACGTCCTCGGGGAAGTTGAGCTTGGCCCTGCTCCCGCGGAAGCGGAGGGCGGCGGCGTCGTAGGCTCGGGCGGCGTCCTCGGCCGTGTCGAAGGTGCCGAGCCAGACGCGGGCAGCCCTGTGGGGGTCCCTGATCTCCGCCGCCCACTTGCCCCAGGGCCGCTGGCGGACGCCCCTGTACCGCCGCCTCGTGGGCTCCGGGTCCTGGTACGGCGAGTGGTAGGGGAACCCCACAGGCGTCGCGGTGGGCGGAACCAGCGATGCTGCTGCAGCTGGTGGTGGTGCCGTGCTCAGCAGGGTGGCCTGGCTCGGCTCCGTGGCTGTGAAACGTGGAGGAGAGAATTAGTGGGAGAAGCCATGGCTGGTAATTGGTGTTAACAAGGTTCTGCCTCTGGGTTGAAGGGTCTAACAGCAAACAGAGAGGACAATTCATGCAGTTTAATGAGTAGAACTCCATTTTAGTGAAGAACATTCCTATAAACGATAAGACTGACTTGAAAGTTACAGCTTCCAAAATGGGAGGCTCACAGAGAGAGAGAGAGAGAGAGAGAGAGAGAGAGAGAGAGAGAGACCCTTATCGTATTATTTCATGCAGGCTTCTTTGTGTGTACAGAGTACAGACCTCGACGTTCATATAGACATGGAGAGAGGGAAGGGAGCTCCACGCTCAAATCATAAGCCTGGATCTTTCCAAGAGAACCAGCAGTCTCCAATCACATCAACACACAGTCTGCAGACTCTGCACCTAATTTCAAACCCCCCAACCCCAAAAAAAATGAAAGAAAAAAGGAAAAAGAACTCCATAGAATAGAACTGGACGTACGACAGGTTTGTCTGAGACAGTTCACCACGAGAGATTGGTGCCCTAAGGTGACATGAAAGTGTTTGATTTGTAGTTCACCCATCGTCTAGGTACTGGAAAGGATCTGGACACTACCCTAATACCCTTCGTTGTCATTGCAAGGGGCATATATAGATCATGTTCCTTATAACATGAGTATTCAGGAAGTGAAAAAAAATAAGAAACGATCGAACAAGATCATATATAAAATGGTGGCTTGACATCAAAGAGAAATCTTGTAGAGAAAGCACATAAAATGACACATAAAGCACAAAAGACACGGCACCTGCAGCTGCCATGGTGGAGGACGACCCCCCGTGGAACCCCCTGTAACTTCGGTAGTACTCCAGCACGGCCTCCCCCGGCATTGCTCTTCCTTAGAGCATTGATTCTTTAGTACAAACCTTTTTACGTGAGGATACACATTTATCAGATGCCTGTATCCCTAGTTACTCGGTGTGACTAAAGTCATTGCTTTTATTATATGCTACTATTTAGGAATTTTCAGATTATCATGATGTTTAAAAATAATACTGAAATGGAGTTCCTCAAATAAAGATGCCTTTGTACTTAAAAGAAACTTTTAGATTTAAGAAGGCATAGTAGGACACAACATGTAAAAACTGGTTTAGGTCCATTAAAGATGAATACAATCATTTTCAAGACATTTACCTTTAAGCTCATGAACTCATTAAACTTAAACAAGTAGTTTTATGTCATGGGCAATCATAGAACTCCATAAGAGAAGATTCCTTTTTACAATTTACTCTGATAAATGAGCTAAGTAAGCAAATTGAAAACTCATGAATTCAAGCTCATTCAAGGACATTTGGGGCAAGCATCCAAGCATTGAGCAAGCAAAAAATGTTCCAAAGGTGTTCAATTATGTGTAAACAAATTGCAAATTTTCAAGAGTTCCAAAGTCTTGAGGTTTTATGATCATCAGAGACAAGATAAAAGAATCGGCACATTAGCAGCATGATGTAAGAAACTGATTTGTACATGGAATGCAATCTGACATGAAAAAGGATAATGAAATCTCCCCCTCAATGAATGACTTACAAGAATGTTGCAAGAGTGAACAAGGAAATGATGCACCTCTTAGGAAGTACACACACACAAACTGATATAGTAAGACAATAGGTGTAGTGTTTGATAATAGGAATGCAGAGTAGACAACAAGTCAGGTCGACTCAAGAGGGTCAGCAAGTCGACCTAGAATGAGTAGTGAGTCGACCTGTTCCTTCATGTAGAGAGCAGACTATGAAAGCTGATTGCAAGTCTGGGTCGACACATAGATAGTGGGTCGACTCATCTGCAGCCAGGATGATTCAAGAACTCTTCAGAAGGTTTTTTAGGTCTAGAAGACTGATGTATTGCTAAGATTCCAAAAACATTATGCAAATCTTTTTTTTAATTATAAATCATGGCAAAGCATTCATTTAGCAATCATCGTAATTGAAGCATTATTTACACATCAGGAAGGCAAACTCAAACTTGCTTACAATTTTTGTTAGCAACTAAAACTCCTCCTTAAATTGAACCATTTTATACAAGAGGTAGGCAAAGGAGACATATAATTCCAACAGTGAGTAGCTTTGTCAAAATAAATAAAAATTCCCCTAATTGAATGTAATGAATTGAGATGTTAAGATGATGATCCTGAAATTTTAGAAGAGATGGTATGCAAACATGCAGACTGAGCTTCTTGTGCTGACTCCCCCTTAATGTGCATGATCTTCAAAAAGCCCTAGTAAAATTTGACAGGGAAGTATCCATCATATGACATATATGAATAGTTGACCCATGGTACCAGGTGAAGAACATGATTCGAGGATCATATCACGCATGGTGGCAGCTTTCGGATAGGTTTAACTTACCCTTCCACATGTCACCATTTAATATACCATAAGGTCATGACGTGATGATGCATTTAAAAGTGCAGTGCGTTGTAATATGAAGCACAAATTCTTCGAACTCCCCCTTAGTATGACATCCATGAAAGTGCATGAGAGGACATAATGATATTCATTATTCTCACACATGTAGACTCAAGGTATATGTGCAAAGCATTTTAATCTGAAAAGCAAAGATCTCAAACTCCCCCTCAATGCAGCACATAAGACTACAAGGGCATACAATTGACAAAGCAAGTGTTCACATAATTGCTGAACTAGATTTCAATGTAGCTTGTATGGACATCATCAAAAGCAGTTGTTAACACTTATAATCCAAAGACTCATGTGTCTACTAAGAGTGAAAGAATAATAGGCTGAACCATCGGCCTTGCAAATCATCAACAACAATGTCACGCCTCGAGCGCGGAAGATTACCCGGAAGCGGTGTGACGATGTCTATAACGTTCATGTCAATCAGAGCGTAGTGCATTCAACACATACAGACAGAGTGCGCAAGATAGAAGTTCATGATAACAAAATCAAGGTAAAAATGTACCAAACAAGAGTATAAGAGTTCAAGGTTGAATTAATAACAAGCTCATACTATGGGAGGAATCCGACAACATAATGATATTCTATAACTTCCATAATTCATTAATTACTTATTGAAGAAGATGTTAGGTTCTAGATAATCAATAGACCATCTAGGAACATATGATAATCAACCCTTGGGTCAAACCTCGGGTTAGACATCATTCAGGAAGAAAGCGGTTGTTCCTGGACCGTTTTCTTGAAGTGGTGGTCACGGTCAGATCGCTACCTGAAGGTGGCGGTCGCTTGAGGGCCGCAACTGGCCAGAGTATAGGAAAATGCTGGTAACACAAGTGCTTTCTAGACCAATGGATTTTTAGAGTACAACCGGCTCGGCGTCCTAGTGGGAATCCTAAACTCGCGGAGACTTACAAAGACCTTAAAACATGATCACCTAGTCCAGTAGAAGGAATATCTGATGGAGAGGATCACAAGCCCAAGAGGTGTTCCTATCAAGTGCATGTGTAACTAATAGCAATGTACCAGAATACATGCTATATGTGAACTTATAAAATAAAATGGAGATGAGAAAGGAACAAACCAAAACTTAGATCAAAGTGCAATCAAACCATGGAAATTTCTTTAAGTACAAAACTATAGTGCTTTGGGCAAGAAAATAATATACATGAAAATAACTTTTAAACATGCTAACATGAAATAATGGTATAGCAGAAATCATGAGCAACTTGAAATAACTTCTAGTTACGTGAAAGAGCCAAAAATGCTAAGGTTAGGGCATGGGTTCCATCAAATAGGCAAAGGATATGCATATAATATAATATGGTTGCAGAAAATAGGTAGTGGTCAGGCCAGGACTACTACTGTCAAGTCGCGGTCAGTCGGGGGCCGCTATCTGGAGATAGCAGTCTCTGATGGATCGTGTTCTGTCTGTAATAGATAGATGTTAAATAGTGCATGCAAGGCCTATTCTAGGGCAAATAATAAATGAAAACTGATTATACTGAAAAGTAAAACATGATAGAGCAAAATCAATGCATGGAGATACGTGAATTTGTCCAAAGTTATTATCCTTTTCCATTAGATGTAGGGGTATGCATGTTACGAAAACCTAACTCCACAAGCATAGAACAACATCAAATTCTCAATGTAAAAAGCATGAAATTGGACAAGATCAGAGGATTGTTAATCCTAACTTGATGTTTAAGTCATTCATGAGATAACCTACATCTGGAATTGGCTCTAGACTTCAAATTTCTGACTGGAAGATGGTGCTGGCTCCTGCGCATCCTACGTGGAACTGACAATTTTTCGACCTTCTAACTCATTGACCGCTGGATCTAAGTTCATGAAAGTTGGAGGGAAGGTATAAGATATAAAGGAGAACAAAAAATTCTAAAGACCAAACTTAAAATTACCTCGATTAGGGTTCCTAACTCTCTGATCTTTCTCGGAGAAACTCACTCGTTCCTGTACAGTCTGCAGAGAACCAGCGACTTCCGGGGCTTCTAACTTCTCAAGGTCTTGATCTCCTGACCTGGGGTTTAGAGGGGAATTAGGCAAAATTGAAAGGAACAAAATCGTCTAAAGACTTAACTTGAGATGGCGACGTCTTACCCTCGAACCAAGCACTCCAAAACTAGGGTTCGCACAGGTCGATTCGGGGTTGAATTTATAGGATTTGAACTAGGGCTGAGGGATTAGATCAAATTAAGAGTCCTATTGAGCATCCATTCGATCCCCCAAGAGTCCTAGATGGGTTTACATGTCAGAACACATCATTCCATGGCGATTGGAATTGGAGAAATTCAAGTTTTCCATGCTTCTATAGGCCTCGCTCTTAGAACATAATAGCAGTCTCCCCTGGACCGCGTTCTTGAGAATGCGGTCACGTGATAGACTGCGTTCTAGTGATGTATCCAAAATTTTCAAATTTTTCTATTTGTCAGCCATTTATCTCCTAATTAGCCTATTTATCTATTTTAAATCTAAAAAGAGCCCTAATTACAGCTCTAGAAGAGGGCTTGGACCTACGTCCACTTCCTGAGGGCCGCCTTTCTTGAGGCGTAGAGCCAGATTGCCACGCTGCACCGCCTCATCGAGCGGAAGGGGCTCGCGCGAGTTTGGATTGACGAAATTGAGACAACTATAGGCCACGGACGCGAGGGTGATCTTCTCTGCCTCTTCTCCGTCCAGCCCTTCAAATTTCTGGTTGAAGTCGATTTTCATGCTTTCTCCTTTTAGGCGATTACCGCCAGTTTCCGAATAGTGCCTTCGCTCGTCCTGATTTCCACGGAACCAGTGATCGCGACATCGCCGCTCGACGTGAAGCTGCCGAAGACGACCCGGCCCGTCCCTTTTGGCGACAGGGCGATGTTAATATTCGTGTCGGACCCTTGGGCTGAAAGCGTCGGGGCGTTCCCGGTAGCGGCAGGAGCCAGACGGAAATAATTGACAGCAGACGCGACGAACCTAGCCTCGAAAAGCGTTCCGCTACTGCTATTCAAAAGCGCCATGCCGGTATCGGAAAAGCGGAGTTCCTGCTTGGCCGCTGTGCTGGTGATCTGGGAAGCAATGGAGAGCGCGAGAGCGCTTGTGGTGTACTCGTACCACTCGATGGCCGTGTCATATGTCATGCGCATGGCGTGGGCGCGGCCTGTAGCTCCACCATCGCGTGTTAGTGCCGTGTCCCCGAATACGATGCCGGCAAGGAATTTGGCCCCGTTATTGATGACCTGAACTGCCGCCTCGGCATCGTAAGTCGTGGGATTGACATTGGCGTCACCACCTGAAGCGAGCCGGAGCGCAACCGCATGACCCGTTGCATACGGGCTGTATGGGTTCAGTCCGCCAATGGAGGAGGCCCCGAGCTTGGTAATGTTCGTTTCGATGCCTGCCGTATTGCCAGCCCCGCTGCCCTGGCGCGCTTCGACATAGGCGCCCCATCCCTTGTCAGACGTACTTGTGCCAGCGGCACGATTGTTGTCCGCATAGAAAACGCCTCCGAGGGCACTGCCGCCAGATAGTGTCTGCTGCACCGCTCCGGTTATGCCGATGCCCCGCGACGAAACAGAGGCAACGCGAGCATTTAGCTCGATCCACCCCATATGGCTCGTTGCCCCGATGTCCCATAACCAAGACCCGGAGCCTGTCGTGAGCGAGCTGCTGCCGTCATAATCGGTCGCATCGCCCAGCAAGAGGCGATCATTGACGCGATGAATGCGCGCCGGTGTGCCATCTGTCTCAAAGAATGAACCTGTCCCGATGCTCCCCGCCTGATAGAAGCCACCGCTCGCGCCAGTCGCATCGCCTGAAGTCGGCAGATATCGTGGATCGCCCGCCGTGATCTCAGCTGAGATGTCTTCGGAAGTCGGGAGCCACCAGCCTTCATTGGCGAGGTTGAGCGCAGCCTTGCGTGACGCAATGTCCAGCGCCTTCAACGCCGTATCGTCAGCCGCGTATTGCAGGACGAGGTTTGCGTCTACATCCCCCCTCAGCGCCAGCTTGTCAGTGTCGTTGGAGAGGTCGGGGTCGGAGGGGGCGTCGAGAGCAGCGCCGGTTCCAAGCGTGGGGAGATTGGACAGGTCGTCATAGTCGTTCGACGTGGCGACGGCGGCTAGATCGGCGGTCTTGGTGTAGTCGGAGGCCGTTTCGGTCGCCATCGTGCCGAGACCGAGATTGTCGCGACCATCCGACGCGCTATCGAGGTCCGACAGGTTATTGGACGATAGCAGATCGCCACCGCCAGCCGCATTGAACGTGGCAATCTCACCACCCTGCCAGCCAATGACCTGCCCATCTGTTCCGGGTGCAAGCGCCGCCAGATCGTCAAGCTGGTCCTCATGGGCTTGAATGGTGTCGCCAATGTCCCCCGGCTGGAGCGCCGTGTCCGCCTTGCCGCCCTGCGTTGACGTGGCTGCATCGGTGATACCGTAGCCACTCAAGGTCGTGGGCGTGCTGGTGATCGTGGACCATGCCTGATTATGGCTGATCTTGACGATTTCCGAGCCGGCCACCTTGCGGGAATTGCCGCCTTGTATGAGATACAGCAACTCGTCCCCACTTAGAGGCGTGGACGCGCCTGTGTCTGGTCTTGACTACCAGGTCATCTATATAGCACTCGACCTTGTGGTAGAGCAGCTCATCAAATATTCTGATCATCGCCCACTGATAAGTTGCACCAGCGTTCTTCAATTCGAACGACATCCTCTTGTAGTGATAAATGCCCTTGGGAGTCTGGAAGGCAGTGTGGACCCAATCATGTTCTGCGATCCATATTTAGTTGTAGCCAGACGACCCATCCATTAATGACAGGGCTTCGTGGCTGGTTGTGGCATCAATCATGACCTCCGTTATTGGTACCGAAAAGTCATCTTTGGGACAGGCTTTATTCAGATCTCGAAAGTCTACACATATCCAGATCTGCCCATTCTTCTTCTTCACAAGCACAATATTAGCCAACCACATGTTATATTGATTTTCTTCGACAAAACCCACATCAATGAGTTTGTCCACTTCTTTGCAGATTTGGGTGAAGAGCTGTGGCCTCATGCGCCGCGACGCCTACTTCACTAGTTCGGCTTCAGGGCTTATGGCTAGCTCATGTTGTGAGACTGCAGGGCTGAGTCCTAGCATTTCCTTGTAAGTCCAGGTGAAGCAATCCTAGTATTCTTGTAGCAGCTAGACATACAGCTTCTATTCTTCAGCAGACAACTGGGCACTGAGGAAGCTCGGCCTAGGGTCATCCTCATCTCCTAGGTTGACTTCTATCAGCTCATCGACCATCGCTTGGCCTCTGTCTTCTATCTCCGGGGGTGTTGGCTGAAGGTCGACAAAGTCTGGAATATCATCTTCAAGGTTGAGAACCTCGATCTCCTCATTTTGTTTCATTTGGGCATCATCAGGGATTCTTGACTCGGCCAGTAGCGGCTGTGTGAATTGCTTTGTTAGCAAATCCATCGCCATTGAGGGTGAGTTAGCAGCTTCATCCCTTGCAATGGGTTTGCAGTCATAAGGGACTGGTGGTTGTTTATTGTTGAGCTAGAGCAATATTTCAATTTTACAGAAGGAGGCGAGAAGATCTCGCCCTCTTGGATTACCATATCCTCGGTGGAGGTAGCCTTTTCTCTTTTAGCGGCGTGCACCTAATGATCAGTTTCGGCAGAAGCTTCCCCGATCGGTATGAGAGATGCTGACATCATCCTCAGAGGAGGGTGGTTGGAGGGGGACGACCCTGTTTCTTTAGCATCTTCAGCCTTGTTGCTGCTGGCCATGTCAAATTTGGGTTGAAGAACCGCTTCCTCAGGGTAGAGGTGCTCCCAGCACCGGTAGGGAGTTATGGCTTCTGATTCTGAGTCTCTTGGTTGAGCCGGTTTAACATGTTCAGCTTCTGCTGGGTACTCATCGAAATTTGCCCCCAGTGAGTTGTCTTCAATCGGGTAGAAAGCGGAGATGGTGTCCACTTCATAGCGCCCACTGTAATAGTATTCTTCAAGGGTGAAGCCCAAACCTGGCTGCTGAGAGACACGTCTCAGTTCTTTGTCCAGACTTGTGGGATACCACAGCTTCTGGAATGCTTCCTTCTCCTTGTGAGGCTGGCCGGAGGGGATGTGCTACTTCCGAAACATCTTGGCCATCCGATTCGGTGTGAACGCCAAACCCTGAACGGGAACTAATGGGTTCTCTATATCTTCGGGCAAATGACAATCAGCGTCTTCCCGCGTAGGGTGCTCCTCGGCTGTATAGAACAAGCTGCTGGGGCCGTCTATCTGCGTCACCTCCCAAGCTTTGAAAGGCTCGATAGTGACATTATCGAGGCCAAGAATTTACTTGGTAAGGCCTTCAGGGACCCCTATGTGGTCGTATTGTAGATCGACCTTGGCTTCATTGGCTTCTGGGTAGGTGGCAGGAGGTGCTGCTCTGCCTACATCCCCGGTGACGGCTATATGTGAGACTATCTTGGGTTTGACATATCCGGGTGGCGGTGGTGGAAACCAGTCATTGCCAGAGGTGCTTCTTGATGCCCCAGCAGGGGTCTTGGCTTCAGAGGTCTTCTGCGACCATTCTACATTCAGCGGAGCATCCAGAAGGTGACACTCGAACACTTCGAATGGGTGGAGGTCAGCAAATATCCTTTGCTCCTCTCCTTCTAGGTTATATTTGATGCATTGGTGGATCGTGGAGGGCACCACCATATTCTCATGCAGCTAGGGATGGCCGAGCAGTGCCTTGTATGAGGTGCGGGAGTCGATGACATGAAATTGCACCTTTGTTGTGAGGTCAGCCAGTGTGCTACTCCCAGTGGCACTTCACACTTTTGGTTGAAGCTGGTGATACGCATATCTCCGACCTTGTCGAGGTGCACATTAAAGTAGTGACTCTAATATATCCTGTAGGCCAGGATGTTGACAGCTGCTCTGGGATCCACCAAGATTCTGTTCAGCTCCCATCCATTCAACTATCCTTTCATGTATAGCGACATGTTGTGTCTAATAGTGGGGAGTAGCATGCCATCCTGAGTGAAGGTCATGTTGGCCTCTGGCAATGCTTCAGCCAAGCATGCTTCATATTGAGCAGGCATTTGCAGAGCAGTGATGATTGCCTGTCAAGTCTCTTCACTTAAAGAAAGGATTTCCCAGATTGTGAATCTTGTCGGGAGCTTCTTGAGTAGCTTCATTATCCTGCTTCCAGCTCAGACATTTGACAGCTTCATTTTCTCCGCCCATCTAGGCTTGGAAAGGCCTTGAACTACGGCCTCTGACGGGCCTGCTTCATCGAGCTCCGACTCAGCATCCTTCTGCTTGGTGTCATGCTCTTGCTACCCTTCATCAGCTGCTGTTGGGCAGGCTTCATCTTCATCCGGAACTCCAGAAGGTTGCTGGGGCTGCAGGGAGGTACCCCTAATTGCAGGGTCGGCATCCTGACATGGCTACTTTCCCTTTGACATTTTCAGAAATTCCAGGAAGGAAGGGGTGGTAGTGCTGCCCCCACTCTGGTTGTAAAGGACTGACGGAGGAGGGATTTGGGCTCCCCTGACCTCCGGGGGAGGTATCTTATAGGGCTGCTCACCTCTGAATATAATATTATGGTTAGCGAGTGATTGGCGCCCCCATTTCTGATCTGACCGGGTTGCATGAGTAGCGATTGCGGCCTCAGCCCGACTTCCCTTGGCAGCAGGTGTAAAGCATATCTCCTCTTGCTCCTCTTCGCTAGGCAAATTGAAGAGAGCTGAGAGGGTATTGCAGGATAAAATTAGCTCCTTTCTGGCCCTGTCAGTCTTTCTTTTCTTCTTTGGTTTTTTCTTCTTTTCTTCGGCTGGCACTTGCCCCCAGAACAGGATGCCATCCTTGTCAGACGCCTTGTCAGCTTCTTCTTCCTGGTTGAGTGAAAGTTGTTCTAGCTCCTGCCACGGGACGTGGTCCCGCATTAGCAGAGGCTTCAGTTCATGTTGTACATATTCATCTAACCCATCTATATAGCTTTGCAACCTCCGGACTTCAAGGCTGATTTCCTTGGTCACTGGTAGCGGAGTCTGTCTCCTCCGGTTGTGTGTAAGTATTCTGATGACTGCAGGTGGGTAGATCCACACAGGTGCTGCCACCGACGGAGTAGATCATGGTGCGATGCCACGAACACGTGCCCCCACTTCGGGGTAAGGTGCATTCTTCTTCTTGCTCTTTGCAGGGACTTGTTGTCATCCCTGTTGCTCTTCCACTGGTGCCAGGAAATAGGCTTCATAAGTGTGCTGGGTATTGGCTTCCGCAATCTCCTCAGGCAGTGCCTGATATAGAGAGACCAAGTTAACCGTGGCTCTTCTCAGAGGAGCTTCATGCGATTGTGGAGGGTCTACATTATACTCCCCCAGATCTATTTCTTCCTTCTTCACCAAGCCTTCAATGATATCCTTGAAGACATAGCAGTCTTCAATTAGATGTCCCAGCATCTGGTGATAGGGGCAAAATCTTGGAATGCCTCTTCTTTTCAAGTCCTCCGGCCTCTTCGGCTCAGGCAAGGTGACCTTGTCGTATTGGGTTACCCAATCAAACAAAATTTTGGTCTTCTCTTTTGGGAAAGAGTAGGCCTTCTTCATTTTGTCCTGGAGTGAGGGACCCTCTTTATTATCTTCAGTTTTAGCAGGCTGAGGGGCAACCGCCTTCTTGCCTTTATCCTTCTATTGTTCAAACGCCTTGATATCAAGGGCATTAGCTTCTTTAGGCACTTGACGCCGTTCTACTGCTTTGCCTTTTTGTGTTGTGGCAGTAGTTGATGTAGGGGCAGGCCTGGCCAAGAAGGCTTTCACCTCGGTCATAATGTTGTTTAATCGATCGAACGACCGGATTTCCATACCAATCATCTTTTCCAGCACCTCCCTCCTGAGGTTCTGCTTGCAGATTTGTACAGCGTCCTCCTAGTGCGGGGGCCGCTTGCATCTCATTCCGAGATTTCTCCACCTCTTAATATATTCAAGGGCTGTCTCATTTGCCCTCTGTCTTGTTGAGTAGAGTTCGGCCACCGTGACCTCCCTCTCTGTGACATGAAATCTTTCTCTGAATTTCTTTTGCATATCCAGCCAGTCGCTGATCGACCTGATCGGGAGACTTGAATACCATTCAAATGCGAGCCCCGTCAGCGAGGACCCGAAAAACTTCAGCAAGTATGACTTGTTGGCAGCAAGATCACCCATGACAGTCATGTAGTAGGCGACGTGTTCTTTCGGGGATCCCTTCCCGTTGAACTTGTCGAATTTAGGAGGCTTGCTGATCCTGGGAGGCGCCCCCATCTCTTCCCGGACTGAGTGGCATGAACCGTAGTTGAAGCTTCTACCTGATTTTCTTCGGATGGTGTGTCATCTGGTTCTTCTGCATCACTTTCTCCTGGCAAGCTAAATAATGGCGACAGGGTGTTGCAGTGTAGAGTAGCTATCCTTTTCTTATTTCTTGTTCTTTTCTTCTTCTGCCAGTCAGGCTTGGATGGCATCTACCCCCAGAATAGATCGCCAATGGCTTCTTCTATTTTTTTCATTTTGCTCTTCAATGGTCAGCTCCCCCAACTGCACCCATGGCATGTGGTCTCTTACTAGAAGTGGTTTTAATTCTGGCTACTCATATTCATCAAGACTATTGATGTAGGCTTGCAGGCGCCGCACTTCAGGGCTTATTTTCTTGTGAGCAGGCAGCTGACTTTGTCGGCTCCGGTTGCGAGTGGGGATTCAGATGACTAGTGGTGATTCTATCACCCGCCAAACAAGAGTCACTAGGGGTGGAGTAGGTCGTGCTATGACGCCGCCGATATGAGCACCTATAATTCTGTGAGCTGACGGTCTTCTTCTGGCTCTCACAGGCACGGATTGCCATCCTGCCTATTCTACAATAGGTGTGAGCAAACAAGCCTCATGGGCATGTTGAGTGTTGGGCTCAAACACTTTTTCTGGCAATTGCTGGTACAGTGATACCATATTTACGATTTGCAGGGGCATTGGAGGTTCATGAGGCCATGACGGGTCAACCTGGTGCTCGCCCATTTCTACTTCTCCCTTTTTTATCATTCCTTCAATTACTTCCTTAAATATGTAACAGTCTTCTATAGCATGACCCAACATCCAACGGTACAGATAGAACAAGGGGTCATCTTATCTTTTAGCATCAACAGGCCTCTTTGGCTCAGGTAGTTTTATTTTATTGTATTTATAAGCCATTCAAACAAGACCCAAGTTTTATCTTTTGGGAATGAATATAGTTTTTTCATTTTGTCCCTTAGTGAAGGGCCCTCTTTCTTATCAGCAAGCTTGGTTGGCGGAGGAGTAACCATTGTTTTAGTCTTTTCCTTTTGTAGCTTAATTATTTTAAAATCAACAGTGTTTGCTTCTTTCGGGGCTAGTCGCCGATCAATAGCTTTGCCCTTCTGAGCTGCAGGGATGCTAGCTGAAGAGTGCTTCGAGGGAAAGGGCTCAACTTCTGAGACCACACTGTTAAGTCGGTCAAACGACCTGATATCGATTCCAATCATCTTTTCCAGCACTTCTTTTCTAAGATTCTATTTATAGATCTGGACTGCATCTTCTTAGTAGGGAGGCCGCTTGCATCTCATACTGAGATTCCTCCACCTCTTGATGTATTCTAGGGTGGTTTCTTCTTACTGCTGCCTAGTGGAGTATAATTCTGTCACTGTGACCTCCCTCTCGGTGACATGAAATCTTTCATGAATTTTCCCTGCATATCAGACCAGTCTAGGATTGACTTGGCCGGTAGGCCTGAGTACCATTCAAAGGCCAATCTGGTAAGAGATGACCCAAAGAATTTCAGCAAATAAGCTTCATCTGCTGCCAAATCACCCATCGCTGTCATGTAATAGGCTATGTGTTCCCTAGGGAACCTTGCTCGTTGAATTTCTCGACCTTGGGTGGTTTATTAATGCCGAGTGGCAACCTCTTGGCGGCATACTGCGGTGGGTAAGGGACTCGATATGCATCGAAGGTGCTGAAATCACCATCAGCCCTTTTTGACAGCTTCATTTCAATCATTCTTTCTACCATTAGTTTATTCACCATAGTAGGGTCTATCGACTCTAGGTAGAAATGTGCAGGTTGGTGGGTAAAATGAGTTGTCATAGCAGTAACGTGTGGAATAGATTGTGCTACTAGTGGTAACTATTGCATTAGAGGAGCTGGTGGTTGCACCACTGGTGATTATAAACATTGCTGGAAAGGATCCTTTTCCTAAACTGTTAGTTGAGGAGCAGTAGGTGGTGTCACGCCTTGTACTCTATACCATCGAAGTATTTTCCTCTTTGGCCTACTAGCTTCACAATTTTGTCAATTTCTTGGCTCTGTCCACTCTTCTCAGGGTGTCGAACCTTGTAACAATAGACTGGAAGGATTCCACTGTCCATAAGTGAGCCGGCTCTGTAGCAGTCACCGGCTTCGCTTCCGCTCTTCAAGCTTCATCACCAATTCTTCAATATGTACTTACCAGCTTTTGAAGAATGCTCTGCTTCCACTCTCGCTTGCTTGACCAGACGAGGAAGGTGGAGTCATTGACTTCTTGCACCTGCCAATTCCTAGCCTCTGGTCATTTCATCTTCTACCATCTTATCAACTCCAGCTTTCCTCCTCCTTGGATAGCGACCACCACAAATTGAAGGAACTTCTGTTTGAGCTCCTTCACCCTGGCCGAATTCCACCACCTCCCTGCCCCTGAGCTTCTGAGCCTGCATTTCCCCTGCACAACTTCTCATCAGCTCCCTCTTACAAAATACAAACATCCTTAGCTGGTGAAGGCTTCTGTTTATGCCACCGGCTTCTATGACCAATTCCCTTACAGATCACACATCTAAGCCCATTTCTACATTCCCCAGCCCAATGACCTGCCTCCAAACACCTAGCACATTGGTTGCTCTTGATGAAGTTTCCTTCATCAACTCTTCCTGCTCCCACCCCCTTATCATCTCTCCCGCCCAGCTTCTTCCTCTCTCTGCCCATTCCTACCACAGCAATATGATCCTGTATCATTGTGAAGGCATTGCTTCCTCACAGGATTTTGGTTTTCATACTGTCATTGAGTTTCTAGCATTTTAAAGCCGCAAATGATTCAATTGTTCCCTTCTCAATGCCTCTACATATTTCCTTTATTGCTGTTTATTAGTATGAATATATAATCTATTCATGATCAGAAGATAAACAAGAGTGAATGTTTGATTCTAAAGATAGACCTTGAGGAAGCATATGACAGAGTGATCTGGAACAGTCTATTCAGGGTACCACGTGTGATGGGATTTAAGGAGGAATGGATTGCATGGGTGAAAAACTGTGTTCAGACTGCAAGATTCACAGTCCTCATCAATGGTAAACCATGTGGCTACTTTGGGAGCTCCAGACGACTGAGGCAAGGAGATCCTTTATTCCCTCTTTTGTTTGTACTAGTTGGCTAGGTTCTGTGTAATGCGGAAGACAGCAAAGGCAGCAAGTTTAATACAAAAAATTAAAGTAGGGAGGTCCGATGAAGAAGTGACACATCTTCAATATGCTGATGACATAATCTCTGAAAATGAGCAAGAGAAGCTAATCAATTTGACAATTATGGTTAGATTATTGGAGGCTGTAACTGGTCTAATAAATAATTTTCATAAGAGTGAAATGGTGAGTATAACCATAATGATAATAGGAATGAACGTACTGGAAGAATCTTGGATGTGAAGAGGGGGTCATTTCGCATCAAGTATTTAGGATTACCACCGTCTGATGGGAGCATAAGAGCTGCAGGCGGGAATGGTGTAATCAAAAAATTGAGGGACAGAATTGCCAGTTGGAAAGGAAGACTGTTATCAACAGGAGAAAGATGAATTCTCTCAAATGTGGTGCTCACAAGTATACTAATCCATTATCTTTTGATATTTAACATTCCCCGGAAAGTCCGCAATAAACTTGAATCCATGAGAGCTGCATTCTTTTGGAAAGGAAAAAGGCTGAAAGAGAAGGGCTTTCATCCCATCGCTTGGAAATATGTGTGTAGATTACAAGAGGAAGGCGGAACTGGATTGATACCTCTTCACTTGATGAACAAGACACTACTGATAAAATGGCTCCAAGGCTTGACATGGATGAGGGGATCCTATTGAATAAAATTGTTAGGCTCAAGTATCCTCGGGGAATGAAGGCTGGTTTGCAGAAGTGACTTACAGGAGCCAGCCGTCAACCATTTGGAAGAACATCATCAGTAATTTTGATTTCTACCAATGCACTAGAAGTATACAAAATGGTAATGGGAAAAAGACTAAATTTCGAGAAGATCCATGGGTGGATAAGGGCATCTTATGGAAAGTTTCCCTAGTTTATGTGGGATAGCATGCAAAAAAAAAAGATGAACACTAAGTACAGCTTGCGATTTATCGGTATCCGGATCTCCCGGGTCGTTACAGTTTAAATGCCTGGGCTACCGCGAGGGTGGCCGGTAAGACCAAGGCAGCAACTCCAATTCAGGCGAGACGACCGGCGGTGGCTGACTGAGGACGAGATCGACAGGGGCGTGATGGAGGAAGGCAACGGCGGCGGCGGTGGTGGGTTCTGCAACGGGCTAATTCCAAAGAAGAGAAGACAGAGGGAGGAGAGGAATAGGGAGGAAGACGAGGAACAGTACAGGGAGAAACTTCCCACATGTGCGAGAGAGGGAGGGGAAAGCGACGGAGGTGACATAGGGGTTTGCTTTAGGCACGAAGGGATCAGAAGAGGAAGAAGAGAGAGTAAGGTGACGGTGTAGAGACGTGATTTCAGACAAATAAATTCATATAAAATTTAAAAATTATGATATTTTTATCAAATAGATAATTATATATTTTTATTAATTTTAAAATTTAAATTAAAAATTAATATGATATTATCTTTTAAATAAAGAATACTTTTAAATGTTCTCAAACACCCTATTATGTGATCCTTGGGAGGGAGAGGTTTTAACCACCAGGCCATTGCCCCGTAGCTTAGGGCTGAACACATCGCCCCGCCGTTATCGCTGACGATAACGTCACCCGCACCCGCGTGGACTCCAATCTCGCGGCCCGCTCCCACGGAATCCCCAACCCATTATCGGCACGAGGGGCATCGGGGACCGTTGGTGCGGATCGTCGACGGGCCGACGCCCCCCGAGCCCTTCCAAAATGGGTGACGCAAGCAGTGACAAAATCGCTGCCACGCAGATTAGACAAGTGTCCATCCAGGCCAGCTAATATCCGCCACGTAGCCCTTAAAGTCAACTTGGGCGGTGTGTGGTCACGCCCACGTGTATTTCTGGAAGCCTCCGCCAGGCGGCGACACGCGTTCACATCCCCTTCTCCCCGGTCTATAAATTCCGGGCTTCTCTAGGTTCCCAAGTTTCAAGCCTCTCTTCTTCTCTACCGTTCTAAAGCAGGCGGCAGAAGCGGCAACGACGACAGCGGCGGCGGCGGCGGCAGATCTAGTGGTGAGGGGGATTTAGAGCCGTCTGAGTTGGGAAGAGAAGAGAACAAAAAGGCAGAAGTTGTTTTCTGTTTGGTTCGGATCTTTTAAGGAAGAACAGAACCATAAATGAGCGCTGGAGACCTGCAGCTGCCGCCGGGATTCAGGTTCCACCCGACCGACGATGAGTTGGTGATGCACTATCTCTGCCGAAAGTGCACCGGGCAGCCCATTGCTGTGCCTATCATTGCCGAGATCGATCTCTACAAATTCGACCCATGGCAGCTGCCGGGTAAGCTTTCGCCTCCACCTTGGTGGCGTTCCGATTAAACGCATCATATGTAGTCAGTAGAACTGTCGATGAAACCAGGTGCGCGTTTGCGCGTACTTGGAAGAAGAGGGGAGGGGGGGGGGCTTGGGCACGTGAGATTCACGTGCATGAAAGTCTTGGTCGCCTGAGACCTCTGTGTGCTTAGATTAATGTTAGTTTACTAGTTTGTCTTGCGAACCCCACCATATTTGATGAACTTGAAAGAGTTAAAGAGTCCTTCCTTTCACTTTGTCGGCGTTAATTACTTGGTGAGAAGTTGGAATCTAGGATCGATGATTGGGGTACACCGACCAAATAATATTTGTAGGATGCTTTTCCATGTTGCTCGCATGTCAAAATAATCGGGTTTCAATACTGGGAACCCCGTGGAGTTTATCGAGATTTCTACGATTTACTCTTATGATTTCACCCTGCATGTGCATGTAATATTTTTCTAAAGAAATGCATCCAGATGAATTTGTTAACGGACTTAATTAATCACAGAGGGTAGGCTCTTCTTGGACCAGGTGAAGCTAGTTAGAGTCCGAGTATTTGATTCATGTGGGATCCTTAATCCTTTTAACTTTGGGTTGCGGACAAGTTTGCTGGTAACAGTCTGGAATCTATTGACAATAATTTTGACTGCTCCAACCACTTCGAAATTCAATTATAAGCTTTGATTTAATTAATTTACAAATTACTAAAACATCCCGGGAGTGCCGGCATTCGTATGAAGGGTTGCGACTTCGAAACGGATCCGTTCGGCACTTAAAACGGTACGAGTAGGCCTTAAAATGACGAGTAAAAAACAAAGTTTAGATGGCTAGGCTCTAACTAATTATTCCAAAGAAAAATTAGTTTAAGATAATTTTATCTCCCCTTAACTCGATTCAAACTCACGGTATCACCGTCGAGGGAAAGGATTTTGGACGAGAGCGGTGCCTTATCTTCAAGCTGCCATCTTTCCACCTTCCATGCCCACGCTCCTATATTTAGAGAAACCCTAGCCCTAACCCCAAGCCCGACCCCCCTCTCTCTCTCTCTCGTCGTTTTCCCCTCCGGCTTCCCTCCACGCTGTGGCGGCGGAGATGTCGCACTTCGGGAGATCCGGCCCCCCCGACATCAGGGACACCTACTCCCTGCTCGTCCTCAACATCACCTTCCGTAAGCGCAGCCGCCTCACTCCCCCCTTTCTTTTCTCTAGGGTTTCGGTGCTTGTTCCAGCTGATCGTTCCCCTCCTCTGCCGTGTGGATCGGAGCAGGGACGACGGCGGACGACCTCTTCCCGCTCTTCGACAAGTACGGCAAGGTGGTGGACATCTTTATCCCGAGGGACCGCAGGTATGGCGCTGGCGGCGGGAAGATCCTCCATTTTTTGCGCTCCTCCTCGTCCTCGTCCTCGTCCTCCTCCTCCTGCTGCTCCTGCTGCTGCTGCTGCTGCTCCTCCTCCTGTGGCTGATGCTGTGATTCCTCATCCGTTCGTGTGTTCGTGGGTTTATGCGGTTAATTAGCGGTGTTGATGGCGTGCAGGACCGGGGAATCGAGGGGTTTCGCATTCGTGAGGTACAAGTATGCCGACGAGGCCCAGAGGGCGGTGGAGAAGCTTGATGGTATATTCCTTTCCCTATGGTGCCTATTCTAGCCAATCTGGGTTTTCTTCTTTTCTTTGTTTAGGGTTTCTGATGTTTTAAATGTGATAATTGCGTCGTGAATCTTTCTTTGATGATTGCAGGGAGGACCGTGGACGGGCGGGATATTATGGTCCAGTTTGCGAAGTATGGGCCCAATGCCGAACCCATGTAAGCTGTCTGCTCCGGAGTGCTTTACGATGCATCATTCGTATGCTGGAACATTTTTTCCTTGATTACTCATCTCTTCTTGAATCGGTTTAATCCTTTTTGCTGTATTATGCATCTTAACCATTTGAATTTAGTTGCTTCTTTTTGATAACTGTTATCCTTGACCTTCATCTCATGGAATGAAACAGAAACAGAAAACTTTTTAAGGTGTATCCATTGATATTTGTTGAGACCTCTTCTGCAGGCACGTGATTGGATAGTCTTAGAATCAGGTCTGGTATAAGCGTCCATTGTGTTTTGTGGCAGTTCCTGTTGATCTTTAACTAACCAGTGTCTTCAGCATATTATTATGTGATGTATTCGGTGCCCCCAACAAAAAAAAGAAGAAAAGATAAAAAATAAACTACAAAGGAAGAACAAAGGGAAAGAGAAAGTATTACCTCTTGCTACGTCAGAGGTTGGAAGTGTGAGATAGCTTTTCACTGTTTGACGTCAGTGTTCTACATGTTCAACATCTGCTTCAAATGTGGGTGATCGAATGAGGTTTTCGAGATGAATGTGGGAAAAGACCAAAAATGGTGATATTTTGAATGTATGTACAGGTGAAGACTTTGGATTAGCTCCTCTGGATGCATGTACATTTGAATGGCTTTTCTAAATTTATTTATAAACATAGCATTAGCTAGAATTGAGAAGTGAGACATGATAAAACATATAGCCCACTTTAGGATGAGACGTTGATGATAATGACAATTGTGAAGTACAAGGAGGCACAATTAAGTAATTTACAGAGGTGAGGAATCTGAATGAAGTAAAAGATGAATTTTGTGCTATTTTTTATTTTCTCTATGATCTTTTTCTGTTAATTGGAGCAAAGGCAGTGCAATCTCTTTATATTGTTGCAATCATAAACAACCGCTGTTATGAATGAAATGGAGTTTAGCTTTTGTTGTTTACTGTCATCAACTACAGTCACAACGGTGCCCCCGGCACCCGACTGTCAAGCATTCCAGTCACAACGGTGCCCCCGACACCCAACTGTCAAGCATTCCAGTCACAACGGTGCCCCCGACACCTGACTGCTAGCCACTCCAGTCATAACGGTGCCCCCGGCACCCAACTGCCAACTACACTAATCACATCGGGATCTGTAACACCTGATCGCTCAACAACTCCAGTCCCACTGGGGCCCACAGCACCTGACAATCCTGAGCTCAACGACTTTTGGTCACCCCAGTCATGGCGATGCTCACGCCGTTCGACCACTCAAGTCTCAACAATGCCCGGCCACTCCAGAGACAAGTGGTGCCTACGTCATTTGATCACCTCGGTCGTGGTGACGCCCAACTACCCCAGCACAATGGTGCCTACGGCACCCTACTACTCCGACCTCAACATTGTCCTGTGACAGGAAGACATTGTGGCGCCCCTCAGGCGACACCCAGCTGAGTCATAGGTTCTCTTACAGACTCTATGTGTAAATATGAAATTAACCACACAATAATGCAATGACCCAGGGACCGTCACAAATGGCAGAATTGTCCCGCGGCTTGCAAGCACTTGTAATCGGGCTCTCACGCCGCCATATAAATGCCCTTCACGACATATAAGTCATGTAATCCAGTTAGGGAGTGGATCCCCCTCCTCGCTGGGACCAGTCTCCTTGCCCTCAGCTATCTCTGCTGTGTTGTTGTTGCCCTATCGCTGATGCATGGACTAAGCCCTCTTGACGTCGCGACGTCCAGGGTCCCAGACTCTCTCTTCAACAGTAGAAACAAAGGTGTTCGGGCCCCGTCTGATGTAAAATAAACACATATTGCTTGCGATCGGTGGGGAAAGACATCCAGTACATGACTCCCCACAGTCGCCTGTGCACTCATACCTGCGGAACCTCCTTCTCTCCACGTGTCGCCCATCTCCCGAGCATACGTGCCGCGTCCTGGTGACGCATCCCCAGTTAAATATTTGGTTCCACAGGTGATCATCGAGAAATTGACTGGCACGCCCGCATTCCATCTAGCCATCCCTGTTCCAGTTTTCCAGAACGATTAACCATACGCCACTCCCTCCAGTGCGTTCTTATCGTTCTTTCCACCTTCATTTCAATACCCCTGGAATTCCCGCGTGCTAAGTCGACCTATATTAGCCTTCCATAAAAGGCGAGTGTACACCCCTGTCGTGAGGAAAAGAACCACAAAGGAAAATTCCCCGCGGTCGCAAACAACCGTGTTCAAGCTCCAGAGGCTGAACATGATTTAGCACCAGACCGCGATCATGTTACGGTGTGAAACCCCAGAAAACCGCATGAAATCACTCTTTCCACTCCATAATCATTCCATACGATGGGGGAAAACATCCATAAACCCATTATAAACCTCCCACAAGCTGGAAGGACTCAGAAAGGCCACAAAATGACAAAGAAATGGGTGATTTCTTCCAATCGACCCAAACCCACTCACATACACGTTCGACCTCATTTCGGCCTCAAATCACAAGGAAATGTAATCAAATTAATGGGAATCACATCTCGACATGCCATGGGTTCGAGATCTACCATTTGAATCAAGAAACATCGCCTAAAACGACGAATTCATCACTCATCCCAAAAGCATGATTTTCACCCCAAAAATGAAAAACTCACTCAAACTCGCATCAAACAACACGAAGTCAAGGGAAATGCAGAACAAAGGGCAGGGATTCCATCCCCCTAGCTCCACCGATGATTTCTCGCGTCGAAGATGTTGTTTCCATGCAAAAATGCCACTCAAACCCATGCTGACATCCCAAATCCACAAATGGGGTTCATGCCTCGTCACGCCTCGATCCTTGCGCCATCCACACTGCTCGTCATCTCCACGTTGCCTCCACCTCATCCCGCACCTCTGTCGGTCAATCAGACAAGAGAGGATGAGAAAGAGAGAATGGAGAGGAGAGAGTGGGTGTGCATGAGATGAGAGAAGAGAGGGGGTGAGGGTTAAAAAATAGAAAATATTTTTAGAAATTAATTTTTGGGACAAGCCCATGACAAGGGAATTTTTATTCTTTAGTCAAGACACAAAGAATATAAGAAGTCTTATTCTTTAGTCAAGATACAAAACTGCCAAAGGGCCAGAATAGCTCTCATGGAGCCATCTTACAGACACGCGAGAAAATAAGATAGTGGAGACACGATCCCACTCCCAACTGCGCATGGCGGTAACAGGTGACCTTCCCTCAGCCTGCTTGTTCCGAGGAAGTGGAGCAACAGAGGAAGCCGTCTATGCCAGAGAAGAGGAATGAACTCCATACCTAGCATCCCTTTTGATCCGGGGAAGTGGACCAGCTAGGGACATCGGCGGTAAGAGGCTTGCACTAGAAATGAGAATGGGTCAATCCATCCACCCCTGGCCGATAGAGGGCAGTGGAGCAACAAGGCCCACCCATTACGGAAGCTGACCCAACGCACTGGCCAGGTTTAAAAACTGGAAAACAAGGTCTGCTACCCCGTCCACAGCCATCTTCAGGCAGAAGAGCACGCCCTTCGGCTCAGGAAAGTACCTCATCACGCACCTACAAGTGTAAAGAAAAAGCAACCATGACCATGAAACAAGAAGATGGAAGGAGAAACGACATTGAAAAGCAAGGGGGGCGAGTACAAGGCCATGCTCCATCCCCCTAAGGATGAAACATGTCCGGCTCAAGAAGCAGGACTCTCTGACTGGCATACAAGCGGTTGACCTTCTCCAAGGCCTCATTCTAGCCATCCAAGTACCCGTTCTGGTATTCTTCGAAAATGGCACCATTCACCCCCGGTTCCGGCCATGACTGCCAAGGAGTCGGCGGTGGCTCCCTTCGAAGGATAAGGGGCTGGCGGCGAGCCTGCAGAGATTCATCATCCGACGAAGTACCAGACTCGCCCGACGACTTCCTACAAGAAAGCTCCCCCTCCTAGCTCACTGGTTCAAAGATGGCCGTTGGGGTATCACGAAAGTGACTATTTATAAGGAGAAGCGAAACCCCCAGAAGGACAAGGACTCCTACCTCCTTAAGTAAATCCCCAGAAACCGAAGCGACAGATCCTGAAAGTCATGCCTTCTCAGAGTTACCTCGAGGGTGCCACTTCGTATCCCATGAGATCTCCTGTCAGCATGGAACAAGGGAAGTACACGGAAGAGATTTCAAGAGTTGCAAAAAAAGGGAAAGCTTTCTATTCCAAAATGAAAAGCCTACAAAAGAAAGGCTGCCACCTAAGCAAACAACAAAAACAAAAGTAAATTTGAAGAGACGAGGGGCACCCTCTTAAGGGCCCACCCCTGTTACATCGTCGTGTGCCCTGGCTTCTTCAGGCTCACGTGCTACAATGGCTTCAGGGGAAGGTGGCTCTCGTCCAAGTCTACCACATGGTCGCCCCCCAATGAAATGTTGGCGGGTGCTCACTTGCCCGTGCTCACCCTCGACACCAACTCCTTGGCATCGACCTCCTCGGGGCTAGGCTCCCCTTCTCCATCGTCGGCCTCCGGGCCGTAAGGAGTCGAGGGAGGAAGAAGAGGCGGAGCCACGTGACCAAAGCTCACCGCTGTGGCCTTCACAACGGCGCTCCAGCCCTCCCAGAAGCCATGGTCGCGAGCTGGCCCGTAGAACTCCAAGGCCACTTCTGTCAGCTCATCTCGGTAAGCCGAAGAGGAGCAGAAGCTTTCCACCACCTCCTCACCGACACAAGACAGGGATGAATGCAGCCTAGCAAGCTCTGCCTCAGCCTCCTAGGCGCGGGCCTCCGTGTCTTGTGCCTGCACCCTCAACTCAGCCACGCGGGCATCGGCCATGTCGGCTCGGATCTTGTGGAAGTCCCGATCCCACTCCACCAAGGAAAAGGCTAGCCCATGCTGGGATAGCTGGTCGCGGAGCCCAATGTTGGCGGCCTCAGACCCCTTCAAGCATTCCTCGAGCCCCGCCTGGTGGGCCTGGCTGGCTTCTAGCATCCAGGCAAGACCCTGGAAATGATGCCTCTATAGGCCGAAGGCGCTGACCACCAGGCACGCACTCTTCTAGGCTACCGCCATCAGCTCTTGGGCTGAACTCACTGGTATATTCATACCACTGTACGCTCCTCCCCATGAGATCGACGATCATCGTGATCCTGGCCAGCCTGGACGTCAGGTCCTCGGGTGGTGAGGATCATCCATGCCGAGGGGTCCCTGGCGAGGAAAGAACATCGCCATCGTCAGCAGCAGGAGCTTTGCCCTTGTCTCGCCCCCGCACTATGGGAACCGACGTAGGGGAAGCAACCACTGACTCCCCAGCTGGTGGCGGCAGCAGAGCCCTAGAAGGTGGCAACTTAGTTGGCGGAGGGGGCAAAACACGACTCCGAACAAGGGTGGAAGTTCTCCCTCTATTCCTCACCCAGCGTTGGCTATCTAGCGTCGCTAGGTCATCATCAGTTAGGGGGGTGCGGATACCACCAGCCATGGCAGACTCTTCACCAGCCACACTAGTGATTCCCTTGGGGGAGCCCCTCTAAGGGCTAGGCCCTCCACTCGCTACAGATGCCACCGATGAACGGACCAAAGGGATGCCGTCTGGGATCAGGTATTGTAGCCTCTTCGGAGTGAATGTGACCTCAACCTGGGGGGAAACAATCAACACCTGACTTGCCCCCGACGCGACGTGATCCACAGGGCGGGGAGCAAACTGTGGCAACCTGACGATCTCGTAGGTCCATGATGGAACTCTAGGCGCCCATGAAAGCAGAGCAAAGTTAACTGAGTACCACTTACAACCAATGCAACTCAATGGGAAAAGAAGACCAGTACCTTGTGGTAATGGAGGACTCAACCCCAGCTCCCGGAGCAGCACCAGGGTCAGAATGAAGTCTGCATCCATAAGAGGAAACCGAAGAATGGCATCCACTTTTCGGTGATCCTCACCCCTGATGGGGGGGGGGGCTTCCTATCGAGCCAGGTGGGACAGAAACCCCTATGCCTCAAATTATCAGAGACATCATGGTCTTCTGACTTGATAATATATACATACCGCTGCGACCAACCCTTGTGGTTAGCTGCAGTGTTGGAAAATTGGATGAAGTTTCGATGGGAGTGAGCTTTGAAATAGGCAAAATATGTATTGGCCAAACAACTCTGGAGAAGATAAAATTGCTGAAAAAGAAGGACGCTTGGCTCCATCGACGCTCTATGACACACATAGACAAATCCGCAAAGGATTGAATAAGAATTGGGGGTTATTTCCCCAGGATGTTGCCCATAGTGGTAAAGGACTGAGGCGTTGAAGGGATGGATTGGAAGGCAGAAGCCCGCCTGGAAAGTGGCCACCAGGACCATAATCCCACCCAAAGGAAGACTCATCATGTCGTCATCCATGGTTGGAAAGATGATGTCAAACTCAAGGGGAATCTGGAAAGATTCCCGCAGGCCATGAATCACCTTGTACACCACTAGCGGCGGGGAACTGGGTCGACTCGTACCAACACCCGAAGTGCTTAGCACACCACCTCAGCCAGGAGGTGCTTCTTCTGAAGAAGAAGAGTTGACGCGGGGGACTCTCCAACATAGGGGCATGACTACTGGGAATGGAAGGTGTAAAGGAAGAAGGTTCCTTACCGATCAAGGGGAGGAAGACGCCTACGACGAGCACGACAACCAGTGGGGCGCTGATAGAGCCCATGGGGAGACCACGCAGTGGTTCTTATAACCACCCATGACAGACCAGCACTACACCCTCGGGGAAGGAGGGGGATAGGTGTAAGGGCGCCAGCCACTAAGGCGGTATGGTTGCCCAGAACTAGATGTCTATTCGAAGCCCGCGCTCCCAGAATAGGATGAGATGCGAGTCATAATTACCAGTGTGGCTTCTGCCACTGTCAGAAGCACCTTGCATGCCAAGCAGGCTCCGAAGCTACCAACGCCCATGATACGAGGAAATTGACTTCGGGTCTCACGCTCTAGAAAAACCCTCTCCTAATAGACTCTTATCCCCCTACAGAGTGCTCGGCGACTTAGAGTAGGGGGAAGTGAGGTGGGTAAATCCGATTTGGCCCAGGAATGGCCCAATAATGGCAGGCCCACGCCAGACTACTCTCGATGGGCACGCCTATGAGGCAGGCACACCTGCGCAGCCCACCAAAGAGAGTCCCAGCACAAAAGAGCATTGGATTCTACAGTGCGTAAGAGACCCAAGCGCAGTATTCGTCGGAGGACTCTCTGACGACCGACCGTTGCCCCCATAACGTCAGCCTTGACTCCATAACGAGCGAGCACGTCCCATGAGTGCCGTAATACTCATCTCGGGACCAGCCAATGTTGGGGTAATCACTCTCCAATAGGAAACTTCTACCACTATAGCGGAGAACGTTACTCTACTATAGACGCCCTTCCCTCTCAATGGATGAGGCTCCTCGCTCCAGGACAACCCCCTATAAAAGGGAGATCGATAGAGAAGAAAGACACGATGGTTCATTCCACTATACCACTACTCAAGAGGACAGAGCTATTCAAGCAGGGAGAGAGGAGAGCCACGTCGGTCTACACTAAGAGAGAGGTTACTTCTTGGCGACCTTACTACTCTACGAGCACTCTCCGAGTGAGCACTAAGATCGGTGAGCACTCATTCGAAAGATCCCCTTGGCTCCTCGGCCTTCTACCACTACTCCTTTCCTCCTCCCTCATCTGCTCTTCTCTGCCTTTCATTAATACGGTGCCGACCATGAGGATTTGGCTGCAATCTCATGGAGCCTGAAAATCTGGATACGTGAGTTGCAAGAAGGCGCTGAGTGGGAGCAACTAGTTTACGAGACTTAGGTTAACTGCGTAAGTCGTAACTAGACTTGTATCCGTGCGGTGTTTTATAATATTTTATTAAGTGACACGGCCATGAAAATGGAAGAACACCGCAGCATGCCTATCATGCCGCATGTGTAATATAACCGCATATGAGAATGATGAATAGATCCCTCTTCATCATTGTGTGAGCTCATGAATCACATTTGTGTGATTCCTTATGTATCCCTAGTGACCTGTAACGCTGTGTCATGAAAAGGATGCTTGATGTCGCTACTTTAGCATGTTACTTAGAGCGATGAGTGATATCGTCCAGCGAGACATGTCTAGGAAAACGATCAAGACGAATTGGATTGACATAAGCGGCATAGGGAAGGAATCTTGATATCTCACCACGCTTAGTTGCTCCTATCCTAGGAGGCTCTATTACCTGTGTGGTGAAAGAGTCATGGACACTTAGCATTTGGGTCGGCACTGCCTGGTTTGAGAGATCCGGAGTGTTGAATTTGGTGAATATTAAATTCCTGAGATACATACCGAGTTGTTATGAGTACTCCGTTAGTTAGGCGATGGCTTAACGGAATACTCTCAATTTGTTTGGATAAATCTCGCGAAGGTCACACGCTCCATTTTCTGTATGACTAAAAAATGTAGATCATTAAGATTGTACGTTGTGAGATAAAGGACATGCACTATAGGCCCTAATGGGCAAGTGAGAGATGTTAATGGGTTGATGCCCATTGGGTCGCCCGCAGGGGCCACCGCGGTGGCAGCCGACCGCGCGCCGCGGTGGTGGTCGGACGCATGCGAGGCGCTCGTTCGCTCGCGCCCATGTACGCCCGTGTGTGCCCGCCTGCGAGCGTACACACGCTCCGCGTGGCGCGCTCGCAGGGCGCCACCGGGGCCTCCCTCCTCTTCCTCCTTATCCACCTCTCGTGTCCTCTTCTTATCCCCCTCATCGTCTCCTCTCTCCCTCATCTCATCTCCTCTTCTCTCTCCTCCTCATCTCTCCCTCTCCTTCCTCTCTATAAATAAGGGGTTGATTAAAGTGTGTGAAAAATAAAGAAAAAATATAAGAGAGGTAATGAGAGAAAGAGATAAAAGGAGAGAGGGGAGCACCATGTGTGCAAGGCATGGGAAATGACGTGTCGGTGGACGACGTCACGTTGTCCGAGTTAGTCCATTGAGTACGAGGACGCCGAGAGATATACCATGGTGGGAGTTCGTCCCCATTGACCAAGGTATGTTTGTGAGGTGACGGAGAAGTGTATAAGAGAGAGGATGTGTGTATGTGTGTATAGAGAGAGAACTCGAGAGCATAGCGTCTGTGATGGCTGCGGCAGTCCGTCTCTCGATTCTCTCTGTCCCTTCTCACTCCTCGTCTTCTCATCTATATGTTAGATGGAATAGCAACGGGGGTAGTACGTCGGTGTGCCGACTGCACGATATTAGTCACGGGTTGGTCCCGTGATATGTATGGTCTGCATCTCTGGGGGAACCATCACCGTAGTCCCTAAATTTGGAGTGTGGACTATTGGAGTCGACTCTGGTAGTCAACTCTGTGACTCCGCGACGATTCACGAGTAGGGGTCGACCCTGGTAGCCGATCTTGTTCTCGGATTCTGAAGGTACACACTTGTTTCTGTTTTCGTTTCCGTTGTTACGTGTGTACGTCTCATTTTCGCTGCGAAATACTTCCTCCAACTCTGAACTCGTTTGGTTAGATATATATATTTATTGTATATATCCCATGAGATTTTTCAACACATACCATGGCCGTAACCTCGCAGGCCTTGCCTTTTGCAGTGAGCGTGAAGGCATATATCTTTATAAGGAGTAAATCTTTGATCGACAAGAAATTGATGTTAAGATGTTAAGATCATAGATAATTTTTCTCTACAAGAGAGAGAGAGAGAGAGAGAGAGAGAGAGAGAGAGAGAGAGAGAGAGAGAGAGAGAGAGAGAGAGAGAGAGAGAGACCATGGCGGAGGTGTGAATCTGAAGATTCTACTCACGCAAAGTGTTATCTTCCTGATAATGTTTGCATTGTCGACCTGAACCCACCTTTTAATATATCAAAAATCTAATGTGAAAATGATAAGTTATGTTAGATCTAATTCAAGAGATGAAAATGATTTAATCTACATATGTGCTTGCAGAAAATGGAGAGCGGAGAAAGGGATCAAATCACATAAGAAACAATGATTTTTAGGTGGTTCAGATGCAACAACGACAACCTATGTCCACCCCTCATGATCTGTGAGGATTCACACACTATCTTGTAAAGGATTACAAGATCAACACACATACACACACACACTCGTGAAGAGTTTGGAACTCCCACGAAGGTGCACAAGCACCGAACCTCGCAAAAATGTGAAGGAAGATCACACATACACACACACATATCTTGGTAGATCCACACACATAGAGATGTTTAGAGTTTACAAACACAAAACACTTGAAGCTCAATTGAAAGTAGAAGTAGAAACACAAATAAAAACTTCAGATTTAAGCTCCCCTTAGTGGATGAAGAAGATCCTTGATGAAGCTTGCTTCTCAGCTTCATTTCCACTTGAATGACATCAGCATGATCTTCAAGTACTTTAGTTTTGATGAAGAATGCTTGGATGAAACACTATTCATAGAGTTCTTCCTGCAGCCCTCTTTCTCGTCTTGTAGCCTCCCTTGATCTCCCTTATGTTTATTAGGGTTTTTGACCCCAAAGAGATATTTTTATACACCTTGGGTGGTCAAGAGACATGCCAAAACACAGATCCACAAATCATGACATGTCTGGTGGCTTTGGGATTAAAGAAACCAAAAGGAAGGGCTTCCCTCGTTGAAGAATCAAAAAGTCAACATTTGCTGTCTTGAGGGGTTCGGTCGACCGAATTCACTGGTCGGTTGGCCGAACTCTGAGAACTCTGTAAATTTTCATCCCTGGAAATTTCGATTGATCGAAATCCCCAATCGGTCGACCGAACTCTGTAACTTTTACAGAGTTCTAATCCCTAGAAATTTTGGTCGACCGAACTCTGGAAAACCTGCAACAACATATTGTTAGCCTAATAAACCATATCCATATGACAAGAGCTTTATGTCCTCATTTATTCCATTCATTTTAGGTTTGATTTTACTTAGTTTATACATTTAGAAGGCTTAAAATATTTTGAGCATTTAACATTGCACAAGGTGACTTTAAACACGTTCAATGCTCACTCTTGATCACTTCGACACAGCATGAGATGGAAGCTGAGTTTAGGGTTTTGTTATCTTCAAAATCACTTAGAGAGACTCAACAATTTCTCCCTTTTTGATGATGACAAAACTCTAGAACATTAAATGCATTGGCATGCCATTAAAACCAATTTGAGCATGAAATCAACACATTACACGCTTGCACACTTCCCACGTGGTTCTTGTACGTGGTGGAGTTTACACTAATGCATAGTGAAGGATGTCAGATGGGTGGACCTGTCTTTCATCCAACACCATTTGATATACAGAACCAATTGAGGGTTAGTAATCAAGGCAATCCGTAAGGCAAGTTGAATCCATTCAAAATACATCATTCAAGCCAACACATATTTGCTAATTCCATATAAAGCAATCCGTAAGGCAAGTTGAATCCATTCAAACTACATCATTCAAGCCAACACATATTTGCTAATTCCATATAAACAAGTAACATTAAAGTACCAAAGATATGTCAACCAACCAAGTGCATTTCATTCATTAATGTTTTGTCACATGGTACATGAACACTTGACTGACACAGGGTGACTCCTTGACACATGGATACAAGACTCTAATGCAAATGCAAATGGCTCACAAATGCCTAATGGCAGACACGCATACAAACATTTGGACACGCATCCATAAGATATATAAACCTATACTAGCTACTTCTCCCCCTTTGGCATCATCAAAAGAGGGGATGGGATACAAGAGAACTAGACCAAAAGTGACACTGAACGACCATAAGGACAACTACTAAGGAGATGAAATAGAAGGTCCTCAATGGCCATCTGAGGACTCCCTGAAAGAACACATTGCATATTACATAATAGTCATGGGTGACTTGGTAGCAGATGAGTTGTACCTGCTGAAGTTCTTCGGGTCCTCACTAACATGACCTACCTTTGAATGGTATTCTAGCCTCCCGATCGGCTCTATCAATGACTGGATGGACATGCAGCAGAAGTTTAATGAAAAATTCCATGTCACCAAGGTAGAGGTAACCTTAGCTGAATTATATGTAACTAAGTAAAGAAATGACGACCAATGGCAGAATATATCAAGAGATGGAGGGATCTCAACATGAAGTGCCAGCGTCCTCCGCCTCAAGAAGATGTGATACAAATATGCAAATAGAATCTAAAGAAAGAAATCTTGGAGAAATAATCAGAATAGAAGTCAGGTCCTTTGACCGATTAAATGATGTCGTGACAGAGGTCGAAGATTTCTTCATGAGGTATCCCTCCACTTCTGTTGACCCAAGCCATCAAGCCAGGTAGGCTAATAAGTGGCCGATTCTTAAAGCAGTCCATGCTGTCGGCATTAAGGCGAAAAGGCACAAAGGGGTGCACAACTCTCCTCCTAATGAACCTGTTGGACGACGAGAGAGGCCTCCCCCATAGAACAAGATAAAGAAGCTCTACGCCTTCCCCAGAGATAGGACTCGAGCATTATTTGAGTGTGCTGTCAAATATAACAAGATCACTCTTCCAAAGTCAAAAAAACTTGACAATGTCAAAAGAAGAGATGATCCTTACTTCTACCCTACCATCAAATCCTTGGACACCCCCATCAAAGATTGCCAAATATTTAAGGAGATCATCCAGGGCTTAATCAAAAGGGGGGAGCTGCAAATGGGGGAGTATAGGGTCGATCCCCCATCCCCTCATGAAATGCCTACTCTGGGGGCACCAGTTATTATAATATCTATATGCCAACAGCTGCTTGAAGAAGCACCAAAGGCTTGCACCTGGCACACTTATGATGACCATATCTTGTCACAGGGAAGGGAACAAGAGAATTGGCAAGCATCACCAACAAGGAAAAGAACAAGATCGGCATCTCACCCGGCCTCAGGGGCCCAAATGCCTGGCACAATGGACCGGCCCATTCTATCTCCTGTGGTCTCTCTTTGGCACCAGATAGCCCTCCCAATAGCTATTAGAAGGCCAACATATAACAAAAAGAAACACGCCCCGGTGTGGGTGCATGATAAAGCCAGCTTAGTCGTGGGACGACTGCAAGCCATTGTAAATGGGCAAGATGAGCACAAGCAGCCCAGGAGCCAGCAAGTGCAGTCAAAGAAGCATGCTCTTTGAGAGTACTATGAATCTCGAGGACTGACAAACAGAACTGAAGCAAATGTCAGGGTGTTAAATGCACCAAGCAACCCACTGTGGGGGTAGATGCTAGCCATCAAGGGGAAGAAAAAGAAGAATGCAAAGGCTAGAAGGAGATACGTTACTCTCTCCTGTAATACATTATCAGCCTCGTCTGACGTGGCTCAAAGTTCTGACAAAGAAGATGAAGAAATTCATTTTGTGCCGAAGGGAGCAAATTAGGATAAAACTTCTATCTCCCACCATGCTACTGGATCCGAGAGAATATCATGACACCCGCCAGCCAGCAAGGAGGTGCAATACCACATTCCTCCTCCATTCGTAGGCATAAAACATATGGACTTTGTCTCGAAGAAACTGGTCGCATTTGACAATGATGGCGGGATGCCATTCATATCCTACAAGCCGGAGGCAAAAGATAACACTCTCGGCCCCTCCTGGCAAGACTATGTCGTGATGGCATTACAATACCAGAAGTAGCAGGAGATTGAAATGCTGTGAAGGCGGCTAGATGAAATGAACATGAGTCCATCTACACCAAAACTGACATGATTTCTATCTGAGATGGCACAGGGTGATACTGGCTCACTTGAAGCCTCAACACGGCAGGCCAAGCCTTGAATAATACCCCATCATACAGGGGGCATTCTCCCTCAACCAGTCTAACATACAGTCCCTGGGGCATGTCAAGGGGCAATTAAAGCGTCTCAGACAATGGTGCCAATGAGGCAGCAGTCTACCGGAAGACTGCCAAGGTCTTGGGCAGCCCTGGGAGGGCTGCTACTAACCCTAGGGTGTTGGGGCGATCCTAGATTGGCCACTCACAAGGCTAGACAGCCCTGCAATAGACCGCGACTCCCTAACAGACCCGAAACTAGACAGAACAGTGAAAAAACGTGGAGGAGACTACCCAAACATGCACAAACACCCACCGAACTTGGAGGAGACTAAAAATATAACGTGATGGGCACTAGGTGTCCCACCGTGATTGCCAAAAAATTGTAGATAGCAAGATGTTCTAATCTATCTCCCCACCCCAAATATTATGAGCATATAAACATGCATATAAACATAAAATATAGACACTGAAAAGTAAAGGGGCGATGAAGAAAAGGAACCTGACTGTGATCGCCACCAAGGTCCTACAGCACCAAAAGGATGAAGAGAGGGTGATGACGGCGCCGTGCACCTTGGAAAATGAGGAAGAAGATGTGGACTGAAGGGAAGCCACTACACATGAGATCGCGCTTGAAAAGTGACACGGGGAATCGATCGTGGGTGCACCTCCTCAGCTCCTAGTCGGCTAGAAAGCAAGGGCCTCACATTCAAATGTATTCTCCTGCAAAACAAAGCCATCAAAAAGATAAAACCCATTAGAATATGAAGTGTAGTATATTCCCTAGAATAATAAAATGACATGAAAGAAAGGGAGAGAACGCACCAGGGGGGGTTAACCCCTATAAATGCATGCAAACAAAAGGTGGGAATATTGTCCATGCATGGAGTTTGGAATCACAAAGTTTGATGAAGAAAGGAGGGAGAAAAATGTTATGCAAAATGGAGAAAAATGCAAAACGTGTAGAAAACTGTGCAAAGACTAAGTGTTGAGACAGTGACGATTTGTTAAAAGTAGGAGAGGAGAATAAGGGATTGAAGCAATGAAACTGAGCCCAAAGATATGGAAATGAAATAAGATACACCCCTCTTCAAGATGGAGTCGAAGGAGGATGAAGAAGATGAAGCCTGACTCCGTCCTGAGCCGACGAAGAGCATCCTGTCGCACAGGTTCAAAAAGATGTGCAGAAAACCTAGAAACTATGACAAAATCAAAAAAGTTAAGGCGAAGAAGAGAAGGCAAATGATAAAGAAATGAAGCCCAAATAGATAGAATGGAAAGATAATACTTCCCTCAACAGCTTGGGGTCAAAGAGTTGAGTCGACAATCCGGCATGGTTTCACCCCAAGTCTAAGAAGAGCCCCTCGTCGCGCAGGCGAACTGGACAGGTTTATATAAAAATCTACTGGAAGCCAGAAGTTTCTGCTATGATTTTGGAGGATAGAGTCCACCAAATCTCGAGATCTCTAGACCATTCTCAAGATAATAGTCAAGATAAGAGGTGGGAGAAAATAAGACTTTATTTGGCGGAGTATTCTAGAAGTCATTGGCTCTGGAAGGTGGCCCTGTCGCCTATTCTGGAGGAGTTTGTGTGACACGAAATGCATAAAACCTGAAAATGCGTCCACGATTCCAAGAGATATAGCCCATGAAAATTCATGTTCTATGGATCAAACTCTAGATAATCCAAAGGGCGAGAGATAGAAATAAATGGGGCTCCATTTGGTGGAGCATTCTAGAAGTTACAGTCGCTGAAAGATAGGTCCGTCATGCAGATTTCAGGATAGAGTCCAGCGACAAAGAAGACGGAGTTCTGGGTCATCTGGTATTTCCGTGATAGAAATGGTCTATCGCGTGGCTGTTCCTGGTATGAAATGGTCATGACTGGACTACAACTATCCTTGGGATAGCATGAAGAACAAAGCTGTGGGCGAGCACGATGCTTCAGGCAAGACAGGCTAAAAATGGTCTATTGGATGACCTTTTCTTGAGTTGGGCGGCCTACTGGATGGCCGCATTCAGGAGTGGGGCGGCCCAGGCAGGGCTGCCTCATAGAGGACTGGGTGGTCCAGTGAAGGGCCACCTTTAAGAGTTGTGCGGTCCACCAGAGGACCGTCTTCAGACTTGGGCGGCCCAGTGAATGGCCGCCCCAGAGAGCCAGGTCTCAAAGGCCCAGAACATTCTAGAAACACACTAACAAAGGATCTGAAAAACTATTATAAAAAGTCTGAAATGTACTCGGGCACGATCTGTGACCCGCGGAACCAGATCCAAAAATCCAGGGCACTACAGAAACTTCACAAACTTTGGGTATGAGAGCACCTTGGTAAATCCATCTGTAATTTGCTCACTGGTAGAGCAATGCTTCAACATATAATCTATCCTTCAGTGACAGCTTCTCGAATGAAGTGATGACGGAGCTGAATATGCTTGGTCCGGCCATGGGAAATTGGATTTTTTGTCATCGCTATAGCTACCTTGTTATCACAGAATATTGGTGTTGCTTGTACTTAAGCCTGACCCAAGTCCTTCAAAAGTCGGTGCATCCAAATTGCCTGGCATGCAACCACTGATGTAGCAATATATTCCACCTCGGATGATGACAATGTCATGGTACTTTACTTCTTTGAGCTCCAAGACACTGCACCTGAACCAAATGTAAAGATGAAGCAGCTTGTGCTCTTTCGATCATCTACTGCACCTACCCAATCACTATCAGTAAAGCCAAGCAAATTAAAACAGGTGGTTGGCTTATACCATATTCCATAGCTCGTGGTTGCCCGGACATAACGCAAAATGCATTTTGTTGCTCTTAGGTAATGCATGGATGGTCTATGCATAAACTTTGAGACTAAATTGACAGCAAACAACATGTCTAGGCGTGTGTGAGTCAAGTATAATAATCCACCAGCTAATCCCCTGAACAATGTGTCATTAGCTTTAGCAGTCCCATCCATTAGACTCAATTTCTCACTTGCATTGATTATTGGAGTGGAGAAACCCTTGCAATTCTACATATTATATTTCTTGAGCAGACCTAATGCACATTTTTCTTGGGACACAAAGATGCCATCATCAGTTTGTACAATATGAAGGCCAAGAAAGAACTGCAGTAAACCCAAATTTGACATAGCAAATTCACTCATCATGCTATCCTTAAACTCATTAATGAGGAGATCACTTGAACTAGTATAAACAGTGTCATCAACATAAATGCAAACAATAAGCATATGAGCCTTTACCTTCAAATACACAGTGGGCTCACTTTCACTCCGATAGAAATTATTTTTGTGGAGATATGAGTCCAATCTTCCGTACCATACTCTCGGTGCTTGTTTAAGGCCATAGAGAGTCTTTTTTAACTTGAACACTTTCTCTTCCTGCCCACTAATGACGAATCCCTGTGGTTGCTCTATGTATACGTCTTCTTCTAAAGTGCCATTCAAAAAGGCTGATTTAACATCAAATTGAAAAACTTGCCATTTCATCTGAGCTACTAATGCCAATATCATTCTAATAGTTTCAAACGTACAACAGGAGAAAATATTTCAAAATAATCAATTCCATGCCTTTGCACATAACCTTTCACTACTAACCTAGCATTGTGCCTTTGCACACTTTCATCAGCAGTACACTTCATCTTGTAGACCGATTTCACACCAATGGGATCTTTTCCTTGTGGCAAGTCTACAAGCTCCCAAGTATTATTTTTTTCTATGGCAGCCAATTCCTCCTTCATGAACTTTTCCCACTCTTCCCATGTCGGTTTTGTCACCACGAGAGCAAAGGCACAAGAATCATAAATCTCTTGCAAGGAACGTACCTTTCTCGGAGGAGTATCACTGTCAAGTGGGGCTTCACTATCACCACTACATGGGCTGGCCACATGTGCTATGGTAGATGGGCCTATCGAGGGGCTCGGTGAAGATGGAGCATGTGATGCAACGGATTGAAGAGGTGGATAATCTGCTTCTAAAGAGGGAATGTGCTGATTTTTTGCTTTTGTCCATGTCCAAGAATCATTCTCATCAAAAATAACATCACGGCAGATAAGTAATGACTTTGTTAATGTCTTATACAGCCGATAACCTTTTATTCCATTACTATAACCCACAAAAATGTATTTCTCACTCTTCTTATCCATTTTGCTGCGATCACTTGAATCAAGCAAAAAATATGTAATTCAACCAAAAATTATGAAGTTACTCACATTGGGTTTTTGCTTCATAACTACTTAAGAAATAACTAAATAACTATCTTTTATTATTATTATCTGAACATAATAGATAGAATATAAATACAGTTAATATTTAAGCAATGGTGATGATGCTACGTACAAATTTTATCAATTCTTTTTTTTAATATAAAACTACAGCCTTCACGTGAGCATGTATGTCGTTTTGAACTGATGAGAGGTCACCCCTTTTTGTTATTATTATACTAGTCAAATTAACGCGCTTCGCACGTGAGTTAACTTTATTTTTTAAATTAGACAAATGAATGTATAAAATAAAATTATTTATATAATTATATTAATGTATACCTCTTCGTATGGAACAAACAAAAAGGGTGACATGCCCCTTCTATGTGAAAGTGCAGAGACATCAGGATTGTGCAATCTCATTATCTCGCCAGCCTTCAACTGCGCCAAGCATATCATTGTTGTGATGACTCAACTTGGTCTCATTCACGCCAGTGGTAACCAACATTAGGAGATCCAATCGATTATTCGCTCCCATGGTCGTTCCTCTTAGCCTGCATGGTGCAGTTGAAAACTTGAAAATGAATGCATAACAAAAATGGGCATTGTATAGACAGATTCAACACAACACAATTAGCCTGCAATAGCAGAGGAAACTTGTATGAGGAGTTTCCTAGCTTCCACGATCCAAGAATCCAATCAACCCCCATCTAATCCAATATAAACCAACTCCCCATTTTAATATTTCATATTATTTTTTCTAGCATAACTTCAATCTGCTCCGGCTGTTTCTGGCCAATCCACAGCTTCCAGGCCCTGCAATTCCTCCCCATGCCATCCCCCCAAAATGGAATTTTCCTACTTCACTGGTTTGGGGGGGGGGGAACTCGAAAGCCCAGGAGGGAACCTCCATAATAAGCAATACCAAGTAGCAAATGCAATTAAAATTGATAATAAGTAAAACCTCAAACTCATTCTCAGAAGAGTGGGACGCAAGCCAGGATACAGAATAGCACCATCAACCTGCAAAAAGTAAAGAAATAAAGTGAGTAACACCAAAGACAACGAGTGTCATAAAAAAAAAATAGAATAAGCACCACTGATTCAGGATGAAGAAAAAGAAACAACAGAATCCAGAAAACCCAGTTGACATACCATGTCTTCAGTCAATACAAAGTCACCCCTAAAAACAGAATCCACTTTAGTTGCACGAAAATTCATGCATCTCGCCACCTCTTTAACCTTTTGAGAGGAATTCTGATTATTGGATAGTGTTACATGTCAGATTTTGCAGTAAAAGTAGTCCCCAAGTGATATCCTTAAGCTAAACTGATTCAGAATAACAACCTTGTAAAGGAATTTACCACTTGGGAAAAATCGAACGTAACGGTAGTAGCAAACTTGAAGCAAAAGCACCAAGATGATAAGTAACTCATAAACGAAAGTAAGAGCTTATAACCCACAAGACATATACCATCCAACAACTAAATTGCCTGATAAGAGTCATTAAGTTACTGCAGGGCCAATCGGTAAAGTATCGATATTAAAATATTTAGGTTCCAAAAAAACAAAACTCCTAGTACATGTGGAGATTATTTATAGAGCACTGTCAACCATAAACCAGAATATGTAAATGTGGAGATTATTTATTTAACGTAAGAATATGTAAATGTGGTAACTAAATTGGCAAATATATGTCCAACTTGTTTCTGCCAAATTCTCTGAACAGTTAGCACCGATATTTTACAAGAAAAATAGTTATTATAATACTTCAAGTCATGCCTGTTGGCTATACATATTCATCAAATGCTTCCTCCAATTTATTTTTTGGACCATTTTGAATAGCCTCCCAACTTATAGATGAATCAAAGGGAACAATATTTATAGCCAAGAGTCCTAGGCCAAATGCACATAGAATGCTAAATACCATTGTTCTTAGAGACAGAATTGGGCATTTGGAGCAACTCTGCATGCTAGCCCAAAATCGGATGGTGGCTGATCCTCATCAACTGGTTCATCAAACAACATTCTTGCATCTAAATTAATGAAAATCAGGAAATGACAAGCAAAAATCAATTTTCTATGTAGCAGTTTGACATTGCATCAAGAGGACAAGAATTTTAAGACAACACTTCGGTACAAAACTGAGGTGTATCTTTTCCACACGTCATTAACTTTTGCTTTTATAGAGGGCCCTAGTTTGAACAATAATATATATTGGAAATGATGAGTAACATTTACAATGGTATACTTTGAAGGATGAAATAGCTATAAAGGACAAAGACGGCTGATTTAGTCCATCATGCAATCAAATAAATGATAACTATAATCAAATTATGATTAATGCAGAAGCAGAAGACATAATGTTGCCAAAGTATATTTTATTGATGGCAATAGGGTATAAAACAATAAAAGATACATGTACTTGAATAACAAGTTCCATTTCATTATCATGTCAAATACTTTCAGATATTTCATCAAGAGATCCTTATTTGAGCAAGCAAAAGATGATGCATCTACACTCCCGGACAATGCAAAATAAAGAAAACAAAACAAGAACCTCCACATGATTATAAGCTAGTTGTGGCACCAGCAACTTCATAAAAGATAACAAGTGAGAGGTTACAAAAAAATAAATTCTGGTCCACAACACTCATATTTGTCAAAGGTAAAAGAAAATGTCAAAAGCATTTTAAGACTAACAAAAAATAACTTAAAATAAAAGTGCCAAAAATAAATCACAAAATAAACCCATACCGGTGCTTTCTTTTGGCTCTCTTCAGAAATGTAACTACACTATCATAAAAGATTCCACTTGATTAATATTTATGCTATGAGAACATTCTATCAGCGTATTCTAAACACTTCCTCAACTTCATCATTAAAAAAAGATCTTTATTAAAACAAAGAAATTGATCAAGGAGGTATATAAACACACGGAATCAAAAATATAGCGTCCACAGCACTACCAAGAATTTGCGCGTGGGTTGACTTTGATTTTTAAAAAAATTATAATGACACTTTCAATCTTTTTAATCGATGAATATAATCAACAACAAAGTTTCCCCCACAAGCAACCAGATTGTAATAATTTTATGCCATCAGTAGCTATACATGCAGTTCTCTACAAGAAATGCCGAAACATTAGAATATATTCTCCATGAATGGTATACTTAGCTAGATAAACACACATTGAAGGCTGACCAACGCATCATCTGAAAAGCTTATGGAGGTGATTCCATTCATTGAATCACCTGGCAGAACTTAAACCTTTCCAAATGTCCCATATATATATGTATCGATTTCCTCATTAGTGGTATGGTTGAAAAGGAGACAAACAGAGGATAGAATTTGTTGGGATTATTCTTATATTAACTTGCAGTAACAATCCCAAGGCATTATTAAAATGTAGAACCCATCCAAGGAACAAGATGAAAGCAGGTTGACTGCAACAATGAAAGATGGACTTATTGCATAACAATGGAGTAGAGCACAACAAATGAAAGATCAGGTTTAGTGCAATAATGAACACCAGCAAACAAAAATATCCGAACAACTTTGAAGATCATATAAAGTTAAAAAAATATTGCAACAAATGCACTTTGGAGGTCGTTAAATATACAATAGAGTCATAAACTAGAACTACTGACTACATTGCAACAAATCAAACAGAGACATGTCATTTAAAGCGGAAGCACATTTGCGGATCCAAAAGCTTCTACCCCTGCATAGATAGTTTGGAGAAGATAGCTTATACAACAATGTGAGGTATGCAACCTAAATATGGATTAATCGCATAATCACAAATAGAGCACCGATCATTCACCAATCATTCACACCAACATTAGCCACAAGATAACTAAAGTATTTATATTTTGTTCGTCTGAGTCTAGTGAAAGACTCACAATAAGATTTTGAGAGAAAAAAACAAAGAAACAAACAACCATAATCTTCTAGTGCACATTCTTGCCACTAATTTTTTGAAAACTCAACTTCCATACAAAATCAAACTCAATAAAATGTAAGAACTGGACTCAGATTCACCGAGTTGACCACTGTTACAACCTGATTATTAAATACTGACAAAGTTCAAAGCAGAAAAGAAAGGTTCTAATTTTAATATTAAGCTGGTAGTTGTTTTCCTGACATATGTATGTTTGTTTGTGTGCAGATAGAGAAGGAGGGAGGAGTGATATTAGCCACATACTATGCATCAGTATGGCCGAAAAGTTACACATGACAACTCCAAATATACATGAAATAAAAACCTTGTATCAGCTCCACACACACACACACACACAATTTTGTAATCCATACCTATTGCATGCTATTCTTTATGCATACCAACTTTTGCAAATAAGATGGACTTTCAAGGAAAAGAAAGAGCATGGGTGATGACGAGAGAATTGTTGTATATAATAATTCAAACAGACACATTCTAAACCATCATTTTTAACTATAACACAATAATTCTAATAAGAATTCAAATCCATATATTCTTAGCCAATGATTTTAAGTGTTGCAACAATTCTACTCTCAAAAGAGTTTAAAACACAATAAATTCAAATAATGTTCTGATTACAATATAGTCATTATACTTTGTAGTTCAGTAACATTTCCTTATTTTTATGTAAAATTTTAACCAACTGTGGGGTATGTTCCATTGAATGCATCATATAGAGATTGTTATTCAGTATCTTCCATGATACGGCGGGTTCTGGTCCCTACACATTACCCATTTTCGTCTGACTAGTCAGATGGTGCGCACCCATGACTCGGTCCTTGGAGCCCGAACAAATCGTCACCCGATGACTGGCACGCCTACGTAGTAATAAACTAAGATAGAATAAACAAACACAAAAGAATAAATAGACCAATAAATAAAAAAATATGAGGAAATTTAAGTGTGTCCACAGAAGTCAATCTCCCTCTATGGAGGTAGCCTTGGCAATTCCTGAGGAAAGACATCAGAAAATTCATACACAATAGGAACATCTTCTATCTCTTGCTGACCTTGGTCAACCACTACCACGGAAGCAAGGAATCCTTGACATCCAACATCAAGTAGTCTACAGACCTTAATAGCTGAAATAAGTGAACAAGGTGAAGAAGACTGAATACATTGAAAATAAAATGAGGGTCTCCGAGGCTGCTAAAAATGCACCCTCTTCAAACCACAATCTACTACGGCACCATGGGCCTCAAGCCAATCCATACCTAGAATCACATCATAATATTTCAACAGTAATGCATAAAGTCAGGCTGGTATATTCTGCCCTTCAATCCATACAGGCACCCTCCCTAGACAATAAGGAGTAACCATAAAGTCACCCGTCAACAACTCCACTGCTAGGTCACAAGACATCTCTATAGTTGTCTTCTCAGCACAAGCAATGAAATCCTCAGATAAGAAAGAATGAGAAGTGCCAGAGTCAAATAAAACTCAGGCTGTACACACTAGAATCATGACCGTACCTTCCACTAACTAGGATGCCTCTGCCTCTACATGTGCCATGTGCATCACACGCCCTCGAGACCTCTGCCTTCCCACACCAGCTGACTACGACAAGGGTAGAATCTGCATCTGCTGCTGTAGCTACTACTGGGGGTGGAGTGCTACTATTGAAATTGATGGGGTTGTTGCGGCCTCTGAGGATAATCACGAGCCCTATGCCCCACATGATCACACCGGAAGCATGTCATGAGAAGCTGACATGGTCTGCTAGGGTGAAAGCCACCACACCATGGACACGATCCCTGCTATCCACTCATTAAACCCTGGCGCTGGAATGGTACTGACTGCTACACACTGCCCACTGAACTCTGCCTCTAATACTGCCAATCATGACGTCTCCTACCAAATTTGGTCTTCTGAATCATCCTCTTAATCTTAGAGCCAAATGATGTGGAACCCGTAGCAGAAGTGTTGGCAGTATTAAAACAAAAGAGATACAACGTCCCTTCAGGAAGACGCCAATTCTTCGAGGGGCATCCTTCAAACGAGACGCCAATGTTTAGTGAATATTTAATCTGATGAATTGGTGCCCTCTCAAGAAGGCGTGAATTCTTTAATGGGTGCCTCCCCAAAATGATGCTAATTCCTGATATTGTCGAATAATCAAATTTTAGGCCTAAGGAATTGGCATCCAACCCTCTGGATGCCATTTTCGCGGCCGAAGAATTCACAGCCTTCCCTCTGGATGTCGATTTCATCATTTTTCCATATAGCACGGCCAACATTCAATGCTAGCCATTCACGCCATGCCGTCGAGCGGTCACTCGCCTACGTGGCTGGTGGTGGGGATGCCACTGGAGAACCCTTCATGCTCCAACCCTCTCCCATACCACATCATAGCAGCGGCGATGTCGACCTCCATGACGGCAGTAGGCGACAAGGCGACGAAGTGACATGCAACGGTAGCAGTGACAACAAAAAGAAGAATAAAATGCAACTGGATCTCCCTTTGAACAGGGGCTCTGGTGCCCTATAAAAAGGCCCCTACGGTGAAGAGAAATCCCTCTTGGAAGCCTCGACAGCAGAGTCTTCTTCCCGATTGCCCTGCTGACACCCTGCTGCTCCGGAGGCTGAAGAGAGAGAAGAGAAGGAGGGAGAGAGAGAGCCCGAAGTGAAGAGAAAAGAAGAGAGGGTAACACAAGGACTATAACGCACTAACGGGGACACGCTATATCCAGATAACGCACCAGGAGACTGCCGTTAAAGTCACCCGAACGTCGTTTCTACGAAAAATCACTCAGAACTATCCAGCAGAATTGAGAGCATCACAGGATTTTCTAGATAGAATTTTCCACATAAGTATTTAGGTTTTCCTTTGGCTCTAGGCAGGATAAAAAAGGTTCACTTTGTCGGTATTATCACTACTATTCAAAGGAAGATTGAAGGTTGGCAAGCAAGGTTTCTTTCCCAAGGAGCATGCCTAATTCTTATTAAGCACGTGCTATCATCTATTCCAATACATATTTTAGCCTCTACTCCTATTCATATAGGTATTCATCACATTCTTGATCAATCCTTTGCCAATTTTTTTTGGGGCTCTTCTCAACATGGCAATCGAAAGCACTGGAAATCCTGGCAGAACATTTGCAAACTAATCTCTCAGGGAGGCTTGGGGATTATATCCTTAAGGCATATGGAAATTGCTCTTCGGACTAAAATGCTTTGGCATGCTTTGTATTCTGATTCCTTATGGGCTGAATTCTTTAGAGCTAAATACATTAGAGATAACCACATCAGTCTTGTAAACTTTAAATAGATGCAAGGCTTTATTAGGAAAAGCTGGCTATGTGCCAAACACCTCATTGTTCAGCACCAGAGAATTATCATTGGTGATGGTCAGTCTACTAACTTCTGGAAGGATGTTTGGATTGGGGATAGGAGCTTGGAATCTTTTCTTCCTAGTACCTCCATCCCAGACTGCAAAGCCTCTGTTCGGGAAATTCTTACTGCTCCAACCCCAGAGGTGCTCAACTGCATGGATAGTTTTCTTCCCAGAGATATTAAAAGGGCATTGCCTCTTACAAATTTATCTCAACATCCAGATAAAGCAGTTTGGTCTCTTTCTTCTAGTGGCAATTGTACAGTTTCTTCAATTTACACCCAGTCTTTTAACACTCAACAATTGGAAAATCATGTTTTTTTGGAAGCTTATATGGTCCCCTTGGATCCCCACTAGAATCTCTATTTTTCTCTGGAAGATTATCCACAACTGTCTGGCACTGGACCTGAACATCAAACGTTTGGGTATTCCTTTGTGTTCTAAGTGCAGATGTTGCAAGGACAGCCAAGAGGAAGATATCAACCACTTGTTTGTTAACAGTGAGCTGGCAACTAATATATGGTCTTACTTTAACTCAAGAGGTATTCCCATTTCTGGTAACATAGTAAGGAGAATTATCATCGTATCATCCTTACTGTGAAAGGCAACACAGCATTTGGCCTATTCTCCATTGGCATAATCGCTTATGGTCTGTGGGAGATTTGGGCTGCCAGAAATGCTTTCATCCATGACAGCAAGAACATTAACCAGAATTGCCTGATTCAGAAAATTCTTGTACAGGTTAAATAGGCTATTAACCTTTCTGAGCTACAGGAACCGAACCACAATAGGAGGAGTATATTAGCCTCCTTTGATATCTCTGGCCACTCAAATAAAAATCAGTCGGTGGTGCTGGTGAAATGGTTGTATCCTCCATGGCCTCTTTTAAAGCTCAACACTGATGGTGCATCCAAGATTGACGATATTTCTGGTGGTGGTGGTATCATCTGGGATGGCCATGGCTCATCTCTGCTAGCCTTCACTCACTATTATGATCAGAGTAACAGCTTAGTTGCTGAGGCCAGGGCTCTTATGGATGACTTGAGGTATCTGAAGACTATGACTACACAACCGGCTCTTATTGAATGTGATTCCCAATCCCTTGTTCATATTGTTAACCGAAAGTCACCTTGCCCGTGGAGGATTGTTGTCTATATTAGGGAAATATGGAGTTTACTGTCCAGCACAGACTCTATTTCACATATTTTTCGTGAAGTTAACCAAGTGGCTGATTCTTTGGCTAACCTAGCATGTTCCTTGAAATGTAATTCTTTTTTTCTTTCGCAGCAACAACTTCCCATGAATATAAAAGGGGTTGCTCGCATGGATAAGCTAGGTATGCCTAGCATCCGATTGATGTAACATGTATAGCATTCTTGGAATCTTAATAAAATTTACCTCCTGGGGTGTAATGGTGGAGTGGCTTTCTCTCTGCCCCTGGTAGAGGGTGCACTCTCCTACTACACCTAGGTAGGGTTTTGGTATATATGGGCTGCGATTTTACTTTGACAAACATATAAGAGAGAAGCTAATCGTCTTTTTTTTTTTACAGAAGGAAGAGGAGAGTGGGTCGCACCTTGAAGGAGGAGGAAGAAGGGAAGCTTGAGGATGCCGTCAATGAGCCATCTGTGTCGATCTGAACCTCACTTGTGCTGGTCATCACTGAATCTTCCTAGCTCAAACGTCTCCTGTAATATTGGTCTCCTTCCACTCCGATGATCAAGCTCAAGCGCACCCTACTACACCGATTGATGGGATTTATTACAGATCTGAGGGGGATTCCTTAATCTATCATTTGTACATTTTTATTTGAGCTTAGATTGAAAATCTGGACTAGTTATTGTAGTGCTCGATTTCTTGAACTTGTGTATTGCTGCGGAGTATTGTCTTCATGTGTGGGCCTCTCGTCGTTGCATGAGAACATGTGTGTGGGGGGCCATTGCGCCGTATGTGGTTTGATTGCTGCCGTCGCGTAGTGTTTTTAGTGAATCCTCTTGGGCTGAGAGGGGTGGACGTAGGACTGCACAAGGTGCATCTGAACCACCTAAAAACTCCTTGTGTCGTGGTTTACCATTTTTGTGATTGTCTCTGTTGGATCGTCTATTCTCAAACACGTGTGGGCAGCGGGGAGTAGAGAGAAATTTCTTGTCTCATGCATTTTATTCACTCTATATCAATTCTATTATTCCACTGTTAGGTTAGTTTTTATTTTCCTCATAATTGGTTCTGTTCATGTCAACAAGGGGGCGCAATCAATTCACCCCCCGTCTTGCTTGCATTCCTAATCGGGACATCAATTGGTATCAGAGCCTCGGCTCTATTTTATTTCGAAACCTCAAGGTTTAGAGTGATCTGTTAGGAATAGCTAACAAGGGGTTGATACTCGAAGGGCATTCAATACACAAGCCTCCATTCCTTGATGGAAATAATTACAATTATTGGAAAAATAGAATGATGGTTTTTCTCCATGCTCAAAGCCATGAAATATGGACCGTTGTTAACAATGGTCCATATACTGTGCCGGCAGATGAAGAGAAGTGGAATGATGATCATGTCAAGAAGGCCACTTTGAACTTGAATGTATTAAACATTATTCAATGTGCTATTCACCCAACTGAATATGCTCGTGTTACCATGTGTAGCAGCGCAAAGGAGATGTTGGATAAGCTAAGGTTGATTTATGAAGGTACTTCGGAGGTCAAGGAGATGAAAGCCAATCTTCTTATCCTGGATTATGAGCTGTTTCACATGAAGGATGAAGAAATGATATTTGAGATGTTTGTGGAGCTTATGGAAATTACCAACGGGCTGAAGTCTCTAGGGAAGGAATTCAAGGACACCGACCTAGTTACAAAGGTGTTGAGGTTGCTATCATCAAATTGGCACATGAAGGCAATGGTGATTGAAGACTCCAAGGATCTCTCAACACTTTCATTAGATGAACTCATTGGGTCTTTAATGGCCTATGTGATAAATATCTAGAGAATAGAAGATGAGACAAAGAAAAAGAAGTCAATAGCCTTGAAAGCAAACCAAGACCCTATCTCAAGCCAAGAGGATTCTGTGGAGAATACAGATGATGAAGAAGTTGCCATGCTTACAAGAAGAGTTAGGCAATTTTTGTGGCAAAGAAGAAGGTTTCCTGGAAAATTCAGGAAAAGGAAGAAGCATTTTAAGTAGAAAAGTGAACCATCCAAGCCAACTGAGGTAATGTGCTATGAATGTAAGAAGATGGGACATATGAGAGGTGAATGTCCCGAATTGCAGAAAAAGGCTAATAAAGACAAGGGCAAGAACCCAAGGGCCATGAAGGCCACCTGGAGTGACGAGGACGAGGATGAGCCTACGTCAGAAGAGGAAGAAGACATTGAAGAGATCGTGAAGAATTTGTGCCTCATGGCATAGGAGGACAACGAACAGGTACCTTTTGACTCCAAATTTATTACAAATGATCAATGGCAGTTAGCATGTGAAGATTTGTATCAGAAATACAAAAGGACCAAATCTGAAAATAAAAACCTGAGAAAGAAAATCCACCCCCCTCTCCAAGCTTGGTTCGACCCCCCTGGTCCCCTCTCAGCCAGGGATCGCCCCAACCCCATCCCACTCCGTTTCCCCACTCACACTCCCTCTACCACTCTCATCTCCCTCCAACTGCCAAGTTTGCATTAGTTGTAGGATCATCCAGGCCTATTGCAATGTCACCCTCAGATTCTCCGCAAGGTTCCTAGTGACCAGCCCAGCATTTGAGGAATCTAATCCGAAGTAGCTTCTCAACGAGAGGTCGTGCACCCTCATCCGAGGTCAGAGCTGGGTGGGAGGCCCATTTTCGCCAGGCTGCGCAGATCGACTCCAGCGGGTGACAGGGACAAGTTGTAGAAACCCTCCGCCTTCTTCCTTAGGAGTCTGGTCATGGCTTTTAGTCAGGGTGTTCCCATGAGAGTCCTATTTCACCAAGAAGAAGGGCCCCATTCAACCACAAGAGCACCTCGGGATGACTATCTTCCTAGGAGGGCGCAGTCTGCTCGCTCCTGCTCTGGGAGCCCCTGACCAGTCGGATTGTAGAAGTTGCCACCACTCTATCCAGTGTCCCCAACTCTGCCATTTGGTGTAGTTTGACATCTGGCTCTCCTCTTCACAATGATAGTGGTTTTGGCTCCATCCAATGACGAGGCTAAGAGGACCAACCCCGACAAGGCTCCCTGTCCTATCAGGGACCCAGACTGTGCAGCCTTGGGAGAACGGATGGTACCAGTGCTCCTCATCTCAGATCATGACCATTCCAGATCCAGATCATTCTTGAGGCATCTCTCTTCGCGACGAGACTAATCCCGACCCGATTCAGTATCGGACCAGCAAGATACAACCCTGGTGAGTCAGTTCTAGTTTCCTATTCCAGCACTCAATTTGACCCCACTGGCATTTAGGGGCTACCACCGAGTCATCCGGCCATGTTCCACAGAGATTTTTAGTGGAGGCAAACTAGAGTCGATCCTCTTTCCAGAAAAGGCAGTCCCAACTCGATCCGACATCCCAGCCAAGTGCACTACCCTGAACAAGAGCCCTCTGGTCTGCAGAAAGTGCAATCTATGCAGTCCCGTGGGATTTGACATCCCCGACTCGTTCGAGCTCCGATCAGGGTGATTCTTCTTCCTGGTGTTCCACATGACAAAGAGCATTCCAGTGGATCCTACCTCACCTTCATCAGACATCTGGACAGGGAGCTTTATCCCTAACAAGTTGTTGGTACCAGAACAATCCACCTGTGCCAGTGAGAGTGCAGGCCAAAGCCCGACCACCCCCACCCCACCACCGATTCTCCTCCCCGCCTGGCTGGCTGAGCACCCCTCCCTGAGTGGAGGTATTGGTTGGTTGTAACTCTGATTTCTACTCTCTATGGCTAACCCTCCTGCGTGAAGAGTAATTTTTGTAATTAACTATCATAGGTCGAGCTTCATCGGGGCAGCATTCAGGTTGTGGGCCCATGCTTGCCCGCTCGCCCATCATCTTCGATCAGAATCAGTTTCTTCAAACCAATTGGGTAAGCACTCGGTCCCCTCTCCTGGTCATTTTCTTCGCTGATTTAGTATCATCTCTTACTACCGTCGGACGGAGAGTGAGTGCCCGACCCCACTATCCTTGCTTGTGATTCCCCACCGCGGCGAGAGTTGAGTGAGCCACCACATAGCCCATGCCCTCAGCGTGCAGTCCACCCACGAATCATGGGAAACCCAACCCTTTCGGGGGTCAGCCCTGAGCCGTGCCACCCCTTAGAACATCGAGGTCCCACCTCGGACCCTCACTATCATCCCGAGTCACCTTCGGGAACGAGTGCGTGCCGTGTGAGTGACTCTGCCAAAATCGAGTCTATTCCCTTGTGTATGTGCTTGCGAACCTAGGTCCAAGGTGCATTCGGTCAATCCCATTGCATCCCTAGGTCCTCCCACATCAAAAGGGCAAGAAGAATGAAAAACATGACAAGTGTATTTGATGCGGAGAATCTGGGCATTGGAAAAGGAATTACATGACAATTCTAAATGAAGGTATTTTTATCATAGGTCTTAATTTCTCATATATGAAATCCACATTATGCTAGAGAGAGAACCCTCGGTAACAATTACTAGAAACCCTAGACCTCTACATCGGGAAAACACCCAAAAATTACACGCCAAATCACGCCTAGTAGACAAGAAACAAAAACTTGAGTCACGAGAATCTCATGTTACGTGACGGGAGTACCTACCCACTAGAAACAAGGCCAGAAGCGTCCACGGACGTCTTATATTATGCCATAGTGTCTCCCTACACACCCCGGGCGGAGACTGAGACACACACCAAGCACCACGAACAAGGACTAGTTGGGGTCGCACTCGTCAGTGCGGGTTTGACGCCCCCAACCACGTGTGCACACATAGATCATGTGCTCTAGGTCAGGCCCTCTAGCTGGTTTTTGACCCAGCATGGACGCAGGCTGCAAAGACGAGGGGCCCTATGGTAACCAGCTTAAAAATCCTCTCACTGGGTCACGCTCTCCACCACTCCCAAGTGGATCTGCATACAAGTGTACAGAAAAGCTACGACAAGTGGACAGGTCACCAACCTAAACTCTGAAACCCATGCACACACCCATCGTGAGTAACACGGTGTACTAGGTGGCTCAGGGGCAACAACTTGGGACAACCATCTAGACCTAATAGACCCAATGGTCCTTAAGTCACGCGGCTCGAGTCCAGACCGCTGCACAGAACAGCACAACACTGTCATTCCAGCCTAATCCCTAGGTCTGAAACCACGATAGACCGAATACCAAGGCAACTCACAAGCTACCGAGTTAATTCCCTTTTCCAAAGGGAAGCTTAAGAAACCCCCAGCCTCAGGCTTGGTGACTGAACTCATAGTTTATGGGCCATCCACTTGGCCCACACAGAAGACACTTCCCGAAGAAGCCAACATTGTGCGGGAATGACCCTCCGCATGTGTACCGACATACGACAACTCGATGTAGCGAAAATACAGAAGCCTGAAACACATGAGGTCACTCGGACCCCCCAAAACTCACGGGCATGCTAATTGAGATAACTAGACACCTCCGGACACCCAAAAATACGAACACGGAACCCACGGGGTGTCCGGGACACCCACGGGACCATTAGGTGTCAAATGGGTCAATAACAAGTCACTCGGAAATCGAAACGATCCTTAAGGAACACCCAGAACAGGTGGCAGCCATCCCATGGCCGCTACCACATGGTGGCGGTCTCAAGGAGACCTCTACTAGACAAAAGGTTGTCTCAGGAGGACCGCCTCCTGACAGAGGTGTTCTCCACATGGCCCCCATCTGGTAGGGCATCCCCAGCTACACACAGGCAGAAAGCGGTGTTTCGGGGGACCGCCCCCTGTAGAAGGTGATCATTGCAAGGCCACCTTATGCAGTTTACCTCGAAAACACTGCATTGACTAGGTCAAGTGTTGTCTTGCACTGATCGCTACCTTAGAAGATGGTCTATCGCAAGACTGCATCTTGCAACCAACCTGACCTACTTAAGAAGGCAAGCGGCGGTCTCCCAAGGGCCGCCTCCACCAAGTGGCAATCTTCGGTACGACCACCTCTTGATTTTGAACTCGAAAAATGATGAACACCATGGAAAACTCTATTGCACATCCCAATCATGCCCAGGTGATGGGGAAAATAAGAGGATCCCTACCCCAACCTCTCTAGCACTGAGAGGACCCATGTAAATCTCAAAAATCACATCAAATCGAGGGAACCATCTCACACCCCCAAAACATGCAATTTTGATCCTGGCACAAAATAACCCACACTCGGCCTCGCCTCAGTAGACAAATCGCGAGAAAATAAAGAGCACGAGCTAGGGATCCATCCCCCTATCTCCATCGAAGATTATCCACGCCATGGACGCCGATCCATCGTGAAAATGCCATTTGAACACCGTCGGGCTCGCGAACTTACCGACGAATGCCGCCATGCCTATACTGCCTTAATCCCCACCCCATCCTCACTCTCGCGTTGCCTCCGTCTAACCCATCTTTGCCTCCGTCGGCCACCCGAAGAAGAGGGGGGGAAGAGGGAGGGAAACGTGAGAGAGGGGAGAAAGAGAAAATTACGTTTAATATTTATAGGAAAATTGTGTACTTTTGACCGGGAGGATGTCCCGTGTAGTTGTACATTTGAACTTTCTTTTGTAGTAGGACTTGTTTATCTATAAATCTGGACTATTGTACATATGTTAGCACTCTGATATTTTAATTCGCTTCCGCATATATATTAATTTTGCTGCTATAATTAATATTGCCTGTTGTAATTCCAATTCGTTATGCAACTCCTTGACAAACTCCCCCAACCCTTAAGGGGCCTCATCAGCCTCTTGGGTGGCATCCCCGGTTCTTCGTAGCGGTAATCCAATGATATCAGGTTATTGGTACCCGGAGCTCTGGGTCGTTATAGTTGGTATTAGAGCGGCGTTGAAGATTTGTATAAGGAATTGAAATTGCATGCGCGAGTCCAAAACAAATGCATTTGAGTCATCTATTACTGGCTTAGGATATTTTTCGTGATTATTGATGCGTCTTCCATTATCGTATGTTTTCCTGATTTAAGATGCCACCCTATAAAAGAAGAGCTCCTATTCCCCTGGAAGAGAGTGGCAGTGTTCCTCCTCCTGTTGTGCCTGCCCCTCCTCTGATCGTGCCAGTTCTAGCTCCAGCCGTGCCTGTTCCAACTCCGCAAGATGACTTACTTGGTGGTCGTGGTAAAGCACTCAAGGAATTTCTGCTATACCACCCACCGACATATGAAGGTCAGTTAGATCCGGATGCTGCCTGGGTGTGGATTGAAGTGACTGAACGTGTGTTTCGCTCGATGGAATGCACGGAGGATGAGAAGGTTATGCTTGCTACTTTTCAACTTCAAGGTGCAGCACTAATGTGGTGGAGTTAGGAATGGGAGGTTGCGTTCCATTCCCGACCGCTTCGTCAGATCACCTGGATAGAGTTTGTGACTACCTTTGAGCGCACTTACAGTCCGGCCTGTCTCCGGATGAACAAGATGCATCAATTTCTGGATTTGGCTCCAGGTGAGATGACTGTGCTGCAGTATCGGAACAAGTTCATTGAGTTGGGTCGGTATGCGCCCCACGTTATTGCTGATGAAGTCTTAAAGACTGAGCAGTTCTTGGGTGGATTAAAAGCTGAATTGAGAGTGCCGCTGCTTGCTACTTGTGTGAAAGTGATGGATGAAGCGTATCAAGCAGCAGTTGCAATCGAGCTTGATTTGGCAAGATCTTCAGGGTCTTCTCAGTCTGGTTTTGCGTAGTTGATTGTACCGTTTCAGCTGTCCTTTCAACCATCTGTGCCAGGAGTTCCGTCTGTTACACCTACTACAAGTGGCACTTCGAGGCGAATGTTCAGAAGGTCTAAGAAACGATTTGACTGTCAAGCGTCTTCTGGTTCTGTGCAACATCAATCGACACCTTCTTCTTTTCATTCGGCGTCTTCTGATTCTATTCAGCTGTCCGTTCCTTCTTTTCAGCAGCGCCGAGATTTTTTTGTGTGTCAGCCGAGACCGTGCCTGAGGTGTGGTGGCAGTCATCCAGGCATGTCGTGTTCCTTACCGGTAGTCTGTTACCGCTGTGATCAGTCGGGTCATGTTGTTCGAGATTACCCGATGAAGTCGATACCGGCGTAGTTCTCACAATTCACCCCACCGCAGCCGTCTCAATTTCGTCTCCCTGCACCACCTCAACCTCAGCCATCTTATCCGCAAGTTTTAGCGTCTTCCCAGCAGTCTTCTGCAGCTTCTAGCCGGAAGTCGAGAAGCCAAATTACTCGTATCACTCGTGCGAAAGCCATTGCATCCAATCTCGTAGAAGGTACAATTTTGATTTTTGGTCATTCAGCTTGTGTTCTATTCGATTCAGGTGCTACCCACTCTTTTATTTCGGAGGATTTTCTTGCTCGTATTGAGGAGCCGGTAACTGAGTTATCCTGTGAGTTGCTCATCGAGTTACCATCTGGCGATTTCATGTCCACTCCATTGTGCCTGGAAGAATCCCCTATTGTCATCAGTGACCGGCAGTTGCCAGCAAAGTTGTATGCACTACAATTAGTCGATTATGATGCTATTCTAGGCATGGACTGGTTAGAGCTGTATGGTGCCGTGGTTGATTGCAGATCCAAGAGAGTCTACAAGGCCCAAATAATTTAATGCATAAATAAACTTTATATTTAGATATTTGATTCAATATTTTCTTCCAAATGGACAAGCAATTTTGATCACATTTCTTGGTTCAGATAGATGCAGAAGAGAAATCAGCCTAGAGGTCTACAGGAAGCATCAGCCAGGGTCACAAGAAGAAGGGTCATCATCACTCAGATCACAAATATTTCACATGAATCATCTTCTGCCACTTGTATTTGGTCATGGTGACAATACTTGAAAGATAGAAAATACGTCTATCTTGAAATCAAAGAAGGGAATTGGTTCCACAAAAATAATGGAGAGAAATGGCTGGCAGACGCTCACTGTGAGTCTGTGGAGAATAAAACTCTTAAGGAAAAAAAACAATACAGTAGCATTACTGCAGGCAATTGACCGGGTAGACCCAGAGATCATATGGGGCTCACATAACCATTGCCCCCAAAATCTAAGTTATCCCTTGAATGGAATTGGACTAGGCCGGTATCTGGGTGTTGGCCCGTGGCAGGCAAGTGGGACCTCTTTCAGCCTTTCATCAATCAGCAAGCAAAAGGGTCAGGGACAATGCCACAAAGCCACTGTGTCCTAGTTAATAATAAGCACCAAAGGATCAGAGGAGGCAATGAACTCTTGTAATTAAAGTACACCATAGTACTTTCCATTTCCTTTAAGATCCATGCAATTAAATAATGGCAAAAGTTTCTGTAATGTATGCCATTCCTGTACTCAGGCTGGACTGGCAGTGTGAAAGATTTCCCATAATATGACAAACCATAGAGCTAATGTTGGGATAGGATCTGTCATCCCTCCCTCAAAGAAAAGAAAGCTGTAATGCGGTGGATGATGATGATGGCAATGCTTTGCTTAAGATGAGCTACACCATCTTTCCATATCAATATCAAAGACTAATTCAACAAATCAACCGGGATTAAATGCTCCAGACAACCATAGATAATAAAAATAAGGCCAATGCATAAGACTTCTACTATGTAATAGAAATTTTGTTGACCCAGAAAGGACAAGGACCATTTACTTTGCTGCCTTCTCCATGATGACTTTCAATGCTTCAATATGGAGCTTCGAAATTATTACCTTTGTCATCATCCTGGTTGACGATCTAAAAGAAGCAGCCTCACTCTCTAGGAACTGCACCCGTGCTTCCAGGAGTGAGATGCTACTTGTCAACTGTTGGTTCTCTTGAATAAGGTTGTCTCTAGATCTCTCCAACTCTGTCACCTGCCAAACTTTATTGTTTAATAATCATATCAGAAACATTCACAATGCAGCAGTTTAAGAAAAAAATAGAATAACATCATGTGAGTGTTTTCTACTTAATAATAGCAACCTTATGCGCACAGAACTTAGCTAAATCCTGCTAGTTCTAGCCATGGATCAAGATTAAACATGTGATGGAGATTAGGGCCGCAAGTGGCACCCGGTTGACTTGGGTTGAGGTCAACATTAACCCAACCTGCTCGACAACATCTCAATCCACCCAACCCATGTAACTTGAACTTCGTTGGGTCAGGTCGGGCCATAACCTCGGGCCTATATTCTGCAACTTTAGGGACTGTTTTGAATGAGATGGCAGCCCATATGGTCTTCACTGGCAGCTTATGTTGTTTAAACTTCCTGTCGTGAGAAATAAAATAGAATTCTATTTAAACTTCAAAGTCTATTCTCCTGTTCCATATAGTAAAATCTTCAGGAGGGAAGCTAGAGCCACAGACAGAATTGCATCTTTCATTTTGGAGAGAATAAAAGAGTGGGCTTCCATTGTATGCAAAGTGGACTCAACTCCTTTTTTGTATTGTTGGGGGAGTAGTGGGTACCACACCACCTAGTTGTGGTGTTTTTGTATAGGGATCTTGGGGGACACAACGATTTTACTTGTATATCCCTTCTTTTACTTCAATACAATTCATTGATACCAACCACTTTCAATAAAAAAAACAAATAGGGCATACTAGCTTCTGGTTCACATAGATACCCCAGCACCAACAGAAAAATGCCCATGAAGAGAGAACAAGACTCTCTGGAGTCTGCTCCAGGGATTGACTTCTCTTCGCCACTGTGATTCCGGGGATGGCTTCACGTCGGCATGGTGTCTCTTCGGAGGGCCTGGACGAGACGTGTCCTCCAGGGTCTCTTCGGTCGAAACCGTCATTGTTGCTGGACTTGCGGGGACATATGGGCGTGCGATTTTGCAGGTCCACACCTAGTCATCGGGGCTGCAATACGAGCAAAATCCTAGATGAATCTCCTATAATAGCCAGCGAGCCCCAAGAAACTCCGAATCTCTATCACGGACCTCGGCCTCGGCCACTGCATCACAGCCTCAGCCTTGGCGGGATCCACGAAAATACCATCACTAGAAATCACGTACCCCAAAAAGTGCACCTTACGAAGCCAAAACTCACACTTGCTAAGCTTCTCATATAATTGGTGATCTCGCAAGGTCTGCAACACAACCCTCAAATGGTACGCGTGCTCCTCTGCAGACTGTGAAAAAATAAGGATGTCGTCCACAAACACGACCACAAACTGATCCAAGTAGGGCCGAAACACCCTATGCATCAAATCCATGAAGGCTGCGGGGGCATTGGTGAGCCCAAACGGCTTCACCAAGAACTCGAAATGCCCATATCTCATACCAAACGCAGTCTTCTCCACATCAGACTCACGAATCCGCAACTGATAGTAACCGGACCACAGATCAATCCACGAGAACACTCGAGCAGACTGAAGCTGATCGAACAAATCATCAATCCGTGGCAGCGGATACTTGTTCTTAATGGTCACCTCATTTAGCTGCCGGTAGTCAATATACAACCTCAGACTACCATCCTTCTTCTTCACAAATAATACCGACGCACCCCAAGGGAAAAACTGGGACGAATATATCCCTTGACGAGCAACTCTTGCAATTGCGCCTTCAATTCCCTCAACTCAGTGGGAGCCATGCGATAAGGAGCCTTCGATAAAGGTCCCGTACCAGGCACAACTTGGATAACAAAATCAATCTCCCGCTGAGGAGGTAGTCCAGGCAAATCCTCGAAAAAAATATCGAAAAACTCACACACCACCGAAATGTCCTCCACATCCGGACACTGCTGGTCTACCATGACCACAGAAGTGAGAAAATCCTGACATCCGACATCAAGCAACCTATGGGCCCTAATAACGGAAATGAGAAAATGAGGAGAGGTAGATCGGATACCTTGGAAATAGAACGCGAGTCTATGGAGAGGCTGAAAGTAGACCCTCTTCGTTCTGCAATCCACCATCGCTCCATGGGCCTCGAGCCAATCCATATCCAAAATCACATCATAATCCCGAATGTGCAACGCATAAAGCCTGTCTGGCAAGTTCTGCCCCTCGATCCACACTGAAACCTTCTCAAAATAATAGGGGGTGAACTAATCGCCAGAAGGCAATTCCACAGCCAAATCACACGACATCTGGGACACCGAGTCCTTGACACTTAGTGTAAAGTCCTCTGATATAAATGAATGTGACGCACCAGAATCGAACAAAACTCGAGCTGCGAAACCCAAAATCATGACAGTACCTTCCACAAGCTGCGACGACTCTGCCTCTGCCTTGGTCATGTGTGTGATCTTGCCTCGAGACCTCTGTCTGCCCACACTCGCTGGCCGTGGTAGTGGCGGATACTGCCCCTGCTGCTGAAACTGCTATTGCTGCTAAGGGTACTACTACTGCTGCTGTGGGTACTGGGATGGCTGACGCGGCCTCTGAGGACAGCCACGGGCCATATGCCCTGTCTGGTCACATCTGAAACAAATCACTGCCACCGTGCACTGCCTGTCTGGATGCGATTCGCCACACCGGGGACATGACCCTCGCGAACCACCAATTGATCCTTGACACTATTAAGGCATCGACTGCTGAACACTACCAACAGATGGTTGCCTCTGATCTATGCCCTCCTTACACTTCTTACCAAAGTTCTTCTCAAAGAACTTCTTGATCTTGGAGTCAAAAGACGCAGATCCTGCCGCTGATGCTGCTGGTGCCGAAGCTCCCGAACTACCCGTAGAGTGCTGAAAGGTGCTCTGCTACTGGGTAGCCATCTGCTGGCTGCGTCCTGACTGGGACTGCCCCTTGCCAACCTGTCCTCGGGTCCTCTACATATCTAGCTCCAATGATGCCGCTAGATGGGAAGTCATCTCCAAATCAGTGGCAGCGTTCGCTATCAAAAGATGTCTCAGCTCGTGTCTCAAACCCTGGATGAACTACTCAGTCTTCAGCTCCTCATTCTCCATGACATGGGGATCATATCGTCCCAACTCCACAAACCGAGCCCTATACTGTAACACTGACATGTCGCCCTGAATCAGCTCCAGAAACTGATGCATCTTCTACGTACCAACATAGGATGGGCAATACGCATGCTCGAAGACCTTGAGGAAGTCCTTCCACACAATCTGCTGAAGTGGATTAGACTGAAAGGACATCTTCCACTCTGAATACCACCAAGCTCGAGCCGTACCCTGCAACTAGTTGCAAGCTAACATCACCTTGTCCTCCTCGGAGCAGTTCATAGAACTGAACACTCTCTCCATCTCGTCGAGCCAATCTCTAGCCACATCTGGGTCTGGCTGACCACCATAATAGGGTGGATGGAACTGCAAAAAGTCCCTCACTGCACGGCCAGGTCCACCCCTGGATGACGAGTCCTCACCAACATCTCTGCCGAACTGTTGAGTCATGAACTGAAACATGCCCCGAATAAAATCCTCTGCCCCGGGAACTTTCACTGCATCCCCTACCTCATTGGCATCTGGTGGCACTCTGCTCTGCTCCTCTTGCTCATCCTGAGCCTCTACCAACTGTCCCTGCTGGGAGCGTGTACTCTGCCTCGGCGCCATGCTCGCCCTGATGCAAAAGACAGAAGACACAGAAAAAGGTAAAGTCAATAAAACATACGATGCCCTAAGCCAGTGCCGACTATACATCATTATTGTGGACTAGTGGACCACTATAATTATGTATGATTCTTATGTATTCCCACAACCGTGCTCTGATACCAACTGTAATGGCCCGAGATCTGAATATCGAGAAAGGCCCGATAATTTGAATCTCGAACTGTCACCCACGAGTCTGAGGACTCGGAAGGGTTAAAATGATGGTGTGGAAGTACACAAGAATCTAAAATAATTAGAGAAATTACACAATTTATATGAATAAGCAGGAAATAGAATTAACATTAAGTAAATTACATGGTCCACAATATAACAACGGTTCATAATACAACAGTAGTCCACAACTAGTACAGTACGAAAAGAAAAGTACAACTACACAGGGCATACCCCGGCTCAAGCAACTGGTAACTAACCCTGGGCACTAGAACCACGTGGAGCCTCAAACGCACTCCTCTGAAGCCTCGCCTCACCTGAAACGCGGTAAAATGCAGTGAATGTGCCTTATAATAAAAGACTCAGTAGGGATCACTTGGACCCCTACCTCATAAAACGAGAAACTACAACGCAAGACAGCTAAAGGCGAGTACAACTGGAATAAATAAACGAAAAAGCCTTGCTATGCTTAACGCCGGTCTCACAGTGTGAAAATCGAGACACACGCTATAGTGAAAACTAAGAGTCACCGCCTGACAAAGACATGAGTACCAACCACTAGAAGCAAGGTCGGATGCGTCCCCTAACATCTTAGACCGCGCCTTAGGTGTCCCCCTCGTCGCCCCAGGTGGAATGGGGAAGCCATACAAGTAACCACAGAACAAGAACTAGCTGGGGTCATGCTCGTCAGTGTGAGTCCAACTGTCCCCAACCACGTGTGCACACACTGACCATGCATCCTAGGTCAGGCGTCTGACTGGTTTTCCCCTCAGTTGGACTCTGGCTGTAAGACGTGGGGCCCTACGGTAACCAGTCTAAAAATCATCTCTCGGGATAGCCTCGCCACCATACCCTGGTGGGACCACATGCGTGTCGGAAGGCTATGACTAGTGGAGGGTCGCTGAAGGAGTAGACTCTCTAGTCAAAGGAAAATGACGTCTAAATCAGACCAAGTACAAGGACCACTCCTCGCACCGACACCGACTCACGGTGACATGAGCCAAACACACACTACCTCCCGGGACCCCACGGCACCCTCACACGTGGCCCCCACATGATGCCCAGCATCGATCGGGCCACTGGTCAACAAGTGGATCGAGTTCCACTCACCTGGGATTCGAATCGACGATAAAGGAACTCCAGTTAGATAGATCATACAAGGCGGTCCACTCTGGACCGTCCATGGCACAAATGGTCAGATGTTGGACCGCCTCAGGGAGAGAGATGGTCCTCACTGGACCGCGCAAGAAGACTGCGTGGTCGCCTATCGTCCACCGTTCAAAGAAGGTAAACGGTCTCCCTTGGACAGTCTGAGACTCAAACGATCCACCTCTGGGCCGCTTAGGGAGTGAAACGGTCCACCTTAGGACTGCCACGCCACAAATCACACGTGAAGAGGTAAAACTGTCACCTTGTGACCGTTGGAAACACAAACGGTCTCCCTTGAGACTACCAGGATGGGTGAAATAGTTATTCTCATGATCGCCAAGCCCAAAGACTACTCAACGGTCAAAACACAACAGTCAGAAATGCCTCGGGGGTCACACTGGCTCCACGAGTAAAACAGTCAGCCATTTGGCCGCCGCAGATGGGTAGCGGTCGGTCGACCGACCGCATACCCTAATGCTGATCAAGCAGAGTTGTCCCTCTTAGGGAATGTAATGGTTTAGGGTCAGGTAGAATCTTCTAAGGCTATTGATAGTACAGAGGTGGTAATAGACTTTGTAGATGTGTTTCCTGAGGATTTAGCAAGATTGCCCCTAGATAGAGATGCCTAGTATAGTATAGAGTTGTATCCTAGAATAGAACCCATGTCTAAGGCTCCATATAGAATGACACCGATAGAGCTAGTGAAATTGAAGAGACAGATAGGAGACTTGCTTAACAAGGGGTTTATCCGGCCTAGTGTTTCTCCATGGGATGTGTCAACACTGTTTAGAAGGAAGAAAGATAGATCTATGTGGTTATGTATTGATTATAGAAAGCTCAACCAAGTGACATTAAAGAATAGATATCCCTTGTTGAGGATTGACGATTTGTTTGACCAACTTTAGTCTGCTAAGGTGTTTTCTAACATTGACCTAAGATTTGGGTATTATTAGCTGAAGATCCGAGATCAGGATATCTTTAGGATAACATTCAAAACTAGATATAGTCATTTTGAATTTGTAGTGAAGCCTTTGGGACTTACCAATGCGCCTATAACTTTTATGGATATGATGAATAGAGTGTTCCAACTATATCTTGATAATTTTGTGGTGATCTTCATTGATGATATATTGGTGTAATCTCCTAGTGTTGAGGCTTATCGGGACCATTTGAGGTTAGCATTGCAGAAATTGAGGTATCATAGGTTATATGCCAAGTTTGATACGTGTGAATTGTGGTTGAAGTGAGTTTTCTAGGTCATTCGTATCTTTTAAGGGTATTTCTGTCGATCTGGAGAAGGTGAAAGCAGTGCTTGAGTGGGATCCTCCTCAGACGCCTATAGAGGTTCATAGCTTTCTTGGACTGGCAGGATATTATCGTAGGTTTATTGAGAAGTTTTCTAAGATTGCAGCCTCGATGACCAAGCTAACTAGAAAGGGAGGGAAGTTTGTGTGGATAGCCAAATGTAAAGGCAACTTTTAAGAGTTAAAAAGAAGATTGACGCAAGCTCTTGTTCTAGCATTACCTGAAGGGACTGAATGTTTTATTGTGGAGACTGATGCTTCGAACCTTGGGCTATGATGTGTACTGATGTGGCATGGAAAAGTGATCACTTGCGCATCTAGGCAGTTGAAGGATCATGAGCGCAATTATGCCATGCACGATTTAGAGTTGGCTATTGTCGTGCATGCACTGAAAATTTGGAGACATTATATATGTAGAGATACTTTTGAGGTATTCACTAACCATAAAGGTTTGAAGTACATCTTTTCTCAGAAGGAGTTGAACTTGAGGTAGCTTAGGTGGTTGGAATTTCTTAAGGACTATGATTTTTCTATGAACTATCACCCGGGGAAGGCAAACATGGTCACAGATGCATTGAGCATAAAAGGCTGATGAGCATGAGACTTAGGAGACTACGGCAGAATTTCTTAGTAGTCATCAACTTTGAACCATAGCCTAGTGTGGATAGACTCACTTGCTTTTTGGGAGAACTATCCATCAGGTCATCCATTTTTGATGGAGTTATAGAAGCTCAGAAGAAGGATGTAGAATTGCAGAGGATTTTAGATAGATCGGACTTCACCCACAGGATAGATGGTCTTGTGTTTTTCAAGAATCAGTCGTATGTGCCCGATGATAGCAACTTAAAGCAAGACATCTTAATAGAAAGGCACAAGTTGAGATATACTATTCATCCAAGTAGTGTGAAGATGTATCGTGACTTAAGTAGGAATTTCTGGTTGCCTGATATGAGGAGGGATGTACAGAAATTTGTGGCTAAGTGGGCCACATGTCAGTAGGTTAAGGCCAAGTTGTAGATACCATTAGGGCTGCTATAGCCTTTAGATGTTCTATTGTGGAAGTGGGAGCACATAAGCATGGATTTCGTGATGCGTTTGCCAAGGATTAGAAAGCAGCATGATTCTATTTGGGTGATCTTGGACACATTGACTAAGCCAACTCATTTCTTACCCATCAATATGAGGCAGTCAGTGGATAGCCTAATGAAGCTTTATGTGGAGGAGATAACGTGCACAAAGTGCACGGACCTGTTCACTAGCAAAATTGCACTCAGACAGAAGTGAACACAGGCTTGGTAAAGCAAGTGAAGAAACTGCACGGGGTTTTGATTGCTCAAACTAGTCAACCATTAGAAATGCTATACGGGGTTTTAATTGCTCAGACTAGCCAACCAATAGAAAAACTGTACCGGGTTTTGATTGCTCGGGCTAGTCAACCATTAGAAAAGTTGTACGGGGTTTTAATTGCTCGGACTAGTCAACTAATAGAAAAATTGTACAGGGTTTTATATGCTTAGACTCTATGAAGAAATGGACATAGTCTGTGTCAATGGAAAAACTTGCACGGGGTACAGCATCCATGGGATTTACAACAATGTGCGAGGACTTGATAACTGGAGGAAATGTGCACGGGGTTTAGACTCCACGAGGTCTATCAAAGTGTGCAAGGACTTTGAAACCTTGAAGGAGTATGCACGAGGTTTTGACTCCACTGAGTTTGCAAGAATGTGCAAGGACTTGAAGACCAGAAGAAATGTGCACGGGGTATCATGTGCACTGACATGAAGTGCTCAGACTTCTATATGCTCAGACCTTGTAGAGGTTTGTGCAGACTTCAGATACAAAATCTGCACGAACTTAGTTCCAAGGAAATGTATATGGACTTCTTTGAAAAACATGCACGGGCTTCATTGCAGAAAAACTGCATGGACTTCGTTGAAGAAAAATGTGCACAGACTTTGTTAAGAAAAAAGCGCACGGACTTGGTTAAGAAAGATGTGCACGGACTTCTTTGAAGAAAAATGTGCACGGACTTTGTTAAGAAAACTGTGCACGAACTTTGTTAAGAAACATGTGCACGGTCTTCTTTGAAGAAAGTGTGCACAGACTTTGTTAAGAAAATTATGCACAGACTTTGTTAAGAAAACTGTGTGGACTTTGATAAGAAAAATCTGCACGGACTTGCAAAAGAAGATGCATGGACTTTAGCTTAGGCTAAATGCAAGTATGCATGAAGGCAAAAGTCTGCACGGACTTTAGGTCGAACAGATGCACAGAGTGCATGGGCTTTGTGCAGTTGAAATAAAAATGTGCACGGGGTTGAACTTGCACTGACTTAATATGCACGAGGTATGCATGGACACAGCGAATGCATGAATATGCACGGACTTTGCAACAGAATAAGACTTTTCAAAACAAGCAAGTATAGGAGCATATGCAAAGACCAAATACACAGTATGCACACTGATGAACACACAATTAAATTTTACTGCAAGTCATCCTCAGATAAAGCACATAAAATAATGGTTATTAAATGATAGATCAAATGAAGAGTTGACAGTTAGTGTATGGCATCATCAAAATAGTAGGAGTAAAACAGTAGAGATTCAACAGTCTCCCCCTTTAAGGTTCAACAGATAGTACTCCTGTCACTTGAAAGGTTTTGGCGCTGGTTTTTGCCTAGCGTAGTTTAGTGTTTTGGCAGCTCATTGTCCTGGTTACTCGTGATCGAGATGAGGTTTCCTTGTTGTCTGTGGAAGTCCTATCCTGATAGTGTAGCCCTGTTCCCTCGTTGCCTACTGAGGGTTTGGCAGCTCAGTCCTTATGTACTCTAGGAGAGGTTCCCTGAGACAGGTTAGTATGGTCCAGCCTTCTGTGGCCCGTGTTGCGAAGATTATATTCAACATGGTTTATGTGGATACTCGAGTTGTCCCATCATTATGCAGGCTTCCGACAGTGAGTGGCTTAGGGTGGTTATTTTGTGTTTACGTTGCTATTCCTTCTGCCTTACTGTCTTTCCTGATTTACTATTCTTTACGTTTTATTACTTGCTACCTTGTTCTTACGTTTTGTTGTGGTGAGGATCTGCGGGACCCCTATTGAGCCAATGAGATGTGACTCACCCCTTTTCTCTTTAGGTTCGATGTGCCTCCTCATCATTCGGAGGCTTTGTGCACCACCCGTGAGTCCTAGCGTCGCCAGAAGCTTTGCCGGGGTATGCCCTAAGACTTTGTACTTTCCTTTTTGTTGAGCTATACCTTTGGGACTTGTACATTTGGACTAGAGGCTGACTTTATGGAGACTGTCATAGGTGCTTGGAATGCTTAGACTGCGGGTTCCTCTGCTATAGCTACTTTGGTGAGAAGACTGAAGTATATTGTGCAGGTTCTTGAGGCTTGGGGAGCTGATAAAACACTTCCAGGGAGGGCAGCGAAGGACAAAATTCTTTAGCAGCTTGAGGGCTGGACTGTTTAGAGGAGGCAAGTCTTATGAATGGTGAGGGCTGGACACTCAAGGATATCTTGGGGGACCAGCTTATTGACATACTCTCTAGGGAGGAAATCTATTGGAGGTAGAGATCAAGAGATAGATGTATTGAAGAGGGGGAAAGGAACACCACTTACTTTCAGCATATTGCTTCTTGGAGGAGGAGGGTCAACTCCATCTCTTGCATCAAGGTGGGGGGCCCTCTCATTCTCCTCAGATGAGCAGATTAGGGGTTAGGTGAGAGATTTCTACTCTGGATTGTTCACAGAGGACGAGCACTGTAGGCCGAGGATTACATATGATCTTCTTCCCTGTCTCTCCCATGAGGAGAGGGATGCTATCTGTCAGCCCTTTTCAGAGGTGGAGGTCCACCAGGCGGTCTTCTCTTTTGCAAGTGATAGAGCCTCAGGGTTGGATGGCTTCCCGCTAGTCTTCTTTCAGAAGTGCTGTGAGGTCATCAAAGGTGATCTTTTAGTAGCTGTGAGGGAGTTTCAGGAGGGGAGGGCTCACTTGGGGGTATTAATAAAACTCTCATGGTGCTTATCCCTAAGAAGGTGGGTGCTCAAGAATTTCGGTACTTTAGGCCCATCAATTTTTTGAATGGTACTTACAAGATCATCACTAAGGTGCTAATAGGGGGATTGATCACAGTTATGGACTGGTTGGCCGGTCACTTCCAGGGAGCATTCATTACGGGGAGGCATATTTAGGAGAATTTCATGGTGGCGCACGAGTGTCTGTTTGCCATGAAGAATCAAAGGAGGAAAGGGGTGATCCTGAAGCTGGATTTTGAGAAGGTTTATGACAAGGTTAATTGGCAGTGTCTCTTTAATGTGCTGGAGAGGATGAGCTTTGGGGAGAGGAGGATTGGTTGGGTCAGGGTTTGCATCTCTTTGGCTACCTTTACGGTCCTCGTCAACGGGAAGCCGTCCTCTTGGATCCACAGTGGTTGGGGGCTTTTTCAGGGCAACCCTATGTCTCCTCTCCTTTTTGTGCTTGTGGCTAGTGTTCTGAGCAGGGTGTGACAGAGGGTAGAGACTGCTGGTTTGATCAGAGACTTTCAGATGGTTAGAGGCGGTCCTACTCTTACTCACTTGCAGTGTGCAGATGATATCATCTTGTTCCTTGATGAGGGTGAGTAACAGTCTTTCATGGCTTGGCTCTTGTTGGAACTGCTGGAGGAGGTCACTGGCCTAAAGTTAACTTCAACAAGAGTCTTCTTGTAGGGGTGAATATGGAGTATAGGCTTCTCATGAGGGCTGCTTGCTTGTTGGGATGTAACGTTGGAGAGTTCCCTACTTCTTACCTGGGCCTTCCTCTTATCTCGGGCTTTCTTCGGTGTGTAGATTGACTTCCCATCATTCAGAGACATGAGTTCAATCTACCCAGGTGGAAGGTTGGAGCATTCTCTTATGGGGGTAGATTGGTGCTGTGCATATCTATGTTGGATAATCTTCCTATTTATTTATTTTTTTCATATTCTGGATCTTTAAGATGAGAAGATTGATTCTATTTAGAGCAGGTTTTTTTGACATGACAGTGGGGGGAGATGTAGGGGATGGCATGATATAGTATGGGCTGGTTACTAACAAGGAAGAGGGAGGATTGAGGATCAAGAATGTTAGAGACTTCAACTTGTCTCTCTTGTGTAAGTTGTTGTGGAGGTTGGGGTATAGAGAGGATGGTTTGTAGGCTCAGTCAAGGTTTTCAAACCTGGTACCGATTTTGATATCGGGCAGGGCCGGTACCGGTATCGATATGATTTAGTACCTCCCGATATTGTACCAGTTGGGACCCGGTTCCGCATCCCCCACCCCCAAGGGTACCCATTGACCCCAACCCCATATAATTGTTAAAGAATAGGAAATAAAATTACATTTTCAATTTAATAATCTAACTATCCAGTCCAACAAAGTGCAGTCTACAGGGAAAAGAAACATACTCTATCGTCAGGTGCACCCCCGACTCTGGTGAGCTAGTAACTACGAACCTCCACATTGCACCTCCGAATCTTGAGGAGGAACCGTAACACCTGAAAAGATAGGGGTGAGCCTCATCTCATTGGCTCAGTAGGGGTCCTGCAGAACCCTACAATAAAACAACGGAGGTAAACAACAACACTAGCAAGAACAACAACCACAGTAGCAAGAGTAGCAGTTGTAACACTAACGGCGGAAGGACAGCCATAACAAGAACAGTAAACACATTAGCCAATGGAACCATGGCTCTATAAGCTACTCCTAACTGCACGCAAAGCAAACCCTGATCTCATAGTCGGAGGACTACCAAACTAATGGAAAACTCTAGCTATGCCACCAGGAAGGGAGAACCACGACAACTCTGTCGTGAAGGCCCGTCCTCGCAGATCAAGGCCCAACCTAAGACCACGCGATCGGGGGGTACAATCACGACCTTGCCATTGTGAACCCTACACTATCTATGGGTAAAACCTTGGTAACTCTATAGGAAAACCCAGACCTCAATGTCAGGGAAACATGCATAGAAGTCACCCGAAGAATAGCGAAGGAACTCATCTCGCGTGATAGGAGTATTGCCCACCAGAAGTAAGGTCAGATGCATCCACTGATGTCTTAGTCCGCGTCCCAGGTGTCTCCTTACTCGCCCCAGGCAGAAACTGAGACACCGTATAAGTAACCACAAAATAAGGACTAGTTGGGGTCGCATCATCAGTGCAGGTCTGAAGCCCCCAACCATTTGTGCACACACAGACTATACGCTCTAAGTCAGGTTCACTAGCTGGTTTCCCCCCTAACTCAGACTCAAGCTACAAAGACGAGGGGCCCTACAGTAACACAGCCTAAAAACTATCTTACCGAGACAAGCTCTTCACCACTCCCAAGTGGCTCCGTACACGTGTGCGCAGGAAAGCTGTGACCAGTGGGAAAGGTCACTCTAGGTAAAGCTCTCGGTAGAAGAAACATCGAAGTACCAATAGGCTACGCATGCACCCATCGTGAGTGTCACAGAACAAAGGGTGGCTTGGCGCCACCAGACTCTAGACGACTAGCTAGGCTACAAATCTAACTGTCCTTGAGGCACACGACTCAGGTCAAGACCACCGTACAAAATGGCTCCATGTCGTCAATTTGCCCTACTCCTAGAGTCAGAAATTACTGTCAAAATAATTCTTAAGGTGGCTCGCAACCACTGAGTTCATTCCCTTTCCAAGGGAGAACAAGAAACCTCTAGCCCCAGGCTAGGTCATGAAACACTTGGTCATTGGCCATACGCATGGCCCACATGAAAATTGACTTCTGAAGAAGCTAACATTGTGTGGGAGCAGCTCTCCATACTCATACCGGTACACGGTGACTCGATCTAGCATAACGAGAGAGCCCAGAACACACGGGGTCACCCGGACCCTCAAAACAACACGAGCAAGCTAATTAAGGTAATATGACACCTCCAGACATCCAAAAACACGGTCTTGGTCCCTACAGGGTGTCCGGGACATCCACGGGGGCAAAGATTGACCAAAGGGTCACAACTGGGTCAACCGGGGGCCAAAATGGGCAAAGAAGAGTGGGGTCAGTCGACCAACCCCTTGGTGTCGGTCGACCGCCCAACAAGGTAGGTCAACCTACCGACTAGGGTGAGTCGACCTCCCAATAGGGGGTTGGTCGACTGGCCCTCTGGGTTCAGTCGATCGAACCCATCTAGGTTCCCCCATTCGTGCCGAGCCAATCGATCGACCAGTCCTGGCCGATCAATTGATCAAAAATGGCAAAAAATTGATCCAACCCCGACCTAGGGGTTTGATTCCACGCCCACTCAATCCCGATCGAGGGGTAAAATATTAGAGACCATACCCCGGGTCCCAAACCAGGAAATGCAAGAAAATAAATGACAAAAGGTCGCTCAATCTGACGAAAATCGTCACTCACCCTAAATTGCAGACTTGGCTCTTTTTTCTCTCTCTAGCCTTTTCTAGAGAGAGAAGCTCTAGAAATGGAGACAGCGCCTGGGGCGAGCCGTTTCCCCTCAGGATCGGTGGACCTCGCCAGAGAGGAGTAACGGGCAGAGGGGGAGGTCCAGGTCCAACCTGTTTTCGTTTCTGGCAGCAGGGCCACCTGCAGAGGTTCTGCAAGGCCTCGGTGAGGGGAGGAAGGCCAGAAGGGGGAAGGCAGGGGGGTGGCAGAACCTACGCGGAGGTTGTGAAGCAGAGGTCGGCGGTCAAGCAACAGCCGGTGTGTGGGGAGCCGGTGTTTTAGAAGCGCTCACTCCTTAGAGCATGTCTGGGCATTTAGAGTGGCCTCATCGGTGTGTTTGGTTGTCTCCTCTGCAAGAGTTGTTGGTAGTGGACACGGCTAAGGCGCTGCTGGACGACCATTGGGGAGCTGGTAGAGCCTAGGTGGTGTGGAGGGTGAACAAAGGCGGCCTCTTAGCCATCGCAGCAAGGGGAGCGGGCGTTGGGGTGTTGGTGGCGGGACGGTCCATCCTTCGTATCCAGCCTTGGGGCCTGGTGGGAGGGGCATACTCCCCTCTGGAGAAGTCCTCCTTCCGGGTTTCTTTTGCGGGGGTGCCACTGTGCCTCTGTGACGAAGCGGGCATTGGTTTCTTAGCCAGCTGGTTTAGAAACATGGAGCCCGGCACCTTCCGACTAATTCCAAGGTGCACAGTGACAATTGTGCGGGCCATCGTTTTCGTCTCAGCACCGTCCCTACCACCGCCGGTGATCCTCTTCTCTGTCAGTGGTGTTGAGTTCATTGTGAGGGTCTTTTTAGGGGAGGCAGTGGCGGAGGCAGAACAGCTGCGACACATGCTACTAGGGCAACCTTTGCCCAGATCGGAGGTGGAAGAAGGTTGCGTGGCGGGCAATTTGAATTCAAAGCGGCAGCCCACGGTAGATGGGCTGCTCATGTCTAGGTCGCAGGGAGATGGACGGAAAGCTCATGATGGGCTGGCGAGCAGGTTATGTTAGTTGGGCTTGGGTATTCAGGTTTGGGCTAGTGGGATGGCATGAAGTGGGTGGCGGATTTATGGTGCTTGTCCAGGACTTGGACCCGGACCCGAGTCAATCTACCTGGCACTTACCTGTCGGATTCGGAGGTAATGGGCTTAGCGAGTTTTGTGGACATGAGTTGTGTTGTTTCCCCAGCCCGATCTCTGCTACATAAACTCGACCCCAGGTCATGAAGGCGCAGAGTGGAGGAGGGACGACACCGGCACCAATCTTTGCTCCGGCGGTCTCCAACGACCTCTCCAGCCTGATGCAGACATTGGTGCTTCTTGCGGGGGGACCTCCTGAAGCCCATGCCCCTGATTCGGAGCTGGCTTCTAGCCTGGAGCCCCAACCCTAGTCAGTGGCAGTTTGCGGGCATCCTCTGCCTCTCCAGATCTGCCCTTCGTTGGATCTGACCGTCATCCCCAGGCAGAGGTAGGCCAGACAGAGGTAGGTGCAGAAGACTGTCAGGGGGTGCTCCATCTGTCGTTCGGCTTGGCCCCTCTTTCCCAGATGGCATAAGGTCATCAAGAGGATGAGCCCATCTGTGTCGCTCTGCCGGTGAGTCTCCCTCCTCTAGTCCCCCTGTTGGAGGTCGAGTGTGGCGACAAAGGGGTAGGGGAAGCTCGACTCCAGGTGGTGCCAAGCCCAGCTGGGGCTGTCCAACCATCCGATCACCAGGAGGGTGAGGCGGAACTTCTGACAACGGGGGTGGAAGAAGTCTTGGAGTCGTCGAGAGGATTAGCTGAGACGAATGCTAGGAGTTACCTGGGGAGGAAATGAGGGAGATGATGGGGTTAATTGAAAAAATAACGGAGGAGCAAGTGAGGGAGGTGACTGAGAAGGCATGCATTTCCTTTGAAGTTGGGGCAAATAAAGATGTGAAAGGGGCATTCTCCAAAATCAGGAAGAGGTGGGATGCTTCGATTCGGGAGAGAGAGAGAACTCACTAGAAAGCATGGAGGGAGGGAGGGGGAGGGCGTAGGGAGGAGAGGTCTATTATGTTAATTCACAGATTGAAGAATTATATCTCAATGAGTTGTGGCTTGTCATCATCAAAACTAGGGGTGCACAACATCAGATGCTTACAATCTCTCGGATCTCACTCGCCAAATCAAGGTTCTCCAGCAATTTCTGCTTGTTAATCTCAGGCGAGAAGTTGGTGATTCGGAGAGAGGGGTTGCCGATCTCCAGCGGAATCACAGCTTTAGTGCCATACACCAGTTGAAAGGGGGTTTCACCGATGGACGTTTTTGGAGTAGTTCAGTGTGACCAAAGTACGCTCGATAATTCCTCTAGCCTGCTTCCATTGGCCTTGCCGAGTCTAGTTTTTATGCCTTTTAGTATAGCCCTGTTGGCATTTTCAACCAACCTGTTGGCCTGAGGGTGGGCCACCGAAGTGAAGTGGTTGCGAATATTTAGGTCAGTACATCTGTCTCTAAAGTAGTGAGAATCAAATTGCCAACTATTGTCGCTCACAATCACCCGGGGGATACCAAAACAACAAATGATTGACTTCTAAATGAAGCTCCATACGATTGACTCGGTAATCCTGGCAGTGGCTTCAGCTTCAACCCACTTCGTAAAGTAGTCGATGGCGACGATGATGAACTTCTTCTAGGCTTGAGCCATAGGGAATGGTCCTAGGATGTCGATTCCCCACTGAGCGAAGGGATATGGCTTGGTAAGGGTGACGAGCTCCGAGGCAGGCTGGTGGATCAGATGGTCAAAATGTTGCATTCATGCACCCCCCCTTATGAATCCATCGCTTCGCACTCAACATGTATCTGCTATGGAAAGCCATCTTGTGAATATCATCTTCCTTAATCCTCAATTGGTGATAGTGATGCGGGACGCTAAGCGAGTTAGGACTCTACGTGACTATAATACTAACAGACAACTATAACCAGCAACAACGCAACAGATTGAACGGCATAGACTTGACACCTAGGATTCTCAAGAGGGATAATATGCCAATCAACAAGAACTCAAGCTCACAGGCATCCCCAAGAGAGGGAAGCGTGCCGATCCGCACGGTTGAGATACCAGTAGGGTCTAGGGTAGGCAACTCCGCACTCGTGACACGGGACGGTCTTGCTCTCTCACCGTGGCAGTGAAATAAATGTATACGACCTAGGAATCTAATGAACTCATGAGCACTGGCATCTAGAGACTATACTAAATAAGCAAACAACACCAAGAAGGGAATAGTCACATACCTCTATGCTTGGGACATGGGGAAGATGCCCGGCCAAGTCACACTATCACTCGGTACAAAGCTAAACAAGTACACATCCAAATATGCCCACTCCTCGCAGGGAGGTAAAAGGCACACAATGAATCTGGGGATGTGTGATGTGGGTTGACGGGCCACAGGTCAGTGAAGCTTGTCACCCAGGGGATGCTGCGAACTGGAGTCGATTGAACTGCGCCAACGGGTCGAACTGGAACCAGCAGTTGGGATGACGTGTCGCTAAAGCCGAGGCTAGTACCCAGGTGACTGATGATAAGCCACAAGGGATGACGACAGCTCCAGGCAAAGACGACATTTGTGGAAGCCGGCTTGGGCCCTCGTAACCTCCATGAACCAGCGGTCTGAAAACTGGCAGACCTGCACAGGTGCAGGCAACCAGCACAAAGGTGGCCCTGGAAGGCAGGTCTCCCGGTGTCCTCTGGTCATCAAAATTGGAGTGGTCATTGGTGGGGACGTCCCTGAGATGTCAATGGAAGGTGGGTAGCAGCCGTGCACCGTGGGAGCCGGGGTGGCTCCAATAGAAGGTTCTTATGCTCTCTATCTAGTCTGCTAGCAGCATGACAGAGGGTGGAAGAATGGGGTGGTACCGAGGCTTCCGGGTGGCTTTTGGGGCTCAATTTTCTCTGGAGGTTAGGGGAGGGTCGTGGGAGAATGGAGATGGGGTGGTGGGGTGGCACGTAATGGAAGTTTTGGGCGTGGGAGATGGTAACAAGCGGGGCTTTGTTGAAAAGGAAAGTCCATTCCTCCCTCATCCTCCAATCCTCCTCATGACCAGGCGGTCGTCCACAAGTCACCTTCTCGTCGAATCAAATTCTTCAAAAAACCCAAGAAATCAAGTATTTCCTAAGTCCTAAAGAAAATCGTCGTCACATGTTGCATTTTCATGGCATGCATTGCATCTTTTCCTTTATTTTTCGCCTATTTGATAAGGCTCCACCCCTTGACCAAACTTCAAGGATTGGCCTCACATCAGGCAAGGGGTTGAGCCTAGAATAGATCAAACCAAACCTATTCTCTTTGTTTAGTGTGTGTAGAGACAGGTCCGCAAGGCCCAAACGACAAAGCCCATGAACTCTTCCAATATCTACTTGTTTGCGATCTACGCAGGACCATTTACGATATACAGCGGTCACTTTCTAACTGTCGCATCCTTCAGCGGTCCTTGGGTAGGTCGCCGTTTACCTGGAGTTCAGATGCACAAGCTCTTTCTGACTTCTATTGCTCTGCGGTCTAAGAAAGACCATCTCTTATAATCCCAGCGGTCGAATATTGACCGTCTTGCTTTATGGCGGTCCCTTGATAGACCGCTTTCCTCTCCCAAGAACTGTTAACCATGAGCTCATTGGCCCGCCCAAACGTCCATCTATTGGTGGCCTATTGAAGACCGTTCATATTATCTAAGCGTTCATGTTTCAACCGTCTTACTCCTGTCGCGGTCCTACCATGGGCCATTTCTATTTCCAGGAACCATGTCAAACTACACATATGAGAAGAAAGAGTGGCAAATCAATAAGCTAGTGCAATCAAATTCCTTTATTCATTTATTCAAAAAAAAAAACACCAAACTCAAGCCATCAGTCCCTATACATCATGTTGAAATCACTCAATCCTCAATTAGGCATCCTCGTGAGGACGAATCTTGTGTAGCTCTCTCAAGTAGGCTTGGTATTCCTCCCGAGTCTCAGTCACCTCTGCTGGCACAATTCGTGTTCTACTGATCTCACATGATCAGCACGCTCCTCACAGACTGCTCATCCTCCTCTGACCCAAGTCTCCGTGCCTGAAGTACAGGTAGATGGGGTAGTGCTTGAATCATAATGCGCGGGAGTCCGACCTGTAGAAAGCACCTGTGGGGGCTGTACATCGCTAGGGTGGTGTTCCCCACGAGCCTCAAGTCCAACCCAAGCCTCCTAGGTAGCCTGAGGGTAGTGCCAACAAGGAAAGCTAGGCACATCACAAACCAGTCAAGAGGTAGAGTATTGAGGTAGATCCGCCATTCATCCCTAGTCTTCTTATCTGCAGTCCTGCATTCGACCTGCTGAGGAAACCGCCAATAAAGAAATGTGGGTGGCTCCCAAAGATCCGGCTGAGAGAAGAGATATCCTCTTTAGGTGTGAACTTTAATCTAACCCCCATCCAACACTCAAGTAAGATCACGGACCCAAAGAGAGACCCACTAAGCAAAGCTAAACTAAGGCCCTCATATAGGTAAGACAAGACAGCCTGTGAAATGGACAACCCTTGCCACAACCCACTAATGATACTCAGATTTGCTCTATCTAAGAGGTGGTTAGTGGTAGGGAAAAGTATGGCACCACATAGGCAAATAGAAGTGGCCTTCGCTATAGCCTCATTCCATCCACATTTATTCTTGTAGTGGGCAACAATCCACTGGGACATAGGAAGCAAATGGATGTGTTGAGAACTAACCATGGTCCTAATGTCCTTCGAGTTGGATAGGAATTCCCCTAGGATAAGAGAGGGGTCTATAGGGGTAACTGTATGACACACTAGGTCCTCGTCACCCACCTTAGTCTTAGGGAAAGCCAATAATGTCTCGACCTCCTCTAGAAGGATGGTAGATTCAAATGTGGGAAAGATAAATGTATGGGTTTGAGGATGCCATATCTCCACTAGAGTCGAAATACTATGCCAGTCAAGTGAGAGTTTATGGTAGTTTTTGGCCAAAACAAGCAAGGGATGGAGGTGCCAGGCTTTTAGAATGGAGATTACGTCTAATGGGAGTTCAGGGATCATGGGAGCCACCCATTTTAGGCTGGAGTAACGCCTAGGACCAGGAAGAAGCTATGAAAAGAAAGGATGAAAGAAAAGGGCAGAAAGAGAGAAGCAATATTAGGAACAGATACATACATCGAGAATGACATTAGCAGATGATGTTAACCTAGAAGAATTTGTGATGACTAAGGATGAGTTTTCCGGGGCAGATATCAAGGCAATCTGCACAGAAGCTGGTTTGTTAGCTTTGAGGGAGCGGCGGATGAAGGTAATTTTAATATCACATTCTTGTAATTCATTTGGTATGTGAAAAAAAAATCATTTGGTATGTGAGACTTCTGTTTTTAATTATTTATTCTGCCTTAAATGTTGTACTTCTGTCTTCTGCTGATGCGTAGCTTTTTTTTTTTTTTTTTGAGTCCATTGACAAAGACTTAGTTTGGTACTTTGGTGTGGAGCCCAGTCAGCATGATGGTTGTTCGGAATAATTTACAAAAGAATATAAGATTTACTTGGGAAGGAATACAGATTAACTGCATGTTCAGCTTTGGACCTTTGGTAGATGTTGAATGACACTAATTTCTGGAAAGCATCTCATCTGATTTGCTACTTATGTGTTGGCAGAATGTCTATAAAAGAAGACGTCTGCATTTCACTGATTTCAGGGAATGTGCTTTATTACCGTTGCTAGAACTTTGTGCATAGGCAATTGTTCAACTTTTTCACAATAACTAAGAAAGGCTGGACCATTTTTTTTAAACATCTTGACCCTTTTGCTCTCTACATTTTATTTTGCATCTAATAACTACCTATTCAGATGCTAGGACATATGGAATATTCTTCCAGTGCTTATGTGTGCCTGTGTAAAGCCCTTTCATTGCTTTTCCTTGTTTCCTTTGTGTATAATGGTGGCTTATCATGGAGATTTGTTCCAATCCTGCTGCAAAAAATGAATTATTTTGTCAGAACTAGAGGGAAATTGAACACAAGGAAATCTCCATTTGAAAATTTAGAACATAGTAGACATCATTAGTCAAATTGACAGCTCTCTGTGAAAATCATGTATGATTACCCAAAAGTGCAGTGTCATTGGTCTTCCTGTGGACGTCATGGATGCAGTGGGGTTCTGGAATCAGATGGCTTCGCTTGGTTTTCTTTTAATTCTCTTGTTTTATTTTATGTTATTGCTTCAAATCCGGATGCGTTGATGATACAAGCAAACTATAAGACGTGATTGTTGTGATCTGAGCTTGCGTCTCTTTGGTTTGTGAGGGATGCCAAGATTGTTCTTCAGGATGGTATTGGAGATGAGATAAGCATTTTCTTTGCTGGGTCACAAGGGACCTCTGTAGAATTGGCAACTAGACCTTGTTTCATTTGTTAACTTTGACAGTGGAGGATCTCATCTGGGAGAGCTGGGAATGTGATTTTCCCAGATACATTTCTTGCTTGATCTCCGTGATTGGCGGTTGAGATCAGGGATGAGTATTATGGTTGCAGAGGATCTCATTAGCCTGTCTCTTGGGCCTCCAGGAGAGTGTTGTCTAGATTGCAGGGCTTGACTTAAGAGGATGGTGGACGGTGGTGGAGCCAGCAATATTCAGAGGGGGCAAATCTATTATTGAAAAAGGTAAAATATTTTACTTTCTTAGAAAGGTTCTTTTGCCAAAATTATAGATTTAAGAAGATGGACAGTTAAAAAGGTAGAGAAACTTACTGGAAAAGGGCAAAAAAACTTCCAAAGTATCTAATAGGGGGACACGGAGTTTTTAGATATTTTCCAAGTTGGGAGGGAGTCGAGGGACTTGGGAGTCCGTCAGCCAGCATCTCTTGCAGAGGTTGTTGCGTTGGTCGGCAGCTGCTGTGGCAGCGGCATCCCGGTTTAGGGTTTTCTGTTTGCTGGGTGGAGTGGTGTACAGCAGTGAAAGGCAAGGAGAATCGCAAGGAAGCCCATACAGAACTGGCACATTTCATACAGATCCGTGAATAATACACGTTTTAAATATCTTGGTCATGGAATATGTATACAAAACTGCATGTTTGCCAATGGGATGGGAAACTGGCGTTTTTATTCCATGTGTATGTATGTGTATAATATAAGGAAGGCGGAATCGGGGATCGGGATCGGATCGTCTGGTCCCAAACCGATCCGGGTCAGTGGGATCGGCTGATCCCGGCCTTTTATATCCTCAATCAATTCATACTTTTTGGTCTTAATCTGGCTTTGATTATGTATTTGAAGATGTTCATTAGAGTCTCATATTCATTCTATCATTCAAGCTTTTACAATCGCACAATGTAGCTTTAAGCCCATTCAAAACTTGTTCATGAACATTTTGACACGACGCGAGATGAATGTTTAGGATTTTGTTATCATCAAAATCACTTGGAGAAACTCAACACGAAGTGCTTGGTGCCGTCGGATCACCCCCCTCCGCTTCCAGTCACCGTGTGAAGCTGCAACCACTTTAAATAATAGTGATTCGAAGAGAATGAGAGAGATAGAGATAGACATAATGCAAGGAAAAAAAGGGGATATATAGAGATAGAGAGGTACATAAAGAAAAATAGAGAGAGGACGATCGAAGAGAGCCAATAGTCCTCCATATACCCGGTCCACCAGCATCAGAGAGTGAGGTGGGTCTCCACTGGATAGCGCCTATGTTGGGCTATATTTCCCCTCTCCCCGTGTTTTTCTTTCCTCCTCTATAATGTATGTAGCGTTCACTTTCAACTCCTATGTGGTGTGTTATTTCCCCCTAGAGGATAATCTATGAACAAGAGTTCGATTGAGTGTTTATTGCCCTGTGTAGTCCCTTCGCCCACTCATTTCTCTCCTATTCATGGCTGATGATTTGCCTTTATGTGTTTAATTCATTTGTTAATTGCTTATTGTGCTTCCTAACCCCTGATTCAAATGATTTCTTTATTGCTGTCCAATAACCAGCAACTCTCCCCATTGGACATCAGAGGTTTATCACCCATGATATGATCTCTGCTCATTCCACCTCTAGGGAACACTTGTTTGATTGTCACCGTTTGATGCAATTTTATGCTGGTTAAGTATCCACAATAGTGGTACATAGCCATCAAGGGCTCTGATCCTCTGTAGAGCACTTCAAACGGCCATGAATGGCCCTGTTTTCAGGTTGTTTCCCCTTCCTGGCAGTCAGAAACCACCCCAAATACATGCCTAATCTCACATCTTAGTGCCCTGTATGATGCCAGAGGTTGATCTATGTTTCTCAGATGTGACCTCTGGGCATCCTAAACAAAAGGTTAAAGTAATTTTTTTGATGTTCAATCAGCCTTTCATCTGTTTCTGTATCGCATTGATCTAAATTAATTGAGGTAGGTGATCTGGGGCTGATCCGACGCGATCTGACGGCCGGATCACCCATTCCCCCCTATTTGTCGCTGGACCACTTGGTTTGCTGGCCGCCAAATCGTTTAATTATCCCTTTTATATATATGTAGCCACCGTATCAACCACCATTGGCCGCCGGATCAGGAGCTCCCCCATATAGAGGTTGCCAGATCACCTATTTTCTTCATTTTCTTGGGTTTTAACCCTTGTTTAGCCTAACCCAACACTGACAGAGGTTTGCTAAGCTATCCCAGCATGATCCCTCGTTAGTGATAGGGGAATAAATAGTTTGCCTTCATATATTTGGGCTTTCCAACCACTCTGTGGGTTAATAACGAATCGCCTCATAGGCGTACAATGCCCTAATCTCTCTAGACCCACAAGCCCACGGTTATACCGGTGCTCCCTAGAGCCCTTATGTATATGTCGCGGTGGTTCACGGGTCAATATAGCTAGCAATTGTGACCTACGATCCCTGGGTGATATGGGTCTCCCGATGGGTAAGTCCTCAGAGATCTGCCACCCACTATGGGATCCAGACTGTCATTGTGGCATGCCTACTTTTTATGGAGTTCGCCTCAGCTTGCTATGGACGGACCTCCTATATATCTCTCTCGACATATTCCGGGGCAGGGGGAGATGTTGCCAAAAATTATTCACTTCGTTGCTTTTCTTTTTATTTTCTTTCTCATCACGGACATAGATTAAAGCATTCTTGATGTTAGTGAAAGACTGATATTGAACAATAAAAGAAATGGGCATAGGAGCAGCATCAGTAGCCCAGGTTGACAAAGGGAAGGAAGAAAGGAATAAGAAAATAAAAAGAAATATGTAATAAGAATGTATGCACCCCTACCGGATCACTTCTGGACCCACCACAACCCTATGAAGCAGGCATCTGTAAAAAGGGGGTCCATGTGGTCTCCCTCCTCACGGAGGTCACAAGCCTGGCCGATGGAAGATGCTCCAAAGCGGATTTCCCTCAATATGACTCTGCCTCACCCTCATTGTGTAGTGGGATGTAGTAGAAAATCGAAAGGTTGGAAAAGCAACTAGCTGAGATAAGTATGAGCTGGTTTGACCTAGCCAAGGGTATCCTCCCTCAGCATTGCAGTCACCCAAGCCTGAAGCACTTCCCCATGACCATGGCGAAACTCTATAGCCACATACAAGAAGGTAACGAGCTCATCCTAGACTACATCAAAAGATGGAGAAGCCTTTATGAGAGATGCAAGTTCCCGCTAAGCCATGAGGTTGCCACCTAGGTTTGCAGATAAAGTTTGAAGAAAGAGATTCAACAACGGATGGTCGGCCTCGATGTCTAATCCCTTGATCAATTGGCCGTGATAGCAGCTGATATTGAAGCCTTCCTGGCAAAATACCGCTCCGCCACCACCCTGGCAAAACAAGAAAACATACTTGGACATGTCGACCTCAACATTGCTGGGCATTCAAAGGAAAAGACAAAGGAGGCAGCCAATCCCTCAAGCAATCAACCGACCTCATTGTGATAGAAAATGAAGAGGCCTTACTCCTTCTCGAGAGGCAAGACTCAGAATAATTTTGAATGGGCCTGTCGTTATGGCAAGATTACCTTGCTAGAGCCCAAAAGGGTGGAGAATGCCAAACGAAGTGATGACCCCTGCTTCTGTCCTTATCACCAGGTGCTGGGGCATCCTATCAAAATTTTTTATGTATTCAAAAATATCACTCAGAGCCTGATGAGGATGGAAAGATGTGAAGTGTACCCACCATGTCCACATGATGCGGGCATTTATAGAAGCAGGGCCTGCATGATCTCCCTGCTCATGGAGGTCGCAAGCCCCGCCGATGGAAGATGCCCCGAAGTAGGTGAAGCATCCCTTTCCACCCCTCCGGGTGAAGGCCCCATAAAGCCGGTCTATGATAGTTATCAATAAGGCCATGAAGAGATCCTGCGGCCCCTTGTGCTAGGAGATGCCCCGAAGCCTTATACAATGATACAGGAAGAGCCGAAACCTGATTCCCCCTATAGATGCTGGGAATCTATTACTAACGAGGTCGCCACAACCTCCAATGATGCTCAACGGGAACGGAAAGCAGAATGGCTCCCTACTACTCCTGGGGGAGGTTCTCCCATGGACCAATCTTCACGCCGCCCAAAAGCCATAACGTCGACATCAACACCAGTCCCCGAGCAAGGGAAAGAAGCTGGCGAAGCCCTGCTGCTGAGCGGGGTGGTACAAGAAGACGCCTATGATGCCCTTGAGGCAGAAGAAGATGATAAAGGCTTCACCGATTTGCAACCAGCTCCCCCGAAGACAGAAGATGGTGGCCAAGCCACCGTTGATGAGTTGATAGAAGTGGATTTGGGTACAAATGATGACCCCAGGCCAACCTTCCTCAGTGCCCTCCTCCCAGAAGCAAGAGAGCGATACATCAAGCTCCTGCAAGAGTTCTGAGACTATTTTGCATGGAACTACAAAGAAATGTCAGGCCTCAGCCCTACGATCACTCAGCATACATTGGCCATTGACCCCAAGGTCGAACCAGCGAAGCAGTCACCCCGGCAAATGAGGCCGAAACTGATAAGCCAAGTCTACAAGGAAGTCGACAAGCTCATAGACATCGACTTCGTAACAGAAAACTAATATACCACCTGGCTGGCCAATATTGTGCCCATCAAGAAAAAGAATGGCTAGATTCGGATATGTGTGGACTTTCAGGACCTGAACAAGACTTGCCCGAAGGACGATTTCCTAGTGCCCATTACTGAAGTCATAATCGATGCCACCATTGGCCATGAAGCCTTATCTTTCATGGACGGGTCATCTGGATACAACCAGATATGGATAGCTGAGCATGATAGAATTCATATGACTTTTCGATCACCCAAGGGGATATTCCACTATAAAAGGATACCTTTTGGCCTCAAGAATGCCGGCCTAGACCAAGGTATGGGTAGCTCGGCCAGGGCAGAATGCCACTAGACCAAGGTATGGGTAGCTCGGCCAAGGTGAATGCCACTAGACCAAGATGGAAGGTAGCTTGATCAAGGCGGAGTGCCAATAGACTAAGGTAGAAGGTAGCTTGATCAGGGTGGAGTGCCACTAGACCAAGGTAGAAGGTAGTTTGATCAAGGCGGAGTGCCACTGGACCAAGGAAAAGGGTAGCTCAGTCAGGGTAGATTGCACTAGACCAAGGAAAAGGGTAGCTCAGTCAGGGTGGAGTGCCACTAGACCAAGGAAAGGGGTAGCCTGGTTAGAGTGGAAAGCCACTAGACCAAGGTAAAGGGTAGCTCGGTCAGGGAGGAGTGCCGCTAAACCAAGGAGAACGTAGCTTGGTTAGGGCAGAGTGCCGCTAGACCAAGGAAAAGGTAGCTCGGTCAGGGCGGAGTGCCACTAGACCAAGGTAAAGGGCAGCTCGGTTAGGGCAGAGTGCCACTAGACCAAGGTAAAGGTAGTTTGGTCAGGGCGGAGTGTCGCTAGACCAAGGAAAAGGTAGCTCGGACAGAGTGAAATACCACTAGACCAAGATGAAGGGTAGCTCGATCAGGGCGGAGTGCCACTAGACCAAGGTAAAGGGTAGCTCGACCTAGGCAGAATGCCACTAGACCAAGATGAGGATATCTTGGTCAGGACAGAGTGCCGCTAGGCCAAGGAAAAGGTAGCTTGGTCAGGACGGAGTGCCGCTAGACTAAGGAAGAAGGTGTTCTGATCATTTAGGGAATGCTGGCTGCGCCGTGTGGCACAGCTTCATATGCTTTCCATTGAGGGGGGAGAACTGGACGACTACTTTGTGGTCTACCAAGATGTAGGCACCCCCTTCGTATACTCGGCGAATGACATACGGTCCAACCCAGTTTTCAACCAACTTTCCTTTGGGGTTGAAGGCCATCACTTATCTTCTTTTGACCATTACCAGGTTCCCTTTCTTGAATTCTCGTCCTTTGACCAACTTATCAAAAGCACGGGCCATGCGAGCTTGGTAGAGTTGGATGTTTTGTTACGCGTGGAGGCGCTTTCCTTCGAGCTCAGTGAGCTCCTCCAGTCTTCTTTCTATATTGGTTTGTTCGCTACTGACCAACCCATGTTGAATGGTGACTCGCAGTGAGGGGACCTCTAGCTCAATCGGCACCATAGCCTCCGACCCGTACACGAGGGAGAAAGGCGAGCAGCTAGTTGGGGTTTTATAGAAGGTATGATAGGCCCAGAGTGCTTCGTACATCTTTTCTTCCCAGTCCTTCTTGTTGGACTTGACAGTCTTCGCTAGAGTGTGCATAGCATTTTGTTGAAGGCTTCCGCAAGTCCATTGGCTTGAGGGTTATAGGGGGACGACGTCCTCCAGTCAATTTTGTATTTATCAACTAGCCGATAAACCTTCTGGTTTCTGAAATGGCTATCGTTGTCAGAGATAATTCGGCTGGGAACCCCGAACCAGAATATTATGTTCTGCCGAAAGAATCTTGCAACCAACTCTCCCGTCACTTCTCTTAGTGCTACTGCTTCTACCCATCTGGAGAAGTAATCTATAGCCGCTAAGATATATTTGCATCCTGATGAAGATGCCGGTAGCAGCCCAACCATGTCCGTGCCCCATTGAGCGAACGGCCAACTTGGTATGGTCGGATGTAGAGGCACTGGCGGTATTCTTGACACGTTGGCGTGCTCCTGACATTTCAGACAAGCCTTTGCGAACTTGCAGCAATCATCAAATAGAGTGGGCCAATAGTAGCCCAATTTCTTTATCTCAATTTTCATTTTGGGTCTGGCCTGGTGTGCTCCAGCTGAACCCGCATGGACTTCCTGCATCACCTGCTCAGCTTCTACTGAAGACAAGCAACGAAGTAAGACTTTCCTTCGGGCACCTGCCATTATTCGGAACAATGTTCCGTTCCTCATCTCATAGGAGTCCTTGACCCTTAAGAGCTTCATCCTTTGTTCTTTTTCCTTCGAGAGCTGCTGGTGTTGGAGCCAATGCAGGAGATGTTCTCGCCAATCGAGTTGTTGAACCTCTCCCATAGCTGCCCCTTCATTTTCCTATTCATCGGCCAAGACCTCTGTCATACTGGGGACCTACTGGCGGTTGATCACTGTTATGTTCCGGCTTGTGTCTGGTGGGATTGCCATAGAACTGGCCAGCTTGGCGAGGGCATCTGCTTGAGCGTTCTGTCCTCGGTTGACATGCTTGACGCTGATAAAGTAGAATGTTGATAGCAGACGAGTTGTCAGCTGGTGGTAAGGGAGGAGCTCCTACTTTCGCATGTCGAACTCTCTTTCCAGCTGCTTTATAACCAGCATGGAGTCCCAAAATGCTTCTAACATTTGAATTCTCATTGTCAGAGCAATCTGCAACCTGATTATCAGGGCTTCGTACTCTACTTCATTATTCGTGCACGGCTTGTTTATCGAGCAAGATGTGTGCACGACTTCTCCCTCTGAAGACTTCAGGACTATGCCTACCCCCGCTTTGACTCTGGCTGATCCAGTAGCTGAGATGTCAATTCTGGAAGCACCATCAAAATATAGCTACCATAAGGAAGGCTGTACTTAAGCGGCTTCTAGGGTCTCATCTTCAGGAAGCTCTGGTTCCAGTGGACAGTCTCCTGGTACCGGATGCTCGGCAAAGAAGTCTACAATAGCTTGGCCCTTGACAGCCTTTCGCGACACATAGGAGATATCAAACTCCATGAGGATCACTGCCCATTTTCCTAGGCGACCTTTGTGTGCCGACTGGGACATGATATACTTCAGCGGATCCACGTTGGAGATCAGGCTGATTTCATGCGACAACATATAGTGTCGAAGCTTCTTGACTGCAAAGACCGTGCTAAGCAGGTCTTCTCAATATAAGTATATTTCTCCTCAGTTCTGACCAGTCTTTGATTGAGGTAGTAGAGGGCTTGCTCCTTCCCTTCATGATTATTCTGGGCCAGCATTACCCCCAGGGAGTTGTGTGTGGCCCCTATGTACAATATCAACGGTCGTCCTTTCACTGGTGCGCCCAGCACTGGAGGAGTCTTCAGATAGTCTTTCAACTTGTCGAAAGTTGTCTGGCAGTCTTCATCCCAGTAAAAGGGAACATCTTTCATCATCAACTTGTGGAAAGGCTGACATCGCCCTGACAATTTGGAGTTGAACCGTCGGATGAACGCCAAGCGGCCTTGTAGAGATCTTAGCTCGGAGAGGTTCCTCGGCAAGGGTAGCTCCTGAATTGCTTTGATCTTTGCGGGGTCTTTCTCAATTCCACGATATCTGACAATGAAACCTAAGAATTTTTTGCTCGATACTCCAAATGCCCATTTCATCGGGTTCATCTTTATTCATACTGCCTCAACCTCTGAAACATGACTCGGAGGTCCTATAGATGGTCTCCTTTTCTTCGGGTCTTGATCACCAGATCATCTATGTAGCACTCGACCTTGTGATAGAGTAGCTCATCAAATATATGGGTCATCGCCCATTGATAGGTTGCACCAGCATTCTTCAGTCCAAACAACATCCTTTTGTAGTGATAGGTGCCCTTGGGGGTTCGAAAGGTTTTGTGGACCCGGTCGTGCTCCGCGATCCAAATTTGGTTGTAGCCAGACGACCCATCGATGAATGATAGGGCCTCATGGCCAGTTGCAGCATCAATCATAACTTCCATTATTGGCACCAGAAAGTCATCCTTGGGGCAGGCTTTATTCAGATCCCAGAAGTCAACACATATCCAGATCTGTCCATTCTTCTTCTTCACGGGGATGATATTCGCCAGCCACATGGTATATTGATTCTCTTCAACAAATGCCACATCAATGAGCTTGTCCACTTTCGTGCAGATTTGGGTGATGAGCTCCGACCTCATACGCTGCGGTGGTTACTTCACCGGATCGGCTTCAGGGCTTATCGCCAGCTCATGTTGTAAAACTGTGGGGCTCAGTCCTGGCATCTCCTTGTAAGTCCAGGCGAAGCAGTCCCGATACTCCTGCAGCAGCTGGATGTAAAGCTCCTGTTCTTCGGGGGATAGCTGGGCATTAAGGAAGGTGGGCCTGGGGTCCTCCTCACTTCCCAAGATGACTTCTATCAGCTCATCAACTATAGCTTGACCTCCGTCTTCTATTTCTGAGGGTGCTGGCTGAAGGTCGATGAAATCTGGAATATCATCTTCGCGGTCCAGAACCTCAATTTCTTCATTTGACATCAACAGAGCTTCCGGAGGACCCTCTGCTTCATTCAATAGCGGCTGCGTGGATTGTTCTATTAGCAAATCCACCGCTGTTGTAGCTTCCGAGGGTGAGTGAGTAGCTTCACCCTCCGTAGATAGGATTGCAGTCGTGACAAATTGGTAGTTGTTTGTCATCGGGCTAGATGATGCGGGATGGACCACGACTCAACCTAAACTCTAAGCAAGCTCGTGATCGTCCCTTAGCGAGGGAAGCGTACGGACGTGCGTGGTTGAGAAACCGACAGTGAGCAAGGGTGGTCGGCTCTCTCTTGTGCCCGAATCGGGTCACGGGACGGTCACTCTCTCTCGCTCGCAGCAGTGATGATACAACAATATAGTGAGCTAGATATCCCTACACATGCTCTCTAGCAGCGGCATAAAGATATATATACGAATGAAAGCAAATGCCGAGAAGGATAAAATAAGATAAAAATAAAATTTGATGAACAGTAACATTTGAAATGAATAGTTACTGCATTCAATGCTCCTTCCCCTTAGCCTTTTCTTTCTTCTAATTGTGTATATAGCCCTATCTCTCTTTTAAGTATCTTTCTCATCCATATTTTATTCGCAGACCTACTTAGATCTTTTTCAATTCATAAAAGAGACTGTAAATTATCACAAAAAGAGGTTAAATCATGCCTGTGGATCGACTCGGACCCTCCATTATATTATCATATTTTTATATAAGAGTTCGAAAATTTTAAAATTGAGTGAACGGTGTTTTAACGACAAGCATCACGACATATCACATGCCGATGCTAGAATGAATCTTCCTTGTGACTTGGTCCACACATCCCGAGAAAGGAACAACCCGTGAAGAGATGGTTTACTGTCTCATCCTCTTCCCCACACAAATGACATACCGTGGGTAGATCCTAAAGGAAAGGAGCAATCCCGTCACAGGCAGGCAGCCTGCCATGAGAGATCCTCCAAATGAGGAGCTTTACCTTCAGAGGACTACTAGAAGTCTAAATCTGTGAAGTAAGACTATGGTGCAAACCTCCATCGGATATGCACAAGTAAGCTGACCTCACTAAAAAGCAACCCTCCTTCACCCACCTCCACCACCACTGGTCCTCCGTATCTGTCTTTGGAAGAAAATCAAGAAGGAAGGTAAGCATACACTCTAGGTGATCTATCTCTTCAGGCCTGAGATTCCTTCTAAATATCGGGACCCACGTCCCTCCTAATAGCTAAAAGTCAAAAGATTGGGATACTAAGGCCAAAGGGGAGCTGCAGCAATAGCAAAGAGCCTCGGGAAAGATATTTCTAGAGTGAAGTCACCACACCACCTATCTTTCCAAAATAAACATTTGTCCCCCCTTCCCAAGCTAACCCGGACACTGGACATGACGAAGTCTCTGCCTGACAAAATATCACTCCAAATGGATGAAATATTATGCTTAGACGCCAATGTCAAGTCCCAAACCCTAGCTCAGCCATAATACCTCTTCTGATGACTTAAGCCCACAAGTCACTGTCTCCTGCCCCCAACTTCTATAGCCACTTACACAGAAGAGAGAACTTGAAATCTCTAATAGTTTGATACCAGCACCTCCCATGGCATTACTTTTACAAACTCTGCCCCAAGATATATCATGTGAGCCCCTGTATCTCTCACCACTCCCATGGCAAAAGAATCTGACTTGAATAGACTCAAGTCTTTTAACAACTGTTTTACGAATCCGAAAGATAGATAGGAAGTATATGGGCAAACTGTCTAGCACGGATTTGCAAAGCACCATCCTCCCTCCATAAGAGAGGAGTTTGGCCTTCCATCCTGCAAGTCTAACCTCATACCTCTGCACAATGGATTGCCACGCACTGCAAAAGAGAGTCCCAAGAGACAACAGGAGGCCCAAATAGGAGAGAGAGAATACTCCTATTTGATAGCTCAAGATGAATGCCGCCCTTTAAAGAGCACTACCCTTCATGTTCACACCCAGCACAAGGCTCTTACTGAAGTTCACCTTGAGGCCATTGACCTCCTATAGAAGCTTTAACATCAATTTGGCCATAAAAAGCTGGGACTCGTCCTCTGCTAGAAATACAACAGTGTCATCCACGTATTGCAAATGAGTGATAGTGGTGCCACGTGGTCAAATCTAGAAACCTCTGATCAACTGCAAACTTTGCTCTCATCCACATCCTATTGAGAGTGTGAGCCAACAGCACAAAGAAGAGAGGGGACAAGGGCTCTCCCTATCGGAGCCCTCTACCAATATGGAAAAGGGAGGTAGGCTTCCCATTAACCAAAATAGCAAAAGAGGATGATGTGATGCACGCACAAATCCAGTCAACCCATATATCACCAAACCCATCATGTCTAGCACATCAAACAAACACTGTCAGTTGACCTTGTCATATGCTTTCTCAAAGTCAACCTTGAGAATCACTCTTTTTTTCTTTTGTGTCTTCATGTGAAAGAGGCACTCGTGAGCCACCAAAAAGTTATCCTAAATATGCCTTTCCCTTTGCAGGGGCCATCGCTGGTACTCGAACCACTGCATGTAGGGGGCCCTCCAGTCAGGTAGGCTGACGGCTTCCGCTGTGGCAACTTCCTGCCCTTCCTCTTCCTCCGGTTCCTCTTCTATCATGCTGGGCATCTGGCATTGGTTGATCACTCGGATGTCGAGTGATCCATCCGGCGGGACTGCCAGCGAGCTTGCCAGTTTTGCCAAGGCGTCAGCCTGGGCGTTTTCTCCTCTGGCGACATGGCCTATCTCGAGGAGGTAAAATTGCTCCATGAGCCTTTTCGCCTTAGCGTAGTAAGGGAGTAGTTTAGGCTTCCGGACATCAAATTGTCTCTGGACCTACTTGACGACTAGCAGTGAGTCACCGAACACTTGTAGCATCTTGATCTCCATCTGTAGGGCGACTTGGAGACCGATAATCAGGGCTTCGTATTCTGCTTCATTATTTGTGCAGGGTTTGATGATGCAGCAGGAGGTGTGCACCACTTCCCCGTTGGGAGATTTGAGGACGATGCCTGCCCCAGCCCACACTTTGGCACGTCCGGAGGGAGCTGTCTTTGTTCTAGAAGCCCCGTCGAAGTATAGCTGCCAGACAGCTTGCTGGACCTGGTCCGCTTCCAATGTTTCATCTTCGGGTAGCTCAATGGCCAGTGGCGAGTCTTCAGGCACGGGATGTGCCGCAAAGAAGTCCATGACGGCTTGCCCCTTAATGCCTTTTTGTGGTATGTAAGTGATGTCAAACTCTATCAGTAGCACAGCCCATTTACCGAGACGCCCTTTCGGGATTGGCTGGGAGAGAATGTGCTTGACAGGGTTGGCCTGAGAGATCGGGCTGACTTCGTGAGACAGCATGTAGTGTCTCAGCTTCTTGACTGCGAAGACTAAGGTGAGGCAGACCTTCTCAATTGGAGTGTATCTGGCTTCTGCCCCCACTAATCTTCGACTGAGGTAGTAGAGAGCTTATTCCTTTCCCTTGTCATTATTCTGGGCGAGCATCGCCCCCAGCGAGCATTCGGTAGCCGCTATGTAAAGGATGAGCGGCCTGCCTTTGATAGGTGCCCCCAGCACAGGTGGAGTCTTTAGATATTCCTTCAGTTGGTCCAGGGCGCGCTGGCACTCTTCATCCCAACCGAATGGCGCGTCCTTCCTCATCAGCCTATGAAAGGGTTGACAGCGGCCCGACAAGTTGGAGATAAAGCTACGAACGTACGCCAACCGTCCCTGCAGGGACCTCAGCTCTCGCAGGTTCTTCGGAGGCGGCAGCTCCTGTATGGCTTTTACTTTGAGGGGGTCGATCTCAATCCCCCTGTGCCAGATGATGAAGCCCAGAAACTTCCCGCTGGAGACGTCAAAAGCGTACTTCATGGGATTCATCTTTAGCTCGTACTGTCGGAGCCTCTGGAAGATGACTCTGAGGTCACTCAGATGGTCACCTCTCCGTTTCATCTTCACGACCAAATCATCAATGTAGCATTCGACCTTGCTATAGAGCAGATCGTCGAATATCTTGGTCATCACCCGCTGGTATGTGGCGCCGGCGTTCTTGAGGCCGAAGGGTATTCTTTTATAGTGGAAGATTCCCTTAGGCGACCTAAAGGCTGTGTGAATCCGGTCGTGCTCGGCTATCCATATTTGGTTGTAACTGGACGAACCATCCATGAAAGAGAGGGCCTCGTGGCCAATGGTTGCATCAATCATCACTTCGGTGATTGGCACCGGGAAGTCATCTTTCGGGCATGCTTTATTCAGGTCGTTGAGGTCCACGTATATCCTGATCTGTCCATTCTTCTTTTTCACCGGGACGATATTAGCCAACCAGGTGGTGTATTGATTCTCTGCCATGAAATCGACGTCTACAAGCTTGTCGACCTCCTTGTAGATCTGTTTTATTAATTCTGGTCGCATGCGCCGAGGGGGCTGCTTCACGGGCTCTGTCCCCGGGTCGATGGCCAGTATATGCTGGGTCACCTTAGGACTGAGGCCAGTCATTTCCTTGTAGTTCCAAGCGAAACAATCGTGGAACTCTTGTAATAGCTTGATGTATTCTTCCCATCTCGAATATTTTATTTATTTATTTGGTTTATTTACGTGTCGATCAACCAATTAATTAACTGGTAATTAACTGATCGATTGACCGCACAGGCGTGCCAGTCACGTGAGTGACAAGTTTAGTGTACGCTCATTACGGCCTGTGTCAGGCGAGAGTGAGATTCGATAGGGACCAACAGTCTGTCATACCATAAAGGCTATGACGTTAATTGCATCCCCTGCGAGGAGGAAAAACTTTTGATTAATTACCGAGATAGCGGGCTATCGAGGTCGAAATAAAGTGCAAAGGATACAAATGATATGATCATGTGAGACATTTTAATCTGCCATGCATAGTTTATTAAGGCGAAAATCTCAGTACGTGGCGGAGGACTTGGGTCCGAGGACCACCCTCACGCATAGCAGAAGCTTCCTATCGGGCGTAGCCCGACTTTCCACTAATGCTATTTGATATACTGGAGGTCCGTGCGATCAATTATGCATTGATATGGCATATGTATGTTCAAGCATCAAGCAAGGTAGTAGATTCATGAAGATGATCAAGTCATGCTTAATCAAATCACTCTTTGTTCAATTTGTCGGTGATAGAGCTTATTTGGTTTCATTGTTAGCATTTGCAATCACTTCGAGGGCGAAGAGAGAATTAAAATGGCGGGATGACGCGATTCGAAATGAAACCGGCACAGAACATATAGCTAAAGGGTTAGACGATGCGGCCGAAGCGTAGGTAAAGACTTAAAATGGTGCCGCTGACGTAGGTAAAGGGTGGCAGGTTAAAATGGTGTGGCGCCCATTGGGCGTGACGTAATAGGGCGCACCGTCTTAGGGTGCGTCGTATTAGGGTGTACAGGGTGCCGGTGGCGTCGGTTAAGTCCATTTTCACTGAAATCAAGATTTTGTTGAGTTATTTTTAAACTTATTGAAATGTTTTGGAGGATTTTGAAAGTTGACTGAGTCAATTATTCATCGGATCGGCCCCAGGCCGTCCGAAAGTCAAGTCACAGGATCGCGCGAGGTTCGTACTCAAGTGCGGTGACTGTTCCAAATCGAGTCGATTTATTAAGTCAGCTTATTAAATGATTTATTTAACTTATTTACGCTGAAATTTTGACAGCATCTCCCCATCTTGGAGGATTGTCGGGGAGAAGTGGGGAGTACTCATGTGGCGGAGCAACCCCTAAGAGCCTGGTGGCACAACGGCGGCCGGCAGAACCTGGACAGATAGGAATACCCCGAGGGCTAGCCTACTAGGGGTACCAAATCTGTGGGTGATGAGTGAACGAGTGAGACGACTCATTATGGGAGCAAAAATCCCGAGGGCTAGCCTGCGAGGGGCACGCAACCCGAGTCAACTCAACGCTCGAGTTGGGACGACCGATAGAGGGAAGGAAATCTCGAGGGCTAGTCTACGAGGGGCACGCAACCCACGGCCACTACAAAGTCCATTCGGGACTATGGATTTAAATCTGTTGGGATCGACCCATGTTAATATTCACTCCTTAGCCCACGAAAAACTCATCACCAGTAGATGAGTCCCTGCGGATAGAGTAATGGTAGAATGAAACGGTTGGGGGATATTCCCCTTCCCCAGGCATTGGAGCAAAATCAATGGCGATGATCGAGCCCCTGAACACAGATCTATGGACGGAAGAGAGAGAGAGAGAGAGCGTGGCTCGAGATGCACCTAGCTAAGCGACGGATTGACATGTCCAGAGCTCGCTCACTGGGAGCAGCGGGATGAGGGATTTAGCATTCACAAAGAGGGGTCGTAGACTAGGACGCAAGTCCACGTGGGTGGTGCACGATCTTTACAAGGCGAACACCTGTGCTCTGAAGGCTACGACCTCGGCTCCCCCCTGAGCAATCGAACAATGCGAAGAGGGGAGCAGGGGGGGAATCGACCTCGGACCGGGATGGCCAAGGATACGTTCAAAGGTACGCCCCCCCCAAATACAAACCCACGGGTCAGACGGAAGGGATAGCACGGCGCTGACATTAAAGAGGAACTCCTCGGGGAAGGGGTCATCTTTGTAGCCCGTGTAGCTCCAGGGCGTGTTTCCGACCCAACCCGACCCAGGCCGAGACCAGGTCGGCCGGGTCGACCGGGTCGGCAAACCTTGCTTTGGATGACTAAAAAAAAATGACTTCTTGCTCTGATTGGCTCACAGCTCAGTCAAAACATCCCAGAACAGTTCCCAAAGCACTGGACTGAGCCAATTGGAGCAAGAGGTCAGTTTTTGAGTCATCCAAAAGAGTCAGCCAATCCATTCCCCAATTCGATGGTTTCACTCCACTATTTCATTCCACTTCCTATATTCAAGAGGCATAATAATTCAAGTGATTACTACCAGAATATGCTTGCAACAACTATTTATGATGTTCAAAATGTGCGGCCAATTTTCTTAAACTGTTGGCATTTTAGTGATTGGATCATTGGGTGTAACCTCTCATTCATGTAAGTGAAATATGAACATGGGAAACTTTGAATAAAAGAAGATACTAGGGAAGTTAGGTATATGAAATATTGATGGCGTAGCATTACGGTTGGTCCCAACCATAATGTACCCCCACACAGGTTCTCATGTAAAAGTTAACCAAGAAGAACATTTCAGTTCTTCGTCCCCACCCTTTAACAACATAACCTGTCATCCAAGTAACAATTTACCAAGTAGGCAAGTAATAAGTCATAAGGCTCAGAGTTTTTTAGGAATTTACTTTAAGACTAGCATAGAAAATCACTATTTTATTTATAAGTCAAAGTGATGCACATGCACTAGTCAAAGCACTAAGACATGAGGTACATACTCCAAAAAGTTGGCAAAATAATGAGTATCCAAATTACAAGTCAGCATAGAATTTCAGCTTATTTCTGGGTAGCATTTTTGGCAATTTCTCTCGTGTCCAAGAAGTTATTTATATGTCCATTTGCCATGTTGGGTTTCACCTGCATCCTAAGATACCTGCATGCTCCTACAGTCTTCGTCCATGCCAATAGGGAGCTTCTACAACAAAAGAAACCTTACTGAAGAACGTCTCTTTTCTATATGGAGCATCCATCATCCATACACTTATCAGCCATCCCAGTCCTTCACATTTCTTGCACAATCTTATCAACATGTACACGAAAGTAACAAAGACACAGGGTCCCCTTGCCTTAACCTTCTACAACTGGAAAAGAAACCAGAAGCACATCCATTTATGAACAACTGATCATGGAAAACCTTGCAGTACTGACATAATTTCAGATTGACACAAACACTGCTCAGGAGAATCAAGATTTTTCATCATATTCCACAAGTATTGCCTCAAAATTTTGTCATGGTCTTTGTTGATGTTAAAATAAGAGTAGGCACTTATTTGTCATTGTCCTCATCTTGTACCCTGGGTATTAATACCCCTCTTTCGATTAATGAAATTAGCTTTTTCCCAAAAAGTCATCATGATATCAGAGCCAGATTAGGGCTCCAGCCGCCCCATCCTCCTCCTCAGGTGTTCGCGAAGGATTCACGCCAGCGCACCGGCTCCCCCTCTTCTGCCCCGCGTTCCTCCTTCCGCCCGCAGCCTCGCCGAGCCCGCCTCCTCCACCAGCAACCCGCCGAACGTGCGGCTCTTGCGCGCGGGGCGAGAGGCCGTCTAGCTGCGGTCGCCGTCTACACGCGTCCACCGTCTGAAGCCTCCGGGGCCTCCTTCTCCGCTGGCCGCCGCCGCCGCCGCCCATGCCTGCGGCCACTGCGAGATCTGATACCAGGCCGTGCAGCTGCGGTCGCCGTCTACACGCATCCGCCGTCTGAAGCCTCTGCGGGCTCCTTCTCTGCTGGCCGCCGCCCCCCATGCCTGCAGCCACTGCAAGCCATCCCAGTCGGCCGCCACCGATCGTCCGCAGTGGCCTCTCGTCTTCCAGACATGGGTGCCAACAACCTGTTGTGGTCTTCGTCCCGTTAGGGGAGAGCGTCTTGTCGTCAACTATGGTCTGTGTGTAGAGGACCTCATCTAGTTTCCATACTCTTATGCATTGATAACTCTCAGCTCTCTGGCGACGTTCTAGTTTTCTATACTCCATCATCTGCTTCTTGTCCGATATGGGGGACTCCTCGTCTTCGTCAACCAGACAGGCGTTGATCCACGCGGGTGCTGTCACCGGAGGAAGGGGTCAGGGTGTGATGCCACGAACATGTGCCCCCGCCGTCGGGCGAGGTGTCGCTTTCTTATTTGTCTTGGCATGGACTTGCTACCATCCTGGTTGTTCTTTTATTGGAGGCCTCATAAGTATGCTGAGTGCTAGCTTCTGTAATTTCTTTGGGCAATGCCTGATATAAGGAAATCATGTTGGCCATAGCTTTCCTCCGAGGCACCTCATGAGGTTGTGGAGGGTCAACCCTGTACTCCCCCAACTTTATTTCTTCTTTCTTCACCATGCCCTCGATGATGTCTTTGAATACATAACAGTCCTCGATCGGGTGCCCCAGCATCTGATGATAAGGGAAGAATCTCGGGCTGTCTCTTCTTTTCAGGTCCTCTGGCCTTTTTGGCTCAAGCAAGGTGACCTTATTATACTGGGTAACCCAGTCAAATAGGACATTGGTCTTCTCTGAAAAAGAATAGGCCCTCTTCATTTTATCCCTTAGTGAGGGACCTTCCTTCTTCTCTTCTGCCTTGGCGGGCTGAGGCGTAGCTGCCTTCTTGCCCTTGTCTCTTTGTTGTTCAGATGCCCTGATATCAAGAGTGTTTACTTCTTTAGGCACTTGATGCCTCTCTACTGCCTTTCCTTTCTATGCTGTGGCAGTGGCTGATGTAGGGGTAGGCCTGGCCAGGAAAGCTTCCACTTCGGCCACTACATTGTTTAAGCGGTCGAACGACCGAATTTTCATGCCGATCATCTTTTCTAGTACCTCTCTCCCGAGGTTTTATTTGTAGATTTGTACAGTGTCCTCCTGATGCAGGGGCCGCTTGCATCTCATTCTGAGGTTCCTCTACCTCTTGATGTATTCAAGGGCTGTTTCATCTGCCCTTTGCTTTGTTGAGTAGAGTTCAGCCACCGTGACCTCCCTCTCGGTGACATGAAATCTTTCTCTGAACTTTCGTTGCATGTCTAACCAGTCAGCAATTGAACCGGCCAGTAGGCTAGAATACCATTCAAATGCAAGCCCTGTCAATGAGGACCCAAAAAACATCAGCAGGTATGATTCGTCTGTGGCTAGGTCACCCATGATGGTCATGTAGTATGTGACGTGCTCCTTCGGGGATCTCTTCCCGTTGAACTTGTCGAACTTAGGCGGCTTGCTGATCCCTGGAGGGAGCCACTTGGCTGCATGATGTGGCGGATATGGCACCTGGTAAGCATCAAATACTACATAGTCGCCTTTACTTCACTCAGCAAGCTTCAACTCAAACATCCTTTCCACCATCAACTTGTTCATGGCAGTCAGATCGACTGGCTCTGGGTAGAAGTGTGCTGGCTATAGGTAGGGGTGACCAAGGTGGTCACCTGCGGAGGAGGACGCAACAATAGAGGTGCTTGGTGCACTTGTGGCAGCACCGATGGCAACAACAGTTGTGGTGGGCGCTGTTGGGTGGTCGCTAGGTTGGGCTCTACCAGCTGGGGTAGGGTATATAAAGGTGGGAAGTCACATGGTTTGATGCCTCCCCGTGACAACTCGGCTTGCATTTCAGGTTGCTTGGAGGCCGAGGCTTGCTCTATCCTCTCTATTAGCTGCTTCATCAGAAGTTCTATCTCCTATTGATATTTCTGGAGCAGCATCAGTACTAATGGGTCCATGGTTGCTGTGTTGGGGATGGCTTACACTATCTCCCCTGAAGCTCCTTCAGGCGAGGTACTCAGCAACCCGCATGTACTTCCTCTATCTATGAACCTTCCTTCTTGCATGACCAGGGAAGGTTAGTCTCTCGAATACGGAGACTATTCTTCTTTCCCTCTACTGGGGAGTAGCTTCATCAGCTTCAAGCTCCAAGCCGTCTTCATATCCATTATTGTAAACCGATGACGTCATTCTTCTTTCTTCTTCTTCCTCAACTGTCATTGGTGGACAGTCATCTTCTTCTCCTGTGGCTGCTTGCAACAGCCGTTGTTGGCCAAGTGAGGGGTTGCCCATACCCCTGAAATAACTTCTGACCATGTTGGTCATTTCTTCTTGCCCTAGTCCCTGATGTAGGTGATACTTTTGAGTGTACCTGTTAGTAGATGCCGAGTTGGCATAGTTGTTGACATTAGTTATTCCTTAGTGTTTATCTCTCCTAGACCAAAACCAACACCCCGCGGCGATTTAGTTCGTCCACATCTGGGTCATTCTCTTCTCCTCTCCCCATTCTCACCCAAACGCCCCTAATTCCACCCCGTCTTAGTGGGTGATTCCGTCGTTACAACAGGGCCACCTTGACGGACACCTCTTGAGGACTTGAAAAAGCTAGCTGAGTCCCCATTCAGTAATACAGAAAGCCAATAGTTATTAACCATCTTTTCAATTAGATTGATGAATTTGATACTAAACCCAAATCTGTGAAGTACAGCAAATAGAAAATCCCATTCTAACCGGCCATATGCCTTGGCCATATCAAGCTTGAGCATGACATTAGAGCCTCTAGTTTTCTTGCCTAGATCATGAGCTAGCTCTTGTGCAAGGGCAATATTTTCTACAATCTGTCTCCCCTTCAGAAAAGTAGATTTTTCTAATGAAATAATCTTGGGAAGAATGGTGGCCAACCTTTTATTAACAATAGAAGATATGATCTTGTAGATGAAATTGCAAAGGTTAATCGGCCTGAACTCTGAAATGTCAGTTGCATTAGGCCGTTTAGGAGTGAGAGCAATCAGGGTTGAGGTCACACTTCTTGGGAAGGCTTGCTGAGAGTAGAAAGCTTCTTGGACAGCACTGACAACCAAACTGGCAATGACAGCCCAAGCTTTTTGATAGAAAGCTCCTGTGAATCCATCGGGCCCCAGGGCACTATCAGAGGACAAATTAAAAACAACATCATGGATTTCAAATTCAGTAGGGATTGCACAAAGGAAATCATTATCATCCTGATTTACCAACCATGGAATGCAATTCAGAAAAGTATCTTCTATGTTATGGTCTTGAGAAGTAAAAGCATTTTGGAAATGGGAAGTAGGAATTGCCTTCATTTCTTCATGGTTTGAAGTAAGAGAGCCAACAAAGTTCCAAAGTTGAATGATACCTTGCTTACGTCTATTAGCCATAGTAGTCATATGAAAAAACTTGGTATTTCTGTCCCCTTCAAGGAGCCACCGGATTCCAGACTTTTGTCTCCAAAAACATTCCTGCTGGAGTAGTCGATCAGATTGAATAGACTTTGCCTCTTCTAGTGTAGCATAATTAGCATCCATTGGGTTGAGATCATAAGAATGTTCTGCCATAAGAATAGCATCTTTAGCAGCCATCAGATTCATATGAATATTTCCAAAAGTCTGTTTGTTCCAAATCTGAAGCATTTTCCTCATGTACTTGAACTTAAGGTATAGGGAAGTCATGGGAGAAGAGGCCAGCAGACTGGTATGCCAATAGGATTGAACATCCCCAAGAAATTTGTCATGCATAGTCCACAATTTTTGAAAGCAAAACTTGCTCTTAATCCTATCCTGATAGGGTAACTTAACAAGCAAAGGAGCATGATCAGAGGCTTCCCTGGACAAATGCTCAACCGAAATAGGGAAGAGATGCAACCACGTTGCATTAATAAGCACCCTATCCAACCTTGCCCAGATACCTCTACTCCCAAGTTGATTATTTTGCCAGGTGTATTTTGAGCCCAAGTAACCAGCATCTACAAGAGCACAGTCTGAAACACATTCATAGAAATCTGAAATAGCACCCAAGTAAGGGGGATTTCCACCTAACTTCTCATCCACATTTAGAATGCAATTGAAGGCTCCTGCTACTAGCCAAGGTCCGTTAATCTGAGAATGGAAAGAAGATAGAGAAGCCCACAGAGACTGCCTCTCAGGAGCAGTGCATTTTGCATAGACAAAAGACAAATGAAATACAAATAGAATAGCATTTAATTGGAGAAGAGAAATCTGCTGATCATCCCTACACATAACAGAGAAATCTAGCGGATCCTTCCAGAGCACCCAAATATGTGCCAAATTATCATTATTTGCAATAGCTTTAGCCATACCCAAACTTCTACAAATACCATCCAACTTGCTGACATTTATTTTCGGTTCCAAGAGAACAATGCAGTCAATTTAATCCTAGGTCCACACCATTAAGGATCCGCTAAACTACGGGTGTTACACTTGGAGTATAGAGGGAGTGGGAGGAGAGGAGGGGAGACGATAGATAAGCAAGGTTCCTCATTCGAACCATCCTCTCATGCATTTTCCCCTTTCCCCGTGTGGGCGGCAGCCCGAAAGTCATAGAAGAATGCCCCGTTATGCGTCTTCTATTCTCCTACACCGTCCACCAAGTCATCTTCCATTCTCCTACGCCGAAGTAGCACGAACGCACTGGAAGTCGTAAAGGCCTTCGTCTTCATCGTCGGCCTTCATATTTCACCAAAGGAAGGTAAGAAAGAAGGAGATGAGGGAGAAACAGTGAAGGCCCTTATGCAACGTGAAGAGGAAGAGGCACCCTTCAGAGCCTTTTATAGGCTGAAGGGAGGGAACTTCACCTTAATTGACCCTCCCCTCGAAAAGACCTGAAGGGACTTCGAAGAGAAGGTGTACGTCCTCCCCGAGGAGTAGTTACGCCTCCCTGTCCCCAAAATCCTCTAGGATCCTTCTACGGGAATACGCAAAAAGATGGGTTCTTCAAGGCTTGAGAAGATGGGAAGACACCATATTAACACCAGCGAATCGACCGATTGACGTGTGACCCGATTTTTCGTCAGAAGAATCGTACGAGATCTTTGATTTGCTGACGTCCGCGGATATGGTGAATCGCACTCGGTCAAAATTGGTAAGAAGCATTTAAGTATGCTCTGAATACCTTTGCCATTATATATAGAAAGAAAGGAAATACATGGAAAGGTTCCAGATGGCCTTACAAAAAGAAAGGGGGGGAAAGACCAGCAAAGCAAGTACAAGGTAAACCTAATCTATGGAGATGGGAGAAGGGTGGGAGGGTTGTGGTCCTCCTTGAAGCTCGGTGGTCAGAAGGCCCTTGGCTCTCTGCACCATCTCTGCAGTCAAGGGCAACGCGCCCCCGGCTCGGTGATGGCCAGCTCGGGCACTGACCCCACCTGTGTGGGAACTGCCTCGACCGTGCGCTCTCCCAAAGCAGCCGGAGTTGGCGATCCTCCCTCCACAGGAGCAGAAGTGTCCTCGCTTCCCCCTCCACCACTTGACGCTGACGACGAAGGAGAGGTTGAGCCTTCTTTGCCCGAGTTGTAGCGTTGCCCGGGGTTGAAAACGAGCTTGTCAATAACTTGCTCCTGTGCCTGACTCACTGCCTGCCAGTAGCCCTGAGCGAAGCCCTTTCGCAGCCCACATCGGTAGCCCGACTCGTAATAGGTGAAGGCGATCTTCTTTAGGGCATCGCGATATTCTTCCGAGCCACGATATTGCTCGATCGCCCTCGCCTCGGCCGCTACTACTCTCGCCTTGAGATTGGCCAACTCTGTCTCGGTCTCGGCTAACTTCACTTCAGCGTCCCTCCTTGCTCGCTCTGGCTCCAGGAGCCAGCCCCTGAGCTCTTCCCGCTCGATTGCCCACTGCCTCGAGCTCGCCGCGTAGGCCTGGTGCTCCTCCTCCAAGAGTTTGCTCTTCAGCTCGGCCATGTATTGAGCTTGGGACAGTTGCTCGGACAGTGATCGCATCTTCTCCAGGCTCGCCCGGTTCTGTGATTGGAGTGATGCTGCTTCCTGCTGGAGGGCCCCAAGCTCGGAGGACAACTGCTCGACCTTCCGATCGGACTCAGCACGAGCCCGGGCCTGGGTCGCCTTGCCGTTTTCTACCTACGCTAAGTAATCTGCTATCTCGGCAAAGCTCTGGCTATCTCCTACTCCCTCTGACCATTCGCTCGGTGCATAAATCCCACTAAGGATCCGCCGAAACGAAAAGGGGAGGAAAAGTCCTAAACGGAGGAAACGTGAAACGCAAGCACACTGGGTATTTATAGGCCCTCAACGGCCCTGAGAAGAACCACCGGGACGTTTCGGACTCCAAGGACGGCTCCCCCGAACCAACGCATGATACATCATCACCCTCGAGCCCCCATATGCTAGGGCAGTCGTATTAATGGCCCCTAAAACCTTGAAGCAGGGACAGCTCGCAATGGCCAATCCCTATCCGAGCCACAGCCCCATGTGATGGATGTATTACCAGGGATTTTCACAACCATGGGTAGCTAACATAATTTCGAGGAAAGCAAATGATAATTTGATTATTTTTCCTTCTCTCTTTTTTTTAATTGCCATATTACTGACCCAAGCGCCCTTACGAGTTTTCACCGGAGCCAACCTCTTCTTGCTTTTGCCCATGTGCCCTTTCAGATTTTTATGTGACAAGGTACCTAATTTTGCCTGTAGCGCCCTTTCAGATTTTCTCCAGAGTCAAGTTATATCCATTTTTGCCCCTTTTCAGGATATCTGAATAAGTCCGGTGCGGACTGAAATGTAGGTTTCGAGTCCAATCATCTTGTGAGTAGGTGCACGGATGTACCTGTGACAATGTATTCATTAGCATAGAGTGGATGCTAATGTAAAGAAAAGGGGTTTATGCGCTAGTTCAGATGTAAGATCTAAACTGGTGGTAGTGCATATCTGATTTGGCTAGGGCATAAAGCTCCTATCAGTAGAACTACATTCATTGACGTGGGGATAATGCCAATGCAAAGGAAAAGTTTTAAGCACTGGTTCCGACGTAGGGTCCAAAGTAGCAATGATATGTTTGGCTAGGTTGTGAAACATTTCGCTGGTGGGACAGTATATTCATCAACGTGTGGTTAAAACTGATGTGAGGGAAAGGTTTAGGCACTAATCTAGATAGAAGGCCCAAACCGGTGATGACGGATACGAGTCAATTAGGGCATGAAGCCTTTTGCTGATAAATGATGTATTCATTGACGTGGGGTTAACGTTAGTGCAAGGGATAGACGGTTTAAGCATCGATTTAGATGGAAGGTCCAAATCGATGAAGTTGTGAGTACAGTGGCTTAGGCACAAAGTCGTTTGCCAGAAGATGGGTATTCGTTGACGTGGGGTTAGCATCAACTCAAACGATACAGGGTTTAAGCATTGATTTAGATGAAAGGTCAAAATCGATGAAGTTGTGAGTGCAGCGGCTTAGGCATGAAGCTATTTGCTGGAAGATGGGTATTTGTTGACGTGGGGTTAGCGTCAACACAATGGATAGAAGGTTTAAGCATCGATTTAGACGAAAGGTCCAAATCGATGAAGTTGTGAGTATAGCGGCTTAGGCACGAATCCATTTTCCAGAAGATGGATATTCGTTGACGTGGGGTTAGCGTCAACGCAAGGGATAGAAGGTTTAAGTATCATTTTAGATGAAAGGTCTGAGTCAATGAAGTTGTGAGTAAAGTGTCTTAGGCATGAAATCATTTGCCGGAAGATGGATGTTCATTGACGTGGGGTTAACGTCAACACAAGGGATAGAGGGTTTAAGCATCGATTTAGACGGAAGGTCCGAATCGATGAAGTTGTGTATAGCGGCTTAGGTCTGAAGCAGTTTGTCGAGAGATGGATGTTCGTTGACGTGGGGTTTGACGTCAACACATGAGATAGAGGATTTGAGCATCGATTTAGATGGAAGGTCCGAATCGATGAAGTTGTGTATTGTGGCTTAGGCCCGAAGCCTTTTACTAGGAGATGGATGTTTGTTAATGTGGGGTTAGCGTCAACACAAGGGAAAAAAGGTATAAGGATTGATTTAGACGGAAGGTCTAGATTGATAGGGATGTATATATAGTGGCTTAGGCCCGAAGCCATTTGTTGAGAGCATGTTTTCGTTGATGTGGGGTTAGTGCCAACGCAAAAGGATAAAAGGCTTAAGCATCGATTTAGGCGGAAGGCCTAGACCGATGGGGATGCATATATAATTGTTTAGGCCTGAAGCCATTCGCCGAGAATATGTTTTTCACATGAAGGTTAGTCTTTGTAGAGCAGGGGCCTAGGCCATGGTTTGGGGAGAGGATTCTTTTAATTATTCACCATCCTATTAAATGGAGGTGGTGGGGCATGATACAGCTTCAGATGTTTTCCATTGAGTGGTGGGAACTGCACCTCTCCTCGGTGGTTGACCACAATATAGGCTCCCCCTTCATACACCCGCTAGATCACATACTGTGGACGCACTTTTGGGACACTCCTTTTTGTTCTTTTGTTCATTTATTTATTCATTTGCCCAATACCAAGAGAAGGAGGGCTTGGGCCTTATGCACTCAAAATGACCCAATTCCCTCAACCTAGACTCTTAATAACTCATTAACCAAATGGCCCACAAATGGCCTAAAAAAAGGAATCTAGAATAAAAATAATGATGAAATCTTGCCTCATATCTGGGACTCCAAGCTGTCTCGACGACATAGTGATGCCTGCATAGCTCGAGCCGCACTACGTGTCCTGTAATGTCGATCAATAGCTCAGTGGTCCGTCATCTCAAACCACTCAAAATATCGATCCATACCGGCCTCCTAATCTAAGTAATCCTTTGGGTTCAAAGACCCCTCAAAAGTGGGATGGTCCGCGCACACGCTTCGTAGAATGTGGTCGCCCTCATCGAGATCATGATGCTGTCGTTGGCCACGACGGTCACGACCATAACCCCCATAGACTCCTATTGACTATCTCTATCTGACCGTCAGTCTGGGGATGATATGCAGTGGAGAACTTGAGGTGTGTGCCAAACATATGTCATAGTGTCTTGCAAAAATAACTAGTGAACCTAACATCCCGGTCAGACACTATGGTACAAGGTAATCCAAACCTACTCACCACATGAGCTAGAAATAGGCGGGTGACCCGCGAGGCATTCGAAGTCTTCAAATAGGGAATGAAAAAGACCATCTTAGAAAACCTATCCACAACCACAAAGATAGAATCATACTTTCGGGCCATGCATGGCAATCCCAAAATAAAGTCCATACTAATATCCTGCCATGGGACATCAGGGATGGGTAGAGACGTATAGAGACCAGAACTTTACTTTCTCATCTTCACTATAGCACAAGTACGACACTGGGCCACGATGTGAGAGACATCACGCTTCAAGCTCGGCCAATAAAAACGGTGCTCTACTACCTCAATGGTCTTGTTCCAACCAAAGTGGTTGGCTAGACCCCCAGCATGTAGTTCCCATATAAGGAAATCTCAGGCCGAAGTCCGAGGAACACAAAGCCTATTTCCTTGAAACAGGTAACCTTCCTGAAGCATGTACTCGCTACAATCCTTCGAAGGCCCAGCCTGGAGAGTGGTAAAGATCTGACCAAAGTCGGGACAATCTGCGTAAGCCTCTCTCATCTTCTCAAGGCCTATGACCTCGACACTCATGGTGGACAATAAACATGCACGCTGACTCAAGGCATCGGCAACATTTTTTTCTATCCCAACCTTGTGCTTGAGCACAAAGGTGAACTCCTGAAGGTACTCTACCCATCGGCTATGACGCACATTGAGCTTCTTCTAGGCATGGAGGAATTTAAGAGCCTCATGATCTAAATATAAGACAAACTCCTGATGTAGCAGATAGTGCCTCCAATGCCTCAAAGTCTAGACAACTACGTAGAACTCCTTGTCATAGGTGGAGTATCACATTTTGGCGTCACTCAACTTCTCACTAAAGAAGGCAATATGGTGGCTCTCCCGGCTCAAGACTCTGCCTATACCAACACCAGACACATCACAAGAGACCTCAAACACTATCGTGAAGTCAGGTAATCGAAGGATAGGTGCCTGGGTCATACGCTCCTTAATGTCCTGAAAGGCAGTGGCAGCGGCCTTCGTCCATACAAATGTGCCCTTCCGAATACAATCCGTAATCGGGGCAGTGATAGAACTAAATCTACGGATGAAACGACGATAGAACATCGCGAGGCCATGGAAGCTATAGATATCATGGAGCGCGCGAGGCTCCGACCACTCAATAATGGCTCGAATCTTCTCTGGATCAGCAGAGACCCCTTCACTAGATACAATAAAACCCAAGAAGATGACATGTGAAGTCATGAAAGCACACTTCTTTGGGTTGGCGTACAACTACTCTCACCTTAAGATCAAACAGACTTGCCTCAAATTATCCAAGTGATCTTCCCTAGTGCGGCTATAAATAAAGATGTCATCGAAGTAAATGACAACAAAGACTCTAATAAGAGGTCCAAGGACCTGGGTCATGAGCCGCATAAAGGTACTAGGAGCGTTGGTCAAGCCAAAGGGCATAACCAACCACTCGTATAGCCCATCGGGAAAGAGGAGTGAGAAGTGGAACACAGAGATGTTGGAGGAGAAGGATCGAAAGAGGTGCAGCAAATGAGATGAAAGGGTGATATAGGCCGAGGCCTAAAATCATGAGGGGATGGGGAGTCCAGAGGTCCCGAACAGGGAGGGAAAGAGGAGTGAGGGTTCGCGGATCGAAAAATAGAAGAGAAAATCATGGAAACTAGATTGGCGGAAGGAAGGTACACCACCCAAGGGTGGGAGCTGAATAGAAGGAAAGACGAATGAAATAAGGAAGAAGAAGAGGGGGAGGTAGACCTCTGAGTGCACAATTAACACCCCTTAAACTTGCATCGCCGCCTTTTCTTTGTCGAAATCTTCTTGGAACAAATCCGTCTGGCACGTACTTGGGCCTTTGGGCTTCTCGCCTTGCAATGTCTTCTTATGTAATGAGCCCATCGGGCGGACGGACTGGCCCGACTATGAACATGCTGCTTTATAGGGGCGATTGCCCCTAGACATGCGGTGCTAACAACATGTAGACATCCTTGAGCAAGTGACTCCTTAGAAGGATGAATATCAGACAACCATAGAGTTTCATCTCTCGGCACAAGCAATATGAGATTCAGCATCTCCCTTTGGTAATTAGGCACGAAACATAGCTCCCTTGATAGAAGAAACGAATGAGGCCAAGGGCTGACTCACCAGTAAACCGAGGGAGATTACGTAACAAGTGCAGAATGCCCCTAGTCAATCTTGAAGATACGGCCAACTGCCCCTTGAATGCAAAACTCAACAAACTCTTAGCGGCCGCATGGGTTAGCACAATCTGAGTAGAGAACTCTCCTAGGCCAGTGAGCTGAACAGCAATCAAGTGAGAGGTGATAACAACATCAATAGTGAATTCTCCGACGAGTAAAGAGATTGCCGCCGACCTCACTTGTGAAGAAACTGGCACCATCAGCAAGGAGCTTCTTTTGACAACTATCTTCAGAGATGAATGCTCTTTGTTCCTAAGGCAGCCAGGGATCTAGGCTCGGACCGGCATGTGACAAATGAATTCTTGAACCTTGCCATGCATGATCAAAGCCCGACTTGACTTATCACCTCCCCGGGATCCGAGGGGCACCAATGGTAGCGTGCGCCTGCTCCGTGAGGCAAGAAGGGGTTGAGAGGAGTTAGAAGGAAGAGGTTTGAAAGGTATCGGTGGAGGGATGGTGATGGTGATAGGTTTAGGTAAAAGCAAAGGTGATGATGTGGGTTCATCCTACTCAGGCTCGGATGATGATGGCGAAAGCGGAAGTGAAGGAGGTGGCGAAGGTGGTGGCAGTGAGGGGGATGACGAAGGCGACAGTGATAGTGATGGTGAAGGAGATGGTGAAGGCAATGAAAGTGGTGAAAGGGGTGATGGATGTGGTGATGGTGAAAGTGGAGATGGTGAAAGTGGCAGTGTAGTGCAGGATGTGGCCGGTGGTGGCGCTCTTCAACATATCTTTACAACACGTCGATGGGCCTTGGGAATAGGTGTGGTGGTTGAAATAGCGGGTGTAAGGGGGGTACTAGCCTGGGCAGAGGCTGGGGTATGTGTCGGAGATGGAGTAGAGGAAGAAAGAAGTGGGCAATGGAGCAGGGGCTTTGTTAACTAAAGAATCACTAGGGTGCCTCAGGTCTTGAAGTGGAGATGGCTGTCTAGGCAGCACTGCTTGCTGTGAAGATCCAAAATGACTCTACACACGATAGCCCAATCAATCATCTTCTGGCCTTCCAAATTGTACACAAACTGTCGGAACTCGGGGCAATCCTCGACAAAATGCCCCTGCTGGCGATGAAATTCACAAAACTGGAGCAAATTCCCAACCGCGGGTCGGCAAGGCATAACCGGAGGGAGTTGTAACGCGTGAGTGGCCCTTAAAGCCCTGAAAATATCAGCGTGAGTGGCCCTTAAAGCCCAGAACAAGGAGCCCGATTCGGGCAAGGTGGATGCCGAGAGGTGTAGGAAGGTAGTGGAGGTGGTAGTGGAGGTTGCATAGGCAAGGGGAATTGTGTAGGTGAAGGCGGAGGGCTAGTAAGCGGATGAGGTGGAGGCGTAGAGAGAGTGGGAATATAATGGATGACATCCACCTGCTCGGGATGTGACGTTTCCTTGACCGGAAGTGGAGGGGTGTGCGGAGGTGGAACAGCAGAGGGCTGACCTGTGGAGGGATATGGAGTGGAAGGATATGTGGATGCATATGGGTGTGCGAGAATGGAAGACCGACTCATGGAGCGGTATGACGTGGATGGCTGACCCGTGGAGGATGGTGGAGGGGAAGTGTATGTGGAAGACAAAGGTGGAGGAGACTCAGGGTCAAGGGAAACTAGGAGTTGTTGGCTAATGAAGTAGGCTCGGCTGTAAAGTTATTGCCAAGATTTGATATCATTCAGGGCTAAGATGCATCTAAGCTCATGCGATGCATTGGAAATAACCATCTTGTTCTATTAACCCTCTGGGATATGACCCGAGACTTGCGTAGCTAGGCGACGCCAGCGGTCGGCAAAGGTCGAGAATTTCTCATCAGGCTTCATCTTCTCTTGGGCCAAATCCACCACAGAGTACTTGGGCCCAACCTGGTCCTAGTACTACTGAATAAATCTTGCTTGGACGGCTTGAAAATTCACCACTTGCTCTTACGGTAACAAAAAGAACCAATCCGAAGTCGGGCCTTCTAACGACAAACCAAACAGATAAGCCATCAAATGTTGGTCATGTCGGAATTGGGCCGACTCGTATAAGAACTCCTTTGAGTGCACAGAGGGGTCACCGATTCCACCATAGCGATGATGTGTGGGAATCTGAGAGCGTGGTGAAAGTTGAAGACCTTGAAAAACAAATGGGACACTCAAAGATGTTGGAGGATTGATTCGACGTTGCAATTCATGTAGCTGGCGTTGGGCCTGAGCGATCATCTCCTCGGTGGGAAGAGTCTGAGAAGGATGTGAGCCAGCTTGAGAAAGAGAGGGTTAATTTACACCAGGATGGTGGTGGGCCAAATAAGGGGATCCCGCCTGAGATGAAGGGAAGCCCGTTCCAGGAATGGAAGGATGCATGGGCCTGGAAGGATCATGTATGCGGGGATGAGAATTGATTGGGCCAGCAACAGCACGGGCGGGATAGGGAAGCCCGTTAAAAGGAGTAGGTCTATTGAAAGAGGAGGGCCCATGAGGAGAATAGGGCCCATGAGAAGAATGAGGTGATGGGCCCACATGGGAAGAGGAATCCATGCAGGGATAAGAGGATAGGGAAGATGAGGGATAAGACACAGGAGAAAAATACTCCATGGGGGAAAATGGAGACTTTATACAATGAAAGATGGGAGAGAATACAAGAAGGGATGAAACCTAGGACAAATGTAACTAAATGAAGACACACAAAGATGAACTAGTCTAAATGGGCCTAATTAACAAAATGATATGGATGCAACACACAATGGAGGGAGGAGATGAGAGAAGAATCAACCAATTAAACACCCAAGTTATGAATGATACACGAGAAATTTTTATAGATTTTCCTCCTTAGGACCTTAGTGGATTAATTAAGATATGAATTCGCTCAACCACAAGGTACCTATCCAGGGTAGGAAATGGGAAACTGGCTGACTCTAAGGGACTCTCTCTCTCGCGGATGAAGACCCTAGACTGGGGGGTGGTACGGTACAACCTGCCCGGCATCCGTGTGAGAATCCACGGCTCACGGGGACTTACGGAGGTCCTCAGTAAGGTCACCTAGTCGGCTCCAAGGAGTATGGAGATGAGAGGAAACCCTACCTCGGTAGGAATGCAACTAAATGTGAATGAAATGCATGAATCCTATGCGCACCGGAGTGCATGCAAAGTCTAACCTAGGTCTAACAATCAATAAGCAAGCAAGTATGACAAGGTATAAATAACAATGATGCAAACATCAACTAACAACAGGGGAGATCAATAATGGCACCAAATAATCATGAAATATGTGAAATGATAATCAATATAGAGGCTCGGGTGCACTGTAGCACACTTGGACGATCTCTAGGAGACCGTGCAGGGAGGATGACGGTCCTGTTTGGACCGTTCAACAGTAAGGAGTAATAAACTTAAAAACGATGATGACAGAAACTAGAATGAATGAAAACAAAACTGTAACGGACGAAAGGGTGTGAGCAGAAGAATACCTGAAAGGACGGTCTATACGTAGGCCGTTCAAACTCTCTGACGGCCCTGAAACGACCACATAACATCAGCAAATATCACCAGTGCAAACGTAGCAGCGTACCTGAGCCAGTGGTATAGACAGCCTCAAGAAGGCCGCATGGAAGATGAACGAGCAGCACGGGGCCGCTGAAGACAGTAGGCTCGTAACAGGAATAGCACTGGAAGCAGATAAGAACGGCCTCCTCACAGCCGCAGAAGATAGTGAACGGCTCTAGACGCACCGTACATCCTCCGGAAGACAGATACGAAGGAAACCCTAAAACAACCAGACACAACTCCAAAAAGGAAACTACCAAAGCATAGGAACAGGTCAGTAAATCACTAACACGATGGGCACTAGGCGTCCCACCGTGATTGCCAGAAAATTGGATGTAGATAAGTTTTTCTACCGGACTTTAATCCTCCATTAACCCCTTCCACTATATCGATATGAAAAGTAAATGAAATGCAAAGGGAAAGGGGACAGAGGGATGTCAAAAGCAACAGCAAAGGCAAGGGCAAAAGCAACAGCAAAGGCAAGGGCAAAAGCAACAGCAAAGGCAAGGGCAAAAAGCAACGGCAACGGCAGAATCAGGCGGGGAGGATGCCGTATTTGGATTCGAGGAAGGATTGCAGGGTGGTGGGGAGGGTGGTGGCTACTTCCTGCCAGGTGAGGAGGGCGCAGCGGCTGCGGAGGTCGGCGGAGCGGATGGCGCGGAGGATGCGGAACCATTGTTCGATGAGGTCGGCGCGGCGGCGATCGCAGAGGACGACGAAGTGTTTGTCTTCGTGGTGGGCGGCGAGGACGCCGCGGACGAGCTGGTAGGAGTTCAGGGTGGGTGGACGCGATTTGGGAGTGGCGCGGGGCGGGGATTCGGGGTCGTCTTCGGGGAGATTGGATGGAGGAAGCGGCGAAATGCCTGGGTGGGTGATGGGGAGGGATTCTGGGTCGAATAGATCGGCGAAGGCTGGGTAGCTCTGGATGCGCGAGAGTGGGGCGCGCTGGAAATCGGTTTCGGTGAGCTTGGCTTCGATGAGGAGCGGACCGAGGTGGAGGTCGATCTCGGTGCGATCGGATAAGGGCTTGCCGCTGCGGCCAGGTGGGAGTGGGAGGCGCGGGTGGTAGCCGAAGATGGGCTGCGGAGTTTCATGGCTGCCGAGGCCGAGGAGGGCGCGGAGAGCGGGGCGGTTGAGGATGTTGGGGTGGCAGAAGATGTTCATAAGGAGAGCGTCAGAGGAGACGGCGCAGTCGAGCTCGCGGCGGGTGCGGTCGCGGTCGGGGTGGTGGCGATGGGGGATGCGCGTGGACGAGGTGTAGGCCTTGGCGAGGCGCGCGGCGAAGTCCGGGTTGGCGAGGATGGCGCGATAGGAGGTGGGATGGAAGTTGCCGTGGGAGCCGCGCTCTTCATCGGGCTGAAAGAGGATGCTGGGCAGGCTGCCGTGGGTGGACTCGTGGGGATGGAGGCGAGCGTGTTCGAGGGCTCGGATGGCGAGTTCGCGACGGAGGGCGGTGGCGGTTAGGGTGGTCGCCATGAGGGAATGGTAGGGGAAGAAATGGCGTAAGGGCAAGTGGGAGTGTGAAGTGTGGAGTGTGAATGTGAGCTGATCTCTCGGCTGGAGGCGATGGATCGCGGAGCACTCGTTGACCCAGAGATGATGCGCGAGAAATTGCGTCTCAAATCGGCAGAGCGACGTGCAGAGGGGAATCGGCCATAATTTGGGAATGTTGATATTGGCATCGGGGTCGCCGCGCAGGCGGGAGTTATTGGTGCAGGCGGGGTATGTGTTTGAAGTGCAGCCTGCGGAGATTGATGAGAGCGTGCGTGAGGGCGAGGCGCCGATGGCGTATGTGACTCGGCTGGCGCGGGAGAAGGCGGAGGCGGTCTTCCGGAAGAACGGCGGGAGTGCGGGATGGGTGGTGCTGGGGGCGGATACTTCGGTGGTGGTGGATGGGGCGATTCTGGGGAAGCCACGGGATGCGGAAGATGCGGCGCGGATGTTGCGGATGCTGGGTGGGCGGACGCATGAGGTGATCACTGGGGTCGCTGTGGTGACGGTGGAGCGCGTGGAGGTGGCGGCAGAGGTGACGCTGGTGGAGTTTCTGCCGCTGGCAGAGAGCGATATTGCTGCTTATGTTGCGACGGGCGAGCCGATGGACAAGGCTGGGGCGTATGGGATTCAGGGGCGCGCGGCGCGATGGATTCCGCGGATTCAGGGGTGCTACTTCAATGTGGTGGGGCTGCCGGTGTCGCTGGTGTCGACGATGCTGGATGAGAGTGGCAGGGAATAGAAAGCAACGACAAAGGCAGGAACAAAGATAGAAGCAGATTCCCCTGAGGGGAATGACAGAAAGAAAAGCAAGAGCAAAAGCAAGAACAAGAGCAAAGGCAACAGAAAGAAAAGCAAGAACAAGAGCAAAAGCAACAGAAACAAAAGCAAGAACAAGAGCAAGAACAAGAGCAAAAGCAACAGAAAGAAAAGCAAGAGCAAAAACAAAAGCAGGTCTTTCGGCTGCGTGAGCCGCTTTGCGTCTCGCTTCGCTCAGGATGACAACTTCCGGGTGGGTTGCATTGCTCAGGATGACTGTATTTTGGGGTATGGGCAGATGAATCGGGCTTGCCAGTGTTGGGCATGTACCTTAGGCTTCCTGCTATGTCTTCCTGCTGGTTCTGCCGCGTGGTATTGCGTGCCGTGGTGTGCGCGATGCTTGGTGCTGCGTTGGCATGCGGCGCGCAGGAGGTGGCGGCGGGAGATTCCGCTACGAGTGGGCCGGCTGTTTTTGATCTGGTGCATCAGCGGGAACCGGTGATGGCGCTGGATGGGCTTTGGCGCTTTCGAACGGGGGATGACGCCGATGGGAAGCTGGGATGGGCGCGCGCGGACTTTGATGATTCGGGCTGGAAGCTGATTCGCGGGGATAAGAACTGGAGCCAGCAGGGGTATCGCGACTACGGCGGGGCGGGATGGTATCGGGCGAAGGTGAAGGCGCCTGAGGATGGAAAGCCGCTGGCGATCTATCTGCCTGCGGTGGGGACGAACTATCGGCTCTATGCGGATGGGAAGCTGGTGGGAGCGCTGGGAGGGATGCCTCCGGAACCAACGACTTTGTATGCCTCGGAGCCGCATGTGTTTACGCTGCCGCCGGTGAAGGGCGGGGTGATGACGCTGGCGCTGCGGGTGTGGCAGTCTCCGCACTGGTCACAGGCGTATGGCGGAGGGTTGCAGGGCGGGGTGAAGCTGGGAGACGCATTGCTGATTGAGCAGCGGCTTGAGCAGGATGTTCATGGGCATGCGTGGGGCCAGGTGGATGGGATCTTTCTGGCGATCTTTGAGCTGCTGGCAGCAATGGCTGCGCTGGGGTTGTTTGGGCTGCGTCCGGCGGAGCGCGAGTATCTGTGGTTTGGGGTGTGGCTGCTGTTGTCGGGGCTGATTCGATGCCTGTTTATCTACACGGCGTTTCATGCGATTGGGCGGCTGGAACATGACCTGTTGTGGCAGGGAATGTATCGCGCGTCGACGCTGGCGGAGATGGCGTTTTACTACCGGCTGCTGAAGGGGCATCGCGGGGTGTTGTTCTGGCTGGCGATTGGATCCATTCCTGCGAGCGTGGCGGTGATGGTGCTGGGGCTGATGGGGTGGATCAGCGTTTGGGTGTGGATTGAGCTGGGGATTGGGCTGACGCTGCCGCTGGTGGCATGGACGGTGGAACTGCTGATTCGGCGGGCGGTGCAGGGGCTGCCGGATGCGCGGCTGTTGTGCGTGCCGGTGCTGCTGCAGGAGGCGGTGGCGTTCGCGGTGCGGATGTTGAACCTGACGCAGAGGGGTGCGGGGCTGCATCTGCCGGTGGAGTGGTTTGCATGGATTTACCAGACGTCGACCTGGCCATTTCCGTTTTCACTGCAGGATGTGGCGGATGCGGCGTTTCTGGTGGGCATGCTGGCGATTCTGGTGCGGAGGTTTGGGCGGACGAGCCGGCATGAGGATGAGCTGGAGCGAGAGCGCGAGGCGGCGCGGAGCGTGCAACAGCTGCTGATTACGGAGTCGATTGCGAATTATTCGGGACTGGTGGTGCATAGCGTTTACCGGCCGGCGGGACAGGTGGGCGGCGACTTCTTCCAGATACTGCCGGTGGAGCAGGGTGCAGCGGCGGGATCGGTGCTGGTGGTGATTGGGGATGTGAGCGGGAAGGGATTGCCGGCGGCGATGACGGTGAGCCTGGTGGTAGGGACGCTGAGCACGCTGGCGCAGTATGTGGCTGATCCGGGGGAGCTGCTGGTGGCTCTGAACAAGGCGATTCTGCGGCGGAGCCTGGGGGGATTTACGACGTGCCTGATTTTGCGCGCGGATGCGGGTGGAGAGCTGGTGATGGCGAGCGCCGGGCATCTGGCTCCGTATCTGGATGGGCGCGAGATTGCGATGGAGAATGGCTTTCCGCTGGGGCTGGTGGCGGGCGGGCGGTATCAGGAGACGCGCGTACGCATGCAGGTGGGGCAGCAGTTGACGCTGGTAACGGATGGGGTGGTGGAGGCGCGGGGTAAGACAGGCGAGCTGCTGGGCTTTGACAGGACGGCGGGGCTGAGCCGGATGTCTGCGGGGGCGATTGCGCAGGAGGCGCAGACGTTTGGGCAGGATGACGACATTACGGTGTTGACGCTGGTGCGGCCGTAAGAGTTTGTGCAGACAGCGCTCTACGTGATCTCTAGAAATGACACACAGATGTTCAACGATGCTCTAGTCATCCTGGACCCACTGGAAAGTAGAGAGATTGGGCAGGGAGCGCAGAGATTGAAGGAGCGGTGGCGTCTGCAGCATGTGCGATGAGCCGCTTGCGTGCCACTTGACGCTGCAGCGGAAGGACTGGAGACAGGCTTCGTGCGTGTATTCGACGGCGAGATTGTGTATCTCGGGGGAGAAGCTTTGGATCTGAGCGAGGATGGCCTCTTCGGAAGGCTGCGCGGCGGTACGTTCTGTGGGGTGAAAGAGCAGGGTGAGAGTGCCGCGGTGGGCGCGGGGTAGCCAGTTCTCGACTCGACGCAGGAGGGTGAGGATGAGGAAGGCGAGGAGGGTTGCAGTGGAGGCGAGGATGAGCTGACCTCCGCCGAAGAGCAGGCCGAGCATGGTGGAGAACCAGAGGGTGGCGGCGGTGGTGACGCCGATGGCTCCGCTCTCTTTTTTGATGATGGCTCCGGCGCCGATGAAGCCGATGCCGCTGAGGATGCCGAGCGGGAGGCGCATGAGGTCGAGGACGTTGAAGGAGTCAGAGGGCTTGCCGTGCAGAGGCAGGAGGAGATTGACCTGCAACATGGCGAGGGTAGCGGCGAGAGTGACGAGCATGAGGGTGCGCATGCCGGCAGGGCGGCCGTGCTCGTCGCGGTTGTAGCCGAGGATCATGCTGGCGATGCAGGCGAGAGCGAGGCGGAGGGCGATCTGCTGCCAGGTGAGATGGAGAGTAAGGCCGGGGTCCATGGCGCGCCTCCAAAGGGAACAGGATAGTAGGCCGAGGCGCGCGGGATTATGCGGTTGTGGACAGGTGGGTCTACAAAGAAGCCGCTTAGGATGCGTTACTGGCGGAGGCGGACGACTTCGATTTTGGTGACGGAGAAGAGAGAGCGGGCGTGCATCTTGTCGCCGGGGACGATGATGCGGAAGGGCGCTTCGCGGGCGGGGAGTGGGGCGTTGTCGGCTTTGTCGGCGATGAGGATTTTGACGTTGCCGAAGAGGGGATCGATGTCGCCGGGAGTGAAGGTGACCTGGTAGCCGTCGCGGGCGGTGGCGAGGATGTAGCTGGCCATGCCTTTGCCGGTCATGCCACGGCCGAACTGCCAGCCGGCTTTGGTGAGGAGGTCGTAGAGAAGGACGCCCTCGTAGGTGGTGGTGTTGCCGTCAGAGCTTAGAGTGGCGGTGGAGCGTGGGAGCCTGGCGAGATCAGCGGCGGTAAGAGAGAGCGGGGTGGGGATGGCGCCTTCGAGCTGGAGGGTAGCTGGGGCGGAGTCGGCTGCGGGTGCCGGGGCTTGTGCTACGACGGAGAAGCTGGCGGGTACGGCGAGGGCGGCGAAGAGGATGAGGGCGCGCTGAATTCGCATAGGAACACTGTACGCTAGAAGCGAATGAAATCGATGATGGGGAATCGATGGAAATCGATGGGGGCGGCTGCGGGGCTGATGGTGGCTCTGTTCGCGGGAGCGGCGTCGCCGGGGTTTGTGTGGCGGCTGCCTGCGGGATTTCATGCGCCGCCTGTGCCGGCGGACAATCCGATGAGTGCGGTGAAGGTGGAGCTGGGGAGGTATCTCTTCTACGACGTGCGTATGTCAGTGAATGGCGAGGGGGCGTGTGCGACGTGCCATATGCAGAAGTATGGGTTTACGAATCAGCTGCCGGTGGCGATTGGGGTGACGGGGGAGAGTCATCCGCGGAGGGTGATGCCGCTCGAGAATGTGGCGTGGCTGGCGGTTTATAACTGGGCGAATCCGGAGGTGACGACGCTGGAGGAGCAGTCGCGGACGCCGATGTTTCATACGCATCCGGTGGAGCTGGGATTGGATGAGGAGAAGGATAAGTTTCTTGGGGTACTTAGAAGCGATGCTACTTATACGCGGCTCTTTCCGGAGGCATTTCAGGGAGAGAAAGATATATGGGACTTCAAGCATGTAAGGATGGCGCTGGCGGCGTTTGAGCGGACGCTGATCTCGGGGGATTCTCCGTATGACCGATATCGATGGGGGCATGATGCGAGTGCGATTTCAGAGGCTGCGAAGCGTGGGGAGGATATCTTCTTTCACCAGCCGTATGCGTGCGCGCGGTGTCATGGGGGAATTACGTTTGGGGGCGGGACGGTGTATCAGACTGCGAATGGTGCGCCGGGAATCGAGTTTGTGAACAACGGGATTTATAACATTGCAGGGAAGCTGAGTTATCCGGAGAACAATACAGGGCTGTATGAGTTTACGCATAAGTTAGAGGATGTGGGTAAGTTCCGGCCGCCGTCGCTGAGGAATGTGGCGGTGCGTGCTCCGTATATGCATGACGGGAGTATGCGGACGCTGGATGAGGTGCTGGATCATTATGCGCGTGGGGGAAGGCTGATTGCTTCCGGGAAGTATGCGGGGGATGGGAGCAAGAATCCGAATAAGGCTGAGATGGTGGGCGGATTTACGCTGACGCTGCAGCAGAGGGCGGATTTGAAGGCTTTTCTGGAGTCGCTGACGGATGAGGAGTTTTTGCGGGATCCGCGGTTGGGGAATCCATGGCCGGTGAGATAGGGAATAGAAAATGCAACAGCAGATCCCCTTCGGGGATGACAACAAAAAAAACAAAAGCAGAGAAACAACAAAGGCAGAAGCAGATTCCCCTGAGGGGAATGACAGAAAGAAAGGCAAGAGCAAGAACAACAACAAAAGCAACAGCAACAACAAAAGCAAGAGCAACAGCAAAAGCAAGAACAACAGCGAAAGCAGGTTCCTCGGCTTCCCTACCCCGGTTCGCTCGGGGTGACTGCGTCGTTTTGATGCATGCTGTAGTTGTAGACAACTTGTTATTCAACTCCTTCTACCCATTTTCTTTTGTTTCGCGTCGATCCGACTTGACCGGAGGGGAGTTCGATTCCGAACTCGTCTCTCTCATTTTCTAGTCGATATAACGCGCCTGCCAGAGGCCGTTATATGCTTAACGGACCCTAGGAGGTGCGTTATGGATTACATGGCGAACCACTCATGGACCGTTATGTAACCGTAGTTTCTTGTAGGTCTGTAGGTTGTGGGGCATGACGGACTAGTCCCAGTCTGCCATGGCCAGTATAACGCCCCTATCGTGGTGCGTTATATGATGTGGTTAACTGCGGAGTTTTTCTGAGTTTCAAGCGTTCGGGTGACTGTAACGGACCCAGTGCGTTATAGTCATGTAGCGCACCTGTCATGGCGCGTTATAGTCTGTGTGATTTTGGATGATTTTTTGGTGCATATAACGCGCGGGTTGAGGTGTGTCATATATTGCATGATGCCCCAGAGATGGTGCGTTATGGTCTATATGCCTGGGTTTCGATATGTGCACGGGTGAGCATAATGGCCTGGGGGAGGCGCGTTATAGTCGCATAACGCCCCCACCCTGGTCCGTTACACTCTGCTATTTTGGTAAGTTAGGGAGAACATGTTTAATTCCCGTCCAATGCATTTCATGCTACGTTTATGGCACATTGCAGCTATGAAATGAGCATGGCTTGGATTCTGTAAATCATGCCTACAGCTAGCCTGGTCAACTAGCAGCTTTTTATCCTCTCCTTCTCAATGTCGGGCAATTGCGAAACATGAAACTGGATTGGGCTATTTTGAAACCTGGTGGTTTTTCTTGTAGCTGCCTAGGGGTCAGCTTGCCTTTGGCATGGCCTTTTGCTTTGTTCTTCACTACTGCTCACTGTGGCATGCTATCAGGTTCGGTTATGACATGTCCACCATCACATACCATGTCCTGGTAAAATCATACCTACAATTAGCCTAGTCAGGTAGCAGCTATAACATGAACTGTGCATTGTTTTAGAGGGTGGCCTATCTAGGCATGTCGGACAAGTTGGGTGCCTCAGAGGTTCCCGCCTGTACGTGACAGCACTCTGCTGTTTTTTTTCTCGTTTCCCCATTTCAAGACCATTTGTTGCTAATAGTTGGTGTTACTGATAGATAATTTGACACCGTTTCTTCTTTTCCATCTTTGTCATCTCCAAAAAATGGGAATTACTTATATAAACATAATGGGCTTGAACACAAATCCACACCAGTGTCACGTTTGACCGATGCATCCACTGATTATACCTTGAAGCAGGCTGTCTGGTGTAGAAAAGCATAAGTTTTCAAAGTTCAAACCGCCCTTCCCTGTGTAATTATTTCCCTCTCTTTGTATATGTTTGGCATCAAGACTGTTTTATCTCTGTAACTCAATAAATATGTCATCACTCTGATTCTCTCTATTATTCTCCTTGTCAGAGACTTGCTGCGGTACGTATTACCTGTGACATTGATTGTCATGGCTACTGCCATGCTGTTGTTAAAGGGGCTCAGAGAACAAGGCCGGTTGGGGAGATCTTTTGGTAAAGTGACAATACGTGATCAGCCACCCTCAAATACAATCCAGAAGATCATAGCTCTTAAGGAGGCCATGGCAGACTTAGAGAACTACCTGCAGAACCTAAACATTACGCTTCTTAAATTTCGGACTATTATTCTATCAGGTCAACCAGAGGTATGAATGTGACCCATGTCAATCTCTTAAATATGATATAACAGGTTAATGAGATGATTAATCTGAAAAATGTATTATGCATCAGATGAGAAAAATAAGTAAACCTCCGATTCAATGAAACTATAATGAGTACTGAGGTGTCATGCTATTCATAGTTACTACTCATCTAAGGTATCATGTGTGGTTAAGGACGTTGCCATGAATCGCCTGTTCAACTACACACCTGCCTGGTGTTTTTTTTCCTGAAATATGCAATCGCAGCTATTTCACTCACGGATGTTCTAACCTGTCTCAGTCTTCACCTGTGAAGAACATTATTTATGAATTTGGATATTAGGATCTTGATTTACTCTCCCTCTGGAATATGCCCCAGGACTTGCGCGGCCAAGAGACGCCAATGGTCGGCCAAGGTGCAAAGCTCCTCATCACCCTTCATCTTCTCATCGGCTAGATCCACAACAGAGAACTTGGGCCCAACCTGGTCTTGATATTTTCGAAGAAATTTCTCTTTCACAACTTGAAAATTCACCACATGCTTTTGTGGCAAGGAAAATAACCAATCCCGAGCTGGGCCTTCTAATGACAGACCAAACAAATAAGCCATCAAGCACTAGTCATGTCAAAATTGGGCCGACTCATAAACAAACTCCTTCAAGTCCACATGGGGGTCACCGACACCACCATAATGGCTATAGGCAAGAATTTGTGAAGATGGCGGGAGCCAAAGGTTCTAGAATGCAAATGGGACACTCGAGGAGGATTTGGGATCAATTCAGCATTGAAGTTTATCAAGCTGGCGTTGGGTTTGAGCAATCTGTTGGAACCCTGATTTTGATAATGACAATCTATGAATCATGATTTGAACTAAAATGTATAAGTACCTTCATATTTAACATACCTGATTTTTGTCTAAGTGTTAGACAAGTGTTGACGTCTAAAATATTATTGGGCTTTAATCATTTGCCCGAAGAAGTCAACTGAAGTCAAAGACGGGTCCACTTGGACCGTTGAAGCCTCAAGTCACCTCATAAGAAGTACCGGGGACTTCACATCTCATCATCTCAGGGTAAAACATCTACCGTAGCTCGCTAAGGCCGAATAACGGTTAGAGCCGATGAACCTGGTAACGAAGCAAGCGTGCCGGATATATCTCCACACCATCATCCGATCAAGGATGAGAATGTACCAGGTGATCCTCCACCTGATAAAGAACCCCTCCCAAGATGAAGAAATGTCCCTAGTTCCTCAAAATAGGGAGCCGAAGGCTAAATCAGTAGAAAACTTAGATTACCCGATTCGGGTATACACGACACTGGAAAAGGAGTCATAGATGACCTTAGAGATGCCCAGTGAAGGTGAAAGTGCTTCGAGGGATGGCCCACTCGATGAAGAAGCCTCACATGGCTCTAAAGCAAGCCTGGCAGCACAAATCAAAGTGTCAAAGGCCGAATCAGGATAAAGTCTGACAAAATCGGTACGGGTTCGGCGCGTGCCAAAAATCACTGAAAACCCAAAAATTAGGGCTTTATAGTGCATTCCAGAGCCACTACATCAGCTCCATGGCTACTCTCTGGGCCACGAGCTCTCATTAGACAACTTCGGGAAAAAAATGTCAAAATTATGGTAATGCCCCTCGATGAGTCGGTGGCGCATTGGCTGTTGAATCGGCGACGTTGATTCAGCAGCGTTTCCCCTCGATGAGTCGGTGGCACCCCTGGCAGAATGCGGGCTGATGAATTGATGGCGCGTGAAGACGCGGGCCAGCGATTCGGTGGCGACCTCACTGACTCGCCTTGCTTCCAAAGCCTTATAAAATAGGCTGCTTCTGCCCTCGATCAAAAAAAAAAGAGAGGAGAAGAAAAAAAGAAAGAGATAGAGAAAGAGGGAAGAGATACAAAAAAAGGAGAATACATACGAAGAAGGAGATACGAAGGGGAGATACAGAGGGAAAGAAACAAAGTAGTAGAAGAGGGAATAGCTTCTGAGAGAGAGCCATCCAGAGGAAAGAGAGAAAGGTAGGGTGAAGGGCGGGGATTCTATTTTCTTCATTCTATACTCTCCATTCTGTCTTGTTTTCTTTCTTCCCTTTAGTCGCTCCCCCCAATTCCCCCGAATGTTGTATCCCTTAGCTGTATTCCTCTACGATTTCAAAGGAGGGTGAATAAGAATAAGAATCGAGCTCTCTGAGGTGCAATCTTAGCGTTCTGTCTGCAGTCTGCGTTGCTTCTGGTATCGCTTTCGCCGTTTGCTTATTTTACTCTGAGCTTCCTGGTTTCCCCCTCGAGCGTGAGGAGGCCCTCAGGGGCTAAAGTTCCAATCAATCCTATGATCGCTCAAAAAATGGGGGAAAGCCCATGAGATTTACCTCCTCTTTCTGTGAAATAACCTATTTAAAACCCCCTACTTTTCCCTTCCTCTCACCTTCTAGTACTCTCCCTCTCATCCTCTTGTTTCTCTCCCTCTCTCCCTCCACCTCTCCGACGGAGCACGATGGTGGGAGAGACCGAGGGCGGCATGAGCTTCAAGCGATGGGGACAGACGTGAGGAGCAGGAGATGGTGGCATGGCACAACTTGCTTGCAAGAACGGGGTTTGGGCTCGTGCGAACGAGGCATTTCTTGGCGATTCGGCGTCCATGGCTCGTAGTTTCTTCATGAGAGGTAGGTGGATGGATCCTAACTACTTCTCCAGAGTTTTCTTTTGATCCAGCAGTGTTTGGGGCGAGAGAGATGGGTTTATCGCCTTTTTGGGGGGGAAATACATGTTAGGGTCAAGAGCGCGGTTCGATTGAATTTCGTAGCAATTCTTAGCTTAAATCACGTTTTGTGGATGGCATTGTACTCAGGAATGTTTTTCCCGTACTTTTCGGGGGTTCCCGCTCGCATCAGGGGAGAGTCGGACTTTGGAACGAGTCTCCGGACTGAGTTCTGGATGGGATTTCTAATCAGGTGGCAGCTAGATGGCCTGCCACCTTGCCCACTCTGGGCAGCCAATGGGCTGGCCACCCATGGGCTTGTTGTCTGGGCGGCCAAAGCCCTGGCTGCCTAGGCTTCTAGGCAGCAAGAGGCCTGGCCGCCTTGCCCATCTGTCTGGGCGGTCCATGGGTTGGCCGCCCAGCACTTCTTCCTCTCATCCTCTGGACGGCCAAAGCCCTGGGAGGGTTTTGGGTGGCCAGAGGGGTGACCGCCCAGGCCGCAGGGGGTGGTGGCTGCCAAGGTGGTTGGGCAGCCAAGGGGTTGACTGCCCAAGTCCTAGTTCACCCGACGAGTGTCTTCCATCATTTCGCGTGATTTGTGGTTTCGACTTGTTCCGTACATCCCGTTAGCTAATAGATCAGCCATCCAATTAGAGGTTTTAGGGCTTTTGTGATGTATAGCCGCCTCGTGACGTATTACATGTGTACAATTAGATTAGCACGAACAGGTGGTATTCCGGTGGTTTTCGCTTCTTCAATGAGTTCTCACCTTTAGTGACATTCTCCACTAGTCGTAGCTTTCATGCGCTCGCATGTGCCGACCCACTTGGGAGTGATGGAGAGTTTTTCCGATGTGACGATTTTTAGGCTAGTAACTATAGGGCCCCTCATCTTTGTACCCTGAGTCTGGGTTGAGGGAAAACCAGCTAGAGGACCTGACTTAGAGCGGATAGTCTGTCTGTGCACATGTGGTTGGAGGCTCTGGATGCGCGCTGACGAGTGCGACCCCAACTAGTCTTTGTTCTGTTCTGTGGTACTTACTTACAATGTCTTAGTGTCCGCCTGGGACGTGTAGGGAGACACCTGAGGCTGCGGATTAAGTCATCAGTGGACGTATCTGGCCTTACTTCTAGTGGGTAGTGCTCTTGTCACTTGAGAGGTAGCGACTCAAGTTTTCTTTTAACGAGGTTTAGTGTTTTGGCTGCTAGATGTCCTTGTTACACGAGATCAAGGCGTGGTTCCTTGTTGTCTTCGAGAGTCCTATTCCAGCAGTGTAGCAGTGTTCCTTCGTTGACCATCTGAGGGTCTACCTGGTAGCCTAGATTCTAGTGTTTGTCCTCCAAGAGAGATATTCTGAGACAGGTTATCGCGATCTAGCCCTTTTGTAGCCTAGATTACGAGAATTCGATTCGACGTGATTTGTGTTCGATACTCAAGATATCCCATCGTTGTGTAGGCTTTCGGAAGTTAATGGTTTAGCATAGTTATGTGTGTTTATAGTGCCATCCCTACTGGCTTACTGTCTTTCCTATTTTACTATTCTTTATGTCCTATTATTTACTGCGCTGTTCGTTACGTTTCGCTGAGGTGGAGATCTGCAAGACCCCTACTGAGCTAATAAGATGAGGCTCACCCCTTTTCTTTTCAAGTCTAGTGTGCCTCCTTGTCATTCGGAGGCATTGAGCAACGCTCGAGTGTCTTAACATTGCCAGCCTGGGCATGCCCCAAGGCTTTGTAGTTTTCTTAATGCCCTCGAACCTCAAGGAAGAACCGTCGCACCTGAAAATCAGGGGTGAGCCACCTATCACTGGCTCAGTAGGGGTCTCGCGGAATCCCAACCGAAAATAACGGTGATACGAAAAGCAGCAACTACAGCAAGAACAATAGTAACACCAGGAATAGTAAACATGATGGCTGGTAAAACCTCGACTCTACAACTACTCCTACTGTATCGAAATGAAACCCAACACCCCGATCCCACGGTCGGGGAACAACTAGACATGAACCACCAGACTACGACTGCCCTAGTCACGCTACCAGGAAAATGACACGATGCCATTGTCGTGGAGGCCTATCCTCACAGACAAGGCCCACACCAAAATCACGCAGTTTGGAAACACAGTCACGACCTTGCTATCGTGAACTCTACACCGTCTAGGGAGAAGCCCTCGGTGACGCTCACTGAAAACCCTAGACCTCGACTCTGGGAAAAAACCTGAAAACTACACACGAAACCCCATCTCACAGACGGGAAATGAAAATCTGTGACACGACAACTCACGTCACGTGATGAGAGTATCGCCCACCAGAAGCAAGGCCGGATGAGTTCACTGACAACTTAGTCCACAGCCTTAGATGTCTCGCTATGACGCCCCAGGTGGAGACTGAGACACCGTACAGTAACCAGGAACACAAAATAAGGACTAGCTAGGGTCACGCTCGTCAGCGCAGGTCTGACACTCCCAGCCACGTGTGCACACATAGACCATGCGCCCTAGGTCTGACCCTCTAGTTGGTTCTTCCCCCGAAGCCCTGACTCGGCTGCGCATGGGGTCCAATGGTAATCAGCCTAAAAACTGTCTCTCTCGGATAAGCCGCTCCACCACTCCTGGGTTGGTCAGCACACGCGTGCTGTAAGACGGTTATGACTAGTGGGGGCTCACTAAACGTGAACGAAAAAGCCACACACGCACCCATCGCGAGTAACATAGAGAAATGGGTGGCTCGGGGCCACCAGACTCTAGATGGTCCACTAGACCTAATAAACCTAACGGTCCTTGAGTCACACAACTTGGGTCAAGACCGTCATACCGGGACGGCTCCATGCCGTCAATCTGGTCTATGCCTAGGTCAGAAACTACGATAGCACGAATACTGAGGCAGCTCACAAGTCGCCAAGGTGATCCCTCATCCAAGGGACACACAGAAAACCTCCATCCCCTGGCTGGCTAACTGTACTCACAGTCCATGGCCATGCATACAGCCCACTCGGAAACCACTTTCTCGGGGAGCCCACATCATGCGGGAAAGACCCACCACACACATGCCGACTCGCAGTGACTCGCCCGAGTGTACACGGAAACTCTAAACATACACAGGGTCACCCAGACCCCAAGACTCACGGGTACGCTATTCGAGATAACACGGTACCTTCAGACACCTCTAAAATACGAACACAAAATCCACGGTGTCTGGGACATTCACGGGGTCATAGGTCGGTCATTGGATCTCAATCGGACCGACCGGAGACCAACACAATGCAAAACGGACACGGTGAGCATGAAAATCACCTAGCGGTCCTCTCTGGACCGTTAGGGAGCCTAGCGGTCTCCTCCGGACCGCAAGGCCTGGCCTAGCGGTCCAACCAGGACCGCAAGGGCCAAAGACGATCCAAATCCCTAGCGGTCACTCCCAGACCGCCAGGTAGGGTGGCGGTCCTCCGCCTGACCGCTAGGTAGAGCCTAGTGGTCAGTCGCAAGGCCGCTACCCTACTGACTGAAGGCGATGAAAACACGGACAAACGATCATGCCCTGACCGCAAAGCAGAGCCTGGCGGTCTTCACCAGACCGCTAAGGCACCCTGGCGGTCCATCACGCGACCGCAAGGCCTGAACTGACATACGGGGGACCCTAGCGGTCTCCACACGAACGCTTCACACCCTTGCTGTCCCTGGAAGGACCGCTAGGTCGTCCCGAGCCTGAAACGGCGAAAATGACAAAAAAATCCATTCCATGCCCCGTTCACACCCGTATGAAGGGAAAAACAAGGGGAAACTAGTCCCCAATCTCTCTAGCACTGAGCTCAGCAGGAAACTAATAGGAAAGCTATCAAGTCTTATGAAAGGTATGGCCAACCTTATTTCTAAATTTACTCAGTTGAATTTAGATATTGATATGAAGAATAAGAAGGATTACTTTATAGCCAATATCCAAACACAACTTACACTAATAGAAGATCTGGTCAAGCTACAAGACAATGACCCTGTATTGCTGAAAATCAAGGCCAATGTAGAGCAATGGCTAGATTTCTCTATTACAATGATGGAAGATTGTTATTTAAGGACCAAGTTTGTATACCGAATCATGCTGATACTAAGAAATTGATCTTAGAAGAAGCTCACAAGTCTAAGTACACCATTCACCCTGGTGCTACTAAGATGTATCAAGATCTCAAAAGAAATTATTGGTGGACCAATATGAATAGAGAAATAGCGGATTATGTGTCACGTTGCCTTACATGTCAACAGATTAAGGCAGAACATCAAAGGCCCGCTGAAAAACTGCATCCCTTGAAAATTTCGGAGTGGAAATGGGATAGTATAGGGATGGATTTTATCATAGGACTACCTAAATCAAGAGGTGGACATGATGGAATATGGGTAATCATAGACCGTTTAAACAAATCGACTCATTCCTACCTATTAAAAGCCGATGGTCTGTGGATATCTTGGCTGCCTTGTACATGAAGGAGATTGTAAAATTACATGATGTCCTTGTCACCATTATTTCTGATTGAGACCCTCGATTTACTTCGCAATTCTGGAAGGGTTTGCAATATTCTTTAGGGACCTGGTTGAATTTCAACACAGCATTTCATCCATAAACTGATGGTCAAACTGAAAGAACCAATTAGGTGGTAGAGGATTTGTTAAGAGCATGTGTATTAGACATCGGTGGAAGCTGGCACGACTATTTAACTCTAGTGGAATTCGCCTATAACAATAGCTATCAAGCTAGCATTTAAATGGCACCATTTGAGGCACTATATAGGAGAAGCTGTCGCTCACCTATCTGTTCGAGTGAAGTTGGGGAAAGATAACTTCTAGGTCCCGAATTAATCAGGGATACTACTGAGAAAGTCAAGCTAACTCGAGAGAGACTCAAGATGGCCCAAGATAGATAGAAATCATATGTTGATAATCGAAGGCGTGACCTGGAATTCTAAGTAGGCGACCATGTATTTCTCAAGGTCTCTCTAGGTCGAGGTATTCTGATGCGAGACGGATGGGAGGACTCGACGCCAATTTGATTGTGGACCTTGGACTCTAAGCAAGCTCGTAGTTTGCCCCTAACGAGGGAAGCGACAGACCTGCATGGTTGAGAAACTGGTAGCGAGTCAAGGGTGGTCTGCTCACTGTCGTGCCCGGATCGGGTCACGGGACAGGTCTCGCTCTCTTTCTCGCAGCGGTGATTTAAATGATACGAGCTAGGATCCTAACATGCTCTCTAGCAGCGGCATAAGAACTTATACTAGGAAAGCAAATACGACTACGAGAGGGTGGCGAGTGTGCCTCCACGCTCGGGGCATGGGGAAGATGACCCGGCCAAGACTGTAACTCCCAGTACAAGGTTAAAATTTAATTATAGTAGTACAATAAGGGTCCACTCCATGCAGGGAGGTAACAGGCTACACACGACTCTGGGAGCACCGAACTTGGGTTGGCGGGCAGCACTTTGACGGGTTCCGAGCGGCTGCAGGTGGCGGCTCCGGTTCGGTGGCTTGCTATTCGGCAGGATAGCAACCACGGACCTCCAAAGGGGTGGCGTCCTCCGAAAGGCTTCTGGAGGCGACGGTCCACCGGGATGATGGCAGCAGGTCTTTGGATGATCTCCTGGAGCGGCAGCAGCAGAATCAGCACCGGCGTGTTTCTTGGAGTATTATTTTTGGCTCTTTCTCTGCTGTCCCGTTTCAGAAATTGGCCTGCGCGGTCGACAAAAATGGATGTTGCGATCAACCCTGATGTTGGATCGACGTGAGGCCAGCTTCGTTGGAAAAATCTCTCAGAGATCTTCAACCCTTGGTTGGGCCAGGAATTTTAAACTCTCTGTACTGGCCTTGGCTGAATTTAAAAGGCGCTGGATAAATATTGAAGTATTTTGCTCTATTTTTTGCAGCAGATTCCCGACTATAATTTCTCACCTGCCACACAAGCCTATATTATTGTAATGACCCGAGATCTGAGTACCGGAAAGGAACCGACGCGACTCGAACCTCGGCCCGCCACCCACGAGCCCGAAGACTCGGAAGGGTTAAAGTATAGGTGTGGTGTACATAGAAATAAGAAATAAAGCAGGACAATCCAACAATTAACAGAAATAAACAACTAACTACTACATAGTTCAGTCCAACAAAAGTACAGTCTAAAGCAGTAAAACGTACCAAATGCCAAGTGAACACTCAGCTCGACGAGCTGACAGCTAAGGATCTCCACGCATTACCCTCGAACTACGAGGAAGAACCGCGACACCTGAAAATCAGGGGTGAGTCTCCTATCACTGGCTCAGTAGGGGTCCCGCGGAACCCCAACCGAAAACAATGGCGGCACGGAAAGCAGCAACTACAGTTAGAACAACAACAACAGTAGGAATAGTAAGCACGGTGGCTGGTAAAACTTCGGCTCTACAACTACTTCTATTGTACGGGAACGGAACCTAACACCCCGATCCCACGGTCGGGGGACTACCAGAATGCGGACCGCCCTAGTCACACTACTCGGAAAACGCCACGACACCTCTGTCGTAGAGGCCTGTGCTCACACGTGAAGGCCTACTCCGAAACCACGCGGTCTAAAACGCGGTCACGACCTCGCTGTCGTGGACTCTACGCCGGCTAGGGAAACCCTCGATGACGCTCACCGGAAACCCTAGACCTCGACTCGGGAAAACACCCGAACCACACACGAAATCCCGTCTCGCAGATGGGAAACGGAAACCCGTGACCCAACAACTCACGTCACGTGACGGGAGTACCACCCACCAGAAGCAAGGCCGGATGCGTCCACTGACGACTTAGTCCGCAGTCTCAGGTGTCTCTCTACGATGCCCCAGGTGGAGACCGAGACACCGTACAGTAACCAGGAACACAAAATAAGGACTAACTAGGGTCGCACTAGTCAGCGCGGGTCCGACACCCCCAGCCACGTGTGCACACACAGATCATGTGCCCTAGTTCAAGTCCTCTAGCTGGTTCTTCCCCCGAAGCCCGGACTCAGGCTGCGCGTGGGGGTCCTACGGTAACCAGCCTAAAAACTATCTCACTCTGGTCACGCTCTCCACCACTCCCAAGTGGGTCCGCACCCGCGTGCGCAGAAAAGGTACGACTAGTTGGGGCTCACTAAATGTGGACACTGAAAACCATGTACGCATCTATCTCGAGTAACGTGAAGACACATGTGGCTCGCAGCCACCAGAATCTAGATAGCCCACTAGACCTAATAACCCAACTGTCATTGAGTCATGAGACTCGGGTCAAGACCGCTACACGTGACGGCACAGCACCGTCAATCTAGCCTAATCCCTAGGTCTGAAACTATGATGACACGATTCTTCAGGCATCACACAAGCTGTCGAGTGGATCTCTCATCCACAGGACACACAAAAAATCTCCAGCCCTAAGCTGGTTGACTGGACTTACAGTCCAAGGCCATACACATAGCCCACTCGGAAACCACCTTCTGGAGAAACCCACGACGTGTGGGGAAGGCCCACCGCACTCATGCCGACTCACAGTGACTCAATCTAACGCAAACACGAAAGCTCAGAACACACACCGGGTCACCCAGACTCCCAAGACCCATGACACGTTAATCGAGATAGCATGGTACCTCCAGACACTGAAAAAACATGGTCACGATCTCCACGGGATGTTCAGAACACTCACGGGGTCATAGGTCGGTCATTAGGTCTCAAACGGACTGACCGGGGACCAACACAATGTAAAACGGACACGGCGAGCACGAAAATCACCTAGCGGTCCTCACTGGACCGTTAGGGAGCCTGGCGGTCTCCTCCGGACCGCAAGGCCCAACCTAGCGGTCCAGCTAGGACCGCAAGGGTCGAGGATGAACCAAACCCCTAGCAGTCACTCCCGGACTGCCAAGCATAGTGGCGGTCCTCCGCCTGACCGCTAGGCAGACATGCATATGACTGAAAAGTATGGGGATGAGGAGACGCAACGGCCGTAACCAGATCCTGAGGCATCTGTAGCAGCAGCCAGCCCACCCAAGAACGGACGAGTATACGGTTTTGGGTAGAGCTTGGACACCATCCCGATTCTAGTATCTTGTCCAGGCTCAGCTTCGTCCTACCCCGGTAGTAGTTCCTTCTCTACTCCCGCCACCGGCGATTCTACGAGCCATATTACATCCATCGTTGAACGTCACATAGACGGCATGATGCGGGACGACGACGTGAACCTGGGACTCTAGCTTGCGGACATCCCTAGGGAGGGAAATGCAGATCTGTGTGGTTGAGAAACAGGCAATGAGTCGAGGGAGTCGGCTCTCTCACGTGCTCGTATCGGGTCACGGGATAGGTCTTGCTCTCTCTCGCAGCGGTGATTAAAATTAGTTGCAAGCTAGATTAACCTATCACATGTAGTGGCATACGAATATATACGAGGAAAGTAAATGCCAAAGTAGGGAGCGGACACAATACCTCCATGCTACTGGGCGTGAGGAAGATGTTCCCGGCCAAGATTCGAACTCCCGGTACAGTAATTAGCCAAATATTACAGAAGTGAAATTTATTGCCCACTCCATGCAGGGAGGTAAAGGGCTACACGTAGGACTCGAGAGTATCATCCTTGGGTTGGCAGGCGGCTTCTTGGGCAGCTCCGACGGTTACGGCGCGCTGCTACTCGGGCGGCAACTTGCTGTCCCGAACTGGTTCTTCTATTTCAACAGTGCGCGACTCAGCGAGAAATGTTGCTGCGATCAGCACGGATGTCGGATCGTCGCGAAACTAGTGCCGTTGCAAATCTAACTTGGAGATCTACAACCACCCAGTGTTATAGGAATTTTCCTACCTCTGTATCCTCCTTGGTGGAATTTGGAATAGATGGACTGACAGACTAAGGATTAACTGGGCAGATTAAGATCTGTCTGAGAACTGACTTTGACCGAAGATCAAATGGTGGAATTTGGATCTGAAATTTTAATGGATGATATATGGGGATTCGTGGGTGACGCACAATTTTTTTAGGATTTTTTTGAGGGAGTTTTTATGGTGGAGGTGAGTCGAATCTGGACTGCACAGGACAGAACTGAAACTGATCTGAGAACTAATTTTACAGAGGGGAAAATGAACTCCAAAAATCGTTGGACACTTTGTGGAGTGGTGGTTTGATGGACAGAACTCCCAGTCCAAATTTCAGCTCGTTCTGAAATGGAAAAGGGGGTGAAAAGGGCAAAGGGGTAGGTTGCTGGAACACAGATCTGCACAGAGACAGAATCTGTAGGTTGGGGGGAATAAATGGTAAAGGATGATAAACAAAGGAGAAAAAACGTGAAGTTTTTTGTGGAGGCTAGGGGGAACGTGGGGAACTAGCCCTCCAATTTTCATCACGATCTGAACTCCTTATGGGGAGTTAAAAATCACACTTTATGGTTCCGTCCAGTGGTGGACAGAACTATGAAGACGTGGTGGCAGAGGTGCGATGGCGGCATGAACGGAGGCAGCGGCGGTGGTGGATGGAAGTCACATCCAGTAGAGGTGGTAGATCTTAGCGTCACACCAAGATTAGGGCTTCACACCCTAGAAAGGGGAGAGGAGAGAGGAGAGGGGCGCCCTTGGACTGCTTGAGCAACAAATGAGATTTTTCTTCATTAATTGCTATGGAATTCACAAAATACAAGGGTTTCATAATACAAGAAAAAAGACCTAAACTTACCTTAGATCTTGGGTTAGGGAGGGGCAATTAAGGGATTTGAATTCTCCTATGTGGTCAAAGAAGACAAAAGAAAATAAAAAAAGGGGTAAAAGAGAGGGGCACCCCCTTGACCATGGTGGGCAAGTTGAATTTATCCTCTTGGTTAATCTTCTCCCATGGACCAAAGACCAGCCCTTGTGGGCCCCAGAACCTAGGTGGACCAATGGGAAAGAGGGTGGGGGACCCTGCTGGACCTACTGACTTTTTGCAAAGAAACCCAAAGATTCCTAAGGACTAACAAATTGGCTTATAATGCCTTAT